>CM041038.1:18377985-19757600 GCA_023078785.2 Hyles euphorbiae
GCGAGCAATGGATACATTTGTACCCGAACGTGACATGGAACGTGTTGCTTATGGTACGTTTAAAATAACACCTTAATTCCGCAACGTTGTAAAGTTGATGGTTCTCGGCATTCTATATTCGATTTTCTTGCATTTACAATAAATGATATTTTGGTTTATTTTTTCACCATCTTGTGTTGTTATAAGCAGGTGGAATAGAGTAGATAGCTTGAGAGACAGGCGCTATCAACCGTTGACAACTACATATTGTTTAGACATGTATTTTTATACGGTAGGTGTGATCTCTGTTGTATTTACTGTTGTATAGATATACCCAATTATGGATGTTTGCAATACCTTTTGTTTATAAATATTTCTATTAAAAATAAGTTTTTATTGCAGCTTGCTTAGGTATAGTCAACCCTAATTTTATTCAAAACACAATATTAACTACTTTGAATTTTAAACTCTGAAAATTATAATTTGTTAGGCTTTCACAATGAAATTGTACTTATACTTAATATGCAATGTAGAACGTTTTTTCATCGACTATTACAATAATTTAAATTCCATATATCCTTAACTTGATACAAACGAAAGACAAGTACTACGTGTCTATAATTTTTAAAATATTTAAGCCCTATATACCTACAAAATAACTAAATTCAAAACACCATAAACAATCAATCTAAGACAACAAACAACAGTTCCATTAACTCAATCACAAAAAAGGGCTAAAAAACTAAAAATAAGCTGTAAATATACGTTTATCGTGATTGGGCGGGAGCAGACGTTTTAATAAATAACCATTGTGTCTGTGTGTGTACGAAATTAATAATAATAAGAAATAAATCAATAAAAGAATGGATCCGCCGGTGCCGGCTCGGTTGAATGATTTGTTGTAATGCGAGTGCATGGTGCCGTCTGTTCGACGAACGTGTACCCACCCGAGAGGTCTTGATACTTGAAGTTTTGATTTTTGGAATTAGACTAATAATAAAGGGATGTCTGTATCAGCCCATATACGTCCCCACTGCAGGGCACGGACCTCCTCTACAGTGGTGAGTACGATTGAGAGTGGTTAGGCCTATATAGTCCTAGTGCGGGATGGCAAAGATAAAGAGATTGTCATGTTTAATATATTCTTGAGGCTGAAGAAGAAAAATGTTAGAGTTCTAAATATTGCAGGTTTCATGATGACATGATGTGTATAAGTTTCTGCCCGGTGATTTAATAGAAGATCGTAAAATAACGTATCAATAAAAATATTTTTCGAGCAAGATAAGACGAGAGAACAACATATGTATCTCAATAAAAGGATATTTTTTGAACACAAATTTTAAAGTAGATACCTACGTATGAGAATTAAAAAAATATTTTTGAATTCAAATCTATTTTAATAGATTAACACTCACGAATCACCCGAACATAAACGTACTTAAACGTGTTATCTAACCCAGCAAAAAATAAATTAATTATTACTCAAAAACAAAACCCTATACCAAGTATCAAAACCTCCCAATCCATAGCCACAAACAGCTAGTCCTATATCAGTTGATATCGGCCGAGTCCAGATCTGAGCACCTCCTCCAATAAAGTGTGGCCATCAATTCACATGGCAAAAACTCGCACCTCGGGCCATGGCATGATCGGATGGACGCCCAGACACGCACACCTATATGTAATTAAACGTTCTACGTTTCAAATAAAGGGAACGAGGTTATTCCGTTTGGTGGTGGTTTCCCACAGATCATTCTGGGAATAGCAGGAATGGAATTGGAGAATATTGTTGAAATAAGAGGACTCATATATGTGAGAGGTCGCCTGGGTAGGTACCACCGCAAAGTTTATTTCTGTCGCCAAATAGCAGTATGTGAGCGGTTTAAGGATATTGTGGCCAGAGTAACTACTGGGCATAATGAGACTTAACATCTTACGTCTCAGGATGGGCAAGTGCAGTGGTATGCTAAGCATTGCTTTTTAATTCATTGTGTTTAGTTTTGCTACTGTCCATGAGTGGTCGCAGTACTTACCATCAGGTGAATGCCATTAAGCCATTGACAATAGACTTTTACCGATTATTTTGATCAAGTAGAAGTTCTAAGTAAGAATATCATGACTTCAATGAGCTTAAAACCTATCAATTCGGGAAATTTCGCAAAGGAAAAGAAACGATATTAACACGTAATAAGCAGTGGGACCCTACAGGCTGTGGATGTTGGATAATCAAGCAAATATAGTTCAAATAACGACTGCTCATTTCCATTCCTTTGATTAAATAAAAACCTTCGTTTTTTATATAGATTTTTTTTTCTTAAACAAGAGCTCTCATGGCAACGCATTCATCCCTTTCTTTAAGGGTTGAATAAACCATCTGTGTTCCTTATCAGTTGCCTCATCACGAGTTATCAATAAATCTGTCACGCGCCCCTTCACGCCGCCGCACGTAGGGGGTAGACAGGTGTGTGGTGTGTCTTATCCAAACATGCATTTCATTTAAGTATATTTCAAGTGAAGTTTAGATTTATTGCGTGATGTAACTGGTTTTTAGGAAAAAATAATATGAATGTAAAAGAAAATAATAATAAGGAGTTTAATTAATACAAAAAATTATTGCTTTTTCATGGAACTTATGAGCAATATTGATAAAATACTTCGGGTCACTCTCATTTTAATACACGGTATCGCAAACTAAAAGTATATACTAAGAGCCTATAATTTTGGTTTAGAAACTGAAACAGGATATTCAGATGGTAATTGGGCAAAATAGAAGATATATGACGTAACTTTTGATGAAATAAAGCCGTCTATATGTTCACGATTCACATACACTGACGTATCTAAGATATATAACAGTCTCCACCCAAAAAAATCCAATACGAAATCCAAATAAATACAATATGTATATTTTATTGTTATAGCTACATAAATCACTCACGATAGAAATGTCACGGCAAGATGGAGACTGGAGAGTAATCAAAATTCAAACATTTAGATCGAGTCGGCCGCGCGTGTGTAATGCGGGTTTAGTTTACATGTAAGGGATGGTTCAGGAAGAAATGTTATGTGATATTTTTATAGTGGAGAGCGCAGTGCAATGCTTACAGTATATTACAATGAAAACTTAAATCTTCTATTTTTTTATTACAGTGAATGGCAAGATTATTTGACCTTTCGCCTGATGCTAAGCGATACGACTTATAAACAGTAGCAAAACCAAATAACACCATGAATTTCAAAGCAATTTTTGGCATTCCACTGCGCATTGAGACTTAGTTGCGACTTGAGGCAGGAGATGTAAAGCATCAATATGTCCTTTAGTTACTCTGGCTACAATTTCCTTCAAACCGGAATATAACAGTGCATTTACACTGATGTAAATAGGCTGAATCTAAAAATACTTATTATCATATGAACAATAAAAATAATTCAATACAGCTAGGCATCCAGGCCATCAAAATAAACTTAACATCACAAAAATCGATACACTTTCATTTTTATGGCTTCTACCGTAAAGAGCTTTTATTCCATGAAAAAATCACATGATTGTATAGCTGGCAGTTTGGCTATTACAGTGGTAAGCGAAAATTCAATATATGGATAAATATTAATCTTAATAAATTCTTTGATTTAGTTCTATCGTAAATTCAGTTCAAGGAAATCACGATAGATGACGCTACTTGTATTAACACTGGTTTTTTGACGTTTGACGTATTATTTTTGTTACTTTTTAAATTATGGTAGTTGAATGAAATATTTTATATAATTTACGTTGAAGTAAAAATTTAATTGGTACATAACAATATTATGCATATTATGATTATGTTTAAAAAACATTGCATCATAGCGTCAATATAATAAGAATGCACGTATTAATCTTACAATAGTAGATTTAATAATTGTACACCTTTTATTAAAGGAAAAATAAACGTAATAATGCGAAATTTTAAAAACTGATTTTTCATTATACCGATAAATAAATAAACATTCTGATGAGGGAAAAAGAATTTAAAGTATTTTTTTCATAGATGGCGCTACTGGCTTTACTGTGCTAGAGCCAGCTGTGATTATGTTGATGTTTTCAATGTTAACACTCAAGTAAAAGTATTCTTTTTGATGAAAATCAATCAAAAGCTATTTCTTTTTCTTTTATCAATAAATTAAATATAAATGATATTTTATGTAGTAACTGATGTTGATATTATGTCAACGAAAAAATATAATTAATCCATATTTATAGAAATTAAAGTATGCAAAATACATTGAAAATATTTTGATAAAATAATTTTGCTATTAATAATTGTAATCTTAGTAATTAAGATAAAATACGAAATTTAAACCAAATTTGTAAAAAAAATTACTTAACATAACCTGACGCTTACATTCGCAAGATAAAAACAAAAAAAAACAATTCTTCTAATTAATCTGCATTAATTTCTAATATAACCATCAAACCAAACACTCGTGACCAAAATATTAGCATCGCCAATAAAACATTTATCGACATTAAACCTTTAATTTCACAACAAAGTAATCAACATAATTTACAAAACGAAACAGACGTATCATAGACAATAAGAATCGGGAATAATAAGCATCGCGTCTGATATTTACAATCGAGATGTAATCTCCCCGGGGGTGGGGGAATGAAGGGGAGGGGGGAGTGGGGGGGAGGCTGCGCGCGAGCACACATCTCTAATGATACACTGCGGATGATTAAACTTCATTCACGATTACTAAGAGCATCATTCGATGGGAATTTTGTGGACTAGCAAAAAAATAAAAAAAGTTTTTATATAAAATAATAAAAATAAAAATAATTATTTTAATCCGTTAGCAAGGTAGTGGGTAGTACCGTCGGTTTCAATACCAACACATTATACAGCTGAAAAAATTTAATTTTGCGGATAAAATAAAATAGAGATTCGTCCATTGCAATCAATTCTCTTTTAACTAGTTTCATGAAAAAATAAAATCACTCACCCTTTCATCAATTTCTAGATAGTATCGGATTGGCTAATGATAATTATTAATTTGAAAAATTAGTAACTATAATAAAATGCTTAAAAAAATGTTTATTAGCAAGTTAATTTGCAACCGATTGACACCATTAAGTTTTGAGTAAAATATTTGAAGCAAGATTCTTAGAGAGTTAAATAAATATATATGTGCTACAAAGGGTGTTTTATACACGATTTAAAAGACCCCTAAAAATTGACAACCTCGGGTGCGCAGTTGTAATAAGGTATGATTGTAAAGCTGAGGTCTCGGGCTCGAATCCCAGGTCGGTCAAGGTGATATTGAATTTTTCTATTAATTATATCAGTACAGAGTCAGAAATTTGTGCCCGATATGGCGATAGGCTTGCCTTCTATCACCCCCCCTTTAACGTGGGTGGTATCACCTCTGCATACCCCTTTTGGGAAAAATGCGTGCGTTTATGTACATAAATATTGTTGTAACAGGTTTCCCAGCAACATCATAAGATCTTAAGGTAAATCTGTCCGCAATATATTATGAAGACGTATGGGAACCCTATTTGTACTGGGCAGTACCGAGTCGCTATTGATTTGTGATTGATATTATATACTTACTTTACTCATAATCAATTTCCAGTCAAATCTCAACTCTATCTCGAATTAATAGAACTTACTTTTCAATAATAAGTGATCTCTCACGAGAGATGCCTCCGATTTGTTTTTTAATGCATTCGTATTAAAGGCTTGTCTTTATCCCCTTTCATAGGGTTTAAATACTTATTACCAATATCATAAGGGTTATATTTATGTGTGTTTAGCAAATAAGTGGAAATCCTGCTTAGAATTAGTGATTGGGTCTTACTACTATCGTAGTTAGATATTTTAAAAGATTGAAATTGCAAAAAGAAGTATGTACTTTTATTTGTATAATATTTCTAAAACTGTAACCTAAATTTGTGTTCCAATATATTAGTGTAAGTTTAAATCATAAAAGAAAAGGAAAATTTATAATAATTATTTTTAGAAAGCTTTGATGCATAGTAGCATGCTGTATTGTAAAGTTGGAAATACTCCCGCATATCATGACCAGTAAAAAATCGTATGCAGGTTCCCCCACAATATTTACCTTGACTAAGTGCAAGGCACTTCAATATCAACACGTGACTTCGATGAAACGATACGATGATCTAAATCCCTATTTACTTATCGATAAAGTCCTAATCGATGCAATACATACAACACTACTCCCCGCGGCGATGGTGTATTCTTAATACATCTGTGTTCCCAGCCGGACAGATCGATTTGAGAGCTAATTGCACGTTACGGAGATGTATGGCTGATTAGAAATAAAAATTATTGCCGCAAAGGCGTGATGGCTGTGAAGCGAACACATAAATATGTTCGCGTTGATCTTGCTCGATGCGCTGATGAAAAACAACGTGGGATAGCGCAAGGTTGCTAGGTGAAAAAAAAATTGAAGATGAATTTTGTTTTATTTTCAGTTGAAGTTAGATTAATTTTATTTAAATGTTAAAACAAATAGCATTTTATGGCGTAGATCTCTCTCTCTCATAGGTCTCTGCAAATCTAAAACACTTAGATCGTAGGTGTGTTGTCACGGTCTCAAAATCGGAATAGAAATGTAAGAAAAAATGTCCAAAGCAGGAAATATATTAGGAGAAAATATATCTTATAGCAATAATGAAAAACAACAGCAAAGCTTTCGATACACGTTTTTTTCTTCACAACAGTGGAGCGACTCCTATTAAACCGACCCATGCATATAGCATTATAATATAACTATAAGAATGTCCAAGTACTTAGGACACAATTACTGGTGGTAGGTCTCTCATATGTTAGGGGCCGCCTAGGTAGGTACCACAGCAATGTCTATTTCTCCCGTCAAATGGTAGTGTAAATGCATCTGTGTATTGTGTCTCAGTTTGAAGGACATTGTAGCCACAGTAACTACTGGACATAAGTATTGAGACTTGACATCTTATGTCTCAGGATGGCGAACGAAGTGGAATGACAAGCACTTAACTGCTTTGTAATTAAATTTGTTGTTTTTTTAAACATGCGTGATTCACAAATCTTACTATTCCGACCCTACCTAAAAACTAAATAAATGTAGGCAAAAGAAAAAAACAAGTTGAAAATATTGCGTCTGTGAAGTGACGTGACGAAAGACCATAGTTAACGACGTAGAATTCTTTTGAATCTTTGTTTAGTACGTGATTCGCTTAGGCGTAATTTACTTACATTCCACCTACTAGTTTATATCTAAATCTTAAAAACGCGTACAACGAACATCCGTCTGTAAAAATTGAACTAAATTTCCAAATACAAAAAAATACAATTACCAAGCCCCCAAGAAGACCTGTATAAAATTGATAAATTTTAGAATCATAAGTCGAATGGCCTCGATTAGTAAGTTTACGGATGCTCTGATTGATTAAGGACGGCATATGAAATCATAAAAGTTTTGCTCGTTTACTTATGAGTAATACATGTTTCTTTGAAAAATCTTCATTGCCAAACTGAAACTGCAACCTCCGATCACCATCGCATAATAAATTTCTCAAAAGTTCAGCAACACCCATACGATTCCCTAAATAGTACGAAAAAGATTTTCATCACCAAACCTAACTATTAAAAAGCATATCCATAAACAAACTCTTTATTCCAGTTTTCTTCGCGGATATTGTAGAACAATAGCCAATTGTAAATCATTTCGCAATTAAAATTCTCTACGCCTCCCGTTTGATATAGTGCGGATGATTCCGGTCGTATGGTAACTCAACTGTTGCATAATTTACAGTAACAAGAAGCTTCTGTTTACTGTTTTACACTAGTTTTTTCTTGTGGGTACTCTTGGATATGTTTCTTGGAAAGAACATCGGCGAAAATGGACCATGAACGGGACCAGTTATGAATGGTACATCAAAAATTTTCATAATTTATTAGAGTAAAAATGCATATTTCCATTTATTTTAAAAAACCCGGATATAAAAGAAAAATTTAAAGTGTTTTTAATAATATTGAACGCATATGAGTGCGAACGCACTCATATGCGTTCAAGTATGACTGATGGAACCATCAGTCATACTTTGTTTAAAAATAAGGTTTTAACTACAACGTTGAAGGTAGTACTAAATTAAAAAAAAGTGTAGGTATTTTCTATGACACATGACTTTTCTTTGCGCTGTCATTTTGCTTTCTTTTGATTTCCGATTTACGACTACTGTTAATTCTCTGTTTATATTTGTGACTTGGCTTTAATCACGGACTCCGGTATACCCTTGTATTTCTGATCACTTTGTAAGATTAACCATTGTTTAACGATAACGCTTTGTGATTTCGTTTAAAGTGTGAAGTATTACCATATTTCCAACATGAACTCGGAACAACAGTGCGCTCCTCAACAATTTGTGCATTGTGTTCAATGCAATACCCGTCTTATTATACTCATTTCTGTAATCAGTGAGTGGGTTTATCAACTAATCGAAGTTTTTTTTTGCCATGAATCTACAAGGTATTCTATTTACCATTTAGTCAATATGGTTTAGTATCCTGGAGTTCCCACAGGAAAAGTGTGTGTGTTTTGATGAAAAACAATAATGCCACACTTCCAAATCAAGGAGAGACGGAATAACTAAGTATTGTTGTAATTGTGTAGTAGGACGTCGCACAGTACTGTTACTGTGCCCACGTCATGACTTTGATGTTGCTGCCCCTGCAGAGTTCTTAGATTCTATTGTAAAAAGAGAAGATGAGAAATAACACATTTAAAAATATTTTCTGTGTTTCATTTTATTTTGTGTTTTACTTTTGTGACCACTGCTTATTATATTCCTATACATACATATAGGGGGATTTTTCAAGTGTGTGGGGATGGCCAAATACGAAACTATGAAGAATATTTTACTGGTGGTAGGTCTCTCATATATGAGAGGCTGCCTGGGTGGGTACCACCGCAATGTCTATTTCTCCCGTCAAACAGCAGTTTAAATGCACTGTTGTGTTTCGGATTGAAGGACATTGTAGTCAGCGTAACTACTGGACATATTGAGACTTAACATCTTATGTCTCAGGATGGCGAGCGCAGTGGAATGCCAAGCATTGCTTTGTAATTCAAGGTGTTGTTTGGTTTTGCTACCGTTCATGAGCGGTCGCATCGCTTACCATCAGGCGAACGGCATGCTCGTCTCGCCATTCATTGCAATAAAGAATAGCGAAAAATACTCAAAACAGTCTAATAAATTCTGATAAAATTCTGCGAAATAATGACAGCAAAATACTACATTTCCTCTCATTACCTTAAGGTAACACAGGTATGGTGTACACCATATTCAATGGCTAATTAGTTTTATGACAAGGGAAATTATAGAGCATAGTAATTACTAAGCCATCATTATGATTTAGTACACTTTTCTTCCTAGGTACCTAATAACCATAAGACCACCCTACATTAGGTATATTTGACAATGACAATGACATTATAATGTGCTATTTTTTATGAATAATTCTAAAATCTCCGGCTTTGCAGAAATCTTTTTGTAACTGGACATCACTCCTCATGCACTATACAACACAATAAACTATATCCCAGCTGTGTACAATATATTTCTTTGTCAGGTCGCAAAATGTATGGACGTGACCGATGTTCTTTGAGGCAAAACATGAACTGGAATATTTGCATTTGCAGAAGTTAATTTATTGGTGACTCATGAGTAATTTTGTGGTCAAGCTGAGTAAAAGGCGTAATTTTGTAAATTGCTTTTGGACTCGTCTTTACAAAACAAGATTTAGGAGACCCTAGGTGAAATACCTTAAACTTTAATCACCCAAAGACATTATCACACTAACATGATTTAAGCCCTTCAAGAAAACATCTACTAAATAATAAAACATCATCGACGTATTTCCTGAAATTGTTGCAGTGGCCAACTGCCATCAGGTAAGTTTCTGATCCCTCTCCCTCCCTGTCAGTAGAGGACATCGAGAATAAGATTTGGGCCTTTTACACCAACATATTCTCTCCGTATACATTGAGATAAAAATAGTATTTCAACAATACTTAGCAGGTTCATAAAAACTTACAAATTAACTTAAACATTGCAAAACTAGCCTCGACGTAGATTCATATTTTTAACTGACCATCTGAGAGATATTTAGTGAATGGAATTTGTCGATAGCAATCTCGAATGTCGATATATTATTGCGCGAAACACTTAAAGTCGTTAGCCCGCCTGGGAGCATATTGCGCGAATCTTTTAAAATATTCGCGATGATTTTTCCACATCATGTTGGCACTATAAAATTTTACGATTTTTAAATTGATACTCCTGTTGCTTGTGGATCCTTTCGAACTTTTGACATGCTGTTTGACCTGATTTTTGCATGTTTCCATTGTACTACGCGATGTTAAGTCCACAGATATTGCCCGGCTTTTTTAGGTACTCTTGTGAAGTTTTCATGGACTTCAATGCATCACGCAGTTCTAGTGTACTTTAATGAACTTTATTTATATTTCTTGAGAGAAAAATCAGATGTGGAATTTAAGAGTCACTAAACGGTTTCGCTTTTGTATGGTACCTGATTTAAAGTTTTTAAAATCAGCACGTCCAATTACACAAATACTTTAACTCAGGATTTACATTCTAACTGGTCGTTATAATTCTTAAAAGCATTGTATCGATTTTCATAATTAATATTTCACGTTAGACTTTATTGAATTTACCAAGTTAATCAACAACTTATTTTACCTCTTCATCCATAACTAAAGATTAGAAAGGCTAGCCACGACCAACTGGTGACAATGAAAACATTCCTCTCAAAGACTCTTGGACTCATCAAATTACCTTACCGATTGCGACACATCAATACGTTTACGACTATGCCTCGGTGTGAAAGGCACATTTTTGCGATACTTTTAATGGTTACTAAGTGAGAGGTGTATTCGCCACCGAGCAGCAATTAAGTTCACTTATTTGTCCCCTCATAAAGATCCGAATTTTGAGAATTCTTCGTGTTATGACATATTTCGAGCAGTATTTTCGAAACTGCTAATAGTTAGCTGACAGATTGTAATCTGATATGTGGTGCTTAAGTCGGAGTTAGAATTGCCGTGTATTTCAAGTAGTCATTCAGAGTTATATTTAAACAAGTTGATACGCGTCGCCAATTATCTGGCGATAACAGAAGATATTTGTTTACTTATTGATTGTAAAGGGTTAACATTGAATGAATATTAAAGAGTCAAATATGAATCATGCTACTTACAAGACAAACCACATCCTTACTAAGGGAACTAAAAAAAGTATTATTTTTTTTTACTATTGCTTATCCAGCGAAATAATATATTGCTTTAACATTTTTTAAATGTTGAAGTATATTTAACGCATAGAGCAGTTCACTAACATTGTCCATAAATCATCCTAAAGCACCATCGGAACCAAGTCTCGGTTCGAACATTTGGACATAAACTACATTCAGCAAACCCAATTAAGTGTCCAAACACATCAAACCTCCACTTAGCTCCATCAACGGTATCACCTGCCAAACCCTTCGCAGCATCACACCAAATCAAAACGACAATCTTGAAATTTACCACTTCGCAGAAATCTTGGACCGATCAAAAATCGAAGGGCCGATTACATTTTTATAAACCGTAAATATCTGGCAAGCGGCCATATTCACGACTGATCGAAACGAGTACGGACGCTATCCTAAATTGCAATTTACGAGGGAACGGGTTCGCGTCCGCTGATGGCTCGTAAAAAGCTGTCACTGTTGGGTAAAAGGAAAAGAAACAATATCGGAAAACATCATAAACATGTCCTGTATCTCCTCATCTTGATATGATTGTTATTGTCGTGTGAACGAACTTTTGATGCTGACAATTTCAATGGATGAAATGGCAGATGATTTCTCAGCAATAAGCAGATCGTAATTCTCATTCTATGTTCAATCTGCATGATTTTTCAATAAACCAGAAAGGTTCTCCAATAATAGCACTATAATTACATTACAGCCTTGCTCGTTACTTCAGGATTTAGGGGGAAAATCTTATCTTATCTATCGCGATGTCTCTCAGTAGGATACCTACCACTTTTTTTATTTCAACGAATGGCGAGACATCATACCATTCGCCATACGATCGCTTATGATATACATACATAGTCAATCTTGTGTCGTGGGTACTACGAGAGACTTTTCAGTCTCGCAAACACCCAGACCTGAAACAAATTCCTGTGGTTCACACAAATATTTGTTTCGGTGCGGGGTCGAACCCGCGGCGTCTTGTTTCACAGCCGCCGTCTAACCAACTGGGCCACGGAGGCTGTCAAATTGACAGTGTCAATATGTCCAGTTGTCACTCTAGCTAAAATGGCCTTCAAATACACAACTAATTAGACAATAAAATTGCAAATTAAAATTATAAAAACAAACCCATACTGGCTTACTGACTGATATATTTTTAAACAATTCTCCCAACTATTTAAGACGCTACTTCTTAAAGCTGCTCTTAAAATCAAGGCTACCAAAACACACAAGTTCTAACATAAATACATCAACTAAGACGGCACCACACACAATGCCCGTAAAGTATGATAACGTCTCGGCCCGTATCAACACACGTCTCGCGCACTGGATCAAAATCACCGCTTATCTCAGATAGATATATGATTTTAATTATGATGGCTAATGGATAGAGATTATTGTCTTTTGCAGGCGTTTGATGGATCTTCAAAAGCAGATGAAGACTTGTATCTGAAACGCGAAATATTTGAATGAACCTTTGTTACAAGTTTTGAATTTTCATGATGGTACCTACACTATTATGTGATATAGAGTTACATTTACATTTCTCTTTAATCATCCAATTAACCCTATCCTCAGCAACCTCTTGCCATTTTGGCTCCAGATTATTATTATTTTAGATTTCATATCATTTGAAAGTGAGCGAAAGTTTTCAGATAAACACGTTTCATCACGTTTTTTTTTATTCATATAGCACCTCTACGACTGCTACCATCTTTGGTGTCACAAAATAGCCATTCCTAAACATCTACATTTTAAGGATATCTTGTTATAAATCTGCACTCGTATTAAGAAAGTAAAGTTGCAGTTAAATTCATTTTACATTAATAGACTAGCCGTGTCTATGATATTAACGTTTTTTACGATTACCAGTGACATTGAAAATATTTGTTTTAGGCTTTGATCGTGATTCATTTAACTCACATTTTACCTGATAAACTTGTCAGATAGCCTGAAACGTCAGTATTTAGGCGTCTGTAGGAACTAAATAATATAAAAGTAAAAACTTTTACTGGTGTCAAGTCTTTCATATGTCAGAGGCCGCCTGGGTAGGTACCATCACGATGATATTTCTACCGCCAAACAGCAGTAAACGCATCTAATCTAAATCGTTATATATGATGAAGTAGAATTTTTTCATTTTTAGGGGAGATATGGGGAAGTAATATCTTACTTACGGGAGTATGTATTTTAAGATATAAAACATACTATTATTTTCAAATTATTATTAACAAATACAGTTTATAATGCAGACGAAATTGCGGGCAAAAGCTAGTTGATAAAGCTTCTTGAACGCCAACATGAAGACCTTCAGTTTGAAATTTACAGTTCCAATTATTTCGCAATAATTAACTTGGGCTTTTAATACAACTTGAGTTAAACGTGTCGTAGGTCCGGGTCGGTGACGTCACCACATCCTTGTTTGTTAATTTTAATTCAATTTGTAGTGGAATTAAAGAATTTATGCACTTCCTCATTTCGCATTTATTTGTAGAGCATCTTTATTTATAAAGGATTTAAATGTTGAGTTTCTTGTGCGTTTAATGTGTGCTAACGATGGTTTTGGAATTGTAAGTAAAAGTTCAAACGTTGGTGCTTGGTTAAGCAATCAGTTCATAAAGTTATTTGAAAAAATAAACTAGTCAAAAGTGAAAATATTGATTTATTAACCAGACACCTACAAGCCCTACCTTTAATTAAGGCACCTTCTTCATAGTTATAATATATATTTTTTTCTATGAATGTAGAGACGCGTTCTCGTCTAACCATTCGCCATATTGAGAAAGAAGATGTTAAGTCTTAATATGTCCAGTAGTTACTATGACTACTATGGCTTTCAAATAAAACCATAACAGTGCATTTACACTGCTGTTTGGCGGGAGAAACAGACATGGTACCTACGGCGGCCTCTTATATGAGACTTCTACTACCTTTAGGTCGTTGAATGTTTTTATTGGGATATAATAAGAAACCATAATCAGAAAAAAGTTTTAATATAACTATTCCCAGACTTCATTTATGATATAATTTCCTCAGTACCTAACATAATTTATTAGTTAGTTTACAACAATTTAAAAAAAAACTCTTCTTGTACTCATACTGATTATAAACTTTCTCACAATAATTAATTTTATTGTCAATATTTAACAACATCGTCAAAATGTGAAAACGTTATACTTATCACAGTATGACTAAAGTTATTTTTTATTTAATTTACAACGTTCGAAAGTAATTTATTGGTGGATAATAATTTTATTTCCATCAAAGATGGCTTACTGTAAAAAGCAATGAAACTGCAGCTTTTTACTGCTCGATCACTTCCCAGAGTTTCGATACTTGGGCTTCATTTGCGACCAATACCAATATATAAAACTCATAAAATTATCGCCGATCGGGTATAAACGTAACATTTTAAAAAGTATAATTTTTTGACTGAATGGACCGTGAGACTCGATTCTTTTATTATAATTGAAACAATTTTATGAAATAAACATTTGTTAATCTATTACATAATACTTAAAAACGTATTCTGTTTTATCTTTTCTGAGGAAATGAATATTACATTATATTACAATAAAATATTGATTATTTCATGTTGATTAGTATACTCAGAGGCCCACAGATTTTCGGAATAGAGTGCCAACAAAACAATGTAAATTTTGTACCAACTCAATTCAGTGCTAAATACTATACCTGCCATTACTCTTTTTAGACTTGGATTTTTAGAAATTGATTTCTTTTTAGAATTGAATTTACTACCATACATATGATAACAAATGCATTGCTAGTTTGGTATAGTACCAAATTTTCATAGATTATACCCGCCGCTATTCACCATACGTATATTCCTGCTTAGTTGCTTTTTCAGGTTCCTTTTAACGACAAAAGGTATACATGGAACGGAATCAAACTAAAAAAAATCAAAGAACCTCAAGCAAAACCCGATAAAAACGCTCTATTCCAAAAATTATACAGAATCACAAACAATCAACGGCCAATTGACGTATACTGGCATCGTAAACTTTTATACTTCTACGTATAACAAGTTGTAGGCAATAAAAAATGTATGAGCGCGTCTGAATGGACCATGTCCGAAATGATTGTCCATTTTATTGTAATAATGTATGCTTTTATTGGGCGCGGAAGGCTCATCGGGTCGTGAGGGGTGTCTGAAGAAAGTTTCAAAGATAAGATCAAAAGTTTGCCGAGGATGTGCTAAGCTGGATATGTAGATGCGGTGTTTATACCTTGGGATGACTTGACCGGTGATTTTGAAGGTATTTTGTACTGGTGCGACAAATCGATGGCACTGGATGGAGCAGCTAAGCATATTCAAAGTTACTAGAGTTGCTTAATATTTATTTATATGGGATCAACAAAGTGCATGGCAATCCAAATGGAGATTTGACATAATTGTACCAACCAGAAAATTGGTGTTAGGTCTAAGATCTCTCATAATATGGAAGAGGCCGCCTGGGTAGGTACCACCACAATGTCTATTTCTTTCGCCATATAGTAGTGTAACTGCACTATTGTATTTCGGTTTGAAGGACATTGTAGCCAGAGTAACAACTGGAAATATTGAGACTATCTTATATCTTAGGATGGGGAGCGCAGTGAAATAATAGTGTTGTTTGGTTTTGCCGCTGTTCATGAGCGGTCGTACTGTTTACCATGGCATACGACTAGCATGCTCATCTCGCCATTCATTAACATACTAGAAGATACTAAATACCTAATACCAGAGGCTGCCACATCCAAATTTTCGCATACATTTACAAAGGAAACGGAAAACGCCGGCCATCGGACATTCCAACGTCCTTACAAAAACAAGACAAACATTATTAACAATGGACTCGCATCACAGAACGCGTTTGTTATATTTTTATGCGAAACAATAACGTTTGAATAAATTCGTACTGAACTAAAGGGGTGGTAGGTGTAGGGGTGGGTTGTTGGTTGCCTTTTGATTTGAGGGCTGTTGCTCAGTTGGTTACTTGAAAGGTGACTCGGTGACGCTTGAATGATGGTGGAATATCGGTAAGGGAACGACCAAATGGTGATCTAATTTTTGAAGTCATCATTGGAGAAAATTTTATTGCTTGGATCTATTTATGGTTGAATAAATGTACTAGGAATGTCGAAGTATAATTATTTTGTAGAAACCTATAGTTAAGGTTAAAGAACTTTATTTTTCAAAATAAATATACTCACATAATTAAGTTAACACATAATTTATACAAAATTGTTTTGGAAGAGCTTTATTAGATTAAATTAAAAACACTATATTTAATGCATACTAAATGTAAAAAAATAACAAAATACAATTTAAGATCATAAGTATGGTAGAAATAAAAACAGAAGTTAAGAGATTTGAGAGTGCAACATGTGACTTGTTGAAAATGAGACTCGTAATATTAAAACTATTTTTAATAGCAGTGAATCATTTAAGCAAGGCCACCGATAATCCTATTAATAAATCCGTGAGATAATTTTATATAAGTAAATATTATTGAAAATAAAATAAATATTAGTTGAATTAATTCTACTTTTAAATAACAGCTAAAAGTATAAATGTGCCTTTACTGAAACTTCACCATCTTTGTCCTCACTCTTTTACTTATTTTAATTAAAAAAAACCGTTTTTTCATGTATTAAAATTTTGTGAAAATGCCTTCAAAAATACATAGACCCTCGTAATAACTTGCCAGCTATTTCCAAAATCTCAACGCAGACACAAGCTAGTCTCAAGTTCACATAAGACGTTATTTATAGTCAGAAGCGGCAGTGTCCGAAAAGCTTAGTTGTGTCAAAAGTTGAGCGTTAAATCATCGGCCACTATCTGGACAGCGCAGGCCGGACAGCGGCCACTAGTGTTTGACGAGTGTCCGTTGTTTATACGTCACGAGAAACTATCATTCAAATACCTAGTTATAGTACCAATAATCCTAGGTTTGGCCTTCGATACAAGGGTTTCAATCTTCGACGTTCTTACCAGATCTCGCGAGTCAGCCGAACAAATTTGGTAAAGGTCTTACTACAGTTTTCATCACGATGTTTTCCTTTACCCTTTCAGTTCGGTCTTACTTAACCATCCATTCACCAGTACCTAGGCCTCCTATACAAATATTACAATTTTCTTTTACATTGTATAGCTTCAGCGTGCAAACACTGTGTGTACGTGAAAACGATGTCTGTAGATACATCTGTTGACGTGTAGAGGAGGCATATGAATAAGATCCATGCAACAAAACTAAAAACCAAACGTGACAATGGAAACGGCGCCAAGTTAAGTGATCCGGCACAAAATGATATACGATGACATTTCCACGCATTACAATACGAATTTTTCGTGTAAATGAAAAAAAAAACCTTTCTACCACAACTCGCCTGATATGTAGCTCTGTACTCACCCTTCAACAGTTATTTAACGCTTAGCTTTTGGCGCTTTGAGATATTCTAGCTGAGTAACTACTGGACATATTGAGACTAAACATCTTATGTCTTTCTGTTTTACTGATGGTATGTATCGTATGTGGGAGGCCGTCTGGGTTAGTACCACTGCAATTTCTATTTCGCCAAACAGCAGTGTAAATGCACTGTTGGGTTTCGGTGTGAAGGGCTTTTTAGCCGGAGTAACTACTGGACATATTGAGATTTAACATCATATATCTCAGAATGGCGAGCGCAGTAGAATGTCACGCATTGCTTTGTAATTCAAGCTGATGTTTGGTTCTGCTACTGTTTATCAGCGGTCTTATCATTTACCATCCAGCGAAAGGCAAGCTCGTCTCGTCATTTATTGCAATAAAAAAATCTATATATCGAGTGATTCTCTTCTGACTTGACTTAGTTGGAAAGCGCTAATGGCTATGATGATGTTTGAACAGGCACATAGTTCTGGATAATAGTTGCGGGCCATTATAATTTTATTATTCTAAGTTAGCGAATTTAAGTGATAAAGGCAAACGTTGAAAATGCCCGTTTGAATTTTAAATGTCATTGACCTTTTTGCAAGTTTTGATTCTACCAAATTATATAATCGCTGTAGTTGCTGGAAGTGCGTGGTGGTCTGCTAGTGGTCGCGGTTTCAAATCCCAGGGAACACCTCTAACTGTTCAGTCACGTGGATATTGATAGTCAACCATCACGCACTTTAACGGTGAAGGAAAACATCGTGAGTAAACCTGCATACTTTAGCAATTTGTGAGAATTTCTGTGGTAAAGTCTGCTAACCCGCACTAGGGCAGCGTGGTGGACTTATGGTTTAACCACTTTCAAAATCGTACTCTCGATTGTAGAGACGGCCCGTGCCCTGCAGTGGGTATATGGGCTGACAAAGTACAGAAGTAAATACATGGGCTAATACGTTCTAATATATTTTTAAATTCTAAACTATAAGGGAAGTTTAGTTACGATTTGATCCTGTTAGTAATACAAATGAAACAGTAAAGTTCCAATGAAATGTTTCTATGTTATACAAGTTTTTGTTATGGAAGGGCGACATATTCTCTTATTGATGATCGAAATTAAAAAAAAGTATTTGTTATGAATCTGGTTGTTTGTAAAAAAAAAACTATCGTGTTGTCTGATACCCACGACACTAGACTTTGGCACAATTATTTCAACTAATAATCCGCTCCATACTTTACATCCAGAATGATAATACGTAATTTCCTAAAACATCTTGCATAGCACTTAATAGAAAGCGATTGCTATCCCGATGGCTTTAATTGTACGGCCATCATAATGGCCGATTAGTAATAAACAACTGAGCTGCAATCTCATTAACTTGCCTTGTAACCTGTTGAGAGTGTGAGGGACGCGACGAGATCTCGTTGTGATTTATACGCTTTTGTATAATAATCAAATAATTATTGTTTTGTTGGTAGTGATACGTTTTTTATTGCTATGAATGGCGAAACGAGCATTCCATTCGCTTGAAAACGATACCACCGCTTATGTGCAGTAACAGAACCAAACAACATGGATGGATGGATTACAAAGCAATGCTTTGGATTCCACTGCGCTCGTTCGACGTTAAGTCCCAATATATCCAGTAGCTAGTCTGGAACCGGAACATAAAAGTGCATTTACACTGCTCAGCTACCCAGGCGGCCGCTCAAGTACGAGGGACCAGTGAAATGAACTGGAGTGAAAAAATTGAATTTACAACTACTGTCTGTCTGTCTGTATCAGCCCATTTACGTCCCACTGCAGGGCACGGGCCTACTCTACAATCGAGAATACGATTGAGAGTGGTTAGGCCATATAGTCCACCACGCTGGCCTAGTGCGGGTTGGCGGACTTACATACCATAGAAATTCTTATGAATCGCCATGGCATGCAGGTTTCCTCACGATGTTTTCCTTCACCGTTTTAGTGCGTGGTGATTGACTATCAATACACACATGACTTCGAAAAGTCAGAGGTGTGCCCTGGGATTCGAACCCGCGACCACCGTGAACATGTTGGCAGTCGCGTCTAGTCCGTTTACCAACAGGCCACCACGCACTTTACAACTACAGTGAAAAGAAATGGTTCTATGTAAAAGGATACATATTAAAAAGTGTGAAGAGAGTCCTGGTATTTCAGAGTAGTTTGCTAAAAGCTAACTTCTATCTACCTTAGAGAATTTTTCCTTCTTATAAAGAGGAATACAAAAAGTTATTAGATGCAGGCTACTTCTAACAGGCCGTTGCACTTCGTAGCACGGGCCTTCCTTCCGTAGTGGACTTCTCTCCATCCATCAGCTAAAGGAGGTCCACTGCTGAACATAGGCCTGCCCCAATGATTTCCTTTACCAGGAACAACCTTCAACTTTAACCTTTACCAGGTCGTCTGAGCACCTTGTGGGTGGACGTCTTACGAGACGGATTGGAGATGGATTGGAGAACTTTTTGACTTCCCTTCAGTCTTTATCAAAATTTTGATAACTTCTCAGACCTTATAGAGATGTAAAACGTCCTATAATATTCAGTAATCACATGACTCATACCAACTTACGCTATAAAAAAATCGTAAATTCGAACACAATTATAAACATAACAGGAACTTATAAATTGGCAGTATAATTTTGATTCGGACTATGGTGCACGGTTGTAAAATGCGCGGGGTGTAAATATTATATGACAAACACTTGAAGGTAAAGTCGGGTGTCAGACGCGGGCCAGATTACCCATGCGAAAGACTCGGGTTCGATGTATGGATACGGACTTTTTTGTTTATTACTATTATGGATTTTCTGTTAAACTAATCCAAATCATGTATTTATGTCAAAAACATAAATAAAAGTCTTGGTGTGAGTGTTTAATTTTGGGGCTCTTGTCACAACCGAATTTTCACGTTACAATATCATAAACTACATAAAAATATGAAAATAATATAAATAGTACTATAAAAAAATATATATTTTGTACGCATAGATTGAGAACTATGTGTTAACTTGTCATAAGATCTATTTCATTGCTACATGACCAATAAACAAATTTCATTTCATTTCATTTCAAGCTAAGGCTGATTTACGCTATGCTCTCTCTCTCTCTCTCTCTTTAATAGGTCTCTAATCTGTCATTATTTGTTTAATTGTTACCATTTTCTACCATTGGACTACGTCATTGCACACATGTCGACTTTCGAGTCTACCTATTCAAGACCCCAACGGCTCTGGTGGTTTAATAATAGTTCTCAACTAGTAACCTAGGTACCTAGTAGGGGAAGAAAATAAGGGGGTTTTGTCTCTTAAAAATGTTTAACAACTTTTTAAGTCTATTATTTACCATAAACAACCTACAAAATAGAGCGGTCTCCATACTTACTTAACCCATTATAAAACCTTTATAAAAGCTACAAAATAGTTATGTTTATATGACAGTAAATGTCAAACGGATTGAAAAAAACGCTAATAAATATATCAAATGTAAGGCAGAGTTTTTATACGCGCTCGAAATCGAACCTACACTCATATTCGTTATAATATTTATTAGTTATTTAAACGTTGTGTGCATCGTAAAATTGTAACAACACGTTTGGATGTTTAGAATCTGTACCGAGATTTGAAAGTCTTCATTTTATTTGTTGAGTGTTAAACTATAATATGCTAGTTGTACGCCACGGGTTCACCCACGGTACAAGTATATCACTGTTTTTATAACACCAGAGGTCTGTTAATGCGTTGCTTACTTTCAAAATGTCTCAATTTTAGTGGAAGTGATAAATAATTGTAAGAGTACAAGAAAGATTCAAGCATTCTCTGGAATTTTAAACATTATAGAAAACAAAAATTTATTTTAAAAAAGGAATAAACTCAATTATATACCTTTATATTCCAAATTCAAATTACCGAATTGAAAATGGAACTCAATCTGTCAATAATTAATCGATTACTGATTCAATATTCGACCAGAAATCAATTATAACACGTCCAAATCGAAGAGTATAACAAAATAAAAGCACCTTGGTTGGTATAAGCGGTTATGTAACAAGAGACAATATTTTTTCAAACCACAAAGTGCATCAATCAAGTGTATTTACGGCGCGGAACTAAAGCGGGACCGGCTTTTTTCACTATAAACCGTATAAATTAGGATGAAAGCTAAATATTTAACTGACTTGTATACGACGGTGCGCCTCCTAAATGTATCGCATAAATTCCACCAAGTAAAAAGTCGTCAACTCTGCCCGCGTCAGGTGTTACGTGGATACGACCATATTGTTTTCTTTTTTCCGTAGATGTGAGTTGACAATTTTTGGCGGGTGACATTTAAAATGGATGGCTTTAATTGACTTTGACGGTCTATATTTTTCATTTAATTGTTCAAATATTTTTTTTATATCTTATTACATAAAACAATATAAATATGTAATTATACGGAAATATTAAAAAAATAGATTTAAAAATAAAAAATATTTAGTACAAAATACTTAAGTAATGTTTTATTTATAAAATACATTTATTTAAACATCAGTCATAACAATAGAAGCTGTATTTTCGTATCAACTTTAAAAACAACCAAGCATTCAAACAAAAAGTTATCTCTTAAAAAACCGCGACGTCTCATCCACGCAATTCCAACCCGAGCATTGCCATTAAACGCAATAGTTACGGGTACAAAATTTATTGTTTTTCATCTTTGAAATCTTAGCGGAGTCAAGTTGTATAAATCATGCGTTAATGCCGGCCGCATTATACAAATTCAAATTTATAACTCGATAAAATTACAGAGGCCGATGGGGTGCCCCCACCCCTTCGCGTGAGGAGGGGTGAGGGCGCGAGACGGGACGATTATGAGCCAACTAAATGCTTTAATTCATTAGCTATCGAGGTATGGAATACTGATTAAATTTTTTTCACAAAAAATCCGACAGATGGCGCTGCTTGTGTATTTTGGATTTGTTGTCCGACAATTTTGTAGTTATTATAATACTTGGAGTAAACTGAAGTCTTTAAAAATAAAAATGACCAAAAAAAAACACTTTAATTTAATTAAGAATAATTTTCTTTTACAGTGATTCTTAAACTGCCAAATTAAAACTCTTTAATAATAACCTACGTGATACCTACAATTTACATTAATTATATCAATTAATTTACTCAAAGATAATAAAAGGATATAAAATCCCACAAAGGCCGGGAAAAGAGAAAATGACATGCACTGTCAAATTAAAGTTAATTAAATATTAATACCAATAAAATGTTTACCGTGAAAACGAACATGTCAATAACGCTCGCATTAAATTTGTATATCATTTTGTGGATACTAAGAGTGTTTCTAACTAACTTTGCATCAAATCTGAAATATTAAATTTACTGGCTATAACCGCAGGTCCAACAGATCACTCCCAATCGATTATTCTAAATCGATATTCAAATGCAATCCCTATTTGGAACGTAAACTTTTTTACTTAATTTATACAGACGATGCCACCTATAAATCCTAATCCAAAATTAGCTGTTTGATATTGACAATATCAATCTCAGTAGTAAAAAAACTATCCATAAAATAAATATTTTTTTTTCAATTTTAGATTATTCTTTGTATGGAAATGACACAATACAATTAACAGAGTTGATGTTTGGATGGATTGTTGAAAACTTTTAAACTTACAAACTACTGGTGGTAGGTCTCTCTTATGTGAGAGGCTACCACAATGCCTATTTCTAACGACAAACGGATTTATTCAAATTCTAAACAGCAGTTTAAATGCACTGTTGTGTTTCGGTTTGAAGGATATTAACCAGACTAACTACTGGACATATTGAGACTAAACATCTTATGTATCAGGATGGCGAGCGCAGTGGAATGCCAAGCATAGCTTTGCAATTCAAGGTGCTGTTTGGTTTTGCTACCGTTCATGCGCAGTTATATCGCTTACCATCAGGCGAATGGCATTTTCGTTTCGCCATTCATAGCGATAAAAAAAACTATCCAACAATTTCCACGGATTATTTTCTTCCAATCGCTGAAAGTATTGTAATGAAAAATGCTAAGGGATAGTTATAGCAGTGATTTGGAGGGACTTGCGCAGCAATTGGCATACTGAGAGCGATGGTGAACCTGGATGACGATGTCTTCTTTAAGACTAACCAGAATTATACGCAGAGCTTGGATGAAGCCGAATCTTTATTCAGATATGGGCTGTCCAAATCTGCTGTCAAATTATTATTTATTAACTTAATGCCATCGATCCGCTTAACTTATAGGATATAAGTAAATATACATTTATAATATTATCTTTAAAATATGAATAAGTAAGTGCTTTTCTACATACGAAAAGTAATTGTAATTTTTTTTAACTTTTGTTGACGTTGCGGTTTAACAAAGAATGCTGCAACAGTACAGTGCTACTATTTGTAGTGGACTTAGGCAGAGTATATATTTCTAATGCAATAATTATTTAATATAAAATTTAAAAACGATTTTTTTGTAATCTATTCATTTACAAAATGGTAAAATTACATTTAATATGAAATTATATATTCATTTTATATTTATGCCAATGGCGTAAAACCAAATTGTCATGAGTGAACTGATAGGTTTTCATCAATAGAGCCAACATAATAATAGACCCAACGAAAAATAGAAAACAATCCGGATTGACTTCAATCTAAATTTTTCAATTGATTGTTGGCATCGGCTGTTATAGAGCATTGCGCATTCCTATCAAGCTGGAAAATAAAAAAGTGCACGGTATTGACTTCAGAATATACTTTGTAGACTAGCCCTTTATCCTATTTAGTAAATTTAAGATTTAAGGACATTTAACCGGAGCGTAAATAACTTTTATTTTTAAAATCAATTTAGATAATGTTGATGTTCAGCAAAATCTATTATCACGAAACTACTAGTAGCAGCATACTAGCTTTGTCCCTTTTACCCTTTATTTACTTAAATATTTTTAATTACATCTGCGTAGGAAAGTACAAGAATCTATTGACTACGATAAGAACTGTCTTTTACCTATTTGTAGAACAAACTTTTTAAATGAATCCCCCAAGTGAGCCATCAATTACCGGCCAAATTTCACCAATTCAAAAATAGAACCCGATGATCTCGCACGAAAAAAGGCCGCAAAGCAATTATTATCAGCCAGTTTGATTTATAAGGATTTCGGAGTGTAAACCTCTTTTCTTTCTATTCACGTTTAATTGAACGATCAAATCGGATAGCATTTAAATAGAGAACGATTTTCGCGTTCGCGCCCATTGTCTCCGGATTCTGTTGAAACAATGGGAATCAATCGATGATTGTGCGGTTTTGTGGTGGCTATTGGACTTTTATATTCTTACACGCCATTTTGGATTTAAAAATGAATGTTTGTTTAAGGATTGTATTGCTAATATTATAAGTGCGTGGTGGCCTGTTGGTAAACGGACTAGACGCGGCTGCCTACATGTTCACGGTGGTCGCGGGTTCGAATCTCAGGGCACACCTCTGACTTTTCGGAGTCATGTGTGTATTGATAGTCAATCACCACGCACTAAATCGGTGAAGGAAAACATCGTGAGGAAACCTGCATACCATAGCGATTTATAAGAATTTCTATTATTATTTCTAACCACTCTCAATCGTACTGTCGATTGTAGAGGAGGCCCGTGCCCTGCAGTGGGACGTATATGGGCTGATACTGATACTGATGATGTTAAGTGTTTACCCATTACGAAGTTTTGCTCTACTTTTCTTCTTAGACGGTCAACTTACATTCAGTTTATTTCTTGATATGAAAGTCGAACCCAGATAAAACATTCAAAGCCAATACACGCTGTCAATATAACATCGTCCATTATACTTATCTAATTTAATACAAAACTGATTGCTTCCGATTTTCCAGTAAAAATACAAGAGCTATCTTCCTAGGCATCAACAGGAAAAAAAAGATTACAATCAAAGTTTTACTCACTCAAACCAATTTGACCTGAATTCATAATTCAAACACCGCCCACGCAAAACCGACAAATCATTTACAAAAAGCTAAATATCAAAATACGTATCATTAACACTTCAAATTTAATAAAAATGAATTACAATTATCCACGTATTGTTAATGAAGAATCGTGGTCATTTCCAAACGGGACTGCCGCTGTGGGATCTATTTATCTCGTTCACAACACTCTTACAGCGTATAATTGTTATTTGTATGCAAAGTTTCACCGTTTGGGACCTAATGCAGATGGATGCTTTGCACCTAAAATGTTTATATTATCTATATTCGTATTATTTGCAATTTCAGAGGGCGCTGGTGGCCACGACTATATTAAATACTTTACAAATATTTCATCATAATTTAGAAAAGACGAGTCTGACTTCAATCATCATCATCATCATATCAGCCACAGGAAGTCCACTGCTGAACATAGGCCTCCCCCAATGATCTCCACAATGACCTGTTGGAAGCGGCCTGCATCCAGCGACTTCCTGCGACCTTAGTCAGATCGTCCGTCCACCTTGTAGGCGGGCGTCCGACACTTCGCTTGCCTGTACGTGGCCTCCACTCGAGAACCTTTCGGCCCCAACGGCCATCGGTTCTACGAGCTATGTGCCCGGCCCACTGCCACTTCAACTTGCCAATCCTATGGGCTATGTCGGTAACCTTGGTTCTCCTACGGATCTCCTCATTTCTGATTCGATCTCGTAGGGAAACACCGAGCATAGCCCGCTCCATGGCTCGTTGAGTGACTTTGAGCCTTTTAATGAGGCCCACAGTGAGAGGCCACGTCTCGGTGCCGTATGTCATCACTGGTAACACACAACTATCGAAGACTTTCGATTTTAGGCACTGAGGTATTTTGGACGAGAAGACGTCGCGAAGTTTCCCGAACGCTGCCCAACCGAGTTGGATTCGCCGATTGACCTCTCTCTCGAAGTTGGACCTGCCTAACCGGACCACTTGTCCTAAATAGACATATTCGTCTACAACTTCGAGAGTCGAGCCCCCAACTCCAATGGGGGTGGGCACAACATGGATATTCGACATGATCTTCGTTTTATCCATGTTAATTTTAAGACCCACCTGTTGGGAAACTCGATTAAGGTCTTCGAGCATAGTGCTAAGGTCTTCCAGCGATTCTGCCAAGACTACAATATCGTCGGCAAATCGAAGGTGAGTAATATACTCGCCGTTGATGTTGATGCCGAATCCTTTCCACTGCAAGAGCTTGAAGGCATTTTCCAGCGCGGCAGTGAACAGTTTCGGAGATATGACATCTCCCTGTCTCACGCCTCTCTGTAGTGGAATAGCCTTCGTGCTCTGATCCTGTACTCGGACCGACATGGTGGCGTTGTTGTATATACACCTCAACACTTCGATGTACCGATAGTCTATGTGGCACCGCTGAAGAGACTGTAGCACAGCCCATGTCTCGATCGAATCAAAGGCTTTCTCATAGTCCACAAACGCTAAACAAAGCGGCAAGTTATACTCCTCGGTTTTTTGTATAACCTGCCGTAGCGTATGAATATGGTCTATGGTACTAAAGCCTTTTCGGAAACCGGCTTGTTCGGGAGGCTGGAAGTCATCAAACCTGCCTTCGAGACGATTTGTGATGACCCTTGAAAACAACTTATAGACATGGCTCAGGAGCGAGATGGGCCTGTAGTTCTTCAGCAAAGTGTTATCACCTTTTTTGAAGAACAGTACCACCACGCTCCTGCTCCATGCCTCCGGCGTTGAGCCCTCGAGGAGAACGGAATTGAAGAGCCTCTGAAGGACTTTCAGTACCGGCGTTCCGCCCGCTTTCAGAAGCTCTGAAGTGATTCCGTCCTCACCCGGCGCCTTGTTGTTTTTAAGTTGTTTGAGGGCCATCTCAATCTCAAACAAGCTGATGTCCGGGATATCATCGCTAAAGTGTCGGATTAACTCGGCTCTCGGGTCTTCGGCCGAGCTAACAGCAGGTTTGGCAACCGAGGTGTAAAGCTGTCCGTAGAACCTCTCGATCTCCCTTAATACCTCTGCCCTCGTCGATACCACGCGGCCGTCTTCCGTCTTCAGCCTAGACAACTGGCTTTGCCCAATAGACAAGTCTCTTGCAAACACTTTGGAGCCTCCGTTCCGCTCAATTGTCTCCTTAATGCTCACAGTATTGTGAGCACGGACATCGTGTCGCAAAGACTTCCAGATCCGTCTATTGAGCCGCCGATATGCTTCGGCGTCAACGGAAGACTGCAGCGTCAAAGATCGACGTTCGGCCATGAGGTCAAGAGTCTGGATCGAGAGTTTTTGTGGTCTATCTCTACGGCGAGGTCTAAAATACTTAGATCCCACCGTATGGACAGCTTCTACCAAACCGCTGTTTAACTCATCCACTGCAAGGTTTTCTTTTAGACAATCAAAGCGGTTTGTCAACTCGAGTTGAAAGCTCTCGGGGTTTTGGATATGGGCGCGAGTAGGTCGGAGCGTAGACTTCATCAAGCGGCGCCTTTCTAATTGGACGTTGATATTCAATGTGCCCCTAACCATTCGGTGATCACTACCGGTTTTCACCCTGTTGATCACAGAGACATCACTGAACATCCGTCTATTCGTCGTCAAGATGAAATCTATCTCATTTCTCGTAGAACCGTCAGGACTCAACCAGGTCCATTTCCTGTGAGGCGGCTTCTGGAAAAAAGAGTTCATCGCGAAGAGTCCCTCTTTTTCCAGAAAGTCGGCCAGCCTCTGACCCCTGAGGTTCCGTTGCCCATGTCCAAATTGCCCCACTTTCAACTCTTCATCGCTTCTCTTGCCCAACTTTGCGTTGAAGTCCCCCATAACAACATTGAAGTAGGTTTTGGAAGTATGTATGGCCCGACTTATGTCCTCATACATCTCCTCTACTTCTTCATCTGGGTGTGTCGAGGTCGGCGCGTATACCTGTATGACCTTCAACGAATATCTTTTAGATATTCTGAGTATAAGGTATACTACCCTGCTCGACACACTTTCGATGGATACGATGTTGTTAATGAGAGACCTGTGGACGAGAAATCCGACACCTCCTCGGGACTGTTGGTCGTCCCCCCGGTAGAAGAGCAGGTTACCAGACTTCAGGGTTATCGTATCCTCCCCGATTCTTCGGACTTCCGATAACCCCAGAATATCCCAGTGTAACCCGCTCAATTCTTCTTCCAGTTCGACAATCTTCTCGTCTGTCCTCAAAGTGCGTATGTTGTGTGTTACCAGGGCCAGTCGTCGTCGGGGGTGGTAGCCGGGGCCAACCCGGGGATTCTTAGCACCCCCTGCCCCACCGTAACCATGGCTGCTACCATCGCCAGGAATAGTGGGGCTGCCGGGGACTGGGGGCCTGGTCCATTTTTGTGTCGCCATTGAGGGGTAATTTGCCAGTACTCGCCACGCTTGGCAGGCGGGTTGGCGAGCGCAGGAGGGGACTCGCGCTGACGACGCTGCTGCCCATCATCAGCGGGGGAAAGGAAATAGGGTTAGTGAGTAGAGGATATAATGGGAAAGGAGAGTATGGCCTGTAGGAGTGGATACTGCAGTCATGGAAGGGAATGTTTGTAGTGACTGCAGTAGCTCGGGGGGCCGAGGTCGCGTACTCGTAGCACCTATTCTAGGACAGGCCATGACCACTAGATAGGAGCACCCCTGACTTCAATAATAGATACAAAATAAGAAAATGGTATCGTGGTCTAGATATTTACCTACGTTCTACACTTGCAGAATAGGAAAGAAAATCGTCATAAATATTACATTTACAGTACCTATACGAGTGTAGATTGTCAGAAGACGTCGTAAAGGGCGATACACAATTGTATAGAAGATAGCTTGACGCTTAAATCTATTTGTGACTTCATCTATTTATGTAGGACATATATATCTGGAGATATTGTGTAAAACAAAACAAAGATCTTCTAACTTATTTAAAAATCAGTTTCATTTACATTAATTGTGCAAGTATATTAGATATTTGATTGACGAACAAGACTAAGTTCACATATTAAATTCTTGCTTATTACATAACATTTGTGACAAAAAAAACTCTAGCAGCTAAAATACAATGACACTCAACCGAGTACGTGTGAATTTGTCGAAATCGTTGCGTATTTTCAAATAAAATATGTATAAAAACAAATAGTTGTAGATAAAGTGTTTACGGCGTGCACCGATGTAGCGGAGTGTGAGCGTTTAGCACACGAATTGTTCACGAGTAGAGCATTTTGATAACTTGTCTATGGACAGGCGGGGAGAAAAGTGGTTACAGAATTCTAATTTTAAAATTCACGATATTATAAAAGGGTGATGGTAAATGGAGTATAGATGAAATTCTGATATTCTTTTTATGACATTATAGCTCGGCAAAGGATTTGTAAAAGTTGTATTTATGCAATTACTAAGTATGATATAATAAGTTTAGATGCACTGTTCTGTTCCATGTTTAGTATGTCTAACATGTTTAAAAATAGTAATTTGTATTTGAAAATCACTAATTTATCAGCTGTTTACACTGAGGTTTTAGCAACTTCAGAGTTTTTTGCCCTTACTACTTATTTTCGTTGTACCTAATTCAAGGTCATAATTAAGTTGCTTTTCTAGACTGACATCCGAAAATAATACTAAAATAAATAAATATTTCAACTCGCCTCTACATACAGTTTAAGAAAAGGTATCCATCCATCCATCCATCAGCCAAAGGAAGTCCACTGCTGAACATAGGCCTCCCCCAATGATTTCCACAGAGACCTGTTGGAGGCAGCCTGTGTCCAGCGACGTCCCGCGACCTTTACCAGGTCGTCGGACCATGGTCATGGATCATGGTCAGGGATGCTCCTATCTAGTGGTCATGGCCTGTCCTAGTATAGGTGCTACGAGTACGCGACCTCGGCCCCCGAGCTACTGCAGTCACCTTGACTTCCCGTCCGTGACTGCAGTATCCACTCCCTCAGGCCATACTCTCCTTTCCTATAACATCCTCTACCCACAAATCCTATTTCCTTTCCCCGGTTAATGGCGGGCAGCAGCGTCATTAACGCCAGTCCCCTACTGCGCTCGCCAACCCGCCTGCCAAGCGTGGCGAGTAACGGCAAATACCCCCACAATGGCGACACAAGAAAAGGTATAAGATTAAAAAAAACTCGTGTTTCAATCCTTATCCTCGTTTCAATCCTCATACTCTAAATATAATTTGGTAAAGTGAAAATACCAAAATGAAATAAAATGTGCATAAAAAGTATCAATGCCAATTAATCTCAGTGTAATAATATTGTAACTTTATCGAAAACATCTGGACATAAATTCGGATTTATTGACCATAAAATAAACACTTAACAACTGTGTAAACAGTTTAAGTACCTTCAACTCAAATTAGTACACCTTTGAATGATGAAAAATTATTAATTAATGTATTTGAAAATGTGTGTAATATGTACCTAAATTCCTGCCTATACAAACAATTGTATTAAGTAGAATGTACAAAATACTTAGTTTGCTTTAAGTTTAATCACCGCTAGGGTAAACGTGTTATTGAATGAAGAACGCGTCTTGGTAAACGAAGTATATGACGCCCTTTTGCTTCTAGCCGTGTGGAGTGATGATTTTCGAAAGATCGCTGGCAGATGCTGGATGCGACAAGCCGACAGAGTAAAATGGCGCAATTTGGAGAAGGCCTATGTCCAGTAGTAGACAATAAAAGGCTGATAATGTGATGTATTCTATTTTTTATCCAGGTAAATCATAATAAATTGTTTATTAACGTAACAACCTCTAAGAATAATAAAACGCAATATTTTATATTGTGGTTACAATTATAATACAGCTAAAATACTTTCGACAACTAGCTTCGGATCTGGGTAAACGGATAACCATTAGAATAACCACACCCAATTACTCTTTACGGTACTCTTTACAAGCCTTTTTTATTGCATCGATGACGAGCGAACAGGGCACCTGATGGTAACTGATCACTGCCCCCAAAACATCCACATGGGGAGCAGGAAGGAAAAAGGATGGGAAGAAGAATTGGGCATCCGAAAAAGCTGTCGCTTCACGTCGATTTTCTGTCAGACATTGATACTACTCCGGACAAGCCTGCCGATTCATTATTCATGCTAAGTCATGACTGATAAAAAACGTAGCTCTACCACTTCCAATAGCCTTAACATCACTTGACACAACCGGCAGGTATAACAAATGGTGCCTAAAAGCAGGCCATACATATTGTAACAAATTTTTGGTTGATCTTTTGTTACCTATTATATCATATTATTTATTTATAACATATATATTTTACTTTATTTTGTATAAGTATACATATATCTTTATACTAAATTATCATGAGTGAAAATGACAGTGACTCTGACGAGTTTTTCTCGGCAGAGAGTGAAAATAGCAGTTTCACTAGTATACCATCATTATGTGATACACTTTCATCTCAATTTTCTGATGTTCCTAAGAATTTCAATGTCGTGCATATCAATGCACAGAGTATTCCGGCCCATTTCACTGATATGTTAGCTAGCTTTGACTGTGCGAATCTCCATGCTATTCTTGTTTCAGAATCTTGGCTGAAGCCATGCCTTCCTTCTAGTTCCTACTCTCTTCCCGGTTTTCAACTTATCAGGAACGATCGTACCGTTGGCGGTGGTGGTGGGGTGGCCATATATATACGTACCGGTATTTCATTTTCCATTATACATACGTCACCCCAGCCGCCACCCCCAAATGGTGGTGAGCATCTGTTCCTGGAGGTTGAACTCCTTCACACTAAAATTCTTCTCGGTGTTTATTATTGCCCCTCTCTTCGCATTGACTATTTCTCTTCTTTAGAAACCATTCTTATTAATCTCACTCCATCGTACAGTCATAGTATAATCATGGGAGATTTCAACACATGCCTTCTGAAGAAGGATCACCGCTCTTCTTTGCTATCTTCTGTTTTAAATTCCTGTAACCTTTCTATCTTACCGCTCCATGCCACACATCACTTCCCTAATTCCACTCCTTCACTCCTTGATCTCATCTTCGTTTCTTCTCCTCATCTTGTCGTGAAGCATGGACAATGCGCAGCAGATGCCTTCTCATATCACGACCTTATTTACTTGTCTTTTAAAATTCGTCCCCCTAAAGATAGATGTAAGGTTGTGATGCGGCGCTGCTTTCGTGGGGTAGATTCCGTAAGACTTCGTGAGGATGCCAGCAACATTGACTGGGTCCCTCTGCTTACCTCGAGTACAATCGATGATAAGGTTAACATTTTTTCCACCAACATTATAAAACTGTATGATGTACATGCTCCATTACGCACAGTTAAATTAAAACACCTTCCCTCCCCGTGGCTCACGGATGAAATTAAGTCGATGTTATCAAGGAAAGCTGCAGCTAAGTCTAGGTTTAAGCGTAGACCTAATTCCTTAAACTGGGAAAAATTTGTAGCTATCCGTAATCTCTGCAACAAGTTGTGTAGAAATGCTCAACGCCGATATGTCCATGAATCTGTTGAAAACGGTGATCCAGCTAAAGTTTGGAAATTTCTTCGATCTATGGGAGTTGGAAAGTCACGTCCTGATTTAAGTTTTCATAACATAAATATTGATTTATTAAATTCACACTTCACAGCATCTCCCTTTTTTGACAGGGCTACAAAAGATAAAACCATTAATGATCTTTCATCTATTCCAACCCCTAATTATTCTCAATTTGTCTTTAGTCAATTCTCCGATTGTGATGTTAAAAAGAGCATTTTATCAATTTCCTCCAATGCAGCTGGGAATGACTGTATCAGCCGAAGTATGATATTACCTATCCTTGACCAAATTCTTCCTATCATATGTCACATCCTTAATTTTTCTATCTCGAACTTCGTCTTCCCATCTTTATGGAAGGATGCAGAAGTTATTCCTCTTCCCAAAAAACCTAATCCTGTATCCTTTTCTGAATATCGGCCTATTTCAATTTTACCGTTCCTTTCAAAGGTCCTCGAAATCCTTATCCATCATCAATTAAGTTCCTTTCTTACTGACAACAATCTCCTTAATCCATTTCAATCCGGATTTCGTCCTGGTCATAGTACAACCACTGCATTGGTTAATATTACAGACGACATCAGATCTGCAATGGAGAGCGGAAAGCTAACGGTGCTAGCCTTGCTAGACTTTAGCAATGCGTTTAACACTGTAGACCACGATGTTCTGTTAAGTATGCTTCGCTCTATTAACATATCTCCAGCGGTAATTGACTGGTTTCGTAGTTACCTGACTGGGCGCCGGCAGCGCATACGCATTGAAGCTGCAGTGTCTGCTTGGTGTGATACCTTTGCTGGCGTTCCTCAGGGCGGCGTTTTATCTCCTTTACTCTTCGCACTATTTATTAATTCAATATCCTATAAACTTATTTCTTCCTACCACTTGTATGCAGACGATTTACAGATTTACTACCATGCCCCGGTGGACAGAATGGCGGAAGCTATTGCTGCAATAAATAAAGATCTCACTCGGATCAATGAGTGGAGTGGGATGCATGGTCTCACAGTAAACCCTTCTAAAACTCAGGTCATTGTTGTTGGCAGCTCCAGGATGGTTTCGCAACTGAATTTAAATCAATTACCCCAGGTTTCATTCAATGGCTGCCTGATTCCTTTTTGTGATGTCGTAAAAAACTTGGGCGTTTTAATCGACAAAAACTTATCCTGGGGTCCCCAATTGCAACAACTTAGTCGTAAATTGTTCGCTGCAGCGGGGTCCTTGCGAAGATTACGAAATTTTCTACCTATTCCCACGAAAATTGCGCTTGTCCAGTCTCTTCTTTTTCCTCTCCTTGATTATGCTGATGCTAGCTACCTAGATCTCACCGAAGCCCAGTTTGAAAAGCTTGAGCGACTTCAAAATTTCTGCATTCGGTTTGTATTTGGACTTAAAAAATATGACCACGTCTCTGAATATCGAACTAAACTCAAGTGGCTATCAATACGCTTTCGCCGGAATACTCGCATCCTTTCACTTCTCTATACCATATTATTTCATCCCACGACTCCAAATTATTTAAAACATCGCTTTCATTTCTTAAGCAATACCCATGTACGATCTCTTAGGTCTTCAGAAAATTTGATTCTAGAAATTCCTAAGCACAGCACATCATTCCTAGATAAATCTTTTACTGTCCATGCTGCTCGCTTATGGAATGAGCTACCCCTGACAATAAGACTTGCTAAATCTCTGCCTATTTTTAAGAGATTAGTCAGAACGCACTATTTGTCACAACAGTAATATATTATGTATAAATATATTTTCTCTCATATATATATATATATATATATTTTTTTCGTTACGTTTATTATTTAAATATATGTAGTAAAGTCACATTTTAGTTTGTGTAGTTTATGTAAGTGTATACTTGTATTATATGTGTGTAATATGTATATATGTATGTATGTGTGTATGTATGTATATATGTATAATGCCTATTTATAAAGCTTTTAGTTGTACATGATTTTCTTCCTTTCCTTTTTAATGACTATCTTCGATTTTCCTTCTCCTATTCATTCCAATCCATTCAAAGGTTGTCTGGAAGAGATCGCCGTTAGCGATAAGGCCGCCGTTTGTACGTACTTATGTTATAAGTTCCTTAGTTGTAAAATTATTTTATTAAATTTTGTGTACAATAAAGAATTATAAATAAATAAATAAATAAATAGCCTTAGTCTACCATCTCAAAAATTAAATTGTATCATCAATCGAGCACTCGGTGGTATACGAGTTACATGCTCAGAATTTGATGATTGGCCTGATAACCTGCAATTCAGTTCATTAATACATTTACGTCCCACTGCGGGGCACGAGCAACTTTTACAATCGAGAGTACAACTGAGAGTGGTTAGGCCATATAGTCCACCACTCTGGCCTAGTGTGGGTTGGCGGACTTTGGCAGCCAGGTCTAGACCGTTCATAAATCAATAGGAAACTATTTTTTTTTTTATTTCCCCTAACACTTACGTGTCCAACAGTACGCGTGTACGAAACGCTCGTGAAAGAAAGGAGTGGAATCCAGAGTATCACCGTTCACATATTGATCGTTTTTGATTAAGTCAATGGATGCGAGCTGAGCTTTCATTATATACAGACGCGGCTAATATTCAACACTAACATTCGGCAACCAAATCTACAGCATTTGATAATATTTTAGTCGTTAAACATACAGTAAAGACAAAAATATTGTAGCATCGGCTTAGTGACGACCTCGATTCACAATGATGTAGGATCAAAATTTGGAAATAGGTGTCCTGCCAACTTTTTAAAAAAGAAGGCGAGGGGGGGTTAACGTGTGATATGAATTCGGGAATGTTCTTGACTGAACGAAACATGGCAGATAGGCTGTCGCTTCGCAGGACGACAATTATAGATACCACCCTGACCGAACTGGTGCATAACTTGTGTAGTCCATATAGTAGTTTGTATGACCAACTAGTGTGTGACTCTACATCTTTTTAACACAAAAAGCACTATGAGTGTTTGATAGTAACAAAATCTGTATATAATGGGAATATTTAAAATAACTGTAGATTAGGTACTGCTTTTTTGAAAAAAAAAATCGGAGCCCCGGAAAATTGTACAGTCTGATAGAAACGTGACATCAAAGTTGTTTCGAGTCTGTTGTACATAATATTATGATTGTAGTACAACTCAATACCGCATCACTAAAATCATAAAAGTTTTATAGTATTTAATTAATTATATAATCTTTAATTAAAATATTTAATATCATATTTTAAATAATTTTAAATAAACTTGGCTATTAAATTCCAATTACCTATCAAATAAAAAGATCCTAATCATCATTTGTCACTTTAAAACCACTTCTCGACATAGGTCTCAGTTCTCACCAAAGGATATCTATGAACAGTTAGGGACGCCGTGCATCACTAACAGACCTAATCCTTTAAAAAAACATCAAAACTAAATAAATGATAAATAATTGAAATGATTTTTAATTTCTTCTAAAAGTCAGTTGCGTCACTCAGCAATCACAAGGCAATTATAAAGGCGAGTACACACCGCCACACAGTCGCGCGGCGAGCGCATCGAGCGAAACATTTGGCCCGTATTATTATCGCGCTAATCCCGCGTGAAGGAAGCAATAAATCACTTGTTAACTCGAAAAATGAATGTCGCTTGCCGCTTGACGCTTGTCGGTCGTGTACGCGTGTGTGCACGTAGCTTTGTAATTGGGTTGATTTTTTGCATGCACCAATTTAGGTATTTTTTTATTTGTTGAAGGTAGGATGCGCGTATCCGTTTGGATTGTTAATGGTGTAAATAATGTTTGTATTTTTAGTGGGGGAATACGGAAGTATGTCCGGTTTTAAGATCAGGCCGTACCATAAAGGCTTTGAGTGATCTCACAATAAAAACTATATCTGGATTGAGTATCACTCATCATCAGTGCAATTTGCATTGGGTGCCTGTTTATATAAAAAATATATTTACAAGATTAAATTAAGACGTATTGTCGAAATTAGAACTTTTAAGTATCAAACGCTATTCCCCTATACAGGCTTTACGAACTCACTATTTACTCGTAATTATAATAATATAGGATTTTTTCCTTCGATTTCTTAGTTAGAGTACAGCCTATTAAATTCAAAATCACATTCTAAATTTGGTTTCTCTATATTCATATTAACATTCTTATTTTGAAATTTACATCAAAATCAACGCTACATACCTAGTTACTATTTACTTTAGTAGCATTAATCCTTCAATAGTTAAAAACGCACTCTTAAAATAAAGAAAAAAAATATGAAAACACAAATGGCGATAGAAACACATACCGAGATCAATAAGTCCAAACTTCAACATAATAAAACTATCCACGGAAACCAACATAATGCGTAAATCAAAAACTACGAAAGCGGTTGATGTTTTTCGAAGCCCCAATCCGTCTGCGCTCGTCACAAATCAACAAGACACATGCTTTCCGGCCCGGACTCGAACCCGCGACTAATGGCGCCACTCGATTTATTAACTAATGTATAAGAACAAATGTTACAAGTTTTACGTTTTTATGTGAGTTGAGGAATTGCGGAATGCTTTTTGAAGTGGTATATCACTTAATTACTGAAATCTTATGAAGTACGAGTGTAAACACTAGAAATTCGACATCATGGTTTTAGGGATTTCATAAATTGTAATGATAGTGTTTCCTAAAAAAGGTAATAAAGACAAAGACTGAATTGAAATTAAATTAAATATATAATGGTCATGTAGGCAATTATGACAATGACAAATGATGATGAATGACTAAAGTATTTAGGTGTTTGAAAAGTGTAAATTTGTGATATAAATAAATTGAACATATATTTTTAACTCATATACCCTGGTATCTTAATGCTAAAATATCTAAGAATTTAATGATGCTTTAAACCTACGGAATACGATATTGCACAATAAACTAATCAATTATTTAATAAGTATAACGTTCACTTCGACTTGAATTTAATTCAATCCCTTGTGCGTTCAATTTTCAAACTTACTATCGTCGAACTCCAAAAAACGTCCACTTGTTAAGCAATTACTTTTACAACATGTGGAATATGAGGGAACATAAAAACCCTATTACTCAATTACCAAAAGCCCGTCTTATCATTTAATCTAAGTGCAAACTGCTGAAAAAGACACTTGACAAAGACGCCGACCGGAGTCAGTATGCCGGCGCACAGTTTGTTCTCAAGACTAGTCGGCCTCTATAAAGATTACTTGGCCAGGTTACTGTGTTAAACGTTAAACAAATTACTTGAAAGAGCCGACGTTTTAGGCAACTAGAGAATTGGCTTTGTCGGCTTCGGTTTGGGAATCCTATGCACTCGCCGCAAAAGACTTCTTGCAATTGGGATTCGCAGTTCTGAAATTCGTGATGCTACTGCCTACCTTTTTAAGAATATAGGGAGAAGGTTTTTATTTCTAGAGTATAACTGAACAATTTAATTAGAATATACAGTGTTAGAAAACAATTTAATTTTGCTTCAAAAAAGTTTCTAATATCCTACACAAAAATTGGAATGTGAATAATTAAACTGCAAGTAGGTTGAATTCTTTTTGGTATTTTTAATTTACAGATTTTCTTTTATTTTAACACCCTGACCTTATAAAAAACTTTTCGTTCTATATTTGAATATAGGTACAGAGATTAAATTCTTAATGTGTTAATTCACCTATTTTGTTTTATTTTAACACACCAACCTGATTTAAGAAATGATTTCATTCCATATTTGAAAATAGTTACGTAGTATTTTTTCTTGGTAGTATGCAGCTCAGAAATTTTAAATTCTGAACAATATTGCCCTGATTTTGTAAGAGTGAACAAACTAATAAAAAACATTTTTTCCTATAGGGTAACCAAATTGCACCCACCAAACCAATATATCTTCAATGGAATATACCGATTGCAACCGTGACGTCACAAAAAAAAATCGAATTAAACGCAAGGATATTGGAACAATGTGCCAAATAAATTGCACACCCCTAAAGAAAGTACTTGATTCATCCACCCTGAGCTATTACACTGATCGGATGTTGTTTTTCTTTTTTTCTGTCCCTACTTTTTTTTCTCAGGAGTCAGGAACGGGCAATAAATTTAAGGAGTTAATGTTTAAGTATTAAGGTATTGAGTTATTTATTATGATGGGATTTATTTGCCAGCTCTTTGTTGGAATCTGCGCGGAGTTGAATTAACTTAATGTGTTGAAATGCTAGTTTTTAGTTGGCCACGAATTCTTAGCACAGACGGATCTGTATGTAATATGTCGATTGTTATCGTTAGCTTATGGTTACTGATTTTCTATACATTTTACTAATATAATTAAGTAGGATCAAGTGAAATATGTGTAAGAGAAGATTTGGCTTATAATTATAAAACTGAATGCTCTTCAAATATTTTCTTAATCGCGTGCACATCATGATTTTCAAAATAGACAAAAGGAGCTTACAAATAATGAATAAATTAAAAACGTATTATATATTTTCATGTGTCTACATTCAATCATTGTGTTAAAAATTTAACGCCGTCATTTTTACAAAGAATATATTAAAACAAAACCAACCTAAAAGTTCCTAATTAAAAAAATGAACCAAATCAATTTCTAAAAATGTAAAAACCACGCGGTCAGTCAACCCGTCAATGCAATACTATTCAACCCGCCCACAGATCGGCCGCGGTCCATTGTACCACGGATCCGTGGACCACCAAGCGTCAATATTGATCGACGGGTTATACTTACTGATAGTGGGTATGAGAATTTCAAACGCGCCCACTACGAATTCGACAGTGTGTATGGAGTATGGACTTAATTGTGCTCGAATTATGTTGAATCTACCTGAATTTTACGTGGTTTTAAGTCACTTTCATTTCAGAGATTTATAAATGTATATTTTGTATAAGAGAAAATAATTATTTTAAAATAGAAATAAGTATAAAAAGAAATTATATCAAGTAATTAATAGTACAATGCCTAGATCATAATGCTAGGTCAATGGATGCCTCAAGATAACCATATGACATTCATCGACGCAGACCCCAAAAATAATGGCAACATATCTTTGATACGTACTAGCGAAATGTCCGACGCCCGCCTACAAGGAGAAAGGACGACCTGACTAAAGTTGCAGGAAGTTGCTGGATGCAGACCGCTTCCAACAGGTCGATGTGGAGATCCTTTGGGGAGCTCTATGTTTAGCAGTGGCCTTCCTGTAGCTGAGATGATAATGATCTTCGATATACGTGAATAAATATCCAGAAAATAACTTAGAATTGATTCATAGAAAAGTTAATTAGAGCTCTTAAAAACACACAGTAAAGCAGTCAAACTTCGACACTAACAACATAATCTTCAACTATAGCTCGACATTTAAAACTTACATAAAATTATTCTACTTATTATAAAAATAAGAACACACAAAGTAGGCACAAGCTTGTTTCGATGTAATTCACCTCAGAATGTTTATTGTCTTAAATGACGGCGTTTTAAAGAGGGTTGTGTACCCCCGCGCGGGATACATCACACCCCCGGCTATAATTCTTTGGTCTACGAGTTTATGAGTATGAGTGGTTTTCGTCACAACGCCACGCCATTAACTGTGTTATTAGTTTAGTCATTATTTTGAAAGATTAGAATATAATATTATTATATAATGTAATTGTATGGGATGAATGTTCGAAATTGATGATACAATGTTTATTGATAATACAATTCAAATATTGCATAATATACGTCTCATTGAACAGCAATGGCTCCCTCAACAATTATAGTCCAACACGGTAGTCTATTATGGATCGCGAACTTTGCACACCTAACATGGAATTTTTTGTTAAGATTTCTAGCTTAGGGCGATTTTAATGTCAATAAATATTTATTCTAAGATAACTAACAACTATTTGCATTCCCAAATAAACAAAAAACTAAAATAAATATTATAACTGTTTAAAAATACTTCGCACTAGTTTACGCCAATAGACACTCACCATTACGCGTCCCATAACCTTAACCCGCAAACTAAAACCGATCCCATATAGTTTAGTAAAACTCCAATCTACACGGAAACATGAAAACGCGTCCCAGGTTTGCGATTCCCACCCCAATCGGCAGGAAAAAAAGCCTCACTCGTCGATGGGCATTCATAAATATGCAGCGTACTAACCCCTGATTATACCTAAATAATAAATTCAATTTGCACGCGGAGCCATCAAATATTTTCCCCGTGATAACGTTTCTGTATTTGGACGGGTAGACGTTGGAAATAATGGTGTTATTTAGAGTCTTGCAATATGCTAAGATAGTAGGCTGGCGGCATTAACAAGTCAGGAGATGGTTGTACCCGAGTGAGGACAAGGGACGGCGTGGAGAGGTCGTGTTATGATAAAAAAACTGTGGATTTGCATAGTATGAAGAGTAAGGGCTAGGCTCTTGATAGGTGAGCAATCGACACGAGATCCAATATTAAATCGATTCAATTTCAACATTTTGATTCGTATGGATAGATCTAATTGATTCATCATGTGGAATAGATAAACTAATATAGGTACCAGATTTTTTTGAACATTACCTTTCGAGGACTAAGTAAGGAGTAAAATGCCTACTGGCCTATTGGCAATAAAATAAACACCACTCAACAATCATCCATTTACTGCGAATATCAAGATTAAGATTTGGCGCAATTTATTTATATGAACTTCTTTACCAATCAAATAGTATTCCAAATTCAAAATTCCTCAAAAAATTATTTTATTGAATAAAATAATAATATTTCCGCAATATTCGACTCCATACCTTCTACAGAACAATTTTTACGACATCACTGAGCCGCGCACCGCGCTAGTAGCCTCTTACAATTTTCGCGCGGCCTTCTGGCGCGCCTGTTAAAAACACAATGAATAATTATTTGGGCCGGGGTGGGCTTTGTTTAGCCGTTTTCCGCCTTGATACGTATCGACATGAGTTTAAAACTTTCTGTATTAAAATCTAATATGTTACCCCTTTTATTAAATTGTAGTGTTGCATTATTTGTTACTATTGAAAAGAACGATTGATAAAATAGGTTGTGCAACTATTTTCAAACCCACATGTGTCCCCTTATTCCTGTAAACTTTTTTAGTTAGTTTATACACAAACATAAACTCACGCCTTTTTCCCAGAAAGGGTAGGTAGATGTGTTACTTTAACGTTACTTTAAACTTGATCAAATTATTCGGTATTAATGCATAGAATATCTAGACGGAACTGCATTTACTTTGAGGTGCAAAGTAGATACTCTTTATAGCAAAAATATTTAAATAAATTGTTTAATAGCAACATGCATTTTTTGACATTTACGTGGCTTAAAATATTTAAAATAGATCATTTTATACATAAGTATATAAAATAAACTTTAATTATATATACTAAATATTTTCTTAGTTCATACACAACATCGCATTTTTACCATTATCCTATTTCCACTCAAAAACCAAATTGACGAAGAAAATCCGCAACGTTACGTCAAAATTGACTTGTAACCTTATTAAAACACTCATTAGTATTAAAATACAAGACCTGGATTGTGAAAACAAGACCAGAGATAATTATGAATAAATTAAGTTTGAATATTAATGATTTCTTAGATACTTTTCACAAACTAGGTCAGACTGAAAATGTATTCGTTGAAAACTGTGCTAAAAATATTTTCGTCTAAGAATTTGGGATATAAAAAACTGCTTAATCTGTTTACATTATCTAAGATTTCTGTAAGAATTGATAGACAACTAATTTCATAAATATTTAAGCTTAGTAATAAACCTGTTTTTATATAATTTAGTTTTATGGAAAATCAACATAAACTTTTTATTGAGTTTTTGTTTATTGCTAGGAGTGGCGAGATTGGCAAGCCATTCGCCTGATAGTAAGCGATACAACCGCTTATGGACAGGTCACAGTAGCAATGCTTGGCATTCCACTGCACTCGCCATCCTGAGACACAAGCTTAAACCCTGCCGCATATGCTCACACTCGCATTGGCCGTCACGAGCCGCGTGCGAGTGGCAGTATTTAAAACCTATGGCGCAGTACCAAACTCCGCATTTGCTCTCACGTGTCGATGCAGGACGCAGGACGTGAGAGCAAATGCGGAGTTTGGTACTGCGCCATAGGTTTTAAATACTGCCACTCGCACGCGGCTCGTGACGGCCAATGCGAGTGTGAGCATTTGCGGCGGGGCTTAGTCTCAATTTGTCCAGCAGTTACTCCGGTAGCTAGTCAGTTAGTTTTGTATGGTTTGAAGGACGACTAACGTAAGGTTGAAAAAAAGTCGCTGGATAAAGGCCGTGTCTAACATTTCACAATGGAAATATTTGGGGTAGAGCCATTTTCAGTATGGGTCTCTATGTATCTGTAATCTGGACCAGATTATGATTTGATAAACTAACCTATACTAAACTGTACCCATATAAACTAAACTATATACGGCCTACATCCTGCCATCAAATCCTGGATTTTTAAATTACTGCATGCCTTCTACAGCCACTAACGTCACCTGTCTCCACTTCAATAATATACGTATCTCTTAATTTTTACGCAGTCCTGCCCAATTTAAACACACTCAGAGCTAGTAGCACAAAGTTTGGAGGCACGCCGCCCCATCACAAGATGGCACGGTCTCTCGACACGAACACCCGGGCAATAAATCCACAAGTTCTCCCGGATCGGCGCGTAAATCACCCTGATGTATTAGCGGCGACTGACGAAGTTGAAAATTAAAAATATTATATACTCCAATGAGGATTTACGGTTGATTGGGTTGGAAGGGCGTGGCGGTCGATATCTCGACGCGTTGTTTTCAAAGTCGTAGTAACTACTGGAGATAATGAGACTTGATATCTTATGTCTCAGGATGACGAACGCAGTGGAATGCCAAGCAATGCATTGTTATTCAATGTGTTGTTTGGTTACCTACTGTCCATGGGCCGTCGTATCGCTTACCTTTAGGCGAATGAAGGATGGTCTCGCTATTCATTGGAATAAAAAAGTCAGGGTGCCCATTAGAGTTAAATGTAAAAATATAATAATCAGCCCATATACTTGCACGATCCTCCACTACAATCGAGAGTTCGATTCAAAGGGTTAAACCTTAGTCCACTACGCTGTCTTATATAGGATGGGTATTGATTAAAAATATATTTGAATAAGTGGTAGTGTTTAATTACTAAAGTCACAATAAATGATGGAGAAAGAATCAGTCGGTTGAACCGGATGGTGCCACGTAAAGTAACAGTTATGCGTTTCGTATTTTGATTGAAATGGCCGGAGACCCAATCACTGGTGGCTGAACATATATTCTTGGGCGTCAATCATAACCATTTTGGTTGAAATGATTTAATCATTTACCAGTGGATGGATATTTTATTTAATTACTCAATTTCCTATTAGGTACATTTAAATGACTCTTAAAAAACGTTTCATAGAAAAGATATAAAATGTATTTTTGAATATGTGTTGTTTTTACCCCAATTGTTAGAGTCAACAGTTATTAAATTTACGAAAAACCACTATACTATATTTCATTATTGAGTTTTTGAAGAACATCGTCAAACGAAGCATTTATTCCTATTGTTTCCAGTCTTACGAATATTAAGATAAAATCATCTAACGAGTTGTATATTCTTAATGGTTACAATCGGTTGTAAATCATAATTTTGTCGGCAGTACGGTGTCGCAGTCAGACTATGTAAAAGAGAGCAACAGGAAACGTCCACAATAAATCAAGATAGACGAACATGTCACAGCTCAACAAAAAATTAAAATAAGTGCTATAAACATGTCAGTTTTAACTCATATTTCAGATACCGTGTCTTTTGTTGAGCCGACGTAGTTGTGCCGAGAGGCGATTGATAACTGCCAATGAATACTTTTTTTGGATAATACTTAGCGTCATACGGAGACTGCAGTGTAGTCATTTTCCAAAAAAAATATGTTCCAAACGGCGGATTAAGGGCGTTACTATAAGGGCCTTAACCATAAACAGTGTTAATATCTATGTTATTTATCAAATGTTCTGTCCCTTTCACACCCCACACACGTTAAAACACCTAAAATAAGTTTTAAAAACGGAAAAGGCCGTAAGTGTATTTATCTTTATCATGGCAAAAACCAAAAAATACACTCTTCTAACGAATAACCAAGATACATAGTTTCAAACCTAAATTTTAAAGACTGTGAACCGTCAGCTTAAGATTTTTTTCAAAATAGTTAAATCCAGAATCTAAAATCCAAAAACATACATGTTTAAAGAGGCAAGTTGACGTGGCTTTTCGCAAGCCGTTCTGGCTTCAGAATAAAGATGGCGGTGCGAGCAAGCCGGCTGATTCCGTCCCTATCGGCCGTCAACCTGATTAATGTCCTAGTAAATCAGCGGATTACTACAATGCGAGAAATGACGAGTCGTTGCCGAATCGCAACCTATACGACGATGTGGGGTAAGTTGGGAGACTATGGCGTTTTTGAGTATTGTAAAAAAAACTTTGATTATTTCATGTATAGTATAAAGTTGTATTACATAGCCTATGTAAGTGTAATAGTTAATCAGTAAGTTAATCATGCTTTAGATATCTTTTGTATCTCATACAAACGTTTGGTAGTAAAAAAAGATTGCTCTAATTATTCAGAGGGTTTACTTTTTACATTATCTTATTTTAAGTAAATAAACAATCATAGCTGTATACTTAATAATTACATGCTTAATAATTTTCGTCTTCATTGATAATATCCAAACCTGTTACCGTCAAGCCACTTCCTAACTGATTTGCGGCAGATATTCCCGCTACCCGCTACCGCTCATGACTTACAACAAGACATCTGTCGTATCGAATTATTGAGTAAACACGTAACGTAATCGCGATCGTTTCATTTAGACACAAAATGCAAGGGTATGGAAGAAATATTGCGCGTGCGATATTTCTAATAAACACTGCGAAACGCTAGTAATGGGATTTGCGAGAAAAATAGCGTTTTTTTTATATGTACAAGATTTGTACACAAAACTTCGTGTCAGCTGCTATTTGTATAATAGAGCTAATTTGTTATGACCTTTGAGATAGCCGAGTTTAGACTTAAGAATAAACAGTTGTTATTATGTTAGGAATATGGTATTTTATAATTCAAGCTTAGAGATAGGACAATCTGTCTGGCACGTAATCAACAACTAAAACAATATTTAAGTTTGCAATTTAATTTTCATAATTATAATTATGTACACAACTATCTATTATGGAAACAAAGTTTGCTAGATGTAATTAATTTCCATCCTAAAAAAATGACGCCCTACTTAAATTGCGTAAAATATTGGAAACAAGCCACCTTGATTTCCTAAACAAAACACACACATCCGTCATTTCCATAACAAAAACTCACACCGCAAAATCAAGAAAGGCGATTCAAAACGCACACAAGACTCGTAAACACGTCAAAAACTAAAAAATCCACACTTTCACGGAACGCATATTGCTCTTGTGCGAGTCTAATGTCACGTTGTAACTGACAAATTGATTTATGTAGTTAGGGGAAGCGCGGGCCGCACTTGGCGCGACAGCCGGTAACTTTGCGTTCGGTCCGATCTCGCGCGCCACCCGCTACGCGACTTTTACAATATTTGAGATTTTTTGGGCGATTTTATTTAAGTATTAAATTTGTGGTAAGGCAATAAAATAAAAAAAAAAAAAAAACAAAAATCTTTCAAATAAAAATGAATATTTTAATAATAATAGCGCGTTAGAAAAAAGATCCACGATCCTACTGCTACTTTTCAAACGGTTATGAATTTCAGTCTAACGATCCGAAAATGAAATCAAATGTGATGTAATATGTGTGTGTGTGTATTAATACCTAAAAAACCATTTAATTTATGTATAAATCATACCTACCTACCTAAAACGTCTTTATACTAGGCCGATGTCCCTATTGCCAACACATATAATATTCAATTATCAATAAGAGGACTTACCTTAGCTGCTATCACGCTGGACGATACACCATCTGCAAAAATAATACCATTTGTTTTTTAATTTAACATCATTTTATACTACACTACCGTCAACTTAATAGCTTGTCCACACCGTGCTTGGACAGCTTGAGATGTATAAAATCAATTATCGACCAATTCAAGCCTATATGTACATGGATATACGTGGATAGGGTGTGTTGAACATAAACAAAAAGAGACAATCAATAGGGTAAATAGTTATGCTTTTTCTAATCTTACGTGCCATCCATAGTATTTTTATAAAGGTCACTCGCAACCACGCAATGTCTGCACGACAACCAGTTTTCAACAAGCCAAAGACGGGTGAAATGGCAATACTAAAGAAGCCTTATATACAATTGACTACTATAGGCTGATAAGGGTAAACCTGCTTGTACTTAAGACGGAACTAGCAGAATTGTTCTATCATTACTACCTAGTAAAAATGATCTTATGTCTTTGCATGCTCATGCATCTTCAGAGCTCTGTCCCTTGACACAATTTTTTTTGGATTATAAAAAAGATGGTTTATAAATATAATAACTGGCGTTCATCGCCACAAATCTAATTTATGATTTTAGTCATAACACTCATGTCATAACACATTGTCCGACTAATGAACCAAACCAAGGACCTCACAGCTTAAAACCCACGTCTTCCAATCCACCCCACTCAATCCGTGATAAGACGATGCTCCACACGATACGTTTAATTGTCCATCTCCCATTTTATTCCCTAACAATTGACACCTCAAAATTTTACGACCATGGTCCCATAAAGTCGGTACACAATAAAAACGCTGGATTTAGTGGTCGCCGGCCAATAGCGTGACATTTGTTTTATGGCCGTTGACCATACGGTTCGCGTCACCAATCGGAGATTTTGTCAGTCATAAAATAGATAAATAATGTCTCTGCTTTTATTTATGTCTCATGTCTTGGGCGTCGCGGACTCGGACTCGAGCTGAGACAGTAAAACACAGGTCGTGTTTAAAAATCTTTAATGATCATAAATAAGTCAAAATAGATAAGGCGTTTTACATTTTGGAAAGTTAAAGGGTTAATTAGCATTTCAAAGAAAAAATTGTAATGGATTTTGATGGCTTCTGTGGCGTAACGATGAATGGAAGGTTACAGGATCGATTCTTGTATAAATTCAAAATCTTTCGATAAATTATTCACTAAAATGTCTCTACAAAGTATTCATCGTTGATGGCGTCATCGCTCGCAAATCACTGGGGTCTGACATTTTAAGATGAATATGTCTTCGATTTTTTATCCAGTCAATTTTGGTGGTGGCAATATAGTTCTTTTATAATTTATTGTCGTACCGAACGTTAAAAAACTCAAAATCATTGTCTTACTAAGGAATAGAACCCAGAATTTCTTTATTCGAAACTAAAAAGTCACCGTCTTATAATTATCACTAACATCATTACTTCAAAGCGTAATCGATATTAATATTGTAACTCCTCAAAGTTTTCCCAAGCTAAAGAATGTAAAATTCAAAAAATCAACCCAAGGCTGAAGCTTCGCTTGTAACATGAAAAACTATTGAAAAATGCCATAGTATTTCAGTCTTTCAATAACCAATTTCTGATGCATTCGTTTCATTTAAAATTACATATAACACGACATACGATGCCGTAACATTGTCCAAATTATGCCACTAATACAAAAAACAATGGCCCGCTCGTTTTGTCACCGAACACACAAATTCCAACCGTGCTACACATATTTTAAAGTCGAATTTAATAATCCATATCCAACATGCATCGGATGAATAAGTTTTTCCAATTAAAAAATGACTTATTTTATCGGTTTACATACAAGCTGATTTGTGTTCAATCGTGTGTAAGTAAGGTTGCATTTAGCACGCCAGATTGTCAACGTACAACCTTGCAAAATTGAAAAGGTTATCCACGAAAATGTTAATATAATAGTTGCTTCAGTACTAAGGGCTTTTGTTAGCGTGAAAACATAAATCAATTTTATAGCCCCATCTAAATCAAACGTGTTTTAATGGGCGGCCCGCGTCATATCATAGCAGAGTATGATAATTTAGTGCTACTATGTGACGAATGTTAGAAATAAAGGTCCCTCGGTCGCCCCCCGCGCCCCCCCAACGCCCCTCGCCCCCTGGTAGGGATTAGTTTTATGCCCTACACCGACGTCGTAAATATGTCAACGCGGTGGAAGGGGCTTGGAGATAATTTTTGGAATCTTGTGAGTTGGATGATGTTTGATGCGAGTGAATTTAAGATACGGCTTGATTGGAATTTCATGGAAACTTATTTGGTATTGTATTGTTTGATGGAGTTTGAAATGATAAGTTAGTAGAGCATTACATATTAAAAACTTTGTAACTTCCTTCATATCGAATTGTAATAAAATTTCTCTTTTTAAGCTATTGCTTAGTGGAGAGCGGAATGGACTGCCAAGAGTATGTTGCGGGTTCGATTCCCAGATATAGAATATTTCGTTTACTTAAAGTCATTTGTATATTCAAAGTAATTTAAAATGTTCATTCAGAAATCATCTATAAAACATCTTAAAAACTAATTCCTGCCTTTTTGGATTAATAACCGTGAAGCCGTTTGCGAAATAGAACAGTGGGTTCGAATCCGGCGTCAAATATTTTTATGTGATTAAAGATCCTATGGGTGTATTGGAACGACAGGTCCATCATAATTGGGACACCCACGACACAATAATTGTCTCTTAATATGATGTTAAGACTACATATTATGTTAAAGGCATTATTATTAGAAAGTTTATAAAACTATTTTAATTTTTTTTTTCGCTCAAATTTAATTCAAAAATCATATCAAGGGATAAAACATTCGATAACTAAAATAGCTTTTAAATATTTTTATGAATAAGTTCATAAATAAATTAGTGATTTACGACATATCGTAAATTGGTTATACAAAATAACATATTGTATACTAATTAACTATATATCAATATGTTTTGCATAATTTATGTGTTTTAGATATTGGCGTCTTTTTTAAACGCCAATACCCACGTTGCAAAGTAAATATTTTAAGTTATTTACGATCCTGCCAATCGATTTAAGAATGAAATTTATTTAAATTGTAAATCAAAGCTATATTTCTAGCTAATTTCCTTTTAAAATATCGAAAAGGTTGAATTATATTGTTTTTTTACAATGGCACGGCATAATGACAGAGAAACAAGAACAGCAAATAGTCACATAGTAATGACCCCATACTAAAATCGAGTCTTGTGTCGTAGGTATCAGGAACTACGAGAGATTTTTCGGTCTCACAAACACCCAGACCCGAAAGATTCTGATTTACTGGTGGTAGGTCTCTCATATGTGAGAGGCCATCTGGGTAGGTACCACCGCAATGTCTATTTCTCCCGTGAAACAACACTGCTTAAATGCACTGTTGTGTTTCGGATTGAAGGACATTGTAGCCAGAGCAACTACTGGACATATTGAGACTTAACATCTTATGTCTCAGGATGGCGAGCGCAGTGGAATGTTGCTACTGTTTATGAGCGGTCGTATCGCTTACCATCAGGCGAACGGCTTGCTCGTCTCGCCATTCACAGCAATAAAAAGAAAAAAAAAAAAAAGATTCGTTTATGGGTATCGAATAGCATCAGAAGGCAGTCCCATGCCATTCGATACAATTATGCCTGCTAAGATGGCTCTTCACACTACGACGGAAGGACCCAGGATCCATGATTAAACTAAGTTTTTTGAACAATCGCAATGATACCTAAAAAGTGGTAGCAGAATATGTTTGACTGTAACGTTAACATCGTATTGATGTAAAACCCATTATTACAAGCCTGATAAGAGTATGTTTTTGGTTCAGCCTGTATATGTAATATCACCCAGGCCGACGTTATTATATCGATCTGCGAGAGACCACTGACCATCTTACCAACATGTGATTCCAATGCAATTAGTAACTTTAATTATCAATTCTCTATTGTGTGATTTTTGGAACAGTATTTGTTAGATTATAATAGTTCTACAAAATTCGACCCTATTGGGTCACAATACAATTAGTAACATTGTTATTTCTGTGTTAAAAAATCTTTGCTAAAACCTTGTATTGTTTTTGGAAAGCTTACTTACTGAAACCTTGTTTTGTTTTTGAAAGACTTAGGCGTTTGGTACACGCAACCCTTAAATAAATTTTTGTTACCCATATAAACTTTTGTCCAAGTATAATTCTTTTGATTTTAATTATTTTCCAAATATGTTCAATTACACTCATCGATGAACTTATTAGTAATTGTACGTAGTCTTTTAAATAGGAGTATAATGATGTCATTTTTTTAAATATAATGTAAGTACTTAGTTTCAATTTGCCCTCATCTGATCTTCTCGTAAAACGTCTCACACATGTTACATCATAACAGAATTTGAATGTGAAATTGTTTGTCTCAGAACCGAACCCGCATCGGCGCAGATGAGACGCTTTTACCTTATCTACGAGATAACGACGTCACTGTCTCAGCATGTTAAATATTTTGAGCGAGTTGAAAAAGTTATGACCGACAACGTATACTTCATTTTATATGAGGTTCCGTATTATAAATTGTAGAGGTTATATCGAGACTGCTACCGAAAACGAAGTCGGGTAGAATTTTAGTGACTTCAGATACAATGCAACAGAAAAATTGTAAAATAAAACGTTTTTTTTTTTCAATCGTAATATTTGAGTAGTAAATTGTATCAGCCCATTTACGTCCCACTGCAGGGCACGGGCCTACTCTACAATCGAGAATACGATTGAGAGTGGTTAGGCCATATAGTCCACCACGCTGGCCTAGTGCGGGTTGGCGGACTTACATACCATAGAAATTCTTATGAAAATATGAGTAGTAAATTATACATAGATTTTTCTTAAATAATAGTTTAAACCCTTTATTTCAGACGCTTTAGTACGCAAGTGTTTAATTTATTAATTTAGCAATTACAATGATATTCAAAACATCACAAAAAAAATGTCCCATTTTCTGTGAGATGTTTATTTGCATTGTGTTTGTAGTCACTAAAAGCCTACTAAACTACCACCTAGCTTCGTTTTCGATAGTAGTCTTGATATACACTGTATAATAGCAGAAATATGATTAAACCCAATTTGCATTTGAATTATTCGGCTAAATACGTCTGTATTCCATTTCTGAGCATGGCCTCATCTAAAATTGGGTTTAACTATAAGTACTAGTTCGTTGGCCTATAGAAGGACTATAGGTAGAAATTACAAGACTTTAAAACGTTTTTAGATCTCTTAAGTAGATGTCCTTTTACGAAAGGTACTCCTGTCTACATGCAGACTATCTACAAACTACAAAGCGTCAAATGCCAATGAAACTTTCACTTCTTCAACTGTCATTTATTACTTAAACAAGCTCAACGGTTTCGAGTAGTACCTATCACCCTTTAAATCACTCTTTTATAAACTTAATTAAATAAATAAACACGCCCAATAGTCACGTAAATATCCCTGACTTTAGACTTCTAGTCGAACATATAATATCCTTTAAACAGACTTGAAACAATTATTTGTGAATCAAAAAATGTTTCCGCGCCCGAACCTACTGCCTCTTTATTCACGGCCAGGGTCTTGACTCTTGAGTTTGCGTCTCGTAAGCTGTTACGACGTTTGTTGGCTTAATGATTGAATTTAGTGGAGATTATAAGAAATATATAATAATAAATGCACCCAACAGTACGTAGTCTTGACGTCGCATTAAGATCAATTAAGTCTTATGTCGTGAGTCTCAGAAACTACGGTCACACTTACACCCAGACCCGAAACACATACTTGTGGGCCTTACAAATATTTGTTTCGATGCGAGGTTCGAACCTACGGTCTCTCGTTTCATATCTAGCTTCTAAACAACTGTGACATACGCTGTGAACATGGGGATAGACCATCTTATCGCTATTTGTGATTACTTTGCTTTGAATCAAAAATACTAAACTCGCTTGGGTCCGTCCCATGGCCAACGGACCCCAAAGCCCAATGACCTCATTCGTCCGTTTTTCGTGTACCACATAATAATATAGAAACACATAAAATTTATGTGAACACATAAATTTCATTAATTACCTTCGTTCAAATGATTTATGGCCGCTGCCACGTTGTATATTTAACGTATGTAATAATTTTATGAAAATAATAACTTACATTATAAAGCATTAATTAGTTTGATTGGCCATTGTTTTTAGTTTTGAGCAGATGGTTTAAATGTTTCGTTTTTATGGTACAGGGTTAAGTACTGTTTGCTTATTATTTGAAGAAAAACATCGTGAGGAAACCTTTGTACTTAAAAAAATCAGAAAGTATTGAATTGACAAACCGCGTTGACCACAAAGTTCTAAAGTATTATGATGTTTAAAGAAAGGGGATAGTCTTTACGGAAACTAATAAAAAACAAAAATAACGTTAGCTAGGACAAATACTTTTTATGTAATTATGAAAGAAATAGGAATGAATTATTAGCTAGAATATAACATTTCTTCTTATAAAATAAAAAATGGAAATCGCAGTCAATCACCAATTTCAAATTGATGTCAATCACGTTACGCTTTTTCTTATGCCTTTGTGGTAATGTCCAAAATCCGACTGAATTGTGCCAACTGTGACTTAAAAGGAATCGCCAAACTGAACAAGTGACCAACAACAAAAACAACTTTTTCCATAAAGATCTGTCATTGCAAAACGACACTCGTTATTCTTTAACATTGACTGTTAAAATTAGACCACACTTCACTTTATTGCATTGATTGATTTAATTACAACGGGACAGAACAAATAAAATATCATAAATATACCATATACTTACGATTTATTGTGAAATATAAAAGCTTATTGCGTCATGCTAATTACAGGACTAATTAAAAAACTGAAATGATTTCGTACTGGCAATGCAAAGTACGATTTTTTGGAGGAGTGCGTCCTGACACCACGCTTTGATCGAGTCTTGTTTCGTGTACCAGATATTACGAGAGACTACATACATACATACATAACGAAACGGCACAACTTAGCTATAGGTAACATTTTTAATTTAATTGTAATGATTGGAAAGACGAGCATGCCGTTCGCCTGATGGTAAGCGATACGACCACTGATGAACAGTAGCAAAACCAAATAACGCCTTGAATTACAAAGCAGTGCTATGACTAAAGGACGATGTATGTGACTGTTGAATTCCACTGCACTCGCCATCCTGAGAAATAAGACGTTAAGTCTCAATATGTCCAGTAGTTGATAGTTACTCTGGCTACAATGTCCTTTAAACCGAAACACAGTGCATTTACACTACTGGTTGGCGGGAGAAATAGACATTGCGGTGGTACCTACCCAGGCGGCCCTTTACATATGAGAGACCTACCAGTAACTACTACAAAGCCCTATCCAAGTCTTCGAAAACACCAAATTACTCCAAAACCTAATTCCCAGCCTCACCCATTCCATATAACACACCCCAATGTCCAATATTTGGCCTATTACCCCCAGACCAATTGATTTATTGGTTATGAATCAACCCCCCGATGCATCGTAGCGATAATGAAAGAAAGCTTGTATGTTGCCAGCGTGTGATGGAAATATGAAGGGGGTGGTAGGGGGTGGGGGTGGTGAATTATAGCTGCTTGGTGATGTCGGGTCTTGGTTGTTATTTACTGCGTTTTTGTTAAGGGTGTAACGTTGCTATGAATGTTTTGTATGGTTCGGTAAAAATGTTATGTTGAGTTTGACGTTTTTGGCTTTAGATTGTGTATGGACTGTATATTAGTCCGTCGTAGATTCGATTCAAATCGGAAACTGTAAGATTTCCGTTTAAAAAAAATTGGTTTTCAATTTATATTTTGTCCTGCCTATCTATGTGTAATAATTGCTTGCGTTTAGAGTAGTATTTTTAGTAGTAGTAGTAGAGAGAGAGAGAGAGTAGGAGTAGTGTTTTAGCTGAAAAACTCACATTGTAAACTCTTAATCAAACTACCATTGAAATAAAAAATCTTCTTAGTCCAAAAAATATCAAGACTATTTAGTTTAATTACCGTAAAAAAACCACAAGCAAACCCACAGTCCCCGACACGTCCATCAATAAAACCAATCATCCATCAAAATAATTAAAGTCTCCCCTGTCGGGCGACCGTAAGACGGTCGCGCGCCCGGAAAATCAAAAGTCCGTCAACTGTCACAATTTTCCGGAAGCCGTAAGGTGGCGTCAAGGTTATACAAAGTTTATATACTCGATAATTACACAGATATTTATGATTTCGATGTTCTTGGGTCGCGGTCGCTCCATTGTGGAAAAATTTATAAAACGTCATTGAAGTCGACAATGCCCGCGAAGTTTGAAATTGTTGTTCATTTCTGAAATAAAATCATTAAACGTGGTGGATTGTTCGTGAAAAGAACAAAATATCATGGAAAAATAAGTAATCTATCATATTTCAGTGTTATACGTGATGTGTTGTGTGTTTTTAAGTTAAAATGTACGTGTCACCGGGCGGCCATTTTGTGTTAATATTTGAACCGATATATTATGATGGATATTCCCACATACGTGTATCTAGAATTTGATATATTTGATAACTATCTGTGCCTGCGACTTCGTCCGCTTGGAATTTAACAAAAAAGTAAATTAGTTTATTTCGTTGTTTTTTTTTTTGTTTTTACATTTTTATTTTTTGTTTGTACATTTTTATTTTTTGTTTTAGCATTTTTATTTTAATTATCATTAATTTTTAGTTTTTTAAATTAGGTTTATTGAAAAATTGCGCATGCGCGTGAGCTCCTTACTAGACAGCCCTTGGGCATTGCAACATTACTTTATTTTTCTAAAATAAAAGGATTTTTCTAAAATAAATGTAGCCTAAGTTACTCCTTATTATATTAGCTACCTGACAGTAACAGTCCCGTCAAAATCGGTTCAGCCATTTCAGGGATTAGCGGGAATAAACAGACAGACAGACAGACAGACAAAAAAATCTAAGATCATTTTCGTTATAGGTATCGTGTATATAACGATATGTAGTTGGTCATTTTTTTTTATTTTCAATTTTGTTTATATGTATAGATTTCAGTGCATTTAGCTTTCTTGTTTTAACCAATGGGGTATTAAGATTAGCACTAACACACACATTTATATGTTATCGGAAATGTATGAAGTCTAGGAATTGTATGACAGCCTCCGTGGCGCAGTTGGTTAGACGCCGCCTGTGAAACGAGAGGCCGCGAGTTCGATCCCCGCACCGAGAGAAATGTTTGTGAGGCCCACAAATATTTCTTTCGGGTCTGGCTGTTTGTGAGACCGAAAAGTCTCTCACGTAGTTCCTGATATCCACGAAACAAGACTCGATCTTAGTGTGGGGTCAGGACTATGTATGTGACTGTTGGGGTGTTATTTATTTTATTTTATTATTTATTTGTATACAGCTCCTAGGAAATGTATATGTCGGGGTGTTCTTGTGTAAAACCCATATGATAAATAATTGTAAATTGGCCCTAAAGAATCTACGGGTAGTTGCAGAAGTAACTTTATTAAAGAAAACCCTGTTGTGGTTCTATTTCACTACCCACTGTCAGAGTAAGGGTGGGAGCATGACAGTTTGCAATATAAACCGCCTCCGAACCGCAGACAGTATATTCGAGATCCAGCAGTCGGCAGTGAAGCATAGACATACGCGTGTTTACTATAAAGTAACAAGTTGTCGCAGCTATTCGGATAAACCGTTAATCCGTTAATTATAACGTGTGGTGATAATTATAGTTAAATAATTAACACAATGGATTTTATTACCGTCATCCTACATCAGAAGCGGGATCGTCCTACGTTGTAGCCACAACCGCTTGGTTATCGACATCAGCTGGCGCAGATTCTGACGTGAGTACCACAACTAATAACTTGAGGTAAATTATAACAACTGGTGACTGTTATGTGTAGCTGTCGTGTGTGACTCTCGTGTGTGATTGCCATATTTGGCCCACGAATGTGGCTGTCATGTGTGGTTCACGTATGTGACTGTCGTGTGTGACTCACGTGTGTAGCTGTCGTGTGTCTTTCATGTGTGACTGCCATTTGTGGCTATCACATGACTATCGACATTTAGATAAAATTACTTCGTATAGAGAAGCTATCCCATACAAATGTCTCGTTCGATTTTGGTAAAAGTTGAAACTAAATCGCTGCAGCGTAGAACAAATAATTAGTCGTCTAACCAAACAGTATAACCATGCAGCGCTAGATCGCTTTCAGGATGTAGTTTTCTCGCGACCAAAAAGTCGCTTACGCGTTTTTGAAAGATTCGTGTGCGGTACATGCACTGCACCTAGGTGGAACACATTTCTCATAAATAACGTCTTATCTAGTGTAACATTGATATCGATGACTATCAAATTGTAACTACCTACATAAAGGAGTTATACGAAAAAAATAAACCTACTACTAGAATCTATCAAGAAAAATTGATGGGCATCTGTTTAGCTGTGCCCTTGGCTATTGTAATAGCCCATGTGCTGCGGTGACTGCTTACCATCAGGTGACACACCAACTCATCCGCCTGCCTAGGCCATTAATTGTTATCAGGAGCAGTGACATGGAGCTGTGACTGTGTGACCTGGAAGTTCCAAGACACCGGCATCTTCACAGGAGTGTTTCTAATTGGTGAGATCTTCCCATATTTGTTTGATTTTAGTTCATCTATTCTACGTGTGTCATTCCGTAGAGTAATGTATTGGTGTACCCGTTATCGATTCCAAGAGCTCGTATGGTCTTTAAATAGAAATAGAATTTAGTAACAAGGTTTTGAAAGGTTAACATTTCATAGACCAAGTTCACACGAAATAACTTTGTCGTTTTTATAGTTTTGGAAGGGTTAAGCTGGACTTGAGACCATTAAGCAAAAGGGAATTATCCCGGTCTAGTAGTCCAGTCGAGTTTTCAACCTGAAGGGTCTAAGACACTGGTCCAGGTAGAAAAAGGGTTAAGCTGTTGAAGGGTTTAACTGGTCCAACAACCATTAGGCTAAAGGGGAACTATCCCGGTCTAGCATAGTTCGGTCCAGTTTTCAAACTGAAGGAACAATCTGCGAACTTGAAGGGTCTGAGAGACTGGTCCATGGGAAAGTTGTTGAAGGGTATAGCCGGTCCGACAACCATTAAGCTAAAGGGGAACTATCCCGGTCTAGCATAATTCGGTCCAGTTTTCAAACTGAAGGAACAATCTGGCACCTGAAGGGTCTCATAGACTGGTCCAGGTATGCGTTGTCTGAAGGGAATGCTTTCCGGACCAGACTGTATCATAGAAATATTTGTAACTATTTTTCAAATTTTTATATTATGTGAACTGAGTCAGGATGAACGAACGAATGATTTCCTTGTCTTCAGATGATGCATAAACACGCACACGAGGACGTGTGCACGTCAGTATGGCCGTGTCGGGGTGTTCTTGTGTAAAACCCATATGATAAATAATTGTAAATTGGCCCTAAAGAATCTACGGGTAGTTGCAGAAGTAACTTTATTAAAGGAAACCCTGTTGTGGTTCTATTTCACTACCCACTGTCAGAGTAAGGGTGGGAGCATGACAGTTTGCAATATAAACCGCCTCCGAACCGCAGACAGTATATTCGAGATCCAGCAGTCGGCAGTGAAGCATAGACATACGCGTGTTTACTATAAAGTAACAAGTTGTCGCAGCTATTCGGATAAACCGTTAATCCGTTAATTATAACGTGTGGTGATAATTATAGTTAAATAATTAACACAATGGATTTTATTACCGTCATCCTACATATACTATTCCGAAGTTTTTTAGGAAATGTATAAGAATAATGGTTTCTGTAATAAAACACGTTGTTCAAATGAGTGTAATATTTTTTATCACAAGTAACAATCATAGCGTTAAATTCTATAATACTTAACCTAACTTATTTTTTTTTTCTAAGGTATTGCATACAATGACGGATTACATACATTTCCGTTAACATATATATGTATGTATGTATAATCTCTATAATGGCAAGAATCCCCGGGTTGGCCCCGCCTACGACCCCGACGTCGACTGGCCCTGGTAACACACAACATACGTACTATGAGGATAGACGAGAAGATTGTCGAACTGGAAGAAGGATTGAGCAGGTTACACTGGGACATTCTGGGGTTATCGGAAGTTCGAAGTATCGGAGAGGATACGATAACCCTGAAGTCTGGTAACCTGCTCCTCTACCGAGGGGACAACCAACAGTCCCGAGAAGGTGTCGGATCTCTCGTCCACAGGTCTCTCATCAACAACATCGTATCCATCGAAAGTGTATCGAGCAGGGTAGTGTACCTTATACTCAGAATATCAAAAGGGTATTCGTTGAAGGTCATACAGGTATACGCGCCGACCTCGACACACCCAGATGAAGAAGTATAGGAGATGTATGAGGACATAAGTCGGGCCATACATACTTCCAAAACCTACTTCAATGTTGTTATGGGAGACTTCAACGCAAAGTTGGGCAAGAGAAGCGATGCAGAGTTGAAAATGGCGCAATTTGGACATGGGTAACGGAACCTCAGGGGTCAAAGGCTGGCTGACTTTCTGGAAAAAGGGAACTCTTTGCGATGAATTCAATTTTCCAGAAGCCGCCTCACAGGAAATGGACCTGGCTGAGTCCTGACGGTTCTACGAGAAACGAGATAGATTTCATCTTGACGACGAATAAACGGATGTTCAGAGATGTTTCTGTGATCTACAGAGTGAAAACCGGTAATGATCACTGAATGGTTAGGGGCACATTGAATATCAACGTCCAATTAGAAAGTCGTCGCTTGATGAAGTCTACGTGCCGACCTTTTTTTTTTTATAATGGCCTGGCATAGTGGCGGCATTCCACCTGATGGTAAGTGCCAATGCCGCCCAGGCAGAGTATCCATTGGCATCGGACGGCAGTCCCATGCCAATGGAAACAATTATGCCGGCCTGATAAGGTGCCTCTTCATACCACACCTTCACACACACCTACTCGCGCCCATATCCAAAACCCCGAGAGTTTTCAACTCGAGTTGACAAATCGCTTTGATTGTCTAAAAGAAAACCTTGCAGTGGACGAGTTAAACAGCGGTTTCGTAGAAGCTGTCCATATAGTGGTATCTAAGTATTTTAGACCTCGCCGTAGAGATAGACCACAAAAACTCTCGATCCACACTCTTGATCTCAAGGCCGAACGTCGATCTTTAACGCTGCAGTCCTTTGATCATGCCGAAGTATATCGGTGGCTCAATAGAGGGATCTAGAAGTCCTTACGATACGATATCCGTGCTCACAATACTGTGAACATTAATTGTGTGAAACGGAAGCCCCAAAGTGTTTGCAAGAGACTTGTCTACTGAGCAAAGCCAGTTGTCTAGGCTGAAAACGGCCGATGGCCGCGTACTATCAACTAGGGCAAAGGTGTTAAGAGAAATCGAGAGGTTCTACGGACAGCTTTACACCTCGGTTGCCGAACCTACTGTTAGCTCTGGCTTTCAGCCCTCTGTTCTGCAAAAAAGCTGATAATACTTAATAAATAAGTTGTTTTCGAGGGTCATCACAAATCATCGTGAACGCAGGTTTGATGATATATACAAAAAACCAAGGAATATAACTTACCGCTTTGTTTAGCGTTTGTGGACTATGAGAAAGCCTTCGATTCGATCGAGACCTGGGCTGTGCTACAGTCTCTTCAGCAGTGCCACATAAACTATCAGTACATCGAAGTGTTGAGGTGTACATACAACAACGCCACTATGTCGGTCCGAGTACAAGATCAGATCACGCAGGCGATTCCACTACATAGAAGCGTAAGACAGGGAGATGACATATCTCCGAAACTGTTCACTGCCGCGCTAAAAAACGGCTTCAAGCTCTTGCAGTAGAAAAAATTTGGCATCAATATCGACGGCGAGTTTATTACTTACTTTCGATTTGCCGTCGATATTGTAGTCTTGGCAGAATCTCTGGAAGACCTTAGCACTATGCTCGAAGACCTTAATCGACTCTCCCAACAGGTGGATCTTAAAATGAACATGGACAAAACGATGATCTTATCGAATATCTATGTTGTGCTCACCCCCATTGGAGTTGGGGGCTCAACTCTCGAAGTTGTAGAGGAATATGTCCATTTGGGATAAGTGATCCGGTTAGGCAAGTCCAACATCGGGACGAAGGTCAATCGTCGAATCCAACTCGGCAATACGGCACCGAGACGTGGCCTCTCACTGTGGGCCTCATTAAAAGGCTTAAAGTCACTCAACGAGCCATGGAGAGGGCTAGGCTCGATGTTACCCTACGAGATCGAATTAGAAATAAGGAGATCCGTAGAAGAACAAAGGTTACCGACATAGCCCACAAGATTGGCAAGTTGAAGTGGCAGTGGGGCGGGCGTATAGATCGTAGAACCGATGGCTGTTTTGGCCGAAAGGTTCTTGAGTGGAGGCCACGTACAGCCAAGTGAAATGTTGGACGCCTGCCTACAAGGTGGACGGACGATCTAGCTAAGGTTGCAGGCAGCTTCCATCAGGTCATTGTGGAGATCCTTGAGGGAGACCTATGTTCAATAGTAGTCTTCCTGTGAGACAGGAGACATTTGTATTAATTATTTACACCACCAGAAAACGAAGATCGGCTTGTTTACCCTCTGTGCCCCAAAGCGGGCTCGAGCCGTATCCGATTTTTGGCCGAATATTCGGCCACTGTTGCTAGCAAGAGTAAGTTGCAGCGCCTATGTGTGGTGTGCAAGGAACGGCAAGGCACACATTATGCCCCGCCTGCAACGTTCCTCTGTGCGTGTTTAGGCGGGGATTTTTCTATATTTTTTTCTATTGTACTGTATATTAAACTTTATTATTAATTTTATTTTAAAATTATAATTAATATTATTTTAAAATTATAATTAATATTATTTTAAAATTAATATGTATTTCATTACTCGAACGAAGCCATATCCATGTTAGTCTAAACAACGAATTCGATTGTTTCAAAGAAAAGTTGGCATGAAAATTCGCGAATCCCGCCATTTTGAAAAGTGGACAGTCAAGGACATTCGCGATTTTCGCCATTTTAAATGACCGACAGGACAGTGGTTAATCAAAAGTACAGTTATTGAATTAATTCGGGCCTGGCAACACGACATTTGTCGCCGTCAGCGTCGCCTCTCGCCGATGACAGATGTCGCCCGGCCGCCGAGACCTTTGAGTGAAATTTGACAACAAAATTGTAAACGGTGAAAAATGTCCCCGCTAATTATTATGCTATTACTGCACGTGTAATTTGCTTTTACTGCTATTGAAAGAACGGGACCGATTCTCATTTTGGGACTTTTGTTCCTGTAATAACTGCCTCTGTGGCGTGGTTGTACTACGGTATGGTTATAAAACTGACATTTCAGGTTTGAATCTATTCATTATCACACACCAAACGCCTTATCAAACTAATGGTACTCTTGAAGGAAATCCTGTCTACAACATGAAATCATCATCATCTGCATACAGCCATCTCAACCAAAGTCATTTTGCTGTAATATACTAGCTTTGTGTCAAAGGTTTGATTTTGACGAAATGGTTTCTGAAAAGTATCGCTCATGAAAACATGCCTTTTGAAACAGCATCAAAATTGGTTGTAAAATGAATTATGATTATGCATAACGTATCCTTTCGATACAAACAATAATAAAAATTGCTGACACTAGCCTATTCTTCGATAAGTGACTTTACTGAACAACCAATTCTCTCCTATACTTATATTGCGCTAAATCCTAAACGCACGCAACAAACACCTACGATTTCTCCTATTTTTAAATCATTTCATAGTCAATCACCACGCACTTTTACGGTGAAGGCAAACAACGTGAGGAAACCTTAATATCGTAGCGATTTGTAAGAGTTTCTATGGTATGTAAAGTCGGGCCAGCGTGGTGGACTTTATAACCTGCCCACTCTCAATCATATTCTCGATTGTAGAGGAGGCTCGTGCCCTACAGTTAGACGTATATGTGCTGATACAGTACAGTAAACATTATAGGCGTGTATTTAAATTTAATTAAGCATTCTTACATGATCCAGGTGCAAACTATTGGAATTTGCGTTCATTAATACATCCTTTTAACAGTCATAAAACAATTTCATACATCTATTTGTCCCATTATTCGAACCTGCTACCTCAAATTATAATTTACACTTGTCATAATTACTTGCTCACAATCGCATCACATAAAACGGCATCACACATAAAAAGCATAGTAAGTACTGAATTGACATTTTATTCAATAGCGCGGCCGGTTGAGTGACACGCGTCAGTGATACCATCTCACTGACAGCTGACGAAGGATCGCCGATCGACAATTGCAGATATCGACGTCAGCCTGACGGACGTCAGTGTCAGGTTTTATTTAATTTTTGAGCTGTTTGATTGAAAGCGCGTTTTAGGCGCATCGGATTCAATTTGAATGAATTATAGGGTTGAGTTTTTGGTGAGGATATTGTTGGATTATAAGTTAATTGTAAAAGTCAGACTTTAATAGGAATGTAGAGATTACGGTGATAAATATAAGTAATTTAAAACTTCTATTACTGGAGACTTGAACCGTGGGTTTAGTGGCAGATTGTTTGAGAATCTATAACCGAGAACTTCTGAGTTCAAATAATAGAATGACCATATTAATTATTCTTTATTGGATACTTTGCTATATGTTACTCTCTCCAAAAAGTTTGACGAACCGTGATTGGCATTTTTGACATTTCTGTAAAATGTGAGTATGCCATTATGACTTAGCCCTTAAATAACGTTTCTTGACACATGATATTCGATTCGATTGATTGATTGATTTCTTTCTATTCTTTTGTACACTTATGTTCTGTCGGCTCCTATACATAATAACACAATAATTTTAGTAAAAATACAATCATCGTTAGCAACTTACACAAATTACTGCCGGTCTATTATATTGTTAAACAGTTTTTTGATTCCCGATTTTCCTTCTTCCTGTGATTTTTGGTCTTCCTAATGTAGCAAGTAATCAACAAAGCAAGCTTGCATAACTGTGTCGACGGACAAGAGACAATTGCTTCTCGCCCATAAATATTATATCCTAAAGGGATTGCCTTTACTATCAAATACAATTCATTTACATTGTTGAGGCGATGAAAACGAAACATCTCAACTTCAGTTTCTTAACTCTAATAGTTGGTCTTGTGCACGTTTTTTCATTCTTTTGATTTGATTCTCTATTATTATTGATGATTTGATTATCATCGAAAATCAATGTGTACGCTTATGAAATCATTACATAAACAAAATTTATAACAGACCAAGATTTTAGATAAAAACATAAGACGAATCTACGCAACGAATAGCATTAAGAATCAAAATATTAGTATTAAAATATTTTTGGTACTCTTTCAAATCGATAACACCTTATAGATAATGGAACAGACGCCTGTGGAGACCTTGTAATAATGTAATCTAGTTTAATACTTACTAATATTCTATTGTACGCATTAAAATAAGAATATCATTAACTTAAATTATCACTCACTCCTATCTTCCAAACAGAAAAATTCAATAAATCATTCATTTCTAATCATTAAAAAGGCTAAGCCAATTATAAATGAGTAACAGAAAAATAAAATCGAAATTAATGAAAAAAAAATCGTTATTATTAATAATTAAAAACTGTAAAAGAAATATTTCGCTTTTCAGCCTCGATAAAACTTCACAATATCGCTAAGCAATAGGGAGCCAAAACAAACTAATTGCAGGCGATGACATCACACCAAAAATTACTATTCACATCAAAAACGTCCAGTCACGTCAACACCATTTGGAAATTAAAAAAATAAACACTTCCAGAAAGTCCTTTCACACCGTTGTCTGACATTTGTCAATCATCCCCCCGGCTGTCAAACGTCAATGACAATTAATGGCGTCTCATACAAAGTTTTATGGGGTTTATTGCCGTGTATTGTGTGAAATGATTAATGTAATCACTAATGCAAATCCCTGTGTACGGGGCACGGACATTCGCTTTGTAGTTTTTGTATAAAAATTGATTTATTGATGCAGTTTTGTGCGCTTTAACGACCGTGGGCGGAATTGGTGCTTTTTGCGAATTTTTGGGATGTACTGTTTTGTAATTGTGATTCCGGAGTGAATGCGATTGATCAATGTATAGCGTTCTATAATGCAGTAGTAAATGAACCATTTTTCTTTTGCTAAGTAACAGTTAGAAGTGGATGAGAAACACTTTGGTCCTGATTTCGAACCCCATTAATACCACCTGTAGCTACTCCTTTGAAGATACAGTGAACTACATGCTATGCTGTCAATCTCATAGATATGTATTATAAATATTTATTTATTATCAGCGTGGCTTACATACTTAGAACAACAATGTTCACAAATTCATAGAAAATGTAAAAAACTACTTAACATGTTGTCTAACTTCTTTTTTTTTTTTTTTTATTGCAATGAATGGCGAGACGAGCAAGCCGTTTGCCTGATGGTAAGCTATACGACCGCTCATAAACAGTAGAAATATTCCACTGCGCTCGCCATCTTGAGACATAACATGTTAAGTCTCAATATGTCCAGTAGTTGCTCTGGCTACAATGTCCTTCAATCCGAAACACAACAGTGCATTTAAGCAGTGTTGTTTCACGGGAGAAATAGACATTGCGGTGGTACCTACCCAGATGGCCTCGCACATATGAGAGACCTACCACCAGTAGTTCTCGACATACATTTGAATAATAACACATTGCTAATGAAACTGTTCCTTACCAAGACTAAAATAAGTAATAAATATGAGAAAGCTTGTGCTTATCAAAGTTTCTAAACAACTAATTTTAAAGAAAATAGTTTACAGATAGCCTCAAATTTGGAGAATGAAGAAAATTACATTGCTCTTAAACTCTCTTTTTAGAAAGGTGAAAATTGTGATATTTATATGAAAAATGATTAATCATTAATTAAACTCAGTATTAAACTTCTTCAAAAAAAAAGACGGGTTGCACTCCGGGAGTGCCGGCAGAAGTGAAAACTTGATTATTAACGTTGAGCATGTTTGATATTTTGGAATGGTTAGGGAATAATTTTGCACCAATTGCTTTATCAGTATAAAAGTACTATCATTTATGTGGTAGAATACAATATTAATTTATTGCGCTATCGTACACAAACATGACAATTTATATTACATTAAAAATTTAACACTTTAAAACTATTACAATTATTTTACATTAAAAAGTTTATCTCTCCGAAAAATCAACTTTCATCCATAATTTCAACGACTTTTTCACCATCATCATTACCAGAACTATCATCGCCAATCTCTAAAACTGATACGATAGGTTTATGGTAGCTGAAGCTAAGAAACGAACAGTTTTGATTCGAACCTATTTAAATGTCTAATAAAGACCGCATCAATAGTAGTTTTGTATTTCGTGTGCTAAGATTGCGATCATTCGACATAGTTAAACCAAATTCATTATTTAAAAATTCAATTAATAGTTGATTTTTATCGTCTGCGAAGTTTATGTTGAAATCTCCACTCAAAATCATTGGCAATTCATCAAAGCTTTATAAACTGACAGCTAACTGACAGCTGTCTACTCTCCATCCGTCTTACGCTTTTTCGATCAGGTCACGTGTCCTGACGCGAGCTTAAGATTTTATACCCATTACAGAAAAAGTGCTCAACGCCGCTAAAGAAGTTTTCACTTCAACATAATACATAATTTAGCACTATCCATAATTTGCACCCTACTAACTAGATTAGAAAAAAATTGGTCAAGTATTAGCAAGTGTAGTGTCAGACGTTCTCCTATAAGGTGGACAGACGACCTTGAATAGTTTTCAGGAAGTCGCTGTTTGCATGCCGCTTCTAATTGTCAACTATGAAAATCCTTAGCTTATTTCAACACTGGAATCCCTGTGACTGCAGATCACGAGTAAAAAAATTATTTACCAATTTTGAAAAATATTTTAAATATCAAATGTTTTGTTCCTTTCGAATTAATTTTGAATTCAGTTTGAGCGAAGAATACAGAATATTTAATAACGGCCGATGCCAATAATCAATCGAAAAAAATAGATTGAAGTCAATCTGGATTGTTTTCTACTTTTCGATTGGTCTCTTGTCATGTTGCCATAGTTTTTTCACTACTGAGATTGGTTATTGGCAATATAGTATCAGAAAAAAGATTGAGCTGTCAATCTATAACGGCAAATTTTGGATTGGGATTGTTCATTGGCAGCGGCTGTAAATGTAATAGGTTTTGAAACGATCTTACGTAATAAGGCAAACACACACAAGTAAAGCCACAGTAAATCTCTAGTATAACACAATATCGGATGTCCATATTCCCAGTTAATTTTCCTTGTAAATAATTATCCACTCGAAGGCTTTTCGCGCACATTTTCTTATTCAAATGTAATAGGTAAGACGGCGGAAAAAGATACAGAAATTGAATTAACAGACGTCTAGTGAAGATAATTAGTATCGATTTCAAGATATGGCGAACTGTGTTGCTCCATTTAATACTCATTTAAGTTACAGGAATATAGCGGAAAGACATTAAATTAAAAAAAAATGATATAACCAATTTTGGTCACGGGTCGCAGGTAAGACCACGAAAACTGTAAAGTAAGCAAAACGTCGCGTCGGGAAGATAAAAAAATTGATAATCAAACTGTCGAATTTATAGCGGAGGTCCGTGTCCCGCAGTGGAACGCATACAGGCTGATACAGTGCAGTATAGTATTTATTGTACTATGTAAATAGCTATAACTAAATATGAATTAGCCCATAGGATTCCGAAAAATCACAAGTGAAATTGATTTACAACATTAATCTTCGCAGTGTTACTCAACACGTCATTATTCCAAAAAAAAGTTTAAAAAATCCTATCCCGCCGCCCTTCCATGGATTGCGCACATCGTCAACGTCACAATTTCATTAGTAGCGAGATCGCGCGTCGCGTCGTGTCACGTCACGTCGCGTCGCGTCACGTCACTGTCACGTCACGTCACCGTCACGTCGCGTGTCGCGCGTCACTTACTGCCGCCGGAGTGACAATCCGTTAATTGTAATATAAGGCAACTCAGACATTGTGCTTGATAAATGATAACGGAACTATGTATTAGGGCCACTGTTTTTATGGAATTTATGAAACAATTGTGAAGGGGGAAAGGGGAATTAAATTGTTTCAAGTTTGTTTTTTTATTATAGTATTTTCATGGGACAGGCATTCATTCTTTAAAGCCGTTTATCGCAACTCTATTTCACTTTACAAATTTTAATTAAGTCTTTGTTTAGTATAACCTTAATCTTGTCTTTATTAGAGAAACATTAAACAATAAAAAGTATAATATCTGTGCGAGAATCGAACTTAGAACATCTCGATACAAAACTTTTTTTTTTTTATTGCAATGAATGACGAGACGAGCAAGCCGTTTGCCTGATGGTAAGCGATACGACCGCTCATAAACAGTAGCAACATTCCACTGCGCTCGTCATCCTGAGACATAAGATGTTAAGTCTCAATATGTCCAGTAGTTACTCTGGCTACAATGTCCTTCAATCCGAAACACAACAGTGCATTTACGCAGTGTTGTTTCACGGCAGAAATAGACATTGCGGTGGTACCTACCCAGATGGCCTCTCACATATGAGAGACCTACCACCAGTAGTAATAAACTGACATAGACACTTCACTAAGTAAGCTAGTCCAATAGCAAACACTTATTTTCCTATTCAAACTATAAGCATAATAATTTCTTAGATATGCGCGAATCTAACGCATTGAAATAAAACTTAACCAAATTCGCGATAAAATTCGTAAAAAATATTTCATTCAAAACTACAAGCCTTAGTATTTATGTCATAACTCTATCTAAAACGCTAAAACATATACCTATAATTTACTATCATTACTAATTGCTTAAAACTACAAGCCTTAGAATTCAAGTTACAACACTATCTAAGCCATTAAAACAAATTTCATCCACTAATTCCTCTACCAAACTAGACCCAATAATTTAAACAAAAATCCTCTAAAAATACCAGCCCATTTTATTTGTATAGTGTTATTCAAGCGACTTTTCAATGTAACAAAAACAATGTTGCGCGCGCCAGTGCTTCGTCAATGTCGCGTCGCGTCCGCGTCGCGTGCGCGTCGCGTCATCACTCACGCGTCACTCACCTGCCACACTGATGTATTGTTCATTATGCATTATTTCGGTATTGGGTTTTAAGGGCTTGAAAGGGTGTTTTTGATATTAATAGTTTGGTCCAGCAACTAAGATATATCCAATCCGCCAAGTCGAGCATAAAAGCCGGGGCACCACTGCAATGTCTATTTCTCCCGACAAACAGCAGTGTATATGCACTGTTGTGGTTGGGTTTGAAGGACATTGTAGCCAGAGTAACCATTGCACATATTGAGACTTGTCTCCGGATGGCGAGCGCACTGGAATGTCAAGCATTGCTTCTCGTAATTCAAGGTGTTGTTTGGTTTTACTACTGTTTATGAGCGGTCGTATCGCTTACCATCAGGCGAACGGAATGCTCGCCATTCATTCAAATAAAAATAAAAAATAAGTTAGTATTACTTTTTATCACTAAGGTTTTTTATACTCTCAAAAAAACAAACAAGTTAATTTATCTACTCAGCTGTTACTGAATGTATAATGAATATACTCACTTACGTCTGTTTTCTTAAAGGGGTAGGCAGATGTGCCTCTAATATCACCTACAGTTTGTAGAGCTTATTTCATTCCTAACAACTCATAGGGGGCACCTATCGCCTTACTATAGTCTATCACTAAAATTCAGTGCTAAATAGATGCCTTGATTATCAAGCACTAATTTCCAGGCATTTTACATGAGAATATTCAAACCAACAAACTCATACTCAATGATAACCTGACCTGGGAATTGAACCCACAGCCTCACGGTTCGCGGCCCAAACTACTGTACTATGCTGCCTTTAAACAAACAGCTGACTGTTGGTGTTCAATAATACATCAAACTAAGTGGAAGGTGGACCCAAAACATCCGGAGGAAGTTTTTTCTATTTGCGAGAATGTCGCGTCAAACAGGTCACTCGCTTTGAGATAAGCGACACCTGCACATAAACACTCAGAAATTATTATTAAGCTCTAAACTCGTCAAGAACAACATCACTCAAAATTAAATTTTTGATCATCACGTCATCTTGAGGATAATAGGTGTCTCTTAATGCCGAGAAAATATTGGATGCAATGTCCTTCAAACCAAATCAAAATGGTCCTTATGCATTGCTGATTGATGGCAGAAATAGACATATTCGTAGTAACAAAGTTAGAAATCTTTTTGGAAAGTAAAAATATACACTCACACAGGGATTAATGCCCAAATACTGGAACGCAACTTAAATATAAATGGCGCTTAACTACGTTAATCCCGATTAAATGTACTGGGTAAGTGGGCCGTGCGCTGTTAAGAGCAACTTATTATTTGAATGGCGTTCCAGTATTCGGGCGAAGTCTCTATCCCAGCCAAAGAAAATCCACTGCTGAACACAGACCTTCCTCAGGTATTTCCATAGCGTTCTATAGAATATGCTCCTCATTCTGTAATTATAATTTTGACAGCCTGCGTGGCGCAGTTTGTTAGACACCGGTTGTGAAACGTAAAGCTACGGGTTCGATCCCCGCAACGAGACAAATATTTGGGTGACCCACAGGTATTTGTATCAGCCCTGGGTGTTTCTAAGACCAATAAGTCTCTCGTAGTTTCTGATACCCACTACACAAGACTCGATCTTAGTGTGGGGTCAGCACTATGTAAGTGACTGTTGGGTGAATTTATTTATTTAATTGTCTTATAAAGTTCCATACGAAAATCGTGAAAGCGATTAAATATGTATATGAGCCCTTAAAATAGACTAGTAGTAACACCAAAGTGTTAACAAACTTATGAAGGCATGTAAATATAGTGGATTTTTTTTGCTGAAATCTCCCGCGGACTTGTCGCGACTATTTCAGTTTTTTTGTGATGTATCGCCCTGCTACCCGCGTTGAACTGATTAATAAAAACACGCAGAGGGGACAGTTGGCGTAACTATTTGCTTTTGTGACGTGTGTCTATCACTTTCTAATGGAATTGGTAGTGCTTCTATCCATATTACAATAGTATGGGATTATCTTTGGAATTGGGTCACCGCCATGTCCACATGCCTTTATTTAATTAACAACAGCCAATTTAGGTAATGTGATGTCTCTATACAGCCAAAGGAAAGATACTATTCCCCCAATCACTATTTAATCTCTGGTAAATTACGTATCATCCATAAAAAAGAATCAGAGAAAAAATAAATATGTACCACATTTGCATTCTATCTTAACAAACCTGCAGCTGATATGTGCCTTCAGCTGATCCCATATAATTTTTACCAATATATTATATCCATTAATTATATACAAAACTCCCAAAGAAAACATCATATTTTCAAGCTTCTAAAAATATAATAAATACTTCATTCTAATGCCCTAAATGTCTCTGCCTAACACCACATCTCTCAATAATCTTTGCCAAACATGCATGGCCTGCGCGGGTGTGAGGCGCGGGCGGCGGGGCGGGGGGCGGGTGAACAAACAGATGCGCCCGCGCCGCCGCCGTGACGAGCCTTGACGGACATAAATCAATTGTCAAAAGATGCTGCGCGGTAATCTCGCGAGAGTAATGGCGCGTGACAGCAACGTGTGGACATGACCGCCGCGTTAGATTACCAAAATATTTTTGGCTAAAATAGACTCTATTGTTATTAACTTAAGAGACAAGAGCATAATTGTGAATGATTAAAAATCAATTTTTGTCACTTAAGAGACATAAAGATAATTGAGAAATATTGTAAGCGGCAAATTTTATGTTGAGACTTTTTAAGGAAGACAAATGCATTACAAAATCGCAATGAATATCTAATTGTGATTTAAAATTGTCATGCATATAAATAGCTATAAGATTTAAGTATAAGGTTATATTTAGTTAGAGACAGCCTCCGTGGCGCAGGCGGTAAGACGCCGCCTGTGAAACGAGAGGCCGCGGGTTCGATCCCCGCACCGAGAGAAATGTTTGTGCGGCCCACAAATATTTCTCTCGGGTCTGGGTGTTTGTGAGACCGAAAAGTCTCGTAGTTCCTGATACCCACGTCACAAGACTCGATCTTAATGTGGGGTCAGGACTATGTATGTGACTGTTGGGTGTTATTTATTATTATTATTTATTTATATTTATAAGGTGTCCTAAGTTCCTGCCTACACCAATAGGGCATTAGCGTGAATATATTCATGCAGGTATGTACAAAAACAATCCATGCTTTTAGCCGAAATACCGAATAGCGAATATTATGTTCTTAACTTTCATTTTTTGCCTTTAACAATACCTACTCAAATACAAAAAAAACATTGTTAAAAGCGACCTAGTTCTACGCGTATTTCGCGAATCGAAGTAGGTACCCACATAGAAGCAATAACAAGAATGAAAAATATATAACAAAACCAACCAACTTACCGCAGTCCGGTGACGAAGCAGAGTGCACGGCGTCAACCAGCATTCAGGCTCATTACAGCATCACACAACACTTGCACTACCCAACACTGTCACCTTAGATTAATTGCACTATATAATAACAAATAACACCCAACAGTCATATACATAGTCCTGACCCCACACTAAGATCGAGCCTTGTGTCGTGGGTATCAGGAAACCCGAGACAAATATTTGTGCACCTCACAAACATTTGTCTCGGTGCGGGGATCGAGCCCGCCGCCTCTCATTCAGCCGGCACCAAACCAACTGCGCCATAGAGGCTCTCAAAATACCTAAACTACCCAACACTATCACCACAGATCACTTGCACTATATCACTATATTTCACCAATTACTATTTGCACTAAACACTACTTTCGCAACATTTTTGAACTGGTACTGCAAATTGACCACACTAGGATCGATTGACAACAAATGAGCACTCCCGACACTCAATACATTTTTTAACCGACGCGACGGTAAAAGTAGTGTTTTCCAGATATAATACCGATTTGCGACAATCACTTCTGACACTCGAAACAATTATGCCGACTGAGAGCAAGATTGTCTACAACACAACCGAATTTGGCCGAAATTTAGCGCTGCAAAGCAAACGCCACGCGCCCGGAACCGTAACTGAAACATCGAGACGGAAAATGACAAACTACCCTCCAAGGTTTTAATTTTTTTAGGCTATGGCAAAAAATTATACAGCCTTGAGAATGTTGCTACGAATTTTAATTAAAACAATATATTTTCAGGACGTGGTGTTTATTTAATTTTCTTTTAACTTAATTCTATGAAATATATTGAAAAAACATATTGTCTTTAAACTAGCATTAGGAATGACCAACTGAACTTTAAAATTCTGGTAATTTTATTCCTTCTTCATCTTTTCTACTACACCACATTATTTAAAAAAAAAACAATTTAAGGAATCATAAGTTTCAACGGTCCGATCTTTAGTAAGGGATCCAGATATAAAATTATATATATATATAATATATTTAAAAATCTCGAAGTGTTAGTCGTTTAGTAGTTACAAAATAAAGAAATAAAAAAGTTGACGTACAATCAATTCTTTATTCCAAGTAGTTTTGTGACAAAACATAGGTTCTTGACCTGATACTTAAGACCATTTGGGCTGCCTAGTGTCTACTGTAGAAGTCATTAAAATAGTTATTTATTTCTTTTATTGGATACATTATACTTTATCAAAGGACATATTTATTTATAAGTATTAAAAGATATATTTTTAGAAATGAAACCATTGTGACGATTTCTCTTATAATTTATTATTTTAAGAATGACTGTTAATTTAATATACAACCGGATATTCAATGGGTTATATATTATTTGAAATACTGTGTTGTGTAGTCTTGATTGTATGATGAATATACATAAAGATCCGTCACAATTCCTTTGTCACCGCTGAGTATTTCTAATATAGAGGGAGCGCGTGTACATCGAAAACATAGATAAAAGTGGTGCTGGGCCACCTTTTTCTGCCCTCCTATTGATTAACATATGACATACTAACATAAATGCACTCACGCCTTTTACTCAGAAGGGGTAGGCAAAGGTGCTGGTATAGGAGAGAGGCCAGTACACCCACATTTCGCCTTATGTGTTCTGTCCCACAAAATACTAGGGGGTGAGCCTATCGCCATATTAGGCACAAATACCAAATTCAATCACTTTGCCCTACCCAGGACCCCAAACGAGACATTTGCTTTATAATCATGCAGTAGTAGAACTATACCACCGAAGCAGTCATTTGACAGGTGGTTCAAGAATTAATAAAAAAATTAAAAATGCATGACAGCGCTCCCTGATTCCTCTATAAAGTATAAATACTCTAAGTTTATGACATAGAAAGTTGACATAAAGTAACTGCATTAATTTATTTTCTTCATACTTCACGGTAGCTGTTTTAACAATACTATGTACTCAGTTCCTAACTACTTATTTTAAAAAGTCGTGTTATATGTCGATGTTTTGATCACACAGAACCTCAGTTTTCCACTCTTGTTGTTATAGTCCGATTTAAAATTATTTTGTTCTTTTACAGCCGCTGGCAATAAACAATCCCAATCCAAAATTTGCCGTTTTAGATTGACAGCTCAATCTTTTTTCTGATACTATATTGCAAATAAATAATCAATCTCAGTAGTAAAAAAAACTATGGCAACATGACAAGAAACCAATCGAAAAGTAGAAAACAATTCAGATTGACTTCAATCTAATTTTTTCGATTGATTATATTATTGGCATCCGCCGTTAGTGGACATGCCTCGCCGATCTAAAAGTAAACCTGAAACTAATATTCTAACATTTTATTTCTAAAGTCTGAATCAAACATTCATTTCATACTAGATATGCCTTAGACCATTCTAAAAGCATCCAAACTTTATCCTCGTTTTATTGAAGTGAAAACTTCTTTAGCGGCGTTGAGCACTTTTTCTGTAATGGGTATAAAATCTTAAACTCGCGTCAGGACACGTGACCTGATCGAAAAAGCGTAAGACGAATGGAGAGTAGACAGCTGTCAGTTAGCTGTCAGTTTATAAAGCTTTGATGAATTGCCAATGATTTTGAGTGGAGATTTCAACATAAACTTCGCAGACGATAAAAATCAACTATTAATTGAATTTTTAAATAATGAATTTGGTTTAACTATGTCGAATGATCGCAATCTTAGCACAACGAAATACAAAACTACTATTGATGCGGTCTTTATTAGACATTTAAATAGGTTCTAATCAAAACTGTTCGTTTCTTACTTCAGCCACCATAAACCTATCGTATCAGTTTTAGAGATTGGCGATGATAGTTCTGGTAATGATGATGGTGAAAAAGTCGTTGAAATTATGGAATAAAGTTGATTTTTCGGAGAGATAAACTTATTAATGTAAAATAATTGTAATAGTTTTAAAGTGTTAAATTTTTAATGTAATATAAATTGTCATGTTTGTGTACGATAGCGCAATAAATGAATATTGTATTCTACCACATAAATGATAGTACTTTTATACTGATAAAGCAATTGGTGCAAAATTATTCCCTAACCATTCCAAAATATCAAACATGCTCAACGTTAATAATCAAGTTTTCACTTCTGCCGGCACTCCCGGAGTGCAACCCGTCTTTTTTTACACGCTTTATATTATTTATTACACGCTTTATATTAGCTTCACTTGTATGTTTGTATGTTTGTATGTTTGTATGTTTGTATGTTTGTATGTTTGTATGTTTGTATGTTTGTATGTTTGTATGTTTGTATGTTTGTATGTTTGTATGTTTGTATGTTTGTATGTTTGTATGTTTGTATGTTTGTATGTTTGTATGTTTGTATGTTTGTATGTTTGTATGTTTGTATGTTTGTATGTTTGTTTGTAACCGACTTCTTTGGGCGCGATTTTGACCCACTTTAAACGGCCAGATTTCGTTCAAATTTTGCACACCTGTCAAAGACCGATGACAATACAATAATTCGATTAAAATATATAATTATCCTGATTAGATTCGCCAGGATTAATTATTCTTATAATTGATGACCATTGCTACATTCATCGCTAGATGGCGTTAACATTGTATTCTTCCAAGAAGCTTATACCCAAATGGAGATTGCATTCCGTATATAAAAGTGAAGCACAAAAATTTGACCTCGAATGACGTTGCGACTGATTGACTGATTGATTGACAAAAAGTCATTTTCATTCATTGTCACTCGAAAGAAAAGGATAGCAATCAGTCGCAACGTCATTCGAGGTCAAATTTTTGTGCTTCACTTTTATATACGGAATGCAATCTCCATTTGGGTATAAGCTTCTTGTATTCTTCAAGTGTCAAATGTTACTACTGACCAACAGATGGCGTTATTGATTGGAAATACAGCCGTAGATGGATGTTTTTAGTCAAAACAATTAAATAATAGTTAAAAAAAACTAAAATACACGCTTTAATAAGATATACAACTAAAAAAGTAAAAAAATGATACTGAATTTAAGATAAGAAAATGGAGTAAAATACATATATTTTATTGTTACAAAGCGTGGGGTGCAGGAGGATAAGTAATTGTTATAAACACCCCACGCTTTGTAACAATAAAATATATGTATTTTACTCCATTTTCTTATCTTAAATTCAGTATCAATTATTTTTACTTTTTTAGTTGTATATCTTATTAAAGCGTGTATTTTAGTTTTTTTTAACTATTATTTATATCCCGTCTTATCCACACTACCCACAATTATCAGTAGAGCACCGCTTAATAAGTCCAAGTGGCATTGGACAAAAACAGCGCTGTGTATCGTGGGAGCCGATCGATTGAGTCGTGTCACATGTCTACCACACGCCTGGCGCTTACTTTACGGCCTTTGGATTAGGCTGAAGGGTTTTTATGGGCATTTAGTCATAGAGTATACATGGTAAAGGGATTTTTTATGGAGTCTTATGGGTTTTTTGGAGGTATGATTCATAAGTATAATGCCTTGGTGGCGTAGTTGTTATACGGTATGCAACGCTGAGTTCTCGGGTACGAATTCTAGATCGGGCAATGGTATTGGATTTTTCTAACCTGGAGTTAGAATTTTGTGCCCGATATAGCGATAGGCTCAACCACTATCACATCGCGGGATGGAACATACAAAGCAAATGAGGGTGTCCTAGTAGGTCATATGCCTATCCCTTTTGGTAAAAAGGCGTGAGCTTATCTATGGCTTAAGGTTAAGAGTGGCACCTGGTAGAGAGGAAAATGAAGTTCAGGGTACGGAAGAAAAGAGAGGGGATGTCTGTACTGTAGGTTTGCGTCAATTTTGTGAGAAATTGATTTAGTGAAGTTGAGTTATCACGCTAATCAAAATTAACCAAAGCAAAGCTAAAAATGGCTTGATTTAAAATACCAAAAATATTAATAAATCTTTTGATATCTAAAACTAATTGAAAGTGTTTTCAACGTCTTGCAAGTATACCTACCAATTCCATACATTATTTTCCACTTAAAAGTAATAAAAACAAATCTACCTCCAAAATAGTCAGTTAACAATGAATTGAAAACCACTGAGTATCACTGACATTTAATGACAGTATTAAGTTGGTAAATAGTGCGTTAATATCCATTAGAACAATCAATATGCGTTTGAAATTAATAATACAGGCGTCCAGCAGCCGTCAGTACGCACCGCGTTCACTTTTAGCCGACAAACCCTGCGAGAGAGGTGCAAGTTACAAACTTTTAGATACGCGATAATTCCCTTTTTGTCACGTACAACTTACCTTTTACTCTAGTATTTTATTAGTACGTCCCGTGACCTCGAAAACTGTAAAGTAATCGAAACGTTGGGAAGTTAAAAAATGTTAAAATTAAACCGCCATAAAATCAGTAAATATAGTTTTGTTTCAACAGTATTTTAGTTCTTGATTTGCTGCACATAAAAGTAGTGGATAGATTTCTAACTAAATAAAATGATTGCGGGTTAAAGACATATCAATGCTCGGACATAATGACGTATTTTCTATTCTAGCTAAATTGCAAATATAAAATGATTTCGAACAACAATTTTCGTTCTTATTTTTTTACAATATTTGTTGCTACTCATGGAGACGAATAATTTCGACTGAATCAACGTGTCGTATACGTCAGATTTGAGAAATTATATCGATATAAATGCCCTGATTAAATTCATAAGTTTGTCTCCCAAACTCGCTCCGCTTATCCGTCCGCTCGCGCCCCTGCCTTACCACCCCCTGCCGCACCCCAGTTCGTGCACACGTCAGTCACCGGCCATCAATCACTGTTGGCGGTGACTGTGCCACTCATATTTCAGGGGTAGCCAACACGCACACGCGTGGATCACAAAATTTTGGACCCTTATGGAGAGTTTTCACGATACCTTGTTAAATTTAATATAATAAATAAGTGAACCCAAGGCCACGTCTTCTTGAATATTAAAAAAAATTGCACTCCGGGAGTGCCGGCAGAAGTGAAAACTTGATTATTAACGTTGAGCATGTTTGATATTTTGGAATGGTTAGGGAATAATTTTGCACCAATTGCTTTATCAGTATAAAAGTACTATCATTTATGTGGTAGAATACAATATTCATTTATTGCGCTATCGTACACAAACATGACAATTTATATTACATTAAAAATTTAACACTTTAAAACTATTACAATTATTTTACATTAAAAAGTTTATCTCTCCGAAAAATCAACTTTCATCCATAATTTCAACGACTTTCTCACCATCATCATTACCAGAACTATCATCGCCAATCTCTAAAACTGATACGATAGGTTTATGGTAGCTGAAGTAGGAAACGAACAGTTTTGATTCGAACCTATTTAAATGTCTAATAAAGACCGCATCAATAGTAGTTTTGTATTTCGTTGTGCTAAGATTGCGATCATTCGACATAGTCAAACCAAATTCATTATTTAAAAATTCAATTAATAGTTGATTTTTATCGTCTGCGAAGTTTATGTTGAAATCTCCACTCAAAATCATTGGCAATTCATCAAAGCTTTATAAACTGACAGCTGTCTACTCTCCATCCGTCTTACGCTTTTTCGATCAGGTCACGTGTCCTGACGCGAGTTTAAGATTTTATACCCATTACAGAAAAAGTGCTCAACGCCGCTAAAGAAGTTTTCACTTCAAAAAAAATCAAATTGAGAGGATTTTGATTTCAGTTACAATTAGTCTGCCTGTTTGTTTGCGTCCTATTTCATAGCAAATCTTAGCACACAAATGCGTGGTCATATTCCATCACACTTCAATGTCAGTTTTTACTTGAGTGCTAGGAAATCCAGCTGAGGCTTTTACAACTCATACAGTTATTTCACGAAAAGATTTATACATGCCAGATTTATACATTACAAATTTCAATTTATTTATGTCAATTTACTTATTCAAATTCTTCAATTCATAACGGCATCGGTTGTGCAGTCGGTTAAACGCCGCCTGTGAAATGAGAGGTGCGATTTCGAGTGCGAGAGAAATGTTTGAAAAAAAAACAAATATTTCTTTCGGATCTGGATGTTTGTGAGACTGAAAAGTTTCTCGTAATTTCTGATACCCACGACACAAAATCTTAGTGTTAGATCAGGACTGTGTATGTGATCGTTGGCTGTTAGGTGTAATTTATTCAATTCGCTTGAAAGTAAATAATGCTGTCTAGTTAAAATACCAGACGAAGTACCCTGAAATATAATAGTACGCGAACAAACCCGCGGTAAAATCTAGTGCGGTATAAATTAAACCGGCTCGTCAGGCGCGCGTCAGGCATCAATCACCCGTCAATCACAGCGGCGTCCTCGCTAAGAAATTATTTCGCCAATGTCGGGTTATATTGCGATTCATTTTACATCGATGAATCAATTCTTTCATTATGGCTTATGTTTATTAACTTGTGAATGAAATAAGGTGATTATAGTGTTTGGAATATACAGCATTGGAAAACTTAATAATGTTGATACTTGAAAATTGATACTTCATGGCGCAGTCGGTTAAGACACCGGCTGACAGTCGGAGGCCGTGGTTTCGATTCCCATTCAAATCATTATTTCAAGTCTGCATGTGGTGAAGCCAAAACATGTTGTATTTTTCAAAAGTCAAAGAAGACACTTCTACGAGGTCAGGACAATGCATGCAATTTTGACTGTTAGTATTTTTATTGTTCTAAAACATGAACTCCTGTATTAGTTGCTCTTTTTCATTATTTCTTAGTATTTTATTGTAATGATTGGAGGCCTCAGCACAAAGGCTCGACCTCGCAGAAACCTCGGTACGTGACGCTTGCCGTCTGACATTTCAACAATTGGCGTGTAATCTGCAACATTGGAGAAATAACACAATTTCATTACTCGACAGTTTCCGACGTTCTGTTCAAAATGTGACGACTGACGGCCTAAATGACACTTCGAGCGGACAATTGCGAATATGATTTTCTTGTCAACTATGTATTTTCAGTGATTTTAAATTAAGATGTTAATGTTAAATAGGTGCTTTAGAATTGATTTGCCATATGGCCTACTTGCTAAAGAGTTGATGCTACCAGACAACCCTATATTATAAGACAGTAGTATTGACCTGATCTAGCTAAAGCCCTGGTCTGTCGAAGCTACGCACAGCGTTGCGTTGCGCGGAATGCGGTGTCAAACTCGGTTTTGTATGAAAAACATTGACATTGACATGACGTTCCGCCGCAGTATGCGTCAGCCAGCGTCTGCGATAAGGGGTCAACCGGGTGACGGGTAGACTGGTCTTTGGTGCTGTCACAGTATGCGTCGGTATAGAGGGGTAAGTGCGGTGAAGTGCGGGGCGGATACACCGCACAACGTGCCGTCATTCTCATCATTTCGTCGCGGTAAGCGTACTTGCGCAATGGATTTATTTGAGGACAATATTTTTATCATTTTTCGTTTGGTTTAACTTTTGTTTACGCTGTGGCGCGTCCATCGACTATGTACTGCCGCGCAGTACGTTGAATACAGTTCACGTGCGTTCCCAATGACAATGGCGCAATATAAAATCACGTAGGGATACAACTTTAAAACCTTGTGTTGGTAAAAAAAAATACAGTTAAAAAGTAAAAATAATTAGAATTTAATAAGTATATGATTATAAAATGGAGTCAATTACATTTATTTTATTGTTATAAAAATGGCATACGGAACTGTATGTTAATTGTTCTAAGTACCTAGTACTCCATGCTTTTTAACAAAATATAGCAATGGAATTAGTTCCCAACTGATCAGGGTAAAATTGGAATATAATTGGAGACGATTTATTAGTAAGTATCTATATAAATTCAGTCTTTATCCCTATTCGCAGGGCACTTTATCAGCCCATATCACTGCAGAGCACCGGTCTCTTCTACAAATCGAGAATACGATTGAGAGTGGTTAGGCCATACTATAGTCCACTGCGCTAGCTGGCCTTATCCCTATATGTGCATAGAAAGAAATACAAACAACAAACCCAATAAAAACATCAATCGTTTAAGTGCACCCGCTTTTTATATGAGTTGTGTATCAGCCCATATACATACATTCGATGCATAATGGTTGTATATTATCGTTGTAGTTATTTACAAAATCCACCTGCAAGATCTACTACAAGAGAACTATCGCCATTCGGCACAATTAGCACCACTCTCCTAGCACCTAGAGAGCATCATGTGATGAGATGGTGCAATCTTAAATATGTAGTTCCTCAACGTAGTATCAAGTTCTGTGTTTTCCCCTTTTTTCCATTCCCATTCCATTAAAACCGCCTCTATATATATTGTAATTTGTGCTACTTACACCTACGCATATATATTTTGAGCTCTGTGTTATAAATTCTGTTAAATACTAAAATAAAATTGTTATTGTAAAAAGTGTCCATCAGTATTGTTTCAGGTTTTGCTTGTGACATTTTTATAAGAGAATAATTTAATCGTTTTGGAATTTATTTTTACCCAATTACGATACAATCAATAACGATAATTTAAGAAAGGATATCTATATAAATCCAGTGAAATTTAATTTGATCTGACAATAAGTTGTTTAGCCGAAAAAGGATGTCTTCAGCACACGCGTATTTCATTAGAATGATATGAATCACTTTTATCATATATCAATATTGCGCAAATTATCTCGTAAACATATATACCCAGTCTATTTAAAATGACGCACAAACATTTTTTTTTAAGAAATTATATATATTTTCGAACATAAATGATTGTTATTTGTTGTCATGGAAATTCAAGAAAACTTCAATGCGAAATTGTCACAGTAACGTTAGTTGTCAATGAACGGTTCTCCTATTGGTCAACGGTTTTACGCACAGAGTAAAACCTATATGAACCACCTTTTTTGTTATGTGAACTACGTTGTATGACGTCATTACGTTGCCGCTTACCGCAGTGCCGCGCGTATCTTTCGACAGACCAGGCCTTAACTTATCTCGACTACAAACGAATTACAAATAGCTTTAAAAATGTATAACAGTTGCCCATAAGTGAGAGCAAACCAACAAACCAAAGACAAACAAAGTCTCTCAATTGTGTCTTTGTCCTGTAATAAATATAAAATATTGTAAAAATACCGCCAACCCGCACTAGGCCTGCGTGGTGGATTATGCGGCCTATTAACTCTAAATCGTACTCTCGATTGTAGAGAAGGCCCCTGGCCCCTGCCCTGCAGTGGGACCTATATGAGCTAATACAGATTTAAATACAACCCATAAACGATCGTAATCATATTCTTGGCAATAACCCGCAAATAACAACCACTATCGCAAGTGGTAAAGGGCTAACAAAAACAATGACGCTGGTCTAAAATACCCGTAGCACACGAACGGCCATTTCATGCAACCCGTCAACGTCACAGTGAATTGATAGACGTGAATATATCTGGCCGGGTCTTGCGGGCACCCGCCCACCCCACTCGCGGAAGTGTGCGTCCGTCTGTCATCCGTCATCGTCAAGCGGCGCACAGTGGTGCGTGAACCGCGCGGGACAAATGTATTGTTTTGTACGTTGCAGGGTTAACGTTGGGTATCGATTTTATTGAACTGAAAAGTGAATAATAATTGTGGAATATTGATAATTAATTATTTTTATTGCATGTTTCAATGTTCTAGAATGTGAAATATGTATACGGGAGTAAAAAAATGTGTATGATTTAAAATTATAAAAATTAAACATCAAAAGACCAATGAACTTTGATAAAGTGAAGATGACATGTAGCCTACATGTATATATGAATTATGGAATATTGGTCATGGTATTCTTTAAAATCAACATCAAGCATTTGTTAAATATACAATAGAACCGTGATTCATAATATATAAAACCATTTATTTAATCAGTTCAACATGTGTATTGTATTTTGGTAAATAAATTTAAGGATGTATTGCCTCATTATTTGATGAAGAGGTTATTGACCTGTGATATCTGATTTATTTAAGGCTGTTAGAAAATATGAAAATTATTAAATACGAGCATTTGATAGGAGGCTACACTTTAGTAAAATCATACTTGATCAGAGCTCGAAGAAAAATTTTATTACAATATACTTATTCCAAATTATTGTAACAACATTGTGACTCAACATTTAGTGAACTTAATTTATCTTGTCTATTTTAATTACCTATCTACAGCGATTAATAAAATGTATACCGTTGATATTAATTGACAGAATCAATATTAGATATTGCATCAGATTTGATAGAATCGTTCATCCATTAATATTATTAATAAATGAATCCGATATTGAAAGAGCATTAAAAATAAATGTCCCACATTGTCCCGAATCTGAAGAAAAATATGAATAATTATCCAGGACAACATCGTGATCCCATAATAAAAATAACCGACATTTATTTGTATGTCCAAAAATCCATTTCCTCCCTACAAAAATTACGCACAAAAAATTTATGGCCGAAATTTATTGCACTTGGCGAAATCGCATATAATTTGATTAATGACGGTGTCAATTTCACACATCTTTTTTTTGTTTTCTTTTGTCCGGTGCGCACGCGGTGGCTCACTGCGCGCGATAATGGACACATGTCCCGTCATCCATCAGGCCGACAGATGCCGCCGAGTGGTCGGCGTTTGTTTCGACAAGAGTTATACGTGGAGTGCGTTTCGGATTCAATATGGGCTAGTGCAGCGGTGCAATGGTGCACAGTGGTGCAGAGTTGTGGCGGTAGCAAACTTATTTAATTTTATTTTTTAAATTATACATAATTTTATTCATTTTCGTAATATTTTTAATAGTATATACTATGTTAAATAATTTGTAAGAATTTCTATAGTATGTAAAATCGCCAACCCGCACTAAGCAAGCGTGGTGGAGTATGTGGCCTAATCACTATGAATCGTACTCTTGATTGTAGGCGATTGCCCTGCAGTAAGACTTGTATGGGCTGATATAGTTCAGTACCAAACTATATTAAAATAAAATAATTTTGTAAAAAAAATACGCGATATATATCTTAAATATTGACTAAGCTGTATAAGGGTGGTTTGATTTACTTGTTTTCTATAATAAACCTTAGGCGACATTTAGAATTAGGCATGATAATAATACCTACTCTTATTAATAGTTACATAACGATTTGGCCAACACTCTAGTAAAAAAAATTGGTTCATTTCAAAAAAATGAAGGTTTAATAACCAAATATTTTAAAGTAGACAAGTCGATAACCGTACACTTGAAATAGATTATTAAACTCAAAGGACCACCAATATACATACACATTAAATTTTAATTCAAACTGACCACTACATTGAAGCAACTTAACCCTCCCCAAGCCAGTAACATCGCGAACAACTTGTTACACCTCCCGAAACGTAGCAGAAAACGTCTAGTTTTTACCCAACCCTCCACTGAGACAAACGACCGGCCGGCGACTCGACATCACTCCACTTATTACTGCGACCTGAACTAAATCATTTATTGTTCAGAATCTTAGCTATTTACCCAACGACGGGGTCGCGGAGGCCCATCAGTCAGCCTGATAGCGCCGCTCCATACACTCGCGAGCGTTGACGGGTTGGGGGCTTGAAAGCGATACATTTGTCTGCTGATTTTTGAAGTTTTCATTTTTCTATATTAAGTTTTACTGGTTAGGTTGTAATTACAGATGGTAATGAAAATAATATGTATTTTATTTATTATCATTTTATTTATAATTTTTACTTTTTCATTTTAATCTTGTATAATTTATGTAATAGGTGTATGCTTTTGTAATTATAAAACTGATAAGCGAATGTAGAACAGTAATTGCTGGGCTCATAAGGACCAAACCTCACTACTACAATGGAGTTTGGGGATTGGATTCCAGTGTAAAAACCCTTTTACTCAACATTCCGAGTATATAATGTCTTCATAGCCAGTTAAGCACGTTCTTTGGTCAAATGGATACATCACCAAGAATCTTGGACATCTTAAAGTTCCCTTCTAAAAAATAATGGCATCCAAAGTCTATCAACCCCCGTTAGGTCATTATGACCTCTATTGTCAATTCCCAACTATGAGTTAGAACATTTTAAAACTTACATTATTATACTGCGTAAAACCTAACCAATAAATGATACAGAGTTAAATATATTCCGAAAAGCTGCTGCCGTTTTCATGTTTACACAAAATCTGTAAAATGAATTTCGAAATAAGTTAAAATACTGAGAATAAACGGAGCACATTCAAAATATGATGCATTAACATAAAGTTGTATTCTAGGAAAAAGATAATAAAACCCCTGTAAAACATCGCTCCAAATAAGGCGAAAACTGAATGAAACGTTAATGTTGAAGCTTAACTTTTTTTACTAAATAAGTGACCACAGCGTAGTTGATAATAAATGCATTGCAATCCAAATGGAGTATCCTCAGCGATAAATTGTTACATATAGCCAGTAGACAAAGTTATAAATAAATACACCCAACAGTACTTACTTAGTCCTGACCCACCGAGATCCAGTCTTGTCTCGTGGACATTGGGAAAACTAGAGACTTTTCGGCCACATCAATTCTCTCACATCAAATCCCGGTCACCATTACCTGAAATAATTACATGTAGACCACACAAACATTTTTTTCGGTGCGGAAAACGAACCCGTAGCCTCCAGTTTCACAGTTAGCGTCTAAACTTCTGCGCCAGGGGCTTTCGATCTATTATACCAAACTTTTTGAAACAGCTTGTACTCGGGCCAGATCTGTAACACGGTATCGCTTTAGTAATTAATCAGCATAATAATAAACTACGCAATGAAATTAAAAATATCACAGGCAGATATGAAACAGGCCGCGTGGGTAGGTACCACCGCAATGTCTATTCTCCTACACACAGAAGTGATAATGCACTGTTGTGTTTCGGTCTGAAGGGCAATGTAGCCAGTGTAATTACTGGACATATTTAGACTTAATATCTTATGTCTGAAGAAGAGCGCAGTGAAATGCCAAGCATTACTATAATTTGGAAATTGTAGTATATTATAATTTATGTATGATTTTGTATTATTTATTTTTATGTATGTATGTATATATATGTATATATACGGATATGTATATGTATATTAGTAGTTATGTCTAATTAGTATTATTTACCTTTAAGTAATTCTTTATTTGTTACACTGCCCTCTCTCCCTCTCCTTCACTTAAATCCATCCCATGGTTGTCTGTAAGATATTGCTGTTGAGCGATAAGACCGCCATTTGTACTCTTTGTTATTATTATTTCTATTTAGCTATGTTCTTGTTAAGTTTGTGTACAATAAAGATTTTAATAAATAAATAAATTACTATATAATTCAGGGTGTTGTTTGGTTTTGCCACTTGATAAGCGGTCGTATCACTTGCCATCAGGTGAACGGCTTGCTCGTCGCGCCATTTATTGCAATTAAAAAAACACATAATATGACCCAATTTATTAAAATCAAGTTGAGGTATAGTTGTATAGTACACTATGTTTGAGCGACAGACGCTTAAAATGCTTCAGTTTGGTCAGAAAATAACTAGGTCAAGAGCGCCGCATCTTGCTAGTATGCGTTAGGGTTTCCTTGTAATACCTTTGTTATGTACCGGTCCATTGAAGCGCTCGGGTCAGAATCCCCAAACAAGGTCAAGGCCGAAAGTTTATAGGGGTCATAAATAAATTATATTATTTATGGATTTATATTTACGTAATAGAATAGTAGTAAGTGAGTAGTGGCCTGTTGGTAAACAAACTAGACGCGGCTGCCAATATGTTCACGGTGGTCGCGGGTTTGAATCCCAGGGCACACCTCTGACTTTTCGAAATCATGTGTGTATTGATAGTTAATCACCAATTCACCACGCACCATAACAGTAAAAGAAAACATCGTAAAAAAACCTGCTTACCATAGCAAATTTGAAAGAACTTTTAAAGTATGCAAAGACCGTCAACCTGCTCTAACCAAGGGTGGTGGACTATATGGCCTAACCTATCTCAAACGTACTCTTGATTGGAGAGGAGGCCCGTGCTCTGAACTGGGACTTACATGGTCTGATATGATACGATACGAACATAGTAGAACCCTACGCTATAAAATAATATATATTTTTTTATACCTTGATGTGCCTAAAATCGATGTTTTTGAAAAGTAAATCCCGAGAAAGAAAAACATTTCATATCAAATAACTCGTACTAAATGGACCATTTAATGCGAGAATCACTCCTAGGATCTCACGGTTCATGCACCCATGGTCTTTAAATTAATTTAAGATGGAGACATGACTAATTACATTAAATGACGCCAGCGCTAAAGACGCTTAAACTAGCACGAGGCCATAGAGTTCATAATACTAAGTAGGTCAAGGTCAAGTAATGCGCTACCCCCATTATTACATTAGTCAGTAGATTATATTAGTAGTGCATGGTTTCAACAGCCAGGGAAAGGCTACAAATATCCTTAATAATAAAAAAAATGAAATAACTTACTAATAATTTGACTTCTATGCTTGAATTACAAAGCTATGCTTGGCTTTCTACTGCGCTCGCCATCCTGAGACATAAGATGTTAAGTAATAAGTGTCAATATGTACAGTAGTTACTCTGGCTACAATTTGCTTGTCAAGTTATCTGCCGATGACGGGCAGGGAGAGATCCTGGACTGATGGCTGATGATGATGGTTGTGAAAAGAGTATCAATGGATTTGAATTCAAATACCGGGTCGGGCAAATTGATTTTGGATTTTTCTATTCATTATCAGCCCGGAGACAGGAATTTGTGCCGGATATGGTGATAGGCTCGCCCTCTATTGCCATTTCGGGCACATCGTGGGACGGAACATGCCAGGCGAAATGTAGTTGTCCTGGTAGCACCTATGTGCCTACCCATTCTGGGACAAAAAAAGAGTGAGTAAGTATGTATGTAACGTCTCAGAACGATCGCAACCGTTGAAGAACTTTAAGTTACTCGTAATCAATTCTAAGGCATTACATCATCATCGAGCCCAAGCTATGATATTTTATTAATCATAAATATTAATATTTCGTCCTATTTGTAAACTATTATATTTTAGTACCAATTAAATAACTTAATTATGTTGATGCGTTGTTGTTTTGACTTGTTCAAAACCTAATAAAAAAGCATTTAAACTAAACTATTAAATAATAAATAATATTATAAAATAAATTTGTTGTATCAAGTAATACAAGTTTAAATTAAGAGACAGTTTTATGTCAGAATACCTTTGTGTTTCAATGATGTGTGTTATGAATAAAATTATAAAATTATTATCTAATAGCTTTAGTTATCCCATGTATTAGACAGAATACTCGTAATAGTTTTATTCGTATTGTGTTATAGCAGAAAGAGATTTAATTTTGCTCACGATTCTACTGGTCCCAAGCCCTTATCCAAATACTCGTATTATAAGCTAAATAAGCTATTTATACGTATTCTCGACTAGATAATTAAACTCCAAAAACCTAACATAATCAAACTGCATATAAATCAGAAATAAGTGAGGAGTGTATAAAATTAATACGAAAGAAGATAATCCCTAGACTCGCCTTTAATTACGCGCCCTGGTCTAACTATAATCTGATTGTCTGCAGGGTGGCCGGCAAGGGTTGATGGACACGTGAATGCTTTTAGTAATAGTAATCTAATGATCCAATTTTAAAACCAGCCCTCAGTCCATCGGCTTGTAATTTAATTTTTATACACCGATATTATATCGTAAAATCGAGTTGTTTGTATGTATTTGTAATTTTATATTTTACCAATTTTAGTATATTTTTATACGTCATAATATTCTATGTTTCTTTCTAATACAATAAATAAAGTGCAAGAATTAACACTTCAAGACAATAAACTATTGTGCATTTTTATTTTTGTGAAAATAAAATGTAACCTATAATAAAGATACACATAAAACACAAAACTCACCATAGTAAAAAATGTGAAGCTTAATAATAAACAACGGAAAAAACGGTCTAAATTAATCACACATAACCTCAAAATTACACGTCAAATCCAAACATAACCTCGAAATTACTATAATTAAATAAAAACAAAAACAAGGCGTTTTTTCGTACTGCCATAAAAATATGATGGAGTGGCTGTAAATCAAACTATCCATCTAGGGGTGGCTCATAAATCTCGCGAATGGCCTCCCCGTTGTGGTCACCATTAATTTGATGGTATAAAACAAACCGTCATTTTAATTAGTCGCCATTATTAGATGCAATGACAGAGCGTTGGCGGGCTCAGCCGTTTGTCTTGTTCAAAATGTGCGTGGCGAGATATACGTGGTAGCGTTTTGAAAATAACCGCTGCGATTTTTATTTTAATGTCTATTTAAGTTTTTGACTTAACTAAACTAGTGTGAAGCTTCAGTTCTTATTTGGAAAAAAATGCGATACTTTTAGAATAATTTTCCACGCGTTTTATCAACGTTAAAAGGTACTTTTGAAGTAGGTGAACATTTTCCTTAGAATGATAAGAGACTATAACCACTATAATGAATATAACTATACTGACTATAACTAGACTATAACTATAATGAACGCGGACATTTATTTTGAAAAACTTCTTTTTTGGCGAAGCAATTTAAATTTAAACTGTTCCAACTTAAATTCCATTACTAAGAATGAAATGTGGCATTCCCTTATTGACCCGACCTAATAGCACAGTATAAAATAAAAAAAATCGAATAGAGCTATTAAGTCTGAAATTCTCACCCGTAAGTTTTCATTACCTGTAGCGACGAACGCTTGCTTTACAAGAGTTTGACTGACGACCCTTCCTTCACTCCGTTCTCCATTCTCTTTGTCCGATTTCCTGTACTGCTATCCATTGACGCGTAGCCATATCCAGCTTCATGACACTCCCGAACTAAAGAAGCAATGGACAACGTTCATACGCAATTCTCAGTGTACGCCACGCACATTGGTAGGAAAAGCGCGTAAACGACGACAGATGACGTCATTAGAATGATTAAGGGGAGGTTTTACGGAGTTAAGACGTGTCTTTGGAAGTACTGAGGCACTGATTTAAGCTGCGGCCTTTGAGGTATCGGGATCGTGGTGGTACTTACCCTTAAAATATATTTTCTATTGTTACCTTAGTTTAATATTTAGAGAAATAATTGGAGGGAATTTTGAAAAGTCAATAAACAATATTGACAACTCCTTTACTTATTTTAATCTTCTCTGACTAATTACATTGTTTTTTTCTTTAAATAAGTAAGCACACTACAACGCACTGACCAGCGTAGAGTTTTAGGATTTAATTTCTCAATGGCTGATAGACAGATCAGTACCCGGCAGTGGGTAGATAAATTATTAAATACAAGATTACATTTCCTTTGTTTTATATTAGCTATTCTAATTAATAAAATTTACTGTATGTTCCTAAAATATAAATTACTAGCTGTCGGGCCCGGCTTCGCCCGGGTGCAGATAGTTTTTGAGTCCAATCCACATCAAGAACATATTATTTCGCGTGTCTACTAACTATATTTCCCGCGTGCCGTCGACTATATTTCCCTTCCGTAGGAGAGGACATCCCGTGCCAACAATTTGAATTTGAAAGAGTAGAAAATATGTATATTTGGTTTCCTGACTCATCCCACGGGAACACTACATTTTTCGGGATAAAAAGTAGCCTATGTGTTAATCCAGGGTGTCAGCTATCACTATACCAAATTTCATCAAAATCTGTTGAGCCGTTTTTTCATGAAAGAGTAACAAACATCCATACATACATATATACATACAAACTTTCACCTTTATAATATTAGTAAGGATTAAGATAGTTGGTTCTCACCTCGATATGAAAGAGCCCGAGCAAAACCACAGAAATAAACAGGTGTATTTTACAATCAAAATGAATATCGTATTTCATTTATTTTCTGGTATTTATTGCGGTTTCCCTCATACCCTGCATATATTTCTCTATCTACCCCTTAAATTATTTTGTATATTTTAAAATGAAATTTGGCATAATTTATTCCGATATGCTGTCTAACCCTTTCTAGAAATATTAAGTCCGAGAAAATCGTATGCAAGTAGAAACCAGCGACGTTTCAGTTTTGTTACAAATCGCCTTTGTGATAAATACTTTTATATATCCTAATGATTTTTAATTTTTCAGTGATACTAGTTCAGAGCTTGTAGTATTGTAAGCTGTACAATAGTTTTTCTTTTTTTACCATATTTATTAAAGTCTCAAGTCTACTATGTTGACCTAAGCTAAGTTGCTTGTTAAACTTTCATATCTTCATAAATATCAATGATTTTATAAAAATAATATAAGCTGACCAGTGCATTTGTAACACATTTCACACATTAACTTCGTCATTTTCTTTTTGTTCCTAAAGGTCATAGGGAAATGTTAAAATTCTTCCCCAAATAATTGCTCTATCAAATGCATAAGAACTTCTCAAATCTTAGTGATAGTGCCAAATATTTGCCTTTCAGAAAAACTTTTCAGCTTTAGCATAGTAATTTCTTTCTGTGCTCATCTGTATTATTCAATCAACTTTCTTATTGTATAACAATAGTATTGTAAATTCAGGTTTAAGCACCATATTCAATGTCATATACGTTTTTCTTTCGATAGAAGTTTTGTGCGTGTTGTGTTACTCAGTGTAATAAGTGTAAGGAACAGGGTTTAAATAAATAAAAGAAGCGTTTAAAGTATGTAACATATATATTTCTTTGAGCTTTTAATTGCATTTTGAAATACAACATAAAATATTAAATAAGATTATTAAATTTGGTAAAATCAATATTTCAACACCATTTTTTTTAATTTTCCTTAAGAATGAGCAAAGAGTCTCTCATCGGAGCTAGCGTATACATAATATTTGTCGTGTCTCAATATCCATTCATTAAAATGATATTCATTTATCATTAAAATTTTTGTTGTTCAATTAATTCTGACATTCGTAACATCATTTAGAACCGAATATTTGAGAACATAAATTAATATTTATTTAAATTAATCAAATAAAAATTTTAATGTCGAAGTGTAGCGGTTTATTAAAATACGTGTAGTCTACCAGTAGAATGATGTTACAAATGTTCAGTCGACAATCAGTTCCATGATAATTGAAACTTACATTTTAGAGACAGTTTACGTTATTATTATTATTTTTCATTATCATTAAATATAAAAGAGTTTTCACTCGCAAGTACCGTATATACATCATCGTATATCTGTTGTTACAAATTGGAAGATATTTCAGTATATTAAACGTATACTTCATTAGTCGTTCATTTTCAAAGAAAAAGAGACTGTATAACATATTATCACTTTTTTTTAAATATAAGGTTGGTTGTACAACCGATTAATGCGCTGTTACAATGGTATACATAGGTTCACAGACGTAGTCGCCTAAAATTATGTACTTAACACTAAATAATAAATAGCATCCTCCGCGCCTGTAGCGACCTACAGCGAAATTTACACTAGGGAGATTTAATATATTGCATCCTATGTCGTATCGTATGTACAACGAGAACCGAAACTTATGAGATTGGATCTCCGAGATTATAGGCATCGACGGATCTCTGAACCAATGGAAACAATTAAAGAATACCTTCAAAATATACATAAACTAAAAACCTCATTAACCCTAATTCAGATTTACATAAAAAATAATAATTAAGTAACGCGAAACAATTGGATATTGCAACGATTTTTGCCATCGAATAAACACAAAAATACTGAGAGTCAACCCGAGCCGGACGAGTCATCGAACACACGAACACACGCGACACGCATTACGTGTCGCTACATTACAACTTTTAATCGATTTTTTTTACCTTTTGTAGAATCATTAGCAAAATAATAAGTATATATACATTTTACAAAGAGATCGAATCGCAATTTTATGACTTAACGTGTTTTGTTTATATTTACAAATATCGAAATGGAATTACAATGTAGTGTGGAAGAGGGGGCGGCGCGGGAAGCCCGCCGCCATCACCTATAGGCAATGTTTCACAAAATATTCACTTAAGAGCGTATACACCTTGCGCGCAAAGTCAACTATAGGTATTTCTTCGTTAATTTCATGCACACATAAGCGACCAAAGCTGTGTGCGTAGAGCTGCCGCGTCGGCTCGCTATACAATCGGCACAAACAACTTTGATCCGTGCGCTTCAAATATTCAATTGAAATGTAACTGTAATATAATATCATAAAAATATTTTATTTGCATTATAAGTAGACAAATATTACTGTGCAAGAAAAGAATAATACAAATTTAGATAGTAATCATACTTTCGTTATTATTACATTGTTAAGTTGCATTCAAATCAGTGTTCAATCAGTAGACACTACGGACGTTTTATTAACCATTTCGTGTTCGAACACATAAAGTGTTAGGGGCCTTACAACCCCTTACAATTACGAAATATATTTAATTTTATATTACAATACATAACATAATTTAGCCTCGGAATTACCTCCCATTATATTACCTGAAACATAATTTATACTCACTACAAAATCATTGTAGGTAATAAAAATAATTAAATATTTTACTACCAAAGTACTAAGATGTGGCAATCGCATTCCGCGCGTGGCTATTTTTACTACGCGCGGCATTATCGACTGCAGCCAGGCCGGAGCGACGAGCGATACGTCCTCCCTCTAGAAGGCCTTGCGGCGGTCTGATTTGATCCACGTCGGACAGCGTGTTTTATAGTGGTTTTTAAAATATTTGTAGAAAACATGAAAACTGATTTTGTTGAAATATAAAAATGGTAATTTATTGATAAGATGTTCTTCTATTATAATATGCAATTGCTATAAAAAATTATGTACGATAAGTTGGTGAAAAAAAATATGTTCTTGACGAGAGTTTCTGAATAATTTCGCATTGTTTAAATTTTTATTTTTCAGGAACTAAACACAAAAAGATTATTTTTATCAGCAAAATCCCTCCATAAGGGTCTTATTAGTCTGATAATATTTTTATTTTCATCTTTTATTTAGTGGTTTCGGATATCTTAAGCTTCTAAATTGCCATTTAAAGCCTAAAAAACGAAACTTGTGTTCAGTAATCCTTATAGTACTCACAAATTATCCATCAATCTATAATGTTTTCCACCAAAATCCCTAGATGACAACCTTTTCTAAAATAAATACTAATTATTTTTCCTTTAAATTGTTTATTGGTGGCTATTAACTCATTTGAAAAGTCCTGTTTTTAGGCCAAAAAGCGCGCACAGGGTATAAACGCTCTTAACACTACGATGAACGTAAAACGTTTGGCGTATACTTAAATAGCTACTCATCAATTACTCTATCCGAACTATGCGGTGTTCACTAATCGTACGATTACCTAAATAATAAAATTGGCAAAGAGTTTCAAAATACTTAGCGTCGCCGCGGCGACCTAACCCTAGCAAGGTTTAACGTAGCAGGATATGGTATGATCACAAGTGCGGCCCGCGGACCCTTACACGTACTTGCTGGAGAGCTGCTTCGCCAGTTCCGTGTACTTGAGGAACTTGGAGTGCGGGCTCTCGTCGAACGGCGCCGAGGGACTGCGCGGGTCCTGCGGCGACGGCGCGGACGAGCCTCGGTGGGGCCCGGGGGACGCCGCCCCCGCGCCGCCCGCACCCCCCGCGCCGCCCCCACCGCCCGCCTTCAGCGGCACCGGCTCCGGCAGCGCGCCGTCCTTCACGAAGTGCATCTTGGACAGGTGGTGCCGGTACGCGCCCTTGGAGATGAAGGGCGTGTCGCACAGCGCGCACTTCATGACGGAGTCGGTGACGACGGCGTCGTTGCAGGCCCAGCTGAAGGTGAGGATGCTGGGCGGGCCGGCGGGCGACTGCGCAGGCGCGGGCGCGCGGGACGGCGTGCTCTCCGTCTTGTCGCACAGCTTCTGCAGCGCCGCCAGCGGGTGCGAGCCGCCGCGCCGCGAGGAGCCGGGCTCGCTGGTCGAGCCGCCGCCGGCCAGGTTGTCGAACATGGAGGACAGCGCCCCCAGGCTGGATGCGGGCTTCCTGTCGGCGCCCGGAGTGTTTCCGGAGCGGTCGCTGGCGGGGCTGCGCGGGCTGGGCACGGGGCTGGGGCCCTCGCTCTCGCGCTTCGGCATGACGGGCTTGATGTCCTCTTCAGCGATGCTGCTGGGGCGCGGTGGCTCCTCGTCCTCGTCCACCTCAGTCTTGACGCGCACGGGTTGGTTGCTCAGGTCGACGCCGTTCTCGCGCTGATCTTCATCTTCCACTTCCCGCTTGATCCGGACCTCGGGGCGGTCTTCGGACGCGGGAGTCTGAGAGCCGCGCGTGTCGGGAGTGGTGCGCGGAGTCATATGGTAGGCGTCCAACTTTCTATCGGGAGTGAGAGATTCGACCCTGCTTCCACCCCGCTCTGACATGGAGCTAGATTCGCTGCCACTGCGCTCGCGGCGGCCGTAGCCCTGCTGATGGTGGTAGTTCCGCAGCATGCTCATGGTCTGCGGGTCCACCAGCGGCTTGGTATAGTCTACGCTCTCATCTATGCCTAATCTCTTGAGAATGCTGGAGCCGATGGGGGCGTGAGAGGCGCCCCCCGGCATGCCCGGCACGGAGTGTCGCGACCGGGTGTCGAAACTCTTTTCTATCAATTGTTCTATGGCGTTGAGAACCGAAGGCGACGAGCTCTTGTCGTTGCTCGCGTTAGGATCTTTGGAACTCGGGGAAGAATCGTTCACGGAAGAGGGGGAGCGGTGGTGCGCCGAGCCGGGGGAGGGTAGCTCCTCGTTGATGCTCTTGCGGCCGTCGCGGCTGGTGGGGGTCACGTGGCCCGGCACGTCGGGCGGGATGATGTTGTTGGACAGCAGCGCGCTTTTGAGGAAATTTCTTTGACTATTTGACATAGGCGCCCCGATGCACTGTCTAATGTGCTCTACAAACACCGCGGTCTCTATCTTGTCGCCGCATTTCTCGCAGGTTATTCGGCTACCTGCGCCGAAGTCTCTGATGGGCTTGCTCATGGGTACTCCATTACCGTCCCCGTTCTTGAACTCGTGCTGCGCCCTCTCGATCTCCAGAAGCTTTCTGACCGGCAGCGACTTCTTTCGTTTCTCGCGTGTCTGGCGCCTCCTACCGCCGCTCTCAGTAATAGAGCGCATGATGTGCTCTTTATAGTGAGAATTCTTGACCATGTGATTGCTCAACTCTTTCAAGGAACTAAATGCTTGATCACAAACCTTGCAGGTGAGTACGGCGCTAACATGGCTACTTGTACCAGTGTTGGGCGGTGCGGGGTTGTTGGCGCCGGGCGCGCTAGAGTTGGAGCTTTTGCCTTCCTCCGACGACTTCCAAGAGATTATCTGTTCCTGAGATATGATGTTGGTGTAGTGTTGCGTGCGCTGCATGTGGCTCGTCATCTCCGCCAGCGAGCGGAAGCTCTCCGCGCACCACATGCATTTCAATATTTGCCTAGTTTGCTCCGCGCCTTTGCCTAACCACACGTCCTGACCTCTGACTAACTTTCTAGGTATGGGCATGTTTTCTTTTATCAACATATTCAGATCGCTCTGGTTCGGCTTCGATGAGCCACTAGAGGAGGACGAGTTGTGTGAAGGTGCGGACGGGGAGCTGGTGGGCGGCTGCAGCGAGGGCGGGATGGGCGCGCCCCCCGGCGGCGGCACCGGCACGTTCACCCCGCAGTGCTTGGCCTCCTTCATGTGTACCGTCAGATCGGCTATGGAGTTGAAACTCTTCTTACACCATACGCATTTTAGCACCTCTTTAGTTTGGTCGGCGCCCTTGTTGAGCCAATGCGACTGCCAGGCGGAGTGGCGAGCGGCGGCGTTGGGGGCCAGCCCGGCGCCCAGCGCGGCAGACTGCACCGAGCGGAACAGCTCTTCGCCACCTAGTCTACTCAGTTCGCTCATTTTCTCTAAGGCCTTAGTGGCATCGCTGGGCGTCGGAGCGCCGTGCTTCAGTTTACCGTTCCATTCTGCGGGGACGCCGCCCTTCGGAGACAGGCTGGCGGCGACCGCGGCCGCAAAGTATGGCAGGTGCGGGGCGACAGGCGTCGACCACGGAGAAGGTGTGGGTTTGAACTCGGCCGTCCTCGAGCTCTTTCTACTGGGCACGGGGGAGGGTGAGTCCTCCGGCCCCCTCTTCCTCGTGCCGACTGAGAGATCGAGGGGACCATTTTCGTTCTTACTGAGATTGACGGCGTCGTCGGGCTCGTCGTCGTCATGGGGCGACTCGCCACGCTTGGTGCTGAAGTCGAGTACGGCGTCGGTGCGTTCCGCGTCGGCCAGGTCGTCCTGGCAGGAGAGCAGCAGGCGCTGCTGCGCGGCGGCGGCGGCGGCGCCCAGGTACGCGGCCACGGCGGCCGAGTGCGGCGGCAGCAGCGCGGCGGGCAGCGCGGCCGTCAGCGCCGCCGGCAGCGACAGCGCCGCGCTGCGCCCCGAGTACACCGAGTCGTTGGAGGGACAGCGCGGCGCGCCCGAAGACTCCCGGGACAGACATCTCGGGCTCTCCCTGCGAACAAACATACATGTTAAAATGACGTTCAGTTACATGTGTTCATTATAATTTAGACTTCCTAGACTAAAACTGGTCTAGCCATGAGATGTTTGGCTGAGCAACCCGCTTCGTTCTTATACTCATAATAGTCAATGGAGGTACGGACCGGTCGCCAACCGGTTATCGGCAGTATTGATATGTACATTGTACAAGACTGCACGAGTTTTTTTTTGTATCACTAATGTATTTAAAACGCTACGCTATAATCAAATGAACATATTAACGAGCTGATTCTATAAATTTTGATTCATAAAAAATAATTGCCCTGTTCTGGTCGATACGGAGTATTATACGAAGAATTAAAGGCTGAAGGCGCATCGGTTTCCATTATTGACAAGATTAGATCGACGAATGTAAATAATACGGGTAAATACTTCGCTCAAAAGGCCAATGAAAGGCTAATTATCGAATTAGTGAAAATAGACAAGACAGTCGGGCAGTTGAAACGAGTAGTCCAGTGTACCGAGTAATGGGCACTCGCTAGACAAACAAACGAGCAAACGGGTTCACAGAACTAACATTAACAACGCCAATAAAACATAGCAACCAGCGTTTTATTGCGGTCCGAGTAGATTATAATACTAAATCAATAATATAAAAACAATAATTCAAGGAATCAAGATAATAATCATTTGATATAAAGTGTGTTCGCACAATGACACACGGCCGCGCGACACTCGGGCCATCCTCAAACTATTATTTACGACGCGATAAAACGCATAAAGAAAAAACTTGTTTTTGACACGCCAGTGAAAGACATCTCACGTCTCTGCCTCCGCTGAACACATTCAAGAAAATTAATATCTTTAAAATACCCATAGTATAACCCACTTTTCCAAAACATATTTCATTTTGATGGGATATTTTTTTCGTGTTGAAAAAACTATTTGATGATAACAATTCGAAAATATTCTACTAAAATAACAATGGTCTTAACGATCTTATTAACATTTTGTTGTTGTACTGAATGATTTTATGGCTTTTTGCTTTCATTCGATTGCATTTGTCAATTTATTGCGTTTGTCTGAGTCCAATTCATGAAGTGTGGTCGATAGGACCTCGAATCCACAAAGTTTCAAAAAAGCATGAAAACTCGAACATCGAGTTACTCCAAAAAGTTTTACAAAATAAACAAAATCTTAAAAGTAAATCCAAGAAATATCTCAATAAAACAAAGAAACAATAAAGAAGGTGGAAAAAAAACAAAGTAAAACAAGTCAGGAAGAAATTTTGGAAAAAGCAACACTTGAACAAACAGTCGGGAGCTTACCTCACGTGGTCGGGCTCCACGATCATTCTGGACGTAATCTTCTCAATTTACAAGGAACATGGAGCGGGAGGAGCGCGCCATCCATCAACAACACTAACCAGCACTGACTCTAAACACCAGCAAGGACTTCCCAAAATGTTAGATGTAAACACGAGACGCGGCGCGATGTCTACGCTCGGCAGCCGGGCGGGAAGTGCGCGGAGCCTGCGGCACGGACGGCAGTCGCGCGTGGAATGAGACGCCGCGTGATTTACGACTACGGCCCGCCTGCAGCGCCCCCCCTGCACGCCCCTCGCCAGACAGAGAGCACTGCCGATAGCTCCGTGCGCGCCGAGAGTGCGAAAGAGATAGCTATACGTATCAAAGTTCGAGGGGTGGCGCTGCGTAATGCAAGCGTGCGTGCGATGCGCGAGGTGGACTTGCAGTGACGACTGACGATCGTTCCGATGACAGCGTACTGACGGTGTGTCGACTGATGGCTGACGGGTCGCCGATGCTGACTCACGAGCTGTACTGACGCAGGCTAAGCCGGCCTGCGGGCGCTGACAACTGACAAGGAAATGGCGCGTTAACAAAACGCCGAGACGAGTCCTTTTAACGTGTCCGCAACAGACAGGGGACGGATTTACTCGTATCACCAACAGATTTCCTGCTTTGACAAAGGAAAATATTTCTTTTTTTTCGGGGTTTGTTTTCGGACATGACATGTTTATCTCTATGCGATAGTTCCGAGTGACATGGAAAAATCCTGATGAAATTTTCAATATCAGTCATAGGACAACATTGCTGTATAATTTCTAAATTTGGCACAAATGCTCGAAAACGTATAGAATGCGCAACAAAGCAGTAACATCGGAACCCACTTTTTAATATAATAACAGTACATTATCTTGAGTTTTTATCTGCAATTATTTACGATCATGATTTGGCAATAGCCGCTCGTTGAGTCGTACCGGAACTACAATACCTTATCTACAATCCGAATAAGTGATAGATACGTTGGGATAATCACTAAGCAAATACACTTATTTGTCGCAATGATTTTTGTATAATTCCTATTGCCGTTTTGAATAGATCAATATGAGTCAAGAAACAAGGGAATTTTTAATTTCAAAACAATCCAATAAAAAAGTTTAGACACTGCTTAATTTCGTAATTAATCATTTAGAAATAATGGAATAGTATCACTAAAACTACACATGCGCGGCTGCCAACATGTTCACCGTGGTCGCGGGTTCGAATCCTAGGGCACACCTCTGACTTTTCGGAGTCATTTGTATATTGATAGTCAATCACAACGCACTAAAACGGTGAAGGAAAACATCGTGAGGAAACCTGCATACCATAGCGATTTCTAAAAATTTCTATGGTATGTAAGTCTGCCAACCCGCACTAGGCCAGCGTGGTGGACTATATGGCCTAACCACTCTCAATCGTACTTACGATTGTAGAGTAGGCCCGTGCCCTGCAGTGGGACGTATATGGGCTGATACAGATCACTAATATTAACTTGGTTATAAATCTAAATATTTGTCATCATTGTAAATGCATAGAATGAACAAAAGTTTGGCAATAATCACCAAGCTTTAATAACGTCACACGTTTTAATAAAATTAATTTTCACGAATTGTATCGCGGATTTGGTTTAATTTTTATATTTTTAAATTTCCGACGTTTCGATTACTTTACAGCGTGGTCTCAGGGCTGACTGACCGCTCAAAACCAAATCCGTAAAGAATGATTTTATTGATAACATTAGCGTTAATCTAAAAAACCATCAAACTTCACAACGTCAATACAGACAATTTAGCAGCACATTCGTTCCATCTCTGTCACTCCACCAGTTCACACTTGACACCTAGATAGTAACACATTCATTGTCCCACGTGGTGCGGCGATAAAAATAAATTTTATATCTCGTTAACACGACACTTGTACGCACATAAAATATGACCATGTGGGTGGATATATTAAAATGGTAGAGAATTGGGAATGGCCTAGTATAATCTGTATCAGCCCAAATACTTCCCACTGACGGGCCTCCGCTACAATCGAGAGTATGATTTGGAGGAGTTAGGCCATATAGTCCACCACGCTGGCCTAGTGCGGGTTGGCGGACTTTAAATAATATAGATCGTCTTATAAATCGCTATGGTATGTAGGTTTCCTCACGATATTTTCCTTTACCGTTATAATGCGTGGTGATTGACTACAAATTCACACATGACTCCGAAAAGTCAGACGTGTGTCCTAGACTTTGAACCAGCGACAAAAGCAACTCAACAAATCCTCTATTCATTATTTCTTAAGGCACAATACAGTACAGTAATATTTAAAATTCATGGAGTAATGAGTAGTGATAAGGCACAGTCGTAAAGTGACGAGAGCTGTCACCCATCATGTATGTCGGAATTGTGCGGGCGCACATGAGGGCTAAATGACACACATTGCACTATACTATACCTATTGTAGGACTAAACATATCATACTTGCCTATTCGACAGCCTCCGTGGCGCAGTTGGTTAGACGCCGGCTGTGAAACTAGAGGCCGCGAGTTCGATCCCCGCACAGAAACAAATATTTGTGTGAACCACTGGTATTTGTTTCAGCTCTGGGTGTTTGTGAGACCGAAAAGTCTCTCGTAGTTCCTGATACCCACGACACAAGACTCGATCTCAATGTGGGGTCAGGATTATGTATGTGATTGTTGGGTGTATTTATTTATTTATTTACCTACATATAATCAATCAAACACAACGATATTTAAAAAATCACAAAGAAAATTGTTGTGTTTGTAGTTACTAAAACTACCACTCGGCTTCGTTTTCGGTAGCAGTCTTGAGTCTTGACATAGATGAATACTTGGTTTGAACATGCATTTAACTTTAAATCTTGTGCATTGAAACTCCGTCGTGCCGCACAAATATATTAGTCATATAAATATCATAAAACAGCGGACATGATCCAATTTGAAAGGGATTTTACATTTACTGAATGACGCAAGCCTTCGATTTACCTCCTACAAGATTTCTCAAAAACAATTCATAGTTATTTTTGTAATAAGTTCACTGAATATAATATCAGAATTATATTCTTGTAGAAAATAAAACATCGTTCTAGGGAAAGAACATTTGTACGTGATAGGTATTATTCGTTAATTGATTTTTTGTATGAAACATCAGATGAAAATAGTAAAGCAAGTGTTTCTTATATTTTCTGAACACTTGAATACCCACAACGGGTAAGCGTTATAATAAGTGGATCTATAGAGAACATAAGAAGAAATTGAGATGAATAAAGTCTCTGGTAATTTAACTTTAATTGAAAAATATTTTACATGCTGGATATAGTACTATCAAAATCAAAATATTCTTTGTTCATCATTGATTGGTGGTAGGTCTCTTATGTGTTAGAGGCCACCCGGGTACGTGCCACCGCAATTTCTATTCCTCCCGTGAAACAGCAGTGTAAATGCATTGTTGTGTTTCGGATTGAAGGACATTGTAGCCAGAGTAACTACTGGACATATTTAGACTTAACATCTTATGTGTCAGGATGTCAAGCGTAGTGGAATACCAAGCATTGCTATGTTATTCGAGGTGCTGTTTGGTTTTGCTACTGTTTATGAACGTATCGCTTACCATCAGGTGAACGGCATGCCCGTCTCGCCATACATTGCAATAAAAAAAAAAGATTGAGTCTTGTGAGATCAGGAACTACGATAGACTTTTCTGTCTCACAAACACCCATACTCGCAACTCGAAAGCTACATATTATATACGTGAGCCTTATAAATTTGGTATTTGTTGGGTTTTCCTTCTACTCCGACCCTATCTAAATCCGAAAATTAATTTTCCAGGTTTGACTGCAGTGGTTGACAAGCAAGATACGCATATCAATTGTCAATAAGAATTATATACATGTCTTTACTAATCATTCCCAATATTATATAAATCATGTGATTAATCAATACTATTGCAGTATAAATGTGAGTTTGTATGTTTGTTTTCACGACTTTCCTATTAAACCGATATTTATAAAATTTTGTAGACAATTTGTCGGAGGTACAAAAAAAGACATAGGGTGGTTTTTATACAGAAAACCAGTACGGTTTCTGAGGTATAAAATAATAACTATTAGACGGTTGTCGGATAAAAACTTTGAGTAACAAATATAGGCATAGGTATGTAGGGATTTGGAACATCTAAGGTAAAAATTGAATATCTAGAAAAACGCTCTATAGTTGAGTTATTTCGCACCTGGGCGAATCCGCGATCATAATCTAGTGATTTATTATCGCTAATCAATTAGTAGAAATTAATACATATGATATGTAAGACAATCGGAATGATTGATGCTTTTACATATTGTCAATAACAAGATAACCCGGGCGTCATTATATTAGCAGGTATCGATTGAAGAAAAATATATCTGAATATAATATAGATATGTAGATATGTAGATAGTAACAATTATGCGGGCGTAGTGTTTTATGAGGATTAGCAAGTCGAAGTGGCTGTTGTTGGGGAACATAGCGCGTAGAACTGATGGCCGTTGGCGCCGAAAGTTTCTGGAGTGGAGGCCACGTACAGGCAAGCGCAGATTGGACGCCCGCCTACTAGGTGGACGGATGACCTGGTTAAGGTTGGAGGAAGTCGCTGGATGTTGGCCACTTCCAACAGGTCGATGTGGAGATCCTTGTGGGAGGCCTATGCTCAGTTGTGGACTTCCTGTGACTGAAGAGAGAGGGATAGCGATTTAATTTAGTGAAAACACACAGGTAGACACAACGATTTTTTTTAGTAATTGTTAAATTCAAATTTTAGAATTAACAGTTAATTTCACCGGTATTCACGTATGAGAAGGTAAGGGAGTTAATAAGAACGCAAATTTCGGAGCACTTTTTTTACATGCATAAAAGCTTATCAGACTTAGATATTTATACAATAGAGGAAGCGCTGGTAGGTACTTCAAAATCATAGATAAAAAATTTGGTGCCGGGCCATCTTTTTCTGTCCTCCTATTGACTGATATTTGACAGGTTGTCTAACATGGACGTATCACATACACCAGTTACTGGGCTTCATCCAAACTCGTTTTAGACGGATAATATCTAAATATACTTTCGGGGGCCAACGGAATTTATAATTATTATTGATAAATAAATAATTAATTAAATTTTCACTAAATTGTAAACTGGTTTTGAAAAGAGGAACACTAGAGTTTCTTACCCGTTTTGCTCTAGTGAAAATCGCTTTCCGAACCAGGGGGGCAGATAAAAAATTACTGAATCTAAATGATGTAGAACATCTTAATGAATTCAATAAATAATTATTTTGATTTTAATAAAAAAAGCAGTGCCAGCAACATAACAAAAAATCTACGTTTAAGAATAGCAAACGTATCACAACACTCCATCTATATTTAAGCAGATTTAAGCTATCATCATATACCAATAGATTTAGATAACGTGGCATATGCGTATATTTTACCTGGGGATTTAACCCAGGATCACGACTTGACTATACCGAGTGTATCTAGACAGGGTCCAAAATGAAAGCAAAGTCAATTTCAGACACAATTTTTCAAGCCAAATTTTGCAAAGAAAAGGACGACTCTTCGCAATTTTTTAAGTATCATCGTGTTTGGGTGGTAAATACATAGTGGTTGCTACAATAATATAATTATTTAAACCCTTGCGTACAATTAACGTCTTTAAAAATACTTCATAGGGTTAAAATTAATATTTTTGGAATAAAATCTATTTCAACATCCAAACAAGACGATCGGTAAAAAGTGAAAATAATAACGCTTTTATTGTCGCGAAATTGTTATTTGCATTGCGTCTGAAGTCACTAAAACTACCACCTGGCTTAGTATAAATCGCAGTCTGTATATACCTAGCAGATATAAAATTTAAAAAAATTTGTAAATTATAAATAAATAACACCCAACAGTCACATACATAGTCCTGACCCCACATTAAGATCGAGTCTTGTGTCGTGGGTTATGGGTATCAGGAACTACGAGAGACTTTTCGGTCTCACAAACACCCAGACCCGAAAGAAATATTTGTGGGCCGCACAAACATTTCTCTCGGTGCGGGGATCGAACCCGTGGCCTCTCGTTTCACAGGCGGCGTCTAACCAACTGCGCCACGGAGGCTGTCAAATTATTATTTATAAAAGCATATTGGCTTTCAATATTCTTTCATTATGAATTTAATTTAATTTTTTTCTGTGTATTTATGATATAATGTGAACGCTATACATGGCTGTAGAGTACCAAATGAATCTTAACATAGATACTGTATATAATCAGTCTGAATGTTATCATACATCCATATATCAATCGCATAATCTTTTAAAACATTGACACATAATTGTTGATTAACAAGAATTTTAATTTCATCATGTGCATTATAAAAGGAGAAGGGGCATCCCAGCCTATCGACCAATAACGACAAGCCACATATCAATGGAAAGGTCTTTTCAGATACTACAACTTTTTCTATGGCAACAAAATCGAAATCGCTGTATTTTAGAAAATATAGCTACTTAAAGACTGCAGGAAAATCATGCAAAAGGGCCTCGCCACAGTGAGCAATAACAACAAGCGATGCGTCATTAGAAAGGTCTTCTGAAATACTATAACTTCTTCTACGGCGGCCAGTATCAAATCTCTGCGTGGAAAAAAATATCGCTGCGTAAAGGTAACGCAAGGATGAAAATATGTATATGGACTCATAGCCTGTTGACCAATAACGACGACCGATATATCATTCGAAAGCTCTCTTTATTTTCCATAACTTCTTCTTTGCCAAGAAATCCCGATTCGCTGTATGAAAAGAAATATATCGACATAAAGGTATCGCGACACTCATATGTATGGACTCAAGCCTATCGACCAATAACGACGAGCGATATGTCAATGGAAAGGTCTTTTCAGGTGCTATAACTTCTTCTATGGCAACAAAATCGAAATCGCTGTATTTTAGAAAATATAGCTACTTAAAGACTGCAGGAAAATCACGCGAAAGGGCCTCGCCATGGTGAGAAATAACAACAATCGATGCGTCATGAGAAAGGTCTTCTGAAATACTATAACTTCTTCTACGGCGGCAAGTATCAAATCTCTGCGTGGAAAAAAATATCGGTGCGTAAAGGTAACGCAAGGATGAAAATATGCATATGGACTCATAGCCTGTTGACCAATAACGACAAGCGATATGTCATTCGAAAGCTCTCACTTGGACCCCACACGGGATTTGAACCAGAGGCCTCCGCTATGCAATCATACCGTAGTACAACTACGCCACCGAAGCAGTTCTACTTAATGTCCACATATTATTTGTTTTTCTATTTTAAATTGTGTTTTTTTTAGAGCCCCCCGGATTGGATTATTAAGAAAACGTTCTTAATAATACGTCAATTATTATTGTCAACGGACAATAATTGACGTCACTGGCAAATGAACACATATCAGTACAAAAATATCTTACTTATAAACATAAATGGCGCGCAAAATCCTCCTTGGACAACTTCTGACCAATACCTGGACTGAATTTATCGTATTTCATCTTATCACAAAACTTAAACTTATTTCACGCACATAAAAGTGTACATTAACGTTATGTAGTACGCATCGTTTGTTATTATTGCTCACTATGCCGACGCCCTTTCGCGTGATTTTCCTGCAGTGTTTAAGTAGCTATATTTTTTAAAATATAGTGATTTGGGTTTTATTTCCATAAAAGAAGTTGTAGCACCTGAAAAGACCTTTCCATTGACATATCGCTCGTCGTTATTGGTCGATATGCTTGAGTCCATACATATGAGCGTCGCGATACGTTTATGTCGATATATTTCTTTTCATACAGCGAATCGGGATATCTTGGCAAAGAAGAAGTTATGGAAAATAAAGAGAGCTTTCGAATGATATATCGCTCGTCGTTATTGGTCAAAAGGCTATGAGTCCATATACATATTTTCATCCTTGCGTTACCTTTACGCAGCGATATTTTTTTTCACGCAGAGATTTGATACTGGCCGCCGTAGAAGAAGTTATAGTATTTCAGAAGACCTTTCTAATGACGCATCGCTTGTTGTTATTGCTCACTGTGGCGAGGCCCTTTTGCATGATTTTCCTGCAGTCTTTAAGTAGCTATATTTTCTAAAATACAGCGATTTCGATTTTGTTGCCATAGAAAAAGTTGTAGTATCTGAAAAGACCTTTCCATTGATATGTGGCTTGTCGTTATTGGTCGATAGGCTTGAGTCCGTACATATATGCCTCGCGATATCTTTATGTCGATATACTTCTTTTCATACAGCGAATCGGGATTTCTTGGCAAAGAAGAAGTTATGGAAAATAAAGAGATCTTTCGAATGATATATCGCTCGTCGTTATTGGTCAACAGGCTATGAGTCCATATACATATTTCATCCTTGCGTTACCTTTACGCACCGATATTTTTTTCCACGCAGAGATTTGATACTGGCCGCCGTAGAAGAAGTTATAGTATTTCAGAAGACCTTTCTAATGACGCATCGCTTGTTGTTATTGCTCACCATGGCGAGGCCCTTTCGCGTGATTTTTCTGCAGTCTTTAAGTAGCTATATTTTCTAAAATACAGCGATTTCGATTTTGTTGCCATAGAAGAAGTTGTAGCACCCGAAAAGACCTTTCCATTGACATATCGCTTGTCGTTATTGGTCGATAGGCTGGAGTCCATACATGTTTGCCCCTTCTCCTTTTCGATATTTAACCGGAAAAATCAGGATAGACCACGTGACGCGTCATTTGTCATTAATCGATGACTTTGAGATAATAATATCAAATGATTAATAGTAATTTTTATCAATAGCTTAGCAATCATTCCTCACTAAGATTTGATGTGCACGTTTGACATATACAGGGTATATCAAGACTGCTACCGAAAACGAAGCCGGGTGGTAGTATAAGCGACTTCAGACACAATGCAACAAAAAAAGTTGAAAAAAAAAGCGACAATTTTTTTTTAGTTATTTTTTTCCTATGACCATATTTGGGTGGTAAATACATTTTTTCCTAAAATAATAGTGTATACCCTTTTATTTCTAAATAATCTAAGGTATAGAAGTGTTTAAATTATTATTTTAGCAATAACTATGGATTTACCACCCAAAAATGACGATATTTAAAAAATCATAAAAAATAATTGTCGCGTTTCTATGCGAAATTTTTAGTTGCATTGTGTTTGTAGTCACTAAAACTACCACCCGGCTTCGTTTTCGGTAGCAGTCTTGATATACTCGGTATATGCATCAAATTACGTACATCAATACATACATAAATGATACACATACATCAAATTATCTGTATCTGTATCAGCACATATACGTCCCACTGCAGGGCACGGGCCTACTCTACACAATCGAGAATACGATTGAGAGTGGTTAGGCCATATAGTCCACCACGCTGGCCTAGTGCGGGTTGGCAAATTATAGGTATATAATTATATGAATATTATATACATAGTAGTATAAAATATGAAGGACTTTTCAAGTTCTGACTAACCAAACTTAAAATATTTATCTTAACACTCTTTTTTTTCGTAACGTGATTCGGGGCCTCGTTTCGCTCTTTTTCACTTTCTTTCCCTTGTTTTAAATTTTCATAACCATCGATAAATTTCATATTTTTAATTGTATTCAATATCTAATTGTAATCAATATATACTGATTTTAACTTATATGCATGAATACTCAGCATGAATGGGCAGGCTCACCCGAAGAAGTATCACTGCCTCACAGAAGATCGACAAGCGACAGCTTTGTTGTCACTTTTTTCGTTCTTTATTTGTCCTCTTCCCATCGTTTTCCTTCCAACTACCCTCTGGATTCGAAGGGCCGGCTGCACATTTATGAGCCAAATGTTGTGTATGTTCATGGGCGGCAGTGTCACTTACCATCAGGTGACCTGTTTGCTAGTCTGCCGGAACTATTGTATAAGAACATTACTAAACATGTAACAGTAAACATGTAACACTAATAAATTTAATAAATTTAATTTGACTAACGTGCATAATATTGTATTTCTTTGAAAATAAATTACCATAAAGTCATAACTAATACTTTACATAAAATAAGAATAAAAACTAAACAAATAAATAAAACTTATTCTAAATAAAAATAAAAATTATTTATAAATAAATAAATTACATGAATAAATAAATTAATTAAAGCAAGAAATTAAAATAAGTAATACTAAGTATAGGAAATATATTGTATATAGAGATTAAGTTCTATGTGTATTGACTTGTCATAAGAGCTTTTAAATTGCCTAAGTGACCAATAAATAAATACAATTCATTTCATTTCATAAATACATTTCATTTCATTTTATTTCATTTCACAGTGAATTCTGCGGACATAGTTCGAGGTTCACTCCGCTTTCCACTTTTTACTATACCCTCCATGCTTACTCTTAGACGGCACTTAATTTTAAAAAAACATCCCTAAAAGCCACTAGCGACCGAGTCACACGCAAATCAAACACCACTAAAAAAATGTAAACTAAACAATATGCCGTCACCGCTAAGAACCTTGGTCCTCGTATGATTGATCTGGCCTCTTCACTGCGCCTAATTGACATTGATGGAACTGGGCAGCCACTCAGTAGAACCACGATGCAAAAACACCCCTATTAGCATACATATAGAGTTGATAATGTAGATGACAAGGGGCGAAATGCACCGGACGTAAAATAAAAAATGCATATCTGAGTGAAATAACAGATTTCACGGCTAATTAACAAAATTTAATAAGCGGGTTTTAGTCAAGGGTCGGCTGGCGCTTTGGGAATTTTAATATAGATGTTATTGATGTCGTTGACTCTTTTGTGTTAGAAAATTAAGTAGTTGCGATTGTGCTTGGTTGTCTAATTAATTAACATGCACCAAAACTATGTTTATTTAAAGCTAGATATTTTATTTAGTTATCTGTGCGTTCCTGCGTCAAAAATCTTCAGTTGTTTTAAATAATATTTGTTAAAAAAAGCAGCTGTCTGATTACGATGATTAATATTCGTTAATCATGTCGGTTATTATATTATTTAAAATTGAAAAACAAGTAAATAGCAATCTGAAAAACGGACTAGACGCGACTGCCAACATGTTCACGGTGGTCGCGGGTTCAAATCCCAGGCCACACCTCTGACTTTTCGGAGTCATGTGTGTATTGATAGTCAATCACCACGCACTAAAACGGTGAAGGAAAACATCGTGAGGAAACCTGCATACCATAGCGATTTGTATAAATTTCTGTGATATGTAAGTCCGCCAACCCGCACTAGGCCAGCGTGGTGGACTATATGGCCTAACCACTCTCAATCGTGCTGTCGATTGTAGAGGAGGCCCGTGCCCTGCAGTGGGACGTATATGGGCTGATACAATATGTACTTACATTTAGTAGGTTCTCATTAGTATCATAAAGATTTATTTTTATTTTTGTTATTACAATGAATAGTATTAAATTATGTATCAAAACGTTCCGGTATAATATGCCTCGTGGTGTGCAAAATATTATTTCATGAACACAAAAAAATAACAGAGGTATCTTAAACTAACATTGTTATATTATATCCAACTAGATTTCAGTATAAAGTAAAGAAGGAAAAAATAATTACACTATCGTTACTATTTAACCAAAATATACTTTTACAATCATTACGAAAAACGATACAGATGGGTCCGAGTCTATCTGTAAAAAACCTGGAAAATTCAGGACTCACGTTTTGCCCGTAAGGCCGCAAATTATGGGTAAAACTAATATTACTTACAATATTGTATATAATTAAGATACCTACAAGAACACTCTACTCATTTTTTACAAATTCTAATAATTGACATTCTAATGTTATACAGATGCATGATTGTGACTTCTGAAATGTACTATTGCAATTTTATATGATACTCTTGTCCGTCTTGGCAAATATTCTGTGGGACGAACTCTGGCCAGATGGCACGACGGGTTGCAAATACAACATAGGTATTTAGAATAAAATAAATTCTAAGAATATGTAGCAACTGATTGAAGCCCGTACGTAGGCTTAATTAAACATCTTAACACCTGCGTCAATACAAGCTAGTGTTGCCCAAATGCAAGAACAAGACGAGACTTAGCCAGTCTTGGTCTTGGTCTTGCGCCAATACACCTGATCTTGGTCTTGGTCTTGGTCTTGCGCTCCCAGTCTTGGTCTTGGTCTTGGTCTTGCAGCAAGAGTCTTGCAAGTCTTGCAATTACCTATTAGTCTATTACTATTTATTAAAGTTTACTTTAAATCTTAGAAAAACGTATTAGAATTGGAACATTGTGAGTTTGAATTAACATAGCCATAGTAAAGATCAAGCAGATTAATAAAATAAATTAAATTATTTTGCATGAGTATACCTACGCCCTATGGCGGCAATCAAATTACAAATAGTGTCAAATGTTATGATTTCGGCGTGGCGACAACGATTGTTTTAGATTTCAAAAGAAGCCGCCGGCGCGTGTATCATAACCATGTACTTCCGAAAAGCGGCAAATTTCTTTGAGAAGTAAGTACAAAACCTTTGATGCCGCATTATCAAAGTGCCGATAGTTAAAACATAACTATGCATGCCCTCAGTTTGATTTTAATAGATATTTTTTTATTCGCTATGTTTATGGTACCTATTAGTCGTAATGCGCATAGGTCCAGCTTTTCATATTCTTTGATACAGTTTTTTGCGTCTCATAGAATTCCTAAGCGTACCTACCTATACACCGAACTGTTACACCTAACTACTCAGTGAAATAGTGCTAAGTCCTAGCTGCAAGACGCAAGAGTCTTGCAGGCTATGTCTTGTTCTTGCTCAAGTCTTGCACGGTCAGTCTTGGTCTTGGTCTTGCTAAAAATACGCGGTCTTGTTCTTGGTCTTGGTCTTGCAAAAACGCAAGAACAAGACCAAGACTGCAAGACCAAGACTGAATTTGGGCAACACTAATACAAGCCATTATCTTTGTTATTTGACTACTATACGTCTTCCATTCGTTTATTTTATTTTTGACAGTTCACGCCTATAAAGTACGACATTACAGTAGAACAATATTTTGAAATAAAAGTAGATACTTTCTTGACGGGTAACGCCCACTTAGAGTTGTGCCATTCGTAACGAATGACCACAGATAACAAAAACGATTTTGAATAGAATCAATCAATCGGAATCATTTGAAATAAAATTACATTAAAATGCTAATGAAAACAGTTAAACGTAATATAGTACCCAATATTAGGATCGAATGTATTTGCTGCAAATTAATTAATATGAATAAAGGTATACGTATTGAAGTGACTTTTAATAAGAGTTTAATTTAAAATAATTACAATGATTACAACGAAAATAAATGTTTAGTACCTACTTGTAATAAACAGTTAAACCATGTTGGAATTCATAGTACTTTAAGGATTAAATAATTAAAACAACTAAAAGGTAATTTGTTAATATTTTTATTTATAAACAATCGTCTGTTTCGTCGGAATCGGCGTCGTCGTCACTCGTATCCCCAGTAACACTAATTATTAATGAGTGCATGGGTAAGTTGTCAAATGCGACATCGCGATCCCAATCAGACATTATTTCTTTCTTCGTCTTATCTACGACACTCGCCCAGTTATGAGGCGTCACATTTTCACACGCATTTTTAAGCAACTTCAGCATTTTGTTTGCTGTGAAAGGAGGAGTTGTATTTATTCTCGCAGCATATCCTTTCACTTGCGCCCATATTAGCTCTATGGCATTATACTGGCAATGATATGGAGGAATTCTAAGGACGGTGTGCCCATGTTCTGCAGCCATTTCATCTATAACGTATCGTTTAGGCTGCTTCCTCATTTTTAATATTTTAAGTAACTCTACTTTTAATAGGGACTCGTCCACCTCCTCGCCATTGTTACGGAGCCAGTTTATTATTTCATTTTTTTACTGGCTTGCGTTGGCATTTTGTTAATTTGCCGAGAGTGATAGGACGCATTATCTATAAATATTGTTGATGGCTGTTCGAGTGACAATAACATTTCCCGAAACCATTTTTCATATACTTCGGAATTCATTTCTTCGTGGTAATCCCCTGTTTTCTTTGATTTAAAAGCTAACATAGCATCTTGCACAAATCCTTTTGCGGTTCCTGCATGACAAATTATAATTCTTTCACCTTTTCCCATTGGCACTGCGGTCGAGGAGCTAGCAGTGTTGTCAGTCCAAGTTTTTGATACCGTGTGATTCGCATTGAGCCAAGTTTCATCGGTGAAAACAACATTCGACCAGTCTTCTATTTTTTTAGCTTGTCTTAAAAATTCGCATCGATACAAAGCAACATCATTGCGTTCCATCAATATTTTTCTTTTGTCACATTTTTTGTATTGGAATCCAATCCTATTCAATACCTTCGCCAAAGAAGACTTTTGACCACGGAACAAGCCACTAGTTTTCAGAGATTGTACTAGGTTATGTAAAGTAGGAATCTCTTTTCTTTGGTAATAATCGTATATATGACGACGAATAGCATCACCATCAAAACTGTCAATTGCTGTCACTTTAAAGGGCTGACGTTTTTTCTTAGGTGTAGATGGCTTGTTTTGTTCCATGCCACTACTGCCGTAGCCTTCTTTAATTATTTTTGAAACTGTTGGAGCAGTAATACCTAATGCTGCTGAAACACGGTCTCTGATTTGAGTCACTGGTATAAGAGGTCCACCATTACGGCTTTCCCTTTCAAAGTACTCATGAAGTCGCAACACAAACTCCCTTATTTGTCCTTTAAGCACCTTTCCTTTAGGCATTTTGAAAGTGATGAAGGCAGGTACGATGTTCTCAATTCAACCAAATGTAGGAATTCACGGGTAAAACAATACGGAGGAATATAAATACTCAACTCGACGTATGAAAAATGTGAATTAAAATTCAGCGAACGGAAAACACTAGCACGGGCGCGGGCGTCTCGTTGTGAGTGACCACAAAATGGCGGCGCGCGTCACCTGTCTGCCCAGTGTTGCCGTTTCACAATTTGTTTTTAACAACATTACTATTGCCGACGGAAGTGATAAGAATATTAACTTAACATGAGTAAATGGTTTATTTTAATATAATTATTAAATCAAGTAACTTAAATATCCCTGAAGTTTTATAAAACAATGCATGGAGCAAAAAATAAAATATGTATTAAATCGATTAAAACTTGTTCAAAAATAAAATCGTTTGTTATAAAAAATTGATTCGATAACGCATCAGGCCATCACTATTTGATTCAGTACTCGATGTGTCAAAAATAAAATAAACGAATGGAAGACGTATAGTAAAAAAATATGAAAACACAAGCGTTGGAATGTATGACCAAATTTCGTCACCAATATTAGCGGCTAAAATAAAGCTTTAATGATTTGCGTCTGTCTTAGCTATTGTGAAACCTTTTATTCAAACAATTTTTCGGTAAATTTGCTTCACCTTTTTCAAATGAAAGATAGGTGGAAGTCATGAGTAATGGGTGTATTGATAGTCAATCCCGACGCACTATAACGGTGAAGGAAAACATCGGGACGAAACCTGCATATCGTAGCGATTTGTAATTATTTATATGATAGGTAAGTGAAGACCGGCAACCCGCACTAGGCTAGCGTAGTATATATATGGCTTACTCCTCTCAATCATACCCTCGATTGTAGAGGTCTTTGCCCTGTAGTGGGGCGTATATGGCCTAATGCAAATACAGAATCTTTTCAATTCTCATATTCACGACACAAGTCTTTATGGTAGAGAACTCAGCAAAACCTCCTTGTCTGAGGGTAAGCGATACGTCCGCTCATGGACAGTAGCAAAACCAAACACCATGAATTACAAAAAATATGCTTGGCATCCCACTGCGCTCTCCATTTTGAGACATAAGATGTTAAGTCACAATATGTCCAGTAGTTGCCCTTGCTACAATGTACTTGCTATATACATATATTATCGTCGAATGATACTCGCAAAACAAATATGTTTTTTCTAATCAATCAAAAATCTGTATCCGTTTATGATATAATGTATCGTTTAATTATTGATTATAACGAATATTAATCATATTCATTACGTGTGCTGCATGACTTGGAGTAGTATGACGCGTGAAATTATCTTGGTGTTAAGTGCTCAGTGGAAAGTTTGTTGCTTATTATCAGAATTTTACAAAATAACACCCAACAATCACATACATAGTCCTGACCCCACAATAATATCGAGTCTTTTGTCATGGGTATCAGGAACTACGAGAGACTTTACGGTCTCACAAACACCAAGATCCGAAAGAAAAAAATTGTGGGACGCACAAACATTTTTCTCGGTGCAGGGATCGAACCCGCAGCTCCACGTTTCGCAGACAGCTAACCTACTGCGCCACGGAGGCTGTCAAATATATTAGGGAAGGAGTATTTTTCCTATATACAGGGCATATCCAGACTAAGACCGAAAACGAAGCTAGATTAGGCCAGAAGCCATGTAGATTTAGTGATTATAGACGAATTATTATGTAATTTTTTTCCTATCGTAGTATTTGGGTGGTAAAGACATCGTTTTTCCTAAAATAATAATCTAAACCTTTTCGTACCATTGCGTCAATAAGCGACAACACAACGTTAAAGATACTTGAACGCGCATATGAAACGAAAATTAAAATATTTATTGAAACCTTAAAATATCATAGATACATTATTTAGATTTGATCATTTTTTTCTTTTTTCACTACCTCCCAGTTCACAAGGCTGTTTTCACCAGAGACGAACGGGCAAGAAACTCTAGCGTTGCTCTTTTCAAAACAAGCTTACAATACAGTGATTATACAGGAATCGTAACTTGTATTCAGAGCATTTCGTTCGATTAATTATTTATTGATTGATATAAGTGGTTAAGTGATTTTGGCTGACTTAAGTGAATCCGACCGGAACTCAAAATCGGTATACACTGTTCTGCCATAACAGACTATATTTTATAACTTTCCAAAATCCCATACAAATTACATTCACTACAATCGATCTCACACACGGAACATACATCAAAATAATTACAAAACCAAAAACATTACTCACACAAATTGACATAAAACTGATACGTATTAAAAATGGCGCTATCTAAGACCATTCATTCTCGAGGAACCATCATTAATAGACCTGTGTGTGGAGGCGGAAGTGTCGTGAAGGAAGGTCTGCTGTCGTTGGATGGTTGACAGGTGAGACAATAGGACAGTTACGGCGTGATGTCAGACCACCCTGCCACAACGCTATGCTATTGTGTTGAAAGAATTTGATAGTGGCTTCAAGATCGGTCGACAATTAAGGGCTTGGAGTACATTACAAGATAGACAAGACGGGTATTAGGTCTTAGATTTAGTGGACCTTCATCTTGTGTCCCTTAATGTCATTGTCTTCAACAATACAGATAATATTATTTATATAATTCATAGGTTATGGGCACTACAATTTTTGGAGGCTTAGTAATGTTTATGATATCATAAAAGTTATAGTCATCGATTGTTAGGCCTAAAATTAAATTCAATGAAATTATTATAAGTCACAAATGAGTTAATATTTACGACATCCTGGACATTATCAACAAAAACATACGTTTTGACAGATAATAATCCTGAACAAAGCCACGAGATATCAAACAGTATTCCAATGTTACAGTAATTATATAAATAATATCAGACAATTACACTGTTAAATTTGATTACCTGAGCAATCCTAAAACCTTTGGTAGTAAAGCTTTTGGAGAAGGAATAATCTCTTCCTCAGAAGATCCCTAACTAATCCAGTAACATCGCGGGTATTAGCTGTTTCCATAAGGTTCCATTAGTACCTTTTATCAGTAGTCTTCATCATTCGACTGCAAGAAGATTTAAAATCCGTCCAAAAATACTACAGACGTTAGTAGGTTTTTCAGTACCTACATCTAAGAAACAAAACCTAAACTTATTAGCACGTGAACTTTGTTTTTAAGTTTATCTATACGTAAGACATGGACACTGGCGTTCCTTCCCAAATAATCACTAAATAGAATAACCAAGAAACTCAGCCTTTGGTCTATTTCCTCGACTCACCTCTCAGCATTAGGATCCTGTATGAGTGTGGCCGGTATGCTATGCTCGATGTCATCACGCTCGTCTGCGGGAGAGGCCCGGGACGCGGGGGAGCCGGGGGAGGCGTCTTCCTCCCCCCGTTCACTCCGCTCGGGCCTCTCCCCCCGCTCGCTTCGTTCCTTCACACCGCTCTCGGGGCTTGTCTCCTCTTCTGTGGACAATGAGAAGGTAATATTAGTCTATGGTTTTTTGACCTTTAAAAAGGGTAATACCTGGATAGTTGACTCGGGATTTTGAAGCTAAGATTGGTTTTTCAGCAATCCCTATATGCTTTTAGCAGGAACCTGTCTTCATCTGGTTAACCTTGGGACTGGGAATAGGAAATTGTTGGCTTCTAAACAAGGAATTACACTATCACAATAGTAAATTCTTAGATCCATAGGTTTACTCCAATCTTGGTGACCCATAAATCAGGTATCAGGTCAGTATTAAAGTACCAATGCGCTTACATTTTCTGACAACATCCCTCATAGTGTAGGGACTATAAAGCCATATTTTTAACATCACATCTTCCCACGCAGTCACATCTTTAGTGATGACGCAATTCCGATAAGAGCTCCTTTCAACTGTCTTAGATGGGTAATGGACATATAGGAACGTAAAAACCTAGATGGACTTAAACAAAGAGTGGTATTACTTATCTACCCAGTACTCTAATGTTTATGGTATTTTTTTGTACTGCCAGTAGTGTCTACTATGCATTTGATAGTAATTGCAGCAAAATCTAAATCACATACATGTTTCTTATCTCAAAGACTGGGATTAAAAGAACGATAGGCAGGAATATTGGAATGATTAAGAAACAATTAAATGTGACACCAATATTCCTTTGATACATTGACTATGGTAGTTATACCAGCCATCTTATTCCTCAATCGAGAGTGCACTATTAATCTACATAATATGATAATCTACAAACATAAAACAGACCTACATATATAAACAAACTCACATCTAGGGTAGGCAGAGGTGCTACCGAGACCACGTTTTGGCTTGTGTGGTTCGTCCCGCGATGCAATAGGGAGCAAGCCTATTGCTATTTTGGGCGCAAATTCCTGACTCCGGGCTCATAATGAAAAGAAAAATCAAGATCATTTAACCCGACCCGGGAATCGAACGCGAGACCTCAGCTTTGTAGTCGCACTGTAGTACAACTGGGTCAGCGAGGCAATCAGACAATATGACCTCATATCCATTAACTAAAACACAAAACTCGTTGACACAGAAAAGTAAAATCCAGACAGGATTGCATTATATATCGATTACAAAACCGATAACAATCGATTAATCAGGTGTCATTTGAAAAAAATACCCACTCGCTATACATCTCGATTAAAAAAATACGGCAACAAAACAATTCATCAAGATAATGACGACACATTAAACCTATTTAGGTTGAATTAAAACGAAATAAACATATACGGATAATATTTTATTGCAATCGTCCATCAATGTACGCGGCGCGATGACAACACACATAGGGCAGCCTGTCTGTCTGTGCATTTTTTAAAATTCATGTTTAGAACATTGGAATTATTTCAAATTTGGAACGTGCAATTTTTGATTATGAAGAAAGGGGGCAGAATTTATTGTTTTTAAAATAATGAAAAGATGCGTTTCAAAACGGCCAGCATTTGTTTACCTGCTGCAAATTTAAATTTGTTTTGGACTCCAATTCTAATGTTATTTTTTTTACTTTGAACTAGTTTTAATATTGCAGCATAATTTAGATATCTTTGAAGTTCATTTATGTCCCACGGTTACCTAGCACGCACACACGCAACTGCGTGTGACTCATATTATGTTAAAAAAGGGGTTTCTTTTAGAAAAAGGAAACATCAGAACCTCATATAACCTAAGATTGGCGTTAAACAAAACCCAAAAAGAGAATAACATAAACGTAATAAGACATTACAGAATAAGTAAACTATACTAAACAAAATCGTCGTAAGTCGTGCAGGAAAACCCGCGGTGCAACGTTAAATCCAAACACGATAAGGCGCGATATTAAAACGATAAAAACTATGAGGGAAATATCGCAACGACCATCATTGGTCATAGTGTTGCGCAAATAACGGCATGATTGATTGATTGCTGCGAACGACTGCGGATCAATTATTCACAGTTTAGCTATCGACGGACATAATTCTTGACTATAAATCGGTTGATGATATCGATGCTTTATCGCTTCGGGCCACATAATTAGGGACCGCGATGTCGGACCGATAACGCTGACATTTTTACCTACAGTGATAGTTGGCAACAATATTTGTGCTGTGTAATTTAGTATAGATATTATATCAATAGGATAAGGATGCGCCATTTTAAATAGACGTTGATAAATTATTATGAACCGGATTTGATTGACTTGTTTTAATGATTCACAGATGTCCGCGCGTTGTTTCAGTTCAAATATTTATTAAGATATTTGGAATGGTTAAGTGATATTATCACCGTTTCGGATGAGTTACAGCTGTGAAAATGGAAACAAGTAAGAAACTCTTTCAGCGGAACGACCTATCTTCTAATTTGTTTTCCTTTTTTTGTTTAACCATTTCTTTTTAAATAACGACACTTAAATCGATTTTGGCATTATCAAAACGATCACAACACCATAGCCAACTAGACTAGTCTATCTATAGTCTAGTCTCGTGCCGGCCAATCCGGAGCCCCGGGCCGGTCCGAAAAGCCGGCAGTGCAGCGGATGCGCCCTCTTTGATCCCAATCCGGCTCATTGAAACGTGGCGGAAGATCGCCTCCGCCCCAGGCCACTATCAATTGCAATAATAGCCAAATTAAAGTATAGACCCTGAAATCCAGGTATTGGTAAAGGGGGAAAGGTGCCTGTCACGAATTGGTCGTGGTTTCGGAAATTCTGCGTTGGCTTTGATGGTGAAATGGAAGCTAAGGGTTCGATTCCCGATCACTTGCACGGTAGAAATATAAGGTTTCTATTTAACTCATGTAAAACTTTAGGCATGCTATATAAAATGTAAAATCGTAAGTTAAATTTAAATAGAAAATTTAGATTTATCGTACAAAAACATACGTGCGGAATCACAATTTAATATGGAGTTCATCAAATATAATATATATGGATCAATAATAGTAATTAAATAACATTCGATAAGACGCACATTACATTTACGCATTACAAAAGCACGCACATCCGGCACCTTCACAACAATTGATTCAGCTAAATTAAATTAATTAAATCGCTAAGTACACCCAATTTTATTGCTTGTCAAATCATCCGTTCAAACAAAGGGCGAACAGCACTAAGGGAGATTCCACACCGGCGCGACCGGAGCGGATTGGCCGGCGCCGCGGGCGGATGTGCCGGCAACGCGTCTTTACCGTCCAAAACGGATTGACACGCTGCGTTTTAATCAATTAGCGAACAGCAACGCGGTTTACGAGCCACTGGACAGTGAAATAAACCGATCGCGGCCCACCGGCGCGGGTTTCGGCGCTCTCCGGTTTCACAAAAAAAAAAAACTTTTCACCGGCTTTTCGGATAACTTCATAATCGGAGCGAAAGTGGTGCTCTTTTTATGGCGAAATTTTTAGTTTCGGTCAAACGGCGTCGCGTCGGCTTTGTGCGGGTTAGATTGAATTCGGTTTGTTTTTTTCCAAAGACTGCTCTTTGGTCAGTTGTGTTCGCTAGTGTATAGATGTCGGTATATCACCAGGATCTCAATCGACTGATAAAAGTACTGGGGCTTTTATTTCCTTACATCGCAACATACGAGTAGTGTCATCGAATTGGCCCAGCACAAAATGTTTGTAGGCAGTTAACAATCTACTATTGAAAATTGAACGATTTATAAATATTTATTTATGTAATAATTAATATTTTATACATTAATAAAACGATTCAATCTTCAAATTTAAATCGTTTTTAATAATATTAAATTAATTTTGAATAATCGAACGCAGCTATTCGAAATTTAAAATAATTTTAGAACAAACCGTTAAAACCTGTATGTTATCACGAAAGGGAATCGAATGACTTGTCCAAATCTTGAAGATCCGCCGGACAATGGTCAGATTTCACTGGAAATTGACCGTTCAATACAAAAGCCGAAATAAACGACATCATTCCGAATCGATTGGATGCGTTCTAAAACTTGTGAATTCTGATCGATATCGGAACGTAACTAAATAGTTCGACGATATTATCAATAGATTTATACTATTAATACTTCATTATTGTAAAGCTTATTTACGCTCGGATCGTTCGGAAATTTTACTTGACGTAGTGAAATTTCGATGTTACGGATTTTCAACCTACATTGTATTGTTTGCCTTTGGTATATTGTTTTGTCTCTAGTTTTTTTTTTATATACGTTTGTTTTGAGAAAATTGGATGGTAGTATCTGTGATTCAGTAAGGAGAAATGTGTCTATGAAATAATAAGACGTGGGTTCAAATCGAGATAGAAACTTGTATCATTCACCAATATGTATCAAGTCAGATCTATGTGGCCTATCATTCACAATAGTTGGAACTTAGGTGGGTTTCTGAATATTAAAATGGGAGAAGAAAAGGAAGGACAAAAAAGGAAGAAAAAGGGTTACTTTGAATTAGTGATATATTTTTAGGAAGGTTTAGATATATATATCTTTATAAATTTATCTTAATTCGTAAAGCTAAGTAACAACCAGGTATGATGTTTAATTTCTTATTATTGTGCAATGATACAACACATCCAAGGACGCGTGATTGATCGAGAAATATGAAAGAGTACGTATTAATTATCATATCTACTGAAATCTACCCATATATCAAAGTATCGCGTCTTCGTGACTTGCCAAAATTTCCATCATCAACCGGATTTTCCCTTCAAAAACAATTAATTGCTTGTATTATTTGACATTGTCAAAATTTGACATGTTTATATGCCTTCGTTTCGCAGTTGGTTAGACGCCGGCTGTGAAACGACAGATAGCAGGTTCGATCCCCGCATGGAAGCAAATGTTTGTGTGATTCACAGGTTCTTTTTTCGGGTCTGGGTGTTTGTGAGACCGAAAAGTCTATCGTAGTTTCTGGCACACGACACCAGACTTAATCTTAGTGTAGGGTCTGGACTATGTATATGAATTTGGGTGTATTTTTCTATTAGTCATTTATTTGTATTGATTTATATTTATATGTTGACACAGCAAAATAACTATACAGTTTTTGACAATTACAATAGAAACAGAGTATCAACCTATATACAGGGTACGCCCTGTATATAAGTTGATTGGATTGTTGGATACGTCCAAAATCCAGTAGACACAGGTTAAAGCTTAAAAGTGACACGATTTCATGAACGAATGTAATGGTTTTTCACCATTTTCCTCATCTCTTTCTCTCCATTTGGGAGTCTCAAACCATTCTTGCTATACAAGTAAATTTACAAACATACATAAACTCACGCCTTTTCCTAGAAGGGGTAGGTAGATTTGCCAGGACACCCACATTTCGAATAGTATGTACTATGTTCCGTCCCACAATATGATAGGAGGCGAGCCTATCGTCATATCAGGCACAAGTTTTTTTTTTATTGCACTGAATGGCGAGATGAGCCTGCCGTTCGCCTGATGGTAAGTGTTTCGACTGCTCATGAACAGCAGCAAAACCAACCAACACTTTGAATCACAAACCGATCCTTCGCACTCCACTGGGCTCGTCCTCATGAGACATAAGATGTTAAGTCTGAATATGTCCTGTAGACTTGACTCGATGTTCAGTCTCAATATGTCCAGTAGACTTGATTCGATCTTAGTCTGGTCTATTTATGTGACTGTTAGGTGTTGATATATTTTATTTTATTTTTGTACATTTTATGTTATTTTGTATGTATGGTTATTTTATTAAACGGTCAATATATTCCACTAACCATAAGTTACAGTTCAGTTACGCTCCCTCGTGGAAAAACAAAGAGTATACGCGTGACGGTTATCATTGCGCGTGGATTACCGACACATGTCCTGCTGGCGATAACGAGCCGATTACGATACGTCTAATCTAGCGTGGATGTTCTATTTTACACTATTACTGCGCATATATTCAATACAATACTTATAATTAAATAGCGGCCCGGCCACGCTCCATCCGAGCGCAGATATTTTTTTTTAAATGTGCTATTGCTTATGAAAATATATTTAATTCCATGAATGGCTAGACTAGCATGTCGTTCGCCTGATGGTAAGCGATACGACCGTTCATGAATAGTAGCAAATCCAAACAACGCCTTGAATTACAAAGAAATGCTTGGTTTTCAATTCCACTGCGCTCGCCATCCTGGGACATAAGATGTAAAGTCTTAATATGTCCAGTAGTTACTCTGTTTTAACAAGACTCATAAAATGTCCGCTAACCCACATTAGGCCAGCGAGGTAGGATAGTCTAACCACTCTCCATCGTATTCTCAGTTGTAGAGGAGGCCCGTGCCCTGCAGTGGGACGTATATTGATACAGAAGAAATAAAACAGAAGAGATATCGCGCATTTCTAGTTGATAATTACTGTATGTTAATGATGAAAAATAAGTCTCAAAGTCTAATTAAAAAGTATTATCAGTCGCAATCTCTACTTCTGCAATACTATGGGATTTACCAATAATCACTACGCGACATGCTGAAACGATTAATTATGATAAGTGTTGATACAGTGGCACAAAAATATGATTTAAAGATTGATTTAAATTATGTCACAATAGTAAATCTTCCAATATACTACAAAAACAGTTGAATTTCAATATAATGAAAAAAGTGCCCATACTGGGAATCGCCACCAGGATCTTACGGTTCACATTACTCACTACGACCAAAACAATGAGAAATAATTAAAATTAGTGATAGACTACCATACCATGATATTTTTTAAATAATATGCGTTGGTCATTCACCTAATAGTACACGACACACTTGACACTAAATATTAATATAAAGGATTGCATCACATACCATACCTATGTCGCTACAATTCTAAGCCTCATGAAACAAAAATAGACTTATATATTTATCTTATCTAACTATACATAAATATATGCACCATATCTGTACCTCTTTATCTTTGTTAAACGAAATATAAATGTGATGAAATCTCTTGTTTAAGATAGATTATTGAAAACGGTTGTAAATAACTTAAGCTTTACCATGTGACGTCATGAACAATGAACGTCATATGAGACAACTGACTGAATGATTGTTGATCATACTTGTTGCTTGAGTGAGGAACGGAGTGTCATTGTCAGTGAGTAGGCGGGAGTGCCGCACTCCGGCGTAGCTTTGTGACTGTTGCGTTTCAATACGATTGTAGATAGATTAATTTGGATGGTTGGAGTTTGAGATTCGAGGATTTGTCATATTATTTTTCTGATTGCATAATCTTATCTTTTCTATTCTTTAATTTATGTTGTACAATAATTATTATAATACGAATATACAAGCTAAAAAATTACATGACCAAAAAGTCTTAGGTAATTTATAAAAGTAACAAAAGTATTTTAAATTGAGAAAAAATCATAGAGGATTTTAGTTGTAATTGCACTAAAACATTTTCTAATTTATTCAAAGGTTGTTAATACGTTCAATATATTTAAAAGGTTAACTGACACTATCGCAAGTTAGTTTTCAATAAAATCCACAAATCCAATTTAAAACACTCCGCCGAAAATACACTCTCTTTTTCAAACTGTGTAAACCTGGTTATTTCATAAAAGCAATAAACTTGGCCACACAATAAATTATTCAAGTAAGGCTGGCTAATAACTCCAGGCGACGCTATCTTTAGGCCGTGTGCACCTCTCAGCTATCGGTGGCCCGAACACAGGCGCCGCGGACAGGCTCCTATCAGTAGCTTTATAATAAATCACCATAGAAAATCTAAATACATTTTTAATACAAGCGCTAAATTTAATTAATTGCGCAAGATTTTTTGAATACACGCAATTACGATAAAAATAATGTAATACGCCCGTATTCTGAGATTACCCAATTGTTTATCACAATATTGATTCGTATGGAGTGTATTGGATCAATATTCGAATTACACCATTAAGATAAGGTGCGTGAGAACTATTGGAAATATTAATAATGAAATTATTGATTATTAACGACTTATTAATGTTGTTGGTTGTGCCAACCCGCACTAGGCCAGCGTGGTGGACTATATGGCCTAACCACTCAATCGTGCTCTCGATTTTGGAGTAGGGCCGTCCCCTGCAGTGGGACGTATATGGGCTGATACAGATACAGATTAATGTTAAATATTCTAATAAAGATTTATTTTACGCAAAAAATAATTTCAAATTGAGAACAGATTTCAAATTAATATTCCAATTTTGAAAACTCCAATGTTAATTCAGTATCAGTATGAGCCCATATACGTCCCACTGCAGGGCACGGGCCTACTCTACAATCGAGAATACGATTGTTAATTAATTGATTAAATTCACGTTCCATTTTTAAAATGTGAACGTACGCGTCAATAGTGTTGTGCGAAGTTAATTGTTTTTTCCCAGTGTAAGGTTAGACGTGGCGATGCTGTTGAATCGTCAGCGAGTTCATTTCCTAGCGGTATCGCGTCGTATCGTGCGCCGGACGGCACAAAGAATGGCACCCTTTGTCGAGCCACGCCAACGGCCGCGCTCAAATTCAATCTCTATGAACTTTTTAAATTATTGATAGCCCGTTCGAGACGGTTTCATTAGCATTTGTTGTTTGTTGTGAATTGGTTGCAGTATGATTTTGCATTTTGGATCTGTTATGTTATATGTTTTAAGAGGCTTATTAATTAATGATGTAAGCAGTGTGTGTTGCTTTAAACAATTTTTTCCCCTAGGTATGATTTTACAATAATTTTTCCTTCATCAATTTGCATATAATTATCTACTGCTGTGTAAAATACGCCTCTCCGAAGGATTATAACTCGTATAACGTCATTTTCGTAACGTCGCGTACAGGTAATCTTTTCCCTTTGTATGTCATCCGTATATTTTTTAAACCTGACCACACTAAAACGGTAAAAAAACAAATCTCATGGATACACAAATAATTGTGTATCTTTTTTTAATAATTTAACTTCTTAGTTTTACTCTTATTTAGATGTGATATTAAACACTCTGGAAGACATTGCGATAAGGTGTATACTACAACACAGTAACTTTGCCGTGTCCGTTTAAAATAATTGACCTTCGAGGGATTAAAAAAAAAGTTAAATAAATCACATTAATTATACATCAAAATGTAGATATTTAATCGTTAAATACATGCATATGGCTTATTAATTACCATAACGATTACATCAAGAAGATCATAACATAGATAAATATTTTTTGCAATAATGAATGTATGAGTGTTGTCGCGTCGTGTCGTGACCATTACGTGGTCGTCACGATGTCGTGTCGTGAGGGCCGGAGACTTAAAGACACTTACAAATTGATACTTGTTGCTTTACGAGGAACGCTCTGCAAGTTGTCGGATATATTACAATTTCATTTTCTGAATCTTGTGTTTTATGGTTACGGATTTTGATATTGTGTGTTTGTAAGGATGTGTTGGGTGTGGGTTTGATTCCCTTTGATGACAAAAATATTATGAATAAGTTAATACCCGTTAGGTGTATTATTTTGACGTTTAGTGAAATATTAAATTGAATAATATAGGAAATACGTAGCACGCTGAGTTTGACAAAATTAAAAAACAGAAGTTTATCAAATTACATGTATATCACTTGTACAAGGTAGTATTTATTACTCAAATCATCTTGGAATGTTGAAATAATCATTATTATTAAAAAAAATAAACGTATTATTCGTTCATATCTGCTATCTATATCTATACAGATATCCCTATAAAAAACACATTAAAATTTCTACCCCGTCATTTAATATCAGTTTTTATCAGATATGTACAATTTATGAAAGTCGCAAAAAATATATACTTTTGACAACATAAAGTAATACAATAATTGTATGTAAAGACAAAGATTTTCAATTTCCAATATCGACTCTTATCGTTCATAATTCGATAACAAAGGAGCGAATGTAGTGACCATTATTCGTGCCAATAAATCAATCGGCATTAGACACGATTTATAATATCTCGCACAAAATGCGTTCAAATAAACAAATTAATTTATTAACAACATGTTTAAACAGTAAATTTAGAATGTATTTTAATTTTATATAGGTTATTAGTTTCGAAATTTAAAATTATAATAAAATGTAAATGTATGAAGTGCGTGGTGGCCTGTTGGCAAACGGACTAGACGCGGCTGCCAACATGTTCACGGTGGTCGCGGGCTCGAATCCCAGGGCACACCTCTGACTTTTCGGAGCTATGTGTGTATTGATAGTCAATCACCACGCACTAAAACGGTGAAGGAAAACATCGTGAGGAAACCTGCATACCGTAGCGATTTATAAGAATTTCTATGGTATGTAAGTCCGCCAACCCGCATTAGGCCAGCGTGGTGGACTATATAGCCTAACCACTCTCAATCGTACTCTCGATTGTAGAGTAGGCCCGTGCCCTGCAGTGGGACGTATATGGGCTGATACAGATACAGATACAGAATAAAATGTAGTGATGATTTCTTTAGTTTCGCTTAATTGTTTATTTTTTTATATTTTTAATGCATTTCACTATGCGATAATAATAATTAAAGTCGTTTTAGTAGGTACGTTGCTATGGAATCGTTCTTTCGTCTCTTAGTTTAACATAGTTCAGAAATACAATAAAATTAAATTACGAACAAAATATTACTATTATTCCGTCAGTAAAAATAGGGTTGAGTCAAAATCGGCAATAAATCGTAACATTGTTAAGGAAATACTTGATTTTGCTGAGAAAGTATCCCTTCCGTTTTGTACAATTTATTGTGTGTAAATTTACGAGAATTTATTGAATTCAATTTTAAGAAATTATTTTTCTGTTATTTTTACTAACGAAATTTCCGATAACCTTCGTAACTTACAAACATAACAATCCGTACAAGCATACTATACATTTTATTTATTGAAAATATTACCAAAATCCATCCACACGGAACCAAACAGCCGATAAGGCTGATCGTAATTACGTACTATAATATCATAAGTATCGATCAACGTCAACATTCAAGTTAAATTAATACCTCAGCCAGTCGTTTGTCGTCGCGAATCAATCAAGCGGCGGCATTGATTGATTGGTGGTGTCAGCTCGGTAACGACAGCTTGCATCCATCATGCGGAATCACTAGATATCGACTCCACTTGGAGTTTAATTAGACAGTTTTTGGCTAGGAATAGGCTGTGTGTTAAGACTGCTTACTTCGATCAAATAACATTTACAGGGAACTGTGTATCAAGTGTATATTTGATCGAAGACTGGTTACTATTGTGTATATAAACGAAAGAATTAATTCAAATGTTTGTACTGTCCGCACTTGTCATATTCTTTTCAATGTCAATGTATGTGCATTATTTTTATATGAAATGTTGTACTTTTATATCAATCCTGCTTTTACTCTGCCTATAACCCATCACTGTGGATATGTTCAACCTACATAACAGCGATTTGTAAAAATAAATTTGTGTTTGTAAGATCCACCAACCCGCATTAGGCCAGCGTGGTTGACTATTGGCCTGTTACTACAATCGATCTATCTATAATGAGTGATTTCATTAAATATTTCTATGCACTAAATGTTTCAGTTAACAAATATAGAGACATATTGATATGGTGCACATATTTATAGATATGTAGCTAGGCAAGATAAATGTATATGTATATCTTTGTTTATTGAAGCATAGAATTGTATCGACATAGTAAAGTTAGCTTGTCTAAATTCCTGTCAAAGATAGATAGGATATAGAGACCGGGCGATGAACTAATCGGATTCCGGATTGTAAAGGAGGCCCGTGCATTGCAATGGGACTGATACAGAAAATTAGTAAAATTTAAATATCTGATAGTCTTAAAAAATGTAATTTTAAATAACATATGTTGACAACACTATGAAATACTTGGTAATAAATAAGTGTTTTGTTCGTCGTATCACAATTTCAAAGTTTTTAAATGCAATGCCAGATGTTCAGGTATGTACCTTGTTGAGAGCTTAAACAGTATTTTAACTGCTACAATATTTATTTATAAAAGCGCAGTGCGCTTTGGGATAATGAATATTCTGAGATTTCAGGTAAAAATCTAAGGATTCAAAAAAAATTGTTATGTGGATAGAGTTAAATATAACATTTACATCTAAGGTAGCTCTTTTGGTTAAGTTATTGTAGGATCGAAGTTGTAGTTTATACCCACGACACCTAAATGTGGGGCCGTGTGTGTCGGATGTTCATTATCATTATTTCAGCATATAATAATCATATAATAAATATTCCATTATCAAAAGCCTGTTATTGATTGTCCGAGTGACAAGATAGTGATATGATGGTCTATTAATAACTTAATGATATCGTCGATGCTTATCTATTTGTTTCAATAATGCAATATGACCTTCGCAGAATTATTTTATTTGAAGTTTTGATAAAAAATACACCGAACTAAACGCACCAATCAGTAACTTACATGGTCCTGACACTACTCTATAATCGAGTGTTGTCAAGGGTATCAGAAATTACACGAGACTTTTCGGTCTCAAAAACCTATTAACGTATTTATATGCTACTTTTGTATTTTCTTTTGTATGTATTCAAATTGTAATATTTCTTTAAGCTTTTTATATCATCTTTATTTTATATCCTTTTTCATTCCCACTTCCCTTTTAATTTGACGGCCCGGTAACACATCAATGATACAAGCTTTGTGAATGTTCATGGGCGGCAGTGATCACTTACTATCAGATGCCCTGTTTACTGGATAGCTGGAACTATGTAAAAAAAAGCAAAAAATTGATACAAAAAGAGAAGAGCCTCAAACACAACTTCCATGTTTCGGTTCACTCACACTATGACAAATATTATGCCAATAAAAAGTCACTTTACCAACAATAGTATTACAATTGACGAATATGGAATAGAAGGCTAAATGTAAAAATAACCATGTACTTTGTGAATGTGAAACAAATCATAACGTATCTAAAATTTTATAAAAATAAAAATAGATGCATGTCTAAGAAAATTAAGGAAAATATTTATTTATTTACTAGCTGTGCCCACGACTTCGTCCGCGTGGAATTTGACAAAAACTTTTTTTTTCTGAAATAAAAGAATTGTTCTAAAATAAATGTAGCCTAAGTTACTCTTTGTTATATCAGCTACCTGACAAAAAAGTCCCGTCAAAATCGGTCCAGCCATTTCAGAGATTTGCCGGAACAAACAGACAGACAGACAGACAAAAAAATTTAAATATCATTTTCGGCACAGGTATCGTGTATATAACGATATGTAGTATTTTTTTTTATTTTCACTCTTAAAACAGATACTTCAATTTAATTTATATGTATAGATAATAGACACAGCATCGATTCATCACACAAATTACATATGAGATATTCACAACATTATGTACTTATTCTAGGTTTCAAACCATTACAAGTGTATACAACACTATTGGCTTAACAAAATATGGTAATCAATGTGAGAAGGTCACGTCGCGTCGGTTGCAAATTGCAATCTCTATGATGGACGGTCATTAGTGCAGAAATGCGGAAAAGTTTTACTAGTATAATGACAAATTAATTGCGATTATACGAAGGCCTTGATTGTAGCGATAAAAATGACACGTTTGTATAAAATGTATTAATTCAATGAAGTGGAACGAATTTTGCAATATACATAACTATTTTTGGAATGATTATGAAATAAATTTTCTATTTTTGTGTTAACTTTTAATTTCGCAAGAATATCGAACGTGATATACTGTATACATAGCTATTTTTAGAATTAATATGAAATATTTTTTCTATTTTTGTGCTAACTTTTAATTTTGCAAGAATATCAAACGTGCGAATACTGTGTAGTCTATCAACACGAACTAGGCCAACATGGTGGTACAAAAGGCCAATTCTTGAAAGGGTTAATCCAATAGGCACTTATCGTAAAATTATTAGCCAAACCAATCTGCAACCCGGCTTTCAATAAAATGTCATGTTGCAACGACCCCTTGCAGGTGTAATGCAGAAAAAAAAACATTTTGCTAACCCCAAAATCAGTTGCAGCCCCATCCCAACCCGTCACATGACTTAATCGTGAGTTAACACTAAAGTCTAAAACAGCAGGACGGCGGCGTTAAAACAAAATCTATCGGTCTCTCAGACCCCGATAATCCGGGTCGAACGCGTGAGATATCCGTAAAGGAGTCACGGCGGGCCGGTGCGATCCGTATGTGTCAACGCGTCGACGTACGGGCATCATTTTCATTAGCCGCCCGACACCGCTCCATTTGTACTAATGTTTTGCTAAGATCGCGCGGGTCGAATGGACCTGTCTGGATTTTTTACTTTCGTTTTACGTTTAAGGGTTGTATTGAAGGGTAGTGAGGGACATAATTTATTTCACTTGATAAAATTCGTAATTTTTTTATAGTGTTTAAGTGGCGAAAAAAAAACTAACCTTTTCCTCTTTAAGCATTGTTATGGTTTTAGCTCAAGAAGATTACTCTTTACGATATTTTCAGCAAATTTGTACTGTTAGTAATTTTGACCAAGTTGAAGCTTTCCCTTTATTTTATATAGTCTTCTATCCATACTAGCTACAAAATGGATCCACCAATATCCAAATAGACTTTAGAGACAACAATTTGATATCCCTTAAGATATTATCAGACACTACGCCACGCATATCGAGTTATATAAATCATACAAAACATATTAACATAAAAAAAAAACATTTAATAGAATCCATTAAAAACCCATTAACCCACATATTACTAAATAATATGATATTATAACGCCAATTAATTTTATACTATTATTCTGATGTGTGTTCTCGATAAATATTCGGTAGCTAACGGTTCGTCCACACGAGGCCAATGGACAGACAAGTTGTCATACCAAAGGTCGCATGTCACAGGTAATAATGACAATTAACACATTTAATTAATATAAAACTTACTTTTAAACAGTTATTTTCAACTATAACATAAATCACGAATATTTGAATTTTAATTCTTATCATTAGAATATGTTATGAGCATCGTCAAAGAATAACATTCAAGGTTGTAAGACTGGACAAGTCATAAATCAAATTAAAAGGCGATAAGTTGCTACTATTTTGAATATGTCTTGTTAGTGCAGTTGTACTACGGTATGATTGCAAACCCTTGGTCTTGGGTTCGAATTCCGGGTGCCGATATACAAGCATGAGCTTATAAATAATAATGCACTGTACTGTATCAGCCCATATAGGTTCCACTACAGGGACAAGGGCCTCCTCTACAATCAAGAATTCGATTGAGAGTGGTTAGGCCATATATACCACCACGCTTGCCTAGTATCATCTGGTATACTTTACATACCATAGAAATTCTTACAAAACACTGCGGTAAGCAAGTTTCCTCACGATGTTTTCCTTCACCATTATAGTGCATGATGATTGACTATCAATACATACTAATATAAAAAAAATATATCCAGATTACATCATTATGTTACTAGTAATTTCAGACTAAAGCCAGTAGCAACTGCTCACTACTCTCGTATGAAAGGAACGTAAATTAACAACAAGTAATGTACCAACGACATTTTGAGACGAAGGTATGCGCTATCTCCAAATCAACACAATAAACTTTACATTTTACGAGCTTTGTCTAAACAAGATGAGGTCACGTGTCTAATTTAATTGTAATGATAAGAATCAGGTATTAGGTTATACGCTCCTATGCAAATCAAAATGTTAACTATTACCAAATCAAGAAGATACCTATAACCTACCACTATATGTTTTAGTCATGTTGCAAAATTGACTAGATTTTAAGATTAGCTGCTTGATTGACAACAACCCCTTTCGGAAATGGGCCTTTGGTCTAGCAGGTTGATTTATCGTCGGCAGATTTAACATAATATCGCATAAAATTAACAAAACAGCAGTTCTCCTTCAAAACGAAGGGGCAGTATACCAATAGAATCACCAACAATTTTTTTTTTATTAACAGTGAAGTTATGGTTATGCCCATCAAAATTTTAACAGCATATGGATGTTTCAAATTAATAAATCCCACATAAAGATTACCCGACCTATGATTTGAACCCAGGATCTCACAATTCAAAGCCGCACTAATCTAAACTAATCAATATGACCAACCATCAACGTCATAGAACCGCGCGACAAATAGTCGCATAGTGCAATCACTCCCGTTATGGACATTACAATTGATCCAATTCACCATACTACCTGCACGCCGGTGGGCGGGGCCAGCTGCGTTTTGACCAATGATCACGCGCCGTACGGGCAAAACTAATTATACTGATTTATGCCCCCATTGTTCATTGTTGTACGTCTTTCTCTCGCTGTATTTAACGTATGTAGATGAATCCGACTTGATATATCGTCTTCAAGTTTTGTTTCTTCGATACTGTGATAATTAGCGGTTTGTAACTTTTTTCATCGGTTTGAAACTAATTTGAGTGCAGCTAAATTGGCTGTCAATTTATTGGAAGGTTTTAATGAGTAGTATAATTTCAGGAGTTTTAATCCACTGTACGTTAATAATAAAGTTTCTTTATTGAATGAGTATCATAGGTACATATGTTTAAAATCTTTAATAAGTAATTTAGCACAACCTGGCGTTGTTACATTGATGTCTTTAAAGATCATAAAATGTCATATGCATTGGAATGTGAAATGTATAAAAACGTAGTATAAAACATGTAGCATATGCCGTGTGGGAATTTAAATACCTAATTTTGATACACTTTCGAAGTCATTAAATATTATTGCAAGGTTGAATATACAAATTAGAAAATTATTGCCTGAATTTTATTACAAAGAATCATTATTATGCGAGAAAATTACCTACAGAAGGTATATTTTATTAACATAAAAACAACATTCCTTTAGTAAAACATTAAAAGTTCCTCAAGAATAGCTCTAATTGTACTCGTAAAATTATTCTTCGCACAATATAAAGTAAAAAACAGAATGTATCGGAATACTTTATATTTAATAACTTGCGAAGGAGTTAAAAATAGAATCGCCATACACGTCAAACATGACAGCAGAGGTCAACACAAAAAGACATTTAAAATCCAACCAATGGGGAAAAACGGCATCACTGCAGCACATCAATATTTTATTAAAAAATCGCTAAAAGGAGCAAATCAATGTGAAAGGGGAGGTGGGGGTTTGTCTCAGGGCAGCTGCGCACGTCGCATTCACCTGTCTCGGGAGATGCGCGCGCGCGTGGGCGGAGCCCTGTCCGAGCGGAATGCGAGCTTTCCATACGTTTTTTCCATTTTTGCCACCGCGGCCACCGGAATTCGGGTGCGATATTTCCTTCGGATGGAATCCCGAGTCCGTACCGGGACTGCAGGTATTTATTCTCCGATGTTTTTAGATTTACGACGTGGAGTCGCGGTTGTTTTGTCCGCGATTTATTGGAATTTTTAATGCAGGTAGGGTGCGTTAGCTGATTTAGATTTGAGACAGTTGACCCTTCGACGCGCGGTCGAGGTTACCGCTTCTCCGTATTTGCGTGGAACACAAAATGCAAAGAGATGTGAAGACAACTCGCATTTCAATAACACAATGACGCTTTGCAAGTCAAGTGCGGCCGCATATGGCGGCGAGCCGACACCCCAACAGGCAAGTGTCAAAATTATGCGTTGACATTTGCAAAATGTTTTTTTAAAAACTTTATTCAATTATCAAGACATGTGAAACGCTGTTACAACGTTAGCTTACTAAATTGTATAAATTGAATTTGTGTACGTATCGATATCAGTGGACAGTGACTGAAATAAAGAGACATCGCACGTCACGCGATGTGGTTCGATAAATTCGTATTTACCAGATGTTATCGGCTCGTTGTATATTGTCGTGTTCTGAAAAGTCGTTGCACTTTGAAAGTGCGTGAGTTATTGTTGCATTAATGTCTTTGGCCTTTATACAAAGTTCCACTATTTAGCGACCTACCGCAATGGGATCTAGACTGTAAGACGAAAGGCTTTGATTTCGCTCCCCGCACAGAGACTAATGTTTGTGTGATTAACTTTCGAGGTACAACAATGTAATTTCTGATAGCCACGACTCAAGATCTGTATCTTAGTGAAACATCTGGACTAGATTTGTGATAAGTATACAATTACTTATTTAACTTAACCATCCACAATTAACATAATTTAAACAAAACTTTGCCTAGCAAAAAAGCAGTAATAACACCAAACAGAAGTTAATTTGTACAGTATAATCGCGTGCGATTGTAACGATACTGAAGTAGGTCGACCACGTCCAGTTATCAGTCAAAAATAAACAACAATAATAGCCGAAATGTAGGCGATTCGGGGCGAGGTTGAGTGGCTTCCGTCGACAACGCAAGATTGATCGATGTATCGCAATTATGAAAAATGATTTTTTGTAACGAAGGTCGCCGTGACCACCGCGCGCGCTGATGGGTTCACGCCATTTAATGCTTTTTAAGCATTTAGTTTGATATGTTTTTAAATTTTGAAACAGGAAGGATTTGAATTTCTTGATTTGTTTGTTTGCAACTTTTTTAAACCTTTTGTTTATGTCGTAATCTAGTACTTTTCTTCCAAGTCTAAAATGATTAATAGATGAGATTAAGTATAATACTATTTCAAAAACTACTGACCTTATTTCAATGCGGTCTTTACCGATAAACTTTTCCCTCTTTGGAATTTTCGCTATTTACAGAATAAACATTCAAGCTACATCTGCAAATTTTCAGCCATTTAAGGCAGATTAAATTTAATCATAATTTTTCTCCAATTATTAACTGATTTTGCTACTTTGTTTTTATAATGAAAAATGCTGGTATATGCACCATCGCATATAACTTGCACCACGCATGTCCGTGACTGACTTTGTGTGAAGTTGGCTTTTGATTCCGAACTCCACCTTGAGACTCAAGTGTTCCGCTACTATAAGGCTTTATCGTTCTAAACCCATTATACTGAAGCTATTAAGTATTGAAAATTACCTTTTTATGCTTAAGTGCAGACTATATTGATAGATGAGTGAAATTAACTAATACAGGCTTACAGTAGAACGTATGGTCGAGTTACAAATTTTAAAATTGATGTTGTGTAAAGGAGTAAAGACGTTTGACAATTTGCAGGCATCTAAAAAATGATAGATGCATTGACGTGCTTTTAGGATGCCAGATAAAAAGGGCCTTTAGGGTTATAACGCTTCCAAAATTTTAAAGTACTGAACTTTTAAAAGACTAGATATAATCTCGTCACGATACAACTTCTCATATCATGTAAATTAAAAATCACGATTTTAAAGTAATTTTATGTAAAAATATTTAGACAGCATTGCACTAAACTAACTTTTTCATATAGCATAAAAAAACAACTAATTTATTTTTAGTTTAATAATCTTACAGTATGTTGTGATATATTAATGCCGGCAAACTAATCCAGGAAACGCGACGGATCGCGACGTTGACAAACTTAACGTTCGATAACACGAGCCCATAAAAATAGATCTCAGTGGCGCCCTCTTTGTAGCTACGCACGGATTGTACTGGAATTCGGATGTTTGAATTGTAATTTTTTATTGACACAATTAGCATAGATTCGGGTATTTAAAAAAGCTTTATTTGTTTTGAATGAATGCACAACTTTTATGTATTATCAACAAAGGAAGATATATTTTGAGTATATATTAAGGTCAAACAAAATACAGGTCATCAAATCTTAAATCGAATTACATACATGTGTACTTACTTATTTATATGTAACTACTTTAAAGGAAATTAAATTATTTATACGAATGTTATTTAACTATCCAAAAATCTTGATAATTAAAATCAATATTTTTTGTAAATTTATATATAAAATCTTAATATTTCTATCAGAAAAATAATATAATAAACTTCAATAACGGAATAGCGTGCGAATTATTCGCGAGTGCAAATCTCATGTGCGCGAAATATTAGTGGAGTGTGGTCACTGCCTGCAGCATCCAATTTGGGATTCGATCTTATTACCATAAGCCGAGTGCATGCCAACTAACACCGCGCTCTCGGCCGGGGCACATACAGATTGGAAGAATGGAGAGCTATCTGGAAGAATCTTTAAGGGTTTTGGGAGGATATGTATAACACTTTGCTAGGAAAAACAGGTTGGGAATTAAACATTGGAAAGTATTTAATTGTTTCCAAAGAATTGTTTTTTTTTTGCATTTAACATTAAGTTTTCTTTTAGTTTTTTATTCCTTCGAAACAATCATCAATATTTTTTTGCATTCGACATTGCTTTGTTACTTCTTAATCAGAGTGGTTCAACCATAATCTTACTTACGAAGACCAACCTAAGTTTCCGTAAGACAATTTATATATTCTCAATTTCATTTAAATTAATTAATGTAACTATTAAAAACTGAAGCTAAATGCATGCTATTGCACCTTAGAAAAAGTGGTTATTGTTTATCAAAACAGTGCAACAATTGTGGTGAACCAATAAAGACTAAAAAACTCAATGGCCAAACGCACATTATATTTATCTCTATTTTCTGCAAAAAACTCCAACACTTTCGCCAACAAAATCAATATAAATTCCCAGCTGTCCGCTCTTACCGCCTGTGTGTCCGCACAGACACCAATAACTCGCCTATTTTATATAGTATTTAGGTGCGCATTAAGAGGCATCTTTAACCGGCGTGTACGATCGGGTTTCATTACCATATCGCAGGACTCTCTAGTGCCCACGACTATACACATGTGATTTTCAAACATCTATTGAATGCAGGTTTTAAATAAAACGTATTTTTGCAGTATTTGTATGTGGGTACTGAATTTTTTTTGATGATTGAAAAAAAGTGGTATGACATGATAGATTTATGCGTTTAATGCTAGTTAGTATAATTAAAATGCATTAAAAATGATATATTGTAGACCATGACTGCGCTACCTAAGAAGAGACTACAATAAATTAAAAGGAATTAAAAATGATAGGATGTATTTAAAGACTATGACAGTGCTACCTAACTAGAGACGACAACCTATGTGATTTTCAAAATTGTTGTATTGAGTACTACTTTGGAATACAATGCTTTGGAGTATTTTGATGAAGAACAAAATGAGAAATTTGGTAAGTTTGGCTTGATGAAAGGTAGAAGTAAGCACAACTATGACTGCTACTTTTATATCTTTAAGAGCGTATACACCTTGCGCGCAAAGTCAACTATAGGTATTTCTTCGTTAATTCCACGCACACATAAGCGACCTAAGTTGTGTGCGTAGAGCTGCCGCGTCGGCTCGCTATACAATCGGCTCAAACAACTTTGATCCGTGCGCTTCAAATATTCAATTGAAATGTAACTGTAATATAATATCATAAAAATATTTTATTTGCATTATAAGTAGACAAATATTACTGTGCAAGCAAAGAATAATACAAATTTTGGATACTAATCATATTTTCGTCATTATTACATTGTTAAGTTGCATTCAAATCAGTGTTCAATCAGTAGACACTACGGACGTTTTATTAATCATTTCGTGTTCGAACTCATAAATAGTGTTAGGGGCCTTACAACTCCTTACAATTACGAAATATATTTAATTTTATATTACAATACATAACATAATTTAGCCTCGGAATTACCTCCCATTATATTACCTGAAACATAATTTATACTCACTACAAAATCATTGTAGGTAATAAAAATAATTGAATATTTTACTACCAAAGTACTAAGATGTGGTAATCGTATTCCGCGCGTGGCTATTTTTACTACGCGCGGCATAATCGACTGCAGCCAGGCCGGAGCGACGAGCGATACGTCCTCCCTCTAGAAGGCCTTGCGGCGGTCTGATTTGATCCACGTCGGACAGCGTGTTTTATAGTGGTTTTTAAAATATTTGTAGAAAACATGAAAACTAATTTTGTTGAAATATAAAAATGGTAATTTATTGATAAGATGTTCTTCTATTATAATATTCAATTGTTATAAAAAATTATGTACGATAAGTTGGTGAAAAAAAATATGTTCTTGACGAGAGTTTCTGAATAATTTCGCATTGTTTAAATTTTTATTTTTCAGGAACTAAACACAAAACTATTATTTTTCTCAGCAAAATCCCTCCATAAGGGTCTTATTAGTCTGATAATATTTTTATTTTCATCTTATATTTAGTGGTTTCGGATATCTTAAGCTTCTAAATTGCCATTTAAAGCCTAAATAACGAAACTTGTGTTCAGTAATCCTTATAGTACTCACAAATTATCCATCAATCTATAATGTTTTCCACCAAAATCCCTAGATGACAACCTTTTCTAAAATTAGTTATAATTATTTTTCCTTTATATTGTTTATTGGTGGCTATTAACTCATTTGAAAAGTCCTGTTTTTAAGCCAAATAGCGCGTGCAGGGTATAAACGCTCTTAAGATAATTTCTTCTATGCTAAAAGCAATACTGAAAGGAAAGGTTCCTAACATTGACTTCAACATTTTATACGTATAAAATTAAGCTGTATTACCTGTACTACTATTATTATTATGTGATTACTCTGTACAGTGGAAAATAGGATTAACTAAATAAATAATAAAATTTATATAAACTTCTACAAACATCCTGGAATTCACCAATGGCTAAAAATCAGCGCAATAATCATCCAGTGTTAGTAAGGTAGTGCCTCTACAATTCCATTAACCTTAAAACGAGTAAATAATTAAAGGGAAACAAAAGCCGTCTCACAATGTGGCGTGTTAAGGATGCGCTGATTCTCAGAGACGGGCCTTTTGGCTTTACAGGGCTGCCACATTGAGATTATTTAAACATTTATCCATAAAGCAATTACGATAGGCGTTATTTCAATTAGAAGGTTGGGAATTCTTTTTTATAATAAAATATATTGATGTCTGTATATTATGGTCTAATAGGTGTATTCAATTAGGTTAGCTAAAATGCATAATATATTGTTTACAGTTATAGATAGCTGGTCGTTATTCGTCTGGTTGCAAAGCAGACGTGGATATTTGGGCAATTGACTGCCGTTTAGCAAAGTTTTCATGTTGGATGATGATGATGATGGGATGATGATGGTGTTTGAAGATTTTAAAACAGTTTATTAATCGATAAATGTCGATGAATTCAATGTTGAATTTATGAAATGTGATGTCGCTATAATTAGTAATCGGTTTCTCTAACATACTTGTAGATAAAAAAAACAGTGGTAAATATACTTAGGATAATATGTGAGAATATATTCTTAAACTGCTTAAAATTCTAGAACTCAAACCGTAAAAGAATATAAAATATTTTCATTAAACACAATGGGTATGCAGGATATAAAACGAACGAGCCCGGCAGCCCTGCGTGCGAATTTTATCTCGCAAGTAATGATCTCGAACGGTTGCGGTAATGAGCGGCCGCGCCAATAACGTATTTATGAAGTCGACTAATGCGCGTCACCCTCCGATGGCCGGACGTTAGGGGTGCAGGTATGTGGATATGACGGGGATGCTTGGATCATACTCAATGGCGGAATCTTAGTGAATTCTTTCTAAGCGTTTTTTAGTATTTTGGTTTTTACTTAAGTCAGCTGAATTAAGCTTGTTGCGTTTCGAAATTGGTTCCGGCAAGAAATGTGTATGTGTAAACAAGTAGCTTTAGTGTTCAGGTATCATAACTACATCGTTAGGAAGAACACGCCAAACAAAAGGCTGACGATGTAAGGAAAATAAACATAATGAATTGAGTTGCGCTCGGCAGCGCAGTAAGTGGCGGGTCGGCGGGGCATACTGCGCTCGTCCACTTCTAAAAGGCAAAGCACAAAAGCGGATCGCATGTCGGCGCACGCAGAATGCGACTCGTTAAGTCGGCGCGGATTTAAGAGACAGCTTCTAAATATCCAGTGGCAGTGTGCGCATGCGTCGGGAGATGTGTATCGCGCACCGAGCGAGCGCTACCGCCGCGTCACGACGGCTCCAGAAATATGGACGGCATCGTACCACCGCACCACCGCGCCACCGCGCCCGCCGGACCGCTTGTTTTATGTTAATGCGCCGCATAAACGGGCGAGCGACGACGCTCCGGTGATGGAATACCAGATACCGACGCGACGCTCGCCATCTCCGATGAGTTCAATTAGGGCGGCCATTGTGTCCACGAGGAAGCTGCAATAATTAAGCGGACGCGTGGTGCGTGGTGAGCGCCGAGCGCTACGAGCGCCGCGAGCGCTTCACCGCTCGTCCACGCACCGGACGCTATCGCCGCTGTCGATCTGCGCTCGCAGAAATTCCGATACCTAATAAGTCGCGGCCGAGTCTCATTTGTGTGAGGAGTTTAAAAAAGGCACAACACGCAGCGCGATAAAGGAGGAGGCCCGATAATTTAGGGTCATTGTTTGGTTTAATTTATGGAGTGCGGGCGCGCGATTGATTTGTGGGCTCGCGAGGGGTATCCGCGTCGGCGTCGCCGATCGGCTTCAATGGCACATGACCGCGGCGTCGGCGTCGCGTCGCGCGTCGTGCCGTGACGCCGCGTCAAGGAGTCAATTTATTCAGTCCCGCATCCGATATACATACAATGAGCTGAGGCATTTAAAATTCGCGATAGGATTGGCCGGTGGCGGCGGGCGGCGGGCGGCCAGCTCGGCCCATATACGCGCAGGTCGTGATTCACATATTAACTTGGCTGTACACGGCGCTGCTACGGCGACGGTGACGCGCGCTCGTGAGCCTCCACTGAGGGCACAATGGGAGGGAGCGCTCTCGAGTTATGAATGCCCTCAGGACTGGTGTTATATTAAATTGCAGGAGGCGGGCGGCGGCCGGCGTCGTTAAATTATCGCCAGGCATGATGTCCTCACAGCACACAGCCGCCAGTAACTCGTGGCCGCTCTCCGCCCGCTGCACATCGCGCCATATTTTTCTTTGTCTAACGTCTTTGTTAGCGCAACCTGCCTTTGTTATTGAGAGGCTTGGCTTACGTAAGCTCTGTGGTGCAGAACAATACCGATACAAATCAATCAAATACAATGCTTTTATATGTCCAACCAACCCTACAAAGGATCATTGGTATAAACGACCCATTACAACTTTCAATCAAAACAAATATTAAAGAGTTCAAACACTAATTGATAATCCTCGAGTAGCGACGCACGCTGAACGTTAGCCGGCCGGGTCGGGTCCACCCCGCGGCGCAGAAAGAAAAGCTCAGCTATTTTCTACAGCGCGTTATTTACATAGTGTCCTCCCCTCTCATCAGATAGCCAGCCTACCGCATTAATTGGAACGCCTGCCGATCTCAGCCGAGCAGATTTCACTTCTATAAATGGCGCGAAACTTTATGGTATCGGTCGGTGCGTTGTTGCCGTCAGCGCGCGCGTGCGCACGCTTGTAATTGGTCGGCCGCCGGTTGACATTTACATGCTGCCAAGATGGCTGCCAGATCCGATACGGCGACGAATTGACAAATAGACCTTTTCGTTTTTGTCCAATAATTGGTATTTGCAAGCTTGGAATGTATGCGTTTGGTGCAGTTATGCATATAACTCAAGACTCTGTATTACGACTTTTTGCTTTTAATTTGTGCAACTTCTGATAACTCGAAAACTTTGTGACTTAAAGTTCATAGTTTTTATGTATATAACAAACGAACTTTGTAACATCGAATTAAATAAGAATAGAATTAGCCTTTATCTTCTTGTTTGAGTTTTACTCAGTTAAAAATAGATTGCGATTTAGATATTATGAATTAGATAGATGGCGCTTACACTACTTATAAAAAAATTACATTCCTCATGACGTCACAAGCAACAAGTTCCCAACCCTCCAACTATCTCTGTTATATCACCACAATCACAAACTATTCCAACGCACATAAATACACGTCCAAAACACATTGGCGAAATATTCATCAAAATTTATAATGGTCAGACAGACCGTCCGAGCGTTAAAAGGGTTTTTGATTGATCAAGACGTCATACTGGCGAGGGGGGTTGAGAAGAGGAGACGAGGGGGAGGGGGGAAGTGCGGTGCGCCGACGGTGACAACGTTGACGGATGTCCCCCGGCAGACAATCGGCCGATCCATCATACCGTCGCAGCCGTGTGGTCCACACTTTATAGGTGCTCTATTGTTTTACGTACAATAAAACGTTAATACAGAGTCTAAATGCCGTACATTGTGCGCGGTTTGAGATTATCGATATCTTCATGGGATTTTTTTGGAACCATCGATTGTCTTACCAGTATCTTGGCTAACTCAAATGTTTATTGAATGAGTCATTTTGACATGAAAATGTATGTAAAGAAATAGTAAAGAATAATATAGAATTTCAAACGTGTATGGTAGTTACCATACTAGTCCAACAGTGTGAATCAGTGTCTACAGGCTGTGAATTATTGAGATCAATGTCTATATGTAAGCCTTTATAGACCTACATATGTATAAATTGGCGATGTATATTGCAATTTTGTGATGCGCTTCAGTCAATTAACTCTCACTTGAACTTTATGCCGAAGCTCTGATTTGCGATGTTACTTTAAAATATTTTAGTAAGTTTATTGGTATCCGTATGTATAATATAAATAAATAAATACACCCATAAGTCACATATACATTCCTGACCCCACAATAACATCGAGTCGTGTCGTGGGTAACAAGAACTACGAGAGACTTTTTTGACTCACAACCAACAGCCAGACTCGAAACGAATACAAACACACAAGCATTTTTCTCGGTGCGGGAATCAAACCCACGACCTCTCGTTTTACAGCCAGCGTTCAAACAACTGCGCCACGAATACTGTCACATATTTACCTCATCAACATAATTCATGATATTAGTAGGAGATATACGAATTAATATCAATACCAACATTTAGCATTTCTTTAATATTACTTGTAGAAGAATCTTAAGAGCGTATACACCTTGCGCGCAAAGTCAACTATAGGTATTTCTTCGTTAATTCCACGCACACATAAGCGACCTAAGTTGTGTGCGTAGAGCTGCCGCGTCGGCTCGCTATACAATCGGCTCAAACAACTTTGATCCGTGCGCTTCAAATATTCAATTGAAATGTAACTGTAATATAATATCATAAAAATATTTTATTTGCATTATAAGTAGACAAATATTACTGTGCAAGCAAAGAATAATACAAATTTTGGATACTAATCATATTTTCGTCATTATTACATTGTTAAGTTGCATTCAAATCAGTGTTCAATCAGTAGACACTACGGACGTTTTATTAATCATTTCGTGTTCGAACTCATAAATAGTGTTAGGGGCCTTACAACTCCTTACAATTACGAAATATATTTAATTTTATATTACAATACATAACATAATTTAGCCTCGGAATTACCTCCCATTATATTACCTGAAACATAATTTATACTCACTACAAAATCATTGTAGGTAATAAAAATAATTGAATATTTTACTACCAAAGTACTAAGATGTGGTAATCGTATTCCGCGCGTGGCTATTTTTACTACGCGCGGCATAATCGACTGCAGCCAGGCCGGAGCGACGAGCGATACGTCCTCCCTCTAGAAGGCCTTGCGGCGGTCTGATTTGATCCACGTCGGACAGCGTGTTTTATAGTGGTTTTTAAAATATTTGTAGAAAACATGAAAACTAATTTTGTTGAAATATAAAAATGGTAATTTATTGATAAGATGTTCTTCTATTATAATATTCAATTGTTATAAAAAATTATGTACGATAAGTTGGTGAAAAAAAATATGTTCTTGACGAGAGTTTCTGAATAATTTCGCATTGTTTAAATTTTTATTTTTCAGGAACTAAACACAAAACTATTATTTTTCTCAGCAAAATCCCTCCATAAGGGTCTTATTAGTCTGATAATATTTTTATTTTCATCTTATATTTAGTGGTTTCGGATATCTTAAGCTTCTAAATTGCCATTTAAAGCCTAAATAACGAAACTTGTGTTCAGTAATCCTTATAGTACTCACAAATTATCCATCAATCTATAATGTTTTCCACCAAAATCCCTAGATGACAACCTTTTCTAAAATTAGTTATAATTATTTTTCCTTTATATTGTTTATTGGTGGCTATTAACTCATTTGAAAAGTCCTGTTTTTAAGCCAAATAGCGCGTGCAGGGTATAAACGCTCTTAATATATTATTCTCAATTTTTGCTAATAGTACAGGTAAATTACATTACACAAATACCTTCCATATTTTCACGCAACAACTATCACATAATTATAAAATGTCCAAAACGGTAAGAATATTTAAAACCAACGTAACACATAAATCTGGCTCGAATTATTAATTAAAGCCGGTTGATTGATGGCGCGTGTATAATGATTGATCATTTGTCAATAGGCCCAACTGGACACTGAGTAGATAAAAAGACATACGGGAGGCAATCGTCATTAAAACAGGCGATAAACATCGAATCACTTTTGAAAAATGATTTAGTTTCGCTGCAAATGGATACAGAATGGGCAGATAAGGTAATGATTTTGGAAGCTAGCGATGTTTTTGTAAAGTCTAAAATATGTAGGTGCATCTAAACACTTTTGCAAGAAACTTAGTTAGCTATTTAAAATATTTCTTACCAGAAATTAGAGAATAATCAGTAACGCCCACATTGATTTTATAAATGAGAAGGACAATAATTATAGAGTGCTAATGTATGCATGTATATTGTTAAAATTGTGCGTTAAGAACATCCATAAAACATTTGAACATTTATTTGCATTAGATGGTATGGTGATTGACTTGAGGACATTTATAGTATGATTTATAATAAATGCCTAAGCGGCATATCTTACAACCTAATAAGAAAAGCACATGTCAGTGGTATAATTTTAATAAACTTAAAAAACCTAGCAGTAAATAAAATTACATAGACCCAACAAACCCGCCGAGGTACCAGGGGACCATAAATTAAAGGAGCTTAGCACTAAAGTCTTAACACGTCTCATATTAATATATTTAAAAAAGGAATCATTTGTAGGGTGTCCACAATAAAAATGTCAGGTGCGGGACAGTCCGGCGCGGCACTTATCAGGCGACATTACGTCCCGACTTTACGACAACGTTGCGGTGCGCGCGCGCATAAATTCCGCCCGCGTCACACCCATGTTGATTTTATTTTGCAGATCAAGGAAACTGTAACGATATATCAACGATAACTTTATTGTTGCGTGCACGTTTATACGTTTCCATGTTTGCCGTGTCGATGTGGCTCGGTATTGATCTGTTTTTATGCCTTGTAAAGGGACATGCTGCAATATACAAGGGATTGTGTTTTTCATTTACACGTAAACTATTCGATTTATTGTACACATTTTTAAGGATTACTTGGGTTTAATACAATTAGCAATGACATATATTTTGTACCTTCATAAAATACGTTCGTAAATAAAATACGTTCGTACGTAAATAAGCAGTGTATAAAAGTTTTAACTCTATAAAGTCACTGGTGCATACACAACTGATGACTGACAAAAGATGGTCTTAAAACTTACTCTACATTGGCTTTTAAAATTTATTTTCTAGTTTGCGGTCACCTTTGAATTTAGGTGAATGAGGTAGAATCATGAATCGTCGGGGCCTAGTATGTTTCTTTGCTATACAAGTAATATTTACACAGAAAAAAGACGTTGACTGGCACAGCAGCTCGCAACTAAAATCTACCGATCAGTAAACAGAAAAAGCGAAGAAAATGTAGATCTGGTGAGCGTGTAAAGCGAAAACAGAACCGGTCCGCGCTAACGCTCGTGTAATTCTAATTAGGCAATACGAGAGAGAGCTAATGGCGTCCTCTGAGTGCCATAAACCAACGCAATCTGATCGTGTGAACACGGTGTCCGTGTGTCCGGGGCACATTGTCCGCAGACATGCGACGCTTTGTCACCGTACAGCCCACGCGCTACACTTTAGATCATTATCGCTCTTAGATTTTTGTTCGAGTTAATTTGCTTGCTGTGTGTTTGTGTGTATCGCGTACGTCTTTACAGAAACAGCGATGTACATCGAACTAACCGTAATTTACTACTCCAGATAGATTGGCGGGGGACAGGTGAAGATTTTGTAGTCCCAACTGGTTAGTGTAAAAGTTATCAAGCTATCTTGATGAGCGTAGGGAGTCACGAAGGGAAATGTCCCGCTAGAAAATATAGGATCTACATTGTACCGAGATAAATTTAACATTTTCCTTGATAAAACGTGTCTGTTTTATTTCCATCTTGACAACACAATGTCCGCAGATTTTATGGTCTACAGAATAGATTTTGATTGTCAGATAACAATTAACAAATGGATGTAATTAAATGATAATCTAGACAGTTTAATAGACAATTAAAATCTAATAAACAACCGTTAATTCTAAATGTTAATTCCAAAATGATAAAATATTTCCTTTTAAGTAATAATTTTCATTTACCTTGTTTTAATTTTATGTCGAAATATTCACAATAGTAAAAAGTAATATTAAACTATTATCATTTAATTTGATGGCACGATAAAATAATCACATTGAAAATCAGTTATTAAAATGATAGTACTACACACATGTAAGGGAAGACAAATAGTAAATAATTATGATAATGACAGATTAATCAAAAGATTGGCAAAACTATTCAATTTCGAAAATCTAATTTAAAAAATCAATAAACATTTCCGCATTCATTTAATTACGTTCCATTTTTAAATTTACTTCAACTGCGTCATTAATTTTTAATTCTATTTTAAAAAATCACATACGACTTGTTACTAATTTAAAAAATCTGTAAAATTTAAATTAAAAATAGTTTTTATTTATAATAAGAATATTTGAGAGGTATCTTCAAAAAGTCGCCCACGCGGAGGATATAATAAATTAAAGGAAACGTTAAGTCGGACACGGCGACACCGATACACACTCAGCCTTTATTGATGGACGCGTTTCAAACGCCATTTAGATATAGGCTTGGCGTTGACACATTATTATTGTGAAAACGGGACGCGGCCCGCGTTCCCGCACTCCGGAATGTCCGACGGATCAGACTTTGAATACATTAAGAGAGGACAAAAGTGTATAAATCTTTATATCGAGAGGTTACGACGTGCAGATGAAAAAGTCATTTGAAAATGTAACAGATTCATATTTAAGCGATAACAAGTCCTCATTCGCGGTTGTCACTCCACCTTATCTAACTCATTTACGTTAAAAATTCGGCAATATGTCTAATTTCCTAGATGATAAATATGTATAACTAATAAAGGATACATTCTAGAATGATTAGATCATATGGCGCTGTCAATAAAAAAAATATCTTCTTCCATTGATTAGTACAAATTTATTTTTTACACTTTTTATCTTTTAATATCGTGCGCAATTTCTCCCTGGTACGTATAACTGAGGGCCAAAACACCTTATAACCTTACTGACTTATTTTCTAATTTTATCAAAACAATTTTCCTTCCGTGAAATATCATCAAATATCCTTCAAAACGTCTCAATAAATTAGCAGCCGGGGTGCGGCGAAAGTTTATTTTTTACGACTAAGGAGAGCCGGTGCCTCATGTAAATACTGTCAGGAGCCTCGATAAACTGCCCGAATATACGACCTTTTAAACACGCCGTAAATTGTTCTTTCGTCGTCCGGCAAAGTGGGCAAGCGGTGGAACAGAATATGAATATAGCGGGCGATGGATACATAAATACACCTAAATGTCGTATAGACTGCTAAGCTACGTGTGGTAGGTCTCAGTAACAAGACTGATTCTAAAACACGCAATGATCATAAGACGAAAAGCGTGAAATGAAATACGCCCCAGAAAGAGCTTTTGAATTTTAGGCTTATATTAGTACTAATAACATTCTTTGTTCCTGAAACTTGCAGCTATCTATCCTGACTTTATCAGTCGAAATAAAATCAAAAAAAGTTTCGAATTTCAAAGACTTAATGAGACTTATTTAACCACGTAAAGATAAACTGCAATAACCATCAGATGAAATGAGTCGTTTTAAAAACAGACATGACTCTTCTGTTCAATCTAAATTAAACAACATTCACACACCTCAAACACTAAAACCACATACTCTTAAAAAGTCATAAAACAAGTTTAATAACAATGAAAACGTATACAATCGTAAAACGCTCATACGAGCCGCGGCGTATCTGATTTCGTGTCGTTAAAACATAATAAAATCTTGTATCACTATGTTTCCGGACACCTTGTTAACAGTCAATTGTCTTAAATGGAAAGCACTGAATTTTTCGTGTTATATTCGAATATAACAGTGGACTATGGCCTCCCTACCGAATTCAAAAAGTAGATGAGCCTCATACTTGGCCGTAGGCTAAACAACATAGACTCACACTTTTTCCCCAGAAGGCGTAGGCAGGAATATTACTAGGGCACCCTCGTTTCTTCTTGTGTGTTCCATCCTACGATGTGATAGGGGTGCCTAACACCAAAACGGCACAAATTCACAAATACTGACTTGTATATAAATATTGAGAACAAATTTATAAATCCGGATTGATATTGAATGGAAAAAACCGTTATCACTTTGCCCGACCCGAGATTCGAACCCTAGACCTCAGTGTTGTAACCGTACAGTAATGCAACTGGGCCACTGAGGCAGTCCAATAATTAATATCAGAATATTTTAATGTCACATAACAATAGCATATTATGTATCTATTGCTGATTTATTGTACATTTTGAGTTATTAATTAATAACCAAAACAAAGTAAAATTTAAGATAGAAAAAAAAAAATATCGATAAAACATCTGTCCTCAACGATCGATTCATAATACAAAAGTAGAAATGTCAACATAACTATTATGAATCACTAAAATCTTGATCGATGCAGGCGTTATGTACCCTTTCCGTTCCTTTTCACGCTGTTTCATTTTTTTCTAGTTGTTTCCTTTTATCATAGATGAAACGGTTTTTGTCGTCGGCGCCAATTTTTTCATTTTAATTGTGACACAGCTGATTGAGTGGACCGGGTGTAGGTTCGCTTCCGTTTTGATAATTAACTGGCCGTTTTGATTTACGAGCTATTTTTGGGGGCATTATTTTTGTCAAAGAAACTAATAGGATGTGATTATGTCTCCGCCTAAATGAGTTATATTTGTCGTCGCTTGTAAAATAAGCCCGGAATGTGAAGAAATTTTTGTCACGAATAACATTTGTCTTTAAGAATTCAAATTTTGTGGTAGAAAGATCGTATATATCATGCCTAATTTAATAATTCTGTCACATTTTTGGCGAAAAGACAAGACAGACAGTCAAGACTGGCATAGTAGAAATTCCAAAAATTTTAAAATATCAATTGTTCCTATTGAATCATCAAGTCAGGAACACTGGCACACCTAGCTTCGAAAATCTTATTTTTTTCTATCTTCGAAAATATTTTCGAATTAATAACACAACTAAGAATTTATTCATCAATCACCACATTTTACATTCATATTAAAATAAACAGCATAAAACACACGTAATAAAATATAAATAAAACAGCACAAAACCGGACGAACGAGTAAATGTCGCGGAATTATTACAAAATCATAATTTGACTAGTCGTAATTTTAATGAAATTGTCGGTGTAGGGACAGGGCTTAGTCGCTAGTCGGCTGTATAGTCAATATAGTCGGCATAGTCTATACGTAGTCGGGGACAATGTTAACGTCAGATCCGCGGACGTGGACCGTTAAAAATAATATGAAACTGCGCCTAAACAGGGTAATATTGTGGCGAATGAGGTTTCACTGATGTGGGTCAAAGTAGAAACTAGTGGCGGGAGTTCAAGCGGGAGCGATAAGCGAAATGTTATTTCGAAAATTTTGTTTAGTTTTACAACACTTTATTTGAATTATGTAACAATTTATGGAAATTAAAAATGAATTGTTTTAATATTCCATTGATCGTTACTTTAGTCAAATTATGAGTCAAAATATGTCTGCCAATAACCAAATACATTTTTGCCCTATTTAGGTTCATTTCGTATGTTTTGTAGTGTATACCTACCATTTTGTTCTTCAAAACCTAGCACTGAATTAAAATAATATATCATGACATCCCAAAAACTTTTATCATCTAATCTTTTGCTCTCGCGTTCCATACACCGACGATGAACGTCACAGAGGAATTATAGATTGCAAAACACAAATCGCTCCTGCTCATAACTCGGCCTACAAATTTTATGGTTTGTGCATATTTAATTAATGGCATGTTGCAATATTTATTGCACATTTTAACGTCTCGCTATGAATTATTGTCGCCATTCAAAAATCCTCAACGTTCGCAACGTTGAGTTTCAAGTCAATAATTTTTGCTTAAATGATGTCTAGTAATTTGCATGTATGTTCGTCGGCAACAATGATTTATCGCGATGATGTTATTATCTTGACATTTGCACAAATCATTGCGTTTATGTGTAATGGAATTGAGTTTGGGTGACATATTTTTATTTTTTAAATATTGTTATATTTAATTAACTATTTATGAAGATAAGAATAATATGAGCACTATGTCTGTATGATAACTGAAATAGGGAAGAAACGTTTTTTTAGTTTGTTTCTTCAAATATAAGCGACTGCAATATATCTAACTAAATTATTACTAAATTAAATATGTAAGTGATAACTGGAATTTCAAAATAAAAAGAAATAAGTTGGTGTCATATGAAACAAATCTTGTGATTCATATTCGTTCTGAATTTAGTATTTTATTATTAGCATTGATACAAACATGAAGTAACACTTCACGGAAAATAACATTTTTTTTTAAATAATAAGATTCTCAGTGATTTACTTGGTAATCGCACATAAAACTACAGCTATTTAGAACAATACATGGTGGTTTAAACTTATAATACTGTTAACCAAGATTACATAATATGGTGCAGTAAAAAGCATTTCTCCTACAAGCAACATTTAACCACCCATTTTTAAATAAAGAACAATCAATAACCAACCAAATTAATAATGCCGAATGGGACTACAAAATTCAATGTACACACTACGTGAGAGTGCTTAAAAGTGTACTAACTTAAGCCCCCTTCTCCCCTCTGTCCCCTTCGCGAAGACAGTCTCCCGGCCGGTCTAATTGATAATTAGTATGCCATAGCGGCCGACTGTCCGAGCCTACGTGTGCCCCCCGGGGGGTCGGGGGGTCGGGGGGGTCGGGCCGGAGTGGGGGGGTCACTGCATCAGCACGTAAGACGTCTGGAATTGACGTCCAAGACGGTAACCTTTGGGAACGGTCAAACGTGATTTGTTAGTGATTAGGGGAGATTGGGGGTATCGGGGTACTGGTTAGTAATGTTTTGTCGTTGTGTTAGGAAAGGGAGTGACCGAAGTAGTTAAGAATTAAAATGTTTTAGTTAAGACCGGCTTTGTAATTATAGTTGTGTCGTTTATTTGATACACTACTTTTATCTGACGAGTCAAATGTTTAGTGAAATTAGTGATGTTTTTTCAATCATATTTTGGTGAAACAGGATGCGTCATTTGGAATTATAACTATTAAACTAAGTTTATGAAATGAATTTTCATAAAGGAATACAAAATACGCATGACAAAAAAAATTATAATAATATTTTTTAACCAAGACAATATTACAAAAAAATCGATTCCAAATAGTCACAATTCAGGAATCGCACACAAACAAAACAAACTATTAATTACAGAAACCATAAACTCTTAACAAAAAAGCATGTCTAAATAAGGCTTCCCGCAAACCGGCTACCGAGCACGAATGCGATCGAGATTCACGCGGGCGATAGCCGTCGCGTTGTCGGCCGCCGATTGTTGACCGCTGATATGGTAATCATGGACTGGGACGTCGCGGCTGCTATAGCCCGGCCTATAGGCGTGGTTGGGGCAGGTCGGGATCTCCCAACATGGGATGGACTCTCGAGAACAGTTTCTAATCAGACGTATTGAAAAATAGTATTGCTCTTAATTCTGTTAAAACTATTGTACTTGAGGTTGGAATTATGAATGTCTGCTTCAACAGATCTTTTTTGTTGATTAATATTCATTATACTACTGTTGTTCGGAAAGGATTTTAAGCCATCTTTCCTATTTATGAGACATCTAAAAAGGATTCAATTGACCAAAGACATTAAATCGTAACTCATTTTGCCATGAAATTATAAGACCTAAATCCTTCTCCCATGTTACAAATTATACAATCGATTGCTCAATATCTTAGCACCTAATCATCACAGACCCGTACAAAACCATCAATGTAAAACGTCACGATAACCAGGCAATATCAACCATTAATCATTTAAACCGATAGTAAAAATTGAATCTAAAAATGCCAGAGAAAATGAGCCGAAGACAGGACGCAATCAGATCCGAGCCATTCTTTCATTTGCAGTCTACTCCACACTAAAATCAATTATGGCAGCGATTGTTTCGTTACGAAGCAAATGTTTTTTGTACACCCCCCTCCACCCCCCATTCCTCTTTGTATTCACCGGACGAACTGTCTCCGCCAATGTTTGGATTCTTTTGATGAACTTCAATGTTTGTCTGGGATGCATTTCTTTAACTAACTTTCGGGATAGGGGATTTTTATTTGATTACGTATTGGAGATTTTTAAAGTAAACACTAATATTGATTTCTAGTGTGGTTGTGTACCGGCTGCGCATCAAAATATTGAGCAGTTACTGTTTGAGTTGCATTAACCATTATGTTTGGTCTCTTGTCAATAAATGATTGATTATGTCCCTTTTGTACTGTCCATTTTAACCTATAAATAAAACAATATCTTATTTTACCATTTTGGCATGCGTCACACAAAAACTTTAATATTAATGTATTTTTATTCTTTAGTAATTTGTTTCTTAACCTACAGAAATGTATCACATTACTTTTCTTTATATGTATTATATTAAAATATAATGCAATCCTATAGTACCTACAGTCTATAACTATATCAAACTTAAAAGTATTAAAGCGTTATTTAAATCTAATTGAATCCCGCCAGCTCCTACTTATTCCCTCTCAAGTATAAAATAATTAAGAGAAATAGAACTGTATTGCTCTCAATCATAATGGAGTTACTAGTCGTCGCTTCGCGTTTCCGTAATGCATATACATAATTATGCGAATAGTTATCAAATTAAATTCTTTTCCCGATGACCCCGACACCCTTATTAATAGTAGTCTTTATGGGGTGGCTGTCTCATAAGATGTTTAATAAAACTAAGTGTTATTGGTCTGGTACACCCTGTATATTTTAATTAGAGTCTAAGAGCTTGTGACGTGATACAATTGGTATGTGAAGAAAAATTAAATTCTAAATGATGATGGTTTCTTAGATTTACGCGAATGTTACACATTGAAATAAAACTATTATTTACGGATTTTATCGCGAATTTAGTTTAATTTTTACATTTTTAACTTCCCGACGTTTCGATTACTTTTCAGCTTTCGTGGTCACGGGGCGGACTGAGGTATTAGACGTCCGCTCTGTGACTGTTACAATTTAACTACCCTTATTTTACAATTATTACCCTTATTTTATAATAGAAGATATTTTCAAATAAGACATCTTGAACAGCCTAAAAAACATTACACATTCCATCTCCCTCCAAACCTTACCAATCAACAGCGTGGCACGCAGCGTCTCAAAGCACTTACCTGAAAACAAAACATAATTTTGTTTAACAAGCAAGCGGCCGACGCTTCGCCAATTATTCCCATAAAACCGACAACATTAGGGCAGCTACCGTAAGGATCCTTCCCTAATCCATTTACGATATAACAGATAAAATCAGACATAATATGAGCTACATGTGTTTGTAAGAGCCGCGGACAAACATGCACGCAAACAAAATGGCCGCCGTATGGATTTATTGCAAATATGGATTATTTTTGCAAGTATTTAAAATATGTGATGGTGAAATTTTAGGGAAAAGTTCGGTGGTCGGGATATAACTCGAATATTCTTTGAGTCATAATGGTTTCTTAGATTAGTTTAGTTAAGTTTCTTTGATTAGTTCTTTGTGTCAGTACTCAGGTTGAAAGTAAGTAAACTGGATTTAATGTTATAACTACCTGCATGTAAATCGGTATGGTAGAGAAAGACAACTATACAACATAATTATCGCTTTGCCTGTCTAATAAGTTTCCGTACGAATTCATCTACATATTTCATTCAGATTTGTAGTTACATATAAACAGAGTTCGACATATCTCAAAGACCTACCAACCAAAGCAGCAAAACGCAAATTGGCCGAAACACAAATTGTTTATCACATAAACAAACAAAGTAAACACGAGAACAAGATGCATATATTTGTTAAATCAATCTAAATTTGAAAACATTTGCCAAATTGAAGTCAAGAAAAAATAAAAACAAGAAGCCAGACGTTCGGAGCGATTGCGACGCCAGCGAATTAAGCGGCGAGCAGCGAGTACAGAGCACCCTTTACAAGACAACACACACAAATCCACAGATGAAGCGCGAATGTGTGCAAGGTGGCATGAAAATGGAATTAAGGGGGGGAAAATGCAAAGGAATCAACCGGGCGGCGCGCGCGGGGGTGAAAATGTCCCAGACCGGACACTTTGAACGAATTATGACGGTCATTATTAGAACGTGGACAGAATTAATTGCCTCCCCCCCGGCCCGCTCGGCGGCGGCCGCCCCCTTACCTTCCGGCTAAGTATGCCCGCATAATGATACCTGTCCGATACTAGCAACACTTATCTAAGCCGGTGAGAGGATCTGTATCGGTCGACATTTGTTTTTTCTCCCATCTCTTTTTGTTTGTGAATATCGAGTGAACCGTCAGACCCGCTTACTTATACCCGATTTGATGAGATAACTTTTTTTTTTCAACGTTATCATTTATATGGATTGGGGTGTTATTAGATGAGATTTGGTTAGTTTTTTTAAAAGATAGATTACGTGGGTTTGTTTGTCTAGTTTGCGGCTCAAGGTTGCACACTTATTTATTTTGTGTAGACATTTCTTTTTAGTGTGTCTCCAGCATCGTTTAGTGAATCATAGTTTTTTTCAACACATATTTTGAGTATATACTACCCCATTAATATAAAACAAAAATGTATACTTAATTTAGAAAAGTTATTTGGAGAAATTATTCTTTTTGGATATTTTTAGAGATGCAATACTTTTACATAAAACCAACACTTTATGTATTGACCATAAAGAGTTGGTTTTATTTTTGTTTACTTTTGTGATAATCTTAAAACTTTAAATCTTCTTGTTCTTAACAAAGAAACACAGATTCGTTTCAATTTTATTTAAACTTACAAATACCTTTACAACCGTTTAATAACCTAATAAAATGTTTAACAATACTAACAGACAATTTACCTACTAACCATGTCACTTGAGCGCCAAAAAACGCCCCTCAAAAGCTTATCATTAAGTCATACAATAAAATCTGGCAAACACGCGAACAAGCGATAAGTCGGTTTAACAAAAACAAAGAAACTGTATCCAATAGATTAGCGATGTAACGCGGCGAACAATGGCTAATGCCTGTATCAATAGTACCCGGGCGCAATCAGTAGATTTTGCCGTAATCTGTGCAAACGTTAAGTAGAGGCCGCGGTGGCGCCGAGGTGCAAGCTATGGGCTGATGTGACCCACTGCTCTTTGGAGGGTTGATTTTTATTGATTTGCATTATTGTGAGTTGATAATCATTATAAAGCGTAATAAAGGCATTTAGTCATGAGTGACACATCACGCATTTCATTGAGTCACTGAGATAATTAACAGAGTATAGAGAAATTATTTTATTTAATGTCTTTTCTTAAACTTATTAAAAATTCGGGAATCGCACTGTCTGTTCGCTTAGTTTATCGGGACAAATAAGTGTATTTCATAGTATGTATACAGTATTTTGACATAGAAAGAAAACATTTTTTTTTTCAGATGAGTAATCACATCAGTTTCGTTTAACACAAAACTCGTATCCAAAATGTATAATAATACATTCAGTATTCAGGCATACATTTATAAAAATAATTACCTTCAAATCTCTTATTGTTGTCTCATTAATTAGTAACAGTATTTATTCGTGAGCAAACCTACGTACATAGCGATTTTAATAATTTCTATGGTATGTAAGTCCGCCAACCAGCACTAGGCCAGCGTGGTGGGAATATGGCCTAACCACTCTCAATCGTACTCTCGATTGTAGAGGAGGCCCGTGCCCTGCAGTGGGAAGTATATGAGCTGATACAGATTTATTCGATGCATTGGTAGCTAGAAATATATTTAGTACTTAATGAGTACTTTCCGCTCAGAGTCGGCCCCACCTTTACCCGCCGATCACCTTACAATATTGATAGAAGCGCGGCCGTAAAACAGGCGAGTTAAGGCCGCCGCCTGTAAGATACGAGCATCAAAGGCGGCCAAACAACGTCGGGATTAAGGCCTGTATGTCCGCTGATTGCGTCTATTTGCTTTTTTATTGGCTCGTTTGAGCAGAGATATGAGCTATCAAGCGTGTTTGGCCTGTAATCCGCGCCCTGTATTGTCTCACGGCCCAATGTTATAATTCTGTTTCTTTAAGTGTTTATTTGTTATGGATTTGTTGTGATTGTGTGATGTGTGTTCTGTGATTCTATGTACTGTAGATTTACGAGAAAATAATATAATTAGAAACATTTTTTTTTATTCGTACAAATTTTGAAAATGCAACTGGTAGTTAGTGCAAACAATCGAAATGGAATATGTAACTATAATTATCTCTCACCGTTCTCTAAATGTGAAAGAATGCTCCAACCTAAGTAACGTAGGTCACTACCTAAAGGATTTTCAAAAATCTTTATCAAATAGGGCGAGGATCGATTTATTAGCCACTTTAAATACACCCCTCTCAATATACAATACATTACACTCATTGGCTTACAAATATCAATAAATGTTGAAATACGTAAAGGACGGCATCTTTACTAGATCTCCTATAAAATTATAAAAATTATGTTATTTAGGTATTTTAGACAAAAAATATGGAATTCAATTAATCCTAAAAAATCTATAAAAATTCACAACACGGCAGTTACAGTGTTATACAACAAACATAATCAACACAAACCTAATCCAACATAACAATTGCCAACATGTTGAACATAACTCGCGTACCCACACAAGTAATTATCGTTAACAGCGAAACACTTATAGGGATGGGAAACGCACGCAAGAATATATCGATAAAGTAAACAGGGGGAGCGTTTTATCGACGTACGTAGGGCTGTCGCTTACTAATTCGATTTTTCAACCCTTTGATGGGTTTTGTAGTCCGCTAGTTTATTTAGGATTTGGAATTAGACTAGTAAATTGAAAATAGGGAAATTAGGGTTGACTAGTACAGATTTGCAGAGTGGTAGTCTTATTTAAAACGTATTTTTTTACTCTATCGAACAACAGCGCGTTTATATCGAGACAAACTTAATAGCTATATTATAATTTGGCCTTATGAAAGAGGAAAAGCCGCGTGTTGAATCTCTGGTACGAGAAAATATTAGTTCCATCATAGTCAGCTACTAATGCACAACTAGCCACAAGTCTTCCAGAACTTCCACAGGTAACTATTGGAATATCTGCATCCAATTTCATCCTACAGTCAGTAAAACTATTCATTGTTGCCGTTTTCCAAACCAAAACGTTTTGTAAATTCCGCATCTGCCCGCCACAAGATACTTCCATTACTTTCCGCACAATGTATGTAACATAACGCTATCTAAATTATTCACATAACTATACTTTTCATCAACTAACACGAACCTTTCCGACCGGAATGTGTCCCTCCCATCTAATTAGCCAATCAAGGTCCGAGTGGTGGCATCCCTGCGCACCGCCGAATCAGGGGCCCTACTATATAAATCCGAAACGAAGTTCGAAACTTCGTGACGTTTTTCGTTTCGAAACCTACTCTATAACACGAAGTTCGAATCTTCGGATCGAAGAATGAATTATTCCTATATATCGAATTATTCCAATAGATACATACGTATCGTCACAAACTTCGTTCGTCCGAAGTTTCAAACTTCGTTTCGGATGAATATGGTAAATAAAAATGTAAATGTTCGGATTGCCGATATATGCGAATCATTCATTCTTCGATCCGAAGTTTCGAATTTCGTGTTACAGAGTAGGTTTCGAAACGAAAAACGTCACGAAGATTCGAAATTCGGATTTATATAGTAGGGTCCCAGCAAAGAAACCTTATTAAAACAATGGTTCTGAACTAAATACGTGAGGACAGGGACAGGGGGCGTCGGGGGCGAGCGGGGGCGCGGGGCACCGCCCGGAGAGGGGTTATTACAATATTTGCTAGAATCTCGTTATTTTTAAGTATCTGGCTGACAATGATGCTCAAACTTTGGATAGGGCCGAGTTTTGTTCGCGCTAATGAAATGTTACAAGTGTTAATCGAATTTAAAACGGGCTGAATTGTAAATTAGTTTTTTGGTTAAGTGTGCTTATTCATGCATTAACAGTATATATTCATAAGTTGCAAGGAAATGTGTAAAACAAAACTAATTATACTTTATAAAAACACATAATCTCATTTGAAACATACTAATAATTTAACAATAACATGAATTCCATAATATCTATAGCAAATACATCGCCAATTAAAATCACAGCTCTATTCATCAATACACCATACAATACACCATAAACTGCACGTCCCAACAATTAAAAACTAAAACTGCCGACGTTGTTAATTGATATCATAAGTTTGCCCCCACAAAGCCGGGGGGCATTAAAGCATAAATAATAACAATGTGACACGCGGTAAAATAATTGAGAAGCGGCGGCCGCCGAGTGCGCCATCATAGCCCAGCGACACGGCGTTGTAAATTATAATGTTTTATGGTTTAATACCGTAGATAAGGCGAGGGGTAAGGAGCCTATTATTAACCGTGTTAACCGGGCTGGGGGGCGCTGCTGTGTTGAGGGCCTGTGCACACCGACTCGGTTTAACGAATGATACCGGATTTGGTAAGTGCAAAGAATTATATTACAGGTATGCTATGCCATAGCGGCTATCATATTGTCAGGCTATGGCATAGCCTGACAATATGATCAGGATGGCACTATGTATCAAGCCTTGTCAATTCATTTTGAATGAAGTGCTTCGTTGGATGTACATGTAATTCAGTTCCAAACAATAATATTTTACCAGAGTAACTACTGGACATATTGAGACTTTACCTCTTTTGTCTCAGGATGGCGAGCACAGTAGAATGGCAAGCATTGCTTTGTAATTCAAGGTGTTGTTTGGTTTTGGTACTGTTTATGAGCGGTTGTATCGCTTACAATCAGGCGAACGGCTTGCACGCCTCGCCAATCGTTGCAATAAAAACAAAAATACACCTTTCCCTTCCCAAATTGTAACGTTAAATATATAAATTAAACAAAGCAAAAATTGACATGTGGACATTACTATATAGCCTACATCTACCGGGTATCTCAAGACTGCTACCGAAAACGAAGCCGGGTGGTAGTTTTAGTGACTACAAACACAATGCAATTAAAAATTTCGCAAAGAAACGCGACAATTATTTTTTATGATTTTTTAAATATCGTCATTTTTGGGTGGTAAATCCATAGTTTTTGCTAAAATAGTAATTTAAACTCTTTTATACCTTAGAGTATTTATAAATAAAAGGGTATACACTATTATTTTAGGAAAAAATGTATTTACCACCCAAATATGGACATAGGAAAAAAATAACAAAAAAAAAATTGTCGCTTTTTTTTTTCAACTTTTTCTGTTGCATTGTGTCTGAAGTCGCTTAAACTGCCACCCGGCTTCGTTTTCGGTAGCAGTCTTGATATACCCTGTATAGACCAAAAATATATTGTAGTATATATTATACAGTAATTGTTCAATGTTATTAGACATAAAAAACCAAGTTTGCAACAACAAACCCATGTTTTTTAACGAAACCTTATTATGTGAAAGTGTGAGTGCGTTTTGTAATGATTATTTGCGGGGGGTAAGAATGGGGTGGGGGTGTGAATTATTTTTATTATTAACACTGTAGCGCCATGTGTTTGCGCGGGAAACGGAAAATGGCAGTATCGTTTGCGTTACATTCAATTGCGTTTACATTATTTGGAGTATTTTGGAGTGTTTGTGAAAGAAAGGGGTAATTACTATACACTCAAGTCAGAGGTTATAGAGACGCAAAACATGGTAGATCATTTTGAACTTTTTTTCATTACACCTAAGTTACATACACGATACATCATTTTTGATCACAGGGTGCAAACGAGCATGCAGTTCACCTGATGATAAGTGGTTCCACAGATTTGTAGTACGTGGGAGAAAGTGTCGGGAAAAACGTGCTGTGGTAGATTTCCAACCTCCAATGTGATGTAGGTGGTATTTGGAGGTTTGTCGTAAAATAAGATACACTAAGATCGAATACGCGACCTATTATTTCACAGCCGACGCGACGTCTAAACAAGGATGTCGTGAAACTATGATGGGATTAAAGAAGTAAAGTCCTCCGATTACAAAAGAAGAAATACAGTAATACTCATCTACATAAAGATGTAATTCTAATTCTGTGCTTCTAATAGTGGAAAATGCGTAGTGGCCCGTTGGTAAACGAACCAGACGTGGCTGCCATGTTCACGGTAGGCAAGGGTTCGCATCCCAGGACACACTACGGACTTTTCGGAGTCATGTGTGTATTGGTAGTCAGTCACCACGCACTATAGCAGCGAGAGAAAACATCATGAGGAAACAGGCATATCATAGCGATTTTTAAGAATTTCTATGGTATACTATCTATATCTATTTCGGGTAGGTTATATGTAGTTCTAAAGTCCTCCTACCCGCACTAAGCCAGCGTGGTGGACCATATGACCTTACCACTCTCAATCGTACTCTCGATTGTAGACGAAGCCCGTGCCCTGCAGTGGGACGTATATGGGCTGATACAGTACAATGGAAAGTTGGCATTTAAACCAATTATGACTGCTAGTTTCTATGCAACTGTGGTGTGCTTCGATCGACTTATTCCATTCACGGTGTGCTTTGGCTTCCTAACCATATCTTTTACTACTTACTAAACTGTGATTTGATAGAAAAAACACAAAGTAAGATTGATTTTAACGTTCAAAACGATTGTACTAAATGAAACAGTACTTTGGTATTGAGCCACTCTTTAGTCCCAAGTTCCTTTTTGATGAAATATGTAAAATTCTCCTATACTCATTCATTCATAAGTGCGTGATGTTTGTAATAAACCGGAGACAGCATGCAACCAAAACTGCGGGATCAAATCCCAGAGCAAACCTGAATTTTCGGAATCATGTGTGTAGGTACTCTTAATACGAAACAAAATATCCTAAGTAAACCTGCATAAAATAGGATTTTTATTGTTGCTATGAATGACGAGACTAGCATGCCAGTCGCCTTATGATAAACAATACGACCGTTCATGGTTAGTAGCAAAATTAAACAAAACTATGAGTTATAAAGAAATCCTTGGCATCTCGCATTTTCAGACATAATTTTTTTTCTATTAACCTATTCTGTCCCACTGGTAGTCTCCCTCAACTCCTTCCACTTAAAAAAATATCTCGAACAATTCCATTTTAGTTCGGCCGATTTCTGTGCAACATCCTTGACTCTGGTTATGGAGCGCAAGGTCTTATTGGACACTTTGTCCATGCGTGTTACGCCTATCGTGCTGCGCTCTATAGCTCTTTAACAAACCCCGAGCTCCTCTGAAGTTCGGACATACATACATGGCTTAAATTATTTTTATATCAAAAACAATTTTTGGGCGAGCGCCGGAAAAACACGCGGACAGCGCCAGCGGTTCTGTCGGTAATGAAATCGTAAATCGCAGCCGCGAAACGTTGATGTATAAATCGCGCGGCGGTTTGGCCCAGCGTTGTTGGCCAACATTTTTGTGGGCCGGTTCAATCACGCCATACGTTTTAGCACTTAGCTTGTCGACCGCGCCGGATTGGGAGTTACGCGGTCAATTTTTTTTATAGGGTTAAAGTGCAGGTGTTGGATAGGCCAGTGTGGTTGCATTAGATTTAGCGAATATTTCTGAGTACGTGATGCCTCTACAAAGTTATACCATGGGTACCACATTGGTGTCTTTCAGCCATATGTTTCCTATTAGTTAAAAATGAAAATATAATTTGAATTAATCCACTTTGATCTTTGTCCACTACCACCCGGTTCACAAGGCTGTTTTCGCCAGAGAAGAACGGGCAAGAAACTCTAGCGTTGCTCTTTTCATAAAAAGAATACAATGCCGCGACTATACAGGAGTCGTAGCTTGGTTGAATTCAGATCGTTTTGTATACTAATTTATGATAATTATTGATTAATAACAGTATTGGTTATTTGTACGGCTGAATTAAGATAAATCACTTAGAACTCGAAATCGGTATGTTACACTGTTCTAATTCAATATTAGTCGTAGATAGGCTGATTAATCAATCTACGAACAATTTTATTCCCCGCATAATTATCCCCAGTCAATTCCTATCCTATCAACCCAAGACAACAACACTACAACCAACAAACAAACTATCCTCAACCATCCAAATTAAACCCGAAAAAGTGAAACAGCAAAAACGTCACAACAAACACGTGGCTGGATTTATTCACTCGGCGGTAACACTGTTTCGCGTGTCGATGGATTCCCGTAAAAGCGTAAAAAAGTTAAAAAAGATAGAGACGGACAGGGCGAGCGGGAGGTTGGATACCTCCGTCCCGCTCGCACGCCTGACAAATGGTTATAAAATGGTAGGATGAGCTCGCAGTTACAAGGGGTGAAAATCATTCACAAATTGTGACGCGGCCGCTTAGCCCGCCGCAGGGCTGGACCGGATAACAGGTGGCTGATCTTCGCTGATATGCTGGTTTCTGGTGACGTTGGAGAATAATGAATATTTGATGGCTAACGGTCGTTCTCTATATCCTATCTATCATTGACTAGAGGTTGTAATAACTACCATTACTATATCGGTACAATTCTACGCTTCGTTGAACAAAGATAGACTTATACATTTAACGTACCTAGGTATGTATTAATATACAAAACCCTATCTATAATAATAATAATAACATTTATTTCAGCAAAATATGTCCATAAGTGATCTATACCTCTCTGATTTTGCTAACTGAAACTTAAGTTAGATCAAAATATCTAATGAACTCTCTTGTTAAAAATAGATACGAGGGCGGTCCGATAAGTACTTAGCCTCACCGCCTGACGGCGCCACTATCGCAAGAGAAGTTTACTATCGTGTAGAACATTTTAGTAGACTTCTATTTTTGAAATTTCAGCCCAATCGGGTTCATAGTTTAGTTTTGATCGCATGTGGAAACGGAGGTATCAGCGAATTTTTGAAAAATGGAAAAGGAACAATATCGGTCGGTGAATCGATTCTTGTTTTTAGAAGGGAAATCGCGCAGCGAAATCAAAGAGCGCTTGGATGCTGTCTACGGTGACTCTTCTCCTTCGAAGGCGACCGTCAAAAATTGGTACAACGAGTTTCAGCGTGGTCGCACATCTGTTTTTGATGAGCCACGCCCAGGTGCCCCGAAAACGGCTACTACGGAGGATAACATAACAAAAATCCACGTTCTCGTATTGGCAGACTGCCAATTGAAGGTACGCGAGATAGCTGAGACAGTACGTATTTCAAAAGACCGCGTGAGTCATATCCTGCATGAAATTTTGGGTATGGGAAAGCTATCGGCGCGAAGGGTGCCGCGTTTGCTCATTCCGGACAACAAGCGCAACCGTGAGACCATTTCAGAGCAGTGTTTGACGCTGTTTAAGCGCAATCCAAAGGAGTTTCTGCGTCGTTTTGTGACCGTCGACGAAACATGGATCCACTGGTACACGCCAGAGACCAAGGAGCAGTCAAAACAATGGACTTTACCCGGTGAACGTGCTTCGAAGAAGGCGAAGACTGTCATATCGGCTGGAAAGGTGATGACCACTGTTTTCTGGAATTCACAAGGTGTGATCTACACTGACTACCTGGAGAAGGGTAAAACGATCACAGGACTATACTATGCCGAATTATTGGGCCGATTTGATGCCGAATTGCAGAAAAAACGGCCGCATTTGGCGAAGAAAAAAGTGCTTTTCCACCACGATAACGCACCGGCTCACACCTCCGCCCTCGCCACGGCCAAATTGGTCGAATTGGGCTACGAATTGCTGCCCCATCCACCATATTCTCCAGATTTGGCCCCGTGCGACTTCTTTTTATTTCCAGACTTCAAAAAGTCACTCGCAGGGCAGAAATTTGCGTCGAATGAGGAGGTCATAGCCGCCACGGAGGCCTATTTTGCAAACCATGGGAAAACCTATTTTTTAGACGGGTTAAAGAAATTGGAGCATCGCTGGGTGAAGTGTATGAAGTTAAAAGGCGACTATGTTGAAAAATAAATACAAACTTTTCCAACATTTTCGCGTTTCATTCGTAGGCTAAGTATTTATCGGACCGCCCTCGTAGATTATAGAGAACGGCTGTAAGTACGTCCGCTAAGAGATTGTCGTTTCTGAAACTATTGTCTAATAACTAACCATACTAACAACTACAAAATAAAAAAAAGATTATATTTAATATGCTATTAACTACTAACAACAATTATTAAACTTTGATTTGATAAACTTGAGATGAGGAATAAAAAGGCTTTATTTATGATTATATAAGCGCGGTAGTTTGACTGGATGGAGTGTGGCTATGATTCCTCGATGATGCTTGTCACTTCAGTTTTCCATAATTTTTTGTTTCATATAAGACATCATTTTTGTGTATGTATACAAAAATATAGCAGTAAACATTAAATATATTTAAAAGAAAAAAGAAAATGTTGCACACAAGCGACAGTTTTGGTTTACAGTTCATAAGATTTAGTACACTACATAAAAAAAATTGTATTGCATTTTTTAAATCTGAACTTTACCTAAAATCTTGTATACCTATGTTAGTACCATGCATGTAAATTCACATAAAACCGATTGACAACAGACAGCCTCCAATTGCCACATTTATTCCGATTAACACATTTTCATGCTACCACCAGATCAATCCTAAACCTACATCCTATACCGTCAAACATCACTAAAAATATCATAATCCATCCATAAAACCTTTCTATACTCCAGCCCTGCACTCGCGACATCTGACAAACAAGTACCTACCAATCAAACTTGCCAACCCTGGCCGCACCACTTTTTATCCGAGCGCCATCAATAAAAAAGCCTTTAAAAAAAACAAAGCCGTGGCGTCACGAGGTGCGTTTTCGCCGACATCGGTGGGCGAATAAATCAAGCTGCGCTAGCGTGGAGTGGGCTTCCGAATTGTGGCGTTTTACTTTATGACCATTTGATTTACACTCACTATTCGGAACGTATTCCTGTGCGTGCGATATTCGAATTTCGAATATGCAATGTATTGGGACTGTTTGGACTTGGATTGTAAGACTTGTGTTGGAGATTTTTACTGATATTACATTACCTGCCTAATAGGCCTACTTGTAATTGTTGCCGTGTGGTAACAAGCTGGCTATAAGAACATTTATGTTAGTTTCTAAACGGTGTTTAATTGTCTATATTAGCAAGTTGATGACAATCGGCACTCTTACTGGACTAGATTCCAATTGCCAGTAAATCAATCCAAGACAATCCTTGCCTTGCTCATTAAAAAGTAAGTCATTAATAATATATGTACATCATAATGACATCACATTCAATCATCCAACAGTCACATGCATAGTCCTGACCGCACACTAAGATCGAGTCTTGAGTCATGGGTATCAGAAACTACAAGAGACTTTTTTCACGAACACACAGACCCGAAGCAAATAACTGTGCATTACACAAATATTTGTTTTAATGCGGGAATCGAACCCGGGCCCTAACGTTTCACAGGCGGCCTATAAACAACTGTGCCACGGAGTTTAAAATTATATCAGAGTATTCAAATAAAGCAGGTTGAAATGTAACATAACTTAGGACTTTCCAAGATCATAATTAGTAATTGGTTGCAGTTTTAATAAGCAGGTTTATATTACAATAGATTCCTGACTTCATTTTAATAACTACACCAAATAAATATGTAATGATTAACCGTATAAGCTATATTATACACACTTACAACAAAGGGAAGTGGACAATAATTCATTTCCAACTTCTATTAATTTAACTTTCTGATTGATTTCGTTGCGAGTTAAAGTCAAGTTAGGCATTCCCGGAGACTCGCCGAGCTTCAATGCTCGGTGTCATTACATTGCGTGCCACTTTTGATCCTGGCTTACAAGAGTTGCAGTCGTAGGTGTGAGGGCGGGACTGTCTCCAATCTATATTCTATAATTTATATTTATTTTAACGCAATACATTTGTGTTTATATGAACAAACGGGCATATATATATCAAACATACAGCTATGCAGTGAAAGGCGTGTTGAGAAAATGTTTATGAATTATAAAAATCAGCTTCTACGAAAGATAAGATATAAGATGAAAAATATTGTATTTATCCGGTGCAGAATTACTGCGTAAGAGACAAATACTATCTTATTTATGTTTGTATGATTGGCTGGTGATAAAATGGATTTAAATATTCCCAAAGCGTATATGTCAAGGTATAGAAACACTATAAAATTATATTCATTACACGTCAAACTTTATTTAAGACAAAGACATATAAAGTTTTCAATAAAATGAAGTCTATTTAACAATAATAAAGCTACGTTCTAGAGCATCGTTCCATAAAATTATTCTAAAAAGAAATAGATTTCAAAATAACAAGTAAGTAATCCAAAGTAGTTTTCTTATAATAACACTCGGTTTACAAACCTGCCTAAAATATGTACTAAAGAATTTTATCTTAATATTTCAAAACCAAAAATGACATTAAACTGCATTAAATAAATAAACTGTAGCAAGAAATGCATATTATCTAAAAACTAAACAAAACAACGAAATCCTTAAAACAACAGTTGTCACAGACACATCGATCATTCAGATCGCAAACAAATCCTCTTCGCTCGAAGGACGTGCAGCAAAACCCACAAACATGGCAAATAATAAAAAACGAAGACCGTGTTCCTTTTTTGAAAAAAAGAAAAAAACATCGCCGTAGCTCACTCCGGCCTCGTCAACCGCGCTGACTTTGACGGACGCCGCGCATCATGGTTGATCAAGCGAGGCTCGAGCGTGTCCCTCCCCGCCCGCCACTCCACCGCTCACTCATTCATTCATTCACTCGTTTCATTCACTCCGACGTCGGTTTCGAGTGATCGCCGATCACCTTACGTGCCTTTTTTGCGCCAAAGTTAAACTCGAAAAAAAGAACAATGCGGACAGTTTTTGTTTTACCCGATTTTTGCGGATTAAATTCGCGCGTGGGCTTATGACGCTAGTTTTTGTGCGCGGTTTCGAACGTTGTGGTTTTCTTTTGGTTTGAGATGTCAAATGTGTCACAGGTTTTGATTAGTTTTTGTACTTAACGTCACTGCTTGAGAAAAGTTAATGCAACAACACCAACAAACGACAGAACACGACATTTCAGTTAAATTGAGCGTATTAACAATTAAGCATAGTTATAAGGCGTATTGGCGTCCATAAACCTATATCATCATCAATACCAATATAGTAATAACAATTCCTACTCAATCTCCGGAAATTTTCATAGCAACATTTACACTTATGATACTCATTACCAGCTTTTACTTTGACTCGCAACATTTGTTTATCTTTATCTAGCAAGCTGATTCACAAACCCCTTTTCTCCTATAACCCTTAATCTACGAAACTCATCCAAAAACCCAAAAGTACAAACACCGGTATGTTTTCACCGCATCGTCAGGTAACGCGCCCTATCGTCGGCCGTCACCGTGACAGCTGACAGCGCGATGACACCTGTCACCGAGCCGAGCTCTTCATCGCGTCTCGCGCAGCACTCGTAATCACATTACACGGGGGGTTTAAAGAAAACAAGGCTTTGGGTATATTCATAGAAGACGATTAATTTTAGCGAAACTTTGTGTATTTATATTTAGTTGTATTCGATAAACGCAATTATAAGAAAGGATATTATCTCTCATTATTTTTTGTAAAAGTAGTATACAATTTATTTATTTTTTTGTTTCGTAGCCAACAGTTACTTCGTACGCACAGGTCCGACATCCGTTTGAGGACAGTATTTGTCCAAGACAGCAAAATATTTATCAGCTCCTAATATTGACTTTATACCTAGAGGTGTTTTAATTTGTCTTTAAAAGAACCAAGCAAAATTAATAACATTAATTCTACCTTTCCTTACACTTTGTGATAAATAAAAACATCATTTACAAATGAAAGTCACCTGTTTTCCAGTTATTAAAGTGTAAACGCGGGCCTTATCATCGCCGACTCAATTGTCGCGCGACAGTCCGTCAGCGCGACACTGTCATGCCGCGACACCCGACATGACAGCTCGACGACTCATGACGAATATTGTGCCGTTCACCTCATTGTACTATTGATTTTGGTATTAGAACATTAATGTTGCGTAATATAGCGGGTATTGGGTAAAGTCAAACTGACTGCAAGATAATTATACCGTGCTTTAACTATGAAGAATAATGGCGTGCGGTATTAATATCTGGAAGTTTTTAAATTGGTTATGGCGAAAAAAACAAACTATTTAAAAAAATAGGTTTCATATAAGTCTAGCTCAGAAAACTAAAATTACTTATTTCCAGAAGTATTTATATCAAGCTGATTTCCAGTTCTTAATTTATAAGCAAACTCATTGACGTGGATGAAAAGACATAATGCATTATGCAACGACCACAAGTACATGAGTACCTAAAGAATAAGGGCAATTAAACAATTGCGCAATGGTTTCGGGTTAAATGTGGAAAAGATACTGTTCATACTGTAATCATGGATTTAAAAAGTACATATATTTATGTCAATGACTAAATAATTTTTTTATTCATATTCCTTCCTACTTACGGTGATTTCCAATCCCAAAACATAAGCTATCCTTTACACACTTCACCTAAACAAGGTGATAATACACCAATAACGAAATCCCATCAAGTCATCGAACCCTCAAATCCTTACCATTAGAAGCCTGCGAGATCACACAAGCCAGGGTATAATCGACCGTTTATGTTGCATTCATAAAAAGACCCTCTTAACTCGCGAATGCCTCATGCCGGTCACGTCCAGCGGTACTGATTGACGGGAGACGGCCGCCTTAGACAACCCCCCACCGCCCAACCCTCCTAGCAGGGAGAGGGGGCCGACTTGACCCGTGTTGGGAACATGCGAAAAATGTCATCAATGCAATGTTGCCGGTGACGTGAAAGGTTACATATTAACTTTGCTGTTTTTAACAGAATAAGGGTGTTGGTTGGACGGAATTTCTCAGTGTTTTTGTGTTAGAAAATTGAATTTTACCACATTTAATTTACTTGGCTTAACATTATAAATACAAAGGCAAATAAGGGTGGATATATAGTTTAAAAAAACTATCAGTAAAAACTCGTAAGCGTTCTAAAATATTATCCCCATCCAGTATCATAACGTACGGGCAACTGAAACAAAACTCTGTCCCCTTTATGTATATTCGATGTAAATAAATAGCTATAAAAATTTATTAGCTTAGGAGACAGGAGCCGGCGGAAAGTTTCCTAATGCACACGACCAATTGCACCGACGTACAGCGGACGCACAACTTTGGATTGCCAGCAGTTTACAATAAACAACTGTTTTATCGCGATAGCATTCGACGAACACGACGTTTTAACAACAAAAAACATCGCATGCATTGACCGAACAACTATTTTCTTGTTCTTTGAAAAACAATTTCTAAATTTAAATTTACAAAATCTATTAATTATTAGTGGTTCCAAAATAATTTAAAATTTTAATATTACTATAACATTTTTTTGCTTAAAAAATAATTCCTAAGAAGTCACGTTCGAATTTCAAATTTTCAAAAATATTCTCAATGAAATTAAGGACATAATTGCTCGAATTAATTCTTTTATTTTTTAAATGCGTTCGCTGATAAGTTAATCCGGAATGCGGTGTTTCACAAAGGATTCGTAATGTCGGGATTAAAATGGGTATAAAATACGCGCGATAAAGTTTTGAATTTGATTAATTTAATTGATGTGTTTCTCGAAAATTAAGTGCGACGTGAATTAAATATTTTAATTTCTAAAAGTCGTTTACCGTTAATTAGTATATTTTGTAAGAAGGAAATGAGAAGGAACTGTGACACCTATCGAAGTCCATATTTTTTGTTTCAAAATGGAGATATAAAGAAACTTATCGTGTATTTATTAGGATAGAATACATTTAGCCTCATTTTTATATATATTTAATGAGCTCATGGTTCCCCGTTCAGTAGGATAAGTTTTTATTGACGACATAAAGTTAGTGGGATGATCGTTAACCGTACCGTTAAATTCTTATATTATGGACATTATAGTTTATACGGACCGTTAAAACATCTGTACTGCATTATTAAATTATTTAGAGCAGTATAAATGATGGAGCATCCTTTTGAGTCGAGCCGCAAGATTATTTACGGTTTAAAAATGTCTTTTAAAATTGACTTCTGTAAGTTATTTAATACTGATATCTTACGTACTGTGAACTTATAAGTGTAAGTCAGAATTCGAACCCACACGCCGTCGTAGCAATAACGAAACAAACAATAGACATTAATAAGACGAGCCAAACGTCCCGCCATAACAGCCGGCCGCGTACGTTCGCGTTTATTAAAACATTTCCTAGCTGGCAATATCAGCAGACGTGTACAATACGTGGACTGCCGCATGTGACGACCTGTGGGAATCGCTTCTAGAAAACTTCATTAACCCCAACGAGCCACCCCCCGGCCCCCCGCCCTGCGCCGGCCCCTCGGTGACGGACGCGACCCCCCACCCGCCCGCTTATTACGTCTACGACGTGCCGCGAAATCGAAGAAATTGGGAGTAAATACGCGGACGGTGCCGTGAAGAATCGTTGTATTGATTGGGATGATACTTCGCGATTTAATTTGATTGGGGGGATGGTTTGGTCGCAGGATAAATTGGAGGTAAATGCGATTAAGATTCAGTAGCTTTACAAGATTATTTAATATGTAGACACTGATATAATAGATTCTGTAGTTCACATGTAATATTCAGGTAAGTCGATGCCCAAAACCTTTCCTTTTCCCTTCCTTTTTTAATTCCCGCTCTCCTTGCAATTTCATGTACCGGCAACACATCTATGATCTAGGCGTTGTAAATGTTCATGGGCGACAGTGATCACTTACCATGAAGTTACCTGTTTGCTAGTGTGCCCAACCTATCCAATGAAAAAGACGATGAATAAATAATTAAGAAATTAGCATACAAAAAGTTTCTGATATTACAAGCTACTTTCTAAAAAAATACTTAGTCTCTTTTATTTTCACCGTAAAGACGCTGATTAAATATTACAATTGATGAGATTATAATAAGGGTTTGATTACCATTCACATATCAATCATCGATCAAATCATTTAATAACTGTCCAACACTTACACAACCGCATAATAATTAAATCGTGTATCTATTTAATTTAATTATTCCAATTTCAAAATCTGTAAAACAATTAACCCTCCGGCTAAACCGTCAACACACGCGCTGCACTTAACAAGTCTCCGTCTATTCCGCGGAACTGGTCCGGCTTCTGGGAACGGCCGGCGCCCGGACTTTCGACCGGACTTTCGGTGTTGACGTGTGACGCGAGTAATTGTCTCGCCGGGGCCGGCGCGCGGTGACTGATTGTTCCTATGCAACTTCATATGCTGTTAATGTGGTTTTTCTAGGAATTTCCACGAAACTTGGTCACTGATGAGACCTTCTTGTGTTGGTTCTTAGGATTAATACTTTTTGAGAGTGTTTATTATGAGTTTTCCATATTTGACCTATGTTTTTTAAAATATTGCGTACAATTAGGATTTAATTTTGCATTTGAGAACTCTCTTTGATTCATTATAAGTAGTTGTTTTCAAACTGCACCAGGAAAGCAGAAAAGGAATGATACTGATATTTTGCAGATTATATGCCTACTTATAACGTTCCAACTAATGACTTCAAAAGTCCACAAACCGATATGATAGTCCGCCCAAAGATTTATATAGACTTTCTATGTTTGTATACTCATAGACCCATTGCTGCTCGTAGATAAACTTTACAGCTATGTTTGTTTTAAGTTATATTCAGCAGCTACTGTAACATTTATAAACTTACAGAGAGCTTGCTAAAATGATACTATTAAACTAATCAACTCTCAAATGGACAATTTCTTAAAAAATAATTACTCCATAAATAAAATGGCAAAAACTATACTTCGATTTCTGTGTCACTCAACCCGTGTCAAGTATTACAACAAAACGAGGCGAAAGATTAACCCCTCAAACGCGACACACGGCCGACGCGCGCGTCAATCACCCGTCAATGTGGGGATATCTGTCCGACCGTGTGTCCGACGCGTAACGCTGGGAATCTTAATCTTTATGGAGCTGTTGGGACGGACTCCGGGATTTGTGTGGGGGACATATTTTTGAGTTATTTAGTTGGGAGAAAATTTGCTATTAATTTTATATGAATTGTAGGCAGTTTAGAATTAACTAATGATTCCAAAAAATAATATGAAATTTTTATTAATCATTTAAATTGAATGCTACGAAAAATATTATTAAATGTAAAGGAGGTCTATAGCGATTGAAATCACAAAATAAATATGAGATAACCAGAATAATATGGTATTTCTTTAAACTATTAAACGTGAACCGACGATTTTTTTTCATTTGTAATGTGGAATAAAATAGACAGCTAAACAGAAAGAGACAAGTAATTGAAATTTTTGTTTACTAAATAGCAGTCATATTTTCCTAACACGTCAGATGATATTCACTTATTAACATCTGTATCTGTATCTGTATCAGCCCATATACGTCCCACTGCAGGGCACGGGCCTACTCTACAATCGAGAATACGATTGAGAGTGGTTAGGCCATATAGTCCACCACGCTGGCCTAGTGCGGGTTGGCGGACTTACATACCATAGAAATTCTTATGAATCCCTATGGTATGCAGGTTTCCTCACGATGTTTTCCTTCACCGTTTTAGTGCGTGGTGATTGACACACGTGACTCCGAAAAGTCAGAGGTGTGCCCTGGGATTCGAACCCGCGACCACCGTGAACATCTTGGCAGTCGCGTCTAGTCCGTTTACCAACAGGCCACCACGCACTATTAACATCACCAACATTAATTTCTCCTAACGTGAGGTCCCTATCCCCGACTATCCCTCCAAATCCTATCCCGAAGTATTTTATATCCTCACCGAGATTGATTTGAGGAAACATCTCTCAGTGTGTTTAAGTTGGCGCACACTTATCGCATCATTACGACTCAACTTTAAGTAGACAACGTCCATTACACACGTTTGACGTCACCTTGACGTCATCAGTCACTGTTTGTATTGATTGTACTGACTGCCGATAAGAGATAGGATTTAGTTATATATTACGTGAGAATTTTTTTGTGAAGTATTTTTTTCATCTGTCGTAGATATTTTTCTGTAAGCTCTTTTTTTCGCAACCACAGCACCTCAAATCTTAACTAAACTTAGGGATTTAAAAGAAAATGTGCCCCTCTAGTTATCGAACCCGTGATCTCACGTGTCAATTCCGATATCCAACAAATTTTACAAACACATCAAGTACACGGCAGAGATATTAGTACAACTTTAAAATGTGATATAATAATACTCCAAAACTTAATTGGTTACTTTATTATTCATCACTATCAATTTGAAATTTGACAAATCACCGACAGGGCTCTGGGATTATTTTTATTTATATATCCCCGTTTGACATATCGCATAATTTACGACAAGACCAAGTCTAATTTGTGACGAAAGAAAACGGTAAATAATCAATATAAATAAATTACGTTCAACTTTCACCGGAAAGTGACAAACGGCGCGGCGGTCAATAAGTAATAAAACAGTAATATCTTGAATTTCAATACACTTATTATTACTAGGAATTTGTGCCCGATATGGCGATAGGCTCGCCACCCATCACATTGTGGGACGGAACATACAAGGCGAAATGTGGGTGTCCAGGCACCTCTGCCTACCCCTTCTTGGGATATAGGCGTGAGTTTATGTATGTATGTATGTTATTATTACTATAAGTACAAATACTTTAATCTAAATAACTGCTAATTAATTGAATAAAATATTTATATATGTACATTGTACAGTTACATTAATTGTCGCGGCACGTGTTTTTTCCTTTTAAATTTCATATTTAGTGTGTATTGCATAACACCCAGAATTGGGAAGTTCTTACTGGTCTTATTGGCTAAAACCTCCCAAAGATTACAGGTGAATTATACACTGCGACCGGACAAATACAGTTTTGCAGTTTAGATCATGAAATAGCCGTCATTACAGTATTGGTATCATTGACTGACTCGCAGAAAATCTACAGGTATGACGAGACAATGACACAAGGTAGTCGAATGTATACAATTGAAATGTTGACTTGTGTAGTTTTTATCCAACACTGGTCTTTTTTTTTTTTTTATGCTATGAATGACGAGACGAGCAAGCCGTTCGCCTGATGGTAAGCGATACGACCGCTCATAAACAGTAGAAACATTCCACTGCGCTCGCCATCCTGAGACATAAGATGTTAAGTCTTAATATGTCCAGTAGTTACTCTGGCTACAATGCCCTTCAATCCGAAACACAACAGTGCACTTACGCAGTGTTGTTTCACGGGAGAAATAGACATTGCGGTGGTACCTACCCAGATGGCCTCTCACATATGAGAGACCTACCACCAGTAAACTGACAAAATTGGTCTGACAAAATTTGATGACATCTGCACAACAGGGCAAGCTATTCAAAGATAAATATCATAAGATATTGTATTGTGATAGCCCTTTTCATTGAAGATTTGTTGACACGCGGCACGCTGGCGTCACCATGACGCCTGACAATCTCTCTCACACAGTATAAAAAAGCGTTGTGAGCGCTCTGAGCAGTATAAGCGCTGCAAGCGATATGAGCGGTATAAGCATTAAGCGGTGCAAGCGCGCCGACCTTGCGTTTCAACGGCTCATTGTCAGACAAACAGACAGTTTTTTGCTCTTCTACACACAATCGTTGAGGATTGTGTGGATATACCTTGCGAGTAAATAAACTTGATTAAAATATTTTATTTATTTTTTGTTTATGACCATAAGGCATAAATGAAAAGTAAAATATTTGGATGATTTATTCATTCATTATGTAAATTATTTTGACAGGTTCTACAGGATCCGTGGCGATTAACAAAGTGTGGAACAAAATCCCGGTGATTTGATCATAATATAATTGACATAATTATTTTGTCTTGATTTATCATAAATCCACAAATATTGGTATTTTTTGTACAAAAAAAGTATCATCTAATTTCATAACAATTAATTTTAATGTAAAATTATACAGGGTATCTCAAGACTGCTACCGAAAACGAAGCCGTGTGGTAGTTTAAACGACTTCAGACACAACGCAACAGAAAAAGTTGCAAAAAAATGCGATAAATTTTTTTTGGTTATTTTTTTCCTATGACCATATTTGGGTGGTGAATGCATATTTTCCTAAAATAATAGTGTATACCCTTTTATTTATAAATAATCTAAGGTATAAAAGAGTTTAAATAATTATTTTAGCAAAAACTATGAATTTACCACCCAAAAATGATGATATTTAAAAAATCATAAAAAATAATTGCCGCGTTTCTTTGATAAATTTTTAGTTGCATTATGCCTGTAGACACTTAAACTACCACCCGACTTCGTTTTCGGTAGCAGTCTTGAGATACCCAGTATATATTTGTCATTATCATGATCCCAATTTAAAATTTAAAAAACAAAGTGGCGTGACCACACTCAAAAAATCAAAAGTCCATCCACTCAACGCTAGCTATACATTTTTTTGCCTCCACTCAAACATATCAAGCATATAGATTGATTGATGTTTACTCTACCCTACCTGCAAGTGACTTGAACACCGTAATGATGGTATTATTGATGGTGATGTGCGACCGTCGCTGATCACTCCGATTGTGGTCGCTTTTGTTGGTAATTAATTTATATGGGTGTATGATTGAGATGTTTTGATTGAGGCTTGGAGCTTGATATTTAAATTTATTGTTAATATCGACAAAAGTTGGATTGAAAGAGGTTAGGTGGACGTCCATTACCCTGACCAAGATGGGTTCCTACTTACATTATGAAGTGTTTTGTTTTATTAAACTTTATATACTATACAAGGCGGACTAAAAACTTAATGGAGAAACCAGCATGTCTTTCGCTTGTTAGTAAGCGATACGACAGCTCATGAACTGTAGCAAAACCAAACACCTTGAATTACAAGCAATAGTAGGCATACCACGGCGCTCGCCATCCTGAGACATAAGATGTTAAGTCTCAATATGTCCAGTAGTTACTCTGAATACAATGTCCTTTAAACCGAAACACAACAGTGTATTTACACTACTTTTTGGCGGGCTGTTTGTATGTAAGTAATAACGTTTCCCATCGCCATTGATACGTCATTCACAATTTCTATTCCCAAGCAACTTATAATTTTCCCAGAATTTGACCTGGGAAACCCATCTTGAATCTTACAGTTCAAAGTCTACTTGTCCCGCGCTATCCCGACGACGTAACTACACACGACTGTTACACAGATAATTGTGTTACTATCGGGATAATTCATTCATGCGCGATGTGATTAGGTGCTTAATGGAATTCATAGTAATCAATATTTGTCAATCTGACTACACGTGAGCTCAAGCCGGAAAGGAGATATTCGCTCGTACACAATCGAGGTCACAATTATATCTATTATGATCCTTGATGGGTTTTTTGGCACAAGAAACACAAGTGACAAATGTCAATTATCTCGTTCGATAAACCCTGATAAAAAGACAAATTTCTATCTTTAAGATTAGCACAAGTAGAAGATATCTTTAAACTTAAAACAAATTAACAGACATTTTTTGAATAGTGAGATATTTATCTCATACCGTATAGGAACTACGATAATTAAAAATGGTCGTTCCATTTCCAATATAAGTTTAATATTACTGTGTTCAAATAGGTTGGCAAAATAGTATCGATCGAAAATAAATATCAATTTATTACCGATAGTAATTACATTTAAATTTCACTGCACTCAATCAAAGGCATCGTTATTATCTATAGCATCTAGGTATCAAAAAAACTTAACCTAACAATCACAAAAAAATAAAAACAAACGACCACACTTTCCCACATAAAGGCGCTTCTGAAAGCACTTAAAAAACTGCATTAGATCAATTTAAAGACCTGAAATCCCCGGCGGCTTCGAGATAAGACGCCTTCTCGAAATATGGACCATTGGATTGCCAGGTAGTACCTACTACCCGTTGGTACCCGTGTAGAAAGGTACCCGGGTAGAAGGTATAAGGTACCTCGGGAGCAATACCGATGAGCTGCGTTTAAAGAAGTACCCGTATTAGCATATTCTATGCGCTCCGAGTTTCTTAGGAATTCTAATATCTAGACTTGATTGTATCTTTTTTGCAGTTAGTTTAAAGCGCTTTGTTTGATAAGATTATGTTGAGAAAATGATTTTGATATTATTTATATTTTCCTTCAACACCGCTGAGTTATTATTGGAATAAAGATTAATTATATTCACATCCTAGGTTCATATTTTAAGTTAAAAAAAATATATGCGAAATTGGTTATTTCAGCAAAAATTTATGATGTCAATTTGATGCTGTTTTTCTGTGTGACTCGCAAACAACTCTAAAAAACTTCTCTTCTTTTCAAAGCCATTTATATCTTCAAATTAGCCCGGGATAAAGCTTTTAAAATACATATTTTAACAAGTCTTCATTTATGTTTAAACAATATTATTACGTCGATTAAGTCACAATATTTCTAGACCACCTGACGTCACAGCTCTGAGCCACAAAGCCAGTGTTTGACGAAGTTATCGACCCATCACCCGCCAGTCTTTTTACTTGTCTGTCTGGACAGTCGGCAAGGCGTCGACACACGGGAGGGAACTTGGCAATACACGCTGCGATTGTACAGATTATTTGACTACAGCGCAACCTGATTATGTTGGTATGTGGCGAAAATCGGAACTAAAAATAGAAGTGGAACAAATAACAATTTATTAAATTATTTTGTATGCTTTTTTAAATATAAGCACCGAGCATTCATTCTTCTAAATAAAGTTACTTGAACACTGAAAAATAAATTTGAAAATTAGTTTCATTTGTTTTAATAGTCTCAAATTAATGTTTTAATTCTAGAAAAACAATGTCCCGCACACGTTCCTAAAAGGTAACCTTCGATAATTCATCAAAATTTATCTACATGTTATTTATCGGAATCACTATACAATTAAATTAGCTTGATTGATCGAATTTCGACATCAATTGTGAAAATCATTACAACATCCGTGATTTTATCCAACCTCCAAATTTATCCAAAGTCCACTCGAATCTGGATGGAACTAGTATAAAAACCTCTATATGTTTGCGTAATTGGTCCGTTGGTCCGTTTGACGTACCTAATCAATTATAATTTATTAATCGACTGATTTGATTGACTGACGGGTTGCTAAGTACACGGCCGGTGATCCGACGTCGAAATATCTATGCTTCTAGTTTTTATTTGTCTATGGATATTTATTTCTTTTTGTACATGTATTTGTTGTTTAATGAAGGCCTATCAATCAAAGATCTATAAAAAATACCGAGTTATCTGGTATATTCACTTACATTGCGACATCAAGAACACTCTTAATAACTAATATGCCTCTTGTACTATTATTATTGTGTTGTTTCTTCACTGTATTTTTATTTTTGTTTTGTGCATTTAGCATCATCATCATCATCATCATATCAGCCACAGGAAGTCCACTGCTGAACATAGGCCTCCCCCAATGATCTCCACAATGACCTGTTGGAAGCGGCCTGCATCCAGCGACTTCCTGCGACCTTAGTCAGATCGTCCGTCCACCTTGTAGGCGGGCGTCCGACACTTCGCTTGCCTGTACGTGGCCTCCACTCGAGAACCTTTCGGCCCCAACGGCCATCGGTTCTACGAGCTATGTGCCCGGCCCACTGCCACTTCAACTTGCCAATCCTATGGGCTATGTCGGTAACCTTGGTTCTCCTACGGATCTCCTCATTTCTGATTCGATCTCGTAGGGAAACACCGAGCATAGCCCGCTCCATGGCTCGTTGAGTGACTTTGAGCCTTTTAATGAGGCCCACAGTGAGAGGCCACGTCTCGGTGCCGTATGTCATCACTGGTAACACACAACTATCGAAGACTTTCGATTTTAGGCACTGAGGTATTTTGGACGAGAAGACGTCGCGAAGTTTCCCGAACGCTGCCCAACCGAGTTGGATTCGCCGATTGACCTCTCTCTCGAAGTTGGACCTGCCTAACCGGACCACTTGTCCTAAATAGACATATTCGTCTACAACTTCGAGAGTCGAGCCCCCAACTCCAATGGGGGTGGGCACAACATGGATATTCGACATGATCTTCGTTTTATCCATGTTCATTTTAAGACCCACCTGTTGGGAAACTCGATTAAGGTCTTCGAGCATAGTGCTAAGGTCTTCCAGCGATTCTGCCAAGACTACAATATCGTCGGCAAATCGAAGGTGAGTAATATACTCGCCGTTGATGTTGATGCCGAATCCTTTCCACTGCAAGAGCTTGAAGGCATTTTCCAGCGCGGCAGTGAACAGTTTCGGAGATATGACATCTCCCTGTCTCACGCCTCTCTGTAGTGGAATAGCCTTCGTGCTCTGATCCTGTACTCGGACCGACATGGTGGCGTTGTTGTATATACACCTCAACACTTCGATGTACCGATAGTCTATGTGGCACCGCTGAAGAGACTGTAGCACAGCCCAGGTCTCGATCGAATCAAAGGCTTTCTCATAGTCCACAAACGCTAAACAAAGCGGCAAGTTATACTCCTCGGTTTTTTGTATAACCTGCCGTAGCGTATGAATATGGTCTATGGTACTAAAGCCTTTTCGGAAACCGGCTTGTTCGGGGGGCTGGAAGTCATCAAACCTGCCTTCGAGACGATTTGTGATGACCCTTGAAAACAACTTATAGACATGGCTCAGGAGCGAGATGGGCCCGTAGTTCTTCAGCAAAGTGTTATCACCTTTTTTGAAGAACAGTACCACCACGCTCCTGCTCCATGCCTCCGGCGTTGAGCCCTCGAGGAGAACGGAATTGAAGAGCCTCTGAAGGACTTTCAGTACCGGCGTTCCGCCCGCTTTCAGAAGCTCTGAAGTGATTCCGTCCTCACCCGGCGCCTTGTTGTTTTTAAGTTGTTTGAGGGCCATCTCAATCTCAAACAGGCTGATGTCCGGGATATCATCGCTAAAGTGTCGGATTAACTCGGCTCTCGGGTCTTCGGCCGAGCTAACAGTAGGTTCGGCAACCGAGGTGTAAAGCTGTCCGTAGAACCTCTCGATCTCCCTTAATACCTCTGCCCTCGTCGATACCACGCGGCCGTCTTCCGTCTTCAGCCTAGACAACTGGCTTTGCCCAATAGACAAGTCTCTTGCAAACACTTTGGAGCCTCCGTTCCGCTCAATTGTCTCCTTAATGCTCACAGTATTGTGAGCACGGACATCGTGTCGCAAGGACTTCCAGATCCGTCTATTGAGCCGCCGATATGCTTCGGCGTCAACGGAAGACTGCAGCGTCAAAGATCGACGTTCGGCCATGAGGTCAAGAGTGTGGATCGAGAGTTTTTGTGGTCTATCTCTACGGCGAGGTCTAAAATACTTAGATCCCACCGTATGGACAGCTTCTACCAAACCGCTGTTTAACTCGTCCACTGCAAGGTTTTCTTTTAGACAATCAAAGCGATTTGTCAACTCGAGTTGAAAGCTCTCGGGGTTTTGGATATGGGCGCGAGTAGGTCGGAGCGTAGACTTCATCAAGCGGCGCCTTTCTAATTGGACGTTGATATTCAATGTGCCCCTAACCATTCGGTGATCACTACCGGTTTTCACCCTGTTGATCACAGAGACATCACTGAACATCCGTCTATTCGTCGTCAAGATGAAATCTATCTCATTTCTCGTAGAACCGTCAGGACTCAACCAGGTCCATTTCCTGTGAGGCGGCTTCTGGAAAAAAGAGTTCATCGCGAAGAGTCCCTCTTTTTCCAGAAAGTCGGCCAGCCTCTGACCCCTGAGGTTCCGTTGCCCATGTCCAAATTGCCCCACTTTCAACTCTGCATCGCTTCTCTTGCCCAACTTTGCGTTGAAGTCCCCCATAACAACATTGAAGTAGGTTTTGGAAGTATGTATGGCCCGACTAATGTCCTCATACATCTCCTCTACTTCTTCATCTGGGTGTGTCGAGGTCGGCGCGTATACCTGTATGACCTTCAACGAATATCTTTTGGATATTCTGAGTATAAGGTATACTACCCTGCTCGACACACTTTCGATGGATACGATGTTGTTGATGAGAGACCTGTGGACGAGAAATCCGACACCTCCTCGGGACTGTTGGTCGTCCCCCCGGTAGAAGAGCAGGTTACCAGACTTCAGGGTTATCGTATCCTCCCCGATTCTTCGGACTTCCGATAACCCCAGAATGTCCCAGTGTAACCCGCTCAATTCTTCTTCCAGTTCGACAATTTTCTCGTCTGTCCTCAAAGTGCGTATGTTGTGTGTTACCAGGGCCAGTCGTCGTCGGGGGTGGTAGCCGGGGCCAACCCGGGGATTCTTAGCACCCCCTGCCCCACCGTAACCATGGCTGCTACCATCGCCAGGAATAGTGGGGCTGCCGGGGACTGGGGGCCTGGTCAATTTTTGTGTCGACATTAGGGGGGTTATTGCCAATACTCGCCACGCTTGGCAGACGGGTTGGCGAGCGCAGAATGGGACTCGCGCTGATGACGCTGCTGCCCATCATCAGCGGGGGAAAGGAAATAGGGTTTGTGAGTAGAGGATATAATGGGAAAGGAGAGTATGGCCTGTAGGAGTGGATACTGCAGTCATGGAAGGGAATGTTTGTAGTGACTGCAGTAGCTCGGGGGGCCGAGGTCGCGTACTCGTAGCACCTATTCTAGGACAAGCCATGACCACTAGATAGGAGCACCCCTGACCGAGCATTTAGCATTAGCATAAGGTAAATATATATTTATTTCGTTAAATTATAGTCACAGAAATATAAATCACAATAAATGAATACATCCAACAGTGACATACATAACCCTGATCCCACACTCAGATCGAGTCTTAAGTCGTGGGTTTCAGAAATTACGAGAGACTTTTCGAACTCACAAATACACATACCCGGAACAAATTGTTATGGTTCACAAAAATATTTGCTTCGGTGCGGGGATCGAAACCCGCAGCATTTCGTTCCACAGTCTGCTATAGGTATGTTTATCTTTATAGTTTATTTACAAACATTCAACTTTTACATTTACAATATTAGCGGTATTAACTTTAATTACCGATATTTTATTTCCTACGTCGTCATATCGTTTGATGTTGCACAGCTTAAATCGACTGAAATTATATATTTGAATACAAAATATGTATATATAATAGCATAAATTAATACAAATACGTCAACGAAAATAATCAATGAATTACCGATTTCCATTAACCAAAGATTCTATTATGATAGGCGAAAATATTTAAATTAATAAACGAATACATTCTTTGTGCAGTAGAATAAATAATCAATTTAAATTAATTAGAATCAATAAATTTCATGGTCTCAGAAATCGCATTATGTAATTCGACAGTGTGTCAATAGGTAACATAATTTAAATTGTTACACTTCCGACTTTATAAATTCATTTTTATTCCATTGTGTCTAAATTAAATTTGAATTTATTATTAAATTAATTGATTATCAATAGTCTATCGATTTCTGCGATGCTTTATGTCTGTTATGATCTATATTTTATTATTAAATTAAATGTTGAGTTCATATTTGGAATGTAAATATTTTTGTCGCTAATTCTTGATTAATTTTTTGCCAAATATTTAATGATATTTTGACTTATTAAAATAACAGGTGATTTATATTTTTTTAATAATGTTTAATGAATTTAAAATTGATCGGTTTTTAATTTATATAATACGCACTTCCGTGAATCGTTGACATTCTCATCTAAGATATATAAATATTTGCTATTGCATACAAAATAATATAATCAATTTAAGAATAATAAATATAAATAAATATAAATATAAATATAAATATAATATAATATATAAATATAAATAATAAATATAAATATGTGCGTGGTGGCCTGTTGGTAAACGGGCTAGACGCGGCTGCCAACATGTACATGGTGGTCGCGGGTTCGAATCCCAGGGCACACCTCTGACTTTTCGGAGTCATGTGTGTATTGATAGTCAATCACCACGCACTAAAACGGTGAAGGAAAACATCGTGAGGAAACCTGCATACCATAGCGATTCATAAGAATTTCTATGGTATGTAAGTCTGCCAACCCGCACTAGGCCAGCGTGGTGGACTATATGGCCTAACCACTCTCAATCGTATTCTCGATTGTAGAGTAGGCCCGTGCCCTGCAGTGGGACGTATATGGGCTGATACAGAGATACAGACAGAATAATAAAATATTTTGCACCGCGGCGGTGAGATCAGATTGTGTTGCGAATGTGGCATCAATCAGGGCGGCGCTAGAGGCACCGAGGCACCGTCCATCCACAGATGGCAGATAATTTCACTGTACATGCGATGTTATTTTGTAATCTAAGATAATTTTAAATTTTATAACCCATGCTGTATATAGATACTATGCTGTATATAGATTTCTATTTTGAAGTTTATTTTTAATCACAAGTTCCTAATTGCGATTGCCAATTAAACCAATTTATTATAATAACGTAAAATAAATAATTACAACTGTCGTATATACATAGTTAAATTTACAGTAAAATATCTAGTATAAATAAATGTTAATCAATGACACCACACCGGAATCTAAACATTTTAGTCAGCATATTCAAAACCAAAGCGAATCGTTTTTAAAACAGTCTTTCACGACCTCAACCATCAAGGATTTGACACAAGTCCACTATACCATGAACATTCTAAATATACTCAAAACCGCAATAATTATTAAAATTCAGCTCGTAAACACAACCTGCAGTTTGTGTGTGAGCGGCGGAGTGGTGACCGATTATCACGAGCCGTCAGCACCGGCCGATTGACGCTGATCCCCTATCTCAGACGACAGCAAAGGACACGAGGCACAACCAGTCCACGGATTGTGTGTGTGAATTTTATTTTGTATCCAATGTTAGTAGGTACGTGTTTAATGTTGTTTTGTATTTAACATACATACATAAACTCATGCCTTTTCCCAGAAGAGGTAGGCAGAGGTGCCAGGACACCTACATTTCGCCTTGTAGGTTCCGCCCCACAATGTGATAGGTGGCGAGTCTATCGCTATATCGGGCACAAATTCCTGACGCCGCGCTGGGCTGATAATCATAGAAAAATCGAATATCACTTTGCCCATCCTGGGATTCGAGTCCGACACCTCAGCTTTGTAACCGTACCTTAGTACAACTACGCCACCAAGGCAGTCTTTTGTATTTAATGTTATTTTTATTTACTATTAAATAATTGTTTATCAAAAATTTATATAAATTTAAAAGTAATTTATAGATTAAAATGTGCAAGACAACAAAAACATACATAATAATAAATTAATAGATTGACAATTGACGTACGTTCGTAATTAGTGAACGTTAAACCAGATTATAATTTTCGTGGAAATATGCATTACGTCATATTAGTGTAATTTACATTCATTGCATTATTGCAGTATTTACGATTTATACAAATAGATTCTGAGATTATTTTTTTAAGGGAGAGAAAGGATATACCTGCGATTAACAAAACAGATACAAGAGACGAGTGTGAATGGAAGAGTAGGGATCGACCCATCGGACCTACCTCAACCAAATCGCAGCTTAGGCAAGGTCCAGGTTACAAGTATATTTTAACTGTAACATGCTAGTAAAACTATTGCGGTCTATTTTTCAATGTATATAAATGAAATAATGGACGTCATAAATCTCCTATCACAATATTGAAAGAAGAATTGTGGCTAGTTCAGGCCAGACACAGGCGTATTAGACCAGAATGGCCAGAAAATACCTACACATTTAAATATTTTAATAGTATTTTATTTTTAACCCCAGATGCAGAAAAAGCAGTATTATCAGTCTATATAGCCCGACAATGCAGCTACAATTTACCAGGTGGAGAAGTATACTGCAAGCCGTCCGTACCGTTTTTTTTTTTTTTTTTTTTTTACTAGCCTGTACTGTCCCACTGCAGGGCAAAGGCCTCCCTTTCCTTCTTCCACCCATCTCTATCCAAGGCTTTCATCCTCCAGTTCTTATTAAAATGATCTAGGTCATCTTTCCACCTTCTACGCGGCCTACCACGTGGTCTTTTGGTGTTTTGGGGAGCCCATTCAGTAGCAGTCTTAGCCCACAACTCTCCTGACATGCGACAGACGTGGCCTGCCCAGTCCCATTTTAATTTGGCTGTTTGTTGCCCAACGTCCACAACCGTTTAAATAATAAAATTATTTTGTTCTAAAACCTGCTATTGCTCACTATTAGAGGACCCTTAATCATCAAAAATACGAGAAAAAAAGTAAGTGACAAATACACAGGTGGGCGCCCAGATGTTAGTACACAACTGGTAAATTCCAAGTAAATAATTGCAGTGGTATATAGTTTATAATGGAACCAGTATGGGCATTTTATACCACACTGTCTTGCTTATACTATAGGGTAGGTATATAATATTTAGACGGAGTGCTCGGACTTCAAAAAAGTATATATAAAAATGATGATGATGGGCCACCTTCTTCTGTCCTATTGGCTGACATATGACAGTGTTGGAATACGCACGAATTATTTGAAAAAGAAAAAATGTAGTTTAGCTCCGTTGAATTCCATCCAAATCGTTTAGGTGGGTAATAACTAAAAATGCTTTTAGTTACCAACAAAAACTATCGCATTTAGTTGTTATATTAAAATTTGACAGCCTCAATGGTGCAGTTGATTACACTTTTTTTATTATATTAGCTTAATTTCTCGACTATGTCAGGGCTACCAACATTTTGAACGAAAAAATCGACGTGTTTAAGACGGAAATATACTACAGCGCTCCCTCTAGACATTAAACGCTCTAAGTTATACGATAAGTATTTCTAAGTTGCACTATAAATTAACGTCTCAATTATTTGACTAACACTTGTATTTCAATAACTGATAGACGTCCATAGAATTATGAAACATTATTATCCCATTACGGACTATTAATCTGCCATAGACTAGATGATAATTGACGTCGAGACAGATACCAAATTCGTTCTGGATTAACCCTTTTGACATTTAGAAGATATCTATAGTATAAGAAGTACTCGTATTACGAAATAATAATAATAGTGATACATAGGGCACATAGCGCCAAGAACTGATGGCCGTTGGGGCCGAAAGATTCTGGAGTGGAGGCCACGTACAGACAAGCGAAATGTCGTACGCCCACCTGCAAGGTGGACGGACCTGGTTAAGGTTACAGGAAGTGGCTGGATGCATGCCAATTCCAACAGTCAATTGTGGAGATCCTTAGGGGAATCCTGTGTTCAGCAGTGGACTTCTTGTGGCTAAAGAAAGTACAAATGATGACCATCTTTAAAAGCACAGAAAAACATCTTTGGAATCCTGTACTGAAAAATCCCAAGAATCTCAAAGATATCTGAAGTTTAGACTATGGTGGACTTTAAGGTAACTCCTTCAATGGTCAAAAGACCCTTGTTCATTAAAAGATGCTTTATAACCCTTCAATAACCCACAATTTCCGCAATAGTTAATGGTACGGTCCATTACTTTCCAAGCGCAGTTACCATGACCTTTGCCAAAAGCCGCCACTTGACTAGCTACCTGCCCCACCCACCGTCACTAACGCTAATAACTCATTGGATTTAGCCCATGAGATAACGTTTACAAATAACTTAATTTAGATACCGGAATTATTGTTGCTGGGTAAAACTTAAAGGGACTTGTTAGAATATAATAATTGTCCACAAATTAAACTGTCTGATGCGGCTATGTTTAGTGACAAATTCACCATAAAATGAAATACCAAAAGGTAAGAAACAATTAATCACATAAAATTCAAACGCAAGGAATTGCCAAGAGTTTGATTAAAAAATGTGTATTAATGAAATGTCTCAACACTTCGAACAGAAAAACTGGTTGAGCAGCCAAGACTGGGATTCGTACTTTAACCTCGTATTAGACACTCCGCTCTTAACCACTGCACCACACTATCTATCAACTAACAAATAATTAATTTTTGAAGAGGCATCTAAGCAGGCCGGCCTAATTGTATCTATTGGCATGGGACTACCTTCCGATGCCAATTGATACTCCGCCTGGACGGCGTTTGCGCTCACCATTAGGTGCAATGTGGTCACAATACCGAGCCAGAATTAAGAAAAAAAAAAAAAACAAAATGTGCAATCATTAGAAAAAAGAAACTTGTAATTTCCATACAGAAAGTCATAGAGAGATACGTCAATGAGTCACACGCGAATGACCTCTCACACCTAGATTTAATCAGCGCATGATTGACAATCAATTGACGACAATTACATTACAATTGTAATATGTCCGCTGACTCACGAGAAACTACTAATAAAGTACGGAGTTTATTATAGGAAATATTATTTCGACCCACGTAATGAACGACGCTTATTGAATGTACCCGTATTTTTATGTAAATCTAGTGTAAGTAAAAGATTTTTTGAATGTGGCCAAAGTGTCTAAACGGCCCCTGGCGGTATGGGTAACGCTATCCAAAAATACTGATAGGCAACTGACCATATCTTGCCAGTTTGCACAAATTTATTTATTTATTTAACCGTAACTGCACATATAAAGGAAAAATATTTAATGATATTAGAAATAATAAAAAGTTCAGATGGCGGTTTTATCGCTTTAGGCGATTTTTTACAAACGACCTTTGGATGGACAAATATTCCCAAATCCTACATATAAAATTGATTTTTTATTTTTCTTCCCTAAACTAACATAATTATTTCAGATTTTGGATATTATGTCGTAATCATAACAAACCAGCCATAGTATAGGTTCGAGATAGGATATTCCAATCTGCCAATATATTTTTTAAATGTAAGTGAAGAAGTTACATTGTAACAAGAACGCCAAGAGCGAATCAAATCTATTGATTCTGCACCACTCGGTCTTAAAACTTACTTTTTATTGTGCCATATTGGTTGAGCACCGCGTTCATTTGTTACTTTATGCATAGATACTTACTGTACATTCCACAATACGTAAAATGTTATATGAATGTAAAAAACAAGAGTATACAACAGACAAATTTTCAAGTTCAATTATCCACATAAATTTTCCTAAGATTTAAAAATAAATCATCATCATCTCATCGACAGGAAGTCCACTGCTGAACATAGGCCTCAACCAAGGATCTCCACATCGACCTGTAGGAAGCGGCCTGCATCCAGCGACTTCCTTCAAGCTTAGAGTCAACCGAGTAGGGTATACGACAAACCTTATTAAGTCATTGGAAGCTTATGAGTTATGACCGTTTCTTTTCGTTGGTTTTAATGATTAAATTTAACGTGTCCGCTTATCATATTTAAAAATATGTAGTATCTATAATTTATTACATCACTGTAAGTTTAAAAAATACTTTCATCTTCTTACTTCATTATTCACATAAAATATTTTAGTACGAAAGTTAAATAAAACACATTTAATAACTCAACATACACGGCATAATCTGAGTGAAACAAAACAACATTAAACCGAATCGACAACATTCAGCGCCGATCAGCGCTTAAACTCACGGAAACATCCATACGCTCAACACATTTTATGCGCGTACCACACATAGCGAAGAAATTTCACGACGCGGCGTCGAACCCGCACCCACCTACAACACTTGTTTACAATCGAACGCGGCGATATATTCAGAATCAAATTGTCGGCCGATCATCGTGTCCACTCCTACGCCACACGACTAAACCTTTAAAAATTTCAAAAGAGCCCTTATTGCATTAGTATAGAGTTCAAAATAACCGCAATGTAATTTTGTGGCGAATAGCTGAATAATTTGCGAACTTTTAATGGCACTATGTCCTTATACTTAATACAAGCTCATACATATTAATTTGAATGAGTTACTTGGAGTTTTTATTACACGTCTGTTAAAGGTTGTCCACTTATCTCGCTGTTTATTGTAACTTGTAAGTAATCGATGTAATATATCCAGGATAATATGAGGATTTTAAAACATATAGTTTTGTTTGAAGAACATTACCCTGCGCTAGGGGTATACCAAATATTGGAGGATTTTACGAGCACTTGTATCCTTCGATCTTGTATCACATTAATTTATATACATCAAATATATTATGTATGCTATGAACAGCACAAATGGGTATTAAACTCATTAAATAACTCTTAGCTTTTTGGTACAGAAAGTCAATAAAATTCGCGGGAGAATGAACTAGCATAACACCAAAACATCAATCTTGAGGCAGTCATGAAGTAAACTTCTAAACGACCTAAAATAGGCTTTTACAGTCACTATTTTTAATTAAGACCTAAACAAGCCGATTCAACCAGGGAAGGACTTTGACAGACACTGATATGGAGCATAATACGGTTTAATGGTCTTCAAATTAATCTACAATAACTCAATGACCAGTAACTAAGTCTACTTACCCCATTCCCACTTTTCAACATGCTCTTTTCTCCTACATTTTAATAGCCTATAAATAAATAAATACACCCAACAGTCATGGACACAGTCCTGATCGCACACTAAGATCGAGTCTTGTGTCGTGGGTATCAGGAATCACGAGAGATTTTCGGTCTCAAACACCCAGACCCGAAACAAATACTTATGGCTCACATAAATATTTGTTTCTGTGCGGGGATCGAACACACAGCTTCTCGTTGTGCAGTTGTGTGTAACCAACTCCACCACGGAGGCTGTCACTCTAGCACTCACTAAAACAGAAGCAGCATAATTCCTCGAGGCTATGCTGTAAAAAATGAACCACTATTTCTAGCCAATACCACAATTCCACAATTCTAACCAATACCATCTACAAATCTGACCGTTCCCATCTTCTGTTTAATACACTACAAGATTTCTGCTATAATAATTATAATATCGCGAGGGAAATGCGAGCTGATATTACCAGAGGGCTAGCGGGCGGCGGCGCGGCGCGCGGGGCGCGGGGACCGGTGCGTCACGTGGACTGATTGCCTGTCAGTTTTGCTGTCAGTCCGCACGGACGGACTGACGGACCGGCGAGTGTGTATTAACGTTGCGTGTTCGCATGGATTTCGTTTTGTTTCTGTGTTAATAATAAACTAGAGCTATCTCAATATGTTTTTTTTTTGTTGTTTTCCGCATTTCATACTTCAGTTGTTTGTTGCGAAACTGACTTTGTCGGTTTGATGTGTATTTTAATTGGAGTACAAAATTATTATGCAATTAATTTGTGTTTCCTTTTATGTTCGTCAGTTTGATTTTCAATTATGATAACTGACAGTGACGCCACGTACACGTTACGCCGTTGGAAATCAACGCACTGATGATACAAAAGTTTTTTTCTGCCAGCAAGTTGCCATTAATACCCACTATAATAACGTACTATATCTCAATTCGCACAATTATATTCACCAAAAAACATCGGTCAATGTTTTTCAAGTTGTGTTTTCACATTATAAATTGTCAACTACGATGGCTGGCCTAACAAACTCTTGGACACACGAATACTCAAGATTTAACAATGAAACTTGGTTCAAACCCATATTACTTGTCTAATAAACGTTTCGCGCTAGTCTCATTTATTTTTGCTAAAACAAGAAGCAATCATAATTAAGACGACCTTCCACGCATCAATCGACCTATTCAGTTTACTCTGACCTTTCCGTTATTGTTAGTCTCACTATAAGTATATGTGTCAAACTATAGTGGGGTTCAGTGACCCGTCGTGTGATGGCAGACGACAAACAGCCATCAATCAACAGTCGCAGGCCCGCTAATTACGCGAACACCTCGCCGCATTAAAACGATGCATATTTTAATTCATATTATAAACGTGTGCGGAATTGCACGCGGTGACTTTAAATACTATATTTATATTCGCAAACGAATTTGCATTCTATCTGGGTGGGATACAGTTAATTCTAGAATGCTAAGACACGGCGCTTAGGATTTTATTGTACCGGCGGAGCCCGCCCGTGCGCATTAAGTCGCCAGTCATTCTCAATCACTCAAAGTGTCCAGCCGTCAGTCATAAGCAAGACGAACGGGAGAGTGGGCTCCTTTGAACGGGAAAACTACCCCCCTCCCCCACCACCCCTATGGGTAGGTGAAAGGGGGGGTTGGTCAGCTCTTGAAGACAATTTACGGAGCGTATGGAGGGAGGGATTTGTTGACGGAATTTATTTTGAACGTGTTGCGCTGTAGCGCGAATGCGACGGATTTTTGATGTTTGAAATTTCTTGCTTCGCCTCGGATTAGGAGTTGTTTTGATCTGTCTGCGTTTTCGTGTACGTGTGTTGTCGAATAAAGAAAATTGAATTACAGAATTGATTGATTCCAATAAGATATTATTACGAGCGGAAACGTTTAATAATTATTTCATTATGAGATATAGATCCGAGCGAAATAAGAAATTTAGCATAGCTATACTAACATTCGTTTAATTAACAACATAGTAGCTGTTACGATCTTACATGATGTCGGTATCTAATAATTACACGACTAAATAAAAACGAATTCCAAAAAACTCTAACGAATTATTAAAACTCTACGCAAAAGAAGGAAGCACGACCACGGGACTCAAACACACGAAACACGAGACGAAATCACAAAGCCCTTAAACTTACTTTTAAGCCACGTCGCGCCCAGGGCCTTTATACAACGACCGCACACTGCTCAAAAAACGCAACAAAGCGGGTCGGTCTCAAACGGCGAGTTAACATCATTATCGACGAGTCGCCCAGTCGCCCACTCGCCCACTGGGGGGAGAGGGTGGGGGGTGGTGGCGCGTCGGGGCGACACACGTCGCTCAGATGTCGCTCGCAGACGGACGTCTTTGTCGCGCGGCGTTTATTTACTCGGTGCCTTTAGAACGAATAGACGCGGCACCAAAAACATTCTTCTAATTAGGCTTGACGCGTGTCCCTTTGTCTAGGTTTTGTTTTAGCACGAATTCAACGAGATGTCTAGTTAGTAGTTTCTTTGTTAGAAATTCTGGTTTATCAAATACCGTATTTCAGTTCAGTATCTACGTGGTCTTTACAGAGTAAAATTCCCATATAAGGTACATGACTTACTACAGTACATGATAGATAGACAGTAGCTTGATAAAGTGTAACAAAGTCTGGTTTTGCCTTGTTTCGATACAGTTAGGCAGAGCTCGTTGAAACCAGATATTGATTGATCCTTTAATACTATACACTATCGTGGCCGGATTTTGTATGTTTTACTCCTCGTCAACGTTAGTTGATATCAAAGCTGATACGAATATTTTATCTCAGAACATACATCCAAATTTCAATCAATTTCAGATTGCTCAGTATCAAAATCAGTCAATAATTCCATCGAAAAAACAAAAAGATATTATAATGAGATAAGCTAAGCCACTTCTGTACGAATCCCACGTCTACAGAGGGTTGATTCAATCAAACTCGACAGCACAAAGTCGATATGGGTTGGACACTATGATGATCGATTTTTTGCCACCCCCGGTATCATTAAGCATGTGTGCAAGTGCTGTACTGGATAATATATTGGCATTTACAGTATATTCAGTACTGGTGGTAGGTCTCTCACATGTGAGAAGTTCCTGAGTAGACACTACCACAATGTCTATTTCTCCCGCCAAACAGCAGTGTCAATGTTCTTTCGTGTTCCAGTTTGAATGATATTGTAGCCAGAGTAACTACTGGACACACTGAGACTTACCATCTTATGTCGCAGCATGACGAGTGTAGTGAAATGCCAAGCATTGCTTTTTAATTTATGGTGTTTGGTTTTGCTACTGTCCATGAGTGTTCGTATCGCTTTTCATCAGGCGAATAGCATGCTTATCTCGCCATTCATTATTACAGTACTATTTGCATTATTTGATGTTGCTTCGATTTCGATATGCTTAGTTATTCTGGATGCTGCTTAGGTAAGCTCTCATTTTAATCTAGTTATTTAAAATGGCTTTTAGCTTCACTAGTTGTGAGCATCCTTCTATTCACCGTTAAGAATTAGGTGTAAATCTGGCGCAACACTGTTCCATTAAAATCTAAATAAAACTAGTTCATTTTCTAAACCTTGTTTTGGTAAAGTAGTCATATTTTTAAAGAACGTTGAACAGTTTTTAAACGTATAATAGCCCATTAAGTTGCTAATAATCCATCAAGGTCTTTGTCTCAATAAGCTGTATTTCATCACATTATATCGAAAAAAAAAGAAGATACCGTAATAAAAGTCAATATTAATAGATGCAAATCGATGCAAAACAATGAAAAACTATCATATGTCTTTTATGTAAGGAATTAGTTATACATTAATTTTATCAAGATAAGCAATTCGCGGTTCTAAATATTGATACTAAATAGTTAAATTTTATGATTCCCGTTCTGCGTATAATTTGCCACTTCCTAGGCGTAGTTATAAAACATATGCATTTTAAGTAGATATTTATTATGACGGCCAGTGAAATGACCCCGGTGCAGTAAATGATGTCTGAGTGGAGTATCAAGTGACCCAAGATTTTATTGCTAGATAGATTGATGGAAAATTAAGAATCTAAAAATAATTTAATGATCCTGAATATTAATAATTGTATGGATTGAGTCGGATAGATAACAACTTTTTTAAACGAGTTTTTTAAACTAAAAATAAACTAATCCTGACGTGATTTGGCATAATGTATAGCTAAACGACTGATTGACCCAAGTTGAAATCGTAATTATTGAACTCAAACCCTTGCCTGCCTAATAGGCGATGTGCCTAATTAGACATCCAACTATTCCACCCTGTCTCCTCAATAGTGACGTCATCCAAAAAACTCAAGCAAACACTTACATGCAATAGCGCGCAAAAGGAGAACGCACTGCACAAAGTGAAATCCGCATGAACACTCAATCACACCAGACGAAACCCTCGTGTTTAATTGACGGCCCACTCCATCAAAAGAACCTTAAACAGGACTGTAAACCCAACAAGTCAATACACAAGCCAATTTCAATCCTACCCCAACGATATAAGACTCAAATCGATGCACAAATAACTTTGCCAGTGCACCTTCGAGCGACTGCAGTAACTGCAAGTGATTTTAAACTTTATTGTACATAGTCAACGTGGAGTTTTGAAATTGAGTTGCACAATAGCATTGTCAACGGTGACTGTCACACATCAGTGGTGTCAAAGAAAAGACGCCCTTGTGTCTGCTGGTGTGCGTTGATAGAAATTGTGGAGAAAAATTGACGGCTGCGGCCATATTAGCGGTGAGGAAGCGGTTGTATTGAAAATTCAATTTTGAATATTATTTTACATGTGACTTGTTCCAACGAATCTTAATAATTTGACTGTTTTTATTGATTGCATAATTAAGCCGTTTTATCTTCAACATTAGCAAATATTACTTTAACATATTAAGTATAGATGGTATCGCAAAATAATTAAAATACTATTGATTCCTCATATGATTAACCTTAATTTATGGTCCTTCGAGCCGGATTGAAACCGCTGTCTCACCTAACAAGTAACTAACCCGTTGCACTGACAAAGTGAATGTTCCGCTGCGACGAAAATAGTAAACGATGTTTGACAAATAGCTAACAGATGTCGCGTCGGAGTGGGGGGCCGGAGTGGGGGGCCGCGGGTTTTTTGTGCCCGCTCCGTCGCCCAAGTCCCTCCCGTCTTAGCGAGTTGGCGAAGAAACATTTCGGACATCTGTATCGGATGGTTTCATTTTGACGTGGAAGTGTTGTCATATGGGATAAGTTGAGAGCGTTCGATGTGACGGCTGTGCGCTCTATTGTGGTCACTTAATTGACGTTTCTGTGATATTAGTAGGAGTTATGACGCGTCGGTTTTGATGGCTTTGTGAATAGAATCGTTGCGAGTTCGAGGATTTAGATAGAGGATAAAATGAATTTCAAAATTGACATGCTATGTTTTTATTTTGGCAATCATGTTACGGATAACACAGTGCATGTGTAAGTAATAAACGATTACTTTAACATTGCGTCTAAAACTGACTTAGCATTTTAGTATCTCAAAGAAACATTTTTTCATTTGATCGATATTTCATTTGAAAAACAATTTCTTTACCTTCTGTCAGATGAATTTCAATCTGCGGATAAAGGCCTAAGTTATGTACACCAGTTTTTATTGCAGTGGTACACTTCACACATCTTTAAAAATCTTATGGAGAATCTTTAATTACAGTTATTTCTTCGTCTGGTCTTCCTCCCCCGTCAAACTCTGTCGTTACTATAATACAAACTTCACAATCATACTTATGCACCAATTAACCACAATCCAACCAAATAATTTCCATAAATCCAACCTAAAAACCCCCAAATAAACACATCAAACTGAAAATGTAAAATAAGACTTAAGCCGTGAGGAATCCATCTATCAATCAATAAATCGTGCTAAAGATTGAGATATTCCACTCTGGTGGGGGTTTGGGAGGAGAGGGGGTGAGGCAGGCCCCGTGGCGCGGGAGGGGGGTAGTGTTTACCGCGCCCGTGACGGATATATCCCGCGTAGACACCCGTCAATCACCCGAGATATGATGAGAATTAATATTTCAAGAGATGTGTACGAGGGGCAAAGGGTCTTGATACTTGGTAACTTGCCTCTATTATGTAAGGGCATATGATTTAATTTAGGGCATGCTTTATAAATAGGAATATTTAATGAGAAATTAAAAGTATGTTGTATCAACGAATAGTTGATTGGTATGTAATAAACTATAATAAAGAAAACTTGATAAAGTTACTCATTTATTTCGCATTAGTGGAACAGATCTGGTGATCGAAATAAAAAAAATAATAACTTTGTAAATTATATCAAACTTTAAAATTAGAAGTAAGTTCACATTGACAAAGACAAAATTTAAATCTGTAGCACGATAAGATTTACTTCGGTTTTTTTTAATTAATTAATTCACACGGTCATGGTCGCAGCATAATACTAGCTTTATTATCTATTAGCAGATAAAAATAATTAAATTGGCGCATGACGCGGTCCCACACTTATCAATCAATTATCCTTACCAGCCGACACCTGACAAAGTTCAATGTCAATGAATTTTATCTCACGGTATTTTTTGCATACGTGCAAACACAGTTTGGATATCGTTATGGAAATGCTTTAAATGATATTTCAATTAATATTTATTTTTTTTATACTAGATTTCCTAATAGAGGGTTATCTTATGTATCGTGGATATCAAAACATTTTTTTATTCGCAAAATTTATTACTTTATTTATATACGATCGATCTAAAATACAGCTAAGTTATTGTTTTGACATTCCAGTAAATGTTGTTCTTTTAGCAAAACTATATTAAGCGCTAAGATTACGCCATGAACACTGCTCAATTATTAGGGCGATATGATAAATATGACATGCAATAGCACAATAGAAAAATAGTTTTAGAGACTCTTTTAATCCACTTATGGGATTTTTGAAGATATATTCATCTTCTTCTTCTAGCCTTCATCCCAAAGAATTATTAGGTACATAAGTAATAATAATTGGGTATTACAAAAACACTAGTATCAAAACCACTCAATCAGCACCATCTTACCAAATACGTGTAGACGTCAATGCGAAATCAATCAAGTCCAGTGGCGGCCGGGTGGCGGCGCGGGGGGTCGGGGGGTCTGCGGCGGGCCGGGGGGCCGGGGCCTTGACCTGTCACGTGTTTACCCTGCGCCGGCCCGCGCGTGACGCCTGATTGATGCCCGTAGAGGTGGGCCCACGCTTTTCACAACTTAAAAAGCTTTTCTTGCGAAAATATACGCTATATTTTATTTAATACAAAGGATTTTCAATAACCTATTTTTTTTTAATTGTTTTATTGAATTACGAAACTACATTTTGTAATTTTATTTTATCAGTTTTGTTAAAGAGTTATGCTTTAGTTTACTAAAACAATAGCACTTAGTATGTTAATCGACTTTAGTATGCTAGCGAGTTTTCTAGGGTGAAAGATGCTTGAACTCGACATAATTATGTTTACTGGAGAGTTAGTTACTTGTACTTCGATAGCCTTGTCCATACTTATAAATATTATAGTTACAGTAGCTCCATAAAACTCACACCTTAATTTCGCAGTTCAATATATTTTTCTAAACGTGCCTCAGTAATTTAGCACAATTCCTACAGTGAGAATGTGCTAAACACATGACGAGTGGCTCAGTAGATTGACATACTGCACTTGACATTATTATGTAGGCGCGGTGTAGGTGGACTCACTCGGTCTCGTTGCTTGTGGATAGTCAGATAATTATAAGGAGTCTATATGATACTAGGAAGGTATCAATAGAACATGTTTTCTTAGATTTACAAATAAGTTTTTTATGCATTTTATCACGGATTTGGTTTAATTTTTACATTTTTAGTTACGAAATAGACGACGGCGTAAGTTCCAGAATAATGTAGGATTCTATAGGTGTTTTTTTTTTTCAAATCGGTTCATGAATTTCAGAACCTGTTCAATGTAAGCCGACAATCAAATCCTCTTTATTATATTGGTTTAGAAGTACTAATACTTCTGTAATATATTATGTATTAGCGATGAATTCAAACTGATCGACTAACAGCGCGCCGGACGGACTGTCACAGCGCTTAAAGTACAGCTGTCAATTAATGGTGAAAATGTGTCAATCAACGCACAGACAGACGGATTTAACGTCATTACCCACCGCGGATTATAATATAGCATTGATTTATAAAAAACAACTTGACCAGTTCGTGTATTGGCGAGGTTGGACGTTTGTTTTGAATTATAAAATGTGTTATTGATTCGAATGTTGGACAAGGGATCGGATGCTGTAAATTAAATATAACATACCTTTATTTACCTCCTTATAAAATTAATTTAAACTTACAATTCACTTCTCAGAATGATGTGCACGCTTACCTGAAACAATTAAAAATAATTAGTATACGTTTACAAAACGTAAAATATTTTAATATCTGATATTAAATACGAGTGTAAAATATGTTTCCTGCCTACAATAGATAACAATTCTTCATTTTATAACAGCTGTTAAAAAGACAAAGCTTGTCATAATGTTTTAAATATCGTTATTTATTACATTTTTTGGCAATCAAAATACATGTAGATAGCTACGATTAAATCTGTATCAGCCCATATACGTCCCACTGCAGGGCACGGGCCTCCTCTACAATCGAGAGTACGATTGAGAGTGGTTAGGCCATATAGTCCACTACGCTGGAATATTGCGGGTTGGCGGACTTACATACCATAGAAATTTTTATAAATCGCTATGGTATGCAGGTTTCCTCACGATGTTTTCCTTCACCGTTTTAGTGCGTGGTGATTGACTATTAATACACACATGACTCCGAAAAGTCAGAGGTGTGCCCTGGGATTCGAACCCGCGACCATCGTGAACATGTTGGCAGTCGCGTCTAGTCCGTTTACCAACAGGCCACCACGCACTTAACACAACTTAACTTACATAATTTGAATTAAATTACGATTAAATACGTAATTTAATTCAAATTATGTAAAACAGTCTGACAGAGGGACATATTACCTGGAATAAAACGTGTAATGAAGGCCCAAAGAAAACGTTTGTAATTTTTTTATTATATTAATTTGCATAATTCAAGTTCTGTGAAAGTTATAAAAGTTAGATAGAATTTACAAGGCATAAGTGATATAAGACATCGAATGAACGTCAACTCCGGCTTTATGGATAGAATGGTTCGAAAGAGACAAAACCTCCGCTAACTAAAATATGTTTAGAAACTATGAATAAGTCCGTCAGTGTTCAACCAAAACAATAGCCACTAACAAACTCAACTAAAACACCAAATAATTTAAGTTCAATTTAAAAATGTGCAGAAAATCAAAGCAAGACAATTTCCCCGCCTAACTTACACGGTTCGATAAAAAAGCCCATTCCCAACGTGGGACATACCGGGCGCCTCGAGTTATATTCGCGCGCGCCGCTTCGTTATTGCCCCAACAGAATGGGCCTGAGTGCGTCCCTCTCTCGCCCATGCCAGAACGCCGAACAATCGCAGCTTACCTAGTAAAATTTTATTGGATCCACACGTGGCCTACACTCGGCCTGCATAATGCAAACGTACTTTTGCTAAAAAGAAAAGATAAGTGCATATTTATTTTATCCGAAAGCGGTATTTCTCCGCGGCCGTCAGTGTAAAGTCTTCGATTACAATTTAATGTCGTGATGGCGTTCGAGTTTTCGACGTTTAAAATCTCAAGTGCTGCGTGTGTGTTCTACAATAATGGGCTCTAGTGCTCCAAATTTAAAATTGAGAGTTGTTTAATTTGCATGCGGCGGTTGGGGCTCGTTGGTCGGCGGTCGGCGTGCCGTGGAAACGCCACAGCCTAGGAGCAGTCAGTAGAATGCGACAGGGGCGCTGCTTTCGATTATTTCTTTTAATATGTGAAGCAAGTAAGCTGTGGACTTTATTGCCGGCTCATTTGGGCCGGCGTTTGTTCCAAAGCTACGTTTACTGTTGTTGTGTGTCAGTGCGAGACATCATTAGCACTATTTACGTTCATAGAAATAACACAATTTCCGAAATTGCTTTGTTTCAAACGCCACAGTTGAACCATCGGGGGATAAAGTTTGTACCTCGAATTCAGTTTGATTGACGGATTGACGGCGTCAGGATAGTTTGATATACAGGGAATTGGTGTTTAATGTGAGAAATATATTTATAATATTGTATTTTAGACGATACTTTTATAAACAAATCGTACAAAGTAGAGACATGTTACAGTCATTTTAACCAACAAATTAAGTAAGGTCCATAATCCACAAATTACATTAAAATCGTAGTTATAATACTCCCGTCATGCATACCAGGTCGATGACCCGATAAAAGCTTAAAACATTCAAAAAGCTGTCAGGATGACAAGCTTATGAGAACACATAAATAGCGTGAAAAAATACATGCATTAACATTAGTATGGAAAATAAAACTATAAATTAACAGGGCGATAAGTGTCATCGCTTTGTGACATATTGTGGAGAAACACGCTGCTATTGATACTATGTCGCTGTTGTGGGGGACGGAGTTGGAGAGAATAAGGGGGGACTTGACCCACGGATTGTTTATGAATTATTACTCTGTGTGATTTACAATGATGATTGCATAGGTGACTGTGATATGTTTGAAAGCAATTTACTGTGACATAACAAATATATGCGCTTCGATGAAACGAATGTCAAAAAGTACTATGAAATTAAATGTGAATATTATACAAATAACAATTAAATAAGCCTTCACTTAAAACTTGAATTCGTAAAATTACTGAATACTTTGATAACATAACCTAATAGTTGGCTTACAATGTTTTCCGAATGGATATATGATTAAATATCAAAAGATTTAAATATACTCCCAAAACAGTAGCCTAACTACATCCCCTCGAACACGATTCAGAAATAATAAAGTCTATTTTGGCGTGCGATCACAACAAAATTGTTTATGATTCCCCGAACAGATGTCAATGATTTATCAAGCTAATAGCACACGTAACGACATCGGTTATATCGTAACCGTCCGTGCCAATAAATCAAACGAGTAAAAAATTGGAAATTATAATTTAATATAATGAGTTGTGTTGCTACGCTTAACATTAATGGTGGAATTAATTAGGATTATATGTCAATTTCGTTTAGTATAATCTTTGTGTCTAGACCGGTTGGATTTTATTAGTCTAAAGTCTAGTATTGGTGTCCGTCAACTTTGAACCTATTTTATTTGCTAACTGGTCAAAAGGATTTCTAATGCCCTGGAAAACTTTAAGTTTCTTGTGGTCGATGACGTGTGGTCAAGAAAGAGCAAAAGGCTCCAGAAAAAAATGTGAATTTCGATGTTTTCATTCGGCATAACAAAAAAAAAGAAATTGGCAGAATATTTGCAAGTGTGATTCCTAGCATCCAACCGAACGAGACCTCCAACTTAGCAGTCAATTAGTCCATATTTAGACTATTTACTTGATTTTGCACCAACGTGTCACGCGACAAGTCTACTTTCCCCTCATAACAGCGGAAACTTCTAATCAAGTGACATATCACAGTAAGCATCAATACTCCGTGACAAGCGGATTTCCTTACGATGTTTTTTTTTTTTCAAACGACTCTGCTATCTAAATGCTCAGCAATGGCAAGGTGTAGGTCAATACTAGAAATAAAATCAAATAAAGGAGTTTAATACTTTTTTTTAGCTCGAATAACAAGAGTAGTAGATGAAAAGCATGACGTCCGTCTAGAAACAAGAGAAATACCACTTAGACCTTGTATTATTGAGCATAACATAACACTGCACCGCAATTAACACCCGAAAATATTTTAAAACGTAATACATCCAACAGTCACATACATAGTCCTGACCCTACATTAAGATAGTCTTGTGTCGAGGGTGTCAGGAACTACATGAGACTTTTTTCGGTCTCACAAACACCCGGAACTGAAACAAATGCTGGTGGTACACACAAACATTTGTCTCGGTGTGGGGATCGAACCCGCGGCCTCTCGTTTCACGGCTGGCGTCTAACCAACTGCGTCATGGAGGCTGTTGGTCGATTTATCGGTATGTCCTAAATTTCTATTAATCATTGTCTACTATATCCCTTCAACCGGAACACAAAAGAATTTTCACTACTATTTGGCGACAAAAAAGACAAATCAGCAGTACAAACTCTGTGTTTGAACTTTATAATCTACCTACTATTTAATCTTTCAATTTGCATTCAGCTTCATACGATCTCTCATCTTCAACCTATACCTTGACCCCAGTATATTAATAGCTTTATTCATAGATGGGTATAAAATTTATTTTAGTAATCGTTTTTCTTTTGTCTTCTTCGTTCAAACTTAATTCGAAAGTCATTCGAAAGGGACAAATATCCTACAATTTACATTTCAAAACTATCTATAAATGGGGTCGTAAGACCATTCACAGACACAGAAGAAGCATTTCGGTTGTATCACATCAAATTCAGGTCTTCAGGAAAAACGGTAACATTAGTAATATTGTTGTAATGTATAAGTAAATGATGACACATCTACTGGTGGGGTGAGCGGTAGTGGTGGGGGTGTGGTGAGTGCAGTGGCTGCACTCACCGGACACTTGCTGCTGGTGCGCCGTACGAATAGTGTGTCTGTCGGAAATCAAACTGTGTTTCCTTTATATAACCTATACCAAATAGTGATCTGTACAATTGTCATTCTAAATTAATTGCAGATTTATTGTCATAATTCCACTTAGTTTTCTAATTAGAATATTAAACACAATCGCTTCCGTAAGATTCCACTGCGGGCCAATAAAACCGGCTACATAAATTCTAATATAAATTAATTCGTAACACATAAATAGAAATAAAATATCAACGGCTGTGTCGACTTTTATCAATATTTAATATTCATAAAATTGTAACTCATTTTTTATAGTCTCCACTATCAAATAACTGGCACGGTGAAACAATATTGGTGAGGTGGGTGGTTTATTAAATAAGCTATTAAATAAAATGTCACTATAACTTATATTTGTGAAAATATATAGTTTTGTGTAATACATACGCCTACGTATTTTTTAGTATGTTTCGTGTTAAAATAAACACTTTGTCACGTTTATAGCTTCCTTTAGCTGATTTATATAAATCATTATAATTAACATCTACTGACCAAGATTTAAAGCTTCATGAGTAATTCATTTCTAGGATTTTGTGCGTTGTTTTTTTGTTTTACGATCAAAAGAACTATAATAGTACCTACAATACACATTTTCTAAAAATTAGTTTTAATGTAAAAATCATTGCATGATATTGTAAAAAAAACTATTTTGTTTGAGATGTGATTACTGAATCACAAACAAAACACTGTCAGTTTAAGTGGTGCTCAATTGTTTATTAAATGAGTAAAATATTTAGAAAATAAATAAAAAACACATGTTCAGGGACCACGTCTGTGTACGCATCGATACTTTAGAGATCATGTTAAACTTTCGGTCTCGTTTGGGGCTATATATGGCAATAGCACTCATTATGCTAATCTTTTCCGATTTATATAAATAAGCTAGTCTCATAGGTCTAATTAAATACATCAGTACACCAAGCCGTATTGAACAATCGTGATAGCCCGAAGTCTAGATCCTTTCACATAATGAGGGGAAACTTAGTACTATCAAACACACATAAATGACCTGTAAAGACACTATAAAATGTATTGAAAGGATCATAAAATCGAAAAGGTTTAATTAAATTTATTTATCACAAGTTTCAATAAATGTATGCAACACGCAATGAAATCTCAGAACCGTTTAATTTAATGAGTTTTTGGAAGCTGTATATATCACAAAGTTTATGACGCTGTGTCAGATTTCCGTTCATTAATTTAAGATGCGATAAAACTTGATCTATTGTAGTTTAGTGATACAAACACGTACATTATTCGGCCCGTAGATGGACAAAAGTATGCTGAGTGGGCAGCGGCCGTAAAACAAGGATTTGACCAAATAAAATGTGACCGGGTCAAGTCAGGTGAGTCATGGCGACAGTTCGGCGGAAACACGACATTTTCGCAACCGATTAGCTCACTCGTATAACTCAGGCGATAAAAACGGAATCTTCGGGATATAAAACGAGAAACACGTAGTTAATACGGGCCCACGGCCGCGTGTCCGTTACCGAGGCTCATAAACCCGTCGTCCGGATGACGAATCATTAACAGCTTGCGTTTGATTTGGCACTTACACTTGCGACATTTCGACGCGCCGCGGGTTTTTTTTATCGCCGCCATTTATCCACAAATTCCACGACTTTGTATCATTGAATGATTAGTGCCGTACTTCTGCGCGATCAAAACACATGTTCTCAACGTTTCCAACATGTGACAATATTAATTCAAATCATTTGAGATTCCGTTCTACGCATTAAATTGTTAATGCGACAACGGTGGCCCAAACTCGAATATGCCATTTAATTTATTGCACGTTTTATATTCTTGATAACATATTCAGAAGCCACTTTTATGAGAGTTAAAATAACGCTGGTTTGGGCGTTTTTATCAGCGGTTATTGTGCGTGTTCTCTAACTCTGTAGGCGTTGTGGTTGAGAAAACAGAAACATAATTATTTATGAACGTGAAATCAAATGTGATACTGTCATAAAGAGAGAAAAATGACGCGTTATTCTTGATATTTGACGGTTTTCGAGCGGTGGGCGGCGGCCGGCGCGGACAATAAACCGCGACGTCTCGACGACAGATCGCCCGCGCCCGCTTATATTCGTAATGATTTGTAACCGCTATTTCTGACATAATCGTCGATGATCGACTGGTGAAGTCATCCTTGTGGCCTGCACTGTATTCGTGTATAATGAATCATTACGGTGACTTATTTGACGTAAAAGATTACATTCTTAAGGCAATACAAATGTTATCGTTGTTAAATATCAGCTGTAAATTATTTTGGATATTTATTTTTGTCAATGTGCATCATAGCGTGGAGTTTTTGTAAGAATATTTGCCATTTCGTAAGTTCCAGAATAAATTAAGGCTTATTCGTGTTAAGGATACCGATTTGTAATAAATTAATTCAGATTATGTTAAATTTTCTTGTTAAACTTTTGGAATAAACAAAACTATTAAAACATGGTGGTAAATTAATTTGGATGTAACATAAATTATGTTGTATATCATACATATTGTGCGGAATATTCTAGATAAAACCCTTCACTGTTGGTTAATAAGAGAACAAAGCAATGCATATAAACTTGCTTGCAAAAAGTTCGACCCACTTGCAATTCGTTCCTGGTGAACAAAATAAATAAGTGAAATTAAATAAAAATATATATGCTGTGTTGTAGAAATTAATCCTTGGTTTTTTCTAAGTGTTCTAAGAGACCTATCCACTTGATGGGAAGTGTACTGCAGTGATGATAAGCCAGCAAAGTAACATAAACTTGGATCACTACTCGCTTAATCACAATGTACAATGGTCACCAAAAGGTCGGATAGGAATCCGTATAGAAGGAGTAGGCAGTGATGCAACAAGGACATCCATGTTTCACCTTATACTATCCGGCAAAGATGTGATAGGAAGCGAGCCTATCGCAATATTGGTTACAATTCCTGACTCCGAGCCGATTATGAATAGAAAATCCAATATCACTTTGCATGACCCGGTATTCGAATCCGAGACCACAGCGTTGTAGCCATGCCGTACTATAACTGGGCCACCAAAGCAGTGTGACAAATATAAATCCAAGTTAGAAATATAAATCCGAGGGTTGGTCAATGTTTCTGCCCGCAAGTGTACAAATGAGCCCACAAATAGGCGCGTGTCAGCCCTGATGACCCCGATTCACTGCGCCTCGCCGATTGACGTGCTCGCTTTCACGCCGCCGCCGTCTCTCATCAGCTGCAGTTATGAGGACGGATTTAGGTGTTGTCGGGGGTCGTGACCTCAAGGGAAAACAGGTGGAATATCTTGGTACTCACTATTGGAACTCTTGGTAACTAGGATCGGTAGTTGACACAGTTTAATAAGCACCTCGACTTTTTTAGCCCGATAAGAAATGTATTTTATATAGCAAAACTAATAAGAAAAGGCTATAATTATTTTAAAATGTATTTCAATTGTCATGTAATACTATATTTATAAAAATAACAAATGAAAGTAAAGTAGGAAAACTTCTTCCTCAATATCTCACGGCAATAAAGAAAAGGAAAAGTTTGAAAAGATTCAGCTTACTGCTAAATTGTAATATAATGTTTTATGATCAATCTGTGGTAATAAAATTTGACAGATTTGAGGCTGTTCCATTGGATATTGCGCTTGTGAAATATGGGTCATTAAATGTGTTAAAAAGTTGGGACGAGATTTTTATACATGTTTTACCAGAAGCCGGATTTTTATTGACCTAAAAACTTATTATATTACGCACAATTGACATTATGATCTATAACAAAGGCAGAATTCGTCACCTTCCGGATACTTTCGACTAGAGAATAGAGAATCAATTTTTAAAGTCTATTATTGAAAAGAAAATGTTTTATAAATTTTTTGTTATACATTATTTACATACAGTCACTTTACCACCCGGTTCATGAGGGTGTCTTTCAGAGAAGAACGAGCAAGAAACTCTAACGTTGCTTTTCTCAAAACATCTTTATAATAAATACAATGATTATAGATTTACATAGACCGTCTAATCTTTCACAATCTATCTATCCAGATCAAAATATGTCCCCCATCCACCTCCCAACTCCAGCCCAGTTTGAATGAAACTAAACAGGTGGCACTGAGTTATAATGCCGTTGATGTATGCACCGGGGCACTGCGCGTGCGCAGGTGAAAATGTGCAGTAACGCAGTGTAAATACGCGAAATGTTCGTCAATCAGCCCCTGGTAAATATCTGGCCAGTGTTGGGAAAGAACAATAATCACCCCTGCTTTATGGGATTGTTGAACTGTAATTAATATTTTTAGAGGTAATTGGATGAGTCATTGAGCAGTTGTGTTGTGTGAAACTTGTAAAATACAATAGGGTTGTGTCCAATGCTTGATTTTGAGAAGTATGTAATGGGTCCTACGAAGTATGTCTTATAAAAAATATGAATTTGAAAACAGCATCAAAATTGGTTGTAAAATGACTAAGATATTCATATTTTTAATACTCCGGTGGGGAGTCGTCCCTTTCCCATGCATGTACCTTATGGAAGATGACGTCACGTCATGCAGGTTGCATCATTTGCTATTACTTAAAATAAATATATAAGTAATTTTTTAGCTTCTCGAGGAGGAAGTAGGTAACCTAATGACAAGTAACCCTATAAATTGTTGTTTGAAGACTATAGATATTTTACTCATTGAACAGAATGGATCTCCAGTACAGAAATGATACTCTTATTAGGCAAATCACGCGATTTCAGACAAATAAAAAAATCAATTGCCTGAGAAACAAACGTGTTACGTCACTATTCAGACGTCATCCGATGATAGTGATTGGATTGGTTATAACAAAATAAATATAACAAAATTTTGTCCCCAAATCTGTTTCACGCCTCTGTTTCAATATTTACCAATATTTCGTATTTTGCATACCTTATTACCCTTTTATGTCAGAATAAGTTGTAATAAGCAGGAGTAATACACATTAAGTCATTAATGATATTATAATTTAAGTACAAGCGGTGAATTTTACGAGCTATTTACGCGTTGCTCGTGGTATTATTTCTGTATTTTATGATTGAGAATATTTAATTTGATGTATTGTAAATTGTAGTGTCAATGTTTATTAATACGGATTACCGATAGCAATTTAATCTATTAAGGTTTGAAAGTGTAAGGTATGAATATACCTATAATATTTTAAAACGCATTATTGCACCAAAAGGGGTTTTAAAAGAAATACTCCATATTTTTATTCCTCTCACTGTCCCATCCCACACGCTTACGCATCGTTATTTAAGGATGATTTTATGGACATCTTATATTTGGATGATAATATAAGAAAATGACCTCTGATGTCATATTTTCGAAATATTATTTTACCCAACTTTTTTACAGGAATTTTTCATAGTATTCTCCAACCTGATTACTGAACCGAGGAATACTACACAAAATACACATTACCACTACACCAAAGCATCATAATTAACATAATTTCAAACACAAATTTAAACCCAAATCAATCGACACATCATATACCATTGGAATCAAAATATCCGAGATGTAAATTACAACTGTATACAAACAACTGAGTGTTTTGAAATTCTGGTTCGCGTCCAGCAAGCTATACTGTTCATACTTTACTGTCTTGTCTGCCGTTTGACAGTACAAAGCGGGTTCAAATCCGATTGCCTCACAATACAAACTATTGAGAAACTAAGGCATGCTGCAGGTTTGTGAATTGTGATATATTTCCTAATGTAATTAACATCGAATTATAAAAGGTAATATTTTGGGATGCCTTTATCCAGTAGCAGATAAGTGTTCTAGGTTCGAATACCGGATGAGTGACTTTGCAATCAAACACTCTGAGGAATTGTTCAACTTGATCCCTCTCCATTCCCAACCAGAACCACGCGTGCTGGCTTGCAAAACCATAGCTTGTCGGTCCACACCATTCTGGCGCGAACCAAACGGTTTTCTAATTCTTTTTTATGCCGCACCGTCATGCTGTGGAATTGTTTGCCGTCTCACGTGTGAAGAGGCACCTTAGCAGGCCGGCATAATTGTTTCCATTGGCATGGGACTGCCGTCTGATGCCAATGGATACTCTGCCTGGGCGGCATTAGCACTTACCATCAGGTGCAATGTCGCCACTATGCCCGGCCAGAATAAAACAAAATATAAAAGTACTATCATTTATGTGGTAGAATACAATATTCATTTATTGCGCTATCGTACACAAACATGACAATTTATATTACATTAAAAATTTAACACTTTAAAACTATTACAATTATTTTACATTAAAAAGTTTATCTCTCCGAAAAATCAACTTTCATCCATAATTTCAACGACTTTTTCACCATCATCATTACCAGAACTATCATCGCCAATCTCTAAAACTGATACGATAGGTTTATGGTAGCTGAAGTAAGAAACGAACAGTTTTGATTCGAACCTATTTAAATGTCTAATAAAGACCGCATCAATAGTAGTTTTGTATTTCGTTGTGCTAAGATTGCGATCATTCGACATAGTTAAACCAAATTCATTATTTAAAAATTCAATTAATAGTTGATTTTTATCGTCTGCGAAGTTTATGTTGAAATTTCCACTCAAAATCATTGGCAATTCATCAAAGCTTTATAAACTGACAGCTAACTCTCCATCCGTCTTACGCTTTTTCGATCAGGTCACGTGTCCTGACGCGAGTTTAAGATTTTATACCCATTACAGAAAAAGTGCTCAACGCCGCTAAAGAAGTTTTCACTTCAAAAAACCAAACGGAAAATTTTGATATATTGCATCACAAATAACTCAATCATACGACAAATTACATAAAACATTAAAGAAGGAAAACAAAAACAATAAGGATAATTATACGAAAATAAAATTTATCATAATAGATTAGTTATACATTTAAATACTTTGATAACTTGCTAAAAATAATATAAACATTAATGATAACGGGTAAAGCTGATTAACCATTATTGGAGGAAAAATTGTGTCTAAATCACAAATTCTGAGAAATGTATTGAATTGACAATGAATGATTATTGTTCGAGTGATAAAATTTGCGTTAAAAAAACCAAAATCATATCCATAATCAGTACTTAGAAACACTAATGAATTCTTAATAGCTTTAAATTTGATATTCGCTAATCATAAAATAAATCGACCGTGGGGGTAATACCAACTGATAAAACATAGGAAGTCGGTGTACAAAAAAATAGTGTTGCCATGGAAAAAAAAAGTATATCTGGCAGTAGATCTTTTTTATGTGAGAGGCTGCCTGAGTAGGTATGTCTATTTTACACGTAAAACGGCAGTGTAAATGCACTGATGTGTTGGGGTTTGAAGGATATTTTAACTAGAGTATCTATAGGACATATTGAGACTTAACATCTTATGTCTCAGAATGGCGAGCGCAGTGGAATGCCAATCATGGCTTTGTGATTCATGATTTGGTTTGGGTGCTACTGTCCATGGGTGGTCGTATCGCTTACCATCAGGCGAATGGCGAGCCATTCATAGGCATAAAAATAGTTTTAAACTTGAGATCAACATTTTTGCTAGCCTAATGTGGCTGGTAGTCTTCATATCACCTGCAAAATCTTGTACAAAAATATCAGGTATGCAACTTTCCTCACAGTTTTATCCGGCAACGTTAACAAGAATTAATGACGATTAATACCATTAAATCAACACCCCACAAAATAACCCGATAACCAACATAAAAACTCATAGCAATAAAACACTCGAAATAGCACGAAGGAAGCACTGAAGCGCGAACAAATCATTCTAATCTTACACTAAAATAAAATATCTTGAATATGTGACGAGGCCATAAAACGAGTATAAACAAAAACAAAACAAATGATGGGTGAGGGACGAGGGGAGGGAGGGAAGAGCGCGGGGGGCGGAGGGGGCGACGCAGAGATTTATGATGTCGCCAATTAAAAACGTAACATGCGCAGGAGTGGACGGGTAGCGTGATTCTCTAATGACACGTAGGAATATATGTTGCCAGCTGGAAGACTACGAATTCCTGACAGGAAAATTAAAAGCTACTGGTTAACAGATACGTGTGGAAAATAAATTATTTAGAGATTGTAAGATGGGAGTGAAATAAAGAACGATTATATCTTTGCTTAGTTTTGTTTCCACTTCATGTTCTAAACTGAAAGATATATTATATTATTATTATGCTATACTTTTAAACAATGCAGGATGATTTCAAGTAATAATAATTTAGATACGTTGTTTTGACATTTTTCTCCTTGTTGAATTCTCCAAAACGCAATTCATATGTTTCTTTACAAAAACACTCGGCCCTGTTCTACTCTGGATATCGGGGTTGGTACAATATCGTTACCTCGCCACGACAATTACACCATCAACCTGAACAAAACTACCAACAATGCGGGTTAATTTTAACAACTGGCAACACCTTTCCTCCCGCGGGATTTGGAACGCTTAGCGCGCTATTTCTGTAGCGTCGGTTGACAGACATACATTCTCTAACGGCCGATGCCAATAATCAATCGAAAAAAATTAGATTGAAGTCAATCTGTTTTGTTGTCAATTGTTTTCTACTTTTCGATTGGTCTCCTGTCATGTTGCCATAGTTTATTCACTACTGAGGTTGATTATTGGCAATATAGTATCAGAAAAACGATTGAGCTGTCAATCTAAAACGGCAAATTTTGGATTGGGTTTGTTTATTGGCAGCGGCTGTAAATCTATTGGCTTTTAAATTGTAATTTTAAAAGGATTTACAATTTATGTGTGTGCCTATAAAAAGAAATTCCTGGTCGGTGTGATTGTACGAAAATAACGCGGATGGATTGTCCAATTGTCTTATTGGACAGTTTTGTCTAAGTGGAATTATTTTACCATGTATCGGTTCAAGTTTATATATAAATAAATACACCCAACAGTCATATATGTACATATTCTGGAGTCAAGTTAAGATGAATTAAGTCTTGTGTCGTGAGTATCTGAATCTACGAGAGACTTTTCAGTCTCACAGACACCCAAACCTTTGTCACAGTGTTAGATTATGTTCAATCAGTCTAATATTTAAAGGTCGATAATATTAGAGCGATTAGATCTCCACACTGAGCCAAATATTATTATTATTTTTTGCACTGTTTCTCTATCAGCCCAATTGAGTCCCACTGCAGTTCATGGGCCCCTTTCATAATCCAGCATAAGACTGAGATTTTAGGGCCCTACAGTCCATCACGCAGACCTAGTGCGGGTTGACGAGCTTTACATACCAACTGTTTTTGAACTGGGTACCATAAATTTCAGTGTCGAGTTTCCAACCATGATTTATAATAACGGTATCCAACTCTATTATTTTAAGTATTACTTCCATTTTTGTTAATATTAGAGGTAAGTGGTAAATAGCTTGATGACAGTCCAAATATTGTCACGTGTATAATCACCGTTTTCCAACCAGTTTGGGAACAAGCACTTATAAGATTAAATATTTGGTTGCAGTGCTGGTAAATATTACGGTTCTCATATGGGAATTCTTTTCTGTGAATTTTTGCTTTGTTTGTTTTACATAAATACTACTTTTTACTATATTTACATCTTTATTCATTAAGGAGAACATGGGGAATGTATGGAAACATACGTCCCATTATTAAGTTAGGTAGGGTTGTAAAAACAATTTTTGCGAACTTATTTTCGAATTAACTAAAACACGCACATATAATTGGTATAGCAAACACATGAATTTGAATCAATTTGCAGATAAAATAATCCACTATGAGTGGTTTTCGATTTGCAAAATTCTTGTATGCCATGACAAAATAATTCTGCACTGCAAAGCAAAACTTGTCTCTATCACATTTGAGATGGAAATAGACTTAGTAAACTTGTAGCTCATCCATTCGGAATCACAAGCATTAACTAAAGTAGGTAAATATAAAATGACAAATACATAAGCATTTTAATCAAACAATCAATTAAAACAAACATTCCACATTTAAATAAATCCAAAAAAAAACATACAACAAATCACAAAGACTACTTAACATAATTAACGTATGCGCAACCCGCACTGCGCAAGAACACGAAAAACAAAAAGAACAATTTGAACAACTAGATCATTAAGTCAACAGGCGCTCGGCCGCACAGGTAGCGCCCACATTAAAATTCGTATTGGTTACATGAAAAGTCAATTAGTAACCAATGTGGGGGAAAAGCGCCTGCTTTAATTGCACCCGACAGCTGCGCCCGCGCACATGATCTGCGCTGCGGCCGTGGGTGTTCTCAACTTTATTGCTATTTTAATTGTTTTTTGATTGGACTTCCCAATTTGGGTGGATTTTAATGCAATTGTTGGCAACGTGATAACATGATTTTAATTAAACTGCTACACGCAGGCATATACCTACTGAACTAGACTGCCTTGTTATATTTTATAGATATCATAACCTCTAAATACATAATATACATAAGTGGAAGGAGTAAGGGTGCAAGGTTTATTACTATCTTTTCTTATCAGATGAATCAAAGTATATTTACCCAAATATAATTTCGAATCTATATGAAATCTACCAATAGCAATGTGTCAGAGTGGTAACTGGTATACTAGAAACACCTGTGCGAATTCCCAGCAGATGAAGCAAACCATACTTACCTAGATAGAAATTCAAATCTATATGAAATCTAGCCATAAAATTGTGTCAGAGTGTTACACTAAAAACCCTCTGCTTACCCTTTCGAGCAAAAAGGCGTGAGTTTATGCACTTAAATACAAAAAAAAAATCATTCTGTAACATAATAGAAAAGTAATGATATTCCGAAACGACGATTCGACTCGTCCACTCAATTATTGAATAGGGCAGAAAATAATAACTACAACACATATCGTTTACAACACAAATATTTGCTTATACTCATAAAATAGCTTTTGAAACCGATAGTAATTCAGGAGTAAAATAGTATAAGTAGTGGTAGAAATAGTAGTAAAATTGTAAGGGCGAAAGGTCAGTTTTTACACAATGTTACTGACACCTGCGCTCACCCATTAAGATACAGTTTTGTTTATGACCTCAAAGGACAAGCACTAATGAACGGAACTCTTGTTAAACCATATCTTAATCTCTAGTTATTTGTGATCCGTTGATATACGGACACCTGTCAGGCTTATAGGACAATCGTAGTTTCTTTCTTTTTTTGCGTATGCCCGGCAAACGACCAAACAGGTCATCTTATGGTAAGTAATAGCCCATGAATAACAACGCTTGGATCATAGATTTGTTGCCGGCCAATCAAATCGAGAGGGAAGGAAAAGAATAAGAGGAAAGGGGTATTGGGAATCCGGTAATATCACTCACCGAATGAAACGCGACAGCTAAGTTGTCACTTTACGTCGATCTCTTCTAGGCTGTAAGATGCAGCCTTGGACGAGCCAGCGTTCATGCTGTCATGACTGACTACAGCGTGGCCAGTCACAGTCAAGCCATACCATTTCCAATAGTTTTGTGAACTTGAGTTTTGATCATAGAATTCAAAATATTTGGAATCTGAGAGCTATTCCTAAATCAAGTAATCCTAAAAGAATTTATACTTTCCCAGTCAGCTAGTAATTTGCCAATCATTTGCTATCCAGGCGGTATTTCTGACAAATTTTTGTTAAAGAAGGAAGGTATCTGGTTGTAAAATTATATCTCTAACTTCACCATGTTCTGTTTACGTATATATTTCCAATTGGGTACTGAACCTAACTGATGGAAAAGTGATAGATTTAATGCGAGCTTATTGCCAGTTTTAGCTATAAAACAGTTCAATTATTTAAGTAAGTGCAAGTAAAATATTTAAAAAACATTAACAAACCCTTATCAAGTTGACACGTACCATTCACAAAGACCGCGTACTTACCTCATAACCACAATATAGGAAAAATAACAATAGGTTTAATTTAAGCGCCACACCTGTGCACATTTCAATCATGGCGGGTCTTTGTCTCGTCAATATTTATTACTCTGTAACACTGCTACAATAACAGATGTGTACCTATGTTCAGTAATTTATCGTCATTCCACGTTCATGCGTTTTAAAATTGAGTTTCGTTTGATGTATTTACTTGTCTCTTTACATTCATAAACACCTTTTACAAGAAGGGGTGGGACAGAGGGGTTTCAGGACTCTTAGGTTTCGCCTTGTGGTCAATTTTATGACGTGATAGGGGGCGGATTACCAATAGCTGACACCAGACTGATAATGAACAGAAAAATCTACTACACCTTTACCCAACACAGGATTCAAACTCGAGAATATCCGTTGTAATTGTATCGTAGTACAATTTTGCCACCGAGGCGATCTTGCTTCTTTAATGGGTCACATTGTAGTTAGATTCATAGTAACAGCCTAGCAATGTTAATTAACCTTAGGGCACTCGGGTTTGGATATAATGCACTATTTTGCCATTTATCAGCTAATTATCACTTACTTCTGAACGCGGCATCTTCTACAACCAAAAGTACAATTGCAAAGACGCTACAAGAAACAGTGAACTTTGCTTTAATTTATGTTGCTAAGATTACAAATGCTTCACCTATACCTATAACCTTGAATTAAGATTCTTATCATCTTAAATGTCTGCACAAATCCAAAGTCCCCAACTAGCATAAGTCATCCCATACCAAGCAAGCATTTTTCGCCTTTTTTGAATGAAGTATGTACAATATCTTGCGCACGCGTTGAAAACAATCGGAGAGTGGCCCCCGCTTAATTTGAATACCCCTCCCCCCGTACCCCCGCACCTACGGTGAAGGGGATTCCTAAAGAAGACGTATCTCACCACAAACCATTGTCCATTGTTTTTGTCCGCTGTTATTTATGACGGGCGGCGTACTCTCCTCTCTGTCTAGCGTCGACGAAAATGTCTAACCGTCTCGCTCTGACAAGGCTTCCGTACGGTAATGTCGGAGCTAATAAATTACGTTACAAAAGATTATTTATTAGTTTATTCATAGAGCGGCGTGGCGTATTGGTCTCGGAGGACGTTGGTGTTCTGTCTGAGAGGTTTTTTTGTTGTGATTGATTCGTGTCGCATTACAATGAGATTCGGATAGCCTACGGAATTTCAGATATTTTATAGAAATGGCGTAAGGAACTTTTCTTTTACTACGTCGAACAAGTTTCTTATCACATTTGATTTAGAAATATGAAAACAATTGTTAAATAATATTGAGATCAGTTGCTATTAGTTATTATTCAAATAATCAATTCTACAGTATTGACGTCAAACTTCACCAATTTTGAGATTAGATTCTTGAAAAAGAAAATGAAAATGATAATAATTTATTGAATCCATTAAAATCCTAAGTTTAATATCAACAACGGAACACTGATTTAATCTAATAAGATTGCATAGCAATACATTGTTCTGTTCTTTGTAACATTATTCCATTAAGATTCTTATAAGGCATTATTTCTTGCTGATATTTGTAGCGAATGTTTTTAATTTAACCAGGCACCAAGAAAGCCCTGTCTTTGCCATAATAATGATGTAATTAAATAATAGAAAAGAAAAACAGTTGCATTTATTCTGATGTACTCATCTTCATTCATTTCAGTAGTTAAGATAGTGGATAAAGATAACATTGACAATTTAAACAGACATAGAGAACAAACGCAGCCCCAATAAATTAGATACATCAAACAATACTCATTAATTATCAAACAAAAGTTTTTAATTAAAAAAAAGCACGCCATAAGAGCGGCAGACGGCGACGAATTCAGTCTCCGTCTCAACCGCCATAAATAATTGGGACAAAACCACCGCCCCCCCCCCTGCACCCCTGTACAACCCCCCGCAGTACCCTCCGCTCACCCCCACACCCGCGCGCCCGGATAAGTGTCCGAAATTTTCACAATCCGGCAATAAAAAGATAATTTATTAGTATAGCTCTTATTGTTTTCGTTATTTATGTGTATGATGTAATGTAATCTAGGCGGCATGGGCCCCCTAAATAAATAATTTCCAGTTTAATGTCGCTCCTTGCTTAATCTCTAGAGCGGCCGGCGTCGCGTTATGGTCGTCGGAGGTATTTTTAGGTCTAAATAAACATGATTTGTTGTACCGTTTGTGACAGGATTTAATTTCGTACAAGGCGGGCACGGTTCCCGGACACCCCGGTCGCCCCCGGACGCACGGACGCTCTTCCGACTGTATTGTGCATAGTAATCGTTTAAGATTATGGATGGCTGGAGACTGTTGGACTTTTATTAAATACTTATTCATTTATAAGAGCCTGTGTAGTGATTAGTGCGGTCGAGTCACTTGTGTGGTCTGGTGTAGCGGGTGTTAAATGTTGATTATAATTATTTTGTCTATTCAATTAAATTTTATGAATAGTGTTTGACGATAAATTCAAGGCGGGATAGAAATTATTTGAAGACTTTAATACTTTAACACTTTTTTTCAATAAATAGTTATAACGTATGTTGGCTGTTGCCTATTGATTCATACACGGAAATTATCTTCGAGCCAATGCATGATTCGAAAAGAACTAAGCAAAGAAGTATGTATGATTTTCAACTTTTTAGACTAACAGTATTCAATTGAATAAGCTGTTTAAAACATGTACCAGAAAGTATTAAGCTTAGTTTTTTTTTTACGTCTATTCTAATATTAAGTTATTTCAGTATGGTATATTCACCTTTTAATTAGATCAGTCATCAGATACCTACATTATTGTGGCCTTATTTATAAACAGTTCCAAAACCTACAACAGTTATTGTATGTTTGTCTTCATCTCTCAAACTCTATTCAAAAGACGTTCGAAACGCACAAACCATACGGTAACCAAAATACGATTTAAAACTGTCTATGAATAAGGCTTAAAAATAGCTTTAATTTAACTCAAAATATTCTTAAATTAAATATAAAAAACAATTACAAAAAGGCATATACAAATCAAACGCGTCGTTTCCCGACCGTCTGAACTTCAGTGGCCATTTCTGAAAATTAGTGGACTCGGGCCGGGTGGGGGGTGGGGGGTGAAGAGTGGGGCGGGGGTAGGAACGCCACGGCGTATGATTTACACCACTCCCGTATTATGTTTTGACTTTAATAAACAAAACGTTTGTCACTCCTCAGACAAGCCGCCGCCATCGCCACGTTAGAGAAATAAAAACTTGTGTATTAAAATTCTATTAAATTCTTAGTAAGAATTTACGGTGTTTTAAAGTAAGCGCAGTTAAAAGCGCTAAATGTGACTCCCCTTAACCTAATAACTCGGGAGCGGCACATGCCTGATCAACGCTCAAAAAAAAAATCTGATTGACTTTTGTTTTTTAACATATAAGAATAGAAGTCAATCAGTTTTTTTTTCTTATACCTATAATTGACGAGACGAGCATCCCATTCACCTGATGGTAAGCGTTACGAACGCTCATGAAAAGTAGCAAAATCAAAAAACACCATGGATTATAAAGCAATACTTTCCTTCCACAATGGATATCTCACTGGAAATATTTATTCTACACCTCTTCTAATTATTTTATTACCAAATGGAATATCTAGGGCTCTTTGAAGGAGTATTATTTAAAACATATATTTTTATATCATCGCTTATAGACGCACTGATAAACATCCTGAATTGAAATGGCGTGGAAAGATTAAATGAACTGTCTTCACAAAAGTCAATATGCAGGGATCATTCCTAATTATAAAATCTTATTTTTTACTTATACGTTACTTTGTCTAAAAAAAGTTATATAAAACAAGTACTACACTCTTTTTGCATGGGCTATACATAAAGTCAATTGTAAAGTATGAAGCCCAAGCCTTTGTATCACCATCTAAACTATACAAAAATTTAAGAAATAATCACAAACATACACATTAACCCACGAGAATCGAACAGGCATCCTTCAAAGGAGGGGTCGTTGCGACCGTGGGGGCGGGCGCGTGATTTATTGGGCTATAAAGTATTATAATTAAAAGCTGGGGGGTTGGGCGGAACTATGCCCGGTCACCGCGACCGCAACGGCCTTGTAATGATGATCGTCTGTGCAGGGTTGCAGTTTTGTACCGTCTTCCGTGTAGGGTTATTGAATACCTGGCTATTGTAAATTACTATGGATGACGTCACGGAATATTTTTTGATGCATTTAATTTGTAAGAATGGTGCAGTAGTTGGCTTGTTATTGTATTGAATGCTACCTAGAAAAGAGCTAAAATAGCGCAAAGTCGGGTAAATAATCTATCATATAAATCAGGTGAGTGGTATTCAAAGCATAATCTCACAAACTTCCTAATGTAGAGAATAGTTCTGCAGTGCGAAATGTATGTAAGAAATAAGATACCATGTCTAACTTATTTAAAATATGTTAAAAATATCGGTACAAATCTATATGATATTCATAAATAAAATAATATCTTAAGAGAAAAATTGAGATCATTGAGAAAGGTCCCTGCATTGAGACACTATACAATAATTTACATCGACACATCGATACATACCACCATAATCCGATCAGCACAATCGATATTTCAAAACGCATACCTCAATAACTCGTAATAAGGTAAAAATTGTGCGCAGACTTCAAGATCTAACCAATACGTGAGTGTTAAGTTAAAAAAACAACGCGACGACTGACGGATGGCGCGTCTGCTATGGGAGACCGAGCCGAGTCATAGAGTAAGAAATAATATTAAACAGATGCGACACAAGACTGTGGTATAGTTAGACGTTTATTTTGACCTTTTAGATGCTTTTGTGTTTAAATTAATAACAAAAAGATAACACTATCGAAATGGTGTTTAATTAGTGGATTCCAGAATACTGGTGAGAACTCAGAAATATTCCACCACTGGAAAATGATTATATTTAATCGATGTTGTGATATTAATCAATTTGTAGTTTTTTAAACCTGTTTTCCTTTTGACCTGCTTCATGCCTTTGTTCATGTAATGTTTCTATTTCATTTGTAATACATAAATGAAGATCATAAAAATGTTGCGCCTCAAGGGACCTTTGAAAAATACTCCACATAGCATAACAAATAACGATAAAACAACATGTACACGTACAAAAAACAAATAAAATAATAATCACGTGTCGGTTCTACACGTTTCGATTGTACTTAATCTATGGCGTTGTAACACAAGACGGCCGCGAAATCCGATCGCTAGTGAATAAAAATGGAAGCACGTATTAATCGGTTAGCTTATTTATATATTAAATATGTTTAAAACATAACGCCCATTTTAATGAGCCAGGCGTGTATGGAGTAATTAAATACTGGTTGTAGAGAGTCAATATTTTGTTAATATTTTTTATACGCCATGATGTAACTGCGTAGTGCACAGTTATGTTCTCTGTGATAAGTTATAACTCAGATTGGTTTTATATATAAAAAAAAAATTATATCATATTGTTATTACTGTTATTTTTAAGTTTTACCTCTGACCGCCAAAGTTGTATCCAATTTGATTGATTCAACTTACCTGAAAGAAAAAAGAAGTAAATATTAAATATTGATCGTATTGTGCAATGTTTATTTCATCATAAACATCGTTTTAAAAACAAATAATTATAAAGACCCGGTAAAAAAAATACAACTGAAATTAGGCATTTTTTCCCTTACTTAAGGTTGAAATCCCGCTATTCATCCACCAACTTTACAACCCAACAAATCAGACCATTTTGTCGCTATACTCTTATCCATTGGTTAAAATACGAACACTTATTAAATTCTTACAACTTAAGGACGTAATATTATTCAATTACAAAAACAAATTATTTCTTCATAAAAAAGTCAACTCAATTTTTTTTATTTTTCCACAAAATATCCGTAGGTAAAAAATTAAAAAACAACACATTTTTTTTAAATTTTCACTTACACATCCGCAGGTAGGAGCACCGGCAATATCACCTTAATAATCAGAATAAATATCTCATTCAACCACTTAATACAAAACCTACTCAAAAACAGCCAGTAAGACATTCGGGAACATTGGTATGAATGGGCCGCATTAGAGCCATCAACCCGTTTACCGCGGCTTAAAACTTGGCACGCTCGTCGCCGCGCGGGACGGGATGCGTGAGAATATGACAAATTTATGTAAAACGGCCCCCTCTTTGCGCGGGTAAGGCAGCCACCGGGAAATTAGTACTCATTCTGTGCTATGTTTACGAGTTTCGGTGCTGTGCGCCTCAAAAATATGATAATGGCACGGGCTGCGTCTGCCGCATCGATTGGACGTAATGTTCGGTGCAGTGTTGGAACTCTGTTGGGGTATGAGTGGCCCGCTTTATTGTTCATAAAGTTTGGAGAATGCATTCAAGTTGCTTTTCTTATTGAATTACTGTGTACTACGTTTTATAGTTTAAGAATGTAATGAGAATATTTTTTGCAAATTATATTTTGGTTTTGTTAGTTTAATAGAACATTTAAAAGTAAAACTAGTGGTATTTCGGAACACGGAAATATTAAATAGAGCCATAAAGAAGTCTAAAAACGATAACATCATAATTTAATTTCGCAGATAAGTAACTGTTAGATACATATCCACAAATTATTTATTACCCCGTATTAATTAGCGATAGATAAAAGCTTGAAAAATATGAATAAGAAATAATTTTGATAAGCCTGACATTTGCGAAATATTTGCATGTGACCCGTGTTTAGTCAACATTATTTTTTTCACTAAATCTTTCGGACCCGTTTTGCAGCATATCAAAAAAACAAGATGCTAATAGGCACTGTTCAAAAAAATTGTCCATCCTATTTAAAACTTTTTCCGTCTTAGTATAATTTTTCTTCACAGAATCCATTGTAAAGTAGTTTTAGAGTATTCTTATGCTCAGTAAGGTATAGTTATTACTACTAATCATGACGAACGCGTAGTCGCGTACATTCGACGCTAACTTGTTAACTTACGACACGGGAGAGCTCGTTTTTAATCAACGCGCAGGCGAGACGATTATAATCGCTGCGACTTTTCTATTTGGTTTAAAATATTAATATCGGCCCTAAGTTTCCGATTTTTTTAATAAATTGTAGTGTATACGAAATTGTATAAACCAAATTGGTAGAATAAAATCTAAACACCTCTTACAGAAAGAGAGAAAGCTTGAAGTAAGTTTGCTAATATTATTAAGAACACGAAGTTAGTTAAATGTGGAACGAACTATTGTAATAGATTTCCTAGTAAATTATATTAGTTAGTTATATACGAGTATCTCTTGACATTTTAAACTAAAGCATTTGTAATATTTCCATATGACGACAAAAGGGGCAATATACGTGCTTGAAATTTTTACATAGAAGTTATGTTAAGTATATCTATGTGTTCTAATCTAGAACAGTCGTATTTTTATGCACACACTACACAGTAATCTTACTTTACAGCCAAAATTTTGTAGGAAACCTTGTGTTTATATATAAACCATCTTGATTCCACCACAATGCGACCTATGACATGCGCATAAAAGTCGCAGTGGGGTCCCCTGATCGTGCGCCAGTCGCTCGTCTGCCCAGCCGGCAGTGTCGCCTGACAGATAGAAGTCAGATTTATGTGTTTACTGTATAAATCACGTCGTAGATGTCAACGTTGCTGGCATCTTCTTTTTTCGTCTGCAACTCTTGTCCGCCGTATATCATAGCTGTGGCTTTATGTCTTCCGTGCTGGGTTCAAGTTTTTTCTGACGTTGTTTGTGTGTTTGGATGAGCTTGAGTGACGTTTATTTTTGTGTACATCGCTGCTTTTGTAGTGGAGGCACGCGATTTGTTTTGTACGGGAGTATGAGTGTAAGTCGTAGTCACGTCTCTATGGCATAAAAGTTGGGAAACTAAATTTGGTAACATCTTAACACGATGTGATATTCGGAAGCGGGATTGTCGTAGAACTGCGTGTCTTACGAATGCTGTGCGTAACATTTTATGATTGTATATTAGAAATAATTGCATAGTGCCAAGTAGACTAACAGATCTGGTGTTCAAGCACCAAGTCTTCCTTCAAACTCAGTACAAATACAAAATTAAAACATGAATTCACTTCAAAACATTAACCTTCCGACGACCTACACAATGGCGCTATTTCCATCCACAATTCCGTTTGACAAATGCTGAAAAATCCAACAATAAAAATAACAATAGATTAGTATAAATGTGGTGTCGCGCGCAGTGTCGCAGTGTCGCGAGATCAATCATCGTCCCCTTAACGAGTGTCCCAGCTGTTGGCGCGATTGATACCGCTATAAACTATACACTGGGACAATCCTAGAATAGTGCGTGAAATCTTCGCTGTGCGTGAATGTGTGGATGCGGTATTAAAATATTCGAAAATGGATCATGGGTAACTAGATCTGAGTATAAGAGGGTAGGAACGAGCCTACAATCTTTTATGGAACACACAAAAATATTGTGGTGGGTCTAGGCTAAATTCTTTTATAGGACATGGCTTAATTAATAACAGCCAATAGTCTCATACATAGTCCTGACCCCACACTAAGATCGAGTCTTGTGTAGTGTAACAGAAACTAGAATAAATTTTCTATATCACGAACAATTTGGATCAAACAATTATGTTTCAGTATGGGGATCGAACTCGCGGCCTATTGTTTCACTGGAAGCATCTAACCAACTGCGCTATCGAGGTGGTCTTAAAAGAATGTGTTCGACCAACGGGGATTTTTTATTGCCCTTACAAGAAGAACAGAATGCGACACGCCTAATGGTATGTGGTCAACACTGCTGATGAAGATTCGCAGTGCCACTAACCCAGGGCAAAAGTCGCCATCTAATGTAAATATTTAAGCCTCGTTTGGACAGGTCATAGCACTTGGGACTGTCTCTGAGTATACTGAAGTCGACCACAAAACCTACGTTGCGCCTTGTTAATAAAGAAGCAAAAGAAAATATGCTTCACGTGGTCCAGCTTTACAAAGCGCGGGATGTACCTATTATTCTGCAGTATACATAGTCCACGGTTAAAACTTTCCATTACAGATGTCTTAGACAGTAGTTAACAGCTAAGATACCCTGCGTTTTAATTTCCCCACAATTACAACTACTCAATAACCTAAAATGAACAAGAAAACTACGTTCAAACCGACCGAAATTAATCAACACAATTGTCATAAACCCATTTAATTGCCACCGCATCCAAAATTCATAGTCGTAAACAGCGCCGCCCACGACACGTCGACGTAACGACACCAATAAAACAACCTGTTATTGTCGTCAAAGAACACTGTTCCGTCACACGAAGATTCTTTCCAACTCGCCTTGCAATATTACAGTTTTATAACACTTTTAATATATTACAACATTCTTTCGGTTTTCTTAACGACGTTTCGGAAAATGTGATTAAATTATGACACGAGGACCGATTTACGCAAGTTTGTATGTGATTTTTATTTTAAATCTTCGCGCATGATTTACACGACGCCGTTTGAGCGAATATGACTCATTTAATGGAGCACGTTTGTGTTATATTAATTGTGTGGAAATATACTAGAATGCTTGTTTTGTGATGATGCGTGCTAGACTGTGAAGACAATCAAGTAATAAAAATTTGTTCGCCAAAGAAAAGAGAGGGTTATTTGATAGACAGCACTGCAAGAGTACCGCATATTTTAAACAAAATAAGTCTGAAGAATTAAAAAGATACGTCCAAAGTCAGCTTTGGAATTTGTACTTTCACAGCATTCGAAATATTTGCGTGCCAATTGCATCCTTAACATTTGCCATTATCGCCAATTCTTACTCCATCAACATACTCTCAACTTTCAAACACTCAGAAACCCTATCAACCCGTCCCAAGTCAATCAATAACTTAATCAACCGCGCCGCAACCCAGCCCGGTACAATAGACCCACCTGAGTCCGCGCACATGCACAGTTTTCACAAAGTTCTTCAAGACAGCCCCGTTCGCTGCACTCGTTGACAATCGATTGACGGGCGACCCCCCGACCCCCCACCCCGCGGCCGGTGGGGGCCCGCCCCCCGAGGACCTCCCAACCTCGAGCGCACTCGGCTGACCTACATCGCGGTATTTATAATAATTGAACTGTGCAACGAACTAGTCAATCGTTTTTACTGCGATTACATTTGGGTGGGTTAGAGATAGACTATTTTGTGAGGAGCGGTGAGAATGTGTTTTAGAGGATATTTTTGGCGACTGGTTGGCGCATAGGTTACAGGGTTGAAGGATCACATATTGTACACAAAGAATTGATTGGTCAGCAGATTTTAAAGGTACGTTTCTTCATGAAGTGTAAATTATCCCTAATAGTCAATAACAGTCAAAAAGTTAAATCAATTTACACTTGAATGTTCTCGGCAGGCATAATGTAATACAACTCATAACAAAACTAATCAAAACATAATTAAATCATCTGGGTGATAAGCCATAGTCCAGCAAAGTATTAGATGAACTAGGGATGCTGATTTCCTAGGTTCTTTTAAGGACTCATCAAAATTATGTCATTCATAGTTGTTGCTCCATTCGATTCGAAATATATCTCTTGTCTTGGTGCACTAGGCGAAAACCTCATTAATGGTCAATAAGGAATTATATCAGCAAATAATAAATATTCAATCATGATTAAAATTTCGAGCAAAACACATCCGAACAAAATCTATGTCCAAGCTAGAATTCCATAGTGAAGACCAACTTCAATTCTGTTTCAATGAACCATTACCTAATAATAACACACATTTTCTCTAATTCAATTTCAATAACTCAAAACCCAGCCTTCAAACTACGGAACCCAAGAAGGCTTGCATTCGTCCGTGACGTATCGACGTCGCGGCGCAGACCGACGGAGTGACGGGGACTCGCCTCCGTCTTAAATTATGTCCGGGACGTGATAACGAACTGTGCGGGGGCCAACCCCCCGGCCGGTGGGGGGTCAACCCCCCAGGGCCGGCGGGGTGGTATTTACTTTTGCGACACACGACTACGTATGCCGTATTGTGTTATTGCATCTGTGAATTTCGAAGAATTCGATTTCTCCAGCCGCGGCCTTTATGGGAATTATTCATTGACACGAGTTGGAATGCGGTTGAGGTGTACAGGGTATTTAATTAGGAAATGAATATTGTTTGATAATAATTTGATAGACTTGGCATGCTTTTCAAGGGACACAGAACTTTGTAACTTTATTACAAGATTATAATTGATAACAAATCTTGACTTTTAAACTGACTTTGGCAGCAAAATTGTAATTGAGATTGTCTGAGAAGTCTGATTTTGTGAGACCAAAAAGTCTCGCACATTTTGGTACTCACTACATTTCACACAGACATACTACTACTATACTACTATCTAGTCAGTATTTTATGTGTGATGTTGTATGTGTTTTATTTATAAAGCCACCCCGATTTCCATATAAAAGGTCAAAAGAAATATTCATAAAACCTCCAAGAATATTTCGTCCGAAAAACTTTTATTTTTAAATTCACAAAAAAGGCAAATTACAATGCTAAAAATCATTGTACAAATGTGGGTGTTTTTAAAACGGGCACCTTTCAGCCGCGGCGGGACAAGACGTCCCGTGACGTCATCGCGATAACGTCAAAGGGTTGAGTTCCGTCGGAAAAAAAAGCGAAACATCCCTTATCTGCGCCGTTACCGACCGACGTCCGCCTGTCTCTCAATAATGCAAATAAAAAAATATGTTTTTAAAACTTTGACTTTTTCACGGAATTAACACTTTAACCTGTGACGGGCTTTGTGTTTTCAAATGTCAAGGTCGGTTTGACCAGCCTCTAGGCACTACTTTAAAGAAGTCTAATATTTTTAACTCTACAATTTCAGCAAGCAACTCACTCAAAGCAATAAATACTCTGTAAGACCAGCGGACAAAGAGATTGCAGTTCCTTTAAGAAATAAGAGTTTTACTATGAGATGTGACTCATGCGACTGTTGTATTTCAAAACCTGTCCCACCCATACAGCCACCTCTGTCACTTCTGTCAGCTAGCATCCTCAGTACGAACACCACTGTTGATCCTTGCTGACACTAAAACTCCGTCTCTTAGGACCCTATCTTGTCTATATTCTACAATTAAATTAATCAGAAAGACAAAATATTGGGTTATTCTTTTTTATTACTGCATTCTTTGTTGTCAAAAAAAATCTTCATAAAAACTAAATTCTAAGTTTCAAATTATCAATATTTTCAGTTGTCACTTAAATACCCACTTACCTGCTAACCCATCAACCCTTCTTCGTAAAAACTTAACCCTAAAACACGTCCACGAATGTCAAAAACTACTTAAAGGGTTTTAAGACGTCGCTACGGTACAATTGACCAAAAGTTGTTGCGATAGTTAAATCCTTTCAATTTGCGCGTCCCAGCGGTGGGATGTTGCAGGTCGTCGCGGCTGTCAGGGCGAAAAGTACCCCGAATAGATTAAAGGGTTCGAAGTTACGAGTACCGTTGGAGTGTTAACAAGTTTGCGGAATTGGACGAATTCGTGTGAATTGATAAGTCTACATTGTTCTGATGTGTGTTTATGGGTTAACTGATGAAATATTTTGAATGAAATTTCAATGTTGTTAATTTTGTCATCGTAACAGATAATTGTAACGAAATATAAATTGAAATATATTCATAACCCTATTCATTTAGAATAGTGAAATTTTGTATAGTTGTAAACATTAACATTCATTTTATAAACCCATCTATAATTTTCATTTTATTTAAAACAAAGAAACCAGAAATTCATAAAACTAAACTCACAAAGTTATACTTGTGTTCTTTATTAATAATATTCAAAATATAATCTTAATTAAAAAATCCAATATATTAACCAAAACGAAAGGAGACGAAACACAAAAGCAATCCAAACTAACATCTGAAGACAATTCCGCGTCCATCTTGCGAATTAAAAGTGCAGGTGGCTGCTGTCCGGCATTGATCTGCCGGTGACGCGCCGGACGATGGAGACGTCACCCCGGACACCCGGGCACCCGGGCACCCACCCGGACATACCCCCCACCCCCCACCACGTGTGGACATGCTTAGAGACGGCATTGATAATGCGCTCTCGTGTTTTATATTTCTACTTTGTGGACATGATTATGCTCGGTTTTCGAATGCACTGTACATTTAAATCAGGAAGGAGATTTAAATTATAGAATGGGATTTGAAATATTACAAATATATGTTTTAGTTATTCTTGCAAATGTTTCCGGAGACTAAGAGGTGACACAAAAAAGAACGGCAACTAAAAATGCTGTAATGAAAACAAATGTTTTACTTTTTTTTGTAAAAAAAAAAAACATTTCTGTGAATACAATTTTTTTTATTGGAATATTCATTTAAACACGCAATTTCCTAGCTATAGTTGACCATTTCATTGAAACTGTTAATAGGCTCCTAAGTGGCAAATAATTTTATAGTTAAAAGATAACTGAGTTATTTGAATAAACTAATGCTGTGTTAGGCTGTTTTAAGAACCCAAAAACCAGCAATTATGAAGTATTTAACACCTGCAAAATCTTAAGGTCTTACCTTTCAGTGTATAGCACCTAGGCATAGCTTAAAATTCTAGCTCAAAGTCTAGGCATGATCCAGGCACAAAGGAACGCCATGCCTTCAGTACGGGGACAGTGCAACAGAGAGAGGATGTAATCAACGTGTGATTGACGTCACGTCTCGGATTATGATGTCTTCGTGAGTGGACTCTGGTAGGTAAGGATTTTGGATGTAAAGTTAGGTACCTAGTTTCTAAATTCGACCGAGTCTTAGGTTGTATTGTGGTTTGGAAGTGACATTATTTTGTGAGGTGTTAACTGACTGAAATCAATCGATGTCCTTTGCAAGAATTTCCAAGAAATTTAATATTACATTCCGTAAGTCCTTATACTTTTACTTTGTTGAAAAAGTCTGTGCCCATAAGTGGGGCGTATATAAGCAAGTAGTTTTGTAATTTGGTAAAAACCTTAGCCAATCTTAACGAGCTATGTCGGTTCCAAGTTACTTTAAAATTTAAGATCAACTAACACCCGTCCTAAAATATCGGTTCCAGTGAAACGACATATTCTTAATAATGAGCAGTAAGACAATGGCAGTTAATGAAGCCGAGTGCGATGTGAATCAGTACAACTATTCACAAATTAGTCGCCACACTCGCGCCGGACCCGGCCACATCCGCGGCAGGGCTGCCACTCACGGGGAAGTAAGGGTTAATGAGAAATTATTTTGAGGTTCAGGGATAAGTCACATGGACGAAAATAGTTAAAAATTTTAGTGGTTCGGGGAAAAGAGATATCAGACTTAAGTTTTATTAATGGCTTCTTAGATTTCCGCGATTACATTGAAATACGATTATTTACGGATTAATTAAACCAAATCCGCGATAAAACCCGTAAATAATAGTTTTATTTTTATATTCTTTTTAGTTAATCAAAACCTACTACGTAGAGCATATTATCAAACTAAATGCAACTAAACCGCGTGGTTAACACGTTTTTACTAAGACTGTGGTTCTACTTATGTTTTAGAAAAGATTTGGAGGAGTTTTCGAAGTGTAGATAAGTAAAGATTAACGTCAACCTCACGGTATCATCGTGGGAAACCGTCATAACATTTACATTTATTACAAAATTTACATTAATATTTTTTTTTCATTAATACATGTAAAATAAAACACGGAATTTCTATTTATATAAACTTATTATTCTCATGGAATATGTATTTTCAAACAGGTAGTCTTTGAAACGAAACGCCGACAAACTTATTATCTTAAACACGCGATCGAATAAAAACTACATTGACATAATTATTTCTTTTTTCTACTAATAGACTAGAGAATCAGTTATAGAAAATCAAAGCCTTTAAAAAAAGATCTATTGGAAAGCAATCACATGTACACACACACAACCACCTACTTCCAGCAAATTTTACAAAATTCTTTCGGTTTTGGGATTGTACCTTGTACCTTTTGTTTGTACCTTGTGTTTGTACCTTTCGATCACTGTATAACTGAAATAGGTTTTAAAACTGTCTATTCATAAAGCCGTTTACTTATACGTAGATATCAAACAAAAAATATATCGTACCCCGGCGTTACACTGTCACTTATGCAAAAATTGCAAAGGTTTGAAGCTAAAAAATGATACCATAGTATATTTTTACACGTTCATTATTTTTTAACAGTAAGTTAAAAGTTATATTGTAATAAAAGTTATTTATCTTGCATATGTCTTGTATCATATTTTTATGCAATGTCAAACTTTAAACGCTTCTCCTCAAGTAACATTTTTGCATAAGTGACCGTGTCGCACAAGGGGTGCGATACATCGTCAGTGGCAGCCCTACAACTCCCGAGCCGGACCGAGCCCGTCTTGCGCCGTTTGACGGAGCGAAATCACTCTAAAAGTTTTAATGCCGTTTCCGGCGGGACGGTGGGACGGGCGCGCCTTCAGTGAGTGGACACTGTACTGCGGTAACTTCGGCGTGATTGAGTTGTCTTGTCTATGATTGAAGCTTGGTTCATGTGGATGTTTTTAAATATTTCGTAAAGTATGTTTTTTTAGAATTTAAGCAAATATACGGATTAATCGATTTTTACCGATCGCCCGCATATCATCGATTTTTGTACCAAAAATCGAGTATTTGTGGTAAAATCTTTTGAGATATACTGTCATCGCAAAATCATCTTTCGAACTGTAATTTCCAGTTACAAAGGAATGCTACTTAGGAATTTACTTTGAGACTCAATAGTTCATTGTTCAGATACATTACCGTTTTTCCAATGACCCTAGGAAGTCAATGCACTTTCGAACATTATTAAAACTTAATTTAACAAAACCTAAAATCACCGAACAAACCCCATCACATTAAACACGACAGCAACTAACCGCCGAACAGCTAATACATTTCAACACAAAACGAGAATAAATGAAAAATTAATTGAAAATCGCACCATTTTCTAACCGCGTCGCGTCGTGACAGATTATATCTGTTAATACCCAATTATTCCCACCCCTGGTGCACTGGAGGGTGGGGAGGAGAGGGTACCTACCCTCACGTAACGGGATATAATAATGCTCGCTATATATAAAGGCGTACAGACGGACAGTCCGTCAGATGGGCAATAAAGAGCTGTGAAGTTTCCGTAAGGTCTTTTATACCAAACGACTTGGTTTAACAGATATTTTTTATTCTTTCGTAAAGATGAGACATCTTTATGAATGGCAATGGATGGATGGCGAGCGCAGTGGAATGCCAAGCATTGATTGGAAATTCAAGGTGTTGTTTGGCTTTGTTAGTGTTCATGAGCGTTCGTATTGCTTACCATAAGTCGAACGGCATGCTTATCTCGCCATTCCATATTATTGGTCTGGAATATGGAATAGCAGTAGCAAATGTATGAAAGGCCACATATTTTTTTATCCTTGGAACCTTCAATTTATACTGCTGTTCTGATACCAGTAGAAGTGAATGACAAACTGATGTCATTGCTGCCAGTGGTGGCCTGAGGCTTATTCATTGGCAGTCCTTAAGAACGCAGTGAGTTGGCATAGTGTGCTTAGTAAGTGTATGTTCCGATTGTGATGGAAACATTACTTTTATCATCACTAAAACAACCTGTTCTTCTTGTCATTCAATAAGTGTTAAAAAATATATATATGCTATTCACTACAAATTGTATATATTGACGTATACTACTTACTTTACATTTGACGTCCGTATTAATAAATTCCCAAAGCGACTTAAATACTTTAAAAATAAAAGCCAGGAAGGCGGGTTGACGTCGTATCGACACGTCTCGCCTCATCTAAAGGGTCCCGTGTCGTGGACAGGCGGTGTCCAGCGAGACCCCCCTAGGGGGTGTGGGGTGGGGGGTCGGCGGGCCGGGGGGTGCCCGTGACGTCACAAGATGTTAGAGTTAAATGCACTCGCTAGCTCAGAGAGAACGCTTTTTGTAATGTGACATTTTTTTCTAACAATACGGGTATTGTGAAATACTCGTGCCGTTTTAACTGAATTATGATGTAGTGAATGTCGGTTAATTGTATAGGGTTCTACTTTACACGTAAATAATATATTTTTTTATTTATATGTTTAGTCACAGTCAAAGTCTTTAAGACTAGACAAAATGACGAAGTTTGAGCTGGAAAATGGACCCTAGTATGAGCTCGGATAATGCCAAAAAAATATCTTTAAGATTTTAACGGGTTAATTCTTTTAATTTATGTATGTGTACAAAATATAAAAATGTTTCAGAACATTAACATTAAATTGATCAAAAATTTATGAGGTCTTAAACCTAACTCCTCGCAGAAAAATTACACCTTAGTCCTTACTCAAAAGGTGTTAATAGTCAAACATTAACCAAGGAGCACCGTTCGGAAACTGATAGGTACGCGGTAAAATTCGCGAAATGCACTTATTACAGCCGGGCCGGGATCAGGCGGGATTCCGGGATGATTGGCAATAGCAGGGATAACGGGGCAATTTTAATGGGATCTTTTCGATAGGTACCGATTATTGCACGTTCGAATATTAAGGGTGCGACTTATTAAACGCGCAACTATTTTTAAATGAATAAGTATTGTTTTCATTCAAAACTATTAATTCATCATTTTAAAAGTAAACGTCAACATACTTTTGAGTAAGAAGTGCGATGTAATTAGTTTTTACAACAGTTGTTTTAGAGGAATTATACTTAGTCAACACCACGCTATAAGCTGGTAGATAATTCATTCATAGGTTAGCGAACACCGTGCACAATGTCAAAATCATAGTGACATTAGGCTTTAAGCAGACTCGTATTTGGGTCGATAAGGCATAGGTCATTTTAAGTAGATATACAATTTAAATGCAATACACGTTCAAAGCTATATCTGAGAAATACCGCTGTGTGGAAGCTTCTCTTATCACACAGCACAATGCTGAGATGATAACCTGTTGTCGTAAATAAGCTATAGAGACGTAACTTGTGGCCTGCTTTCATCTCTTTTTTGTTCTTCTGTGTTTTATAACCTAACTACAATAAATGATTGTCGTATACGGCAAATTTCGTGGCATTAAAAGTATTTTCTTTCTTTCATTAAGTTATTGCAGTAAATTTATTTTCAAACCAAAAACAAGAAACATATATTCTGATGTTTCATCAGGTGGAATATTCTTCTTTAGTCGTTGTATATTGTATAAAATTCGCCAGCAACTCCCGGGGTGCACATTAATTTAGCGAACGCTCCGCCAATGGATCTCTCATATCGTCGGCTTTACGTATTATTTGAAGTAAAATATAATTTATAAATTGATCGTAGCGGGATCGACAGCCGCCATACGACGATTTATTTCATTTGCTCACATATTGATACAGGCTTCGTTGATGCGTTGGTCGGAGTAATTGTGTTGATGATCATTGATCAGAATATCACTTGTCACCAGTAAATATATCTAGTTGGCATTTTATCATAAGGGTAGATGGCTAATCGAAAATCTTTTTTTTTTTGTTGACTTTTAAAACAACAGATAATCCATTTGTAATTTATCCCCTCATTAGGCAGGTCTGTATTGATGGGAAGGGAATGCCTAGTAATTTGCGTTATTACATTCATAGATCTTAGATGACTCATCCCCTAATAAACACTGTGACTAAATATATAATTTTGAGTTCAATTTTGATAACATAAAAAGCCTTTCAACATTGTTTCTAATACTTCTCCAAAAATAGTATCAAGGCTGCAAAAAAGTTCTCTAGATTACAGTGTGTATATTTTATTAGGATACCTATTACGTACCTTGTGGGTGGCCTAACTGAGATTTACAGATATATTTGTACTGGGTCTTACTCCACGAGGCTCCTGAGGGAATAGCCGAAAACTGAAGAATTCGAACTTACCTGAAACAAAAGACAATTTGTTAAAAATGAATATCGTAAAAAACAAATTGATATGATGCAAAAACTGTACACTAATCAGAATATTTGAAACCTAATATCACTGTTTCCGTAAGATTACAAGTTTCCTGTCCTCAATTGAATCACGAATATTACAAAGCAAGCTTGACGCACAATTGATTATGATGAAAATTATGTTGATGATGACAATAATGGTAAACTTGATATTGATCAGCATGACAATACTACCATTGAATCAAACAATGACGATTTCCTCCTTTGTAACAAAATTAAACACAATGAAGCGATACTTTAACCTAAAACTAAGCACTACAATTTAGAAATAAGCCACACAACCTCAAGAAGTCATTCGAAAACAAGTACATAAATAAAATAAAGGCAATCGCGTTACCACAATAGACAAGTGACAGCGGGCGGGCAGGGGACTCCATTGGAATTGTATATACGATGGAGTGGATTTAATATCGTTCGAAATGTCCCACTGAAAGATAGTGTCCGAGACGCCACGCCAGTGCCAGGGGTCGGGACTTTCACTTCATTTTCAAAGCTTGGAAATGTTTAAGGGTGTTTTTGGATCGATTTTGATTTTAAGGACTTTAATTCCAGAGATTTGTTTGATGCTAAGGCTAGAACAGAAATTAGTTAAACATAAACATAAATAAGTAATGTTGTCACGGAATTTCTAGTTAATGACAATTTTAATCTAGTAGGGCAACATACAATCATTTTGGAAGTCAACGTGTGCAGTAATTAATTATTTACAATAAGAAAAAAGTAAGTGTTTAAAACAAAATAATCATGTGGCATTTTATGCAGCAAATTCCGAGCCCAAATTAATCTGAATCCATTAATAAATAAGTAGTGTCTTTAACACTATCATAACAGTCATCATAACTACTATCATAACACTATCATAACACTATCATAACAGTATCATAACTTCTTTTCATTAAATCATTTGGAAACTGTAGTATATTATAATTTATGTATGATTTTGTATTATTTATTTGTATGTATGTATGTATGTATATATATATATATATAATATATATATATGTATTTTTATGGATATGTATATGTATATTAGTAGTTATGTTTAATTAGTATTATTTAGCTTTAAGTAATTCTTTATTTGTTACACTGCCCTCTCTCCCTCTCCTTCATTTAAATCCATCCCATGGTTGTCTGTAAGATATTGCTGTTGAGCGATAAGACCGCCATTTGTACTATTTGTTATTATTATTTCTGTTTGTTTGTATTGTTAAGCTTGTGTACAATAAAGATTTAAATAAATAATAAATAAATAAACAGTCTAAAACCATTTACGGGTACTATTTTATGCAAATGCACCGATACGTAATTCCATTACAGGAAACCGAACTGTAAAATTAACTGAGTATATAAAATCGCGAGTCTAGTCCAATCCGTACGTCATCTTAACCCTCTGCCGCGACCCGGAATTTTATAAACACGTCCCGCACGGGCCGGTGTGATCCAATTTTATTTCACCGAGTGAGAAATTTCCATTGGCCCGGTCACTTGTACCACAATCATATCGTATTTATGTATTATTTAACGTCCTGTAGGTGGATTTGCATGGATTCTATTCCCCTTCCTGCCAATAGATAGTGGATTTGGGATAACCTTTTTCGGTTATATTAGTGTGGGTTTAAATTTTTATTAGCCGACATAAAAATGATTTGAAACGACCCTGTTCTTTGTGGATTACCCGTGTAGTGTGGAATTGTTATCGGCTGTGCTTTATAAGGGAAAATTACTTAAGTTATTTGTGCAGTTTTTGCCATCGGTTTATTTGGATATGGATACTTTTACTCCGTATAGTATCATTAACGGAGAAAGCTGATGTTTTATTATCGACATACCAGTTTGTTCAATTTATTTATTCAATAAAAAAAAAACAAAAAATATTTATTTGTCTTGCGTTATATTCGTAGTATCCTACTCCCTATTTTCATTTATTAAGCGGTCACTCTATATCTATAAAATAGGACACCCGTCCAAAATATTTAATACATATAAAATTAGTCCGGAGCAATAACACCAAACTGGCAGTACATTGAAAATGGGCAAAGTTATACAAAACTCGTCCCTGCACGTCCGAATTTAAATTGTCGACTACGAGGGTATCGAATACTTAAGACGAGATGCGATTTGGAAAAAAAGAAAAACACAAATCCTTGGATCCGCGTCGGGCGCGTCGGGCCGCGCTCACGACAGCCCGTGTAAACACCGGCCATATTGTTACCCGGCCGCAATCTCGTATCAACCGACCAAATAGCTTGGATACTTATGTAAATAGGACCACAACCCCGCTTATTGTATATCTAATTTGATTTCTTTTGCAATACCGTGATGGGATTCAACGAATATTGGTCGTACCTGCCCATCTAATAACGGCCCGGCTCGGAATGTGAACATTTTAGGGTTAAGAGATCAGATACGACTGGCCTTTAAAATATTTATGGAGGGGACAGTGGATCGCGTCTTACAGGTTCCTACTGTCATCCAATTTTCGTTTATGCGTTTTGTAAGTTAGTTTTCCGTGCGAAACGCTCGGAGGGTCGGCCGGGTTTTTATAAGTGTTAATTAAGGGATGTTATATTCATGTTATGGGGTGGCGAGCGCAGATGGTTCCGGCGGTAGTTTAAAGAAAACTCCTTCGTGTTAATAATGTAAGGTAAAAGTTGCGCGCCTCGTGATAGTTTCCGTATCAGTTTCATACTCGAGTAGTTAATAAGGGTTTGATGTTAAACTGTGTTTTATTAAAGCACTTAGTTTATAAAGTTAACCGCAATAAGATGAGTTTGAGAAAAAAAATGATTTTCTTATGTGGATGCAGAACATCTTATAGTAAGTTGTAGCTTTTCAATTTATATCTCGTCATTTGACACAACTACGCTTAACACTTGTATTACCCATTAAACACTGAGAACTATGAAATCTGGTGTTTGTTTCCTATCAAGACCAGGCACCACAATGTTTGCATGTTGGCTCTAAAAAATTATATAAATTGCGTGAAATACAAGACAGTGTGAGATATGGAACGTGAGTAATATTTTGTGGGTAGCAAAATAATAAATAAGTTGTGTCGCAGATTCGGTTTTGATATTACATCTCCAATTGACACCACTATTGATTCCGTGCACAATACAAATTTAAGTTCTAATAACGTATTTAGGCAATAAGTCCACTAAATCCACGACATCCGATCCAAAATTAAAACGCGTAACTCCATCTAAAAGGAGTATTAAACGAGAAGTTAATTAAAAATAGACATTAATAGGCGGTTGAGGCCGTGTCGCACTACACGCCTCACAAAAAGAACGGAGAATTTGTAACTTTCCTCTCGAATTTCCCAACCCTTTCCAAAGTTGACATGAACTACTTAGCCATGTTGCACTACGTCCATTTCTCCGGTCAGATTTGGTCCGTTAATCGCGACTTGTTGTTTTTCAACTGACAGAATGAAGAGAATGTTAAATTAAAGTTTCGGTTTTGCTAACGTGACGCGCAATGGACACTGCCTTGTCTTTTACTATCTTTTTTGCTTTTGGTAGACATCCAAAGGTTAGGTTTGTATTGGTAAGTTATTTGTGTGCTTGAATGCTTGTTTCCAACGAAATAATTTGGATGGCCTAACAAGAAGCAATGCGCTCGAGTGATTTCATAGTAACAGACGTTTGAAAATCATAAGATATGAGCTAGATGCCTTCGGTGTTTGAACGCCCGTCCTGTTTTAGTTATCAAATAGTAATAATAACTTGCATTACATTTCCTTGACGAAAAGGACATTTCTACAAATCAAAGACATCACGGGCAAATCTTTTTATTTTCCTATTTACAACAATTTTCATATCGTGCAATGCTGATGAAGGTAACTGCAATTATACGATCAGTTTCACTGTAAAATATTTACCATCCAAAAACCCCTGAATCTAACTACAAGACAGCATGAAACGAAAAAAAAAAACATCGTCACTCATTCCAAAGACAATTTAGCTCACAAATGGACGATGGAAAAGTTGTCGCAGAAAAGAAGCAAAACTGCTAATTTGGTTGCGACTCGTGACGAACGTACAGACAAACACTAGTTTACACGTCACGCGAAATTAGCCCGGCAACTTTTCAAATTAAACTTTCTTTATGGTTAATGTCGGGAAATATTCTATGCAAAAGTGTAATTCACTGCGTCGCGCTAGCAAATAACAACTAAGGTATAGACTTGGTAATGATTAACTTTGGATTTAAGAAAGGTGTTTTCGTACCAAATTAAAGATAATTATGTAGAATTCGACTTTAAGGAGTAGTATTACAATTGTAATTCGTTGGATGAGAGAGAAGCAGAGAAGCAAAAGTTCTATGTAAGACGATATAATCCATCATAATTTATTTATTTATTCAAGCAAAGGAAACAAACAAACAGGCGAAATAATATAGCTAAACTCGACATATTCTTTCTGTCAGCTCGTACCTATAAGAGACAAATTACAAGTATACTAGCATCAAATAAGTCAATTTCGCTGAGTCGGTGTATTTTGTAACGATTTTTTTTTCTTACCTTATTTTTCATATGTTTGTTTCTTGTTTATTTTCTCTTTTTTATGTAATTGTATACATTTATTTAGTTTTTAACCGTTTTACTATATTATGGAAATCTTTTATGACGTCAAACTGTTAAAACCTCTTTATTTTTTATTTATTTTTAAATAATTTTAGTCGTAATCAAATTAATTACACTGTAGTGTGCTTTTTCATTGTTTAATGTGTATTTGTTAATTCGTGGAAAATGTTGTGAATTGTATATTTGCCTATATTCCTATGTCAATCTACTACTATGTTTAAATTATAATGTACAATTGTTTATTTTCCCAAATAAATAAAAATAAAAATAAAAATAAATAAAACTTAAATCAATAAATTTTTCAATATCTATATAATTTCTTTAAGTCGTGTTTTGTTTGTACATAGGTTGAATTGTTTGAGTAAGTGTGGATAGCCAAATCCAAAACTATGAGGATTTCCGAAAATTACAGAAAGGAGTCAAGTGCCCGATTTTGACGAAAATAATACAGCATCCTTGGATATCTGATAAATTAACACACCTAGCGTGGAATGATTTAAAAGATTATACTGCTACTTATTTAAAAAAGAATCATGCTGTATAGGTATTGGATTTTGACACAGGCAGCGTAATTGTTGCGATAAATAATAGGTACAATTTCTGGTGTAATACAAGACACTTATATGTATATGGGACTACATATGTCACGCTTAGTTTTCAACATAAAATTCCCTCTTACTCGCAATTAGTATGAACGTAATAAAGGCGTTAAATAGTATTTAGTGTGTCGGCGTGAACTATTAATAAGCTGTTAGTTTTCGTAGTGGGCTGTGTTTCTTTTGGTTCGACAGTTCGCTCGTGCGCCCGCCGCGTTTTGAGCAAGTGTCGAGTGATGGGCGGGAGCGATTTATTCCAAGGAGATTTTATCATGATATGTATATTACAAGGAGTTTTTGTCATATCTTATTAAGATATTATTGGAATGAAATTATGTATTATTAAGCAAATGCTTAATATTTGTTGTGGTTATAAGGAGGTTTAAGGTATTCGCAAAATGGTTGCTGAACTGTTCTTAATAGCAAACCGGAATAACAAATAATCTCTAACTAAAACACATAGAATTAGAGAAACAACCGTCCCAAGTATAGAATATCTCAGTTCCGTAGCAAACCGGCATGACGTAAACCTCATACTGACACGTTTATTTATTTATATTAGATGTATCCGAAAGCCTACAAAATATCATTTGTAAGTTAATAAGGGGGAGACTAGTTAGATTGCCATCAGCTTACCAACTCTTCCCCGAATTCTATGCTATGAAAAAAGCCTGCTTTATCGAAATAAGCTAGTCAGCAAAATAAATGTTTTTTTAAATTGAATTGAATGATTAGACTAGCCTGCCATTCGCCTCATGGGACAGTAGCAAAAGCAAACAACATCATGAATGACAAAGCAATGCACTGTTTGACGAAAGAAATAGACATTGCGGTGGTACCTACCCAGGCGACATCTCACATATCACCACCAGTAATATAAAGAACGCTACATCGTTTCACTTGTAACCTCATCGCCGGGCCACGCTTTTAAATCGCCAACTTTTCGCTGTTTTAATTAAGTTGACGTCGCAGTTACAACTGTGTTTGATTTGCGCAGCCGAGTCGCGCGACCCGCCTCTAGAACCTTCCAGCTGGATTTGCGGTCAGTCTTCAATGCATTCCGCAATATCAAAATATATAATCAAGTTTTTTTTTTAACTCTATTTTAATATCTCTAATAATAAACAACACACAACAATCACATACATAGCCCTGACCCCATACTAAGATCAAATCTTGTCGTGGGTATCAGGAATTACGAGAAACTTCAGTCTCACAAACACCCAGACCTATTTGTGGGCCGCACAAGCATTTCTCTCTGTGTGGGAATCGAAACCGCGGCCTCTCGTTTCACAGGCGGCGTCTAACAGTTTGCGCCAGGAAGGCTGTCAAATATCTCTATTTTAATATTTGAATATTTTTGTTTTGGGTTAACGACGATTTAGATATTCTTGGAGTCACTGAGCTCAGTGCTTGATGTTATAAAATTACGTGCCGTTGTCGATCCTGGCTTAGGAGATAAAATAAGGGCTTTGAGGGCGGGATAGTCTATCAAAACTACATACAATTTTATGTATTCAGTAATAATTTCGCTAATAATTATAATGGGTTCAATATCATAGTAGAGTAAATAGCATAAGAAGAGAGTCATCAGTTACATAGGAGTCAATTTATAATTTCATAATAAATAAATAAAAACATCAAACAGCATATATACATCCTGATCCTACATTAAGATCGAGTCTTGTGACATGGGTATCAGGAATTACGAGAAACTTTTCGGTGTCACCAACATCCAGACCCGAAAGAAATACCTGTGGGTCGAATATTTGTTTAAGTGCGGAGATCGAACCCGCGGCATCACTTTTCATATCCGACGTCTAACCAACTGCGCCACTGAGGCTATTATAATGGTCTCTTAAAATGCGATACACATTGATTTTTTAATGTTCAACATAATTTCATCAAACCAAAAACATAATTTAAAATTATGCAATGTTATTATTTATATTTAATCAACATTAAAATACGTGAACACACGTGCAAATAATTTGTCGCGCGGTCGATACCCGACGGGTCGACTTAAAGAACGAGTGAGTTGAAAGGCGAGTGAGGCCGGCCCGTGAATGAGCACTAATCAATACTGCGAGGTGCTGAAAAATCATATTACAGACGCGTGTGTTTGTGTACGGTCGGCATATTAAGCTGTACAAGGCGGTAATTTAAATTCGTATAAGTAATAAATAATCATAAATTAATCTTTATAAGTTCTATTTTATGCATGTAGTTCATGTCGTTATAGTTCATGTCGGCCTATTGCCTATTTGAATTATTAGAAAATATTGCTACGGTAAGCATGCGTGTTTTCTCCCGATATTTGCCTTTCCCCCATACTTGTTTATTCCAAAGTAACTTTTCTCTTTGTTATAGTGTTATATGGCACTGAAATACCGACATTCTGTTAGCCAATAAAAAAATATTCTCAGTTAACGATGCAGACAAATTGTGTTGGTACATTATTTTATGATTACATAGCGTCTACCTGTTAATATCGACACATGCATCTACCTGAAAATATCTTCAAAATAAAGAAATGACTTCACACAATATTCCGACATAAAACAGCACCACACCCCTACATCTAAAAAGTAACATTAATTTGCCAACCCTACCGCCGCATATGCAGCCGCGGACGTAATCGACGGCCAGCTGGGGACGTATTGGTCCGTCGCGGAGACGGCGCTGGCTCTGTTTTTAAAGCTTTCTTCCACCCCCCCTTTACCCCCACCCTTCGTCCGCCACCCACTCCCCCTACAATCGATGGATGGCATCACGTTAGTGCGCCCGATCAAGTGCATACGTGAACACTCCTTAGATGTGGAGTGGTCGCCAGGCAGGTGATTGTTTACTTTATAAGTTAGATGTGGGTGAATTAATTTATTGGATATTTATTGTATTTCGTATTATAAATATATGCTGTACTGTATCAGCTCTTATACGTCCCACTGAAGGACACGAGCCCGCTTTATTAATTTACGAATATTTAATTATTTATGATTTTAATGGGACAAGAGGCGTGGTCAGTATCCATGGGATAAGCTTAGGGGTTCTTGTCTATGAGTCCGTCCTTTTACATATATTTATTTCAGTTACGTCTAAGATACCGATGTTGAAAAATCGGATCCTGCCTTACAGTATTCGCCGTTTTTGTATTGTATTAAAAAGTTTATTCCCTAAAGTGGTAATTGCGACCTGATTTTAAAATATGAGCCCAACACTGCGATATGGTTAAAAAGCATGGAATAAAAGAGAAATAACAAGTAGTCTATAAGCCGTTAAAAACATAATTTCATTTCAAAACACACTCATAAAACAATGGACAATGCACCCGATCTTCACAAGTACATAGAGTTTTAATTACACCAACCAAATATACATAAGGCGCTCGTTTAAGATACCGTTAATTTACACTCGTTGCGTACATTAATAAAATGCATTTAAACAAACGGAGACAAGCAAACCAACGAAACCAATTAAATAATTAAATTAAGGGGGTCTTTTCGACCGCGCTACAAGTGACAGGGTTCGCTCCGGCTCTGCGAAATTGTTCAGTGTAATGTTTAAAGCGTGTTTCTTGCATTGCGTCTCCACTGACAAGTTGTCAGGGACAGACGGTTTAGTGTTTGCAGGGAGAGCGGCAATGCACGACGCGCAACTCGACGGAGTCGCGATCGCACGTGGTGGTGACGTGACAGACGCAGTTATACTCAGTGACCTCCCTAGAGCATTGCGAGTGATTTTTGAGATACAAAATGTCGCCCTGGTTTAGAAGTTTGAAATATTGTTTTAATAAAGTATAAGATACGATACACTTGAGCAACGGTTTTCGGTTTGTTGTTCTAAGTTCGTTTTAAGTCATATTTTTAAAGACAAAGATTCTACACATCGACTTTTACCGTTCAGGGAGGTTTTCATAGGAAATTCACATAATTACTTGGTAATATCATATTGAAAAGTCGAAGTTTGAAATCAAAATAATCTGATTTTATTAAATTCACCATTCTTTGAGAACGAAAGAACAACCTTAAACAGTTACTTAAAAACTACCTAAAGAAGGCCAGCTAACATAAACCATGCAACTATAACATCAGAAACACACAGCATGATTAATACCAAACAAATACAAAACACAAAATCGATTAATAAGTTCGCAGCGTGACAAGAGCTGTATAAAAGCATCGCACAAGACGCGACAATCAATAACAGGCAAGCAAGTAGAATAAACTAAAACTGAACGGCACGTCACAAGTGGTGCGGGACGATTCAGTCGCGGCGTGTCATCGCCGTGCAGACAGTTCGGGTACACTGACGTGACAGCACTGACTCCGGGTTTCACGGTGCACGGTATGAGCGGCAGCGTGACAATGCTTTGGATATTTCCTGGGTGTATTTGTTGGAAATTTCTTCGGAAAATTATTGTGGATTCGATGCAAAAAAATATGTAGCTTAGGTTTAGTTTGATATTATTAGTCTTAATATCGCTGTTGAATAGTAATTGCCATTTGTTCAAGAATTGGTTGCTAAATTAGCGACTGCTAATTAATAGGTGTACAAATAAGTTTCCGCCGTTTTGGTACAAATGACATGGCACGAGACTTACCTTAGAGTTCATCGATGATAACCGGCTTGAAAATTAGGTTGCGCATTCAAGAACAATATAGCTCTATCATATTATTAAATTTGTATTAGCATCATATATTTTTTTAAATCCAAAACTGTCTAAATTTAATCCTAATAAGCTTCATTTGCGGGAACATTTATTTGTTATTTTGGTAGAGTTCCAGTGATTGTTTCGCTTGGATTAAGCAACTCGTAATACACCACACTCAGCTGATCCCACCAAATACACAGCATGATTTTTTTCCATGAATATTCAGTTTTGCTGTGGATGTTGACGCGTAGTCAGGTAATCCCTATGATTTTCTTCTTTTTGGGTTTTCATAATGTATCCACTTTTCATCACCAGTGACGATTCGATGTAAAAAAAAACCTTTTTTTGCCTAGCTAGCAGCATTATAATATGCTTCTATGAGCAATCGATGCACCTCAGTTGCAGATTTTTTAAAATTAAAGAATTAAATTAAAAGTTCCCGCAAATGACGCTTATTTGATTCAAACTTAGACACTTTTGGATTAAAAAAAATAAATGATGCTAATACGAATTTAATAATAAGATAGGGCTATGTTGTTCTTGAATGAGCAACCTAATTTTCAAGCCGATTATCATCTGCGAATTTTAAGGCAAGCCTGATGCCATGTCGTTTGTATCAAAACGGCGGAAACTTATTTGTACTCCTAATAATATCTATAAAAATAAAGGCAAGATACGCTTGAGTCTGTACGATTTACCCCGAGCTTTGTTTACTACAATAGATGCTAGCTAACATGATTTGCATGGACTGGACAGTAGTTCTTTGAACTATTCAAACGCTATAATAACTATGTAATTTTGTACAAGTATATTACTTTAATTTTCGCGTACAATTCTTCCTAGTGTTTTTCCCTATTCGCCTAATTAAAAGTGCTCTGACCCGCTGACTCCCACAAATTGGGTCATTTTGGAGCAAGTCTGGAGTGAAATTTCCAACGGAGCCCGAGTAAACTTGGGGACGTGGCAGCGACAGCGACGCTCGCGTCATCTCGATGCAAGTTGATAATGCAAGCGAGTGTTCCACGAGTACTTGCAACTACTGTGCGCAAGTGTTTGGCAGTTTTTGGTGAAACTGCTTCGTTGGGAACTCCATGATTATTCTGTTTGATGATTGTGACTGCTTGGACATGTTAAGAGATGTGATGATGCGTCAAGTAGGAGCTATTCTACTCGTACTGAAATGGGTAAATGTGTGGTGTTTTTTTGTGAAACTGATTCGGTGGGTACTCCATTTTTTTTATGATTGTGATTGCTTGGACATTTCAAGGCCTCTGTGATGATTCGGCAAGTAGGAGCTATTCTACTACAGTGGGTAAATGTTTAGCAGCTTTTGGTGAAACTACTTCGGTGGGTACTCCATGATTATTCTGTTTGATGATTGTGACAGCTTGGACGTTTCAAGACCTCAGTGATGATTCGGCAAGTAGAAGCTACTATACCTGTGGGTCAATTTTTGGTAGATTTTAGTGAACTACTCCGTGATTATTCTGTTTAATGACAATGATAGCTTGATAGTCATAGGAGCCCAGTGATAACGTATTGGGTAGGAGCTACATTACCTGTGTTGGTAAATGTTTAGAAGTCTTTTGTTCTTATCTTTTTGGATAATTATTTGACTATTTGAAGATGGAATCTGTTCGGAAGTCCAAGAAAGTTAGTGCTTATGTACTATGTGTACGAAATTCTCTTTACGTCCAAGTTGTTATTTATGTGCAGACAAGAACATGGTAAAGAACTTTTGATATTGCGAATGACAGACAAGGCAACATCAGTGTCTTATTTATAGCAATGATTTTAAATGAAACCCTGCACACAAACAGGAGAGCGCATCTGTCACTCAATATCTAGATGAAACAAATTGTGTGTACTTAAATAGTTCACTTTAGTAACTCCGCAGTGAAATGTTCACAAGTTGATTTTAAACTCAACGATAAAGACCTAGACGAGAACTTCGTAATTAAACAAATAACCACACAGTTACAGTAATGAGAAAAGAAACCTAAAATACCTAAAAAATACTTCATATCCAATGTGTAAACATTTTATGAATAACCTATAATTTATATGTATCGTCTAGCTAAAGATGCCTCTAGTATACTGCCAGTGTGCAAAGGCAGTCAAACAGAACGTCTACAATTCTTACAACACACAGTCTTAAAACTTATATCCAGAACCATGCGTTCCCATTAGTAATGGTGATACAGAACCAGATAATAATGGTGTAACATCAAAGTTTTATTAATTACATTAACTTCCAAATAAAGGGTAATCCTTAATCTCACTCAACGAACCAAACCATTCAGAATTCAAAATAACTTAAATCTTCCACAAATCCCCATCAAGTATAAAACATTCATACATACTTTAAAAGCACCATCAAAACAAACTTAGACGGCATAAAACGTAGTGCAATAACAAATAACGACGTAATATTACGCGAGAGAACGTCTGTCGGTTTAAGACGGCGCCGCGACTGCAGCGTGACACTGGCGACATTGACGTGACGGCGACTGCACCCAGCCCTGCGCTGCGCCCGTCACGCCACCCGCCCAGATAGATTGATATTGCCGACGTAAGATGGAGCGATTGCATACGGAGAAAGAAAAAATCACATCGAGATTAAACCGTATATCACTTAAAGTGTTATTGCTTTTTACAATGTTGCGGGTGCTTGGTATTTATTGTGGCTTTGAGTTTGAGATTTCGATTGCGTTTTGTCAGATAAGAGGCTTCAGATAGATTTTTATACATTTTAATCAATTAACATGTTTATAGGTCTACTGATTAACCCCTATCTGCTAAGTAATTTTATGTTTCAGACACAGTTTCAAACCGTTGGTCACGTAAGTTGCAAAAATATATTATAGAAATGTACATTCAGATCTCTAATCAATTATTCATCATCATCATCATATAAGCCACAGGAAGTCCACTGCTGAACATAGGCCTCCCCCAAGGATCTCCACAATGACCTGTTGGAAGCGTCCTGCATCCAGCGACAATCAATTATTAAATTATTGAATTCCAAAATATTACATTCAGACAGTTGAGATGAAGTTCCACTCGTGCGAAAAGACAAAGCTTTTTAAGAAGATTTCCAAGTGAAGTGACGTTGATCGAAACACTCCTTAAAATGCATTGCATAACCCATTTCCACCAATCTATGTAGGTACTGATATATACAATCAAAAATCCTTAATTAAACGCGCAGCTAGTGCAAAACATAAAAGCGTAGTTTATTCAAAAGGCGCCATTACCGGCGCATCACTGGCATGCCGTATTTCACAAGACATCAAGTTGAAAAGTAGCGATGGACGCAAACGAGATGCTCGGACGCCGTGATGGGGAGTAGAGACAGTGACATGACACCGCGCCCCCCTGCCGGCCCCCACTGACCCCCCGGACCCCCCACCCGATGGCGACTCGCCCGCGCCGGGGTGCATATTGACCCCCAACCCCTCGCCGGATAATAAGGGGGTTTTGGACCGGCTACCTATAGAAGTCGTAGCATCTTTTGCTCGACGTGTGTTGGTTTTATGTACGTTTGAAAAAACTCCAGTCATTTTGAAAGTAGGAAAGTTTTGTGTCTTTGGTTGGATTGGTATTGACGGAGGATGTAACTGGATTCGTTAAACGGAAAATTATATCCAGAAGCTAATTGCTTTAACAAATAATATGAAAGTTGGTGTGTTTATTCAAACATGTAAAATTGCAAAGTGCGAAGATATGATTGAAATATTTTTTTCTTATGTTCATTAACAATTTTCTTTGCATTGCATTGTGCATGAGAGAGCATTCGTACTAAATTTGTTTTTTTTTTTAATTTGCTTTTTTATATCACTATTTAAGAAACTAATACGTGTGTTACGTCAAGATTTGAGTTCTATTCTTACTTTCAATCATTTTGTTTTTATACTATTACTTGGGATTTCATAGTAAATAAGTATTTTTCATTGGCATAAAGTATATATCAAAATTAATCATTAATGGTACCCCAAAATAATTTTGTCCTATCCAAGTTTCTGGTAACAATGCCGTCAACTACCAGAGAAACGTCTCAATTGAATTTAGGACTTTTAATTGACTGACACCAGTCACTACGTTATCTTTTATATCATAAATAAATACGTATGAATGATCATATTTTCTACCCTGGTGGTTTAAGTTCACCAAGACTAATCAAAATTTTGAATCCTTAAGATCCTTACATTTCTCATATATCTCGTAAGAAAAACTACACAAAAACAAAATTCTCTACAACACAACAACAGCAGCGTGGCACGCGACATCGCGTCATTTGCACAAAATTAAACAGCCGTCAAAGACGCGCGTCAAGTCCGGACGGCCCCCATCTCGGACGGACGGACGGCTGGAGGTAGGGGGGAGACGGGGAGTCCGTCCCCGTCCGAACAGATGGATTGATATTGCTCTGAATGCAGGTGGGCAGCCGATCTCGGAACAATGGCCATTTGTAAACTTATATCAAATTATAATTTCTAGTGCATTTTATTTGTCGTATCGCTATTCGATAATATATTTTATTATGACATCGTCGTATGGATAGAATGCTCTGTTTTGATTTGTATTACAATTGACAGCCTTCATGGCATGGGCAGTTAGACGCCGCCTGTAATAGCAGAAGATGGATTCGATCCTCGCACCGAGAGATATGTTTGTGCTGGCCACAAATATTTCGTTCGGGTTTTGGTGTTTGTGAGATCGAAAAGTCTCTTCTAGTTCCTGATATCCACGACACAAGACTCGATCTTAGTGTGGGGTCAGGACTGTGTATGTGACTTAATTAATCGTCAATTATGTGGATTCGATAAAGATCATTCATTCATTACAGAAGTTTTTTTTAAATATAAATAACTATTTGAAAAATTCCGTAGCCAAAACCAAAGCCTGTATACAAATGACAGAGAACAATGTAAATCCCTGAAAAAAATGACCATCACTTTTCACACTGATTTCGATTCACTACATCTTACGTCGACAACCTCATGGCGCAGTTGGTTATGTAGCAGTCTTTTAAATGTGAGGTCGCAAATTGCATTCCCGTACCGATACAAATAAAACCTTAGATTCTAGGTATTGTGAGACCAAACAGTTTCGGATAGTTTTGGTAGCCACAAGGCATTTTACCGTATGGTCAAGATTTTATATTTAATTGATCCGATTGTTACTTTTTTTTTAACAAGCCACAAAATAAATAATTTAAACAAGTTGTAATATAAATATACCTTATACCTGTATGTGTGATAAAGTTTTATTGGCATCATACATCACTGTCCCACGAGTAATTATTTTATTTATGCACAATAAATCTATATTGTGACGTTTCTAACGATACCTTTTTAAATGTCGCCTGCGGGGGCTTTAAATTATTTTGTGTGCTAGCGCCTATTAATATTAAATATATATTGCCTTTTCTATATATTATAATATTAATCTATTGTTCTTTGTTTGTAATTAAAAACAACAATTCCATTTTTTTTTTAATTTATCTGATATGCAAAACTTATGTTGGCAAATATCGAAATCCGGTTATAAATGAAATGAAATGAAATTAATATGGCTTTTTTATTATGAGTACAGCAAGTAAAACTAGATACATTTTCTCCTAATTATTTTTGAAGTGAAAACTTCTTTAGCGGCGTTGAGCACTTTTTCTGTAATGGGTATAAAATCTTAAACTCGCGTCAGGACACGTGACCTGATCGAAAAAGCGTAGGACGGATGGAAAGTAGACAGCTGTCAGTTAGCTGTCAGTTTATAAAGCTTTGATGAATTGCCAATGATTTTGAGTGGAGATTTTAACATAAACTTCGCAGACGATAAAAATCAACTATTAAGTGAATTTTTAAATAATGAATTTGGTTTAACTATGTCGAATGATCGCAATCTTAGCACAACGAAATACAAAACTACTATTGATGCGGTCTTTATTAGACATTTAAATAGGTTCGAATCAAAACTGTTCGTTTCTTACTTCAGCTACCATAAACCTATCGTATCATTTTTAGAGATTGGCGATGATAGTTCTGGTAATGATGATGGTGAAAAAGTCGTTGAAATTATGGATGAAAGTTGATTTTTCGGAGAGATAAACTTTTTAATGTAAAATAATTGTAATAGTTTTAAAGTGTTAAATTTTTAATGTAATATAAATTGTCATGTTTGTGTACGATAGCGCAATAAATGAATATTGTATTCTACCACATAAATGATAGTACTTTTATACTGATAAAGCAATTGGTGCAAAATTATTCCCTAACCATTCCAAAATATCAAACATGCTCAACGTTAATAATCAAGTTTTCACTTCTGCCGGCACTCCCGGAGTGCAACCCGTCTTTTTTACATCAACGGGCTACCCTTTTAGCTTAGTGTTGCGGTATTACCTGAATAATACCTACAAATAAAATAACTATGAATAAAATCCTCTTTTTAAATATTTTAGATGCTATACCTTACACTTATATTATGTTCCAAAATTGGCAAGTTTAGGACTGAGGAATAACTTTTCCCCCCTACACGATTGACAAATTAAATCCAGCATATAAATGTACGTTGATCGATTACATCCTCAAAAACGCGATCACGCGACAAACATCAAAAAGGTTGAAAATTACGAAAATCCGCTTAAAAGATAAAAAATGACGCCAAACTTATCGCTTTCATACTCAAACGAAAAATGAACGACACAAATTAATAGCCCAAGTTCCTAACGAGTATTGAAAAAACCCTCTTACACTCCATAAAAACTTGACAAAGACACATGTCCCCCCTTATTATCTTCAATTAAGAGGTACTGATAATAAACTGTGACATACGGACGGAATATCCATTATACACTGACCTTTCTGCATTTGCAATTGCCTGATACAACAGGTCTTGGTATATTGGTCAGTACGATTCGAAAAAGTTACGTGTGGGTTCCCAGCAATGTAAAGTAGACTCTATTTCATGGAGTATAGGGTATGTTTTTGTTGTGTTGGTGATCTCCCGGTCGAGTTGCCGTGAGTGATGCTCGCGGGACGGTGACGGATGGCCGCCCGTAACACGTGATTAGTGATACGGCGCGTTTCCGTAATCAGTAGAAATAATGAGTTGCGATAGATATGATCGCACGGACTGCTGACGCTGATGGACGCTCACTGACGGTCTTTTTATAGTGCCACGGCATACACTATACACCTGAGGGTAAGGTACGATTTGATATAAAGTTCGCAAAATTATGCCGTATTTTACCTACATAGACTGAACATAGGTAATTTTTATACCACTGCGACATCCACCCTCCGTGACACAGTTAGTTTAGACACCGCCTATGAAACGAGAGGTCATGGGATCGATCTCCACACCGATATCGATATTTGTGTGAACTACAGGTATTTCTTTCAGACCTGGGTATCTGTGAGACCAGAAAGTCTGGTGATTTCTGATACCCGCGGCACAAGACTCGATCTTAGTATGGAGTTGGGACTACGAATATGACTGTTGGGTATATTTATGCAGTGTACAGTGACCGAAAAGTCACGTGTGCACTGGTAATTGGGGCCCTACTATATTCATCGAACGAACGAACGAACGAACGAAGGACCCTACTATATTCAACGAAACGAAGTTCGAAACTTCGGACAAACGAAGTTTTTTATACTATACGAATGTATATATATAACGTACACCGTAACTATAAGTCTATGGTTACGACCATAAATCAATAACGACCATAAGTTTTATGTAGGTACATTCGTATCGTATATAAACTTTGATCATCCGAAGTTTCGAACTTCGTTTCGTTGAATATAGTAGGGTCCTTCGTTCGTTCGTTCGTTCGTTCGATGAATATAGTAGGGCCCTTGAACCCGCGACCACCGTGAGCAGCAGGCCACCACGCACTAATCCACTCGCTTAATCCATAGATCCCTAGTATTAGGATTTTCACCTTCGTGGCTATTTGGTTAACAAATATCACCGCCATTAGAAATCCAAAGATATATTACCATAAGCCAAAATAACTCCGCAGTTCTCGTCCCTTCATCTGATTATTTTGACACATTTAGAGATTCGGATTCAATTAATTGGAGACATTTTTATACTTCGGCATTTTTAAACCGCTTAAAAGAATTTTAATCGCACGCTAATTTAGAGTATTGTAAGCTCAATGGTTTATTATTAGTAATAAAGATCAGCTAATTGACTAGCTGAAGTTATGATGGTATTTCTAATGCGGTCGGAATGTTGTTGTTCTAAAAAATCAAGTATAATACTGACCCCATGGTCAGTAAAAAAGATAGATTAATAGTAAAAAAGAACTAAAAATTCAAAGGTATTGTTAATGGATTGTTGACTTTTAAATAGGTCGTTAGTAATTTTACTGATGACACTAAAGTTGTCAGCAAAACGACGTTAAACTAAACCATGCGTTTAAAAATAATTACAATGGACACTTATTAATATTATTATGTTTTTCGGACAACCGAAAGAGAGTTAATCTTTACCTTCTTAAATTTCTATTTTGATTTATTTTGCTGGTTAGAAATAAGTTCTATATATCTAGTTATTATTCACCGACTAGTGTTTTTTACATTTAAAAGATTCATCTTTATACATTATTTTATAATGCAGATATATTTTTCTGACATAAATAAATCTGAATTGCAATATTATGTGAGACAGTCCTGCCATTTGCTAATAAATTCATTTAGGTTCTTAATATTGACTGCCGTATTACGTTAACATTTTGAAAAACTAATTTATACATAATTAAGGTAACGTCTATATTAGAACTCATAAACAGAGGTGTAAATATTAACCATCCGTATTTTGCCGAGTTTATTTCTTACAATGCCATTCAATTACCTTCTCATACCGACTTATTGTCCGAACTGGGATTTAACCTAAAACCTCATAGTTCCCAGTACATAATACTATCACTAGATCATCGACGGAGCAATAATTTTATACAAAGAATCCTTAATTTCTCCAAAAGGAGAAGGACCATTCACAGTATCGCTAAAAATATCGTTTATCCCGATACCGATACTGCTTTTAATTCATTATAGCTTTTATATGGTTTATCCTTAAACGTTTTCCTGTTTTAAAACAAGTCCCGGGTAAAAGATTCTTGTACAATAAAGTAATTATTATCACATATTATATTTTTTTCACAGAAGCAAAGCATTTTTTTTTATTGAACTTCAAATTCATTTCTCTACGAACTCCGGACTTGGGTTGCAATAATGTTGGTATTTATTAAAAATATATACCTATATTTTTCCCTACACAAAAAGTAAGTTTCATTGAGGCTAAAAAATCTTCGCACCGATACTAAGTTTCAAATTAAAATGGTATTTCACCAAAATGTAAATTCAAATATTATACACAATTTTAGGCAGACGCGAAATAAAGGGTGGTGTTGCAAGTTTTTAATTGGAGTGTAAAAAGCGAATAATGTTTTAGGCTTGGCCATGCAGCGGGATCACATCGCGCCTTTACAATCGCTGAGCTGACTAGCGCAGACTTCCTCCGCCAGACGCAGGGAGGCGCCACTGTGCATGAGATAGCGGGTTTTAAATACGCTTTACGCTTGCTTTGTGCAAGGAATTTCAAAGAGGAAGAGTTTTACTGGGGTTTGGTCTCTCATATGTGAGAAGCCATCTGGATAGGTAATGCAATGCCTATTTCTCCCATCAAATAGCAGTTTTAATACAATAGTGTTTATAGCAGTTTTAGTACAATATTCCGTTCTGGTCTGAAGGACATTGTAGAGTAACTATTGGACGTAATGAGACTTAACATCACATGTCTCGGATGGCGAACGCAGTGCAATGCCGTCCATTGCTTTGTAATTCAATGTGTTATTTGGTCTTGCTACTGTGCGTGAGCGGTTCTATCGCTTACCATCAGGCGAATGGCATACTCGTCTCGCCATTCGATATAATTTTAATAAAAGTCTTAATGATAACGCGCCGACCAGTTCCTCGGCTTTTTTGTGTTTTATTTTTTATAGACGCTAGTAACCATTAGTCATCAGGTGCTCAACCAGCTTGTTAGTTTAAAAGAATAAAGATAATTTACACAACGACTTGAAACTCAATATAACTTAACCTATGCTACCGCTTACAACATCAAACCCACGCATACAACGACTTTCCATGCAATAACTCAATAACCGCGGCAAAGACTAATCAGTTTATCCGCTATCCCTCCCGCTGGCTCCTCCGCTACCGCCTATGACCGAGGCGGCGCCTTTAATTCCGCAACACACTAGTAATTTCCCGGCAGCGAAATAAGCGAATTAAAATCGCCTCAAAGCAACGCGCAAAGAAACGGCCGCGTATGCTCGCCTCAGTTTATTTTTAGATGTTTACGTGCAGGGGTGGGAAGCGGAGGGGCTGAGGGGGTGTGAGTGACGGCCGGACAGCCTTTGAAGCTTTGTCGTACGGTTTAGAATATAATTGCAGGTATTGTTTAAAAGTTAGGCGGTTTGGACGCGATCGAAGGATTATGTCGGTAATTATTGTAAGAGTAGTTTTCTTAGTTTCTTCTATGAGTAATGTCTATGGAGGAGTCGAGAGATATTTATGATCTTTCACATTTAAAAAGTATTTATAACAATTACTTACTTACTGGTGATGATTTTCTAAAATTGCGTATTTTATTTTTTGGGAAAATTCTCATTAGAAATACCTACTCTAAACTGATAGTGTTAAGAATTATTATATGTAACATGTTACAAAACGAAATTATTTTTTAAAAGGCATAATTTTTGCACTGTAATTATTTAAAAAATATTGTTTTGTGTAGTAAAAACAAAAATAGTTCTAACTTTAAATTTAATTTTGTCATTAAAACAAAATTAATGTACCATCCAACTCACACACTTCAATAAATAAAATACACGCTTTAATAAGATATACAACTAAAAAAGTAAAAATAATTGATACTGAATTTAAGATAAGAAAATGGAGTAAAATACATATATTTTATTGTTACAAAGCGTGGGGTGTTTACAACAATTACTTATCCTCCTGCACCCCACGCTTTGTAACAATAAAATATATGTATTTTACTCCATTTTCTTATCTTAAATTCAGTATCAATTATTTTTACTTTTTTAGTTGTATATCTTATTAAAGCGTGTATTTTAGTTTTTTTTAACTATTATATAATTGTTTTGACTAAAAACATCCATCTACGGCTGTATTTCCAATCAATAACGCCATCTGTTGGTCAGTAGTAACATTTGACACTTGAAGATTACAAGAAGCTTATACCCAAATGGAGATTGCATTCCGTATATAAAAGTGAAGCACAAAAATTTTACCTTGAATGACGTCGCTGATGCCTGCTATCCTTTTCTTTAGCGTAACAATGAATGAACTTCACGTGAACTTCATTCATTGTCACTCTAAAGAAAAGGATAGCAGGCAACAGCGATTGCATTCAAGGTCAAATTTTTGTGCTTTAGTGTTTTATACGGAATGCAATCTCCATTTGGGTATAAGCTTCTTGGAAGAATACAATGTTAACGCCATCTAGCGATGAATGTAGCAATGGTCATCAATTATAAGAATAATTAATCCTGGCGAATCTAATCAGGATAATTATATATTTTAATCGAATTATTGTATTGTCATCGGTCTTTGACAGGTGTGCAAAATTTGAACGAAATCTGGCCGTTTAAAGTGGGTCAAAATCACGCCCAAAGAAGTCGGTTACAAACAAACATACAAATATACAAACATACAAATATACAAACATACAAGTGAAGCTAATATAAAGCGTGTAAAAATAATAACACACGACTCCGATCGAACCCCGCGCTTACTCCGTATAATCCGTAGATGAGTACAATCAGTGACAAAATCCATTTACAAGGTTGATTGGGCGCTTCATAAATGTAGGCAAAAAGACTTAGGTCTCATTAGTAGCGATCGCTAATTGTGCACTCGTGTCGAGTAACTCACTTACTTTGTAATGCGACGGACGAGAGTTATGCAAGGAGAACGGTGTTGCCTTATTGGACGTATTGGAAATCTTCCTGATTTCAGGGGTATTTTTTCAAGTATAATTGTGATAGGTTCTTGATTCTTGTGAAGTGGGAAGTGCAGTTTTAATATTTCGACGATTGACACAAATTATTAGCTTTTTTGTAATTCAGATGTTTCTCAAATATATTGCAAATTTTCGTGTTTGTTAATGCATCACCTTGCCTATAATTTGCTTTAAAATGTTTAAAACTTTACAATATTATTCAAGATCTACAAAAAAGTTTACAAAAACAGCATGAAACGTATCCGTTGCTTCCAATAAAACCCCTCGTACATTCCCAACAAGCAATACTTACAACGAACTAACACGTAAATTCACAACCAATTAACAAAAGAAAAAAAAACACAGAAAAAGGCACTTACGAATTCTAATAATCCGCTTCATTCGTCCGTCGCATAAAAAAGGAGGGCAGAAATAATATCGCATCTGGCAACCCCGGCCGTTAGACAATTCCGATCACGCGCGAATCGCCGCCGCCCGTGCTAATTAAAAATCGAACCATTTTTGTTAGCCAGTGTACATTTTGTCACTGGCCACTCATTAAGTAAGATGTTTTTTTAGACTGAAGTATTAAATTTATATTTTGTCTGAACGTGTTTTGAGTAAGTAGATCTGTTATGTCTCACGAAATGGCTGTACAATTTTATAAAAATGCATTGTATTAGGGTAATGAAAATCAACATGTTATAAAATATTTAAGCAATCTAATCATTTGGCAGTTTATGTAAATATAGATTACAATCCTTAGGCCGTGCAGACGGAATTAACTCACCAATGGACCATATCTAAATTCCGAGAGATGACATATTTATTGTTGAAAAATGTCATTTTTCTACAATAAAACATGTAAAAAAAATATTGACACCATCGTTAATAGCTCCTGATGCCACCTACGGGCCAATCATCAGATTTCGGGTATCTGAGAAGTGGCGGCGTAACAATAACATAGATAGTAGCTGAAAATACATATTATACATACATACATCTAACAGTCACATATGTACATAGTCCTGACCCCACACCGTCGTGGATATCAGGAACTACAAAAGCCTTTTCAGTCTCAGAAACACCCAGACCCGAGACAAATATGTATTGGCCTCACAAACATTTGCCTCGGTGCGGGGATCGAACCCGCAGCCTCTCGTTTCACAACTGGCGAAATAGACATGCTGTTGACGAATAGTAGCTTCATAACCACGAAAAAGCTAACTAGTGACCAGCCTACCAATGGCGATTATTAAAACCTCTATAAATTGCAGCACTGTGTTGAGCGGTAGAATTTTGCTTAAATATGATGATATTTGTTTCCAATTTTTTAATTTAAATACTATCCGCGTTTAGTTTAACACCACCGCAGTAAACATTGTTTACTAATAATATTTTTGTCACATTTCCAACAACGACTTCGCAAAGAATCGTAAAAGCTACACAATAATTAGCAAAACTTCTCACAAAACAGGTCCAAGCTAAATATCTTTAAGAGTCAACAACCTACAGTTGTACGCATTACTTTACTATTACATCCCTACAACCCTCCTACCCCGTGCCACCGTACTTCCACCCCTCCGTTACCGTCCTCGACTCATGCTTACAAACTGTCGCATTACCGGCCATCCCGAACGCGGCGCTACAAACCTTTATTCGGTACCCGCCAGGGCAAAATCACCCTTATTCCTTCCTCACTAAGATACAAGTGGCTGCAAATATAAGCTAAGTCAGGCTCCCGCACAATTGAAGAAATGAAGAAAAGTAAGTTCTAAACGTGAGTGGTAAGGTTCAGTTTGCAATGATGGAGACGTGAAGCCGTAATGATAATTCTAAGCTAATGCCATAAGGAAATGAGCTGAGTGTTTTCCTTTTTGGAATTGTTTACTATTGGCTGGGAGATGTATACAGTGACCTAGAAATGGATGGTCACCTGAAATATATGCACATCCTGATATTTTTTTCCTCTTGCTTATTTATCACTTATTTCCGCATTAGGCGCTTGCTTATTTGTTTATTGTTTTCTTTTGCGAAACATAGCCTGGTTTTAATAAATTACATGCTCTGAAATGAAGAGAATGCATCATTTACAAATCGTTTTGTAAGTAAGATCTCACCATTGGGAACTTTTTCGCCACCATCTTTCTACTTTCATTTCTTTATTGAGGAACAACACTTAATTATTTAATTTAGTTTAACAGTCATATTACTCAAAATCTCTTAATTTTTCAGTGCTTTCGATAAAACATGTTCATTTGATTGTTCACATTTACGCATTTAGTTAAAAATGCATTCATTAATGGAAAAATATTTTCCAGATATATTTTTTATATTCCAAGATGCAAGATGTCCATTTGCCTAGAAAACTAAACTATACTACGTTATACTCCGCTGTCCAAGTGAATTCCCTGAAAATCACTTCCACGATCCAAATAACCCTACAGCATCATTACATACGACACTTCTATCCAAATCTAACGCCCCAATCAAAACTAAAGGTAAGTAGTTTACCAGTGGCAAGTAAAAACTGTTCAGTAATAATAAAACGGCGTGTACACGGGATTGCACTAACCGACCGTCGCCGCCAATCGCCCTGACTGACGCCATGGATAATGGACCAATTGTAGATGCGGAAGTAGGTAGATATTGATATGTCTCTGAGAGGTAGGGCTTTATGGGTGCAAGGGCCGCCAGTGTGAGATATTTAGAGTATATTATTATTTTAACCATATTATACCATTTTACCCACAATCTATTTAATATTTTTGTAGGATTGCAGTGCTCCTAACGTCCATGATTTAATATAGAATATTTCTTAAACTTGATCCAACAATAATACTTGAAACAACCCATTGAATTCCAAACTAAATAATAGCGCAAATTCTCATAACAAAATAATCAACATAATTAACATTCCAGCAGAAAGCGTCGCGTCTCTGCCACAAATCTATTCAACCCATTACCGAACGGACGAGAAATTGGGACAAACATCAAAACTTAAAATTGCCCATCACCGAAATGGATAAGACAACAGCGGCATTAACAGTAAGTTACCGTGAACAATTTCCTACATTTCGAACGCGACCAATCGCTCTGAGTGAGAACGCTCGTAACGGAAGCATTCACAACGGGATTAAGAGAATTGAGTCCCGTAGGTAGAAATGGCGCGTCATGTCTGCGAGCTAGAGTGGTCGTTAGTCTATGCTCGTATTAGGAATTTATACCCTATTGTTCGGAGTGTTTAGGTGCTGTTTGCGAGGTCGATGACTTCTTGATTATAATAATATGTGATAGAAGCCTTACCGTTCTTACGGACACGAACCATATAATGTTATTGTTTAGGTATTGCATTTCTGTTAGGGCTAATTAGGTATCGATTTTAATTTCATAAGCGCTTATGGTAATTAATATTATATTTCCTATTTTGAAATTATGTTAAATATACATATGTATTTACGTGTGATGCATATCTTAGATGATATGTGGAATCCTAACCATATCATTTTAAGTGTAATAACTCATGATTGTTTATTACTTACCAATATATAAATTACAAAGCATTTTAAGCTATTGTCAAAATGATTTAGGACAATGCATTTTTTTTATAATTTAATGAGTAGTCAAACATTATATCCTCGAAATTGTAATTTCAGATAAAACATCACGAGAGACAGAACCATGTGCTCAAATATTGAATATATTTTGCGGCTTCAATTCATTATCCCAAACTGCAACTTTCGTATAAAAATCACATTCAATAAGATTCTCAACCATTTTTACTAAATTCATGCTTGACGAAAACATTACAAAGGAATTTATTCACAAAATGTCCACTTACAATTTGATTATACATTCGATTTTATTGTAACATCCATACTGAAGCTACAGTCCCCCCAACAGCGATAGATAGGACAATTGCAGTGCCGCTCTACTTGCAACCGGCAGCTCTCTCAAATGAGTGGTCAACGTAACATAACGCTCTTATCTTAAGGCTCGTGTAATGGCTCGAATCACTGTACTACAACGGCGTATGACATAAGCGACAGCGGGTAGAAAACATCATTTAAAATCCTAAAGATATTTTATCATTACGTTGTTTATGGTTGTGGGTCAATTGTCACCAATTTTTGACAGAATTTTCTTCTAATATATAAAACTTGATATCTTCGCGTACTTCTCTACTTAAGGCTAACATAAGCGTCTATTGGTATTGCATATCAAATAATTGAATTGAGAAACTTTACCGTCAAGCTTTGTTAATTACATTCCGAACAGCAAAAAAGGCATGCATCGAAAGCAATTACGTTCATCAATAAAGACTTAGTAGCTACATTTGAAATTAAATTGCAGATTTTTTTAAGCACAAGTGGATAAAACCGCTCATCTCCCATCACTCAGACACAACCGCAAGAACGTGATACCATGATCTTATGGGAATGTGACGGGACCATTTCAATGCTAATTTTATTGTACGGCGACACAACGAGAGGAACAAAACGCACCCCACCGCGCTTGATTGATATCTTAATAGCTATTAGCTCTGTCTGTACGTTTATACGTTCACATAAACCGAATGCTGTATATATCATCGATTAAGGATTTAATCGCTTCAGTCTGTGTAATGGGATGTCGGTATGGGAATAGCGTTGGTTTTGTTATTCCTACTGCTAGTCTTGAGTTTTGCAAACATTGTGGTTTTAACCACTGTAACTTTAGACAACGAGAAAGATGCTTAGCTTTAAGATAATAAATAACAATTAAAATTTATACTCACATTAGTATTACATTACAGTAGGTATGTATTCAATAATTTTTTAATAACGTAAGATCATTCAGGAAATTTTGTCCGATATGGAGATTGGCTCGCCTCCTATCATAGCTTGGGACGGAAAATAAAAGGTGAATCATGGGTGCCCTGGTTGCCCTTCAGTCTTCTATTTCTAGGGACAAAGCGTGAGTGTATGTATGTATGTAGTGTAAGATCAGCAAATATGAGCGAGAATACTCTGAAGACCATTATCAAAATCTGTGGAAACATTTGCATTTTTTAGAGAATTTTGCGCGAGGTGTGAAAGGAAAGGGAAACACCATCAATCAATCAAAAATATCACCGACCAAATAAATCACTATTGAAATTTCATGACAAATTACTAATCAACGAATATTAACGATCCAATTTCAATTTCCAAATTAATTATTCAATTACTACTATGCATTCATATTAAATGTATTCCAATGTTTAGAAATATGACAAACGCTTACAAACTGGGCACCATAAATTCCGGTGGACGTGTCCATATCTTCTACACATAATTTCTAATTTAAAATCATACAACGCCATACATAAATCATGTGTTTAATGGGATTTGATGGGCGGTGATACCTTCAGTTTAATAAGATTTTTTTCGGTATTAATTTATTTCTTTAAGCTGTTGCTGACTTATGAGACCACACCGAGCTATTTTTGGAGTCAAAATTCTAAACCAGCTTATTTAGGTGACATAATTTATATTAGTCCAATAAGGAAGATTTGAAGTCATGCGGGGATTGGTCAGGTAGTACAGCCGATTCCAATAAGTCACTGACTTTTTGATGTCTGGTGTGTATTTATTGGAAATAATTTACTTTAATAATCAACGAATGTTTTTTGAAGATCCCTAACTAATAATAATTGTCAAGCATTTGATGAGTATGTAAAAGTCACGGACCCACCCACTACACGTTAGCGGGGTTGATACCAAGAGCTCCTATTAACGATGGATAACGAGAGTACATTCATTACATTGATGAATATGGACTGATTTTAGATCACATCACCACCAACTACTACTACAACTGCATGAATTTTTAAAACTGCATAAATTCTTTCTAGCAAAAAATAGAAAATTTGCTATCATATCTCCAACTTAAGACCCATAAAATCAGTTACAAACCAAAACAGTGGAAATAAAACACAGTGAGGTCGATAAATTTGCCAAAGCCGTCCCACATGGCCGACGGGCGTCAGATCGGTGCCTATCTAATGCACTATTGTTCCATCGCGATGCCGATGCCGCCGCGGAAGATTTAAGATAGATCGCAGATTCGAATCCAGTTCTGTTGCGAAAGCTCACCGGTATTGGCGTAAATATTAAATTATTGCCGGGGAAAGGTGATTGCGATCTTCCAGTGCGTTTAAATACGTGACGTAATGGGAATGGTATTGTTGGACTGTTGAGGTTTGTGGAATTCTTGGTGACAGTGTTTATGCTGATATCTATAATCTAGTGGACATTCCGCTAGAATAATAAATTAAGAAATAAAGGTCCCACTGCAGGGTTCAGCTTTTCTATGATTAAGAAGAATTAGGTCTACCACCACTCTTGATTGTGGTTGGCTGTATACTCTAATATCCTTCTCCTTCGTTATTTATGCTTTTCCTTATACTAATAGACATATATGGACAGATATACTAACTCAGCTGTTTTTTTATAGCGATGAATGACGAGACGAGCATGCCTTATGGTAAGCGATACAACCACTCAAGGACACTAACAGAACCAAACAACACCATGAATTACAAAGCAATGCTTGGCATTCCACTGCGTTCGCCATCCTGAGACATAATATTTTAATGATCTATATGTCCATCAGTTACTCTAGCTACAACATCCTTCAAACCGCAACGCAACAGTGCATTTACACAGCTGACTGGCAGGAGAAATAATTAATAATTACTATATAACAAACTGTATACGTCTTATAACTGGACCTAAGTATAAAGAAACATGCACCTTCATTGGTGCTTTGTCCACCTCGCTAATACAGATTAAAATTTTACTAAACTAGTAGCCGGTCCAAAGAACTTCCAAGCTTTCTTTTGTAAACTCATTATATTTAAACCTAATTTATAGGCAACAAGCTTAAAAGTCAGACGTCACAAACAATCGGGAAGATCTTTTTTATTTTCACGTTTATCCAAGAAATATTTTAAGTTTAGAACACTCAATCACGTAACAACACAAACACGATATAAACACGTATATAAAATAACAAATAAAAGTGAACAAAAGAATTTCCACCGACGTCTCTCAATCGGTACATAAATTTAAAAGCCTCTAATCACAAATCACCAAGCTTTTCCGTTTGGAACACGCACAGATGCCAGGGGTCGGCAACATTTGCGTCGGCGTGTTCCAATAATGCAAATGTTTTTTTTTTTCTGAATTATTTTTATCAAAATATTATTACTTTAATATTGTATTAATTGCCATTTACACCCCATTACTTACTCTCAAATATATAGCGTTCAATTTTCCAAATTCAAATACATACATTTCACTCTCTTATAACTCAATCACCTACTTACCCAAAATGTAATTGTTGTTGTATTGTTAAGTATAAATGGATCTATATTTTTTTTAAACATTTAAACTTATATAAAATACTATTAAAGATACAAAAAAATCCTTCGCTAAACTGTTGGTATCCCCTGCGTTAGATCAAGATGTGTGCGTTACCGTGCGCCGGCGCAGCTCCGTTGACAGATTTATGTGGGACGGCCGCGATCACGCGTCCACCGGCTCCCCCCTCCCTCCCCCGGTACCCCCCCTTGCGACCGCCACTCGCCTTCATTATGCCGGCCGATTGCGTGCGCGATTAGATAATTAACGCGTTTTTTGTACTCTCCATTGTAGGTTGTGTCGCAGGTGATTGAGATGTCTTTGTTTGTGATGGCGCGTCTATGACCATTGATTAAGGTTTTTGGGAAGTTAAAAGGGCTTTTTGATGCGACTATTTTGTGAATAAAAAGCAGGTTTGCTGTTTATTTTACTGAGGCGATTTTTTGGTAGAAAATTTTGTTAAGGATCAAAAAATATTTTGCATTATAAAAAATAATAATTGAGTATAACTTGCCACTAGATGGCAGTACTAACCAGGGACCGAAACCGGTATCGAAAATACCGGTATTTTTTGGTATCAACCGAAAAATATTATACCGGTATTTTTAATGGTAACCGGTATCCGGCAATTTTATTGGATTCCTAGAATTTAACCGGTATCATACCGGTAACCGAAATAACGGTTACCTTTATGTTTCATGCGAAGTTCCTTATAATTCAAAGCGGGGGCAGTGCCTGTGTGTGGTTATACCGCCATTTGTCTTTACTAAACATTACCACACAATTATCTTTACTCATTTCATGATTATTTCAACAGAATTACCCACAAAAAATGAAATGAACCGTATCCTGCGATATTGTGTAAACAACACGACGAGTATGATTTTTATTTGTTATGTAACAACAACGCATTTTCTTTTGCATACAAGGTCTTTTTAGGTTACCGGTATTAAAACGGTTCCCGTTTATAAGGGTAACCTTTATATTGCGTCATAGCGGTTACCGAAATCTTAAAGGTAACCGAAATTTGTCGATACCGGTACCGTAATGTCGAATGGGTTTCGGTCCCTGGTACTAACCTTTTCCCAGGTATGGTATGGCTATAATATACGTGTTAAAATATTATGCTGTCTGTAAATAAATATGTTAAAGACACATCGTGACAGACATTAATCAGTCTATAGTAATAAATTAAAATGTTCTACCATTATAAACGACACACATACAAGAAGATTCTACAAATGTTTTGAATTAGTATAGCAATGAAGATATAGAGAAAACGGGCGCATTTGTTAGCCTCATTAAAATACACCGATTCATAGATTAGCAACACAGATCACTTCCAATAGATACCGCATTACGATAGTTTTGTTTTGAACCGAAAACGCCAACGAAGGGAACTGCGCGGGGGGTGGGCGGATTGCAGCGCGGTCACTTGGACATCACTGGAGAGATGAGGCACAAGTCGATAAATAAAAAAATGTATCGATAGTTCGATTTGCCAGTAAGTTCATGTGTGATGATCGCTTCTATAACTTGATTACCAACTTGTTAAATGTTTGATATTATTTTTTCACCGGCCTGATCTGATAAATTATACCAACCGGCAACAGCTAACTACGAATAAAATAGGATTAAGATTTATACTTTAGTATGTAACGGTTTTATTTCTATTATTCATCGTGTATTTTTGTATACCATAATGGCGAAATACCCAAATTAAGTGTTAATATATATTATTATTATTATATTAAGATCAGATCAAAATATGAAATAGTAAATAACTAAACCTCATACCCTAAAGGGCTACAATAACTTATTCCGTTTCTTGAATTCTGACGGCGGCTGTATTAATTAATGTAATATCGACAAGTGACGATGAAACTCACTTGACGAACTATGAATGTTTTTGAGACGATATATACAACGTATGTTAAAATTAGTGCAATAGCTTGTGCTACTAATTCTCAATAAACTTAGTATACTAAAACTTATGATAAATACCCTCCCATTATATTTGAAAACATATACAACTAGAGGAAAAAAAAGGAAATTTAATTACGCCAAAGATAAAAATAAATAAAAAATATTGTAAAATTACCTAGTTAACAAATTTAACTATTTCAAATTACATAAAATAACGTAATTATGGTAAATTGCGTTTATTTAAATCAATATATATTTTGTGACATTTTCATTTAATAAAATTAATTTACATTATTGTTTTACAATATCGATATTTCTGGGAATTATATTATAAACATGCGTCAAACACTAGAAGAACGCGTGATTTCGCCAAAAAAAGATGGCTTATTACGGTTATTGCTATGCGAAAAAGAGACGGCTGATTCTCTATCCGAACTCGACTGTTTGACATTGATACTTTAACCAGTATAAATTGAGCTCGCTCGGAACCAAATTAATTTAAAGAATATTAGTTATCGATGAAAACGTATTGCGTTTTTTTAGGTACTTTATTTTTTTGAGGTTTTGCACACCATTTTATTGAACAAATCATTTTTAACTGTAATATTATGTTCCCAAAATGTAATTTTCGCCAACCTGCGACGACATGTGCGGGTCCACTACTTGGACGACACTGATGACGCGACATTTGGCATCGGTTTATATATTTCTGATACCTTATATGTGTGGCGCGCAACCGCTGCCTTGCATTAGGTATCTATTGGGAGTGATCTGTGATTAGCAACAATTGACAGGCGACATTTGCAACAGGTCGTGCGAGTCAATCCGCGCCGTATCAAAAATCAGCACAATCCAACGTTCGCATTACGCAACAATAAAATACGAGCAATGATTCATTGAGCGACGCACGATTCCCGGACATGCAATCGTAAATTTGACTCAGCACTGACAGTCGCTCGTACAGATCACTCACAATCGGCTCACAGCCGATCGTAAATACGTCCGCATATCGCATTAATCATTTAGAAATAAGGAATAAGAAGTGCCGCGGGCGCACGCCATTGGCCGACGTGGAACGAACAATTATTCAAATGCTGCGCCGTGATTGGTCCGCGCGGCGTCCGTTTTTTAAAGTTGACAGAGTGATGGATTCGTCCCTTCGAATCGTGCGCAGGTCTTTGTTGTGCGTATATAACTATTAAATTGTTCGCCGAGCTATCAGTCTGTGTCCGCGTTTTTTGTTCGCAATCGTATGGAGCACCGCGAGGATCTCATTGGTGTGAACGGTTCGATAAATGAAACTCGGACTTGGTTCGAATTGAATTTTTGTATCCAATCGAATTTCTGGAAAACGGTAATCGTAATATGTTGACGATAGATGTCACTGCTTTAATACAATATAGCAAAGTCAATACTTCAGCAGGTATAGCGTTTACCAAACTAATAAAAATGTTTGTAAGGCCCACAAATATTTGTGACGCGTCTAGGTGTTGTGAGACCGCAAAGTCTCTCATAGCTAATATTCACGACACAAAACTTGATCTTATTTTAGGGTCAGGACTATGTACGGTGGGGTGTATTTATTTTATTATTATTACATAAGATATTAATCTGACTGACCAACCATACCGTCCAACTAAGAACTCCATAAAATTAATTAGTCAAACCCAAGACACGATTGGTATCCACATTACCCGTTTACGCGAACAATTAAGGGCATGTTCCCATGTTCTCATATAAAGCTTTCAATCGGCCGCCTCTTAACAAGCGTCCACCGAGAGATAACATATCGCGACTATTTATCGCCACAGACATAGATAATACGCGGAAGTGGCCAAACTGATTGCTTATAATCATGCTAAAGGCTTAAGATACAATACTGATATCTTGACAAAGGGAAATAACAGTTTTGAGGTGGTAGAGTAAAGCTTTTTTTTATTGCAGTAAATGGCGAAACGAGCGTGCCGTTCACCTGATGGTAAGCGATACGACCGCTCAAGAACAGTGGCAATACCAAACAATACCATGAATTACAAAGCAATGCTTGGCATTCCACTGCGCTCGACATCCTAAGACATAAGATTTTAAGTCTCAATATGTCCCATAGTAATTCAGGCTACAATGTCCTTCAATCCGAAACACAGCGGAGTATTTACGCTACTATTTGGCGGGAGAAATAGAAATTGCGGTGGAACCTACCCAGGCGGCCTTTTAAATATGGGAGACCTACTACCAGTAAACAGTTATATTCTTATGCCTCTATTAAAAATGCTTTCACCCCACGAGTTAACATTAGGCCTCCCCCAAGGTTCACCACAGCGACCTTTTAGAAGCGGTCTGCATCCGACGATCTTATCCTTGGGGAGGCCTTTCTTCAGCAGTTGACTTTCTGTGACTGACATGATAATAGATAATGATGATGAGGCAACATTTTGTCATCGTTCCAAAACCTATTATCCCACAATATTGCACGTCACATCTCAATACAAATTCCCTGAAATTACTCAAACATAAAAGCTATGGTAATAATGAGCGGGACGGAATTATTTTCTCATTGCGTGCAATTACAGTCGTAATCTGCAAAGGCAGTGTACTTGTCCGTGTTTACTGTGGCCGATAAGATAAGAAATAGTACCTCATTTACACCTTAAACAATACAATAATGCTGCACTGTTTACTACTTATGAAAGGTTTTGAATCGAAATGCTTAAATGTTTATAGCCATATTTATTAATGGGGTTTTCATTAGGATTATGCGCTATGATTTTTCAATATACTCTATATCAGCCCATGTAGGTCCCACTACAGGGCACGGGCCTCCTCTACAATCGAAAGTAAAGTCTAGTGCGGTTTGGCGGAATAAATTAATAAAGAGAAATTAAGTAATATGTTATATGTGTATTTATTTAGGAATTAACAACAGCTAGAATTACATAATTCACAACAGTTTTCACAGATAACAATAACGCTAAGAGCTCGTAATCTGTTATAGATTACTAAATCATTATGTGTATCGTGATATCGACTCTGCTATCTTTGTAATACATCATATATGTTTCTTTGAATCCGAACTAATTAAGAAATGACTGGTGATAGGTCTCTCATATTGTGAAAGGCCCCCTGGGTGGGTACCGCCGCAATGTTAATTTCTCCGGCCAAACATCAGTATAAGTGCACTGTTGTGTTTCGGATTGAAGGACAATGTAGCCATAACAACTACTGGACGTATTGAGACTTTACATCTTATGTCTCTGGATGGCGAGCGTAGTGAAATACCAAGCATTGCTTTGTATTTCAAGGTGTTGTTTGGTTTTGCTACTGCTCATGAGCGGTCGTATCGCTTACCATCAGGCGAACGGCATGTTCGTCTCGCCATTAAATGCAAATAAAAATGAATATGATGTCATTTTAACATACTATAACGTAGTGAACAGTATTGAAAAATTGCAATCTCCAAAGGACGAACAGTCTCACATACGTAAGTTATCCCACTGAATAGATCTGTATTGCGACATTGAAAATGGCGTTGGGCAGTGCGCGCCGCGATTGGCGGATGCACTGCGCACGCGCAACCAACTGCAACCACACCATGCGACCACACGACCAGCGCTCGCGACCAAGCGACCACCGCGCATCTGTCACCATTACTTTTACGACCAATTTTATAACCCTAAAACGCCGCCCATTGCGAAGCGGTGAAAATATTTAGACCCCATAAATTTTTATGGGTTAAAATAAACGATAGTAACCACTCGGCCGCGGCGCCTCAGATCTTAATGCCGTTTTAATTGATGCAAGGATGTAACCAGTATATATTATGGGACAAATTTACTGGTTGAGTGATCTAAGAGGAAGGACTTTATGGCTATACTCGACGTCTGATCTACTAGAATCATTTACATGTGATTTTAGATCTACTGTCAATTAGACTAAGATTTAAAGTTGTATGTCTTTGCTTTGGTATGATTTGTAATATTATGTAAACCAATATTTACTTACGTTCTAATGAACCGGATTTGAAATAAGAGAGTGTCGTACAAATGTCTCTGTTTCGTAGAAATGCTTACCTGTAACAAAAAAAAATGTTATTAGTCACTTATTTAAGTACAAAAATTTATTTGTTTTATAAATCCCCAATTCAAATAAAACTTGCTAATTAACGACACATCATTAAAAATATTTAGATGAGTTAATTTATTGTTCATGGTAAATATAAAAGAAATACATAATTAATATAATAAAATTTATAGTTCCCCATAACTGTTAAAATAATAAATTAATAAACAATATATGAAACAAAATTAATACGAATACTATAAAATTAGTATACTATAATATTAGCCAAAACAATTTTTATTGTATGCAAATATTTGAATTTTTAATTACCTAAAAGTAATTCTAGAATTTATCTTAAAATCCCACGCGATTCGAACCCACTAAAACGAGAACAATATAGACGAAATGCCCAACCGGAGGTCACGTGTGACCGATAAAATTTCCAAATTATTTGATATGAATTTTTACGATCATTTAAAATATTTACATTAAGCGTTTATTGAGTTTAAAAGTTTTGTGCGTGTGGGCGAAGATTTGCATAAGAAGTAATTAATTGTTTATTTTTCTAGGCCCCGGCTACTGTCAACATGTTTTATGAGCTACTAACGAGCTTTAAGTTTACGAAATAATGTGGAAAGAAAATTATGTGAGTTAATGAGTGGGCTTCTTTAAGACATTCGATCCCATAGAATCAATACAAAACTTGTTGCCCTGTGTGCTCTTGTACATCTAAAAATAAGTTGTTATAAACCAGCCATTTGCTTGCTAATCTTTACTCTCAAACCGTGCTAGTTAATACCTATGTATAATACCCTCAATATCATCTTGTAATTATACAGGGTATATCAAGACTGCTACCGAAAACGAAGCCGGGTAGTAGTTTAAGCGACTTCAGAAACAATGCAACTAAAATTTGCAAAAAAAAGCGACATTTTTTTTTGTTATTTTTTTCCTATGGTCGTATTTGGGTGGTAAATACGTTTTTTCCTAAAATATTAGTGTATACACTTTTATTTATAAATAATCTAAGGTATAAAATAGTTCAAATTATTATTTTAGCAGAAACTATGGATTTACCACCCAAAAATGACGATATTTAAAAAATCATAAAAAATTATTGTCGCGTTTCTTTGCGAAATTTTTACTTGCATTGTGTTTGTAGTCACTAAAACTACCACCCGGCTTCGTTTTCGGTAGCAGTCTTGAGATACCCGGTATTTTGTTCTTATTAGTACACCAAGTCAATTAATTGTCGCCTTCATTCATCGCTGAACTCATTCTCAATTATCCTATTGTCTATCCTACCTTAGAAAGAAGGATAAGATTCGTATAATTTCAAGAGCCTGCAGAGCAAATTACTAACTCTCTATTGAAAATATACATATAGCCTTTGCCAACCATACACACGTATTTTAATGTCAGGTAGAATACATTAATTAAACAAAGCCACGAGATCTAAGTTTACCTCGATAAGTGTGTAGTGTGTGCTTATGTGTTTGTGTGTGTGCATAGCTGTAGAGTGTGTGTGTGTGTGTGTGTGTATAAAATTCAGTGTAGCGCGTAGACAAACGGACAATGAGTCGATAAGTCCAGTTATTTCAGTAATTGTGCTTCTGTCGCGGCCTCAACAGTTACGTTTTCGAGACACAATACCTCTACTATAGGTTCTCGATAGCATGATATTTGATTAACTATTTTATTCACAACAAATTCAAACAAGTTTTATATGTGTTTTAAGTATAGCATTTATACACACATATATTAGTAAAGAATAACAATTCCAGAAAGAATAAATAAAATGCCAACATTCGCCGAGATAAATTCCGTAACGATGTGATAGGTAAAAAACTTAGGGTCACATATGGTAATCTATACTTATCTTATTTACTTTTAAACACTAACAAAGCAATCAATGACATGTGCAAAACCTGATGAGTGAAATGCGGACTAAAGCCCAAATTGAGCATTGACCAACGAAAGATGCTCAAAATCGAATTTCATCCTCCAAACTCACACCGAACTCGCCGCTGACTCACCAACTAATCCACTCTAGTTCCAATAGTAGCACCGTTTAAGCTAACATAACAAAGGCTGGATCAAGACGAACACACATTAGCTCTCAGACTTTGACCGGTGGACATTATTTATTGACGCCGCGACAAAAATACATCGTCACGTCCCGACACGATACTTGCACTGCCCGTATCCGCGTGTCAATTGTGCGGATATTACTGGGATATTTTAATGAATTATTCCACTTTCAATTTAGGTTTGTTTTGAACTTGCTTTAAGGTTGAAAATTGGGGGTTGATGTTTGCGATTTGGAGAATACTACCTTGATATAAAGTTGGTATTGTACAGCTGTGCTTATTAAATAGCCTTGTATGCTTAGTGTTATGCTGCGGTTTAATTTGATGATTTTTATTTTATTATGAATACTGAGAAACTACTCCTGAAAACAACATAAACAAAACATTACATAGTAGAAAACCTCGTAACAATATATTATTTATTAAAACTTACGTCAAATAAAAAGAAGGCGAATAAAAATAAAAATGACATTTGAAAAATACAAACGTATCTAATACAGTCATGAACAAAAAGTACACTCGGCAACAAAATAACATGTCACGTGTATCATGTGCGCGACAGTCCTTTCACGTCACAGCTTAGCACATTGCGCTCAGGTACAGCTCAGGTCTTGCGAGTGACACTCTCAAGATGCGACACAGCTGTCGCAGAGAGCGCGACACAAAGCCACAGCTCTCATCGAATTTATTGTAGTTTATTGATTGCTATCCGATAGAAAGTCTTTGTTATTGTTTGTTGTTATTGCTATGAAGGGTAAGACGAGCATGCCTTTCGCCTAGTATTACCGATACGACCGATCATAGAAAGTAGCAAAAACAAATAATACCATGAACTACAAAGTGATGCTTAACATTCCAATATCCTTGCCATACGGAGTCATAAAATGTTAGATCTCCATATGTCCCATAGGTACTCAGACTACATTGTCCTTCAAACCGGAACACCGCAGTCAATAATTATTGTATTACTAACTAAACATAGCACGAGTTACAAGTATTCAAAATAAAATCAACAGTATAGTAAATGACAAAATAATTTGTTACATCACAACCTAGGGCCCTACTATATTCATCCGAAACGAAGTTCGAAACTTCGGACGATCGAAGTTTTTTATACGATACGATTTACGAATGTATCTACTCTGTAAAAGTTCGAATTTGTATAACGTAAATCGTAACTATAAGTCTACGGTTACGACCTTAATTCAATAACGACCATAAGTATATGTAGGTACATTCGTATCGTATATAAACTTTGATCATCCGAAGTTTCGAACTTCGTTTCGGATGAATATAGTAGGGCCCCTAGCACAATACATTCTTATAAAACACTAGTATAAAACATATCTTGCGAGTGACGCTCTCTCAAGACGCTACATCGCTGTCCGCCGAGAGCACGACATAAAGCCACAGCTCTCGACAAATTTATTGTATTTTATTGATTGCTATCTGATAGATCGAAATCGTTTATAATTAAACTAAGGGACAATGTGGGTGGATGATTAGTTGGTTTCGATAGCGCAAATATTTTAAGTTGCATATTTCTATTCCGTTAGCATTACAGAACGGCTATCCACCTTATGGGATTTGATCACATTTGTATAAGAGTTCAACAGCTTAAGATTTCTAGTTGTTTTTTCGGTCTCGGAGAATAAAGTTCAAGACATGAAAATAGAGAATATACGCTCTCTAAAGTTATTGCCCGAAGCTCTTACGGCCGATGCCAATAATCAATCGAAAAAAATAGATTGAAGTCAATCTGGATTGTTTTCTACTTTCCAATTGGTCGCTTGTCATGTTGCCATAGTTTTTGCACTACTGAGATTGATTATTGGCAATATAGTATCAGAAAAAAGATTGAGCTGTCAATCTAAAACGGCAAATTTTGGATTGGGATTGTTTATTGGCAGCGGCTATTAGTCTTTACTAACCATGCCCCAATTCAAGTTATTTTTAAGGCCAGCGATATTCGCTGTTTCTATTGTATAGACAAATAATATGAGGCTACAAAAGACACTGAAAAAACTTACTGAAGAATTTAATCAAGTTTAATGATTGAATACGAGGACAAAAATCTATATCCAGATTATACATCGACCGAATCCAAAACATTACATGAAAATAGATTTGAATAATCAATAAAAAGTCTCGAAGCGTTTAGAGAGTGCGGAGAGATTTACAGGGACGCCGTGGTGTCGAAATATCTGGGTGACGTGCGTGGACGTCAACCGACACCAACGATGGATTTATTGAAGTTGACTGTATGACTGATGACTGAGACGGTCTGGTATGTCAATATTGAAGGTGACAGGTTGATGATATTGGCGATTTTATTCAATATGCTGGAGTTTTTGCCTGCCTGACTAATAAAAACTGTTTCTTTCTAAATTATTTTTGAAGCCAATATGGTCCTCCAATGATATACTAGACCAGACTGTGACCGAAAACGAAGCCAGGTGGTAGTTATAGTGACTTCAGGCACAACGCAACAAAAACTCAGCATAAAGATACCCTTTTATTTTTCAAGATTCTATGGCATGTGACGATTTAAATTTTGATTTCAGTTCTAACATGCTGTTCGTGAACATTTGCTACTATACTAAAAATTACTCGTCTCAAAACAATCATATGACCACCTAACATACCCTAAAAACTAAACATAAAATTCCTACAACTTAATCCACTCTCCATCTACCCATACAAAGCCAAGGAATAAACAATCCGTAACCAATAGCAACGCGAGCAGGAGTCGATGCGGACTAGTGGACTGTCACCTCAACATAGTATAATATGACACGTATAATGAAATATATAAAAGCGTAGACAATGATAACGAACAGACAGCGCGACGGTGCGTCGTGTGGACACAGCCGGTGCTCCAGTGGAAAAGACAGAGAAAACTATGGGACGGGTGTTGGGTCAACAAATATTTTACAGCGTACTAAGTAAGCAGTTTTGGTAGATAGTTTACGGATAAGCAATCGCCATAGAGAAGAAATAAGGTCACCAGAATATCCCTATAAAGTTTCGTGGTTACGTAGGGTACTAGTCTAATTTTAACACCACTGCACTTAATAATAAAATCATAATAGACTACTGCTAATATTTTTTTATTGAATAGAAGTAGCAACTATTTGAATCGGAAATAAAAATACATGAGACTTATTAATGACCCTTGTTTAATATAGTCTCACCACCCAGACCTGTTTTTTTTGTCTCGTTACGGAGATCGAACCCGCAGCCTCGTGTTTCACCAAGTTGCTTAACCAAGTGCGCCACGAAGTCTGTCAAATGTAATTATTTCAGTACACTGCTTTAAATGTTTAAATAAAACATATATTTCGTCAATAGCCTGTGCACTGAATCCACCTTATATCCCTTTTAAATTAAAATACAATCTCGCGACTCCATGGTAGTTACTGTTCGGTGTCAGTTTAATTCGTCCCAGCGTCATCGCGGATCGAACTCGAAAGGCGGTTTTTGTATAGTAACATTGTTTGTTTTTCTGTCTGTGTTGCATGTTCCACATTAAACTACTTTACACTACGTATTTGTGCATTTACACGTAGCCTTCGTAAATTATCTATGGACAGGTGGGTAGGTACGAGGTTTTAAAGTTGCTTGAAACTCAATATTTCATCAGCCATAGATGTATAGTGCTGGAAACCTCCGCCAAAAGTTCTCAAAATGTCCTGTTGGAAGCGGCCTGCATGATCGTAGTAAATTTGAAATTTGGTGATCTGCCACTTACGAGTTCGCTATAAGAATTTAAAAGCTATGTGAAATTTAGGAATTCTAAATTAGTCGAGCATCGTGGCTTCCTACTTTATAAGAAAAGATCCTGTCGAAAGATAGACAATTTCTACATACTAAATTATATTTTATTTGTAGTTTTTTTAATGGCTCTGAATACACTTAACAAAATCATGTAAGTATGCGGATACAAAGGAGATCAGTCGATTTGGTCCAACTACGTACAAGAAATTAAGTATGACTAAAAAATCAGGCGTGTTTTTGTAGATTCATTTCTCTATTTATTTTTATCCTACACCGTGGGGATCAGATTATGTAAAAAAAAGGATATCATAAAATATTCTACCACTTTTTGCATTGTTTGCATTAATATCAGAATTGACATCTGTCTTATAATTAGTGTTTGTAAAATTTTATTTTAGTTCCAACATGTACAAGACATGTTTACAATTATAAAGAATTCTAAAACATCAATCGATTTTAATGAGATAAATAGTATGCCAGACCACTTAGTGCGTTATTGGTTAGGACAGAACAAAAATATATTTTGTTTATATTCAGATCGACAGCTCTCAAAATAGCCATAATGCAATAATACAACATTATTGTAATTGCATTGCAATCATAAGGACAGTGGGATGCTCTGCACATGTAATTACTATTATGTGGTACCTTGGTTAGGCTAGGTACCAAAATGATATCACACCTATTGCAAAGCACCTCGACAATGTATTGTTACTACCAGGTACATGAGATATTGTTTAGGAACAAGTTTCATAGAACTTTTTATTATAAAAATGTATTTCTTATTATCAATACCAACATTTTTACCGTCATCATTCTCTTTTTAGAATGACTTATCTTCTTTTGAAACGGATATTTCTACCCCCAGAAATTCTTTCTTTATCAACTTTATATCGAAAAGTATTTAACGTGTTTATAATTGTGTAATACATTTTACAATATTATTAAACGAAATTATTTACATAGTTACAGAAAATATAAAATATTGTCCAAATAAGATATATGTGAAGATAGTAGAATATGGTAGTTTTTGTAAAACTTTAAGAGGATATATCTTAAATACCCCATATCGTAGCTCAAAAAGACTATATTATATTTAAAGGATATATTGAATCTTTATTATTTAATTCTAGGTCTCATTTGTGTCCGTCAAGTTTTCACTACTAGGCCCAATTTCCTTAGGAAATCGACCGATCTCCTTTTATGCAAGTACCAGGAGAGCATAAGCTAACAAAAGCATCAGTACGCAGCATTCTAAATATGATACAGTATAAGCCGATTATAATACAAATGGCCGGTGCTTGCAACCGGCCCGGCCGTACCGATAAGTACAGTCACGGAGAAAAGTTAAAGGTCGCGAGAGGATCGATCGGCGCAGATGTCGATATTAATCGCCGAGTTTAATCCGTCCGCCCGTGTATAAATCAACGCTAATTGCGCCTATTTATATATATCAACCGGTACTGGCCGGTTAACGGCTTTTCGGCACGACTGTACGTTTCGCCAGGTTCCATATTTGAATTTGATGACTTCACGAGTGACGTGTCAATGACGGGTTATTTGTTGCGGAGTTGTTTTTTTTTTGTTTACGGATAGAATTGGAATTGATTTCGTTTTTGTTTGCCGTCACAAATTCAATTGTTTCAAGTTTTACAAATTGACGAGTGACAACAGAAAATCGACCAACAAAGCTATTGGAATAGAACAGAATTATTGTACGAAAAATAAGCTGAGGTTTTCGTAAAACATTCAATTACAATTATGGAGTGGTACTTAGTAAATTGTTCATTAAAATTAAGTGTACCAATTTTATTTCCTCGTTCCTGCAATCTTCAAAGTACTTTTGACTGTCATTAAACGTTTTTAACAGTGTAAGTGAAGTTAACAACAGTTACAAAATATAATCAAATGAATGCGAAAGTATTTCCAAAAACGTCCAAACCGTGACTGCGATATTACAAAAATCGACGCAAAATGGCGAAATTTTCGTGAATGAAATCCATAAATGGCGTTTATAAGAACATATTTCGAAGTAATAATAACTTGGAGTTAAAAATTATATTTTTCGTATTAATTCCGCATAATCCTTTATGGTGGCCATTATCTCGCAATTTTGAGATTTTAACTGCGTCGAATGTACATTTTAACATTAATACGCGGATTTAAGTGTCCGCCATTGGTTATTTTAAAGTGAAAAATAACAGTTTGTAGTTGATTCTGCATTAAACAATATAGCTGCTCGTAATAACGGGATTTGAAAAAAAAAATATGCGAACCAATAATTTTTTACATAAAAGTGTTTATTTTTGCATGAAGTTTTAATTTGCAGATAATATTCGCTGTTTAAATACGTGTCGCAATATTGCAATTGAGAAAACAACTCACAATATTGGCACTAAACCGAAACTTTCGTAATAATTTTGATTGTGGCATCAGTGACATATTTTGATGGCAACAATCTGTTTATTGTTTCTTTTTCATAAATTTTGATGTACACTAAAGTGTATAAATATATATTTTTTGAATGTAATTAATCAAGAAAAAAACGATTATTTGAAGTTAAATTCGGAAGTACAAAAACACAACTACAATTTTGGGAATAGGTATTGGAACATTACAATTTAAACATGAATTAATATTATGCGTTCATTTGAAGACATCCATGTACACATTATTCCAAAAAACAGATATTTTTTGCCTGGCCATCCCAAGGCGACTTTTACGACCCATTTACTCTGAACCACTACATACAAATCCCACATCTCATCCCCGGACCACACCAAGCATAAACATTTAAATACATACAATAAATAAAGCCATTCGTCACGGAACGCAACTCAACAATCGCTGGCCAAGTCGCATAGTTTTCATCAATCGGCTACATTTCTACCCTCATTGTGTTAGTTCTAATAAACTATCCGGGAACGCTTTCCGGGACGTTTTATGGCTATTTTTGACATATTTGTGATGGTCTCAAGATCGGGATGCGGTGGATTTATGGATTCCGAGCCATTTCTTCCCTCACTCGTCGGTGCGGTCATTCTTTGTCGGTTTTTTTTCTCTCTCTTTCCTTTTGTCATATTCCTGATTTACTGTAATAGGTTTCTGTATCTCTTGTTTTGTATTAACTCCGGGAAAGTTATAGACTTTATTATGAGAGCTTCTATTCCGTTTATTTATGTGTTGGATTATTTCGTGGCTTTAAATATTCTTTTTTTTCGGGATGGTTCATATCGATTATTTCTACCTGTCATGGGTTTTTCGGGAATTAAATTTGGGCAGGATTTTAAAACATGGGATATTCACTTGTCTCATCAATCTTTACCCAGATCTTTAACATACAGAATTTTGAGGTGAAAGGAAACGATAAAATCTTCTAAGTATTTAATTGTCAATGAAGTAGGTACATTTAATTAATTAATCACCTCCAATTATAAATATTAGTCGTTTTGATGAAAAAAAAAGTAAAACGTTTTTCATTCAACTCCTGTCGACAATATTAATCAACAATAATCAACAGTTGTTTTTTAAATTTATTGACTTAAAAATCACACTTCCCTTCTAGAATAGCATAATAGACATTATTTTTTAAATTAACCAAACCTCCTTTACAGCCAACGCTAAATAAGCAACATACAGCCAGGTGGAAAATTTCCAAGAATTTACATGAAAAAACTGTTGACTTGAGGCGAAATAAACGCGGCGTCGCGTTAACACCGCGCCCACATTACAATGTCACTGCAAATATGAATGGCTACTTACATTAGCAATTCATTCATACGTAAGGTTTCTTACTCGAGTGTGTTCTGTAATTAATGTTCTATGTTCGAAATTTCAAAATTTTCATTGATAAATAAATACACCCAACAGTCACATACATAGTCCTGACCTCACATTGAGATTGAGTCTTGTGTCATGGGAATTAGAAATCACGAGAGACTTTACGTTCTCACAAACACTCGAAACAAATACTGTAGATCACACAAATATTTGTCTCAGTGCGGGGACCGAACCCGCGACCCGTCGTTCCACACCCAGGGTGTAACCAACTGCGCTACGAAGGTTGTCGATGAAATGTTTGAGCAAATCTACTGTTGGATATAGGCATTTCCTGAAGATTTCCGCAACGACCTTTTGGAAGCGGTTGGCGTACATTGACCTCCTACGACACTTATCAGTTTGTAAACCATATATATGTGTATTTTGAACTATTTCTACAAAAGCACATTCGATCCTAAATCCTGCAGTATGCTAAGATTCAATCACAGTTTTTATATAGTGATTTATCAGATACTACTTTGTACATTATTCTAAGTTTTTCGACAATTATTGCTTACTTAAAACGAGTGTATAGTTACTGATCAATTTTTTTATTTTGATTCCGTTAGACTTTGTAACTCTTAAACTTCTTCAACTGTCTATAATCTTTTCAAGAATACTGATCTTAATTAATTATGATTAAGAATTCAATTCAAACCACAATTGAAATAAATACCCACATTTACGCGTAACAAACTAAAATAAACCATTTTAAATAAGATATAAAAACAAACTACAAACACACTTTTCTATATCAAAACCCAAGGTTGAAGCGATCAATAACGCTAAAATAGCTTCGTATTAGATCAGTCAAAAATCATTGGGACAGCTCGTTTGAGCGTATTAAACGCAGGATTGATGGCCGCGGCGGCTGCCAAATATCGCGCTGGTGGTGGATGGTCACCGCCCACTTGCCACACATCACGGGGCAGCGATTAGAATCAAATAGATGTGGTATTAAACAATATGTTATGGTCTAGTATAATATACCTGTGGTGTGGCTGCCTCTGAGAGACAAAGGACAGTTGTTTGCAGAACCTTATAAGGAGTGTTTAAGAATCAATGAATAAGTAAGTTGTATTATCAAAGGCAGAAATAAATAACTCATTTGGGTGAGATCCAGACTGCGAAACCATAGATCGCGGCCTGTAACCTGTGGCATACACCACCTGGTTTTTCAAGTTACATACGTGTTTCTAGTCAAAGAAAACATCACGAGGAAAACTCCATCTTAAATTTGAAGATATAGGAGTATTTCGTCTGTTAGGCCATCATGATAAATTCAAAGTTCTACTCCAAAAAATGTTCATTTTGATATCTCAAAGAAAATAAAGTATAAACTAAGTCATTTTGTAAGTTATTTTCCGCTGACCCCATGTAAGCATCGAATAAACTTGCTAATTATATTTGTCAAGAATCCCTTTCTCTCTACCATTATCAAACATTAAAACTCCTGAGATATAGTACACATAAAAGTTATTCCCACAATTATACCAGCAACATTTGTTTCTGTTATCACTGAAAGGATCGAAATAGATGAAGTGTCCATACAACTTCATAGCGCAGATACATTCCTGTCAAGGTATTGCGTAGGCGTTATGGTAATAAAATATAACTGGGCTCCCATCAATCTACCATCTCGGATATTGAAAGTATAAATTTAGCTTTCTCGGCCACCATTTTAGATTGATCAGATATAGATTATTTTATCATTTGGTTATTTACTGGGTGATAGTATTTCTAGCATTTTTGTCAAATTTTCAAGTACTACAGGTCTCATGGCAGCGAATGTAGGCTGTTAAATCTTGGGTTTGGTTCCTAGATCAGGCATTTCACTTGGTGTTTTGCGATTTAAAGTCTAACAACCAGCCCGAGGATGGATTTTGTGTGACAAGTTAGCCTCTTGTGTCATATAGGAGTAACAAATTAACTGATTTCTACGAGTATATGAATACAGGCTAGCTTGTGCATATTTATACTAAATTTTGACACTATTTTAAATGTAAGGACTTAGGACTGGTAACTATAATGTTAAAAAATTATCGTGACAATTAAATTACTTTCTTACTTTCATTTTATTTGTATCCCAATAAACATGTCTCCTTTCCTCCTACATAAAATACCCATTTTCTTCCACAGTAGTCCCATCACCGTCCAACCCGTACAAGACATTTTATTTAGACTGATCCGAACATTTCCACGACATTGGACCGTGTAATTCGTCTGTATCAGCGGGCGCGTTCGCTAATTAATATCGTTCATCGGGCCCGCCCGTCTGTCACGGCGCAAAGGTTAGTCTAAGACGCGCGCGCGATGACAAACGGCCCGCTTGATACGTGCCGACACGACGCGACACCAAGCGATGCGGCGCGACAGCTGCCCTCTATATATAGACGGGCGGCCGGACGCGCGATTCCGCGTTTTTCACTGTCCATGCTCGCATCAATTTCTGTCTGCATTTGTTAACCAATGACAGATGTTTTAAGGGTCGAGCACATCCACGGTCGTGTCGCCTTAGAGAAACTCTCGTTAACGCGATTGATTAGACCAGACACTATCGTGCAATATGGAAATCAGTTTGCTGGCATTAAGCTTTCAAACTGTGATTAATTGTTTACTGTTAGACACGATTAATCAGCGTTCATAAATGTCATAAGACGTTGCAAAATTAATGTTCAGTAATTTTAAAACTTATAAACACTAGTGACTAGGTATACTAAACGCATTTGGGTTTGATGGAAGGATGACCATAATCATTTTGTTTGAATATGACATGTCAATGACGGGAGAAGCACGTCTACCCGCCCGCCAAGCCTTTATTAGTATCAAAAATAATCCCTAAGGGTGTCCCAAGGCTGGTGTTGTATTTACCAATACTTTTTCTGTGACTGAAGATGATAATTTTAACTGTTCAATGGTTAAAAAGTCACAAATATCCCCACATCGTATTGAAAAGCCTAGCTCAGCATCTCCAATCCACGCATCGAAGTTTCAGGATGGCAGTTATCACTAACCAGTGAGTCATTTGGGTGACACGCAATAGAAAAAACTATAAAAGATTCGGCATATGTATACACTTAGTTAAACTCTCCCTAATTAATTGTGAGCTTAGCTTGCAGTATTCACATCATATCCCAGAGGTTTTTGACCGTGTAACTGTCTCCGTCATATCATCGCGGGCCGGCATAAGGACATATTTATGCAAACATCGCCACGTGAAACTAGTAACTTTAGACGCTTGTTAATTAATACCCGTCATGAATCCCGTGTTGCTGCCGTTTTGTACTGTTTTGTTGTGAAGCATTGTTTATTAAAATTCAAATTGGATGGGCATAGATGTGTTTTTGTTTCTATTGCTGTAATTTGATAGGAAATAGTTATTGCAGACGAATGCAGTTTTGGTGAAAACCTGATTTCGTTGTTGAATATTTTGAGCATTTTACAAATACTAAATGCTATATTTGGCTTTGAAAAAAATCCTGTTACAAACCCGCAGTCTTATATATTTTACATAAATATATTAGGCGAAAAAATATTCTATACAAATCATAGTCTATTACCCTTATTTACATTTCTTACATTTTTTACCCATAAAATCTTGTAAATTAAATATTCCTAAACCCATTGAAATAAAACTATTATTTACGGATTTTATCGCGAATTTAGTTTAATTTTACATTTTTAACTTCCCGACGTTTCGATCACTTTACAGCTTTCGTGGTCACGGGGCGCCAGGGCGAGTGAAGCCAGCCACAGTCGAACGAGTCCCCGTTGTCTTGCCTTACATAAAAGGAGTCACAGACAAAATTGGCTATATCCTGAAGCGTGCTTCTATAAAGACCTACTTCAAGCCGCCCAAGAAGATTAGTCAATTTCTACCACCTGTCAAGTGCCACATACCCCTGCAAGAACCGGGCGTATACAAAATAGATTGCGACTGTGGCCTCTCCTACATAGGCCAAACAAAACGAAGCATAGGGACCCGCGTGAAAGAACACATAGCTGACGTCAAACATCGACGCTCAACGAAGTCTGCAGTTGCTGAACATATAAAAGAAGGCTCCAAGCATTACCTCCGCTTTGACCAGCCCCAAGTCCTCGCTAAAGAACACCGTTTCCTGCCCAGGATGTTTCGCGAGGCTATTGAAATTAAAAAACATCCAAATTTCAATAGAGAAGATGGCTTGAAGCTTGCACAAGCATGGGATCCAATTCTACATTTAATTAAATCGGAACCCAAAAGACCAACTGCCAGACATCAAGACACTGTGAGCTCCTTCTGCGTAGATCGGATCGCAAACATAGACTAGAATATTTAAAATTAATTTTTTTAAATTAATAATTGTAAAATAAGGGTAGTTGAATTGTAACAGTCACAGAGCGGACGTCTAATACCTCAGTCCGCCCCGTGACAACGAAAGCTGTAAAGTGATCGAAACGTCGGGAAGTTAAAAATGTAAAATTAAACTAAATTCGCGATAAAATCCGTAAATAATAGTTTTATTTCAATGTGTAACATTCGCGTAAATCTAAGAAACCATTCCTAAACCCCTCACGTCAAATGAAGTCCGCCCTATCGTATTAACTAATCTGTCCTGACGTCATCAACCTGTCAGAGTGTAGAGTGCGTTTTGCCGGCCAAGTTTCGCGCCATAACTCGCGCCATCACAATAGTATCATCGCCGCGCGGTCACTAAATATATTAAACGTAACGCATGGACGCGCGCAAGATGGCGGACGGTGCAAGGGCTGACCGAGGTGGGCATTTTCTGAGAAAATTTTAAAATTGTCATGAATTAAGTATTAAAAAATGAAATATGGCTGTGAATAATGAATGAGATGGAAAATAGACTGCTTTTTTATGTATACAATTTAAGAAAAGTTAAATGATACTGATGATGATGCATTGAATATAGAGTGGATTCGAGAATCATCGTCATCATCATGGTTGATATGATGACAGATACTACTGAACAAAGGCCTCCCCCAAGGATCTGCACATCGACCTGTTAGAAGCGGCCTGCATCCAGCGACTTCCTGCAACCTTAGCCAGGTCGTCCGTCCACCTTGTAAGCGGGCGTCCGACATTTCAACAATTAGGGAATAATGTAAGGAAATATAAGTAGGTAGTTTTAGCACGTACACGCATTAAAACAAATATCCTTTTAACCACATTGAGTTTTACTATTTCACCCACAAACAAACACAGATATTTTATGTCTACAATATTTTGTTCCCTGCTAGTCCTGTCGGTGAGATTTTCAAAAACAGCCTTGTTAATATGAGGAAACTTCTCCAGATATCTCTAAGTTTCGTTGACAGCCCTACCCGTCATCTGGCCCGCTAACCGCGCACCTATGACACGACACGGCGTCGCATGCGCCGCGCCGCGATTGCGGTATGAGCCAATTGATTTATTCACATTTTTGCATTATTTATCACGTGCAACATACGCGTAATGCGCGCTGCCACCATTCATTAACAACGCCGAAATACCAGAGTTAATTACACGAATTTATCTATGAAAGTTTTAAATTTATTGCGCTAGATATGATGTGTTTAGCAGTTGACATTTGTCACTGAGACTATCCCGTCCTCAAATTGTTGGAAGTGGGAGAGTCATGCTGTTGTTAGTTATGACAGCATGAATGCGCGTCTCGTCCGTGGCCGTACCATTATTCCACAGAAAATCGACATGAAGCCACAGCTCTTGTAGTTGAAGTTCTTGATGTTCATGGGCGGTAGTGGTCACTTACCATCAGGTGAGCTGTTTGCTCGTTTGCTGGATCTTAGCAATAATAAATCGTCATTATTATAAGCTCAATAAAATTGGTGAAGTGCCTGTTGGTAAACGGACCAGACGCGACTGCAACCATGCTCACGGTGGCCGCAGGCTCAAATCCCAGGACACACCTTTGTCAATCACCACGCACTTTAACGGTAAAGGAAAACATCATTTCCATGGTATGCCAAGTCCGCCAACCCGCACTAGGCCAGCGTGGTGACTATATGGCCTAATCACTTTCAATCGTACTTTTGATTGTAGAGGAGGCCCGTGCCCTGCAGTAGGTCGTATATGGGCTGATAAAGTACAGTACAGTCAACGACAAAAGTCGTTGAGCATATTCAAAACGCCAAAAGTCTTGCACACATGAAGCAACAAAAGTGGTTGACCAGGTTCGGCCACAAAAATTCGTGAACACCTTAAGGTTACAAAAGTTTCTGAGCAACAAAAGCAACAAAATTCCTAAACACACCAATATTACATAATTCAATGAACACTTGTAAAAAGCAAGTTTGTCGTAGATGTGTTCATCTACTTTTGTTGCTTTGTAATACAATTTATATTTTTTGCTTTTCTCTGCATTGACTTATTTCGTGTTTTTGTGAAATAATATATATTAACGCGAAGTTTAAATGTTGTTCTTGTTTGTCTGTTATAATACGTGCCTAATGTTATTCATACCGTGCTGTTGATGTTGCAAATATTATAATAAAAACTTACATAAAATAAGAGAATATAAATTACTCACTGTACTACTTGTACTTGTGCGTACGATTTCGGAAATAATTTAAAAAAGTAAATACAAAGATAATAATAACATTTATAAATCGAAAAAATAAATTCAAAATATATCTAAAAAGGGTAGAAATATTTAAAATCTTGTGTGGCCTCCATTTGCTTCGATGACGGCCTGTAGTCGGCATTGCATAGAATTTACCATATTTGCACACACATCTCCTCCTCTGAATGTATCCCATATGCGTTCCAGGTGCCTTATAATGCCTTCCTTCGTACGTGGCGTGTCGGGCTTGGACAATGAGACCCCATAGATTTTCTATGGGGTTCAAGTCTGGACTCTTCGGCGGGAACGGCATCTCTATAACAGCATTTTCATTATTGCAGAACCATGCTCGACATCTTCTAGCTTTGTGCACGGGGCTGTTGTCGTGGACGAGGTGTATTGGCTCCGATACGTGCATTCTGGTCGTAGGAAGTAGCAGGTTCTCCAACAGATCTATATAGCCTTCGCTATTCAAGCGGCCGGTCGTTTCTGTCAGCTCACCGGGGCCCGATGCACTCATCCAGCCCCAAAAACCAACGCTAATACGGCCGCTCGATCGATTAGCTCTGATATTTCTGGGATTATATCTCGCACCAGCTAATCGCCAAAGAGTGCATCTTCCATCTTCCGATGATTGGAACGTTTTTTCGTCCGCGAAAACGACTTGTGAGAAATCGAAATTCAGAAATCTTTCGGCAAATTGCAGGCGTTCCAGTTTGTGCTGTGGTGTTAAAATAAGTTTTCTCGCTGGAACTCGATTATGAAAGCCGTGTTCTTTCAGCCGCTGACCAATTGTTTGTGTCGATAGATCCATGTCTGCTGCGACCGTCGATACACGAGTGAAGCCGCTGCTTTGGAAACGCCGAACAATATCAACATCTTGATCTCTTCTAGTTTTCCTCGGTCTACCAGTACGTTTAGATGTTTCAATCAAACCTTCAGAATCCCACCGTCTTGTCCACAGGTATACGGTATTTCTCTGAAAAAAATATATCATTAAAATATGATTGACTGCATTCCATTTTGTGACAAATTAACAAGTACTATAATTAGTTTGTAAGCGCTTACTGTTTTACATGTATACAAGTTTGTACATATCTGTAATAATGTGAAATAATGTTTTTATTATTATTATTATTATCATTCCGTCTTATACCGTGCAATTCGTCCTATCAAATCTGCCAGCTATCCCAGTTCTCTCCCTTACCTCCCACTCTATTATATCCCGTCTCTTCATATCCAAATAGTATGCCTTATGAATTTTTGTCATTAAAAACTTTAGTGCTTCTGATGATCCATGCAATATTTCATCCCTTATTTCACGCCCACAATGCTGCTTTTCCAAAAACGTTGCAAGCAATATTTAGGTAAAATATAACCTATCTCACTCAGAGACGATATATTACATTAATTTCTATCAGTGAATAATAGCGAAGGAAAGGCTACTGTAAAATTCTGGATAAAAGTGACATTCGATCTTGAAAAGAAGTAAATATAACTTTTTTCATGTGCAAATTATTTATTTAATTGTCTCTATTTATGTAGCTTGATATATTCTCCTTAGTTCACACAAAATACATTTCTGAACGCATTATTTGACAACCAATTTAAACGTCAATCCGTTTAATTAATGTCATTAATTTACATCTTTAAAATCTAAAATACGCCTTTAATCGAATATTGTGGATATATGTTGTCGATTCGAAATCTTTATTTAAATAAGTTTTTTAATTTGAGGGAAGAGTTTACCGTATCGACGGGATGAACATTAAATGTTTGACAGTTACAAACCCAAGAACATTTTGTATAAGAAAATGTTAATAAGCTAATAGAAACTCGGGAAACCGGGAACGTGATAAAAAGTATCCTATGTCCTTCTCCTGGTTCTAAGCTACCTCCCCACCAATTTTCAGCCAAGTCAGTTCAGCCGTTCTTGAGTTATAAGTGGTGTAACTAACACGACTTTCTTTTATATATATAGATTTGCAACATCAACAGCACGGTATGAATAACATTAGGCACGTATTATAACAGACGAATAAGAACAACATTTAAACTTCGCGTAAATATATATTATTTCACAAAAACACAAAATAAGTCAATGCAGAGAAAAGCAAAAAATATAAATTGTATTACAAAGCAACAAAAGTAGATGAACACATCTACGGCAAACTTGCTTTTTACAAGTGTTCATTGAATTATGTAATTGGTGTGTTTAGGAATTTTGTTGCTTTTGTTGCTCAGAAACTTTTGTAACCTTAAGGTGTTCACGAATTTTTGTGGCCGAACCTGGTCAACCACTTTTGTTGCTTCATGTGTGCAAGACTTTTGGCGTTTTGAATATGCTCAACGACTTTTGTCGTTGACTGTACATTATAATTGATATGAAAACCACTGCTAAGAACTCTATCCTCTGAAATTTATTTACGAGTTTGAAAGCACATTGAGTCCAACGTTGCGCGTACCTGTAGACAACTCTTCAAAACATCTATTTAAATCTACGAGATAATATTCCTTTGTAAATTATAATACCATTCAATGGCACATCATATCTAAATCCAACGACCTTTGCTTTACTTTACGACAATGCGTTGAGGTACATAACAAGCGAGCTGCGGATAAGCGACGCGACAAATGACGCCTTGTCGCCAATTACAACCGCTGTATTTATTAGCCAAGTGCCAGATCTGCCAATAATATAGTTCACTTGCCAACTGTGTCGAGCGGGATGGAGGGATTTGATGATTAGGTGGTTTGGTTATTTGGTTGGCTGGAAGAATGTGTTTCATAACGTGTGGTGGCCATTTAGTGGTTTTTAATGCACCAACAACGATTGTAATTTTGAAAATATATGAGTATATAAATTTGGTCAAAAATAATAACACAAGCAATAATCGCATACATACTCCTAACTCCACATAGGTGCTATTAATTAATAGCTAATTAAATTAGTATTTGGCGACGAAACAAGAAGTATATAATCCAGCGACTTATCATAATAATTTAATGACCGAATAATTTCAATGGCGATATACATGTTTTAATATGTAGTATAGTTAGGGAGGCGATGGTCATGTCGAGAAAATATTTTATTTGCCAAAACAATTTAAACTATTGAGTTAATTTTTCATTTCATATTGAAATTATGTTATTTATATCGAATATATAGATAGTTGATAAATCTATATTTTCATTTGTCATAGTTTTTTTTTTATTGGACTACATGATGTGCCGAGCATGTAGTTCTCCTGATTGTAAGCGATACCACTCATAAACAGTAGCAACACCAAACAACATCTTGAAGTACAAAGTAACGTATGGCATTCCACTGCCTTTACTGAGACATAAGATCTTAAGTCTCAATATGTCCACTCGTTACTCTGGTTACAATAATCTTTAATCCGAAACACAACACTGCATTTACACTGCTTACTTAATAAACCATATTACAGCAACCCTAAAAACTTCTGTAATAAATGGAAACACCGCAAATATGTTTTTTTTTTTCAGATTACGAGTTGCACTTCAAATGTCTCGCGACACGTTTGTCGCTTCGTCGTGAATACTGCAATGACAGGCGTCACGCGACGCGCCGCCGGCTTTATGTCCAGTCGTCATTGAAAGTGTTGATCGCGGAGTGTTGCGTGATTTATTACTGGATGATTCGCTATCTGTAGCATCGGTTTTGAAGAAATAAACAGCACGAAATAAAAAAAAACAATAAAAAATACTAAGCTTCTTTTGCATTACTAGTCTGCAAGCTATTTCATGATAAGTGCGATTCCACCTGAAACACATTGGGTATAGACAAGCTTAATTATATCATAGTCGAAGTCTACAGCATGTCTGTACCATAACAATTTTACGATATATGTTCAATAATTTAAGCGAAGTCGTAGAACAATATAGTAACGCCAACATAATAGCAAAAACAACTAAAATAAATATATTTATAAACAAACAGCAATATCCTCACCATCGTATAAGATTTTCCATAACACTCCAAATTAATATACAAGTCTATATCCTTACAGATATCTCAATTCAATCACATTCAAAAAACCACAAAAAATCCTTCACACATAAAGTTACATATTTATCACATAGAGCTGAGCCGAGGCGGTGCCACATCAACGAATGCATTAAACATTAATCATTTATCCCTTTTTTTATGGTATGTACCAGGTACGGCCCCACCTTGGACAAAAAACCCATCAATACGGATGCATCATAAGATGAGGTGCCCGGGCAACGAGTACCTGACGCCATAGATACCCATGTCGGTCAATTTATTACTTACTATATCATTTCAATGATGCAGGGTTGGATTTGGATGGACTGTTTGAATTAAGAACTAAGGGAATTTTGGTAGAGGCTAGTTTTTTGCTGTTAATTTAAATTTGATATCATTTTATTGTTGCAGATTGGATTTGGATAAACTGAGTAAATTAACCGGTGGGAAGTTATTAGAAGCACTTTTTCTTTGCTGATAATTTGAACATACTGTTCTTTTTTAAAAATCCACGCAAGTTTTATTACGATTGTATTCTCTATATTACCGAACCCTTCCAATTGTATGCACAGACTATCTATAGCAAAAAACAGTAATATAATCTACCTACAAATTACCTTCCTATTTTCCTCCAAACCGTTGATGTCCACAAGGGCAAAATCAACGTAAAATCAGGTAAAATAGGAACACGATGGTTCCCAAACGTCCGAATTTCATCAGTTCGTGAAACGCTTAATCTACGCGAAATAACGTTATTAGTTGCATCTTCAGCGGCGTGTTCACGTCAGTTACTTTATCATTATGATATACCTTATGTCCAATATAAACATGTCTCTGAAAGTCATAATTTGTCATAAACAACGTGCTAAGCCTCATATTCATCTCGCAATATTACTGCAGGTAGGAATGTGTTTATGGGTATATTAAAGTCTTTGGTATATGCCTAACAGATGTATGCGATGGAAAATAATTTGTTTTAATCCCAATTTATACTTATTGGTGCATTGTCAACAACTGTTGTAGAAGTGTTTATCGCATCATTAGTGTATTGGCAGAGTGTTTAGGCTGGGAAAAGCCGTGGGTAGGATTCTCAAGTCAGATAAAATCATTTGTGTATTTTAGATTCGACATTATTCTGTTACAGGTAAATTTGTGAACGCGAAAATGTCAAATTATACTCAAAAAACTCGCCAACTTATTTAAAAATAATTTATTTGATAATTTTTATATGTTAATACTTTACCGCACACACATAGAAGAAAAAATAATATAAATACAACAATTACAAAAAAATACAGATGGCGGTCTTATCGCTCTCGGCGATTTCTTGCAGACAACCTTGGGATGGATATAAAAAAAGGATAATTAATAGAATAATCATGTTGCACGAATCCCACATCACCAAATTAAGATAAAACAGAAGTAAGTTATGACATTTATTCAACTCAAAATTGACCGCACCTATGTATGCAACAAAAACCAAAGAATATACAAGAAAGAAATAAACATAAATTATTATACCAATTGACGACTTTTTTTTGTATAATAATATACGATAATTTGACCCCCACAGGTGCAGTGGCTGCGTCCCTGGTTAGATAATAAGTTTCCTCGATGCTAAGCAGAATTTATTGTTTATAAGCATCCCGGCACGTCAACCTACACTACACAGCATGATCCAAATATTATAGCAATTTAGATTTTAAATTTAGTGGGTTTATGCAAATAATTCCGAAGAAAACGATATAATTAAAGGTTTATGAATATTTGCGATACAATAATAATTATATTTGATTTCAATTGTCATCATTTAGGACTTGTGCATTATTGGCGTCTATAATCTATATATTAATACGTGATGCAAAAACTTTGGATCCCTTTTTACGAAAATTGCGCGGACGCAGGAGCATAAAATTTGGCACACTTATAGTTTATGTGTAGGAGAAGTGGAGAATGCTAATATTTTTCAATAATAATGCTTATAAAGTACATTAAATCAAAAAATAAAACATTACACACACTGCCATGCATTTCACGCACACATCCATATACAAGTATACATACTCTGGTGTCAAATTGTTACTTTTCTTTTTCATTTTGTTCTTCTGACATAGACATCCCATCAAAAACATCCTGTAAAAAAATTCCAAGTCTCGCAGCTCAGGTTTTCTACCGCAAAAAGTTGTGAGATGCATGTAATACCAAGTCGATTAATTTATTTAGTCCTTAAGGGACCTTCTATATAAAGTTATTACGTAAGTTATTACCATATCAATATTAAAAATTCTTTACGTTTTAAATAAATGGATCGACTTGGCCATCGCATGAAAACATAATGTATCGTACAATTTATACATAATGCTGCTGGCCAAGTCGATCTATTTATTTAAAACGTAAAGAATTTTTAATATTGATATGGTAATAACTTACGTAATAACTTTATATAGAAGGTCCCTTAAGAGCCTACCTCGAAAAATATTCGCAGCATTTTGGGGCGTGGTTTACGAAAGTTGCCGTATCACGTCGCGGCACTGCGCTACTGGCGCACATTCCCCGATTAAATATTATCTACTGATATTATTAATATTAGTAATAACGAATTAATGTAGATCTATGTATATTTATAATACGTATGATTCTGACAATATGCCTATATATTGTTTATCATACTTTTGTATTGATAAAAAAAAATCTATTACAATCTACGTGTTAAAACACGAACTTTAAACTATTACTTTACGAAAACCTCAAAAACATTTACAATAATATCTGTATAAATACAAGATACCAATTGTTTTGCCGGTCACTCACTCTACTAGTGTGAAGCGCTAATCGCCTAGGCGCCCTTTGATAAATGCCGCCAAAGGCATTGCGCCTAGCGATGATTTATTTGTTTCTACTTCATTTGACCTGTGATTTGACCACTGACTTTCGCCTATAAAACAACGTCATTCTTAGTTCTGCTGTTTTGTGATTTTTGACTTACGATACAACTGTAAAATTAACAAAAATTTGTGAAATAAATTTGAATTTTGTAATAACAACCAAACTAAACTGACTAGGTATTCCTGAAGTATGTACACAGAGCGGAAACGATAAGTAATTACATTAGATTATTGTTTAAATTCCACATAAAATAATTATTATTGATTTTCGAACTGTGCGGTCACACCGGCGCTCACGCTCTTATTATTACTGCTATGCGCTTGGCGCGAGAATGACGGCGATCACACCCGCCCGTTCCAGTTTGAACCTTCTTTACAACCAAATAGGGATCATTTTTGTTTAACAATGTTTCTTTTATTTACGCTAGACAAATTTTTCGGCGAAATTATTTGATATCAATTACAATTATTTTGCTTTTGTTATATGAAAAGCATTGTAAATATTAATTTTATAGTAATACTAGCGATCGGGCCCGGCTCCGCCCGGGTGCATACACGTTTTAAAATGGCGGTCAAAATGTTTAATTCTATCAGTTTAGAATATCGACCAATCGGACCAAGAAAAACGAACAAAATTTCCTCGTATTTGCTAGAAATGTCACTACTGCTTTCCTCCTATAGATCATAGCGTGATGATATATAGCCTTCCTCGATAAATGGACTACCCAATACTGAAAGAATCATTCAAATCGGACCAGTAGTTCCAGAGATTAGCGCGTTCAAACAAACATACAAACAAACTCTGCAGCTTTATAATATTAGTATAGATATAGACTTTCAATGACATATAAAATGTATTCGTAAAAAAAATACTCTAAATTTGGGGGCACGGCAGTGCCCCCACCAAGTCGAGCTAAAAAGCGGCACAGTGGTACCATCCTTTTCTCGAAGCAATTCAGATCATTTTAAACCCCCCATAACTTCGTTGTGGTTAAAGCAAGAAACCTGAATTTTCAGTTACTAAGCAGGCATTGTGTAAACACGGTATGTATATTTAAAATTTCATTCAATTTGAACCACTAGTTTAAGAATTATAACTAGTCAAACTTTCTTAATTTTGAAATAAAACTATTATTTACGGATTTTATCGCGAATTTAGTTTATTTTTTTACATTTTTAACTTCCCGACGTTATTACCTCCATTACCTCCGCTTTGACCAGCCCCAAGTCCTCGCTAAAGAACACCGTTTCCTGCCCAGGATGTTTCGCGAGGCTATTGAAATTAAAAAACATCCAAATTTCAATAGGGAAGATGGCTTGAAGCTTGCACAAGCATGGGATCCAATACTACATTTAATTAAATCGGAACCCAAAAGACCAACTGCCAGACCTCAAGACACAGTGAGCTCCTTCTGCGTAGATCGGATCGCAAACACAGACTAGATATTTAAAATTATTTGTTAAAATTAATAATTGTAAAATAAGGGTAGTTAAATTGTAACAGTCACAGAGTAGACGTCTAATACCTCAGTCCGCCCCGTGACCACGAAGGCTGTAAAGTAATCGAAACGTCAGGAAGTTAAAAATGTAAAAAATTAAACTAAATTCGCGATAAAATCCGTAATTAATAGTTTTATTTCAATGTGTAACTTTCGCGTAAATCTAAGAAACCATTTTCTTAATTTTGTCACTCACTAACTGACTGACTGATCATCAAAAGTCTAAGGCAATTCTAGCAGACATAGAACCTTCAAATTTAGAATATAATTAGTGTTTAGTGTCTTAAGTAGGGAAAAATTTAAACATTTCGTAATTTCTGCCTAGTGTTCTAGATACACCAACTGCGTGAATAACTTTGTAATCCCATATAAATGTAAAGGATTACAAAGTTACATTTGCAGTTAATGAATAATTGTACTCGTATATAATGGAATAATAGTTCTAGATAGGTATCACTACATAGTATAAAACAAAGTCGCTTTCTCTGTCCCTATGTCCCCTTGTGTGCTTAAAACTACGCAACAGATTTTGATGCGGTTTTTTTTAGTAGATAGAGTGATTCAATAGAAAGGTTTACGTGTATAATAACATCCATTAAATAGTGGAGACATACTGTTATATTTGAGGTTTCTAATGTGATGTCGTTAATTATCAATTTTTTCCGCTTACATTGCAAACGCAGGCTGAACCCTACGAGATTTATCAATACTAAGTAATTATTTGTACACATTGAAAATGTCTACAGAAAACTCCGCGATGGTATATGTCTATCTCTTATGGATATCCCACAATAACAGTTTTTTGTCATTTACTTTTTACGACAAATACAGCATTCATCCTTATCCAATTAAAAAGCTTAAATACATTGTTGGTTTAATATAGATCTATATGGTCCTTTACAGCACAAGATTTAAATGAATATTTTCGAAGATATTACAGATTTAAAATTGCGGGACGTAACGCTTGCGGCAGTACTGGCCGGCCGGGGCGGCAGTAGCGTGTCTGAGTAGGAAGGTTTATATGTATAATAATACGTACATATTTTTGTACAGAAATCTATTTGTACCCGGGCGAAGCTGGGCCTGGCCGCTAGTCTATATATAAAAGGCATAACATGAGAGGGTATTGAGAGGGAAAGGGTGTATTCAGCCCATGAAACTGTACAACTTCCTCTAGAAAGACATAACGAAGAAAAACTTGCAAATAAATAGACTAAATAGCTCCAAAATATCAATTACCATGAAAGAAAGAATATTAATAAACAAATCCGTGATATTTGTGATAAATTGACACCTACAAAAATAAGAAAATATCATAAGACAGAGGCTTTACGAAAAAATGTTGGTGATATTCTAGAAGTAAAAAGTACTGAAAAGGAAAAAATTAGGACTAAAAAAAGACGTGACATCCCATCAAAAACATCCTGTAAAAAAATTCAGGCATCCAGCAGCATTATGTATGAATTGTACGATACATTATGGTTTCATGCGATGGCCAAGTCGATCCATTTATTTTTAACGTAAAGAATTTTTAATATTTATATGATAATAGCTTACGTAATAACTTTATACAGAAGGTCCCTTACGCAAGGACTAAATAAATTAATCGACTTGGTATCGGTATATGCATGTAGCATCTCACAATTTCTTGAGGTAGAAACCCTGAGCTGCGAGACTTGGAATTTTTTTACAGGATGTTTTTGATGGGATAGTGTCTTCATCTGTCTATTGATAGAGGTGCTCCCGAAAGGTACTATTTTTCTAATGGTATTATACTGGATGATTTTGAAAAATATCACAATATTATGATGATCATATACAACACTTTACATGTTTCTTTACATGGGCAAAAAATCATGAAATTTGTGTGACGTAATTTATGGATAATATATGGTCGGAATTGAAAATTGCGACCGCCATTTTTTTCTGCTCTAAGATATCGATGTTGAAATCAATTGGATCAAAACAAGAAGCTTATACCCAAATGGAGATTGCATTCCCTATATAAAAGTGAAGCACAAAAATTTGACCTCGAATGACGTTGCGACTGATTGCTATCCTTTTCTTTCGAGTGACAATGAATGAAAATGACTTTTTGTTCATTCATTGTCACTCGAAAGAAAAGGATAGCAATCAGTCGCAACGTCATTCGAGGTCAAATTTTTGTGCTTCACTTTTATATACGGAATGCAATCTCCATTTGGGTATAAGCTTCTTGGATCAAAAGCATTCAAGCAAGCATTAGATTAATCGAGCAAAGGGTAACCCAGATATCGATTTATATATCAATCGGATGAATAACAAAAAAGTTCAAAATGGCGACCATAATTTTCAATTCTGACTTTGAATTTAGTCAAACGGAATAATATGGTAAAAAGGTTTTTCTATTTAATTCACTATTAATATATTTATTGGGCAAAACCCGATTAAAAGTTATAAGTATATTCAATTGATTATAAAAGTTGGTGCGACCTTGGTGGGAATATCGCGTAGCCTTCATATTATAGGAGCTAGCAACAAGAAATATTGCGATATCAGATTAAAATATTTTTGATGAAAAATAATGATAATATACTGAAAGAACAACACAACGAGAAACGAATTTATTTTAACCGAATTAATTCGATGACAATGATCGCAATGTCCATATCATAGGGATTACGTTGGATCCCTTATTTTCATATTTCTCGTATGTCGTGGATCTTCATACATACATACATAAACTCACGCCTTTTTCCCAGAAGGGGTAGGCAGAGGTGCCAAGACCCACATTTCGCCATGTTATGTATGTTCCGTCCCACGATGTGATAGGTGGCGAGCCTATCGCCATATCGGGCACAAATTCCTGACTCTGGGCTGATAATGAATAGAAAAATCCAATATCACTTTGCCCTACCCGGGATTCGAACCCAAGACCTCACCTTTGTAACCGTACCTTAGTACAACTACGCCACTGAGGCAGTCTACCAGTCAAATATCGATTTGGAACCATTCGGATAAATAACAAAAAAAAAAAATTAACACTTTAAAACTATTACAATTATTTTACATTAAAAAGTTTATCTCTCCGAAAAATCAACTTTCATCCATAATTTCAACGACTTTTTCACCATCATCATTACCAGAACTATCATCGCCAATCTCTAAAACTGATACGATAGGTTTATGGTAGCTGAAGTAAGAAACGAACAGTTTTGATTCGAACCTATTTAAATGTCTAATAAAGACCGCATCAATAGTAGTTTTGTATTTCGTTGTGCTAAGATTGCGATCATTCGACATAGTTAAACCAAATTCATTATTTAAAAATTCAATTAATAGTTGATTTTTATCGTCTGCGAAGTTTATGTTGAAATCTCCACTCAAAATCATTGGCAATTCATCAAAGCTTTATAAACTGACAGCTGTCTACTCTCCATCCGTCTTACGCTTTTCGTCTTACGATCAGGTCACGTGTCCTGACGCGAGTTTAAGATTTTATACCCATTACAGAAAAAGTGCTCAACGCCGCTAAAGAAGTTTTCACTTCAAAAATACCGGGGGAAGACCGTGGGTACAGATTGCAAATTACATATAATTTTAGACTGCTGCCCCAGCCTGATCCCATAGTTAAAATAAGAAAAATCGTATTTTGCCTGCTCTCGATTGTCGAGCTCGTCAAGACGATTCCTCTGACTCCAAACACGGGGGGTTTACTTTAAGAAATGACGGAGTTATGCCTGGACAAATATTTTAGGGGAGAGAGGGAGGAATTTGGGGATTTGGTTGGGGCCAATCTGTAGAGCTCACCGAGCCGGTTCCAACGATACCAAACTCGGTGGGTCTACGATCTATATTGGCCGAGATAGGTTTGGGGGGGGGGGGTGAGGTAAATTTTCGGGGTGGGGTAAGGGAGGGGGGGGGAGGAAGGTTTCGTGGGGAGGCTAACTTAAATTAATTTTTTGGAGGTAAAATATTTTTTTTTTGGGGGGGGTAATTTTTTGCATAATTTGGGATTTCTGGCGGGGTCAATTTGTAGCCCTCACCAAGACGGTTCCGAGGATACCAAACTCGGTGGGTCTACGATCTATATTGGCCGAGATAGGATTGGGGGGGTGAGGTAAATTTTGGGGGTGGGGGTAAAGGAGGGGGGGAGGAAGGTTTCGTGGGGAGGCTAACTTAAATTAATTTTTTGGAGGTAAAATATTTTTTTTGGGGGGGTAATTTTTTGCGTAATTTGGGATTTCTGGCGGGGTCAATTTGTAGCCCTCACCAAGACGGTTCCGAGGATACCAAACTCGGTGGGTCTACGACCTATGTTGGCTGAGATAGGATTGGGGGGGGGGGTGTGGTAAATTTTCGGGGTGGGGGTAGGGGAGGGGGGGGGGTAGGTTTCGTGGGGAGGCTAATAGGCACTATTTCGGAATAAGGGTGGGGGAAGGCAGGGAGGGGGGCTATGGGACAATTTTGGAAAAAGTGGGTGAAACTGAAAAAAAAAACGAAACAGTAGGCCCAGGCATACATTTTCGCCGCGCTGTAGAGAGGGGATAGCTGTCTACTCTCCATCCGTCCTACTAAGATGTTTATTTGTAAAACGTCATTGCCGTCCTACGCTTTTTCGATCAGGTCACGTGTCCTGACGCGAGTTTAAGATTTTATACCCATTACAGAAAAGTGCTCAACGCCGCTAAAGAAGTTTTCACTTCAAAAAAATTAAAATGACCCGGACTCGAACCCGAGACTTCAGCGTCGTAATCATATGATGAGGCAAAAATGTATAAAATTTCACCCGAATAATAACAAAAAAATCAATCAAAATGCGAATCGAATATTCTTTTTTCTGAGAATATTTTCATTTTTTCGGAATGATGGTTCTTTCAAATATCGATTAGGAACAATTCGGATAAATAACAAAAAGCAAAAATTAAAATGACCCGGTTTCGAACCCGAGACTTCAGCGTCGTAATTATATTATGAGGCAAAAATGTATAAAATTTTACGCTCCCTTCGACTAATTTCGTTGAGCGCTTATACGTAAGTCAATGACCTTTCTCTTTTATTTTGGTAACTTAGGTAGTTAAAAATGAATATATACTGCTATTTATTTTTTAAATATATGTACAAAAAAATAAAATGTACAAACACAAAAGAGTACCACCTAAAATAATAAGATTTACGTAAATTTGAAATTACGTAAAAAATAATCGGCGGGCTAGAATTTTGCAACGTCGAGCGCAGATCCGTCGTCTACCAAGGCCCGCGGCCGTCTGACGGGAACGCCCCCAATGAGATAGCTTATATGGCCGTAACCTACAAGAATGGGATAGGATGGCCCATGCGCTTCTCGAAATAAAACAACATAAGCGCCAAACCATATTTTATTTTATTGTCATCGTACTATTTACTTTTTTCTTGTTTTTTTCTCGCGAAAATCTAATATTTGAAAATATGTTTATGTCAAATTAATCTTGAGTTTCTGCACGGGGTAAGTTAGGAGTTCTGAGTTCTTAAAAAACTTAACAACTGCTACTTTGGACTGTATTTTTGTTAAGGCAAAGTGGCGTAATCATGTATTTTTTTTCATAAAGTTGGTAATTATATCATCAATTAAAACATATCTGAAAATGGACTACCTAATCTTAGTAATTTATGATATGTAGGGTTTTAAAAAAGCCAAATTTATCGAGGTATCCCCTTAAGGACTAAATAAATTAATCGACTTGGTATTACATGCATCTCACAACTTTTTGCGGTAGAAAACCTGAGCTGCGAGACTTGGAATTTTTTTACAGGATGTTTTTGATGGGATCTCACGTCTTTTTGTAGAGTCCTACTTTTTTCCATTTCGGTACTTCTTACTTCTAGAATATCACTAACGATTTTTCTTAAAGCCTCTGTCTTATGGATTTTTCTTATTTTTGTAGGTATCAATTTATCACAAATATAGCGGATTTGATTATTAATGTTCTTTCTTTCATTGTAATTGATATTTTCGAGCTATTTAGTCTATTTATTTGCAAGTTTTTCTTCGTCATGTTTTTCTAGAGGAATGTTATACAGTTTCATGGGCTGAATATACCATTTCCCTCTCTATATCCCCTCCTGTTATGCCTCATATTTATAGATATCTATCTACAACTATTATTCCATTATATACGGGTACAATGATTCATTAACTGCAAATGTAACTTTGTAATCCTATACATTTATATGGGATTACAAAGTTATTCACGCAGTTGGTCTATCTAGAAAACTAGACACAAATTATGAAGTGTTTGAATTTTCCCTTACTTTAGACACTAAACACTAATTATATTCTAAATTTGAAGGTTCTATGTCTGCTAGAAGTGCCTTAGACTTTTGATGATCGGTCAGTCAGTCAGTGAGTGACAAAATTATGAAAGTTTGACTAGTTACAATTCTTAAAGTACTGGTTCAAATTGAATGAAATTTTAAATATACCGTGTTTACACAATCCCTGCTTAGTAACTGAAAATTCAGGCTTCATGCTTTAGCCACAACGAAGTTATAGGGGGTTGAAAATGGTCTGAATTGCTTCGAGAAAAGGATGTTACGGCCTATAGCTCGACTTGGACGGGGGCTCGGCCGCGCCCCCAGATATAAAAAAAAAGGTTTTATTTGCCTAATGAGGTAATAATATTAATATTAAAAGAGAATATTAATTTTAAATGAGGCAATAATATTAATATTAAGCCTAATATTAAATCTATATATTAATACGTGATGCAAAAACTTTGGATCCCTTTTTACGAAAATTGCGCGGACGCAGGAGCATAAAATTTGGCACACTTATAGTTTATGTGTAGGAGAAGTGGAGAATGCTAATATTTTTCAATAATAATGCTTATAAAGTACATTAAATCAAAAAATAAAACATTACACACACTGCCATGCATTTCACGCACACATCCATATACAAGTATACATACTCTGGTGTCAAATTGTTACTTTTCTTTTTCATTTTGTTCTTCTGACATAGACATATAAAAAAAAAGGTTTTATTTGCCTAATGAGGTAATAATATTAATATTAAAAGAGAATATTAATTTTAAATGAGGCAATAATATTTATATTAAGCCTATATTAAATGTAATATAAAACAAGATTTTAATAATAATGCATAAAAAGTATATTAAATCAATAAATAAACCAGCATGCATTTGACACACGCATACACAAGTATTTGTACACGTATACATACTCTTTGGTCAAATTGTTTCTTTGCTTTATTATAGACATATGTAGTTGAATGTCAATCAGAAAAAATTGTTTACTGTGGTTTTGTTGAATATCAAACAGAAAAGATTTATTTGACGAATACTACGTGAAATAATGAGCGCTATCATTCATTATATGCATAAAGAAAGTTCTGTAGCAGCAATCTGAAATAACAACATTCAGGTACAAAAAAAAAATATAATTTACTATTGCTGGTTCAAAGCAATTATTGTAGTTTACGATTTTAGTAATTGCATATACTTCAGGGGAAATAGCGATTTTGAGAGATACGGACATTTAAATGTGCACGAATTATCAGAATAACAACATCATCATAGAGGTAAAAACTTTTTCTCTTCTTGATTTGGTCGAATTTCGACCACTAGGCGACCACTAGTTATTAATTTAATTCAAAATAACTTCCTTATGGCGTCAGACATTAAAAAATAAACATCGGATACTTAATATTCCAAATCATTTTTTTATTTCCATGAAATTTATGTTATAGCTTATAATTTCCTGTACATTTAAAAACCCAAACCTCTGAGATAATAAATTCAACCCATTCACCTGCAGACCATCCTGTATATCATTGAAAATTAAAAAATATCCCAGATTAGTGTTAGTTGCCACAAATCAGGTGACTTCCAAAAAGATCACTCGTATAAATAACGTCTCTCGGCATGTGTGTGTGTGTGTGTGTGTGTCAGCCACAAATAACAGCATCACTGTATAAGCCAATCATAATAATTCATATTTATATAAAAAGATCAGTACGCCCGTCGTTATGACGTGCGGGTTCCTTATGATATCTTTTGTGGCTAATTGACAAAATTGCACCTGATGTTTAGAGCACATTGAGGCAAATAAACAATTGATTTAAAGTGAAAAAATCTCTCGCCATTAAAATCAGTTCCATGGAATTGAATTGAGGTAACAATATGGGTTTTTTTGTTTTTTATTCTGTTTTCGGATTACGCACAATTGAGCGTCGTAAATTTTCATACATTCGCAAATTTGGTGGCACTTTTTATTCTCTGTATCCATAACTTTCCTCCATATCTCTGTTGCAGTTATCAACCTATTCTTGTATCAAGAAAGTCAATAGTAAATTTGCAATAAGTATCTTTCAATCCCTTGCCAACCAGTCAAGAAATTCCTACACAGGCCAATATCTTCAACCTCTTATCAATATTCAGTATTCATTAACTTACCCCAAATTCCGTCACGATCGCGCGAACCCAAAAAATTAATAATAAACTCGACTCACCGTGTCCCAGCTAGATGGTTATAAATTTAAAATATTATGATATGGCATTAAGATTTGAATAAACACGTCTACCGGAGCTGGGTTGTAATTCTGTCGCCGCGTGACAGACTGAACATTAGGCGCTTCGCACATCGTGGCGAAATTGAGTGGCATACGAGTCATATTCACTAGACTTTTTGCTTTTTTCCATTGTTGGAAAGTAAGCAGCTTATAGAAATAATTATAGTGTAATAAAAAGACTATTATTAAAATTAAAATGCTAAAAAATCGGCGATTTCATCGCTTATAGTACCTAGCTATGTAATATTCATTGGTGATGCATCTGGCTATATATTATGTAGTAAAACGCTGCGGTTTTAGGCTTGTGTACTTAAGAGAATCGCCAAGCTTCAGTGCTTGGTACACCCCTGCCTACCCCTTCTGGGAAAAAGGCGTGAGTTTACGTATGTATTAAGTAAGCGTCTCATAGCAGAGTTAAGCCTCATGCATGGATTTATTTATAACTTAACTAGAATATTTAATAATATACGTAGCTTACACCTTGCGTACACCCTAAATATGTCGCCGTGACAGAAGGCTGAAGGCATTATTGTGACACGCGCCATGTTGACTTCATTTACATAAGCTGTTGCTGAATTTGTCTGCAAAATGACTTTAACAAGGCGTCATGGTACCCCCTGGAAATTATTTTGGAAAGCGTGACAATTGGTGTTTTTATTTATACCTGAGAAATCAAATTTTAGTTGATTTGAAAATTTGTTGCCTATTATTCATGAAGTTTTGTAATTAAAAATTCCATTTAACATATTAATTAATGTGTCCCGGTGGCGTAGTTATACTAATGTACGGTGAAAAAGCTGAGGTCGCAGATTCAAATCCGGAGCCGGGCAAAGTGATATTTTGCTATTCATTGTCAGCCCGGAATCAGGAAGACTCGCCCTCTATCACATCGTCGGACGGAACATACAAGGCAATATGTGGTTGTCCTGGCACCTCTGCCTCTCTTTTTGGGAAAAAAGGCGTGAGATTATGTACTTATGTATGTACGTAATATGTGAAAGAAGAAAGTTAATGACAGGATTTTTTCCTTATCAAGTATTAATCGTATCAAAATATTAAATACTACGAAACCACATAAATATAATCAACTAGTGATAGTCTAATCAAATGAACATATAAAGCGCTGAATGACATTCACAAAACATGAAATCCCGCGCCTGCTTTCAGTTCGTACGTTACCATTATTCGCTAACTTTCAACAAAGTTCGTGTCCAATGTTATTACCGTGATTTGAACCGGTCACTCGCGTATTGTTAGATGTCATACTTTGTATGTAGATCACTTAACAACACTTAACAAATTTAATGTAAATCTGAAGTAACCTCATAAGTTTCAAACCCTGGTGATAGGTCTTTCATATGTGAGAGGCCGCCTGGGTAGGTACCACCGCAATGTCGATTTCTTCCGTCAAACAGTAGTGTCAATGCACTGTTGTGATCCGGTTTGAGGGACATTGACAGAATAACTACTGGACACATTGAGACTTAATATCTTATGTCTCAGGATGGCGAGCGCAGGATTCTAAGCATTGGTTTGTAATTCAACGCGTTTGGTTTTGCTTCTGTTCATGAGCGGTCATATCGCTTAGCATCAGGTGAAAGGCAGACTCGTCTCGCCATTCACAGCAAAAATCCCTTTTAACACAGGTATCCCAACAGTCCCAACTCCCATATGATTGGAAATACTATTTATGAAGTCCATCCGATTCGACTAATATAAATAGATTGACATGACAGTTTCGAAATTGATGCGCAGTTCTTATTGTACTTACGCATTAAACTGCTTGCAACGTTTTCCTAAATCCTTAAAGCAAGCGGTAATAAAATACATGTGAAAAGTCAGTGGTCATCCACATCGGGATTTGCACAAAATAATTTGATTGACATAATAGCAGTGGCTTTACTGACGTTTTAATCAAAGAATATTTACATTATGCATGAGTGAACGACTGGACTAAGGAAAGACAGACCTTCCATCAGCACGCATTTAAATGATTGTGAGACAATAGAATGTAATGAATGCAGTTCTTTCACGAGTCTAAAAATAATATAAAATATGTGTTGCACATTGTGATCGGTAAGGTTGCGATACCTGCGCGGTGCAGTGGACAGCGGCATAATGATGCGGCGGCGGGAGCAGCCACGAAATATTTTAATGCAGTCACTGAACCGCGGCGCATATATCTTCGCATCGTCGAGAAACAAAAGCGGCCCATCTCTCGTGCTTTACCACGTCCCAGATTTATTCCGACGATATCATTCAATGCGAAAGGCGGAGTGTGTCGCCGACTGCGACTCGGCTGCGGCCGTACGGCACGCCGCTCGCCACAAATCGCGACCGACAACCAACAGGTAGCAGGTCGCACGCATTGTTTCCCGGAATCGAACCTACGAGACGCTATCGAAAGATTGATATACGATCAGAACCGCGAACGTTTACTAAAATGCACCAGCTTTCCGTTTTAACCTCTGAATATCTAATAGGGCCCGATTTAGAATAATTTATGGGGGAGGACTGAGACAAAAACAGAACATTATGGGGCCGCCGCGGGTCAGCTCGGCCGCGGCCGCGTGTCTGCCGATTTCGTAAGATACTTCGGCGGCCATTTATCTGTCAGTTGCTGCACCGCACCGCTCGGCTCGCCGCTGCGCACACGTATCGGTGCGTTTTGTGTTCGTTAGCCGGCACGGAGTCACTATTGACTGTTTCTAAACAAAATCATAATAGCCGGCGAGGGCGACGATTGAGAGCGGTCATTAATTACGCGCGGTAACAAGCGGCCGCCGGGGCAGGGTGCGGGGGCGACGCGGCGGTATCCGCGCCATCGACTCGTTATTTAGATCGGGCGCGCGACGATAGATGGCGCTTGGTGCGCACGCGCATATCTGATGCACGAGCTGCCCGCCCCGCGCTCCGCCGCCTCAGCGATCATATTAGAAAAGCCTCACCGATAAATGTGAAGCGTTAAAATGTTCACATTGTGTGATAATGCCGTTGGCTCCGGAGCCCTGTGAAGCGGCTGGCGTGGAACCGCGAATATGGACAATCGCAGCATCTCTGCATCAGTTTGAATACGGAATTATCTTAGATGAATAGCTGCATGACGCGCGGTAGCTACATGATTAGCTTATCTGCTGAATGTGCGATGTATCTGAGAGGTCAGGTCTGATTTTACGCTTCGATATAGAAGCATGTATAAATTGTCTTCATTGGTCTAGTGGCAGCGCGTAGATGCTGCGAACCTAGAGGTCCTGTCTTAGATTCCCAGGAGGTCAATCCACTAAGCTTTAGTTTGTAAATTTCAAATATCTCATCAGATTTATTCACAACTAGAATTGATGCATGGCATAGTGATAGGCTTGTTACCTAACAATTTTAACTATTGTACTATGTTTGACACCTGAAGTACCTTTGCATATTCCTCGAAAATACCGAAGATACATACAATCAATTATCAATCCTGAATAATACTAAGAAATCACAAAACATCGACTTAAATGCAAAACAAAACCTCAACTATCCCAGATTGACTTATAAGGAGCGCGCAACATTTTTCAAAGCGCACACATTCGCGAAATAGCCGGGATCGTTTCACACGTCGCGGGATAAACAAACGTCACAACAGAACGACAGAGCGACACCGCTGCTGCGTTGCTGTTGTCGTGTTGTCGCCTTGTTGTGTTGTCGCCTTGTTGCGTTGTCGCCTTGCTGCGTTGTCGCGTGGTCCCTTAATTAGGCCGTACCTCCCCAGATGGCGTTCATTAGGCCTCTAATTAAAATTAAGGACACGGTTTTCCGGTTAAGGGAAGGAAAGCGAGCGTGGGTGCACTTTGGTTTCGATGTTGATTAATTAAAGGGTCGTGAGGTCTATTGGATTGTTTATGGTATTCATAGGTTAACGATTTTTTTTATATAAATATATTATTTATAATGAAATTAAATTAAAATAAAAAAAAACTTTAATTTATATCTGCAATTAAATCCGTGAATAATACCATTATTTCCATGGGTAACATTCGTCAATCTAAGACACTATTAAATTTTGTTGTTTTCAACCCTCTTCAAATACTCCAGTCTTTCCCAACATATAAATCTCCACCATGCCTTAACTCCACAGTAACCTCACCCAGCAATTTTAATAAACATTTCAGTGCAGTTTAATGCAAGTAGAAATAACGTACACGCTGTCGGCCTCGCAATAAATGATTGATGGCCTGATACATGACTCATCGGCCGGTGGTTGCATCTACCACCTCACAACGGAATGGTAATTACCTAACACGCATTACTTGCGGTTTTACGAAGGTAATGTTCATGAACATCCTAAGTGGCGCAGTTAGACGGCTGTCAAACGGGAGGTCACGGGTTCGATTCCTGTAACAAATGTTAGGCCCAAAAATATTTGTATCTGTTCGAGGTCCTTGTGAGATTGTAGTCTCTCGGAGTTTCTGATGCCCACGATACAAGACTTTAATAAATTGATCTTAATGTGAGGTTCTAATTGATCTTAATGTGAGGTTAGAACTATTATTTGAGTGTTGTTTTTGATATTCTTTCTTATTAACCTGATTCATCCTACTGTTGAACAATGGTCCCCCTGTCTCTCCACAATACGCGCTCTAAGGATTCAGGCCACATAGGCTCGAAAGCATCCAGGCCGTCTCTCCAGCGTTTTTTAGGTCTGCAGCGGCATCGTCGACCATCAGGTATCCATCAGGTGACTATTTTTGCCCAGCGATAAGAGAATATTAGATTGTTCGGTTGCGGAAAACATTTTGTGTCTGAATAGTTTTTTTGTAATGAGTTGGTATTTTTGGGTATATTACGGAATATTACAACACATAGCCATTAGATGATAGGGCCACGGCAACGACCTATTGCGACTAGGTGGACAAAATTTTCAATTTTGTACAGAAATAACCATATTTCCGCCATTATGGTGCGTGAAATTAGAAAATCCTAATGTGATCCCTAGAATTGAACCCATAGTCGGTAGTTCGTCGTTATAACCAACACCCACTATTTAAGTACTACAAATTCTCTAAAATTACCTGAAAATAATAGTAACATTCTAAACGTGTACAAATCCAGCAATCGATAAGTTTCGATATGATAATTACATGCTCGCTCGCTTTCCCTTATGAATAAGTGAGCGCTGTCAGTTGACACGTTGTCAACACGCGCGCGTCACGGCGACGTGTCGTCGATGTGACGGCGACGTGTCGGCGACGTCGCGCGTCACGTGACACGCGCCGCGATCGCAACCGACGCCGCTCCGTGGCGATAATACTCAAGCGGAAAATTATATTAAAATTTTACTGTGGGGTTTCCTTTTCGGTAAGAAATTAATAAGTCAAATATACGTTGAATATATTTACTTGTCTAATTATTATTACATAATGTTGCATTTTTTGACATCCTCCGTGGCGCAGTTGATTAGACGCCGTCTGTGAAACGAGAGGCCGCGGGTTCGATCCCCGCACCGAAACAAATATTTGTGTGAACCACAGGTATTTGTTGCGTGTCTGGGTGTTTGTGACACCGTAAAGTCTCTATTCGTTCCTGATACCCACGACACAAGACTCGATCTTGGTGTGGGGTTAGGACTATGTATGTGACTGTTGGGCGTATTTATTAATATATTTATTTTTATCTGTGGACTTAAACAGGGTCCGCTATAAAAAATATTTTTTGTGAAATACAAGTAGTTAAAAACTGGCTTCAGAAATGTTCTACAACTTTAATATACATGGCTTAGAAATACTACTGATACTGTCAGGAAACAGATTGCAACTTCTCACCCTTGCATAAATAAAGGTTCGTGTAAATACCTCTTCTATTTTAAACTAAATTAACAAAAATATGAAGTACTATTCATATTCTAATATCTATCCATTCTATAAAGATAGAGCAACTTGTGAAAGATTTGCGAACCGCGCTATAAGCATACAAACAAACTTTCCAACAATAAATGTACAGACATAACTAGTTTCACTTTACGAGCCTTTCTGATTCAAGTACTTATGTATGGATAATATTAAATTATAGACCGGTCTATCCTTCTAAGAATTAATAGCGAAGTAATAGATTAAGCAGAAAAATTGAGTAAATGGATCTGGATCAGCCCATATACGTCCCACTGCAGGGCACGGGCCTACTCTACAATCGTAAGTACGGTTGAGAGTGGTTAGGCCATATAGTCCACGACGCTGGCCTAGTGCGGGTTGGCGGAAGTTAGAAATATTGGTTTAGTAAATGATTAAATAGAGCATTATGAGGACCAAGGTTCGATTCAAAATTCTGGATAGTTAACGGTATCGACATACCTACATTACTAGCAAGAACCTTTATTTAATTTTAAAGATTGTTATAATAAATGTGTTTATTAAATGCACGTGATTTAATCATGTGGTGTCATGACACATGTCAGAAAGAGCATGCTGATCAGGTTAAATATTAATTATAACCTGTGTAAAAAAAGATTGGGTTGAAAAAAAATATTAAAACTTGATTTATCCCACAATGTTGTCTAAGGTATATTAACCCAGTGCATTTTAAATTTACAATAAGTAATTTTCAGTTTAAGAGGTATGCATGTAATAAGTAACAATTTTCAATGCAAAGTTTTTAATACCTTTTTAATACGCTTACAAAGGGGAAAATACCGACAAAGTTAAGCAACATTATTTTTCGAGAATTTTTTAATAACGCCCAAACGGAACGGAACTACTTGCACACTTTTAATATGACCTATTTAACTATGTTTAGCATTTTTATATTTCACGCTTTATATGTATATGTGAATTTTCAGCGTTACTGCACATTATTTATTAGCCATGGGATCTTACTAGCTATGCTGTAAACAAATATTGATTTACAAAAAAAAAAGTTAAATAAATCTTTATTACACATTTTTAAGTGAAGTTATTTTTAAAATTATCTATCAAGCTAAAGCCCACAAAATATAATATTCATCAAAACTAATCTTACAAGACATATAATACGAAAATATTCCAACCTTTCATGCAAAACAACATTAAGAAAATCTAGCATCTGTATCAGCCCATATACGTCCCACTGCAGGACACGGGCCTTCTCTACAATCGAGAATACGATTGAGAGTGGTTAGGCCATGTAGTCCACCACACTAGCCTAGTGGCAGCGCATTGGCGGACTTTACATACCATGGAAAATCTAACAAATTCGCTATACTAAGGTTAACTCATGATGTTTTTCTTTCACCATTAAAGCATAAGTAATTAAAGCATAACTATTTAACATAACCAATAAAATAATTTCAAAATATCACATCCAATGCACAGAACGGAGGCTACAAAAGCGGCGGGATATAAAGGCAACCACAAGGCTAACGAATGAACCTTGAAGACAACTCGCGAAAACTAACCCAAAACTGCGCTAGCACAAAAACTAACGCCAGCGTATAAACATACTACACGGGGACGAATTTAGTTAGCTATAGAGGGCACTGAGGGCTCTGGGGTGAAATACAGTTACCAATGAATTATAATTATTGGTAAAAGACACTTTATATGAGACTTCGAAATCAATATAAAACTTAATTAATTGCCTTTTTCAACAATAATTCCAATTTGCGAAATGTACGCAAAAATACTAGAAATACGGTTTAATGACATCAGTATCACAAAATATTGTATCTTCTGAATAACACAGGTGTATGATAGACAACTAAAAATAATTAATGAGAAAAACTCAAATATTAAATAAAAATGTACCTACTTAATATTACTAAAGAAGCAATATCTGGTAAGTAACTATTGTAAAAGAAAGCTATCTTACCTATTTCAATAAAATATAAAAGCAAACTACAAAACCAATTCGACCCCCAACGCAAACCTAAGTCCGGGCCAGCGCACACCCGCTACCGCCAACCCCCCAGGTTTATCTTTATTATTAGTCTGCCCCGCGAAATTATGACGACTGCAAAACGTCTTTTCTGCTCTCTCCCTCTCGCACTCGCAGAATTTCGTATACACCCGTCCCGCTCGCACTTAATGCAAGCCTTGCAGTGATTCGGAGTGACGACCGCCACGGGACGGACTCGTGTTTACAACGCCTCGGAGAAGTAACTTTTACATTAAGTTAAATCTTATCTTTCAGTTTATTCGTCCGGAAGGGTTAGCGGGTTTCAATTAAAAAATACTGTGTACTTTGCGCTAATTATGCGTAATGTGTTGTGTATGGGGGACTGAGTTTATTGAATTATTTTATGGATAATAGACGTCCACGCAAATTTGTTCGGGTTTAGTCCGTTTCCATCTGAATACGAATACGACGGCATAATTGTGACGACTAAAAAGAGGAAGTTACGTTTTTGCAATCTGAATGATATAAACACGAGAGTGCAATAATTAGTATGGGTTGCAGTACTAACTTAGATATCCAAGTAGGTCTACTTTAATCTGAAAGTCGATATACCAGTGCCCCAAGCAGGAACATTTGGCTCTATAGTATAGTAATCGTAATAGTAAAATTTTGTATGGGAATTTGAACAGCGCCATTGTGAGCGTATTTGGAACTAAATTATGGCAGCGGGAAACGTTTACGACACTATAGTATGGTAATCGTATAGTCTAGCGATAGATGAATGTATGAAAAGTGGTAGCAGGAATAATTTTTGACGTATAGTATCGCCGATTTACTATCGAGAAATACGATTGTTTTGTCACCGTAATTTTTACCGTGAGAACATTATCGGGAGCATATTTTTGCATTTCTACACATCGAATTAAGGAAAAATGTGTTAATTACGGTCATGCTTAGTGTCTCCCGATGCCGTAGTGTTATTGTGTGTAATTATCTACTCCGTATTTCGCTAATAATATGAAATTCAATGCTGCGATATGAAGTTACAATTATTGTGATACCTAACTCAAATATGAAGATTATTTCTTAGACTGTGGACTGTTTGGAATCGGAGAAACGAACTTGGGAATCTTGTGAACAAGTATGAGGATATAGAAAGTCTGGAATTTATTGTAGTTAAAAACATACCTAACCTAAAACTGTAAAAAACTTATAAATAAAATATTTACATGGAACTTTGATTTTAGTTTTGCGTACCTACTTAATCATTTTATGTCATAAGCTTATTTCAATGTATAGTCGAGCAAGCTCTTAGGCCAGAGAAGTGTAAGCATTTAATATGTGAAAATAGTTGCCGAGGAACTTAACGAGCAAAAATATAGAGAATACTTTCATGAAGCTCTCCTCCTTAAAAATGTAGAGGGATTTTATAAAACATATATACGTATCTTTATCTATAACCTATATAATATGAGAGTTATTAATTTGCATATTAAAAGTGAAAACCGCAAATGTGTGACAGCTAACCAAAAAAACAAATTGCTACGTTCGGAAATCTAAATGCAAAATTAATTGGAGTCATTTTTGTATATTGCGGAATAAAAGCAATAAATATGTATTTGCTTAATAATTTATTTCCATAACCTTTCTACGCGACATTAATGCATGTTTTATATTTTTTTGTTATTTTATAATAACAATTAATTAATTTATCCACGTAGTGAATGACAATTCCGCACGAATCAGTCAATAATATTCGTTCATTACCTTAGGTTATCTGTCACTATCGTAACGTAATAGTATCGAGTTCACGAGAGTATGGTTAAACGATTCATGCTACCGATATGGAGTAGTAATAGTATAGTAATCGTTGTCACGATACTATTACTATACGATACTTCAAAAAATTCCTGCTTGGGGTAGAGTACACAGATTTTAAAGATTTTCTGCCGGACTGTTGTCACGACTAAGCTAGACAGCCGCAAGTTTCTGAATTAGCGCCATTGATTTTCTTTAAGATTTTGTTTTAGAAAATACGTCTGACACGAATCAAAACTCTCATAATCGCGAAATTAACTCGAAACACGTAAAAAAATATCACATCTGGGTTCTCTCTCACCAATAACTTAGTTTAGTAATGTTGTGTAAATGACTTTGTAAATAAATTCATGTTACTTTTATTTTGTATAGTTATTTAAGTTGTAATTTGTTAAATGTTTACGTAGCTAAGTCCAATAAAATAAAATAAACACGATTCACCATATCTTTGTACCACTAAACAATCTCCACAAAATAATTAGTCACAGCATCCCTCATACGAATCCAATAGCATCACACAGGAACTCATTTGAAACATAAGATTGTCAATTATTCATATCTGGCGCAAAGTGGGGCATTTATCGTGCAGAAGGGCGGTTGATAAAGCGCCCGATCGCAAGAAATTATCGCTCGTGTGCACCGACACACTCGTTTGTACTCGTACCTACTCACTTCACTTAGATGATCGGTTTATTATTCTGTCGTCTGAGGGAATACCTTGAGTTTCAAAGGAGTAATTCTGAGGTTGTAAGAGATGCAGTTTTGTTCATAAGAGTCAGTTTTACGCCACGTGTTTTTATAAGGAAATATAGAATAAGTTTTCACATACGATTGATAAAGTTACATCGATATACGTTGCGTCTTCTTATAAATAAGATATACATGATAGGTCTGTTTATGTAAGAAAGAGCAACAAGCAGTTGACCACTTCTATAATCGTGAATTGTCATGTCGACAAAATGGTGACAAACTTAAATATTGGGTTTACATACCAGCTATAGAACAACAGGTAGAAGTGTCGATTGCGAAGCTAGATTTTTATTAATTTATAAGATTAAAATTAGAAATTCAATATAAGTAAAAAATATAAATTCCTTGAAATACCCACTTCCACATAAACACGTGTATAATCCCGCATTTAGAACTAATTATAACAATGCCAGGGCATAAGATGTGGTTATAATGGAGCCTGCACACACGGCCTAAGCCGGGCGGCGTTTGACCGGCGGGCGACACTTGTGATTTGTGGTTACTTGCAAAAGCGACCTCTGCCGGTGACGTGCCAATTGTCTCCGACTTGGACCGCGGCGCAACTCACAAGCGACAAGCGAGCTAACCATAAACACATCCTTACCAAAATTATTTACAGTCAGTAATTTAAATTTACTATATCGCAAAGTTGCAGTTAAAATAACTTAAATACCAAATAATTCATTTGGTTCAAGGAACGCGAACAATTAAATTGTCTGCTATGAACGAAATAAAATTAAACGGCAGGTGTTTCGGATAAGCTCTCGATTAACGTAAATTAGCTTTAAACATTCTATTGTATGGAACAATTAGTATTTAACAAAACGATATATCACTAAGGTAATTTCTGCGTCTGTTAATAAGCTTGGTATTTCAAATTTTATAAATTGCTTCTCCGATGTGTCCGATGATACGATAGCCTTATTGGGAGCAGAATGAGCTACTGAGTCAAAGGTTTTGGGTTGGCATGACTTTTCGAAGTGACGCACGATCTTAGTTTATTATCGCTTGCTTTATCAAATGCAAATATCGTGTTAAGATGCTTATTCGAATGTTACATAAATAATTTAAGTATGGGAAATCTAACAGCAATAATATTGGTAAAGATACTCATCTATATTATATCCAACAATAGACAACTTTAAAACAGAGTGGTATTATATGGTATTTATTATCATCTTGGAAACGAAATTCGCACGAATTGAAATTAACGAAAACTTAATAAAAAACCAGAAAATATATTTGCTAAGACATATAGCGTCAATTCCGTTCCCTAAAGTACCCGCTATCCGCTTATGCCTCGCGCCGCGTCTTCTTCTGTCAAGAGCAGCGGTCTGTGTAAACGTTCCTTAATACCATAAGGCTTTGCACGTCATAAATATATATCGTATAACGTACAACATATTAATAAATAACACTTGCAAGGTTTTCGGTTAGTGCAGTTATTTTAGTGAAAATAAAGGTACTGAGAATTACTTAATATCTAAGAAACTAGAACATAAATCTTGTCGTGTTTTTATAATTTGTTATCCTGCCGGTGGACTTGCGTATTGTTTTAAACTTTTTAACGCATGGAAAGGATTACTGACGCTTATTTCCAGAAGTGGTAGGCTTAGGTGTTACCAACACCCACGTTTCGTCTAGGGTGTCCGTCCCACGATGTGATAGGGCACAAATTCCTTACTAATCGTGAATAGAAAAATGGAAAGTTTTGACTTAAAATTGATCTGAAACACAAAGTACAGTAACAGGCTTGACGGTCTATCTATAGCTAAATCATGCAATAACCCTGGATTTCTACTTCATATCCTAAATAATAGCTCCAGCTTAGCATACCCCTCTTTCTTCAGTTACCAGTAGTTAAAACCTGTACAGAGGCCTCCCCCAATTATTTCTCTAGCGACCAGTTACAGGCAACTGCATACAGCGATCTTTGACATTAAAAAATATGTTAAAACAGTGACCATATAAATAAACATTATGAAAAATAATTTTCCTCACACGTGTCTCATTACGAATGCCCTCGGTTCATATAAACACTACCCACACCACTACAAACACGGCAATGTAATGAGATTTCCCGTGGCCTAATTATACGATATCCATTGCCGCCCCGCTGCGGCCGGTTGACACACGTATTAACTTGTCAGCCAGTAATCGATGCCGATGCATTACTGTAATACGCTTCTGCGTGTGATTTGTGTCTCAGACGGGCATGCTCTTTAATGAGCTTCAGATAGCAGTTGGCATCTTGATGCAGTTGTTTAAGGGGTAAGGGTTGAATTATTTTTAAATTTAACAATCGGCCCTAACGTATAACTTAAGTTAAAGGTGTTAAGCCAGCCTAACTTATGATCAACATACATATGAATTTCTTGTAATGTCCCTTATATTCAGGATTCCTTAGGAAAATTGCGTCACTTGTTAAGACGCGATATTAGCTAGATGTACAAACATCACTCAACAAAATGAGAACTGTGTGACTTAAGATCACAAGCAAAACATTTGTAATACAGTCTTGACGACTCCTGAAATTTTATTTCTGCGTCCAACTATTTCCACAGGACACATAGCGCGTAGAACTGATTGCCGTTGGGCCCGAAAGGTTTTAGTTTAGAAGTCACATAAAGGCAAGCGAAATGTCGGACGCCTGCCTACAAGGTGGACGGAAAACCTGGCTAAAGTTGCAGGAAGTCGCTGGATGCAGGCCGCTTCCAACAGGTCGATGTGGAGATCCTTGGGGGAGGCCTATGTTCAGCAGTGGACTTCCTGTGGCTGAGATGATGATGATGATCTAACCACTAACCTTTGACATTAACAAGACCAACCTTTCTAAAATCACAGCTTCTATGTTCACAACACTCAATATTGTCTTATTGACAGTACATAACACTTTGTTGTATATAGTATATATATAATCTGTGGACAGACAGACAGCGACAGATCCTCGACGAGAGCATGTGAGCGCATCAGCTTATCTGCGCGCGGACAATGACACTCGCCATATGCCGGCGGTGGCGTCATCTTACACGCCATACTGACATATTCCTTAGTGTTACATAATATTACATGTATCATACAATAATGCACATAAATTTCGTAAAATATGTTTTGATGACTTTAAATTTTTGTGAGACCCACAAGTATTTGTTTCGGGTCTGTGTTTGTGAGACCAAAAAGTCTCTCATAGTTTCTGATACCCACGACACAAGACTCAATTGATTTTAACGTCATGTTAGGACTATGTATGTGACTGTTGGGTATTTTTATTTATAATTTGTGGTAAACGAAAGCTCGTTCAATTGACAAATTAAATCATGGCTAAATAGTGATTTTAATGTGTATTGTAATTATATGGAGCTGGTTTCATTGAACTTTGGTTCGAACCTTAGACTTCAAGAGTCATCACGAGAGATTTAAATTAAAATAACCATTATACTTATATAGGCATGTTAATGTATACAGGACAAAACATACATTTTTTAAATGACAATCGTAGTACTATAAATAAGAAATTAATCAATTAATCTTTCGTTAAGTCGTATTAAATCGATCAAACATACACGGCTTCTAAGCACAAACATAAAAATATCATCGACATAAAATTAATTTTACAATCTAAAAAGATTTAGACGGCATAAACCGAAGCCAAAACATACATCGTAAACTCGAACGGGAAAGACATTAAACGCCACCGTATTGATAACCCATCGATACAACATCCACATAAAAAATAATAATTAACTACGCATTCAACAACCAGTAAAGTAACGTGGAATATCACGAAATCATAAGACATTGCACCTAATATTATAAACGATGAACAAAAATGTTAATGCCTATAAAAAAATATTAACCGTCACATATAGAAGGTAATTTGTTGAAATAACTATGACTTTCGTATTCGACACGGCATTAATGTCGTAGGCGGGTTGAGCGATAAGCTATTTTGTCGAACGGCCGGACGGTTATTATAATCTCCGGTCGATTTGTCAAAGATTATCGACTGGCAATTACAATGTGAATAAGTTGAACGGTTTTGACTCGTAATAATTCATTATGTGTATCGATTCATTATGAGATAGTTCGTTTACGGTTAGGTTACTTATACTAATTTAGTGTAAATTTAACATATTCAAAATATTGTTTACTTGCCAATGTTTTCTTTTTTACAATATGGTTACTTTAAATCAAAGCAGATGTGGTCGGTGTAGATAAACTTCTTTAACCAGATATTATTTATTAATCCATTAGTTAAATTAAACAGATGTTTCCAATGCCTCCATTTTAAATTACGATATGAAAACATTAACAATTTTTGTGGATGAAAATTACCATCTCTTTACTATAAATGATAGAAAAACACTGCAATCCAAAAACATAACTAGACCATTGCTTTCTATTTAGAATTACCCTTCTACTAAGTATTGTAATAATCGTATAAATTTATTTAACATGCTTTATAAATATACCAAAATACGTATATTTCTATATCCTCATATATTAGTTGAATTACATTATTATTAAAATTTACAACTATAATTTACAAAACACGAATGAACATTGGACACTAAATAAAAAAACCTATTACAAAATGGTCCCACGACGCGCCTGTGTCAACATTGATCGAGTAAAAAAATGATTAGATAACAAAGTTTACGAGGCGGTTCACATAATTCAAAACGGTTTCATTACCGCGCTGTCATAATACGCCGTCTGTCCGGAATTATATTGGACATTAAATTAGTGTTGAGAGTCGTCCGGACGTATCGTGCGGGAATTGACGTGATCATCGTTATTTGGTATTATAAAAATGCGCGCGCGCACATAAGGATGCGGTGTGAGTTTCAGCGAGGACGGAAGCTTTTAATTTATGTAAATCAGCGGCGATATGTAACAGTAAAAACTCCTAAAAAACATACACGATATCATTGCCACAAAGAGGTATTATGTTTTGTATTTTTTTTCTAGTTTTGCTTTATCCAAATGATTGACAATAATATTTGGTAATAATAAGTACGTCACATACTCAGCGTATTACATTTCTACAATCAGCAATTAACATTTGTGCATATATTAGGAAGAATTTCAAATAGACATAAACCACATTTAAGAAACTCGTATTGTCTCAACGAACTTATCCAATTTATATCCACAAGCGTATAAAATCGCTCCGCCCATCTACCCGCTATCACACGCAACACACAAATCCCGAGCATTATCTCCACACACGAGCATACAGAACCATAGGCTTCCGCGCGTGGGCGAAGCTAATGAAGAAATTTCACTAAGCGACCCGTTGTTCCCGTCGCTGGTCGCGCGCATTGTGTCGGTCATAAAATACACAATAGAATTTTATCGATAGTAAACCGACGTGTCACGTGCCAGCAAATGTTCTTGATGATGTTATTACCGAAATATGTATTATGTGTTATGTTTACTAAATTGTTTGATGTTTTATTGATGAAGTAGAGACCTACCTGCGAATACTTTTATATTACCGTTTATTCCGGCTTAAGATATTAAAGCTAAGACTTACTAATTAGCTGAAGAATGTTCTCTTACCTGAAACAAAAATAGTAATATAAGTAATCATGTAATAGTAGTTATTTTATTGCAAAAATCTTTATTCTTCAAAAATTGCCGTGTAACTTACTGCCACCCATTCAAACATAAGGCTTTTCAATCCCAATAAAATATTTACCCCGATCGATACGTCAGACACATCGCTTGCTTAAAGTCCGTTCGAAAACACATCACATAATAAATGTTTAATCTACAACTCTTACAAATTAAAAATCTAAAAGCGGACGGCTAGACTACAAAGAGAGGCTCCTTACACTTAAATCAAAGCCGCAAACATCACAGGGCCACTTCAACCCTTCGCCACCCTTAATCACCTAACCCTTGCTGTCTGTACCAAAAAAATCAATTCACTCGTGAAACGTACCTTCCAAAGGTAGAGACATGTTAAACCTTACATTGGCCTTTAATTAAAGCCTCCTGGAGGTGGCCGGGTGGGTTGTTAGACGGGGGTGGGGGGGCGGAAGCGACAAGGCGGCCATTTCAGTGGGGCTGTCCACTTCCGGAGTAACGTATGGACGGAGGTACTTCATTTCGGAGTGACTGAGGGAAAAAGAAAATCCACGTGGAGCCGTCTCGGAACAAAGCGCTGTCGGGAGACATTCTCCAATGCGATTTGAGTTTTCTAAATGAATGTTGTTTGTTCGTATTATTTTTTGCGAATGCGACTGAGGAGACGGAATTATTCGTATTGTCTGCTGTGTTTGCAGTTCTGTGTTTGTTTTTACGAAATATCAGTTACGTGTTTCAAAATGAATAATATATTACAACTTGCGCTATTTCATAGAAACATGTCAAATGAATTTGGAGTATACTGTGTTGTCCGATGAAGTTTAGTCTGTCGAAAATAAACTTCTGCCTGTCAAATAACCAAAGGATATGTAAATGGTGACTTAGAAACAGAAATCTTTGTACTACGTAAGAGAATTTCAAGAAATAGTAAACTCGTTCCTTTAAATCTGCGTGAGTTAGTAAGCTCATAGATTCGGATGTATCCATAAATGCCTCTGGTCTTTTAGCACCTGGCTGTGACAGGATAGAATATTCGTTAACCTAACCTAGGCATTAATACTTATAGTAAATTATAATATTTTCCCATTAATATCAGATCAATCAAGCACCGAATCCTATAATTTCAACTTCAGATATGCCAATACGATGTAATCTTCATCATCTATTTTCCCCCATAAGGGGAGAGTTATAAAAGAAAAATATATTAAAATCACATGCACACATACAGGGTATCTCAAGACTGCTACCGAAAACGAAGCCGGGTGGTAGTTTTAGTGACTTCAGACACATTGCAACAGAAAATGTTGAAAAAAAAAGCGACGATTTTTTTTTGTTATTATTTTCTTATGGTCGTATTTGGATTGTAAATTCATTTTTTTCCTAAAATATCAGTGTATACCCTTTTATTTATAAGAACTCTAAAGTATAAAACAGTTGAAATTATTATTTTAGTAAAAACTAAGGATTTACCATCCAAAAATTGCGATATTTAAAACATCATAAAAAAAAATTGTCGCATTTTTTTGCAAAAATTTTAATTGCATTATGTTGGTACTCACTAAAACTACCACCCGGCTTCGTTTTCGGTAGCAGTCTTGATATACCCGGTATATATTTCGGAAAAAAGATATTTATTTATCTCATATCATTTCATTACGTGAACTAATTTCAACTACGCTTTATCATTCATTGATTTATTAAATAGATAGCCAAAATACGTAACAAGGTACATACACTCAACTGTACATTAAATCGCGCACATAACTTATAGATTAATTTGGAGTAGGCGCCGACGAGCAAAAAGTCCTGTACCTCGCTGATTTATAATCGAGTGAAGTGTTGCGATCGAGAGCGATTTAATTATCAGCTCTTTGGTCTTTACTTGCTTCTGTCGCTAGCATAGATAGGGTGGGTGGACGCGAGCGACTTTTTTGCCGCGTAGATTAGCCGCATATCAAAATACTTCAGGTAGTATAATATAAATTATACTGATAAGATTTATCGTCTTATTTTTGTCTTGCTTGACACCTACATACTTCAAAATACATTTAAAAAGTTACCTACCAACTCTGTTGACAGCCATAATTTATTTAATACTAAATGTATGTCCTTGCATGAATCTAGTGTTAAAACCACCGTTAGTCTAATCATCCCATTATCAAACAAAAACATCTGTAATACCCTGCATACTGAGTTATTGCGTAGTCCAAACAGTAACTTAATTTCATATGGTACTTTTTTAATCCTTACGAAAATCTTTCAATTTTCCACAACTCACGTCACCTGTCATAAGATGTAAAATACTGATGTCCGACCATCAATTCCCACATATTCTTCAACATGCCAATCACTACAAACATAGATGACGGGCCGCAGCTGGCGACGATGGCAACCGCTTTGTTAATACAACTCGACATGTTTATGCTAATTGCAAATGAATAAGATGTGAGATCCAATTTCAGATCTGTTGAAAGCTGTATTTATCACGGTATTGTTTGTTCGAAGGGCTAGGACTTAAGAACAGTTACTAATGTAAGTACTAAGTGATTGGAAACACTAGTATACAAAATTATTTTTAAGCATGTTGTCAGGTATTTTTAAATGTGTAATTGTAAATAATTAAAAGAAAAAATTAAGTATTATAGAACGATAAAATTGTGTGATGGTATTTGCTACATCATTTTAAGATTCATTATACTATAAGTTCGATGTCAAATAATGTTTCTGATTTCTGAGGCATAATTTTAAGAACTCTGATTTTTTTATTTGGTTTTAGACCAGCATAGTAATACTAAAAACAAAATAGCTTTTGTTAAAAACTGCCTAATCACGTCATGGCTAAACGCAAACAATTTGCTCGAGTTAAATTGACGCAGTGTCCGGTATTTATGTGGCATTTCTCCGTACAAAGTAATGCAACGGTGTGAAAGCTAACCACGACCTGACTCTATCAATTGAATGCTTGTAAAGTAGGAATTCGTTTCGAAAATTATCGCTACTACAGTCTGTCTGGGTCTGTCTATCTAAGTGGTTGTATCAAGAACTGTGATCAAGAACAAAATGTTAGCTATGAATTTTTCTAATATATAAATTGGTTTTGGTATGAATTAGGCTTTTGATCAAAGTATCAAACATAGAAAACAAAATAAGACCAGATTTATATTTTAATAAAATCACTATCTCTACAATATTTATATAACATTGGATAATATAACATTGGATGTAATTACACTAATATTAATACTAAATATTGGCTGAGTGAAGGATGATTTTATGTCCCTGTCAACCATTATTTTGAAAGCCACCTCATATTATTTGAGTAATAAGAAATCACCTAACTTATCAGGGTACAAACGCCACCTAGACTTTTCACCAGTGTCTAAACATCAACTATACTTTTTTTGCAAAATCCTCTGCGACAAAAAATCGCACCTCAGTCGCACACCCACGCCCGCCGACTCAGCAAGACATGTAGGTGGTCTTTGCGAGTGCGTTTTTTTCCCTCCTTGAATTGTTAATGTGTCCAGCGGGGAGGAGAACGCAAGCTTTTTATTTCAAAGGTAATTAATGGATTTCAACTCGGAATGAAGAGTGACTGAGCAAGGATCCATTTTGCATTTCAGGAAATAAGAATTTATTGAGAGTTATGTATCGAGGATTATTGATTAAAATGAGTATTAGCAATGTTGGTATAAAAAGAAACAAAGTAAATAGGTGTTTATATCAAAATACCAGTTTAAGATTTTGGATAATAGGTGGTTTGAATAATGGAGCAACCATCGTACAAGGATTTTTTGTCATGAATAAAGTTGGCTCTATACTAGTTCAAGTATAAAGCCTAGCCCTCTTCAACAATGACATTTTTAAAACCTTCCTTTGCAAACGACAGCCTCCGTGGCGCAGGAGAATGGAAGAACCCTTGGCGAGAGGCTGCGTATTTGTTTCAGGTCTGGGTATTTGTGACACCGAAAAATTTCTCGTAGTGTCCGATACCCACGATTCAAGACTTAATTGACTTAATATGGGATCAGAACTATGCATGAATTATATACTATTGTGAATATTGGGTGTATTTAGTTATTCCATTTTATTAAATCAAAATCTTAATCAAAACTTCTACCAATTATTCTCAAACAGATTTTACAATCAAAAACATCATTACAACTTAGAGTAGTAATGGCAAGGTGCTCGGGGTCAACGCACGTGCGCCTACTCCGCGAGTCGTTTAGTGTTTACAAACCGCCGCCATTGTTCCGCCGCTAATGAACCGCGGGAAATAAACAAATCACACTGCACACTTCGGTTATAGGGTTTTCTGGTTCTTAGTACATACATACATACATAAACTCACGTCTTTTTTCCAGAAGGGGTAGGCAGAGGTGCTAGTACACCCACAATTCGCCTAGTATGTTCCGTCCCACTATGTGATGGGTGGCGAGCCTGGTGATGGTTCCCAATGTAAGGTATAAATAAATAAATACACCCAACAGTCACATTCATAGTCCTGACCCCACTAAGATCGAGTCTTGTAACCTGAGTGTCAGTAACTACGAGAGACTTTTCGGTCTCGCAAACACTCAGACCCGAGACAAATGCCTGCGGTTCACACAAACATTTGTTTCGGTGCGGGGATCGAACCCGCGGCCTCTCGTTTCGCAGCCGGCGTCTAACCAACTGCGCCACGGAGGCCGTCAATGAATATAATATGGTATGAATAACTTTTATTTCAGTTTTATGATAAATTATTTAAAAAAATATTATTCCTGATATTCCTTCGGGTTCTAGACCAATCTCCCACTTAGGTACGTTTGTGTATAAATTTCAGTATTTCATACTTAACTATGGGAACTATTGAGTAACCTAATTCATACTCCATTCTATAGGCAATGGGGATTGTTAATTAGGTTTCTAATTTACATAATAGTCCTAAATGCTGGCCTCCTCTTCTTCTCTACATTAACCGAGACTGTTTGGTTTTTATTCCACTACGCTTGTCAACAATTAAATATTCTAAGAATTTAGACTTCAATGGTGGCGTTCGCAACGGGGCAGCCAACTTTTATCTTCTTTTGAAAGACCATATCAGCGATATGAATAGAACAAAATTATACTTCGCTTCCAATAACAAAATAACAGTTTCTGCCACAAACATTGGATATTGGTCAATAACCGCAACCTACAACACAGGCCAATAAAACTATCACCACAGGTGGCGCCTCTAATCATCTGTCAAATATTTCCGCCTCTACTGACCACTTATACGTCATCAGGTGTTAGAATCATTTTGACTTATCATTTCAATCAGCCAATTTGCGAAGGAAGTGATTTTTTTTGATGACTTAAGTGGCTTCTCTGTCAATAACCTTTGAAAATGTTTACTTACATAATTGATTAAAAGAAATTTAATTTAATCATGTTTGAAAATGTAATATGCTGTATGATCGGGATATAGTATATTTTCAATTAATATTATTCGATTAGGCAGAATGGCCGACTTAAAAAAAACGCAAAAAGTTACTATTATTAGCACAAACATTATTTAACAACAACCCTTCTATAACTACTAAATCACATCGAACTTAGAAAAAGCAACATAATTTTAATTTATTTATCTCATATTCCAAAACGATAACATATCAAAACCAAGTTGTAAGACAACGCACATCAACTGTAGCAGCCCACGTATGGGCACACAAGCCCACATTAAGAAGCAGAGACACTGCATGACGTGTCCGCAGTGGCAGGCTTTATTCAGACCACTGCATTTTATTAATACTATAAAGGAGCCTGCACATCGCGCCCGTGAGTTATGTCACAGCGCAGGCTGCTGTCATACTGACAGCGGTTTGAAACAAATCTTAAAGATGCATAGAATAGTGGGTATACCATTTTTAGCAAAGATATAAGAATTTAGTTTAATGGAAATGGATGTGTTAACTGACGATTTAGCAGAAGGATTTGCATTCATTTTTACCCATATATGGCTGCTTTGAATCTATGATTGTCTTCTTCTGATAGGTGGTCACAAGAAATAACTTTATTGAAAAAATATCACCCATAGACCTTTTACATTATGGTAATAGATACAAATACGTATTCATCATGCAAAATTACTTATGAGTCAGCCATAAAAATATTTATATCTTTCGATATAGAACCTACCAACAAAACCCAAGTAGTCAGTTGCTTTTCTATAGAAACTGATTATTGTTTTTCGAATCAAATAATGAACCTCAAAATTTGTTGCTCAAAACACGCTGTATTGCTATCACGGGCACCGCATCACTACCCATCGTATACCACTACGTGGGTGTACAACACTCGCGATCTTACGCGCTTTCAAAGGGATTTGATTTTACAATAATGCGATATAAGTTTAATTTTGTGTTTAGACAGCCATTCACGGCACTGACACACTTTATTGCTGAAACATCAGATGAGATAGTGCCGTAGGCCGCGGTCGCACTTACAGCGTACAGCGTATCTAGCACATTTCTTGTAAGATGTGATACTGCTACTTACTGATAAATAAACAATGCTTTTTTTGTATATTTATTTGAAATTATTTCTTGGTTTTTGTTAGTAATTTTATTGTTAGCGCAGTTTTGTGCAGTGTGTTGGTTTTGCGTTCATCATTATTTTTATTACCGTAATTTGTCAAGGTGATTAGGAATCCGACAAACTTATTGTAAAGTTACCGGATATGTGTCGAAAACACACGAATACTCAAAAGACAAGCTAAAGAGTTTTTTATATGATCGAAAAATGTCATGAAATTTCTGTCATCTTTAGCAGGCACTATACGTGACTGACTATTGGACATATTTATATATCTAAAATCAAATTCCATCAGTTACGGTTTGCACATAGTACGGTCCGGGCCCGTAAGTTATCAAGTGTTATTTACGAACGGGTTGCAACTCGCAAGGCGGTCAGTTTCACCGTTTGAATAATCTAATCTGCCACCATTCAGAAAATGAGATATGTGACGTGTTCCGCGCACTCACAATGAACGGGTACCGAGTCGCGGCCTGCGTACTGATTGCGACTCGCGAGACTTACTTATTGCTGATGATTTTCTTTATAATGTCATTTTTTCACATTTTTACAGTAGCCTATGTTTCAATATTTCGGTAAGATCCACGTGCGAATAAGGGAAAAATAAAATAAATCTAAAATAAATGCTTAAATGAGTAAGTATACAAAATCGCAAACACACATATACCAGTAATTATAATTTTAAAAAGACAGCATTCTTAAAATTGTTACTATATTTTTTCAATTCTCAAAATCAACTAAGAATCTAGTCATATGACCTTTAAATCCAGGTCTCAAGAGGGTCGCATTAACAATATACATGATTGTGTGCATTTAAAATACATTGGTTCAGCCGGACATTCTGTCCCGTCCCTATTCGCAACAAGATCAGTATATCTGCGACTTTCTAAATGCCCATTGAGGCCGCCTGCCCTCAATTCTGCTAGGGCTACTGCTATCACCTCGCGGATCAACGATCGCCTGTTTAAAAGCTGTTTTGTTTAACCTACAGCTATTTCCTGTCAATTGATAGAAATTATTGATTGTTGAGTTAAAAAAATAGAAAAATTTATTGTAAATTTCGCTTGAAATTTTAAAAATCTGCCTGTTTTTACCTGCACTTCAAAGTGTGGCTATGGAAATCCTTACTAATATTATAAAGGTGAAAGTTTGTATGTATGTATGTATGGATGTTTGTTACTCTTTCATGAAAAAACGGCTCAACAGATTTTGATGAAATTTGGTATAGTGATAGCTGACACCCTGGATTAACACATAGGCTACTTTTTATCCCGAAAAATGTAGTGTTCCCGTGGGATGAGTCAGGAAACCAAATATACATATTTTCTACTCTTTCAAATTCAAATTGTTGGCACGGGATGTCCTCTCCTACGGAAGGGAAATATAGTCGACGGCACGCGGGAAATATAGTTAGTAGACACGCGAAATAATATGTTCTTGATGTGGATTGGACTCAAAAACTATCTGCACCCGGGCGAAGCCGGGCCCGACAGCTAGTTTACAATAATTATGAAACAATTTGTTTCTATCCAAGTAAAACTATACATACACATAGTCTTATTTAAATAGCATATTTTTCAACTTGGAATAGTTTCTCAAAAATACAATTTCATAACTTATTTATAAGTGTAAATACTGCAAAGACCACAACATTGCACATGTTAATAAATGCTTCTGTTTGAAAAAAATAAAAAGCAGACGCACCTGTGTTCTATCCGTGCATGATTGACATATATCCGTCCCGCTCTAACGATGCTAATTTACTCACGCTCGTAAACCACCCCTCATCTGGCGCATTGTGGCGAATGAAAGAGATAGTGATATGTTTACGAGGCGCCCACGCCGCGCCCGCGCATCCCTTTACATAACTAACTTACAAGGATTCAGTTCAACGGCCTAAGTATTTATAAACAACACGTAAACAGGTATTGTTGAATTGGCAATATTTTTGCAAAAAGAAGGCAATTCAAGATTCAATGAAAATAAATAAGTACAACCCGAAGTAGTTAATGTACATATGTTTTATCGTACTTATCTAGAACACCTAGATTTTTGGGTACATGACGAGACCGAACCCGCGACATGAAGTTTCACAATCGTTATTTCATCCACAGTGTATATTTCGATCGAAGTCTGTAAATAAAACTATAATAAGTTTAAATATGACAACTTCTTCAGTCATTTTAATAGTTACAAGTTACAACTTTAAAATGACGAATTTATCTTCTTTCATCTATTTCCATCGCTTTTCTAAAGCCTTAAGATCAGTCAATCAACTGTTAGTTTTATCCGAGACAACGCACGATAAAGCTGGATAATAAATAGTGATGTACAAAGAGTATCGATGACGCGCTGAGCGGCTCAGTGACGTGGCAATCGTATCGATATCGGCAAAGAATCTCGATTGACACAGATGATAGCGTGCGACAAGCGGATAGCGCGGGAGCCCGCCACGCTTTTATTAAACTTATCCACATACGCATGATGCGGGTAATTCAACAATCGATTAATCGCAAATCGATTTTAAATTAATCTGTGAAAGGTAACATTGAACTAAAATAAATAAAATAAAGTAGATAACTTTTAAATCAGGAATAAAGAACTACGAACGCCAAGGGTTCTATCAAACACATATTACAAAAAAGTCCGGTGTAGACTGCTTCAGGTTTCAATGGGATGCTTCGTCCGGTGGCTTAAAGCTGTGCCAAGTTTCATCGAGTCAGTCAGAATGATATAAATTCAAAGATATTTTCGTAGTACGATTTATGTATGATTTAAAAAAGACAAATATTATATCAGTATGGAGCCTCAAAACTCAACCATGCTACCGTTCACGAAAATAACATTAAAAATATTCTGAATAATTAAAATCCTGTTAAAACAAAAATATCGGAATTTCCTAAAACAATAACTGTCATCAAGAGTTATGCAGCCAGACTGACGGACCAGTCGAGGCTCTAAAATTTAAATGCCAGATTAAAACGAATGGAAAGTGAATTAACATATCAAATTGCCAATAAACATTAGTTTATAAAATAAATATGCCATTTATAAAAATAAATTCAGGGCGATGTGATACCGGAGCGCAGATAAAACAGAAACGCGGATTCATTAATCAGATTTTATTAGTTGAAAAACTCTTGGCCGGACGCTTGCGGACATATTTTGGTGCAAAATTATATACTATTAAAGCATCTTGACTTATGTAGATCATTTGTTATGATGTGCAAATATTGCTAATTGACAGTTATTGGTCTGTAAGCTATTAAGTTTTGAGTCAATTCTCACGTCTTTTTGGTATAGAAAATCAATTTATGACCTCCATTGCGTCACTGAGTCAGTTGATATGCTTTTTCTTCTTCATAACTGTAAGCATTTAGAACTTGAATAAAATTAGTTAAATATTTGTTTTATTTTATATTTTATTGCTATGAATGGGGATACCAGCATGCCGTTCACCTGATGGGAAATAATATGACAGCTCGTCGACAATAGTAAAACCAAACAACATCATGAATTACAAAGCAATGCTCTGCATACCCCTGCGGTCGCCATCCTGTAACATACGAACATAAGTCTCATTATGTCCAGTAGTAACTCTGGCTATTATGTCTTAAAACAAGAACACGACAGTGCATTTACACCCCTATTTGGCGGAATAATAGACATTGCTGTGGCTACCTAGACCAGTGATTCTCAACCTTTCTTTTGTTGCGGCACATATTTAACGATTTCAAAATTTGGCGGCACACAAAGAGCAACTTGAGACATATTCCTATTGCTATGCACGCCGCTTCATCACAATTTGGCATAAGAAAAAACGCGTTGCAAAGCAAATAATAAAATAATTAACTTTTTTGTGGATTTAAATACATATTCATGTTAAAAATATTTTTCTTTTTAACTGATATAATTTAATAATATTAACATTATTATATATTTGCAAAATTTGGCGGCACACTTTTGAAATTTGGCGGCACACAAAAGTGCCGCGGCACAGTGGTTGAGAATCACTGACCTAGACGGCCTCTCACATATGAGAGACATACCGGTAGCATTTAAAACTATAGTAAAATTAACTAAATATTATTAAGATTTTGTGAAACTCGGATGCATTTAGATGAGGTCAACACTATTTTATTAATGAATTCAACAAATCACTAAATATATATTCAATATTAATGTATAATTATATAGTGCATATAGGCTTTATACTAAAACTGGACAAATTAGCGGATGTCACACATATTAGCGAATTTAACGATGTCTATAAATCAAGTGCTAATTAATAGTATTATTAGCATTTAGCAAGAAACTGCCTTGATATGTTGCAAGATTATTTATTTATTGGCTATAAAAATTTATGTTTAAAATTTCTATTCAGTTTCACGCTTGAAACTATATCTCAATACTTTTACTTTTCAGTCTCATAACACTCAGGTCTAACAAAAATAATATTTAGTCATTAATTACCATGCCTAGGAATAGATCGAACTCCTTGCCTCTCATTTCACCGCGGGATTCTAATCAACTGTGCCAGTTGCGATAACATCTCCCTTACATCATTCAAAAATGACATTATTACAAGATTTCATGAAACTCGATCGAAAAAACTTATAAGAATTTAAAATAACGAATTAAACAAAAACATGCCTAGTTAAAAAAATATATACGTAAATACTAATTGTAATAATAAAACGTGTATTTTATGGCTTTATTTGCCTAGCAATAACCGTTGTAAAACTTGTTTACATCAACCGTCAGCACTTATATGGGCAAGTGAGCAGTGAAGCTTCAGAAAATATTACTAGAATCGTTTAGAACAAAACCAACAATATGTTAATGTATTCGCACACCAGAATGTCATATTTAAAAAAAGTATTTAATAAATTCAAAACGTTCAAACGTTTACATTTCTGATATTTGATTGATTCTCAAGATCAAATCAACATTTTAAAGTAATAACTATAAATTAAACAAAGGTCAATGGGATGTTTAATCTAATTAGAATTAAACTTAGATAAAGTACGTCATTATGTCAGTTTTATAAACGTATCATAATAAAAATATTATGAAATTAATTGTGTTTGTTAAAAGCTGTGTATTGCGAATGAAGATAAATGGATCAATATTCTTTTTCTTGTTTAAATGACCGTATGGAATAACAATTAGAACTAGTTTGGCAAAAATGTGTCGAGAGATGTATAAAATGCGACAGATGCATTTGTTTTCTGAGACATCATGACGCGTTTGTAACAGCTATCTTGGAAGAATGGCATCTCGACATCCAGCATTGCCGACAGGCCATGCAAACTGTCTAGCAACTATGAAAAACGACCAAGAATTGAGATATACGAGGCAAGTGTGAATGAACATCAAAGTGGAGTGACTAATTACTGGATTTAATGATTCATCTGTGATATTAACGTGGTACCACCCAGAATTAATGCGAATGTACTAAATGATTAAAGGTTTTGCACCTAGGGTGTACGTATACACCGATTACTTTTCGAATTTATTCTCAGTATAATATCGATTTAAGGAAAACACCACAAGGTGACCTCATAATTTAAAATTTTAAAATTCCTACAAACCTATGTCTATTCTATCAGATCAGGGTAATTAATATACGAAGAAATCTGCTCTCCGAAACTTTGAAGACAAGCTATTACACAACATACGTAAAATGATACGCCGACCTCGCGTAAATGTGGGGTAAAGGAAGAACACTGCCCAGAATCAATGCAAGAGTACCATCATTAAAGCCAGCGCACACTCAACATTCTAAGACACAAAATAAGAAGTGCAGGCGTATAAAAGATAAGAAATGTAAAATTTCCGCGCCAAGGCTCTCGGCCTACGGTCTGTAGGAATTGTTCTCAAGACAAAAGGGGCTTTATCCAAAGATTTTGGCCTTGTGAATGGGAAATGAAAGCGCACAGACGGACAGACGATCGCTTTTTGATTACTTTCGCCCCCAATCACGACTGATTAACTGTTCCTTGCGGAGGTTGCGAAATAATTGAGGCTTTTATACGTGCCGTTTAAGAATTCTTCAATTGGAAATTCATGGAATTTTAAAAATTAAAAATTCCATCGTTCTGCCAATCAATATAGTTTCATTGGTTGTTGCCTTATGCAATGATTCATGACTTAACTTATCAAGTAATTTTGATAAGTTAGATCTTAGGAATAGGAGACAAAGAAGAATTTTGTTTTGAAGAATTAAACAAGAAAATTCCGAAAGCCAATAACAGTTTTTTTTTTAACAAAATACATGTTAAATCCACCTATTAAAAATACGAATTTCACTAACGTATACCCGACTCACATTATAAAAGAAACTTTATAAAGGTATTCACATTCCTAGTAAATTGATTAAACCTTTAATAATCTTTAGAAATATGAGTTGGGATAAGCGTGGTAGCGTCTGAGCTCAACACGCGACCCCCGACCCGGCGGCATTCAAGAGAAATTTTCAACATATTTATACGTGTTGCTTGACTATCTACGACGGTTTGACGATTCAATAAATACTCGTCTGTGGGATTGAAATGACATTGCTTAGTATACTCGCATATCCGAATTGGAAATATTTTGTATTAGAATTTCATAACCTAGTTATTACACGAATTTTCAAAATTAGAATGAACACGAGCAAATAAAAAAAATATTAGCAAAGAACTTTTTGTGTGAAGCGCAAACAAAATTTAACAAATTCACATTAGTAACAGCAAATTCCTTATCCTTAAAATGACTATAAAGAAAGTTGATTCCACATGAAGTCCACCAAAGCATAGGCTGGTATCACTACATTCAAGCTGTTTTGGAATTCTGTCTCTATCTCTTCAGTCCCAAGAAGTCCACTGCGCTTCTCCAACGATTGCGCCATAGATTTGTTGAAAGCATTGAATCCAACAGGTTTAACGTTTTAAGTAACTTCTTTTGAAGTATACCATATGAAATTTACGTCCACAAAGTACAAGCATTCCCCTTTCACCCTTGCTAAACGGCGCACATCTGAGGACTCTACCGCCGATTACAGCGGGGCTAATTGAAACCGGTAAAATAATAAATGTAATACATGGGCACCGGTAAATCACGCTGGTAATCGGTAACCGGTAACGCGAACCGGTAATTAACGATAAGACGCACCTCTGCCGTGTTCGTATGTAATGGACAAGGTACCGGTAATAAGGGTGTTTCCTTAAGCCAAGGCTGCACTCACACGCAGTTTTTCTATTCATCATACGCCGGATTAAAGAGAAACTATGATTTTATGAAGGCTTTGAAACAGGTCACCATAGAAGTCGTTGGGGGAGGCGTATATTCAGCATTGGCTTTTCTACATTTGCTAAGGCCGAATAAAGTGATGAAATTTCACTGCTTTGTTGAAACGACTGTGTCCAAAATGATTGATCTACACATCTCGCAAATTACTCTAAGCTGGAATCATTTATTGAATCGTCCAAATCTATACTTTTTGATCTACTAGATATTTTCAATTCAACGCGGTTAAATCGTCATGCTTATCACTCACTTATCATCAACCACAGAAATTCCATTTTTAATAAAGGTCACCGTTAAGAATTTAAATACCTTTAAGTACTTCTGTATCAGCTCATATACGTCCCACTGAGTACGATTGAAAGTAGTTAGGCCATATAATCCTCCACGTTGGCCTAATGCGGGTGGGCGCACTTTACATACCACAGAAATTCATATAAATCGCTATGGTAATGCAGTTTTCCTCATGATGTTTTCCTTCACCGTCTTAAGTACTTAAAGACCACTAAGTGGCAGTCTTTTTCCAAATCGAAAACCATTAATTTCGTAACACTACGACCTATTGTGTAATAGGCATCAAAAATATTTTTCAGTCTCACAAAACGCACCCGCTTTCACAAACTGCATAATTAAGTCTCCCCATACACCATAATTCCCAAAAGTAACAACTTTCAAAGTAAAACTATCTCGTACTCAGTGACCCGGAAACAGCTGACCTCTCGTGATCGCGGGTCAAGGTCAACAAAGACGAATTGCTTTGAATTTTAAACCCAATGACGCGTAACAACCGAGGCGATCAATTTCGTGATTTATATTGCTGATAAGTAATGATCAGTGTGAATGCTGTGATACATATTCATCTCAATTACAATATTCAGATCAACATTATCAAGGTTCTTCACTTTAAAGTGTCATTTATGAAAGAAACATGAGGGTAAGATTCCCAGGACGGACAATCTGCTTTGTGAGTTTTTTCAGACTTATTATGATATTTGATACTATTTTTATTATTATCTTTATCAAAAAGAAATACATACATATCTAAAATCTAACGTAGAATATTGTAAATCCATTCCGAATTAAACACGATTTAAATCTTATAGTTGGAGTAAAAGAAAAGGGACCCAAAATAAAACTAGTGACGTTACTAAGCTTAACAGGCATTACAGTGTGCGTGTGAAAGAGACGCTAAGATGTCTCCACTACACTACAACTCTTTCTTTTTAAATAATAATAATGATCTCACAATACAACCTTATTTTAATACTGTTTTGACAGAAATGTTTATTATAATGGTCTTTGTGTTTGTACGCAAAATAATACAAAATTTATATTATGTATAGTCAAATACCCTATTGGACATCCATCATGGAGAGACACTCGCTCGCTATCATATTTTACAGATGTCAGCTTATGTATGTCAGTATAGAATATATCTGCATCTGTATCAGCCCGTATACGTCCCACTGCAGGGCACGGGCCTCCTCTACAATCGAGAGAACGATGGAGAGTGGTTAGGCCATATAGTCCACCACGCTGCCCTAGTGCGGGTTGGCGGACTTACAGACCATAGAAATTTTATAAATCGCTATGGTATGCAGGTTTCCTCACGATGTTTTCCTTCACTGATTTATTATCACGTAATTGTCACCCGTTGAGATGCTATTATATTTAAATAGTATTATGTAGACTCTTTTTGAACCGGTCTGGCATTATGACTGCACTGCACCTGATCATAAGCGCAAATGCCGTCCAGGCTAAGTATCTAATGGCATCAGTCGGCACTCCCATGCTATCCGATACAATTATGCCGGCCTACTAAGATGCCTCTTAAAACTACGGTGGAAGGACCCAAGATTTTAGGAAAGAGGGAACACGCGTGACGGAATAATTGTTGAAATGAATGAAAAATAATTTTCGAACCTTTTGGTTCGTATCGAGATGGAGCAGAAGAAATCTAAGTTACTAATACCTAAGACATTTAACACATTATATGATTATTGAATAATAAACTTTAAAACAAGCGTTCTAATAAAGTACCTACGATATAATCACACAAGGATTAAGTACAAACCCCCAGTACATCTCATACACGAGCGAGATAATAGGGAGTGTATCAGCGCGTACGCATCCGCAATCGACCGCCATTAATTATATTGCGAAATCCTCGATAATCATCTAGCAAGCTTTTCATTATGATGCCTTGTACTTATTAGTTCCGATGCGGTTTGTTACGCTGGAATTTATATGGGTCCATACTTGTAATGGAAAAGTCTTGGCTGTTTTGTAAATTTAATAAGACTGATCGACAACACAGGCGAAACGGTCTAGAATCTAGAAGCAGTAAATTATTCGGATTAATTATATATAAGTCAAATGGCAGTGGCCTATAAGTATCGCATAAGTAGGAGTTGTCAATATACATTTATAACTACTATAGATACAAAAAAATATCGAAATACTCGTATATTCATTTTCAAACTTTATCAATGTGACAATTGAAAATATTCAAAAGTTGTCGGGCAGAGATCGCTCAAAGCAATAAGACCGCCTTTTGTACTCTTGTAATTTAGTTTATCTCTTTGTGTTGTTATATCTTAGTGTACAATAAAGATTGATAATAAATAAATACATATTCAGCCTGTTTTCATGTGTTTAGCCATTCATGCTCTTTTGCATTAACTATGTCCGAATGGCCAACCATAAGTCTAGGTAAATCCCTATTCCTAGGTCTTAGGTTTAAAAATACCTGTAAGTTTCCATACGTATGTAGTGAACGGTAAACGCAGTTACTACGCTAGCAATGGCCATATAAATTACACTCGCGATGACGGTGTGCGTTTATGGAGCTTATTTACTGGGCATCACATCTGCTTTCAATACAGGAGGATGTCGCCTTTAGATAATATCGCGAGTGATTTTAAATTGCATGTTTTGTGGGCAGGCCAATTTGAGTGTTTAAGTGTTTGTGAATATATAAACAGTAGATAATATTTTGTAAGAAAGAAAAAAATGTGTTATATCCTATCTTAATGCGTCATTTCTTCATTATTGTTCGAAATACTAAGAAACCATGCATTCTTACAAGTCGAAAACCTGAAGCAAATGTTTGATGTCACAAAAAAAAATTACATAGCGAAAATTGAATCTATGGCCTACAGTTCTGCCAGTATTCAACAACTAAAACTATTCTAAAATTAAAATTCAATTTTTTTAACTTATTCAACAAAACAAATGACTACCAAACCATTATCCAGCAACACAATTAAAACCCAGCACCCACCACTACTGGACCACAATAACGCGACCTCAACGCGGCGCAACAAGTAGTCCTCCACAGGTGTCTTGAGGAGCGCGCCTTACCCCCCTCCCCTCTTCACCACCTCCTACCCGCCTCCCCCTCCCGGTGTCTTATTAGCCCCGCTTGAAGGTAATCACACGAGACAAGACAGTTACAGAGCTGACGCGATCGGCTACGTACTGTGATAAATTATTTGGGAGTGCAGATTAGGTCTAATATGATACAATAAGATTAAGGATGACCGTTTTAGGGGTACCTACACTACCTGCATATACACAGGTGACAGTGTCTATGTAGAGTGTAGACGATCAAGTCCTCATCAATACATTTTTGAATAATTTGTCTCGAGTCAACTGCTAAATTTTGCAACGTCAGTTTAAAATGTAGAATAAATTGATATTTAATTAAACATGTAGGATATTCCTTTTTTAACCCTTTCCTAGATATAGGATCGAAGAAAATATTCATTTACAAATATCAGAAATATATCAATTATTATTTCTAAATCGATGGTTCTGATTCCCACTTATTCTGGAAAATGATCCCCAAACAATAACGTTTTTTTTTTATTTTATTTATTTATTAGGGCTAATATAAATCACATACCAATACATTGGAACAAGAAAAGAGAAACAAAACACACATGATTTGAGAAATGTTATCTATAAATCAGATTGTCAAACTTTTAAATACATATTCAAAATCTTAGCAGTGCCCTGATACAAACCCATAAAAAGATATTTGTCAGTTAGGCAATATTTTTCTCGCCACGTGAACCAAACATGCGACCACCCATTTCAGACCTTTTCTTTCAATTGTGATTAACCTTGAAAAACACACACTTCCATACAGTGTATAATGACCTTAACATCTTAATCCACGTTAATGCTTTAAGACCATTTCCCACTTATCTATACGGCTTCAATATTTCCGTGCAATTAAAGTAAGTGATTAAAACACATTAATGTTTCTTAAAAGCACGCATAAAGCATTTTTATTAGTTCCTTGAAAATGTTCATAAAAAATATTGATATCATTACTCGGTGAAGCATAATGAGACCGCGGTTTACATAGGCTACTTGTTATTTTCAATTTAAATTTAGTTGTATTTATATTTAAAGTTGAAAGACTATGCTTAAGAGATCAAAAAAACATTTAAGTTCTTGACTTCCAAATTGCAATACAATAAGCCCTTGTTGAATCGGCTTCAAAAAGAGGAGAGTGTAAATTCGATATGTTCGTATGTAATTTTGTCATAATTGCACAGTTATTGGACATGTCTATCTATACAAGTGTCTGAGCACGCGTGCCAATGACAAGATGGGCATGCCTTTTGCCTGATGATAAGCTATACGAAAGCTCATGAACAGTAGCAAAACCAAACACTTTCAATTACAAAGATGCCATGTTTGCCATTCCACTACGCTCGCCATCCTGAGGCACAAGATGTTAAGTCTCAATATGTCCAGTAGATACTCTGGCTACAATGTTCTTCACACCGAAACACAACAATTGCATACTGTTTTTTGGCGGAAGAAATAGACACTGCATTGGTACTTAGCCAGGCGACCTTTCACATATGAGAGACCTACCACCAGTAACACACATCCTGAACAGAAAATCTATATAAAAATCCCATCACGGAATATCAAGAATAAACCTAAAACTTCATACTGCAGTTAATAGAGTAATTGATCAAATAACCCCATAAGCTAGATAATGCCAAAGAACTTCAATTTAGTCTCAAGCACCGATCACGCGTATTCGAACCCGTTTACGGCACGTAATGAGTGTTTAGCGAGCGCACGTGCAACCACTAAGCCGCAGGAACATTATAAAGGTTGTAAAAATCTTGTTAAAGCCACCATTGATGTAATTAAGGGTGTTTTCCAATAATTGGATGAAGGATTATTAGTGTAAAATATATTTATAATAAACTTAATATGATCTTTATTGTTGTCATAAAGTTATAATGTGATTACTTTCAAGTAGAGCTTATTTATAAATATACCACTATCCATATGAAGATAACAGTAATATATTTTGCGAGATAAATAAAACTACTTATTTCTGTAAAACTCTTGACGAAATTGTTTAATCATTTTAAACTAGGAACAACCATAAAAAATATTTCGAAGAGTTTATTTGATGTACTGAAAACCGATGCAGAAAGTATTGTCATATCCTATGAATTTATGAAGATATTTGATATTATAAGCTACACTTGCCTACTAAAGTTCAGTAGAAGTAAAGCTATAACTAGATTACACTAGGCTTCCAAAATCCGTAGCAGATAAATAGGTATAAAAATATATGTACATTGGCTACAATAAACACAAAGTAATTTTAAGAAGAAAATATCATGTAGTTAAAAATAGAATACATTATATGTAGGATATTGTAGCCGCAATAGTAGGGACTTCAATAACAACCAAAATCCTAATATTAGTCCATACGTTGGCATTCTAAATATAATACACTCATTAACAAAACCCCACCACATCAAAACCAAGCAAAAAACTCAATAAATGGTCGTATCAAGCAGACATCGAACCTGCGACGGCGCGGTCACGATCCTGTTAACATCGCGACAGAGCTGTACCGATACCGCGTCGCCTCGTATATCCACTTGATATATACCATGTTCACGGCGTTTGAATGTAAGGACTAGTTTACTTATATGGTTAGATTTAGAGACCTACGAGTTACGTAGGGAAGGTTTGGTTTTTCAATACTATAAATAACATATTTCTATTCCTATATGTCCCGACAAACAGCAGTGTAAGTGAACTGTTGTGTTTGAAGGAATTTGTAGCCAGAGTAACCTAGACATATTGAGTACTAACGGCCCGGCCCAGCTTCGCCCGGGTACAAATAAATTTCTGTACAATAATATGTACGTATTATACATGTAAACCTTCCTCTTAAATCACTCTATCTATTAAAAAAACCGCATCAAAATCCGTTGCGTAGTTTTAATGATTTAAGCATACAAGGGGACATAGGGACATAGAAAGCGACTTTGTTTTATACTATGTAGTGATGTCCCGACAAACAGCAGTGTAAGTTCACTGTTGTGTTTGAAGGAAATTGTAGCCAGACTAACCTAGACATATTGAGACTTAGCATGTTATGTATTAGGATTGCGGACTCAGTAGATTGACTCTGTGCTAATAGCCTCTACGAGAGACTTATTGGCGTCACAATCACCCAAAACACATATACTTGTCTCGATTTTGCGATCAAACCCACCGTTGTTTCAGAAGCAGAGGCTATCGTTGGATATTGGCACACTGTTTTGTATATTTTCAAAATCGAATAACGCAGAGTACAATGCAATCTAGGACATCACCATCAACTTATATCTCATGTCAACTGCTGGAAAACAGCCTCGTCCAGTATGTACAAAAAAGCTTTCTTTCAGCCGTGGACACAATTATCCCAGTCAGCTAGAACCTGCGTATCAAGCTAAACCTACCCAATAAAGCCTAAATCACTATGATAGATCTTCCTAGATAACGTACTGAATTCACTATCAATGTGAATTAGAATATCATCAACTTTGCATAATTTCAGTGATAAGACACAGTATCGTCTATTTGTAACTTAGATGAGTAACTTGAATGGGTTAATGATCGTAAAACTATCGAGGATTTAAAAGGCAATAATTATTATGAGACAAATCTAAGTAGGAAACATAATATATAAAAATGACAGTAAAATGTGCGGTACTTTGGAGATATGATCTGGGAACGAAACATTCTGTGGCACCAAAAGTTCAATCACTGAGACATATTTCAATACATTTTGAAAGTTTTTTTCTGGTCCTTTTCATATCTACCATTTAAGACATATATGAACTGGGGGGTATTTGTTTATTACATCTGTTGTATAAATAACTTTTATAAATAATGAATAGATGTAATATGAATAAATGTAGTATGTACCACTAAATATAACCACATTACCAGATGGGCTATGATTTCATTCCGAGCTTTAAATCTAGGTCAAACAACAGAACAAAATAGAACTGAATCATAATAGGCTTTATTTAAATTAATGTTTAAAACTACAAAATATAATCTTACTGTAAATGTCAGTTATTTGATAAAATCTATATTTCAAAGTTATTCCCATAATGGACAGTTATGAGAGAAATATATCATTTATTACTTAAATGCAAAATATCAGTTTAGTTACTATTACAGAGTTTGTGATAAACGATATTATTATAAACGTTATTTATCAGAATCAATCTTAAACCAAGTTTCTATTAATGTAAAATAATCATGTTATGCTCATAAAATAATGTAACAAATACAAATTAAAAGTACCGTAATTCATATTCAAATATACATTTTTAAACATCTTCATCCTTGACATATAGAAATAGTATGCATTGTAAAATGACCAATTTACTCCCTCAATATTCCTTTTATTTAATAAAAAAATTATAAAATATACAATAGCAGAAATACTAAATATATGACGGAATTCAAACCCAAATATGCATTTATAAACGGGTAAATCACATTTGAATATGATCACAAACATTTTACCACTACAAAATCAGCAAAAATCAACACCAATTAAGGTAATATGTTTGACGTATCATACTTTTCAAGTCGAAACAACTTTGTACTGGCGTAACTCACACAATTATCCGTAATACCATCGAATTATGGTAGTAAAAATACTGTAAGAATAGCATAAAGCACTGCTCGTAAGCTGTAGTGTTGTACAAACAGCACTCCTTAAAGCAGGCATCGAACGGGTCAGCGAGGCAGCCTGAACTATCACGTCCGATATGAGTTATTGAGTGCCGCTTGCGCATGCCTTTGTGCTAGTGATGCTTTGCGTAGAAATATTGCTTCCGAAAATAACGATATTTTTGAAATTGTGGGGTAGCTAATATAAAGCAAAGTAGCGATGAGCAATAATAATAATGATAATTGTAAATAAATACCCCCAACTGTCACATACATAGTCCACACCTCACACCAAAATTTTCACCAAAGACTTCGGTCTCACTAGAACCCAGACCCGAAACAAATACCTATAGTTCACAAGATTATTTGTTTCGGTGCGGGGATCGAATCTGCGGCCTCTCGTTTCACAGCCAACGCCTAACCAACTGCGCCATGGAAGCTGTCAATTATAAAGTATTTGTTGAAAGTCTGGTTGATGTGTGACCGAAAATTGTCTAAGCCTCTGGATACTCATACCACAAAACAATGCTTTAAATGCAGGATATGTGTGAAAGTGATGGGTGTATTAATGAATTATTAAAATGTTCAACAGGCAATCCCTTCGTGTGCTTTTATTTAAAATTAATACGAACGTCATAGTTTCTTAGAAGTTTGTAGAAATCATTGGAAATGGAAAGCCATGACTCATGAGGGTTAATTTTCTACTCTGATTAATATATTTAATACACCAAAATACCCTAAACCAAACATTCACTTTTTATCTCAACATGAACTATTTAGAAAGCTGTCATTATTACACACAATACCGGTCGTAAATATCCGCACATCCGCACAGATATCCGCACTAACCATCGTGTACATCACTAAACCAACGAGTGCATTACGCGGTGATCAGCGGAGACACGCCCAGTCACCTGTCGCTGAGAGTAGCTCCCACGGAGATAGATAGCCTAGCGCTTGTATTGTGAGCTAGATCTGCGCAGGACCTACGCTAGGATAGTGCTTTGTGATACTAGCTAGTTTGTTATAGATGCCTGTTTTTGGGAGAGTTGTTAAAGTATTCCATTTTGCATAATGTACTTACGTTTATTTCTGTAAGGCATACATTTTTATACATCTCAGCATAAAATACCTTTGAAATTCTTGTAGATGATTCCAAGACATAACTTTCTTAAGGTTTTATTACTTCGTCGAAGGATGGGATAATAAATTGTGCATTTATGTACATATTTGAATCTTAAATGTTAGACAAAGTGTACGTTTTGACCCTAACTCCAAACATACGACATTCTTCTACGTAATTACGCCGCTTTGTACTACTACCCGCTACTCTGTCCCTACTTTTTTTTTTTACAGGATGCAACTAAACATGATACGATGCAAAAAAGTGAACATTTTTCTACTGTCGTGTTTGGGTGGCGAATATTTTTTTTCCTAAAATGATGTTCACGTTTTTATTTTTAAACACGGCATGATACGCTAAGGTCCAAAATATATAATATTTTAACCTAAACTATGGATGTTGCTTTTTGTTTGCGAAATTTTTAGTTGCATTGTGTTTGTAGTCACATGCGAGAATCAAATTCACATACAGCCTAAAAATTATGTCCTCAGCCTTCGTCAAATTCCACAATACTAAGCTTATACCCGTGCATTATTTTGCTAATGAGCGTGTACACGGTCTAGGAAGGTGTTATGACAGGAGTACAGTTCCATGCCGGTAAACACTATCGAAGGCGTCGACGTCTCGCGCGGCCCCTTATTGATACAATTTATCAGCGATCGAGCTTAAAACGCGGCGTGCGGGACAGGCGAGCGCGGTAATGCATGCTAAAATGTTTTTCGACGGTTTTTAGCTTAATTATTTTAGGTGGAATAATTAATACTGATAGCTAAGGCAATTAAATTACAAATAAGTTGGAGTTGCAGTTATTATTCAGCTTCTTATAGTATACGTTTACACTAACAAACTACAAAATTGTCTATGTGAATTGTAATACTTGAACTTATCAATAATTTCCACTAATCACTTTTTATGCCAATTCTTTGCCATAATCACACGGTTATTGACCTACCTACAAGAAACAGATAGTCAATATAATAATTTACATTGATAGAAATGAAAAAAAAAAAAGTTTTCTTTATGCGGCTTCACTATTTTAAAACACCGCTTTTAACGCTCATTAGATCACGTGACTGAATTAATTTACAATTAAATTTGACATACACCACCATAAATTAAGCATATGTAAAGTAAAACTGACACCATTGCTCCAAATCAATAAATTTTCAAAAATCATTAATTAGCCGTTTGCATTAATGACTACTGAGTGGAAACGCCACCAACCCGCACTAGGCCAGCGTGGTGGACTATATGGCCTAACCACTCTCAATCGTACTGTCGATTGTAGAGGAGGCCCGTGTCCTGCAGTGGGTCGTATATGGGCTGATACAGAACAGAACAGATACAGAGTGGAAACGACCTCTATATTTAGAAATAAATACAATACACATAAATTAGGAGCATTTGACAATAAGGTCGAAAGGGTCGAATAGACTAATATCATAAAAAATAATGTGCAATTATCATAAAATGCTAATAAAGATGTAGCTCGTCATATGTTGCTTTGTTCTAATTTTATGATCAATAAAACGTTTTATTATTTACATAAGTACCCAATAAAACCATTATCAAATGTTCAAAAAAGGTGTGCAAGTGTCAATATTACTATCTTTAGACTGCAAATTTAGGAATAATGTCTTAAGTTTGCTCAAAAATAGCAAAATATACAAAAAGAAATATGATTGTAAAAATAAAGTTTTTAAAATGTTATGCATCAGCGTGTAATTAAAGCTTTTTGTTTAATGCAGCTGGCTTACTCTAAATAGAGATGGTTTTGGGCTTTGGCCTAGGAAGAAACGCTTACGTGTACAAGCCATCACGTTACTTAGAAAAATGAAACTGGGGACTCGGTCTTAAATTAGCTATTTCACCCAATTAGAAAATTGTTCATATTGTTTAAAATTACTTCTATAGTCACTATAACTTAAATTTTTCTCTGATTCCCTATCCATATTTTATGTTTTCAATTCGGTGAATAGTACAAACAAGTGTAAGATCACATACGACATAATTCGCGGACCCATCAACTATGAGATACGACATTCATCTTTTCTACTTAAAACTACACCTACATATTTTGATTAACATGCAGTTGTTGCCACATCCCGCCGCCTCTCATCCCTCGCGACGTCCCAAGATGTGAAAAGCCGAGCGTTTTCCCGTCAGCGCGCGTTACATCGCCTGTAAACCCGAGCACCTGGCTGACTTGTGGCTCGGGACGCACCACCACCCGACGCCGCGGCTAAATACTCTGTTCAAACTTCATTCAGTGCTGCAGCATGAAACGTAAAAAAAAATTGGAGGAATACAATTTCACGACTTCTGTCTTCTAAAATAGTAATTTTTCGAAGGCTTGGCATCCCACTGACAGCTAAAATAACTTAGTACTTGTAACTAAATTAACGTAGTAAAATAGATTTGATCTTACTCCATATGTACAAATACCAAGAACAACAGCGTATCTTGAACGTGATTTGTAAAACAATTGTAAATGATGTTTTTTCTCTGAGAGAAAAAAATAAGCAAAAAAACATAATGCTGCGTTATTTTATAAATATCTAATAAATGTTTTAAAAGTAAAAAATAATTAGTTTTAGGTACCCGTAAATAGTTCACATGTCATACTTTCAACATTTGTTTTCTAGATACATATTTAGTCATTTGTCATTTATTTATGTAATGAAAATGAAAACGAAAAACTTTATTGAATGAAAATGAATTAAAATGTTCAATATAATTCTTGTAGGATCAGTGAAAGACATTTTGAAACGTTTCGGATTGACATATAATTTTACGAATGTATTTAGCCTTAGCAAATAATGTTTCTGAAAATGATATTCATAAAACGTAATTATTCGACCTAAGAAGATAACTTTACGAACAAATCCTTACGGTGGGAAGTCCAACTACGATTAATGTATCACAGAAATATTTGTCTAAACTAAAAACAGCCTCCGTGGAGCAGTTGGTTAGACGCCGGCTGTGAAACGAGAGGCCACGGGTTCAATCCCTGCATCAAGACAAAATTTGTGTGAACTACAAGTATTTGTTTCGGGTCTGGCTGTTTGTGAGTCCGAAAAGTCTCTCGTTGTTCTTGATACCTGCGACACAATACTTGATCTTAGTGTGGGGTCAGGACTATGTGTGTGACTATTAGGTGTATTTGTATGTATTTATTAAACGAACCAATAGCCAACACACACCCAACTCGTCACTTGCATAAGACACAAAAATATTTTTATGCTATAATCACAAATAACTGTCTCGGTGGCTCAGTTGTTCTACGATATTATTGCAAAGCTTTGGTCTCGGTTTCGAATCCTGGGTCTGCCGAAGTGATATAGGATTTTTCAGTTCATTATCAGCCCGGAGTCAGGAATTCGTGCCCAATATAGGCTCGCCCCTATCACATCGTGGGACGGAAAATACAAGGCGAAACGTGGATGTCCTGGTTGCACCTATACCAGAGGCGGCTCGTAATATTTTTAGATGGGGGTTCACAAAAAAAAAACTAATTGAAAAACTAGAGCTTACTATTTATTATATTTGCCGCCGATCTTTTTGGCGTGCGAAGATATCTATTTCTTTCTTGTGAAAATCAGAAATGGAATTGATTAAGCGTACAAACTATTTTTTAATACTTATTTTTAAAAAAACTGCGAATTAACTGAGTGACGCGTGAGCGGCGCTCCAGATTACGCTAATTTCTCATACGATATCTTTTGTTTCACGCGTCAGCGCGATTCGTAGCTCTCTTTCGCACTCATTGAATACAGCACTACGAGTCGTACTAAACTTCGTTTCATAGGAGCACAATCGCTGGCGCTCCACTCGTTACAAATTGACGCTACATGTACCTATATAGGTAATATAATATACTTATTATAGGCGTAGTAAAATATAAAGAATGTAATGTAAGGATTTATGTATTATAAATATATATAAATTATTAAATTAGCAAAGTATGTAATTTTCGTGGGAGTGCACTGCACCAGCGCTCTTTCGGATGAGCCGCCTCTGACCTATACCTAGCCCTTCTGAGAAAAAGGCATGAATTTATGTATGTAAAATCACAAATAACAGTTCCAATCTTCAATCAAGCTCCAAATAAAGCTCATGGAAGGTACAAAACCGAAATAAATGCCCGAATTCGCTAGTTATTCGCGCCGCAGCCGTCAATCCGACAGTTTAAAATAGTTTCGGCTTGGGCCACATTAACATGCCAGATCGATTGAGGTGACAGTGCAAACAGGACGTCGGGTCACCCATTTGTCAGCACGGACCTGATTATAATAGAAATAAAGTATAAGTTTTAGGAAGAAATATTTGTATTGTTAATTAATTGTTGAATATTTGAGTGCACTAACATGCACAATGTAACACCTGAATCTCAAAGGTTTAGTTAGAAACTATTGATCACCAATATGCTGAATTCTTTTATGTACCTAGTTTAAATAAACATCTATACATTACATAAAGATCTATACACATGTTCTCGATGCCGGATTGCTATGTTGATGTAATCATAAGATACAAAATTATTTCAAAACCATGTGAAGAAGCCTTATTGCAGATATAAAAAGCACGAATTTTAACACGATTCTGACTCATTCTATAAACCTATGTACCTATAAACAAACTCGTGAAACCCAATGCCAAATAACATTCGAAAAACCAGCAAATAAAGGCAATAACCCTAGTCCACGCGCCCTTACACGTACAGGTAATAAAAGGAGTATCACCCACTCAAAGTTTCAACAGCTTTCAATCCCGAGCAAAGATATCGGCGATAAACACTCGTGCCATATTTATGCGTTACTTTTTTAGATACCACCATCTACGGTAACTCACGTCGCCTATAACAATTATTTATAACGATACGATTATTGGATCGAGCTATCGTGCCGATTCTCGAAATCGTGGATCGCGCTGCTCCGCTGCTAGTGTTGTGGGTGTGAATCGAATTGGTTTGACGGAAGAGTTATCGATTATAGATTGTACCGATTACGATTGTAAAGTTTATAGAGTCACCGTTATCGGATTAGAGAAGTTATGATACATTGTTTCTGAGATATTTTTAGAGCGAAAATAGGTTTGTAGTAATTCTTTAAAGATCGTAAAAACTCTAGGTTTTAGATAATCAATGAACCTGTTTTGATTTATTAAATAGCCCGATTTAAATTAGAGCCATATTACTTATCTTTAAAGTAATACCGTATTCGAGAAAGTTGCGTCAGAAATAAGCAATTAATTTATTTCAAAATATCCGGACATATTTTTATGAGTCATAAAACTTAAGAACATTAAACAAGAATACATCCGAAGCATCTGATCGCATTCGAACATTCACTCTATAAATGATTCATACCTGTTTAGCATCGATTTAAAAGCTATAAAAAATCACAAATCCAGTTTTACAAATAAATCGATATAATCGATTTATTGAATTAAATTGTATAACTATTTGATGGCGGCATTATGGCGCGTCACTATAATAAGTGTTTTTGTGTATAATTTAATATAATTTATTAGTATGGCAACGTTAATATACATATCCAGTGGAACGGTATCCGAAAACAGAACTGAGACGATAGTTTGTAAAGATTATCTTCTTTATGACGTGAATTAATCAAATTCTTTTCTAACTAATGGCGAATAGTTTTAATATTTTACATAATAATGACACTGGTTTCGGTAGCACGGTTTGTTTTTATATGTGTATCATATAATCTTGGCGCCGAGATGTTTTAATTATTGTTATATTTTGTCTTTATGTTTTGGGTTGACGTTGAGACATGGCTTCCTTAGAACACTAGATCCTGCGTTTTAATTATTGAGTAAATAAATGTGAATTACTATTTAGTTGCATTGACAGTATCTCAAAAATATATAGTCTGAGAATAAAGGCTTCTTTGATTTCCCTGGATTAACTTGGTTTAGAATACTTCGGATTTGACATAATATTTACTGACTTGATTATCCAGCTTTCTTTTTTTTATAAGCCTACGCGAAGGATTTTCAGCGACTTTCTGCAGTCTTAGCTAAATCTTTTTGTTTTCTGCAATCTCGCTAACTCAATGTAGAGGTGAACATAATATGTTTAACACTTGTTTTGTTTTAGAGATTTCTACGCGTTTTATATAGAATACTATGTCATTTATTGGACACTCAGACAATTCATCAAACAAAGACAGATTGAATTTCACGACCATGAACCGGGACCGTGACATCATAGTTCTAAGCGCCTCCAAATCGACAATAAAAATAAAATATTAATCTTACAAATTTAAATCTTGTATAAGATTAATACAAATTAATCTCTTTTTATGTCAACGTTCTTAAGACCTCATGTTATATTAATGACGATATCAAATTAAACAGACCAACCTGTCGAAAACAAACTGACAGACGAGATCTGATGATAATGCGTTAGAAAGTAAACGTCACGCACGCTGATTTATTCAATATACATAGAAACGGCAAATTTAACATAATTCTGATGACATATACTCGATCCGCTAGGAATTTCTCTAATGCAAATATTTGGTGAATTATTTAACGCACCATCAAGCTACCGTTAAGTTGATGTGGGCAGTTAAATTTAATTATATTTGCTTCGCTATTTAATCTGATAGTTCGATCTGGCTTTTTGGCATTTTATAATGTTACTTATTAGTGGGCAAATATCCAAGTTGATCAGCTAGGAATTAGGTGAACTAATTAGGTGATGTGAATTTTAAGAAACACCTCAACAGTTACACTCGAACAAATTGCAAATTATCGATTACTTTAAATGTTTTTATAATTTCTTTGAAATTGCGATCATATTAAGTCCAGTAGCAAATGATTAATCTCTAGCTTCTTTTTCAACACTGTCAAATTCATCTTCCATCGCATCTTTCACTACTAATTCAGATTTAGCATTATTCAAAACAGTTGCCTTTTTAACATCATTAAACCAGATATTCTGGACATTGTCCAATATCTCAGCATCAGCAGCGACTTCAATAATAATCTCGTATTCATCACGAACATAACACGAGAACACGTTGTCTGTCCAGTTGGTAAAATTAATTAGGCAATCAGCTCGTTATTTTTATGCCCCACATAAATCTCTGGTTTAATGCCTAATAAATTTGTGTATATAAACAAGTTCACGCTTCGTGCTACTAGCGACGTATCAAGATATTTGAAAATGGAGACATTGCTCCCAGTTTTTGTACAGTAGTTAATGATTTCGAATAGGTTATTGACAATAATTATAATTGGATTGTAATAGAAACTGATCCGCACTATGCCAGAAAGGTGGATTTTATGTCCGAAGCTCTCTCAATTTAACTATTGACTAAAGAGGAGGCTCGTGCCCTGCATTTAGACTTATATGGGCTGATACAGATACAATGATTTCAGTCTAGATGTATTGATGAGCCCTGCAGAGCTATTAGCTCAAAATGGATTGTTGCTAATGAAACCTATGTTCTGAAATAATACAATGAAATATGAATTATCAACGATAATGACGATGGGCCAATCGAAATATGTTTGATCAAGTATTTGTTTTGAGTGGTGTTCATCTTCTAACTGTTTCACCAACTTATCTAATTTACTGTGATTCCTACTAGAACTAAAATGCCTTTAGATAATCATAGGCATTTCGAGTAAATAAGTAACTTTGATAAGCATTTTTCAAGGCAGGCTGCGATTTGTCCCAAATAAAACTAAGCCGTGCATTACAACCGAGTAATTTACGCGTGTGAGTGCAATAAATTCATAAAATTCAAACATATCCATGGCAATTTGTTGCTTGATTAATACAAATATTTCAAGTAACTCGCGTCTGATTTATAAACATCGATAAATACAGGAGTATAGTGTGACATCGGCTAATATGTCTACTTATTTATCGCGGCGTACAATGTAGGCGAAATTATTTCGGTTTTACAGGCGGATTAGCTGGTAGCCGACGTGACATAAATGTTGCGACAAGCTATTTTAATTGACTAGATTCAATTCGTTCAGGAATTTTGTACGTGTCATGGTAGGACAAATGTTGGCTGATCTAGTCGATAAGGAATTGGAGGATTTGCGTGAGTAATTTTGGCTGAAACATCCATTCTGAAATTTAGTTTCCTATCTTACTATATTTAACAAAATCTCTGCCCCTATTCCTTATAGGCATGCTTCTAAAGTATCCATAATCATTACCCTTCATGTTAATAAAGAGCAGTAAGTATGTAACACAACACTGTATCTGCTACTAATTCGGTCCGTAATGCGCATGCACTCGGGTTACGAGGTCGCTTGTCCTCCTACGCGTCCTCTGACACTTGCACTCCGCAACTTGGAAGAATTGCTTTATTTTAATATCGTGTGATGTGCAAGACTCATCTACCTAGCTCTATTATTAGAGTTAATGTCTCATAGTAAGGTACTAGCTTTGCTGTATATTGTTTGTTTGTTTAGATCAAGTCTGGCTTATTAGATTTTGATTAAGAATTTTTTTATGAGATTCGATTGACTTTTTTCTGTAGGTAAAATACTCCCCAAATATGGTAACAATATTTGTGTGTGTTATAATAAAGTAAATTCGAGTTTAGACTGTCAAGTTAACTTACTTTTTCATATAGTAACACACACCTCTTACAGAAAGAGCAGATTTCTAATGTAACAATTGAATTCATAATACAATATAATTACTAATAAAATCGATTAGGGTACTTATAAAGTGCAATATAATTTCTATGGTATATGACGACCGCCAACCCGTACTAGGCCAGCGTGGTGAAATATATGGCCTAACCACTCTAAATCGTACTAGCTATTGTAAAGGACGCCCGTGCCCAGTGGGAGGTATATAAGCTGATACATGACACATAAAATTAAATTTTAATTAAGCGTGCATTTTCGTAATTTTTGCCACCAAATTGGTATAATTTCGCAGGTGTACTATAAATCAATATTGTGCAACGCGATGCATTTAATCTAAATCGGAAATGATGTGGGTGTCTTAACTGACAGCGGCGGACGTGTCACACAGCGCTGATGAATTAATCTTTTAATTACTGTTTCAATTCGCGTAGGCTTCATCTGTCAGGCTGGCTGCTGCGGGACCAGTTGGATGAGAAACGACAAGATATAGGTTCGATGTTAGTATCGAAAAATGTTCATGAGATTATCGACACTACCAATAAGCAACTGCAACCGACATATCACTAGCCTTCCAGACTGGTAGGTTTATGGATAGTTACTAAGGCGAGTCGTTAGCGTGTAAAAGTAAATTACAAGATTTCAGTCAGTTTTGGCTACACAACTACAACACTAACTATTGGATGCAGTTTAGCAACTCTTGTCGGTCACACAATCTCCAATATTGTGTTTTTTTATTGCAATGAATGGCGAGACTAGCATGCCGTTCGCAAAACCAAACGCCTTGAATTACAAAGCAATGCTTGGTATTACATTGCGTTCGCCATCCTGAGACATAAGATGTTAAGTCTCAATATATCCAGTAGTTACTCTGGTCACAATGTCCTTCAATCAGAAACACAACAGTGCATTTACACATATGAGAGACCTACCACCAGTAGTGTTTTTTTTTATTCGAGCTACCGTGGCGTGTGGTTACACTACCAGCGGGTGTGGTTTACGATGCGCCGCTGCTTTTACAACCACCGCCTTAGGCCTCATCCGTGAGTCTATTGGAGGCATGATTTATACGTAAACGCGTGTTTTTATCGCTTTACAATGTGTTAAATGATTGTGTTAATTAGCTATTTATGTTTCCTTTAATGACCAGTGTTTTAGGATGTCGCAATATTGTTCTATTAACATAATATTAGCAGAGATTAGTTGGAGTCCGAGTAGACATATTTCAAAAGACTTGGAATATACCTATATAACTGGTATGCTTACTCCATTACAGAAATTTAAAAAAAAATGTAGAGATAATATATTGTATTGAATTGAACGAATAAATAAATACATAAAATATCAATAAGTACTTACCAGTTAAAAGTAAAAGAACAATAGCAGAGAGCTACTCGCCGAATTTACATTTTACAAGTTAATTGACCAACAGCGCTAATGGTTATCGTGAACCAATGCAACAATCATTAAAATTGTTGTCCTAAGCATAAATAAAATCATCATACGATCAATCACCAGTAGGGCATATTAAAGTAAAAAAGTTAATAATTGTCACAAGCCTAATGAATAGCGTCTAAATCGGCCAGTAAAACTTTACTGCCGATAAAATCAGTTATAAAACAGTATGATGCAGTAAATCCACCGGGCATGGCGGTAAAAAGACGCCGGCCATTCGTAACTCCATAAATCAAGGTTCGGCAACGTTCGGCGGCGCTCGGCCCTATTCGGCTGCGATCGTAAAGATTAACCGTGCTGTCTGTTTGTAAACACACCTTTTATATGCGGAATCGACAGATTTTTTCCCGCGTGTGTCGTTTTATGAAGGCTTTTATGGATTGTCCGTTAGGACAATAAAGCTGCCGAGTTCATGTTGATTGGACTGTTCTCTTTGCTGTGAATGTTGAGAGTAACCAGTTAAACATTGAACTGTTAGAAGTAATTTTGAAGTTGAAATATGATGAAATTTAAAAGAAATAACAGGGAGATATGTAATGAAATAATATGTGAAATTGGCTGAAATAAAAAATTCAAAACACGAGAAATTAAATGATAGAAATTTAACAAAGTCGGTGGCTTTTTAGGTAAAGAGTTGTGTTGATTTTGAAAATAAAATTAATAACATTAAATTCTGAAATAAACGTCACTATCAATTCACTCAAATTCAAATCCACGACAACATTTCATCGCTCCTATAGCCAACAAATACTTCATTGAACACACACCATGAAGAAAAAACCAACACTCCAACTGGTCAATGAGCGATTGGCAATAAAATGTTTAAAGACTGGAAGTCGGCGGCGCTCGTAAAACAACCAAAGTGCGGTTAGCAGGCTCAGTTTATTGTCCATCGACGGTTTGTGGCCTCACAATTGTTTCTTGCTTACATAAAAACCGATCATAAAAGCAGTGTGTGCGCGACTTATTGCTTTTGTGCGTAACCCGTAAATCTGCCAGGTGGGAGTCAATTAGGGCTGTTCTAATCTTTCCATTTTTGGTACGGTTTTGCTGGTATGCAATTGTTTTGCGGATTGATTTTGAAATGTTTGATGTGCAAGGTCGAAATAGAGATTCTTGGGTGAGGCCTATGTTCAGCAGTGGACTTCTTGTGGCTGAGATGATTATAATGATGATGTGCAAGGTTGATAAAAACAATAAGAGGCACTGACAATATTACACCAGCCGTTACATTTTAGGCACTAATTGTTTTAACAGCAGGTAGGAAACAATTTTTTAACTAAGGGTATATGATTTCACTAAGGCTGTATAAAAGAAAGAAAAAATGAACATAAAGCTTCTAACAAGTCGGCAAGGTAAGAACAATTACATTGAATCTCTTAAAAAGACATAATTTATTATTCCAATAAAAAATCAAATTCCTAGTATGTCTTTTTAAACTTCTACAAATGAAAAACTTCCAAACGGGTTAAATTACACGCTTCCAAATTACGTAATGAATTGGAGCGCACTAACAATACGCACAAGAAATTGTAGCAGGGACCAACAAAGGGCGGGAGAAATGCATGAGGCCTGTAAATCAGGCCCAAATGGCTCGTAAATTTACAGGCAGTCAGTCAGTCTTTTATTATTTCAATGACTGTGAGGCGACACGGTGATTTTGTCACAGCTGCGTCGCTTGTGTGGTCAGTTAGACAGTTTTAATTTATTCATAGTTTTGTAATTTCGCCTTATTGGTGCTCCGTGCTGGCGTCAATAGCTTGCGACTGTAAGGTCCTAAGTTATGAGGTTGGCCACTTTGGGACACGGAAGTCTTGTTATAACAAGTGATTTGTTTAAAGTGATCAAAACCATTTATGAATTGAGACAAAACTTCGAGTATCGGTAGTGATAGAGAGATAGATCTATTTCTCTTCTAATTTAATTTGATGTTGTATACTTATCACAAATGTTGTGTGCACCTATAATTGATATGTATATCAGTAGTTTGTCCAAGATTGTATAATTAGAAAATGTTTAATATACATGTGGTTGGTGTGACTATTTCAATAAAAAAAAATAGAGACTCTTCTCTCTCTTTAGCCACAGGTAGTCCACTGCTGAAAACAGGCCTCCCCCAAGAACCTCAAAATCGACCTTTTGGAAGCGACCTGCATTCCGCGACTTCCTCGCTTCCTTACGCGACCTTAACCAGGTCGTAACCTTTTTATTTTTGAAACTTCCTAAAGTTCCTCAATGTTAAAACTACCTATGGGTTGATTAAACCAAAAAATAGAATTGAAGCAACAACTTTGCCCTAGCGTTTCATCGATGAGATCGAATGAACACAACAAAAAATACACCATAGCAAATTAACCAATTTGGATGAGTAGTACCTACTAGTGTAGTCCAAACTACGGAACGTGGGAAACCAGTACCACGCGTGATTCACGGCGAATCGTTATGAGTGGTGCCAGTTGTAATTAAAATCAGTGGGAGCAATGTTATTGTAGGAATCGAGACGTAAACGGGCTTATGAATTAGTAAATAGCTAAGCGGATATAATGTGGTTCTTTTGATAGTGATTTAAATCTAAATCGGCCCTTAAAAGAACACTTTTAAGGGCAGAATTCTTCGATACTTTCTGCGTATGACTATACAAAATCCATTTCTATTTGATGGTCAATAGAGCATCTTAGTGGACTAAACACTTAAGTCATTTGTGAAAAACGAAAATGAAAATGAAAATAATTTATTGAATCCATTAAAATGTTCAACATCGTTTAGATTCAGTCATTTTTTTTATGTACCCGGTTCGGAAAGCGGTTTTCACTAGAGAAGAACGTCTATATTAAATTCCGTGCCATATGGTATGGATGGTATATAAGACAGGTGTAAGTTGATGTAAATGTTAAATTTTCTAAATATGGATACAGCCTCCGTGGCGCAGTTGGTTAGATGCCAGATGTGAAGAGTGGTAGCGGGATCGATCTTCACACAGAGACAATAGTTATCGAGGTCCACAAATATTTATCTCGGATCTGGGTGTTTGTGACACCGAAAAGTCTCTCCTAGTTTTTGATACTCACAAAACACGACTCAATTGATCATAATATGGAGTCAGAACTATGTTGTGTTGGGTATATTTATTTATTTATTTCATTATTCATACAAACTTGAGTAATATCAAAGCATCTGCGTCAGTGCGAGTGCATCTCGCGTTGCGTCCTCGTCGCGTCCCAACCGCCCATCGCTTTACACCCATTACGACTGACAAAAACCCGTATAATAGCGAAAATAAATATTATTTATCGTTTCACGGTGGCTTAGTTACATACAAAAACCGCCTATGAGTTATGACGTAGTATTACAATTTGCGTTCTGTACCCCGACGGTTTTTTTTCTATGGCCATAACTTTATATTTATTGGTAGATTTGGTTGAATATTCAACGCTGTCACTTCACGGTGTTGCTCTCTTTTATTAAGCAAAATACGCGACATGCATACAATCAGTTCAAAATTGAACCTTAAAACTATAGCAGTAAGGACGGGACGATTCGTCAAGGGTAATTTATCGCTTTTTTATGTTTAAAATTGCTATTTATAATAATGTAATTGTACGAGATGGGAATTGATATGTTAAAGGAGAAATTGAAATTTGAAAAGATGAAATATTCACCAATTTAAACGTTATTAATAATGTTGATTTAACTGATATACACATTTGATACAGATGCAACGACAATTTTTTACCTTTCTAATAGCACACCTCTTCTTCAAACATTTAAGTCACACATGTATCTTGTTTACCATAAGACATGTGCTTCAAATTAAAATGATTATAATTTCAAATTTTGACTTGCAGTATTGAAATCAAAACTATGTAACACCTTTCTATGTCCGTCATATAAAAACACAAATTTCTTTGCGGATTTTCAACAGGCACGTTTAACTGCCTCCATTAAGAAGCTTTATAGACATTTTCTAGGGCCTCCTTCAGTAATAATGTCTCAAAATCTTACCGTTTTCATTAGTGTTGAGCCAACGGTAGGAAGGTCTCGGCTGCTGTTTGGAGCGCATCTCTAGTCGCTCCACCTTGGTGCCGGCTCACTCGCTCGCATCTGAAATATACACAAACAAATGTATATAAATAAATAAATAACAAATAACGCCCAACACATCATATACATAGTCCTGACCCCACACTAAGATCGACTCTTGTGTGATGGGTATCGGGAAGTACCAGAGACTTTTCGGTCTCACCAACGCAGACCCAGAAGAAAAGACAGATTAGATGTCCCAACGGGTGCAGCTTATTGAACTGCAGATTATTCATTGAAAGATGTAGGAATCAATATTCCTACACATATGTCAAACAAATTTGTTTGGATAGGGCTACAAAGTTATTAACAGGTCGAAACATTGTCAATATAAAGTTGGCTTTTCCTTCCATTCTATCTAATCTCTTTCCGGCTGGTGTTAAGAGCCCGTTTTTTGCCGCAACTTTTGTCATTACACCAATTCTTAGCATCCTTAACATTGAGACTATATTTTGCTCTTATGGTTTTCTTAACGTCATCATTTTGCATTTTTAGCAATGTTTATCTTGATGTTTATTTAGCTCTAAGATTAATATGAAATGATGGCCCAATTCTAGATCAAATAAAAAATATCAGGTTTATTTTACCTAAGTAAATGTTAGTACTTATTGTCAGGATTTAACGATTTATATACCAACGCATTAAAACACACAACATATCAAATTGATAAATGGACATACTTATCAATGTAACTCGATTTCTGTTATTTACTGAGAGCCCCATCCACTGACTCGAAACCCATATATCGCGCAGGCCACAAAATACCTAATCGACATTCGGATATTTATCTCTGATCGACACCAATCACTTCTCGTAACCAATGACTAACGCCGGGAATTTGACGGTGAAACACTGAAATGTACTTAAAAAAAGATATTCAATAAATTAAAAAAACCAACCGTCATTAATATGAGGCAAGACACGGCAAGATATCGGAAACAAGCCTTCACGTGCGCTCGGAGAAATTGAATTTTAACTTTATGTTAATAGTGCTTAGAGCGGGCGGCACAGAAGGCTCCAGTGGTTTATAACAAAGAAAAATCTCAGAACTCGGACGATATGTCACAGAATTTATGAGAGCCAAGCGTCGCCGGGTGACGTGTTTCGAGTGATTCAAATAACCCCCTTGTAATAAATTCGATATCAAACACACAATGTCGTAATGCGATACATTGACGTGCGATGCCGTGATAGCGTGCCCGATTTATGACGGACACTACCCCGATAAAGTCTGGATATTTTTTTGATTAATATTGTTTTGTTTAACGCGACAAGATTGTACGGAACGTGGACAATAAGTTGATGCCCGAATGAGGAGACGGTGGGCGGACGCCGCACTGCTTTATGATGCACTCGAATCGAGGACAAAATTATTTATGATTTTTTTCCTTCAATTTTACTGTCGACTCTCGTATATGGATGTTTGATGGGGAACGAATGCCATAAATATTGATAAATAATTTTCTGTGTTGCAATGATTTCTTTACATAAATGAATGACACGTTTGAATACTACTAGTGAAACTTAAGTTCTTTAAAAGATAAAATTCTTATATTCCCCATCTATAGCCCCATTGGAGTATATTTATTATTTTTTAAACAATAAAGATAACCCGCAAGCCTCCATTAGACACTTCACAATTACATAGACACGATACCGCAACAAACGTCCGATTTAAAACAATAATTAAGAACGTCAAAAGTTTTTCCAACTACGCCGAGCCGATACGGACATGTCGATACCATAAACCAATTTAAACTCCATCAATACGTGGAGTGTATATTTTTTTGAGTCTTTAACAAAAAAATTAACGCGTCTTGTCTTAACGATTATTGGGCCGGTGGCTCAACGGGCAACATCAAACGGGACCCTCGGACAAACCACGCTAAAGGCTTGTAAATCAGTCACGGTAATAGTTGGAAACACACGGGCGCCGGTCGCGACCGGGCCCGCGCAACGGCGCGCGGCGCGTCGACCTCGCCGCCGGCTAATAAAACGATCGTGTTCACTTTTCAAAGAATAATCTGGAAACATTAATGTTTTACGAGTTATATTTAGTTGTACACATATCCATATATTTGTGATGCGGTATCCGAATGATAGCGTATTAAAGTGTTTTGAATATATTAATATTTCTGTTGTTAAATTTTATTACAATAGCCCCGGACATGTTACTTTTGGGAAATAAAATAACATTATTAATTCCTTCGTGATGTCCACTTTGGCCAGCAATCCAATATTTCACTGTCATTCGAGGTGTCTCGAGTCTCTTATCTCTATGGTAAAATCATGATGATGTTATTAAGTTCGGTAAAATGATTTCCATTTAAATTATTAGACATCCGGGCTTTACATATTTACATGTTTTATTTTATATTTCATATAATAATAAATACATCAAACAGAAGCGTTTATATACAGTCCTGAACCGACACTAAGACCGAGTCCATTATCGTGGCTTTTAGAAAATACGAGTGACTTGTCAGTCTTACAAACATCCAAATTCGAAACAAATACCTATGGATCCCACAAATATGTGGTCTCGGTGCGGGGCTTGAATACAGGGCGTCACATTTTTCAGCCGGCGCCTAACCAACTGCGCCTCCAAGGCTGTCATATAACAACAGTCAGTTTAATTTAATCAATAATAAACGTCAATCCATCAAGATGATAAATCAATGTAAAATCTCAACATGAGTCAGTATGTAAATAATGCGCGTTAGTACATAAATATCATTAATAATTGAATTAATTTTTCAAAGCTATCAAGGCGATTGCAATTTATAACAATTTTTCACCGCGACTCACCTGCAACCTATGAGTAACCTTGCATTGTGATGCATGCATGTTGTAATTGAGTTTTCACGTAGGCGCTGCATGATTTATGACAGTAATTTATATGTTTCCATAACACTTGTATGGAACGCGTGAGATATACGCTAAGATTCATCAGGCGACAAAAAATATTATGTTTATTATCAGCGTTTGTCAGGCAATTTATTTGCATTGGTTATTAAATTTGCTCGGCTGGAATTAAGCGAGCGGTGGCATCGCTCTTCGATTATATCGCAGATATATTCTTACAATAGCTACTGGAAATTTGCAAACGATCGTACAATATAACTTACAAATCATTTTACGATACAAAAATAACACCCAACTATAATGGTATAATGATTCTCAAATCATATTTTTCCAAATAACTTTTCATTTTTATCAACTACAAATGTATCAACCCCTATACGTCCCACTGCAGGGCACGGGCCTACTCTACAATCGAAAATACGATTGAGAGTGGTTAGGCCATATAGTCCACCACGCTGGCCTAGTGCGGGTTGGCGGACTTACATACCATAGAAATTCTTATGAATCGCTATGGTATGCAGGTTTCCTCACGATGTTTTCCTTCACCGTTTTAGTGCGTGGTGATTGACTGTCAATACACACATGACTACGAAAAGTCAGAGGTGTGCCCTGGGATTTGAACCCGCGACCACCGTGAACATGTTGGCAGCCGCGTCTAGTCCTTTTACCAACAGGCCACCACGCACTCTACACCAACTACAAATATTATATAAATATTAATTTAGCTTACACGATATTTTTACATGTGCATTCTACAGGATCTGCAAAGAAGTATGATACATACGCTACCTGGTCATAAAACTCCCGCACATTTTATATAAATAACTGCTTACCAGCTAAAGCCGCAATTAACAAAACCTCATCGGGTGCACATTAGCCGCTCCGAATAACTATCAGCTCCTGTCACACACTAAACTTTTACGATTCAGTAAATTCATACTCGTACATAACCGTGCGAGAAAAATGCGACAAGGCCAATCGCGGCGGGACATATCGTAATCTGAACGGGCGCGTTTACGAGAAGCGGGCGCGTCCACAAAACCGCCCCGTGTGTTTCCACTTTTATTGTGTTAATAAAGAATCGTCGCCCCGATAACAAACTTCAAGGGCATCACCATAAACTCCGTACTATAGTGTTATTGGTTGCTCGATTTATACTTTTTTTTTCTTTCCGTACATGCTGCAGACAATTTATTAAGTGGTCCGACAGAGATCGTAATGTTTTGTTCTGTTTCTTTGACTTTGATTAAAATTATATGATTTGAAGTGGGTATTAATTGCTCGTAAACGGACGCGCGTGGAATTTCCAAAATTGCTTTAGTGTACATATTTTACTTGGTAATAAATATTGTCTATTGAATTTCAAAGTATTTGTTGTTTGCCAACCAGTATTATAAAAGGACGTTAGCAAAAAACCTAATCCTAAAACGATTGGTAACAACTAACAAGCAAGTAACTGGTTTTATAGTTTAGCAAATCTTTATACAAAGTTGATAACACGTCATGTAGTACGGATACAATACAAAACAATAAAAATGAAAATACGAAATTAAGATTTGAAAATACAAATACAATTGAAGGATACTTAGACTGGCCTAGTGCGTCTTGAAGAATTTGACGCACATTTTAAATTCCTCTTGAATTTCTGAACTACGAAATCTATTTCACAAAATGAATCCCTTGCTATATATTCCTATACATTGCCATGAATTCTTTGGGATCGACTCTGCAGCCCTTATTTAGATAGTCCGACCCGCCCACAACTAAACTACTTCTGCAAAATATTATGCATGTAGTTACAACACCGTATTATATTTGAATTCTTGAAAATCTTTATTAATGTGTCGTGTAGGCATTACGTCTGTCCCCATCAGGGTAGGCAGAGACTATGAATTCCCAATGAAGAGTTGTAAAAGTAAATTAAAGTGCAATCAGGAGCACTCCGGTGGTTTCGATAAAGGATGCAAATGGCATAATTAGTTTATCTTCATATTAATGTGCTTGCCAAGAACGCTTACCTGTAAGACATGTGTTTTTTACAAAACAGACCCGCACACTTTCAATGTAGATTTAGACCTAGGGTTCAACTAGTTAACTAAAGCCCATAACTGACCCATATAGGGTCAGGTCAGTTGCACTGGAGAGGACTATTAGGGGGAATTATTTTACATAAACTTAATCAGAAAGAAAATCATAGAAACAATACATGTAGATTTATCATCGTTATCAAGCTAATCATATTATGATTTGTGGAGATGATCTGATAGCTAATGGGAGAGATGAAAGAATTGATACATAGGGAATATAAGCATTGAGAAGGACCTTTAGCAATTGAGAGTGCTGCAGGGTAAAGAAATTGTGGTACGACAGTTTGGTATATGGATAGTGTTGTGTGAGACAATTTAGCTCTCTGCTCGAGCCGGCCCTGTTATGCTCAAGTCTAGATCCACAATGCTACATTTGAAACCTTCTTATCTGCACTAGACCAATCCCTTGGACTATTTAAAATCGAAAGTACATATTGTTTTTAAACACGACAGTATTTTACTTGAGTGACACGACGCGCGTGCTAGTTTTTATCATGCAAAAATTTAAGGTTCTCCAGGGATATTTGCGAAAACTTGTCCGTGGAAAACAGCGGGCAATGTTTAAATAATCTTAGTGTTATTATATACAAGCTAATAACTTATTTGGTAGTTGAATTTATTGCATCAACGTGCTGTAATTGAAGGGTAATGAAGATGAATTGATTTATAACACGGCATCGTCAGAGCAATATTACCTGACAAGTGATTACTGGCACCCATGATCACACACGTTGGAAGATTTTGAATCAATTTGCATGTAGGTGATCTGTGAGTTTGTTAGACAATTATTGTATCATTGTATTGATAGCTTCGGTGGCTATAAAACGGAAGGCAGCGGGTTCGATTCCCGCATCGATGCAAATGTTGGTGTGATCCACAGGTTTTTTTTTTAAACATACGACTCAACACTCGGTCTAAATGTGGACCTGGCCTATGTATTTAATGTTTTGGGTATGCATTTATTGATTTACTGTGTTTATATTAGACGTATGAAATTGAAGTGAAATGTAATTTCAGTGTGTATAGAAGGCGCGGGGGACGAGGGGCGGGCGGCGTCACTGCACAGTGGGCAGGTGCCGTACAGAAAGCCATATCGGCTGTCAAAAACTTGTAAAATATCGTCGTGCGACGTCACAGCCGCGGGCGTCGCGCGTCCCTCACAAAGATATCTCCAAGATTTATACACCCGTCTACAATGGGGAATGTTTTAATTCTTTTCATATGAGATAGATTTATGTCGAGGCAGATGCGGACCAGTCGATAACCACCCTTCGGTAGTGCGGCGCAACGCGTATTAGACTTAATATGTAAATCTAGATGAATGGCGATATAAAAACAGATTATGTGCTACTTGTTGAAACGCTTTGAATAAATTTAACATTAAAAAGTTTATGTATTTCGCCGCGCTGTGTTCTGATTGTTGGGTGATGTCACGCCTGACGCTACTTCGTTAAAAAGTATAATATTTTGTGCATTTTTAATCAATTTTTTGATACGAATTAATTAGAAAGACACGCCAATGATAGCATACAGGAAATGACAAACAAAAATATCACATTTTGATTTGTGACAAAAACGCAGAAATGTTTTCCGTCATCAGATGTAGGTACAATTCGTTAAAGATACGAAATTTGATAACTTGCTTATTACTCAGATTAAATGATAGAAATACTATAGTTTACATGTTAGAAACACATGTTGGAAAACTTTTTCTATTTTATCTATTATAAATTCATAGATAAAGACCATGTACCTACTACTTTCAAATAGTTAATATTAATAAGTTAGAACCTTATTAACCTTATTGTGGGGGCAATAATTGCTAAAACATACAGATTAAATCTGAAAGGTGATCCTTCGTCTTTTACAAGTCACATATGTATGTATACCTAGTCAATTAATTATGAAGAATAATGTACATGCTTAGCTGTGGGAAAGTTAAGAGGTTCCATATTATACACACTATTTCCATTTTGTTATATTATACTTATACACAGTATTTACATATTTGAGTTCATTATTAAAGTCCAATTTCAATAGTATTTTTACAAAGTATATGAAAAAACCTATAAATCTAAGACATCTGTTTATCGGATTGGAAATTCCCATACATTTAAGGACATAGTTGATTTACGATGACAGCCAAGCTGTTAGCATTCTATACAGTGGACACATGCAGGATTCCAATTAACATCTATTTTTAATAAATCATGTCATTCAGACAATATTCGGGTTGGTCATTTATATTCAAGTAATTCATTATTATTATATCTTCTTTTTTATTTTTCATAACCTAAGTTCAGTAGTTAGGTACAGTGCAATTTCATTTTTTATTATTATCTGTTCTTCCCCATCACGAATAATCCAATCTCGAAAATAAAACAATGTAAAATTGTTAATCATAAATTGTGCTCTACCTAGGATTCGAACCAAAATATTACGCAACTAAACCAATCAGCCTTGTTTAAAACTGCAATGATAATAGAGTCCTTATGAAACGCTCACAGCATGAGAGAAAGTTCCGAGACAAATTCTCGGAATCGAACCTAGTCCCTTTAATAACCTTTTCCGGTATTCGTCAAAAGGCGTTTTTGTAAGTTTGTGCAAATTGGACGTTGCGTAATATTTTTTTGTCCAACTTTTGTTTATTTCGCACCAATGGGGTGTTTTTGTGTGAAATCTATTGACATTTATATGTTGCGTTGTAAATATGAACAACTATGGCGGTCTTTGGAATTAAAATACGATTAAGTTTAGTCGTTATATAAGTAAGGATTATTTTACATTGACAAAATGTAAAATCAGTCAAACTAGACTATAACCTTAAAGCAAAAAAAAAACAAGACTGAACAAATAATTTTGATTTCAGAACATTGAGCTGACAATTTTCTAGAAAGAGACAAAACGATTAAGCGGCCAATGCCTCTGCACTGATTCTATTAACTGATTTAATTCTAGCCAATTTCACCGCTTAATATTTGATGTGTTGTTTTCATCAGTTGCAGTTGAGTCAATCTGCCAGCCACCATACATATGTAAATTAATAAAATGTTATGCAACCTATGAATAACAGATATGATTCATACAAAATTGCAACTAATTTTGGCCAACCAAAAAAAATGTATACATATATAAGCTCACGCCTTTTACCCAGAAGAGGTAGACAGAATTACTACTACGGCACCCACATTTTGCTATATGTGATAGAGGATAAGTCTTTAGCCATATCAAACACAAATTCCTGACTCCGGGCAGATAATTAATACAATAATCCGATGTCACTTTGCCCGACTCGGGATTCGAACCCAATACCTCGGTGTTGTAATTGTACGGTAGTATCATCAACATCACTCACACCTAACCAATCATCTGAAAAAGCATATATTTCCAAAACTACTTAAATTATAATCAGTACCACCGCTGGGCTTCAATCCTAGTGACGTCATTAGCCAGTATCGCCAACCAGGCCCCACTGTGACATGTTTATTGACCATAAATCCTCGTCATACTGCATTTAATTATTATCTAGTATTTTTGTGTGATTTACGACGGACGCCCCAATTGTTTCTGACCCCGCAGGGAGCGAGGCAGGGTAGGGGAGGGGGTGCGGCGCTAATTAAACATTTAATTCTGAGTAAGGGTGTTTTCGTAACGAATGTATCAATATTGGCATGAATTTGGTGATTTCTGCTTATAGATGTATTGTAATAAATGTGTTGATTCGAGTAAAAATATAAGTAACTATGCTTTATTAGATCTGCGTATTATCAGGTTTGTATGAAAAATAATAAAAAAGTGAACGACATTTTGTATATTGTATAAAAAAAACCGAAACAAATCTTTGATATTGCATGCTTCCTATATATCTAACGAACCTCGACCATTTGGGTTTGTTTCTTTACTAAAATAATTTATATTCGCACTTGTATTTATCTAGCTGTGACCTCGACTCTAAAATAGTCATGCAAAGTATATACGAAACACGAATGCAACTTTTTAGCCCTGTATTCTTTGAAGATTTACAGATTTATCATACAAAAGCTACTCAAACCCCAAGCACTGGTAAAATTAAAAAAAAGAGCTCAAAATTAAGGCCTTAAATCACGCTCATAAATGGCGGGAGTTAAATAAGAGCCGGCCCGGTGTCGACTTTCCATAATGCGTGAATTGTGAAAGAAATGTCATAAATCTGTCGCGAGTGACGCCGGGGTGAGTTATGTGCGCAGCGGTGACTGATTTGTGTTGCATCGTAGGGCTTGAGAAACAGGGGTTACTCTGTACTACTACTTGACAACGAATGTTCGAAAATCATACGAAAAACTGTACGAATATGCCTAAATAAATACACCCAACAGTCACATACATAGTGCGAGGTTATTTACCTCTTTGTTTCATTGTTTTGTCGCCCGCTTTGCACGGAGGGAAGTGGACAATAATTTATTTCCAACTCCTCCTATTAATTTAACTTTCTGATTGATTTCGTTGCGGGTTAAAGACAAGTTAGACATTCCCGGAGACTCGCCGAGCTTCAATGCTCGGTGTCATTACATTGCGTGCCACTGTTGATCCTGGCTTACAGGAGTTGCAGTGGTGGGTGTGAGGGCGGGACAGTCTCAGCAGTCTCAGTCACATACATAGTCCTTACACTAAGATCGAGTCTTGCGTCGTGGGTATCAGGAACTACGAGAGAATTTTCTGTTTAACACCCAGACCCGAAACAAATACCTGTGGTTCACACAAATATTTGTTTCGGCGCGGGGATCGAACCCGCGGCAACTCGTTTCACAGCCGACGTCTAACCACGTAGGCTGTTAAATACGTTACAACATTTTCGGATCCTGTATTAAACGTCGCAATATTAGACTAAGTTCGAAGTAAATGATAAGTTTCATAGAGAATAGTATTATTTTTTCGAAGTGTAAAATTTTGGCTTATATGTTGACGTTCAACGTCCGAACATTCGAATTTCGTGTCGGTGTATAGAGTAACCCCCTTGAACTGACAAGAGACCCTCCCTTTGAATATGGACTTAAAAAGTGAGTTTGACGAAGGTTTTCGATTGGTAGATAAGGCGCAAAAACTGAAGTAAATACAACTAAAAATCACATACATCGTTCTGATCGTACATCAAAATAAAAGTGTGTTGTTGTATGTATCAGATTCTATGACTGATTTTACAGACCGGCACGCACCGAAACGAAAAACAAAAATATGTGGATCACATAAACATTTTTCTATGTATGGGAATCGAACCCGTAGCCTTACATATCAAAGCCAGCGTCTAAAAACTAAGCTACATACGCCGTCACTAATTACCCCCGAAAATATCAACTATACGTAGGTAACTGGTACAAGTGATGCTCAAAACAAACAAAATGTCCTGCGCTTAATAAAAACAATTAAACATCGCTTGAATACATCAACTATTTGGGTAAAATAAAAGTATATCCTTAGCGCAGAGCCCGGCCGGCGTGACGTCAGCGCCGCCATTTTGAATTCATACATAATTTGACGCGGCGACGGCTTTGACAGACGACATTTAATTACCGACCTCTCATTACCTGGATATTGGCGGATATCGATATACACACGTTTATATCTCACGACACGATCACGATACGATATTATGTCTTATGTGCACGGAATTAGAACCGTTGGCTTGGATAACATTGGTAATACGCTAGAGGATTTGAAAACTATTTACTTTTGGATGTTATATGTTAAAAATCTATTCGAATTATTCTATGCTGTAGTTTTTGTCCATTTGAACCTACATAGGTCTCAACAAAACTTTTAATTATTTTTTTTGTAAAAACTATATTTTACTAAGGATACTATAGGCATGAAATATTAAAAGATTCCGAAGTAATAAATAGACATGAGGATAAAGAAACATAGCAGCAGAACAATTTACACGAATGACTTTTTGGAAAACTACTCGTGAGCGTAATGATGAGTTGTTTATGCTAAATAGTTTCTGGACAGCCGATGTTAGTCATAGGTAAAGCCCCCGATATAACTTTCGAACACAGGCGTACGTGCGATTTTCCTTGAAATCATTTTGAAATGAAACTGATGACGGGACCTCACCTTATTACTTAATTTATGATCTGTGATTCATGCTATTAATATGAATATTTGTTGATCATTCTCGGGCATATATCATTGCGTAGGCCGTAGTACATGTTATATACATATACGTCTACCGTCAAATAAAAGATTTTACTTTTATAATTTTGAAAATCTTGCACCATATTTACTCACAGATATACAGCAATAATATCATGGTTATAACATAGATGGTTCGAGAGCATACGACACGACGAAAAACATCGTGACGTATAAAATCGCGGCACGTCATAACGTTTCGTTAAAAACGTGCAGTTTATTCAGTCCAACGGAGTTTATTAATAAAAGCCTTAATTAAGATGTCGCGTGTCCTCGCTGATTAATTTGACTGATCGCTTCATCATTTGCTTCATTAAAAATATATCAAAATGTACGCTGACAACGTTGAAATATTAAATGGACAGTTTTGCTAGCTTTGTTTACTATATAGAATGTAGGTTCATGGGTGTTTGTTGCCACAAGAAGTCCTGAAAAGTTCTTGAATCCTGTCGGGAACTGCAAGCCACAACGCATGACAGGTGTGTTGGTGTTACATCTCTTTGATGGCTATTCCAATACGTGTGGATCACCAGAATTTTGTTGGTGGTTAGTAAGGTTGAGTAGATGATAATGTTCCAGGCCCCGGAAACTACTGGAGATCTTTGCAATCTTTTATATTTCATATATATGACGGTAGTTTCTTAAATAGATGCCAATGTTCTACGACATTCGACGAAGTTATTTCATTATACATATGGTGTTATTTCTCTTAATGCTTACGACCCTGGTTGACGGAAGAAGCAATTTGGTGGGTGTGAGTATAGGGTAGTCTCTAGTCTCTACCATTAAACCAATAACACGAAAAATAATACCAAAATGACCATATTTCGTTTAAAGAATCACAAAGCGACATCCCATGCGATTTTGTTATCAGCGACATGGACTATACAAGAACACAGCCAAACTATGACAGATAACATAAAAGCTTATTTGTAGGAAGAAAAATGTGCGCGCTCCAGTTTTCGTTCCAACGTCGGCCGTCCATAAAACATAATGGCTAATCGTAAATATGAGAGGCAATGGACTCGCAACACTGAGGGACGCACGTCCCTGCAAACTGCTGCGAATAATGAACCTTGACATAATTCTTGTCTTGAACTAACTTGTGCTATGGCTTCTCTCGGACAGTTTGTTTGTTGAAGTTGTTTTAATTGGATATTTGACGGATATACGGATATCATTGTACAGGGCTATCCTAGTAAAACACCAGCCTTTTCTCATTTTTGTTATACAGGGTATATCAAGATTGCTACCGAAAACGAAGCTGGGTGGTAGGTAGTTTTAGCGACTTTAGACACAATTTTCACAATCTTTTCTTCAGGCTCAATTTTGTGAAAAAATTGAGACGATTTTTTTTATTTTTTTTTTCTATCGTCGTATTAGGGTGGTAAATACATAGTTTTTTTCTAAAATAATACTGTACACCCATTTATTTTTAAAGGCACTATGGTACGCTAGGCTTTAAATTATTATAATAGCAAAAACTATGGATTTACCGCCCAAACTCGACGATATTTAAAAAATAATAAAAAAAAAAATCGCGTTTCTTTGCTAAATTTTTAGTTACATTGTGTTTGTAGTCACTAAAACTACCACCCGACTTCGTTTTTGGTAGCAGTCTTTATATACCCAAATATATATTAGCCAAAGCACTTTTGATTTAAGTAATTTTGTTTGTTACCTAGCATAAGGAAAGGTTTAATAAACAAATTTGTATAATACGAGTATATACAGCGACCCATACATGTATGCGTGGTGGCCTGTTGGGAAACATGTTCACAGTGATTGTGGGTTCAAATCCCAGGACACACCTATGACCCTTCGGAGTTATGTGTGTATTGATAGATAGTCACTATAATAGTTAAGAAAAACATCGAGAGAAAACCTGTAATCCATAGCGATTTGTAAGAATTGGTAAGGCTATATTAAGGCACTAGGCCATCTTGGTAGACATTTACTATACTGCATAGTAGCAATACATTAGGCATTGTCACGTCATACACTTTTGTATTGAATAAACTATCAAACACTCAAAATACAGTACAGAGGTAGTCATACTCATTGAATACTGAATTTTAGCATGTTAGGTTTTGTCACGTTGTTCTAGTGTTGTTAACAGCACTCGTCACGCGGTCGCCAACCCGCGTGCAGGTAATGGTCGGTGTTTTGACACGTCACACTCTACGTCATCGACCCTTGACGTCACAAAAGTGCCTAGTTTTAAACACGGGATTTAATTTGGTTATTACTAATTAGGGGAGACCAGGATTTCAATGGGGTGTAATTGAATGTGAAAATTGATAAATTTTTTTGTTGATGTGATGTGGTTATTGGTTTGTTTTGCATTAAGAGCAAAGTTAAGCTGGATTATTTTATATTACAACGCAAAATATAAACAAATAACACCCAGTAGTCACATACATAATCTTGACCCTATACTAAGATCTAGTCTTCTGTCGTGGTTATCAGAAACTACGAGACTTTTCGGTCTCACAAACACCGAAACCCAGAAGAAATATTTGTGAGCTGCACAAACATTTGCCTCAGTACGGCGTTCGAACCCGCGGCCTCTCGTTTCACAGGCGGCGTTTAACCTTGCGTCACGGAGGCTTTCAAAAATATAAGACAGGAGGATTCTATCTTATATTTTTGCAACTCTAATTTATACAAATCATTCTATTAGAATGAAAAACCCACACATACCAATGTCCAAATAGGCTTTGAATCTAAGATTTTCAATTCACGACCCACAATCTACTATATAGAAAAACCATTCTTCTCTTCAACATGAAGTATTCTTAACTGTTATTTCCACAAGAACTCCTGTACTAATCATGAGTTCACCCAACAATATTCTTCCTTCATCACAAAGTGCAATAAATAAAGACATACAGCGAAGAGAAATAGCTGCAACAGAATCCTGCGTTCGCGCCATCAGCCACTTTCACAGCTCTCCTGCACAGACCTGTTCCCGATACTACTGAATATATACACAGACAGGATAGATCAATAGACGATTAATTAGTACCTACACTGATAAATGTAGCCATTTGTTAATGCGAAAGCTTTCAATTGGTTGAAATTTGGCGAAAAGATTTATCACCTACGAATATGACCAAGGTTACTGTCTGACCTACAATGACTTGGCTATCAAAAATTGAGAGGGAATTATGAGTGTCATGATTACAGGTCCTGTATGATTTGTTAACCATACACTCAATGTAAGAATAAAACGGTGTCTCGATTTACAAGTCGATGATAAAAGCCAACTGCAAAACAAAGGCTGTCCAACAATAATATCACCTTATCCTTTTAATAAAACAAAACAAACTGAACATAAACAAGACGTTACAAATATCATTTGAAATGTATAAATCTGTAACAAATAGACAATCATGTTCCGAGCACAACAATAATAACTGTCAATACTTTCACCCAATAAAACGCGACGAAAACAAACACATTGCAATAGAAATGTAAATGCAGAGGAATATCCTATCTCCGACCTGCCTACTCTAATGCCTACGCAAAGCAACCTCGCATATGCACGTGACCACACTAAAATCAACCTTAATGGCAAAGATTTAAGGGTGTTGGTGCATGAGAAGGTTTGTCAAGTACTCAGGCTGGCTGCGTTACAAAATGAGGCGAAATTATGATGGATGCTGTCGGTGCGTTAGGCTAATAAGAACAGATTTCACACTCACGATCCCGCGGCTCGTGTAGTCGGCGATTGTGGTAAACACGGCTATTAAATACATGCAGGTTTGATATCAAGGGCTTCTCGGATACAAGCGAGGAGGTAATAATCGCTATCGTCAATTGATACAACTCCTAATGCCATTAGAAGGTCGCTGAGCCTACCTCTAACCACAATACAACTTTGATGTTAGAGATTTGTTGGGGCACTAGCACTATTATTCAATGAAATTTACAATAGCTAACTTTTTTAGTCTAGGTCTAGAATTTAAAAAGTAGTTAATAGTAGATGACAGATGAATGCCAGGCGTATATTCAATGAGGATTTTTCACCAAATCAAATCCCCAACTTCAAACCTGTTTGGGCGATTTTTTGGAAATAATACGATTTTAGAATTTTCTAGAAAAAAGGCCTTATTTCTAGAATAGAACCGGCCGGTAATGCTTCTACAAATTCTGGAATAATAGATGTTTCTAAGCATTGATAATTGCTTTCCCATATTTATTACCATGAAAAATGAGAAAACTTAAGAAACACAGTCCTATAGTCAGCATGATGTCTAGAAAGATAGGCAATTATACTCCCGCTATTTTCCCATACTTCCTAACAATAAACTGAAAGCCAATCAGACCATATACGACACACATTATTAACTTAATCAACATTTACTTACATACATTTGCATACCATATCGAGCCGTAACTCGCAATACCAAAACATATTCTAAATCAATCTAAACCACAGTGTCGGGTTACCGTGTTATGACTGCGCGGCTCAGCGTTCGATTCCCCGCGGCGCACCTAATATCAGAATTCATTAGTATAAGCAAATTGAAAGCATCGGATCTCCATAAAATGCGCATGCGCATCGACTGACGGCCCACACGATCACGCCGCGTCACATAAATTGTGGAGGTAATGAGACGGCAAGACGCACCACTGATTATTGATTCGCAAAAATACAACCTTTCGTCAGTACTGCGGTAGGTATGACCATCTTCGAAGGGTCAATCGATTTTAGTGCTACAAATGACTATTTAGACCCATTCTCACATTAAGACCTCGAATTGGAAGCGATATTTGAGCTCTTTAAATTGTAACCATCCTAAAACAATTTAAAACACATTTGACATTCCTAGTGTAAGTTTGATAAAGGTAGTTTCAATAATATTCAGTTACAAATTAAGCAAGAGATTTTTAATTACAGTGAATTGCGGTCTTGGAAGTAATTAGTAATTGCTATTGTCAGTACGCGGATCAATGCTGAGGTCAAACTTTTGCTTACCGGAGAAAACTATACACATTGTTTGATGGTTCAAAACATCCAAGTTGTCTAACCATTCCTTGGATGGTGTAAGTCTTATGGCATGTGATGGAAACTATATATGGAAACTCATTGAAACAGAAATAGCATGCATTAAACATGGGACAATTAAGACTTAAACATAAATACTTACTGATCAGAGGAATGACTATATCGCTCGAGACATTCCAGCAACAGCAAACAATAAGTACAGCATCAAACTGACCTACAAGTCGTACAACAATCCAAAGTATCCGTCGGATATAGACGCTAATCCGCGGATCAAGTGATGGACGACGCATGCGCGACACCGTTTACCAGCACCAATTATACACAGCGATAAAGCACAAATCACACCGACGGACGGACAAATTGGCCAGCGATGTTGGCATTTGGCAACCTCGAGTTATAAGTTATTTATGAAAGTGTGAATCACGCGGACAAGCCTCGCGGCCGGCTCGTTGACGTGATCGATTCACTTGTGACAATGTTTTTCTATCATTCAAAGGTTAATGCTGAGATTCTGCGAATAAATTGCGGATCGTGCGCCGCGTCTTTTCAAAATGTCTTTTTTATCTCGCTAGACAGTGATTAGTGTTTATTGTCTTTGATTCGTCTCAATCGAGCATTAAGGAAGTTTTAAAATAACGTTATTGTGTTTTGACTCTGTTTCGTGTTGTTCGATTTAGTTTTCGTTTATTTATCACGACTATAGAGACCAAGGTCGACGCTTTACATTTTTAATTGCTCTCAGCTAATCCGTTTATGACCTAGCCCAACATGATTATGTCATGAATTCCTCTATCACAAACTAATCCAGATATATTTTGAACTTTGTTATTGTATTGTTACAACAATAAACGAAGGTCAGTGCCTACATTTCTATTCGTTTCTGAACCACTTATTTATCAGAAAATATAAAAACGACTCAATTCAAATGTATCATAGTTAATTTTTAGCGGAAATTAATAAATCAGTTGAGCTATTAAATATTAAAATAATTTGGCTTGGGAGCCAAGTTTGAGACGATTAATAATTTAGACGGAACATTAATATATAAATTAATGCGATCAACCTGCATCGGTCAGATCATAATCAGAATGTGATGACTCGTGTGCCGAGATGGCGGGACTATACAGATCAATAATTGGAAGTGTTCAAAGCATTTTAAAAAGATGGCAAATAAAAAAAAACATATTATTATTGTTTATAATCTTAGGCCTCTTTTTTTTTTTTGTTTGTTGTAGAATAATTAGAATCTACTTGTACTTTAGATACCCGTTCCCATTTATTTACGGATGCGAAATAACTAGATCTACTATAGGTAACTTTAGTTACAACTTGGCTATCTTTTCATGGACACTCGCATGCAATTATCTATGAAATAATTCCTTAAAGAAAACCCACAGAAACTTGATTCCTCAAGCTGGTAAACAAACTTAAGATTCTACTTTTACTGCTCATGCACACTACTGACTGTAACTTGGTACGGTGTTGCCACGTCACCCCTGAAACTACAGTTTGGTACCAAGACAAGTGACAGGACACGATCTCCCATCATCCCTGACAGTTCGCGGAAGCAGCATCAATCTATCGGAGTCAAAAAGCTCATAAATACAAGTGTGATAAACAGACGAAGCGTGCGTGCGTTATTAACGATCCTATGAATCAGTGGCAGAGGCGTTCATATGACGGACATGAATCTCAATTGTTCGCAAGCGACGCTGACAACATAAGGGCACTCAACTTGCACGCACTTTTTCCTTTTGTTGCGTTGTAAATCAATCTGCGGAGATTAGAGTTTAAGTGTTGATGATAGTTCGCGTACGTTCGCTTTTGTATTGTGATTGATACTAGGGCTTGTTTGCACGCGGTGGGCTGATGATTTCTTTGGAGTGTCTTACAAGTTACATCCCACCTTTGGACTATTTAACATGAGCTAAGTCTGTTTTAATTTTTTTATTGCAATTAATGGCGACACGATCATGCCGTTCGCCTGTTGGCCAACTTTAGCACTGCCATAGACACCCGTATTATGTCAATATAAAACCGTCATTAAAATTCAAAATTCCAATCAAGTTAAAAAGACCGAAATAATATTTATTCAGATGTTCTGGAAGTTCAAATAATTCAATAGTTCATTAGGTCCTGAGCCGGTGTTTTGAACCATCCTTCAGATGACCCACTGAACATCTCATGGCACAAAAGCAATAATTTGCTATTTACCATCATTTCTAAGGATCTTTTAAACTTCTTAAATTGTTCTTTTCTTTGATACATTAAAACAAGTCACACACGGCCATACAAGTCACATCAATACATTAAATATTCAATGTACAGGTGCGTTTCATTTTATGCCAGTGCGGTTCATAATCCAAGAATCATCATCATTAACCGATGACATAAAATTTTAAGCCGTTGATTTGTCGACGAGCCAGAACCTGCGTCTTTTATAGCCTCTACTAATAAAGATGTGAATCTTGGAAGTTAGTTTGTTAATTTAATTGTATGGAATGATGGGAACATATTTTGTTATGTTGAAATATCTAATACTTTTTAGTAATTCACATTAGGCTTGCGGACAGCATGAACGATTCGACTAGTTTAATCACAGCCTGTTGTTTTGAAAACAGACGCAATTCTAATAGCTTTGTTGTTGCTTATCATTTAAATACTGAAATTGACAATGACCTTACAATCCTTGAACATTTAATTCATATGTTTCCTATCACTAAATATATTGTATATTCATGAACGCTGATGACCATTTTCTGCCATGTTGGCAGAAAGAAATATCTAAATTGAGATGCAACAATTTGTGCAACAAAGGAAATTAAAAAGAATTCAATAATTGAAATGTGCAATTTTCAAGGCATATATCCTTGTATGTCCAGTAATGAATTACTGGATAGTCGTCCTACGGATCAATGGACACTGATAATAATTCAACCAACTATATAACATATAAAACTACTTTTAATTCAATTCCGAGCTGTATATAAATTCCTCCCAGCACATAAATGTATATAAAACAGATCGCAATGGCCGTCAATAAACGTTGCGAGATTTTTATCGCCATACAAAAATACGGTAATGCGGGCGACGCCGCGGCTCAATCATAACTCAGGGTTTAATGCGGCGCTGACGAACTCGCCTGATGGCCGGCCCGGTTTAGGGCTACCATGAAGGCTAGATGTTGAAAGTCTAGATTATAGGACAGTTGTAAGGGCGTTTTAAGTAAATATGTGTGGTATTTTTTCAGGTGTTCATGTTCGGTTGAATTTGTTTTACTGCTAAAGGTTGTGGATTCAACTATCACTCGAATTAATAGTTTTATGTGTCCATGATAATTCTGACACTGTAATGGTTACTAGTATAATTATAATCCCGTTATGTTTCCAACAATTCCACATAACATACACATGGTATAAAATAAAAGACATCACGTCAACTTTGCCAAAATCCTGATCTCTTGAAAGACTATACACAAAAATACATAAAAACTCCCACTACTAAGGTAGCAACCCTACCCGCAATGAAATTAAACGACAGTAAAAATTTAACAGCCTTCCAAAGGCCGCGAGGTGGGGTTTTGACGCCACTCGAGCCACCGGCTACATTTTACTACTATATAGCTACTTCTTTCTTAATTGTATTTAGCAATAAGCCCTGTAAATAAATAAATAAATAGTAATTTATTTAACTGGTGGTAGGTCTCTCATATGTGAGAGGGCGCCTGGGTAGGTACAACCGCAATGTCTATTTCTCCCGACAAACAGCAGTGTAAATGCATAGTTGTGTTTCGGATTGAAGGACATTGCAAACAGAGTAACTAGACATATTGAGACTTTACACCTTATGTCTCAGGATGGCGAGCGTAGTGGAATGCACAGCATTGCTTTGTAATTCAAGGCATTGTTTGGTTTTGCTACTGTTCATGAGCGGTCGTATCGCTTACCATCAGGCGGACGGCATGCTCATCTCGCCATTCAAAATTTTGTTAGGGACATACACAACTTTCTAGCTAGATTACCAGTTCTTTTTAACAATTTAAATATCTAGCTCTCCTTGGAAAAATTACAAAATGCGATACTAGGATATTAAAGAACAAAATATTACACTTATTATTTTCAGACAGTTACTCTTATTAATAATACCTTGGTAATAATTATTCAATAAATAAGCTTCCAAATATCAATCAAAATAACATGACTTAACATTACAGCAAAGATGGCTTTTAATATCTTTAGAGGCTTGACTCACAAAGCCAATTTGTTAGATGCAGTCTGAAAGACACGGTACAAACATACAACTACGTACAGGACTTAATAGACTGCCACAGAAGCTATCTATTAAATAACAACGCATGGATGCAAACGTCCAATCTAAGATATATCTCCGTCTACAAGTGCATCCGTCAAGAGCAAGGGTTGAGACGATTACTATCCAACCCGAATCTCCGATGACGGCCGCACAATCGATATCGGTTATCGATTGTCGTACGTCGATATCGATAGTCGGCAGGTACGGCGACTCGATACCGTGCAAGATAGCTTCCCGTTACAAATGCAATTTCTTTCGTGGACAGCTTAGACAGTTGGTACGTCACGGATTTGCCAGTTGCTAATTGGATATTTGGCATTAAATTGAGAGTTGCGACATATGCCATGTTATAGGGTGAAGTAGTATCTGGGTTGGCCAGAATAGCTGTGGCTAGATGTCAGGAAAGTTTGCGCCAGTGTACTTACAATAAACAGAGTGAGAGTGAGTGAGTGAGTGAGAGGTCACCTAGGTAGATACAGACACAATGGCTATTTCTCCTTAACACCTTATGTCTCAGGATGGCGAGCGCAGTGGAATGCCAAGTATTGCATTGTAATACAAGGTGTTGTTTATGTTTTGCTACTGTTCATGGGCCCTACTATATTCATCCGAACGAACGAACGAACGAACGAACGAAGTTCGGGACTTCGGACAAACGAAGTTTTTTATACGATACGAATGTATATATAACGTACACCGTAACTATAAGTCTATGGTTACGACCATAAGTTTTATGTAGGTACATTCGTATCGTATATAAACTTTGATCATCCGAAGTTTCGAACTTCGTTTCGTTGAATATAGTAGGGCCCCATGAGCGGCCATCAGGCGAATGGGATGCTCGTGACGCCATTCATTGAAATAAAAAAATATAATAAATAAAGATGTAAAATACATTAAGTAGAAAGGCGGATCCAATACTCAGCTAAAACAACACGATAGTTTTCCATAACGGAACCTATCGACATTTTAGATAAGCAAATGATTTCACTCGTTTTGCCAATTCATACCCACCTGTAGAGGTGACGTCAGTCAACCTTTGAGTTTCGCACTTATTGGCCACCATACTACGGTTTTCCTGTTACTATTTCAATGGCGTACTCTGTAACCGTTTCCCATCAGTCGAGCCTCATTCAACAGGTGCTACCGTGGGCTAAACGTCACCTTAATTGAAGCAACTTTTGAAATCCCGTAGTCTACAATAAAAAGCAGTTAAGGCACGTTACATGGACTTTATATCTTATTATGCTTATTTTCAGCGAATATTGCATATTTATTACAATATCAAGTGATGAGATTTTTCAATATTCAATAATAATCTGAATAGTGTATCCATTCAGTTTATTAGGTTCCCATTCACCCAATAAATTTGTATGTTTATGCCAATCAAATTAGTCTTCTAGTTATAAAATATCTAAGAAATCGATATCAAAATTTCACCAATGAGTATTCAAAACAATACATGATTTAATTTGCAAGTTACACATATATGTATAATATAGACAGTAGACACATCCTTAGCACATGCGGACAGCAATAGGCAGACGAAGACAACAAAAAACAACAACCGAACTCCTACGAACACGGGGAGTAATCCAAACGAATCAAACCGACAAACATATGGGGCGCGAATCGATAGCGACACAAAAGGTGACAAAAACGACGCGACGAAAAAAATAAAGAACAAGCTATAACTCATCGGCGAGGATGGGACGGGATGGGATGGAGGATAGAGGATAGAGGACGGAGTGTGAGCGCTCGTTTTTCCACGCCGTATCTTCATATCCGGATGGCGCGACGCGAGCTGTTTGCGTTGCCGCGCAGAGCTTGCATGCAACTTGTGCTGCGAGATCGCGATTTTTTGACATTGGACAAAGATGAGTCAGTTATTTTATTACAATGCTGCAGATATATTATAAAGGATTTTTGTTAAAACTGAGTATAATTAAACAGGACCTAATCTAATGGCCGTTGAGCTGCTTTTTGTTTTCTACTGCGTATTTCTATCAATCTGACAATCAAACTTTTTTATTTTTAAAGTGAACCGAACAGCTGTTACTTTACAAGTGGCATTGACCGTACTGAAATTGTTCCAGAGAATGTTATTCTATAGTAACTCTAGCTCCTAAACCAAACCATAACCCGCACTCGCGAGGTAACGCGGCGCCGCGTGTTGTCTGTTGTCTTCGCATAAAGACGTCGCGGTCTTGACGTGCGGCGTTGGGCGCCCAGTGTCGGGCGTCCGCCACGGGCGTCCGTTACGGGCGCCCACCGACGGCCGTCCGCGAAAAAACCACCGAGCAAGTTTAATGAAAGCATCGGCGCCGGTGCACGTTTTTCATCGCAGTTTAATTATGTTGACGCGAAGACGTAAGAATGGAATGTGTGCGCTCGTTTGTTAATTGTGACCTGTAGTGTTTGGAATGGAATATTGTTGCGATGTTTTGATTTCCTCAATATTTCATTGGCGCTTAAGATGTACAAGTCTTCGTCTGGGTGGAGTTTTACTTATTTCTTGATAGTTACAACAAATCCATAATATCGTAGCAGAGATTTTAAATACTGTCGTTCCCATTACTTCGAATATGCAAACCATATCTTTATTAACAACCAACTATGAACACGTCCAATAGCAGGTCTATTAAATTACCACCAACCACAGGATAAGCTACCACAAACCCTTTCCTCCACATAAGACACCGCGCAGACAAATGAACCCAACAAACAACAAACAAGCAATCAAACTCGTCAATACGTCAGGAGCAGTTGGCGCAAATCAAAGGCGAGTAGCGATGCGTGGGAGGGGTCAATTTGCATAGCTTCATTAGGCTGCGCGCGCGCATATCAGCGCGATATCGACGCCACCGCCGCGATGCCGGCGGTTTTTTTCTTTTTATCGCCAATCGTTAATTAAGCGCGTGTGAGGTCCGACGCCTTAATTTTAATCGGCTCAGATACTGAATTAGCGGCCACTTTAACGAACCACTTGATTGCCAATATATAGTGCTTGGTTATCTGAAGATACGCGTATCGGTATTGGTCTATCTTTACCTTGAAGCTCACGTGAGAGTCGAGACTGATGAGATTTGCAGTGAATTTATTTTCCGTTTATTTCCTTACCCAGTAACTAACTATTCTAGTGTTTTACAACAGCCGTTCTCTATAATCTATCTATCTTTAACAAGATATTCTATTACATGTTTCAATGCATTTTATGTTTCATTTAACAAAGATAGAGAGGTATAGAAAAGGTTCATATATTTATAGAAAGGTAGATAAGATAAATATATATGATTATCTTTGTTTAATGAAGCACAGAATTGTACCGACATAGTAATGGCAGCTATTTAATCATCTTGTTAAAGATAGATAGGATATAGAGAACGGCGGTAAATGAGTCATCATAAGAAGGTATTTCCTACCGGCTAGATGACCGCGAAATAGAACCAATCCGAATAATCTATGTAACATGCCTCGTGATCTGAAGATGCGGTAGGCCGGCTGCCATTAAGAGTGTACATAAAAGAGCAATTGTAACATTTCGGCGTACACGGGGATCGCGTGTAGTGATGCAAATGTGGCGCGACGGAGGACCACCGGGCGACGCGCCCACTCACAAACACTCTATATTGCTTTATTTTAACTATAGTATAAAATTCCCCTTCAAAATTGCCGTATGAGTTACTAGATATTTACTAGATAAATAAAAAAATAGACCCAAGAGTCACATACATAGTCCTGATTCCACATTAAGATCGAGTCTTGTGTCGTGGGTATCAGGAACTACGAGACTTTTGGGTCTCACAAAGACCCAGATCCGAAAGTAATATTTGTGTGCCGCACAAACATTTATCTCGGTGCGGGAATAGAACCCGCGTCCTCTCGTTTCACAGGCGGCATCTAACCAGCTACGCCGCAGAGGCTGTCTAAATGTAATTGAACGTATCATAGCCATTAAAAAATGTATACTCAATTACTAATAAAAAATACATTTTATAAACATACCAGTGATGACTTCTGCAAATATAGTTAACTAAATGAACAATATCGCGAGCCCACAGTACTATAATATTAGAATAGGCTTCAACGCGACTCTGCCAGGTGGCAGGCAAGCTATCGTGTTTTTAATCAACTTTATCGCCATCTGGCAATTAATGGACAATATACTAAAGCGTAATAGATCTACAATATTATCACAAAAGTGCACAACGCGGTTAGTGTCTATACAACTTTATCACATAAAAATAGATATCTCTAAACTTAGGTAAAATTCGTGGAGCTTATATTCTGGAAGCAATATGTAATAGCCCATGTAAACGGATTGAATTTTTAACTTGTTTACGAGAATCGCGTACCGCTATCGCATAAGATAATCTCTTGAAAAATGATGTATTCTAATGTTTATTAATTTTATATTGTTTTAATAATTAATTTCGAGACGAGAAACTGTATCTGTGTAAATAGGGCTTTAAGCTAGAAAACTAGCCTATATTTATACCGGGCACAAATGCGTGGCTAATTTAAGTCTCTAGGCAGTTCAATGCAATTATTAAAACAAAGAAATTAACGCAGTAATTTACTCTACCTAGGAATCAATCCCAAGACTTCACGGATATATAGATACCAATGATGCTCGTATCAAAACAAATTAAAACGATCAATTTAAAATTGATCACACAACCACAATAAACCTTGAATAAAGAAACTTCAATTTCCTAGTTGTAATAACTTGAAATGTTAATGATAATCATAAAGTTAGTAGATGTAGTACACATAACGATCACCTTTGACCGCCTGCAACAGATCACCACGGGGAGCGGACAGACAAACATTCATGCATATATATTAATAAAATCATAAAAATACAGTTAAAACAGTAGGCTTCGGGAAATATTGTAAAATGTATCGTAAAATCAATGTTATAATACAATGTTTAAGTTTTACTTTGTTATTCTGATCAGGAATATTGCGATTTGTTCTTTTTAATTAACTTGGATTTTTATGTAATTTATTACCCAATATTTTATGTCATAAAAATATAGTTAAAATACTGTTTTGTTGACTTTCAATCTCCATAAAGAAGTTCTTTTTATCTTAAAAGTTTGCTTACAAGTTCTAACAGTTCCAAATATTATGATCTCACCAGAGATGTAGAAAACAATAAATATTTGCCACAGATGATTATGAACTCATCAAATTCAAATCAAAAATAATATATTGTTATTTTGTGAGTCATAGTCAGACTGCAATGTTCTTACTTTCCCGTCCAACGTGACAGAAAAAAAACACATTTCCCCTTCTTTCTCACCACGCATAAAATGATCAACAACTTAATAAAATAACACCAACATTTGAACAAACAATCCAATACGAAAGAAAGCTATCATGTCATAATTACGTCACTCAATCTAGAAGGCCACGTAAAAACATCATCCGACAGCCACCCACATTCGGGGGTCATTTAAAATACCATATTGAATGAAATTATGATGCGACATATAAAACATAGTGGGAATGGTCCATAATCCGCCCACACTCGGATGGGCCGGTCGTCGCACTTGGATAAAGACGTTTACACACATGTTGTGACTTAATATTGGTGGATGGGCCGAGCGCCCTGAATGCACTGCGTTGGTGGACAGCGGTGACGGCGCGGTGTGATATGTGAGAGATAGCGATTTGTACTCGTATTATTTTATTAAAACTAATTAGTTTATTTTTGAGACCGTATTGTTTTAGTTGAATACTAATTATAAAATGACATTAACTAATGTTGACGTGCTTGTGTTTCAGTTAATTTGTATGATTTAACAAAATCAAGTTAAAATTATTTAATTTGTAAAGTATTTTTGTTAATGATTTCAGTTATGTTTTTTGGGCAAATGTAAATTCCGCTTTCCGCTACATATATAAATCTCATTATGTATTATATCTGAAAGGAACTAATTCCGAAGGATTTGTCTTTTCTAGTTTACTCATGTTTAAATTAATAAATTATTGACTAGATTTCCAGTAATATGTATAGCACACTTAGATTAATTAACGAAACAGAAATATTAACGTTCGCAGATGTTTGTATTCATTATGATATATTCTTTTATTTCGTGCAATATTTACACTATTTCGGTTATTTACGATAATGTCTCTTGTTTAAGTCAGTATCAACATAATATACACCGTTCAGCCGTAATCCCACAAAAAGAAATATATTTACTTACTATGAACATAGCTGCAATTGTTTTTCTTTTGGAATATATTTGTATGTTCAAGGTAAATAAAGAAATAAAACGAAATGGTCTCAAATTTGTGTAAATGGTTATAAATCGCCCCGCTTCCTCTCCCGCTGCTCTCGTGCCTCGCGCCACACTAGGCCGGTTCACAAGTGGTCTCACCGCACAAACTACTAATAAACTGTATGACATAACACGACACAGCCCACTGTAATCCGTTGTTTGTCGCACGCGTCCGACAACACGCGGGACGGTATGCCACGCTTTTATACTACTGTTGTATAGTTTAGATATTGGGCTGTTAAGAGGTAAGTAATATATTGACAATAAATACAATTTTGTGCAAAAAATTACGGGTGCCGTAAAATTAGCTTGAAAAATTCTAGATGCTTATAAACTGTATACTATTATGGGACATATCCCAAGCCTGGCTGAACTATAAATACGACAGTAAAAAAAAAATACAAAGGAAATCTTAAACTTGACTGCTCAGGTGTCATTTTTACAAGCAACAACTTATCAGAACCCACCATGCGGTAATAATTTTGTAAATAACAAAAATCAAAGGTATGTTACCGGTGCATATTTCAAATCAGTTAATTCTCTTTTTGCTAGTGTCATACAAGTAGAACCAAGCAAATAAAAATCAACAACACACATATCCAAAGTGAAGAAATTACATAAGTGTCATGAAAGTCCGAGGCGACACGGTCTGATGTCGCGACACTGCATTATTAGACGCGTCGCGTTGACGCGCGCGACATCGCTGCGACGCGATGTGCGACATCGCGATGTTTGTGACGCATCACATCGCACTGATATTAGATCTTCATCGGGCTGACGTGTTGCACTCGCTACTTGTTTATTTGTTTTAAGACGCGTGATATTACTTAAACTGATATATATTTTGTAACTCTTTTTTTTTCTGACGAAACAGTATTAAGGATATTGTAACATGAGGCCACTAATAGTATTGAAATGCAAGAGTGGTAGCATAGTGGGGACATCTTGCTGTCTCTCTCATACCTGCACCCTGTAATACATATTAAGACCGGTGACGTCACTAATTTTGTTTTGCATCCCATTTTTTTTTACTCCCACTACAATAATTAAAAAGTTTCTAACTTGACTAATATTGAATACCTATATTTATAAAATTCTTTGTTTACCTGATAAAGGATATGGATACCTTTTTGATAAAATTAAACACAAAAAAATTGAGTAAAGTAAGGGTACTTTTAAGACTGCGCGTAATGATAAGTGCAGTGCAGTGGAATTCAAATAGAGTAAACCAATAAGGTATAGCAATATATATAATATGCAAGTGCGTGGTGGCCTGTTGGTAAACGGACTAGACGCGGCTGCCAACATGTTCACGGTGGTCGCGGGTTCGAATCCCAGGGCACACCTCTGACTTTTCGGAGTCATGTGTGTATTGATAGTCAATCACCACGCACTTAAACGGTGAAGGAAAACATCGTGAGGAAACCTGCATACCATAGCGATTCATAAGAATTTATATGGTATGTAAGTCCGCCAACCCGCACTAGGCCAGCGTGGTGGACTATATGGCCTAACCACTCTCAATCGTATTCTCGATTGTAGAGTAGGCCCGTGCCCTGCAGTGGGACGTATATGGGCTGATACAGAAAACAATAAGGTATACTCATTATGGATCTACGCATATTTTATATCTATTTTGTCCATTCAGTATAAAAACGAATACGATACTCCTTAGAATCACAAAGGCTTGAACAGGCATAGTTATAAAAAGAAAATCTTATTTGTAGTGAGTAATAGGTCTCGTTTGAGTAGCTTCGTGTGGGAATGACCTAATTTACATTTTTAATGCAACCGTACATTCGGACTGCTTGTATGTGGTCTGTTGCATTTAGCAATGTGCATAAAGTTATATTCTCGCAACGATATATGTAGGATTTCTGCTGTTTCTTTAGTTTTACATAGCTTTATGGAATTTCTATAATATCTCTATTATAGAAATTCCATGATGATGAGAATGCATAATCTTACTGGTCAGTAAATCAAACTAAGTACGTATTGAAAAAGTACCAAATAGGAAGCATTCGTAATTAAGGCGTTTGTTAGAGACTCATAACATTTGCAGAAGCAAATTCAAGTGTTTTAAGAACACGTTTTTTTTTCCGTGTATCCTTTATGGATATTTGGCGATACCAAATTATAAGAAAAAATATGTTTAATCGGACAGAGAAAGTTACGAGCACAAAGTACATTTTACATACTGAGAGTTACAAGTACATTGTACATTTTTTTTGGTTTTATTTATTTATTAAATACAAAACAAAAAATACATTTTGGTCCCCACGAAACCGGGATTCGGTTTGATCGTGGAGATGGGTAAGTCTCATTTAGGTACACATCAATGTAAAAATATTAGAATTAGAGAGTAAACAAAAAACGAATATATCTACTTATATGCACAATTACGTAAACCTGAAGTAAAATGCTGCTATAAATTGAGACCACAAACTACATTCTCATCAAAACGAATCTAAATTTAAATCCATTCTAGAATAGACACCTCAATCACGTAATCTTGGGCTGACCTTATTAATACATGGCTATAAAGCTGCCCTAAATGTCTGAAATAAAAACAAAATCGACTAACCTAGACACTACTTTTAATTCCCGTCTGTCCAAATGTAGTGCTACGCAAATAGACTTTACAAACCTAATTTCCTATTTAGCTCTCTGGGGATATAAATTATTAAAGTATTTTATTTCCAATTGAACTATGTGTGCTTATCTCGTAATATATACATTTAGTTGTCATGCAACAATTAGTAGGGCCACGCACGGTATTTCCACTATGTAATATAAATACATATAGATACATTGATAGCATTGATTAAAAAACTAAGGATAGGCCCATCAGTACATTTTGAGTTTTTAAAAGATGACAATCGCGCTAAAATAAATGTTAAATTAACTTTTATAGATTTCTTCCAAACGGTGATAATAATAGTATCTTCATTTTTATTAAACTTTCTGTCATAAAACAAGCAATTGTTTTCAAAATCGTTGCGAGAGACGACTTATTTCAAGATGCACTGGAGCGCGCGCACCACGCACGTCGGAACACTACGCGCTTTCCGCCCTGCCTATATTTTTATGTCAATGATGGATAGATTATTTCCCGACTAAGGAATCGACTCCAGAATGCCACTTTCAATCCACGCACTTCTAAGTTATGTAATCTACCGAGTTAACATTTTAAAAGTAATTTTGTAAGCTATTTTAGTACGAGAAAGAACTAAAATTATCATTTATAATGTCTATTTGTATGTACCGCTACAGATTTCTGGACAAATGGGCTTCTTGTATAAATAGCCAGTGAAGTGTCAAAACTTTCAAGACATCTGTAATTGGATATCCAGTTTCTGTCGTGGCTTTACTATTATTTGTCAATAATCTGAACCGAAGACTTGTCTCCGGACATTATAACAGACTTCAATCAATTGTGTTGGTTATGTATTCAAAATGTGTCACAGCTTACAATAACTTTACTTATCTATAATAAAATAAAAAATCTTATCCTAAATTGAGAACCTGACTAACAAACTAGGAAATTAAAATCGGATCTTGTATAAAATTGTTGATGAAAAGTTATCATTTGTAAAATGATACTATTATCTGCAACTGTATCAGCTCATATACGTCCCACTGCAGGGCACGGGCCTCAATCGCGAGTTCAATTGAGATTGGTTAGGATATAAATATAGTCCACCACGCTGTCCTAGTGCGAGTTAGCGTATTTTATATACCATAGAAATTACTTACAAATTCGCTATGGTATATATCCTTACGATGTTTTCCTTCAGCATTAAAGTGCGCGATAAGATACTTTTATACTTGATATAAATTTATGATATTAGATATGATATTAGACTGCCGGTCACTTGTTGCCGAGGACCTTTTTAGAAAGTACTAAGACTTAGTCTAATTTACTAGTCTAAAAACGATAGCTATCACGTACCTACTTTAAATATACTGTTCTTTTGAATAAAGTTTTTTTTTTCATACTTACACTTCCACAATTCATATAAAAATAAAATATACGGACACACTGTAAACCCCTAAATCTGAATAAATTTTCTTGCAAAGAAATATAACGAAAGAGAATATTAGCCGACAATGGTCTATACAAAATCAATCAGACAATAAACTTTTAATATACAACATTGGAAGCCTATCGGAAAACTGATTTGACCCCGCCATTGTTGGGTCGCACCGCTCTTTGACGGGAGATTACAAAGAGGAGAAGGGGAGGGGGAGGGGGCAGTAAACGTCCGCGGATAGGTATACGCAGATTCGAATCCATTGTCCCCTCTTTTGTCCGATGTGGATGCGAAAACGCAAGGAAACTCATTACCGCCAGATCAATTCTGAGTTATAAGTGCCTGACTTGATGCGAAAAACGCTGCGTTTTTAAGCGCCAAATCCGAAGTTTTTGTAACTTTTTAGTCACTTCATTTGAAAGCATGCCGCCTAGAAAAGATTACGGGGAAAAGTGCTTCAGTGAAAGCTCGGTTCCCAAAGAGTTCCCATTTCAGTTTCCCATGGCTGAATCTGATGATCATTTGCAGGAGATGGCGCATGTTTTATAATTTCTCCGCATTTTTAACTAGTTCCTCTGAATCAGACCTCCAATGACGACCAAGATACGGAAGGGTAAACGCAGCGTAGCTGTCAAAGTCGCAGGGTGAACCTGGATACGACTGACAAAAAACAAAGAAAAGTAAGTATGAGAGAGACCTATACCACGCAGTGGTACCTACCCTACAGACTTTGAATGATGATGTTGAAATACCCTCCCAAGCAGCGTTTAAAAAGCCACCGCGTTTTCCCATCCAGTGCGTTCAACAGCGTCAGTCCGTCCCGGGCACTGAAGTGTTGCCGAAGATGATCCGATAATGAACCGGCTTATACCCGCGGCGCATTGTTTGCCGCTTGACACGCCATTCAAAACTGACGCCATTGTTGTTTTACACACAAATATCTTCATTACATGGTAATGATAAGATTAGTTTCTGACGGTATTGAAGGTTTTGTTGATTGAGACGTGAATTTGTTTGTTTTTTTTATTATTTTTAAGTTTGGGTGAAGTTCCGGAAAAATGTGATGAAAATAACGAAGGGAACGTGTAGAATATTATCCCTATTATGAATCGATTAAATAGATCCAAATTCAAGACTGCAGAAAGCCTAGGGTAAAGCTTTCAGCCTCTTTCTACATTTTAAATCGACAACGCACTTGCAATTTTTTGTGTTACCATGAATAATTGCAGAACTGTCAATTTGAAATAATTTTCCATTACTTTTAATCGACTCCTCCTTTTTTCAATTAACTCTCAATTCAACTGTATGATTTTTAGAAAACAACATCAAGGACTTAAAAAGAACTCTAGGATGACTTTTGGGGTTCAAATAAAATCATTCTAATCTGAATCTTTTATTTAAATTTGTCTCTGGATGGCGAGCGAAATTGAATGCCAAGCATTGCTTTGTAATTCATGGTCTAGTTTTGCTACTGTCCATGAGCGGTCCACCATCAAGCCAATGGCAAGCTCATCTCGCCATTCATCAGAAAAAAAATAAGCAGCTAGTGTCGCATATGACAGTGTCAGGTTAGGTTCCGGCGCGACACGGCACGACGCTAGTTGAACTATAAACGTCTGCGAACAATTACACGCCTTTGTATTGTTAAATACGTTAATAACTGCGCTGCGTTCACTCAGGGCTGCCAAGTGTATATATTCGTAATATTATGATGCTAGACTTCGGATATTTCTAGTGAGAATATAGTAGTGGGTTAAAAACCTAGTGTTTTGTTTCGACATATTTACGTTTTGGTTTTTTTTTATGACGATGGCTGGTCTTAAAGTTGAATTGAAATAATTTTTCAACATGCATAAATAGACAGTGTCTTACACCAATTGTACATACATAAATGTGAATGTGGATAGATTATAACAACATCTGACAAAACCGAACAGTGGAGCCGAATCAATTGTACCGTGTTACGGATCATTTGAAAGCAGCTGTGGTCGAACCTGATAGAGGTGTCCAAATCCTCAGACTGAGGTTTCTATACTTAAACCCTTCTGTGAAAATTTGTTAATAAATGAATAGATAATTTTAAATGAAAGCGCAGTGACCGTGTCGTACTGGCAGCCCTAGCGAGTCAGCGATCTCTTTGATTCATGCACCGTGTCAACTTTTACATTTAACCTAACTCACATAACTCACGCAATGGAAAAACAACCTAATTATTAACAACTTTAGACACAATTACGATGAGCGTACATCATATTTCTAAATTTGTGTTCGCGCCAATTGTCTCTACGGCACATATTAAATTGATTTATAAGAGGAGCGCAGACCGGCCGGTTCTCGGTACCGACTCGTAAAGCTCTTGAATCGGGAACGTTCCTTCAGTTTATGTACCCTTTTGATGTGACGCTAAATCAACATTGATTTATTGTCGCGATCTCGCAAATTTGTCCCTCGACGATGGGAGATTACGCTCCCATTCCGGCCCGGGTTGCGACTCGCGAGCGTGGTTGCTGCGTGAATCGCGCGGCTGCACTCGCGTTCATCGCGTGCTTAAACACCAAACATGTACTACTTAATTGAGTTGTTAACGTAATACTGTGTTAAACTTTTTTCTAAGTTGAATTTTTTTTTGTATTTTTTTCAATCAACGATGTATCAAAGAATATCTGGAAGTGTTCAATAAAACAATAATAGAAATAAAATACCCCTAATTTCATTTTAAGAAATAAAAATTCGTATATTGCTATGTAATTAAAGTTTTCTAACACTTAATAGATCCAATACGTACCTAATATGTAAAACTCATCAAACTATTGTTATAATTGTTATCCCAATCAGTCATGTCACCGGGCGATGTAAAGCGTCGGCTCGTGCATTGAAGATAAGGTCACGCGACAAATGTATCCCGGAGCTGGTCGACGGCGGCGCGACTGCGGGCCGACTGCGGGCCGACTGCGGGCCGACGGCGGGCCGACTCGGTTCAATTATTCAGGTGACACGACGTGGTCGGGCGGGCCGTTTGGGCATGTCCACTAGAGTCGCGTGCATTATGATTAATGTCGCGGACAACGGGACCGCGGGACAGCCATCCCGGGACGGCGGGACGTCGTCGGACGTTGTACGCACCGACAGGCACCGTATCGACAAATTTGATTTCGACTAGGCTGTGTAAGCTTAGGACAATAAACTGATAGTCCAAAGACCCAACGGGGAAGTGTAGCACTCAAATTTGTATATATTGACAATGGATTATTCATTATTGTAGTACAACGACAGTGATACACCAAGCATTATTATTACTATTATTTTCAAACACAAGGTCATTGCTAAACTCTAACCTCCTAGCTTATCCGTAGCAACCTGTTGAAATCGCATCCAGCGATTCACTTAATCTTTATTTGGTCATCTGCGATATCAGATAAAATAGCGACAATTTCATATCAAAGTAAATAAAACACGTCACCACTAACCGAAACTCAATCACCACCAAATTACCGTTATTTATTCAATCAGATGCGTATTAAGTAGGTAACATTAGGGGGCAATTTGCGCTGCGGTGAGTTTGGACGCGAAACAATGTGTCCGGAGTGGCGCGGCGTGTCCCGTGCATTGTTCATAGGCTCGAACACGGCCGCTGTTGGGTAATTGCCGTGATCCCGACACTGGTGTCACGTCTCTAACTATAGACGGACGAGGTTAAGTGAACACGTTTGGCTGTCAATGTCACTCGGCGGGGGACATCGACTCCCGTTGTAAACTAGGATGCGACTCCGTGGTTGTGTTGCAAATTTAATGCAGTAATTGTTTATTCTTGTTCTTTGAATTGGAATTTCTAAATGGATAGTGAAATTATACCGAGATGGAGTTCATGGGTTTAACCGTTGTAAATATCCTGCAATAATTATAACATTCTAAACACAGAAATAAAACGCAAAAGAATGTATACCAGACATTATTGTCTGTCGAATGATCACAATTTCGCACCCACACATCACATTTTATCACCCATTAACTTTTCGGTTTCCTGTATATTTTATCTTAAAGTCACTAAACTTTTCAATAAATAGAAGCACAGATATTCATGACCTCTCTAGTATGCCTATTGCCTATAGACGGAACGGTAAAGGACAATATCGTTAAAACCGGAATATCATTTGAATAAATATCATAATTTAACAAATTCCAAAACGTATTATTAATATCTGAATATATTCGGAGGAAAAAAATTCAATCAACTGTCATTTTTGCTTAGAAAAACCGTTTATATCTGTCATCGTTAAGTATAAATTAATTAATACATTTTTTTTAAAAGTATTGTGTCATGCTGCATTTGTAAGCAGGTAAATTTCACCATGATTGTTTTTGCTAATAGAAAACAATATTTATTTAATTTTACATCCGTATGGAAAAACATGCCTCTGTATGGAATACATAATATGGAAATATATGTATAATTGAGAAACAGTTTACTGGGACAAATATTTTGGTTCATATCATAAGAAATGACTGCGTCGGTTGCGCAGTTATACTACGGTATGATTGCAAAACTGTGGTTTCGGGTTCGAGTCCCGGGTCAGGCAATAATATTGGATTTTTATATTCAGTATAAGTTCGGTGTCAAGAGTTTGTGCCCAATATTGCGATAAGCATGCAAGATGTCTTGTATCACATCGTGGGACGGAAAGTATAAGGCAAAAGGTGTCCTGCTTGCACCTCTGCCTACCCCTTCTGGGAAAAATGCGTATATTCATGTATGTAAAATAAAGTTCTCATAAAATATCCACTGTATTATTGTATGTTTTTGGAATTATCACGCAGTTGTAACAAACAAAAAAATATCACTATCTAAAACTAATAAAAATAGACTACATTTATTACACACAACAATCGATGACTAGCACCTCAAATAATCGATTATAATCCAACCGGCCGCTCAACATCACAGCTCATTAAACCTCATTGGCTCTAATGAGAATCCTGCCCGACCGCATCCTGATTTTGATGGACAAACGCCAACTTGACGCGTCTCGCAATGACAAGTGCGTGGAAAGGTCAATCCGGGCTTAATTTAGCGTCCAGAGTCCAGACAAAGGCGCATCAATATTTCTAGACATACGCTAGTTAGCACTAATTCGACGCCGTACATCAAAGCAAGCAGTAGCGCGTTGTGGCTCAGCTTTAACGTCTCATAACTCGATTATTCATTATTATTTCAGGGAAACTGTATTGTAGTTACGGAGATGTTTTCTGTGGATTAGTAGTGTGATTCCTGTGTGGATAAATATTTGTTTGGCTGTCATTTCTTTAAATTGTATCCGTGATTAATACCGACTTGCATAACAAAAATGTAAAATGCTTTCGCTCTTATTTTAGGAATTTACCACCCAAACATGACGATAGTTCATTACAAAAAATCATCTTAACTTATCAAACGTAGGCTATATCTTAAACATAAGCAGGGGCGACGAAAAATATTTTGAAACATGTAAAAAGAAACAACATTCTGTTTTAAAATCAACAATTATACAAGGACGAACAACACATGAAAAATGAGCCAAAGACAATTTAAGTGATAATTTTCTAAAATGGAAATGTGCCCGATATGGCATATGGCAGTCGGCTCTCCCCCTATCACATTATGGAACAAAAAATACGAAACAAAACCTGAGAATCCTGATTGCACCTCCGCCTACCTCTTCTGAGAAAGACGTCAGTCTATGTATGTACACAAGTACGTATAATTTTCTAAAGATAGCGTTCATCAATTGAATATCTCACAGCCCGTATGTAACATAACAAAATATAATATCCAGAAAGTATATGTGTAGCAGTTTGCAGTAAATTAGCATACGCAAGGATCCCTGATTGAGCTCGCAGCCGCCTCGACCTTAGCCACGTGTCCTCCCACGCAACAGCTGCGCCTTCTTATTGACTGACTGACCGACCGACCGACTCACTGACTGTACATTATCGTAATCTTCATATATACAGGGTATATCAAGAGTGCTACCGAAAACGAAGCTGGGTAGTAGTTTTAGTGACTAGACACAATGCAAATAAATTTTGTGCAAAAAATTGCGACGATTTTTTTTGTTAATGTTTTCTATCGTCGTATTAGGGTGGTAAATACATAGTTTTTAGTTATTATTTTAGCAAAAACTATGGATTTACCACCCAAACTCGACGACGAAAAATAATAATAAAAAGAAATTGTTGCGTTGCTTTGCGAAATTTTTAGTTACATTGTGTTTGTAGTCACTTAAACTACCACTCAGCTTCGTTTTCGGTAGCACTCTTGAATACCCGGTATATACAGGACGGAATACTCACTTGAAGTTATTAATGCAAATATAGTTGAGCGATTCGATTAGATATCATATCAGATTACATCAGTTGTTGGCGTGATTAATACCGGGTATATCAAGACTGCTACCGAAAACGAAGCTAGGTGGTAGTTTTAGTGAGTTTTGATTCGAACCTATTTAAATGTCTAATAAAGACCGCATCAATAGTAGTTTTGTATTTCGTTGTGCTAAGATTGCGATCATTCGACATAGTTAAACCAAATTCATTATTTAAAAATTCAATTAATAGTTGATTTTTATCTTTTATATGACGCGAGTTTAAGATTTTATACCCATTACAGAAAAAGTGCTCAACACCGCTAAAGAAGTTTTCACTTCAAAAATCGTCGCTTTTTTTTCAACATTTTCTGTTGCAATGTGTCTGAAGTCACTAAAACTACCACCCGGCTTCTTTTTCGGTAGCAGTCTTGAGATACCCGGTATATTACGATTTTTATATTGTAAACATTATGGACAAGTACATAGTTGTTTCGTCTATTTAAATTCGATAGGTGATGTCTCAAAGAATTTTGCTAAGTACACGTGGATTTATAATAGCATATTTTATTTCTTTAAGCTTATACATTATGCACAAATGCACGCAAATTATACCATGATAAGAGATAGTGCCTTATTACCAACATTATATAGATTATACACGTATTTAATTAGTAATTATTATTAAAAATAAAGATGTTTTTAATCACATTAAAAAAAACAACTTCTTAAATATAAACTTACGTTGTTCAACTCTTACGGCATACCACACGAATCTGCAACAGATAAACAATAATTAATATTTAATACGTGTACATATATGTATATGGCTTAGTGACCCGAGAGGGCACTATAAACGAAAGGCCGCGGGTACGATTCGTTTTGGGACAAGTGCCTTGTACATTTGATATTCACACAAGACACGTCAATCAAACATAAGTAAAGGCACAGAAAACTAACAGAAGCCAAGCTTGTGTATGTACTTCACCTTTGTCGCCACACTCACACTAAGCTCGGCGTTCGCGCAAGGGTTGTTAACTCTGGCTTATGCGAAAACACGTATCGTGTTAATAGCACTCGTATCGTTTGATTGAATTTTTAAAATAAAATGTATTTATAACACTCAATAATACAATAAATAAATTTTAATTTTATTTATGAACTCGCTGAGAATGTGTATGTCATTATTCTAAGTTATTTTTTATTGTTTTTGTATAATATATGTTTTTTTTAATGAAATTTATATTCAATTATTATAATCTGGTGTTTTATATACAAGTGTAATAACTTTTATTCATTTGCTCCATCTTTGCACAAAACATCTCACTATTTGCGTGCCCGAAGCGGGTGACACTCGCGCTCGCAGTGGTCTCGACTGGTTTCGAATATCGTGTCGGTGAACGCTGTCTATGTGTGCGTTGATTTAGCGCGCTTTGTATGGAGCTTGACTTCTGTTAGTTTAGTATTCTGTGGTATAGGGCAGTGAGCTGTAGCGACAATATTGAAACAATATAACATTATATTCACTAGCAACGTAGGTTTTGAAAATAATGTTAATAAAATAAATAAATACACTCAACAATCACATACATATTCCTGACTCCACACTAAGGTCGAGTCTAGTGTCGTGGGTATCAGAAACCACGAGACTTTGCGATCCAACAAATACCTGTGGATTAAAAAAATATTTGTCTTGGTGCGGGGATCGAACCTGCGATCTCTCGTCGGTGTCTTTTACAGCCGGCGCGGCGTCTAACCAAATGCGCACGGAGGCTGTAACTTTTAAAAATGTCGACTAATAGATTTTATATAGCCACCCCCTAAACAGGCATTAACTATTAAAATTCCTCTTCTAAAAACCTCATAACCCAAGTACCCAAGCTCTTCGACTATAGTTGATTACTTCACAAAGACCGCCGATGTTTACTTTAGCAATATTTACGACACTCGCGAGATATGGAAACATTTCCAATATGCCATAAGTCATGGAGTCGACGTGTACAAGTGACTAATTAAACTAAAAGTTGATTGCGGGATGATATTGCGGATTTAATTAATTTTTTAAACACGGCTCCGGGCGGGACGGGCGCCGGAGAGTGGGGAGAGAGGGGGGTCGTAAAACAGTCGTAAAACTTACCCTGATCGATTTACGTCTGATGTGCCAGACTGTCTTTTAACGATTGTTTTCAATACTCTCATTGCAATCAAATATATGGACTATCAAAAAAATATAAATTGATCAATGGCTTAACAAAAGGCTTAAGTAATATCATAATTAAAAATAATAGAAACGCATATTTATTTACAATTGCCTATTTTATTCATAACATTGTTTATAATAACTTAATCGTGTATCTAAGACAAACACTTTCAAATATTAATTGTGAGTATCGACTCCGCAACCTTCTTTATTGATTGAAGAAAGAACACAAAAGGTAGACCTTAATCCAACACACTGTAATAAAGTAATAAATGAACGCAATTATATCTCAAATCTAGCACACAATTATCTAAAAACATCCGTTCCAATTAATCTGATCTACATCAAATTCAGCGTCAACCAAACCAAATCATAGCAAATTGAATACATTATATTCCATATCGGTGGTGTAATGAAAACATGTCACTCGCGATGGCGCCAGTGACGAGTGACCTGCATTCGTGGTCACCACCGACCAGCGTCAATTTAATATTATCTTGTCACTTGTCATTCTAATAAACATCGGTGATGACAACGGCCGAATGTACAAGGTTTGTGTTTGGTGTAATAATTTTTGTTTAGAGTTTAGAAGAGTAAGGTTCTAGGGTTGAATCCAAAGTTAAGGGACTAGAAAAATGTTATAGGAACTGGATGGGACTGGAAGGCTACAATATTTAAAAGTGATATATGCTCGGCGAATTAAGTTATTACATCTGTCTACCACTTTGAGGTTATATGCGTGAGGCTAAATATGTACTATGTAATTGGTTACAAAATTAATCCATGTGAAAATCCTATATTCGATTTAAATATAAACACAATAGTGCAATCAATAATCAAGCATATTTTCCCACATTTAAACGCTTCATAAACTCCATAGAACATGCTTCACAATTTCCTTAATCAAACACGCAAAAGCGACGTTAATCGGCCCAAAACCGTATCGGCGATCGGACTGGCCGTGGACGTCGGCTATCAGCCATCGGCAATTAACAATATCACGACAAAACAATCGCGAGTGGAAACAACGACCACTATCGCGACAGAAAGAAACGCCATCGCGCGCTTTCCGTATTTAATTAAGAGACACAAATGAAAATCGTGGGCTCGCTCGTTGCCTCACAAAAGATAAATTTGTTGTGTCCATCGGCTGTGATTAGCCGGCGATAGAGATTTCTTTGCGTCCAACAATGGTTTTCGTATCAAATCACACAATTAGAAGTGATCGGTGGTACAGTCGGCGGTGCTTTGTCGGCGCGCTTGTCATTTCTGTGGGTGTGCGCCGCTGCGGACGCGCGATTGCTCCCAAGCGTTGTGTGAACAGGTGTGCCGTCGTCGCGACATTGTTCAAATACACGTTTAATGTGTCTACATTTTTGCATGTACTTCTGTTGTGAATCAACGAGACGTGAAATATTTTTTTTTGTTCGCATTACAACTGTCTTTAATAGCGGTTATAATTGTGTCAAATAATTTCACTGTATTGGGACAGCTTGATGAAAGTGTTACTAAGCTTCGCCCGGCTGACTTGTTTTTTAGCCCTCGTTATTCATTGTTATGCAGTATTAACATTCACGCAACACAATTGGTAATAAAAAGTGTTTCTTTGTAATCACACAGTTGGCCGACAGGTATTTCTCTAAGGACCAATAACCATATCAGTCCTAAAAGACGTGGATATCAAACTATTTAACCTAGTAAAAGACCGGGTAACACAAAAAGGTAACTAAATGGTGACGAAACAAACTAACCAATATAAAAAAGAGGTACAATTCCCAGAGCCAAGTGGAAGATGCCTTTAGTGTTTGCCGTCACAAAGCTCGGACAAGGCGCTGTCGTCTCAAAGGAGCGAGTGATAGACGCCATGACGCGGCGGTTTGTCGGTCGCTGCAGGACACTAGCTACACCCCCCACCCCCTCCCCACTCACAAATAGATTTTTGCATTACCTATTATAGAAAAACTCAGGGTACTTTTACAACTAATACGTATGTAAGTCCAAACAAACCATGTCTGAATTTATTTAGTAGCCTCAACGTGGAGGGTGACCACATTGTATTTCAAAAATGTAGTGTCTCTCCATAGGCCCGACAGCTACTTATCGATTCTGATTGTTTCCCACGATAGCACGTATGTTATAAGACGTTTAATAGCGTTAGAAATCCATGGGTGCATTGACAATCTTAACACTACATTGGTCAAGCAGATACGGTCAGTAAAGGTGAAACCACTTCACATAATGTGATGGATACCTGTGTAAAACAGTCCAGAATACAAACCTATATAAAACAGTACAACATACAGACAAACAGAGAATAAACTTCAATAAGATCTAGTCACAAAGAAAAATATCCTCAAATATTAAAAGACGTCCGAAGATTCTTCGACATTGTTTACCTATCAAAAGTTGCGCAATCAGATTTGTACATCACGACTCAGATCATTCGTTTGATCATAAAAATTAATGTCATTGTTTATTATCAACGCTAATGACCTGTCCGGGTTCGATTCCCGGGCTCTACCCGCCTGTCAATCAATATCTTGTGTTCATCTTCTTGACACCCCGGTGATGATAATTGCTAACATTCATTTTGATTTTTTCTTCAATTAAAACTTTTGTTGAGACCCTTCAGTGTTTGTGCGGAATCATTCTCCCGTCATCGAGATTGACAAAAGATGTTTAGTGGTTTGGGGTACGACAAATGAAGTGTTTTGTGGGAAAAAAATTGTTCAAAAGTAAGTATAATTGACTACCTATGTTATAGGTAAAGAATCACAAGGTTACAATCAAATGCACAAATTTGCACGATGATTTGCAATTATTTCCAAAGTGCCAATGGTCGAAGGATTCAGGACCTCAACCAAGCTGGAATTTACAATACCACGTATTTTATTACATTACATTATATCTTCAATCTAAGCAAAACCTATTACACAAACGTCTTTAAACATCTGCGAACAACGTGACGTCACGAAAAAGTTTCTAATTAAATCCTGCCAAAAAATTTAAAAAGAGAAAAAAGAAAATGGCGTGTCAAGCGTGCCAGGTGGCAGGTGCGTCAAAAGGAATGCGTCAAAAGTCGTCAAAGAGAAGTGCGGGTGGGGGGTTGGTCGGGGCGAGGGGAGAGGGGGTGAGTGCCGAGTGAGACCGTGACTTGCGGACTGACGCTACCCTGTTGAGCGCTACGACATCCATATCGTACGTGATTGGTGGGATATTCTTATTTTATTTTAATATTAAAAAAATATGGTAATTTTGTGTAAAAGACCGACTTGTAGATACTGCTTAATTTCATGCCAAATACGGACTTGGGTCTAAAGATATTGCAAAAGAACTTTTAACCTGTATTCTTTGGAAAGTTTAAAATCTGAAAATAAGATACATTCTGTTCAAGAATTAGGTTTACATAGATGACTATCTAGTATCTTAACATTATCATTTTAATAACCTTTCATTAAGACCACGAATACTTTATTGTTGTATTATCTCTATAAGCTGTTGTGTATACTCGTATTATGTACAACTAAGAATCAAACAAATAATATATCATAATATACAGCAACATTTCATTTTCCCTCAAAATATGGCTTAGAAATTACTGTACCGAAACCTTAATATTTTAGATTCCATTCAAATTAAGTGATTAATAAATTATCATGCATTTCGACAACTGGAATAACGTGACACATATTTGAAAACTTATCCAGAACATTATCACTCAGTTTATCACCAAAACTCTGCACCAAAATAGCCCAATTAAAAAACCATCTAAAAAGTTCCAAGTCCACCAAATCATGGGCACAGCACACGCGGCGGTAAGTGACGATGATCGACAAAAAGGGATGAAGTGCGATTTTATTAACACAAGCTTTCATCAATTCTATTTGGTGAAAAAACCGTTGAATGTGTAACAAATGATGTTGTTTGCGATAGAAAAGGCCCGCCGGCTGGAAAATGGGCCTCAAGCAACCGTGATCTATGGACGAGAGCCGAGCCATTGATGTGACGTGACGACGGCTTTTACTTGTACGAAAATATGTTTTTGTTGGATTTCTATTGGTGTTGCTGATATACCTTAGCTAGGTATATCGTGTGATGCTAGTAGTTAACGCTGCAATGTGTAGTTTTAAATTGAACTGTTTTACCAGGATATTAACAGGAATCGCGAAAAAAATACTAGGATTAAGTAAGTTTAAAAAACTTCAACTGATAGGGGTTCCGATTACATCATACCATCGCGTTATTATAATTATTACCTAGCTTAAATTTATAATATTTATTTACTATTACCATAAATAGGTATACAAGCTACGTAATGTATGTATCAACTGGTAATAAATAAAGGCTTATAAATAAATAAATAAATAAAATAAAAATAAGTATTCATTCTTACCATGACAACACACGCACCTGCAAACTCCAGCGTGTAGTCACTAACGGCCGATGCCAATAATCAATCGGAAAAAATAGATTGAAGTCAATCTGGATTGTTTTCTACCTTTCGATTTGTCATTAGCCGCGTACTGACTAGCCGCGCAGCCTCGCGCGGCAGCCTCAGACGTTTGCTGCGGGTCGGTTGCCTCGCGAGGCAGCCTCGGTGTGTAAATTTTTTGGATCGAGGCAGCTTCGCGCGGCATGGCCGAGCCAGTTTTGCTCAGGAGAAGTTTTGAGGCAGTACGTTCGGAAAGCTACCGCCACTACTGCCATTCTAATAATTTTACGGCTTGTAAAGTAAAGAAAACAGAAACCTAAACGTTTAACCTAAACTATTATACCAAAACAGATTAGATTTTTTTCTTCAAGTCAGCTATTGGAATGTTCATTTTCTAACTTATTCTCCATGCATCTTCTCTTAATCCTCTATTAGTATAATCGGGACATTGCGCATCCCAAAGTCTTCTATATTCACCGTATAGTTGTATTAATTTAAGACACTGTTCTTTATCCATGGCGCTAACCTGCGACGAACAAGCGAGGCGAAACACAACCGTCTTGATTGAGCGCGGCAAACGTACCGAGGCGCCTTTGAGCATGGACAAAAACCGACAACGCTCGGCTCGGGCCGCGGCACGCTCGGGCGAGGCGGCGTGTGCGTTTGCCTCGGGCGAGGCACGTCCCGACTAGCCGAGCATTTGCTTCGCGTGGCAGGCCTCGCGAGGCTGCTCGGTCAGTCAGTACGCGGCTATTGTTTATTGGCAGCGGCTGTATATTGTCTGAATATTCTAAATTATGAAGAAACTTTGTCGATAATTCTTTTTTTTTTTTAATTATAATAATGAATAGCTTGACAAGCATGCCATTCGCCTAATGGTAAGCGATAAGACCGCCCATGGACAGTAGCAAAACCAAACACCATGAATCACAAAGCAAAGCTTGGCATTCCACTGCATTCACCATCCTGATACCAAACATGTTAAGTCTCTATATGTCCATTAGTTATTCTAGCTAGAATGTGCTTTGAACCAGAGTTAATTTACACTGCCTGTGTGTGCCTGTCTGTGGTACCTACACAGACGGCCTCCCACATATAAATAAATAAATAAAACTAATTATAAATACAAATAAAGTTAATTTAGAAATAAATAAATAAAATTAATAAATAAATTAAAGCAAGAAATTAAAGTTTTAAGTAATACTAAGTATAGAAAATATTTTGTATATAGAGATTAAGTTCTATGTGTATTGACTTGTCATAAGAGCTCTTTAATTGCCTACGTGATCAATAAATACATTTCATTTCATTACATATGAGCGACCTACCACAAGCTGTAAGCGAATACCAGATACAGCTAATATCTTAGCATACTGCTGATTATGTATGAATGGATTTTCTCATTTTGTGTCTACATGTTGACACAGTAATGTCTTAAATAATATGTTAATATATTCTTTTATTTGCAAACGACACATCAAAATGTATGGACGATGCAATTTGTAAACTAGATTTTTATAACAGAATATTCATAATATAAAAAATATGCATTGGCTAAATTAAATTGTTAACATATCAAGTTTTAGTAGATAGCTGATTAACTTCTGTCGAGGAATTAAAAACAATCGGCATTATAAATGGAGGTGGTTGTGAAATATTGTGGTTCCGTCAGAACTGTCAGCATAAATTAGAAAATATCTTATTTACCAAAAAATCTTGTATTCAATTTTGAATTTGTAAGCAGCAAAAACGAAACAAAATAAAAGACTTGTTTACCATGGCAGTGGTAGTATTACGCAATGATTTCAAAAATATTGTAAAATATTAGTTACATGCATACATACATAAACTCACGCCTATATCCCAGAAGGGGTAGGCAGAGGTGCCAAGACACCCACATTTCACCTTGTATGTTCCATCCCACAATTTGATAGGTGGCGAGCCTATCGCCATATCAGGTACAAATTCCTGGCTCTGGGCTGATAATGAATAGAAAATTCCAATATCACTTAGCCCAACCCGAGATTCAAACCCGAGACCTCAGCTTTGTAACCGTACCTTAGTACAACTACGCCACCGAGGCAGTCGGAAATATTAGCTACTCAAGTCAAAATCAATTGTAATTTAGAATAAAAATAAATAATTAAAATATTTAATCTGCGCAAAACACAAGGCCAATAAAGAACCGCCAAACTCGCCCCACAAGTCGCCGAGAGTACAGACGGGCGCGGAATGCGCTGAGTCACCGCGCGGGCAACGCGACCCCCTTGTGTCGAGTGCAGGGGTTGCGTGTCTACCCTTCATTCTGCTCCTTTTGTGCAAATACTATTGTTTGTTTTGATTTTATGTTATATTGTAACATTGTAAGTTTTGGTTAGTCTGTACTTGAGTTTTTTTTTTCAATTTATTTAGTAAGTGATCGATTGTGTTTTGTTCTATGTACTGTTAACTTGCATTTTACTTACAATAAATAAATTGAAAGTGGTTACAACAATTACACAACTTAATAACATTTTTATGTACAAACATTTATATTAAAATATGAATTAATACCACAAAAAATGATTTTAGTTTCTAACGTATTATTAATCAGTAGAGATTAATATCCTACAATCCATATAGTCATTAAAAACCTATTATCGTCCTAAAATTAATATTAATAACCCAGTAATTAAATTATTCAATTCATTGTAAACAGTCGGACGTCTATAAAACCAATAGAAAATAATTATAATATTAAATCATACTATAAACGATTATTAGTCAACTTCTAGTCAATTAACATAATAAGGTACTGCTAATGTGTAATAAATTACTAATGTTATGATATATATTATTGAAAACGTAAAACTGGTAACATTATGTGCGGCTGGAACCGTTATATGCGACAATTCGACGCCTACACATTTCTAGAAAAATATTTAAAACGCATTAATTATTGATCGAACATTAGTCCAATTTCATATTGAACTGGAAATTTCATCGGCAGCTGTTTAGTGTGATTTAATACCGCTCTATAAAAATGATTATATTAACATCTTATCAATAATAAAACGATACTTTAACTCGTCTCGAAAACATAGCTATTTGCATTATAGATTACAAAGATTTGCCTTTATAACTAACAATGATAATTATGATGAAATGTTATTACCTATAAGATTAAGTACTAGGGTATACGCACTAAAACGGTGAAGGAAAACATCGTGAGGAAACCTGCATACCATAGCGATTTATAAAAATTTCTATGGTATGTAAGTCCGCCAACCCGCACTAGGCCAGCGTGGTGGACTATATGGCCTAACCACTCTCAATCGTACTGTCGATTGTTGAGTAGGCCCGTGCCCTGCAGTGGGACGTATATGGGCTGATAAGATAAGACTAGGGTATAAAAAAACGAAACCAATGTAAGACGGTAAGTGGATAAGATAGGTAATGTTTTATTGGTAGTAGGTCTTTCATATGAGAGAGGCCGCCTGGGTAATAAAGTACCACCGCAATGTTTATGTCTCCCGCCAAACAATGTGTAAATGCACTATTGTGTTTCGGTTTGAAGGATATTGTAGCCAAAGTAACTACTACAGAAATTGGGACTTATCAACTCATGTCTCAAGATGGTAAGCACAGTGGAATGCCAAGGATTGTTTAGTAATTCATGGTGTTTGGTGATGCAGTAGCAAATACCATAACGATTAGGCGAAGATCATGCACGTCTCTCCATTCATTGCAATAAAAAACATCCGGAAATAGAAACACAGGCAACATCACTAAAGACTCAGAAAACAATGTCAAGATCATCAATTATCATCAAATTCTCCGACAATTTGACAATACGACACCTAAGCAGAATGTCAAATGACCGAAACACTATTGAAAAATCGTCGACGCGCAAACAATGAATACTACGTAGCAACGCTTTGATGAATGTTTAAAGTGACGTAGGTGAATCAATAGCGGCGGTATCGGGCCATCGGTGTGCCGGTGTTTGCCTCTCTGTGGAAAAAAGTATGAATTTTCAGCGGTGACGTCACGTCGAGTGCAGCGGGCCACGTGTCAACGCGTGTCTGTCACCCACCTTTCCAACGATATTGATTTTCCACGGCCTTTCATGGCGACTTGACTTATGGTGTTTTACTAAATTATTTTTCAATTATGGAAGGCGATTAATTATAAATAAAGGCTTGATAATTAATAGCAATGAAAACATCGATGGTGTTTGTATTTAAAAGTGGGGAAAAAGATTAAGTATTTTAGCAAACTAGCCAGGAATGACTACAAAAACTTAAAGGATTTTAATAACGTAAATATTGCTATAACATATAATAATTTCCAACGGCGGTCTTAGTGTTTGTATAATAAGTATGGTCAAAAACACTCAAGCAGACAAACAGACAATTTCACAGGTTCTCCTAAGTTTAGGATGCTTGTAAAATAAACAAATAAATAACACCCAACAGTCACCTACATAGCCCTGACTAAGACTTAGCTCTTGTATCGAGGGTATCAGAAACGAGGAGAGACTTTTCGGTCTCACAAACACCTAGACCCGAAATAAATATTTGTGGGCCGCACAAACATTTATCACGGTGCGGGATCGAACCCGGGACCTCCCGTTTCACAGGCGGCGTCTAACTAAAAAGAGAGGCAGTCTAAAAATGGGTCATAAGTAGCCCCTCACAATGAACCACAAATCCACAAATATTACAACACGTTCTAATTAAAATCTGTACTAACCACCAAAATGAAAACAAACAAAAATAAAATTCCAATTATTTCATGCAGAACTAAACACAATTGTATTGGCGGTCAAAACGTCGAGTGGAGTGCATTTAGAGTAAAAGTGACGGCTGGTTGCCAATGGTCGTCGATGGTCGCTGGTAGTCGCCGGTGGTAGCCGGTGGTAGCCAGTGGTCGCATCGACAGTCAGACGCTGATTGACGGCTGATATTATTTAGCGGAACATTGACGTGGCCGCTGCAAAGCGTTACTATTGACTCTCACTTATATCTCACTAATATCAATTAATTTGCCTAAAATTTTTGATTTGATATTTTACCAGAATAAATTGATAAATGAAGATAAAAAAACGGTGTAAATTGTCTAAAGTTGTTCTTTATTAATGAGATCGGCATTTATAAAGTTACCGCGAAAAAATTTTAAAAATACACTGAATGAATTTTTATAAACCGCGTTTTATGAATAAAAATTAGATGGAAAGTAATAGGTATTAAAACATGTTATATAGGTGTTTTGATACAGCTATATATTTCCATATTTAACACGTATTTATATTTAAATATACATTGTATTTTCTCCAATAAACAAAAATAAATACTATGATCAGAATTACTAACATCTTTATACTGGGGCAATCTACTTTCCGTTGTTATAATTGCTATTGATAACTGAAAAGAAATTCAAACAAATATGGATGCATTCCCGAATAGTCACCATCTTAAACTAAAAGTGAAACCATGACCCACAAAGTGTATTGCGTTCAGAGTTCAGCAAGTGCAAATCCAGTTTTGAGCAGGTTGGTATAATTGTGTCGGCACTTTATCTGGGCGATACCGTTCCTTCACATGCACTGAAACTTTGCCATGTTAATATTAAAAAATATGTGAGTATCATATACACACGTGAGAAGTTATACTTCTTCACGAATTTTTTTAGTGACCTTTTTTTTTTTTTTTATTGCAATGAATGACGAGACGAGCAAGCCGTTCGCCTGATGGTAAGCGATACGACCGCTCATAAACAGTAGCAACATTCCACTGCGCTCGTCATCCTGAGACATAAGATGGTAAGTCTCAATATGTCCAGTAGTTACTCTGGCTACAATGTCCTTCAATCCGAAACACAACAGTGCATTTACGCAGTGTTGTTTCACGGGAGAAATAGACATTGCGGTGGTACCCACCCAGATGGCCTCTCACATATGAGAGACCTACCACCAGTTGCCTATTCTTCGATACTATATATTTATGAATAAATATATAAGAAAAAAAAGAAACAGTTACCAATCTGCACTAGGCCAACGTGGTCGGTCTAACCACTCTGAATCGGTCTCTCGATTGTAGAGGAGACCCGTGCCCTGCAGTAGGACTTATATGACATACAGACAGTTAACCTTAAATCAATAAATAGCTTCGCCTGATCATACGTCTTTTCGTAACACTCTCGTCACGCAATCAACAGTTAACACCCAAAATGAAGCGTGTGTAAAGCAGTTTCACTTCAAAAATAGTTCTACTTACTAATCCATTGAAATTGATTCCAATAGTAGGGGCATTTGATTTCATTCTATCTGAAGCGTTATTGAAATTTTGCTGTCCATCGAAAATAGTTAATTTTGCCGCGGGGTGGCGCGGTGTGGGGATGCAAGGGATGCGGGGGGTGCAGATTGTACAAAACTCCATCACGTGAAATACCGCAGGAAAGCGTATTAACAATGGTATTGTAAACACATGGCAGACAGGCGCGACGCTAATATTCATATTGAGTTTTAATATCTCTTGTGTGACGTAATGAAATGCATTCAATACCTTGGTTGGGAAATGTCCTATAAAGCTCCGAATTGGACTGATGGACTAAGAGCCGAGTGGATATGTGTGTTCTAAGTTATGTCTATGCAAATGGCATGTGTATGAACGAACACACAGGACAAAGAAGATACATGTATGAATGGGATCCGATGGTTGTATTTGTTCTCATTAAATCCATCTCACATTGGGATGATGGTAATGTTAAAGTATAGGCGTATAGATTTTTTTTTCTTTTTTTTTCACGAAAAAATCTTAGAGTAAAAATAGCGACCGTATCGCTCGAGGCAATCTCTTATCGCCTACCATGGAATGGACATAAGAGAAAAAAATAGAGAGGGCAGTCTAAAGTGTGTTTCTAGGATAAAGCTTGAATAATAAAAATGAGAAATAATGAAAATATTCAGCTTGATAGATAAATGGATACAAATATAATAAATTAAACTATATACATGGATCTAATTGATTGTTTAATACCAGATCGTTCATTTTCAGTTCGTAAAATGTTTTTGAATAAAATAGAACGGGAGCTTGTACGTGACATTGCGATAATAGTTGCACTTCTACACATCACTTCGATTATATTACCTTTAATTATGTATGTATGTAAATAATTTCTAACCATTAACTTCCTAACAAAATGCAGACAAAATTACATGCACTTAATAACTAATTCTAGCTGCAGAGTAGGCACGTTAATTCAATTAAATTTGCTCATTTGTAGCCATTCAAATGTTTTTTATTAAAACTAATTGGCAAAGGTGCATTGGTCGTCGGTTGGCGATAGTGTCGGGTCGTCGTGTCGGTTTCCGTGGCGGGCAGATGGTCACTAATGTCTTCCTCTCGCGTACATTTGTTTAGACGTGAAATAATTGTTGTTGCTACGCTGTTTTTAAGGCTTATATTACTTGTTAACATATTATGTCAGTTACAAAGTAATAGTTTGAAATGATTGACAACGTTTAATGTTGGTTAATGGTTTCTGGAAGTTATGGAAGGCAATGGATCTAAAATAATTAAATCCACCCAGGATTGATTAACGTAGTTCTGATACCTCATTAGGAATCGAGCTTTGCTATATGGTTATCAAAAACTATGAACGACTCTGACAAAACTTAGACTTGAAAGAAATGCTTGCAGTTTTAGTGTCGGATTAGTTGAAATTCAGTCGAGATGTAAGTATGGTGCGTGTAAAATAAAAATAAAAATCTATATAGGCGCAAGAGAAGTTTTAAAAGTAAATTGTTTTGAGCCTTCCACAATTTATTTATTATTTTCCTATTTACTTTCCAAACAATATACATACGCCAAAAGAAAACAAAACAATTGTAGTTGCATTTAAAGTTAGCAAAATGGGCGGCCTTATTGCATGCTCTAGGCAATTTCTTACAAGCAACTTTTGGATGAAGATAAGAAAATGGAAAGGCAATCTTGCATACAGACTTGCAATTATAAAATTATGGCTTGATGTTTTACAATGGACAATATCTCTTTGCCCTCAAATCGAACCGCTGTCAAACTGTACTTCAAAATAACTTTACCACCTTTTAAAACACCTTATGTTAAACAAATATTTTTTACTTCTGCAATTAAAAATTCTAAGCGGCGTGGATAAAGGCAGGTTTACATCACTTAATAAGTTAAACGGTGCAAAACATGTTGATAAGCATCCGATATTAATTGGATGTACGATGTACGGCGCGACAACGGACACTGCCGACCCCTTCAATTACTGTGGCGTAATTATAAAGCTTATGTGAGCTGCCATCGTACAAATTATCGTCTGGAATAGTTTTACACTAGCCCATGTTACATAGAAAAACTTAGCGGCATTATTCACAGACGTTTTAAACCTATTTTAATGACCGAATGTTTTGTGTTCTTCGTTCAAACTGAATTTAAAAGTAGTGCGAAAGGGACATAATATTCGATAGTAAAATAGGTTTAAAAAATGTTTATCTTGAATCCTAATGCATTGATTCATAGGTAGATAACACATATATGTTTAATTTCCTTAGATTGTTGACCATTAAATGTCTTACAAATATGGTGGTACGATAATAAATTATTTTACACTTACACCATTTGACATTACACAAAAACTGAAATTTTCTAACATGGGAATGGAACCCCAGACCTGTAGGAGTTTCTTTTTTTAATAATATTACACGAACTTAATTGCTAGCGCCGGGAATATCAAAGACGCGCACGCGCACCAAACATTTATCTTGTATTATATTATGTATATCCTACTATTTTATTAGTCAATCCGCTATTATCCGTGGTTTCCTTAATAGTGTGAACGTGCCTTTATCCCCGCAGGGCGCATAACAACAAACACTGTCGATATGCACACCGCCTTATTTTAAATTGTAATTGCTGAACACAATTTAACCTTCGATGTAATGCGTTGAATTATATGCCCTAGGAATGCGATAGACTTAATACTTCTTTAATTTGTACGCGAATTCGTACTTCTTGTAATTATAGAGGCAATGTAATTTTCTTTATTCAGCTGTGAAAACGATAGCATCTTTTAAATTATATCGGAGAAACTGTAAATTTAGTATTACCAAAAAGACTATATTTACAGAAACTAAATTCGAATATTCAATTTAACAAAACAAGACATCTCACAGCCTCCGTGGCGGAGTTACACGCCGCCTATGAAACAAGAAGCCGCGGGTTCGATCCCAGCACCGAGCGAAATGTTTGTGCGGCTCATAAATATTTCTTTCGAGTCTGGGTGTTTGTAAGACCGAAAACTCTCTCATAGATCCTGCACGCACGACACAAGACTCAATCTTAGTGTGGGGTCAGGACTATGTATGTGACTGTTAGGTATAACTTATTTATTTATTTTAAGATTTCATTAAAAATAAGGATTTTACTTCAACTTTATAAATTCCTACATTAAAAAAAGCAAGTCACCAAGATACCCCCTGGACACTCAATGACAACAGCATCCAGTCAATTAAAGCGTACCTCACAAAACCTAATTATCCTTTAATCACAATCTTTTCTAAATATCAGTATCGGCGGGTGATTGACAGACGGACAGGCGAACTGATTGGATGTAATTACGGTGCATATTTTAATAACGCGTTGTTTGTTGGTACGACGTGACGCGTGCTGGGTGGTGACTTGCAACTTGCTGACTTAGTGTTTAGGTGAGGTTTTGTTGTTGACAAATATGTGTTAAAATGGGTGAGGTGAAATTAGACTGGTAGGGGATGGTTCGTATTTTTGAATAGAACAATATATTATCAATAAAAACTTGAAGGTAAGACACGATGAAAAAAAAAGACGGGTTGCACTCCGGGAGTGCCGGCAGAAGTGAAAACTTGATTATTAACGTTGAGCATGTTTGATATTTTGGAATGGTTAGGGAATAATTTTGCACCAATTGCTTTATCAGTATAAAAGTACTATCATTTATGTGGTAGAATACAATATTCATTTATTGCGCTATCGTACACAAACATGACAATTTATATTACATTAAAAATTTAACACTTTAAAACTATTACAATTATTTTACATTAAAAAGTTTATCTCTCCGAAAAATCAACTTTCATCCATAATTTCAACGACTTTTTCACCATCATCATTACCAGAACTATCATCGCCAATCTCTAAAACTGATACGATAGGTTTATGGTAGCTGAAGTAAGAAACGAACAGTTTTGATTCGAACCTATTTAAATGTCTAATAAAGACCGCATCAATAGTAGTTTTGTATTTCGTTGTGCTAAGATTGCGATCATTCGACATAGTTAAACCAAATTCATTATTTAAAAATTCAATTAATAGTTGATTTTTATCGTCTGCGAAGTTTATGTTGAAATCTCCACTCAAAATCATTGGCAATTCATCAAAGCTTTATAAACTGACAGCTAACTGACAGCTGTCTACTCTCCATCCGTCTTACGCTTTTTCGATCAGGTCACGTGTCCTGACGCGAGTTTAAGATTTTATACCCATTACAGAAAAAGTGCTCAACGCCGCTAAAGAAGTTTTCACTTCAAAACTAAATAAAAAAATACTAAGTGAAAATGCAACTGTTTTTATAAACAATACGAACACACCTATTCCGGTCCAAAAGACATTCTATATTTAAATTTTAAAAATCATAAAATAATCGTTATTAGTGTATTCCAAATTTAAGTATGGCAACCAACCAATGGCATGTGAAAAGGAATGGCATCCAATACAGTTCTCAAACAATATTTGCCATATACGTATGAGAGACAAATTGAACTTGTAGTAGTAGTAGTAGTCTTGAAGTATCAGTCACATATCGCTACGTCTCTTTTTTAATATTAGTCAATTATATACCTGACTAAAGAATACAAATATAATAATAGTTAAAAAAAACTAAAATACACGCTTTAATAAGATATACAACTAAAAAAGTAAAAATAATTGATACTGAATTTAAGATAAGAAAATGGAGTAAAATACATATATTTTATTGTTACAAAGCGTGGGGTGTTTACAACAATTACTTATCCTCCTGCACCCTGGCTGTATGTATTTTTATTGTAAGGTGTATTTGTTCTGTTAGGTCAGGTAGATAATTGACTAATATTAAAAAGGATACGTAGCGATATGTGACTGCAAACATGCATTATTGACGTGATCACGCCATCTATTAGTCAGTAGCAAATTATGTTCATCTATACGCCACCTAGTGGTCAGTAGCAATGGTCATCAATTATAAGAATAATTAATCCTGGTGAATCTAATCAGGATAACTATATATTTTAATCGAATTAGTGTATTGTCATCGGTCCTCAATAAATCTACAAAGTTTGAACGAAATCTGGCCGTTTAAAGTGGGTCAAAATCGCGCCCAAAGAAGTCGGTTACAAACAAACATACAAACATACAAACATACAAGTAAAGCTAATATAAAGCGTGTAAAAACCAAAAGAATCATAAATGAGTTGCAATTATTACAAAGCATTGAACAAGAGCGGTATTAATTCGACGGCGGTGTGTGCCGCGGGGTGCGGGGTGCGGGGTGCATTGACCGCGGCTGATTGATCGGATGATTGATTGACACGTGACGCGGCTAGCGATGTGGGCCACCATACTTGACCAGGAGTGTGACCACTGTTTTAAATTCGTAATTAAATGCATCATTTTTTGTAGTTATATTTTTTTGATAAAGGAAAATGACTGAACTGTATATCAATAGTAACTCATGGTATAGCTGTGCAATTGCACTATTGTGTTTTGTATTAAAGGACTTTGTAGTCAGAGTAACTACTGGATATATTAAAGACTTAACATCTCATGTCTCAGGATGGCGAGCGCGGTAGAGTGCCAAGCATCGCTTTGTAATTCAAGATGTTTTTTGGTCTTGCTACTTTTCATGAAAGGTCGTATCGCTTACGATCAGGCGAACGGAATGCTCTTTTCGCCATTCATAGCAATAAAAAAACTGCACTGGTTTGCATTTAATTCTTTGTAACACACATAAGACATCACAATACCGAAATAACATATGGAAACATATTAGAAATACAAATGGCGTTCGTAACTCAACTCACTGCCAGGCAACCATGGAATTTATAGGAAAAGGAGAAATATAGGGCAGTGTAAAATAAAAAGATTATAGCTTGGTAGAACAAAAATAGTACAGTCCAAAATGTATCTTAGTGTTGATAAAATAAGCTTGAAATATTATACTTATATTGTCACAGCTGTAACTCCCAGTAATTTCCTACCTGCGATGAAAATTGTAAACATTATAGACGAAGGCAAATCTACGAACACTTACATATGAATATTGGATACAAAACTCTGAAAGCTATGTAAATCATGAAAACATGGCCAATAGACCGTACCTGATTATGTTCATAAGTGGATATAATTTGTAACTATGTATTCAAATTAGTATTTACAGTGCTTTTTACGTGGGAACATGTTGGACCATTTAAAGCATTTACATACTTATTATGTAAATATGTGTTTAATTGAAAATTGCTAAGGAACATGCATATACGTAATGTTAAACTTGCAACATACAGAGGTAGGACTTACAAACTAAACTTTGGCAAAAACGCTATCTGTCAATTTGCTTTTGTCAATCACTTCAAACATGTTTAAAATAGATTTATATTATAACATACATACAAATATAAAAGGAGATATATTTTGGAATCTAGGGACTGTAAGAATAAGATGATGTTAAGCAATGACTGGTAAATAATGGAGAAACCAAGGGTCTTGCAATTTGATGAAGATTTAGATGTTTTTGAACTGAAACTAGATTAATTAATTATCAGTCTTTTCTAAATATATGTACAAGTACCTATACTGATTTTAATCTTAACACCGACATAGTGCCCGGATGTCACTAAGGTCCCTCATTGAAAATCAGTGCTGTGGTACTGCTTATGCTGTGCTGCAGTAATAAGCTGAATGAGGGTTCCTGTTGTTGGCACAAATAGTAACAGAATGTTATAGTCTTTCTGTTATTCATTATATAGTTAAATAATGTATATTTTTTGTAATACCTAATATTTTCTATGTTCTCGAGTTGGAATGTTGTTATTATTATTATTATTTTTGTTTATTTTGCTTTTGTATATTTTGTACCAACAATAAACTTTCTTTCTTTCTTTCTCTAATATAATTTAATTATTATGTTGAGTGCTGGATCTTAGTCCAAACTATGTTCCATCCAAAAATAATATATTAACGGTCTTTTTCATACACATTTTATAGATTTTTTAAGATCTCGAATATTTGGTCCCTTTCGAACCTCTTTTGAATTTACTTTGAGCGATGAATACAATAATTAAAGACGACGAGCTGGCTAAAGTTGAAGCAAGTCGCTGAATGCAGGCCGCTTCCAACATCGATGTGGAGATTCTTGAGGGAGGCCTATGTTCAGCAGTGGAATTCATGTGGCTGAACTGATGATGAAGAAGACAATATGTATGTTTATAAATCATGCAGAGTCTTTACTAAATATTCGTCTCCTAATTCTATCATTCCTGTATGAATCCTTTGAGACCAACTTCACAATCTTATAACGTAACATCACGATAGTATATTAATATCATAAATAACTTCCAAATGGACCTCAATAGCTCATAAAGATTTTGCACCAGAGACAACGAACCCGCGCAGATGATTTGCTCTCAATCAATCACTCTATTTTTGCACCCACTTAACCGACCTGACAATCTAAACAATGAAATTGAAAGCGATTTTTTGATGACCGACAAGTGAACTAGAAATAGAGGTAAATAACCTCGCAAAAAATACTTTTACAGTTGAAGACGAGAGCTGTAAAGCACAATGGATCAAATCATTATTACATTTAATGGCACCTATTATGTGAGCTTGTTACACTTGAATCCATTATTTTACCATCATACCATTAGCTTACCATCAGGCGAACGGCTTGCTAGTCTCGCCATTCATTGCAATAAAAAAAAGGTTATGGCAAAACCCCGGAAGACACGGAAATTATTTGTAGTCTCTTCAAGGTCCGTATAGTATACCACTCCGGGTGATATTTGCATACTATTCAAGTTGGTTTTACGCTTTTTCTGCCAATGCCTACGTATACTCCCAAATGAATGATGAACTAGAATCAACCAAATTGTTGGCTACACTATTATACTGGCTTAGTAGAATACACCAAAATCGGCTGCTAAAATTAAGTATTAAGTAAACTCTTCTGATCTGATTGAAGTAAATTCATGTCCAGACTTTTCCTAAATAATCGGGTCGGTGTCTAGGTTTATGTGAGACCACAAAGTCTCTCATAGTTTCTGATACCCACGATACAAGACTTAAATGATCTTAATATGTTGTCAGAACTGTGTATGCATGTAGGTGTATTTATTTATTTTCTAAATTAGCTAGAAAAGTGCCTACGCTGGACCTAACAAAACGAATAAACTATCAACAAGGATAATAATACTCACTGGGAGTATTATTTCCACCTGTAACCCCACCTGAAACCGGATATTGAGTGGCTCATCCAGTAATGCGACCTAATTATCTGGTTCACTATAACTGGTTTTTCGATATCCACATTCCAATACTTGCAATTTTAGTAAGAACAGAATGCTCATTTCTACCATCGTCACCACCAATTTCCAAAATCTCCAAACCGATCCAACGAGCAAAATGTAAACAATAACCAAATCTCCCAATCACACACGACAGGGTACAAGTAGCGCACAGCATCTTTACAAGTCATTAGAGGAGCCACCCTGAAGCAGGGGTGGGGGTGAGGGCGGCCCGCCCGTTTGTAATTAACCGAGGGCCATAAATTGACCGTAACTGTCATATCATATTGATTTAGTCCCGTGACTCCGCGTACGCCTTCGGAGTTTTCGCCCGCCGGGATGGGGTGGAAAAATTAAAATCGGATCTGATGTGCCAGGGTGAATGGTACCTGAGGAGTGAATGAGCGAAGAGAAATTTGGTAAAAATAAAAAGTATGAATTGGCCATAGACCCAGATTTTTCTCCCTAAATCAATTGATAGAGGCTTAGTGAATTTGGAGATGGTCATTCTTGTATTTTTCTTTCCATTGAATGTAGTCACTACGTCATAAAATAAATTGCATTATTGTTGCGTGTCCTAAGAGTACCAATGTATTCACATATTTATATTCCAGTCATATTGCGATCCTAAAATAAAATACAGTCCAAACTAAAGTCGAACACATTTAGAGATTCATCGAGACCAATTAAACAAAAAAAGCTACGTTTCTAAAAATGCCGCCTTGAATACCAGATCAAATCCAAATATTCCACGATAATTGAGCGAGGAGGAAGCGGTAATTTTAAAATATGCACCGGAACAGAAACACTCATAAACAAGTTTTACACAATTATAGCGTCAGTTGTCGATCGGCGGTATTTATCACGGTCATTGGGTAAATCACTCACAATCGAACATCAAACTTGTAATTAAGATATCCCACAGCCCACTGCTGGGCATGGGACTCTTTATTAAATTGAAAAATTCAATCTTCGTCCCACTATACTAGCCTACAGCAGTGCAGTTCGTATACACGACACCGTCAAACATCTTACGGAGAACTTATGTATGCCTGATTTCTCACGATGTTTTCCTTTACCTCAAACACAGCGATAACTCATGTTACTCCGCAACTATCGCTCAGCTAAACGAGCGTCCATCCCACAACTGCTTTAATTTATATATATTTTAACTAAAAAGAATTATGCAAGGTATTGTAAATATTTTCTTTCAACCACGTTGAAGTTTCACTCAATCAACAAAAATGTTATTCAATCGCTCCTTCGCTCATTCGTTTCTACAAATCTTTCGTTGGCAACATTAATTTGGGCGCGGAATTTTGACAGACAAAACAAACGCCGTGCAAAATTATCATTCGGGAATAGATCGAATTAAAAAAATGAATGAGTCACGCGGCGAGATCAGAATGATCATTTTCCCATACAACGGCCATTCCATATGCAAGTACTTACAATGATCTAATTTGGCCCACGCATACACACGCGCATGAATGAAGTGTAGACAGAATTATTACGGGACTGCAACGATTGAGATTGTCAAAACAACGCTAACTAGCGAAATCGAACAACATTTGGCCGGCGGATGATAGAAAACAAACATTTACTTGCCATTCTTAAACACATGATCCGATTCAACAAACATTATTGAACGAATTTACGAGCCATCGAGATCAAAGTCGTAACACAAAAATACGAGTTTCGGATAAAAATTCCCGCGCTGCCCAATGCGTAGCGCTATAGAGTCGAGAGTGGGCCGCGCGCGGACCACGGCGGGCGCAGATGCGAGTTGGTGGCCATATTTTTTTCGTAGGCAACAATCGCGCGCGGCCGGTGTTGCCACACGAAGCCGTTCCGTTCCTCCCTTACAGTTCCCGGTCGCGCTAATTTTGATTGAACATATTTTTTACGTTTCGATTACGCAATGTTTTTAGAAACATGAGCGATATGAGGTGATGATTGGTGCGCCGCTGTTTGATCAAAGACGGCCGGGATGTGATTTGAATGGTCCGGCGCGGCGCGGCGTGCCGGCGCACAGTCCGCCGCCTGCGCCTCGCCCCGTGCCAGATAGATTAATTGGTTGTTATTAACGCATTAGATCCTTTGTTTAATTTTTTATTACACCACTGGGAAAATAAGTAAAACGTACATCATCACGTTCAAACGTTTCCGCTGTATGTAATATTTTTTTACTCTCATTCAATTTCAACATCGATCAGCGATTTCAAATATTCCATTCTTGAGATATAAAATGAGGTATTGAGTGAGAAAATATCATCAGCAAAATCAGTTTGGTAATGAAATAAGCGAATGAATCCGATATTCGGATTGAATGGTTTCCCGTTCCTTCACGTTCGACATTGGCCGTATCCAAATGAGATTCATTGTAGCGAGTGTTTTATGAGCCATATAATAAATTAACATTATTTAATCACTAACGAAATAAGTGTGTCCGTGTATGCGTAAATGGAATGGTGTTTTTTCATGTTTGTTTTGGAATACTTTTTGCTCTATAAACTACTGGACCCACTAATGGACATTTTTGCATATCGTTAATCGATTTGAATCGATACGCTATTATAACATTGGTTGGTAGCTTTTGTATTTTTTATACCACTGCGTGGGAGTGGAGCTGTGATGAGGCCAAAGATCACTGAGTTATGGACACTAGACTAGAACTATTAAAAATAAAACAAGAATGAAGTCTTTATGGTTGAGCTAACGCTGTTATATTTATTGTTAATAATCATTTAATTATGAATATTTCTTATTCGTGTAAAAATATTTGTTTCCTTAATATTGTGTGAATAATTTTGATGACGAATTTTATTGTTGGTGAGAAAATATCGCAACACTTTTGTCCTATTACCGTAACCGAACTAACTGCAGCTACTTGTCAGCCAGTATGCATAAGGTCATGAATCATCATGAAAACTTTATAAAACAAACAATCGTTGATTTCCTTGTCCATGATAGAGATATTGCTAGACTATAATAACATAAAATGTTATTTTAACTGCACTTATAATAAATAAACTCAACAAATACTCACATAAGTAAATGATATTTTTTTTGTTCAGTGTAATCTTAAAGAGATTATAGATTTGTAAAATTATGTTTTTATCTTCATTAGCCATGAAGGGATTCAAATTCAGAGTACAAAGTAACGTTTTAATGCTTGTTAAACTATAGTACAATTGGAATATTTTAAGAAATATTTTACCTAAGACTTTACTTTTTCATTTGTGTGTTTATTTTTTATTTTTCCACTGTACTAATTGTAAACGATTCAAGCATAAGTGACTAATGATACACGCTTGACCTAAAATCTTTCACAAACATATCACAATCACAAAATTATTTTCCTACAAGATAACTGTAGAATAAGAATAGAATCTAGGAATTATTTCTCTATCTAGGTATTTGTAAGTAAGAACAAAAACGCAACACATTTCATATGGATGACATTAAGAACATACCTTACACATATATACTTCACTGGTCGTAGGTCTCTCAAATGTGAGAGTCATCTTGGGTACCATCGCAATGTCTATTTCTCCCGCAAAACAGTAGTGAAAATGCAATAGTGTTTCGGTTCGAAGGACGTTATAGTGAGAGTAACTACTGACTATGTTTAGACTAAACATCCTATGTATTAAAATGGCGAGCGCATTGGAATGCCAAGCATTGATTTGTAATTAATGGCGCTGTTTGGTTTTGTTACTGTCCCTGAGCAGTCGTATCGCTAACAGGCGAATTACATGCATCATCGTTATTTTAAATGACTATATAAAAAAAGAAGACAGTTCATATTGCTCAGGAAGTTTCTTCTTAACGGCTACAAAATGTTCCAAAGCAGTGGCGGCAGAAATTGCCGATTTAAAATATCTTGTGAAGGCCTATTTGAATGAAGAATATTTTGATTTTTAATTTGCATAATCGTCTTGCCATACATTACAAAAAATAACAGTTTTTATGACAACCTTACCCTCAGGAAATTCTTCCTCCTTTCCATGAAAGTACTAATCATGGTAACAGCAATTTTGAAGCGTCATAATATCTCCTTTAAGATCTAATCTCTGATGTAAAATATTGATACGATTTTGATAGTCACGACTCTGACTGTCCTATTATGGAATCGGAGTAAACCTGTCGGTTATCTTATTGACATCGATTACGTAAACGATTTCAAAATTAGCTTCAAGTTACTGAAGTACTAAATAGCTTTGCCGAGGATTTGATGAAGAGCTTAAAAGTATATTTGATTCGTGAAAAGCAAGAGAAAGCTGCATACTATGTGTATGCTGGTCTAGTTGGAAACGGAACGCAATGTCTAAATGGAGGTTCGATTTCTGGGCAATCGTGTTTAATTTTGTAAGCCCTATCGAGGTAATTTAAGTGGGTCTACGTGCAAACAAACTGGACTTACAAATTAAAATCGAAGATTCGACGCTAAGGCACTCACTTTTGGTCTTATTCTAGCTCTTCCAAGTGACATTATCCTAAAATTTGATTAATTAGTTATTATCGTTATTGATAATGAAGGAAAGCATCGTGGGAAAAGAGTTGTTACATGATTTATATGAGATGTTAAGTCTACCAACCTGTAATAGGTAGGTCAAGGTTGTGGATTCAGATCTGAATCCCAGTCAGCCTTCAGGTATGAATTAAGCCCTATGACTAGTGTTAATATAAGTCAAGTTAATTGATATTTTGTGTAACTAAAACAAACATGGAGAAAATCTGCAGATTTCTCAACCAAAGCCTCAAATATACTCAAATTCTACTAATATACAGTAGCTGATTAGCATAGTGGATTAAAAAACTAAAAATTATCTATTTATTTATTTATTTATTTATTTAGTATATTTGGAACACCAACAGCACAGTATACATAACATTTTTAAGGAAATTGAACAATTGGTCTAATACTGGTACACGTGCCAGTAATAGGCAAATTATCCTCAGAAAAAAGGTGAATATTATGATATTAGTATTATTACTTAATTCCATATTATTATAACGATTGATTTCTAAAAACGGATGTTTTATTATAAAACTATATTATGATTATACATTGCCAAAACAGTTTATTTTCAAAAAAAATAAACTACAAACTCAAAAGAATATTAGAAAACTTAATAAAAATCTACAATAATACATGGACTTATACCATATGCGTCACTAATAGTCGCTAGCGCCATCTCTTTCAATATGTGCGATCTTTTGCATATTATACTGTCCGAAATTTGACTAAATAGCATATAATTTTTATTTGACTATTAGGTAGTAATTATAAACTAAAACATAGGTATACTTTTAAAATAAATTAGTTAATTACCCAAGCAGTAAAATAAAAGCACGCAAAAATAACCAAGGCAGTACAGATGCACATGCTGTCAAAATCATCCGCCATCTTGAATAACCAACAAATTTTAATGAAAACGTTCCGATTAAAATATTAATTACAAAATGTTAGTGCAAATAAAAAGCACGTGGAACATATCTCGTATAATGCGAATAAAAATAAATATTACATAACCATTGGAAATAATCATGGCTGATGATTTATGCCGGTATTGACATTGGTGCGCGCGCGCAGCCGCCATCTTGTGCTAATTGCCGCGCTGTCGTTAAATCAGTCACTCGGACGGATGGATATCTGTTTTTTCGGTTACAAATTGATAAATTGTCTTGTCTTACGTACACATCTTTGACTACAAAGACTTTTACTAACACTAAATGACTTAAACATTAGTTTGGCTAGCGATCAGACAGAAGTTGTACGCATCTTTTTCGAGCGACAATTTTGTGTTTTTATTTCTTAATTTTAAAGGAATAGATCTCATCTACAGGGAAGAAGACATGAAGGATACAACACGCCTTTCATCACATACCATCCAGGCCAGCGTTAACAAGTTTCTATCCTATTTCTTAACTTTCCTATAACATTTTGCACTTTAATTGACCTTTAAATGAATCATAATAGTGGAAAAAAAAAACAAATCAATTTTTATAATTATTCATCAAACACATAAATACAATAAAATTGCAAACAATAACTTATACTTGATTTGCCTTCACATTTATAGACATGCATGAAACACATTTTTTTTAACTACTCAACAACATTAGAGTTTCTCAATGCAGCTGATTTTTAATTAAAAACTAAATTAAATATAGACACCTGCGTACAGCGACAATATTCCTACTTGATAGGTTTAAAATTGTTTCACCAGAACACGTCAATGTCACGCTGACATTTCGCGGCAATATCCCACAAAGGAAGCGATTGTCAGTATAAAGTAAAATATGCGCTTCTTAATTGTGTATCGAGTGTAAAGGCAGATGACCTGTCGACCTGCTGATGGTGAGTGGTCACGGTCAACGCGGCCAATGTCAGGGCAACGCGCAAGCCTGCCCTGCCCAAATATTCATACTGATAGTTTGTATGTGGTGTGTACATAGTTATATGTAATGTGTAGTTTTCGTGGTCACACATTTAGACAATTTTTAGCTTATATTCCTGAAAGAAAAGAGCATATACATTTTAAAGTAAAATTAAGTAATATAATATTATTACTCATTGGCTGATACCTGCCTAAAATATAGCCTCACTAACTTTGGCACAACATTCCAAACGTATTAAACCAAGTACAAAAACTCCAATAAAAACTTATAAAAATATATATTATTACCTCCGATTTTATAATTACCCTTTGGTACCATTTGCCTAAGGATGATTTCTTACAAATATTTTGATGTATAAACTACACAAATGATACTTGTATGATGGTAAAGCAGTTTAACGTTTCACCACAAATAGTGTTTGTTAAGAATGTATGAAACAAGGTGACAATTTTACATTTTAGTTTTATATGTAAGTAAAATTTCTACAACCACGGTCTACCCAATAAAATTCACAAAAGTTCAAATATGTGGTCAATACCAAATATTATTTTGTCATCGCTTATTTGGACTGAAACAGAATGTCACAGAAGTCGCACGTTTGATTCCTACGCATACTTTAACTTTTCAAAGTTGTATATATTCATAGGAAATTAACTCGCACACACGGCGACGAAACTTTTTTGCACAACTTTTAAAAAGCATGCGACATCTACCAAACCACAATAGACCTATATAATTTATTAAGTATGGGCATTGTCGTTCAATACTCAGTTTGTGACTTACTTTGCGCGCCTGTGCCATTTTTTTTGCAGCCTAAATTGCGTCCCACTGCTGGGCAAACTGCAAAAGCCTCCACTTTTTTCCTCCATTTGACAGTCTCAGGCGAGCTCTTGCCATTCTGGCTCAAATGCATTAACTCATCTTTTCACCGCCTTTTCGGTCTTCCGCGTTTTCTCCGGCCATTCGCAAGAATCCACCTTATAGCCCAGCCTACGATATGCTTTACGAATAGTTGTTTACTTAATTGATTTATTTATTCATGATTGCATATTTGTCCACTCCTTTGTTATTGTTTTTCCAATATATTTATGTATTTAGGAGCATAATTATGTATCGTAAAAATAAAAGATCATCGTCTGAAACTCGTTACTGTCATGACAGAATTGTTTAGTGATTTTACCTCATGGACAGAGCAGTGCTGTCAAATAGCCCACTGAAGTATCGAATTACATGTCTTTTCTAAACAAATAAAATATATAAAATATACGTTTTGAACTATGCATAAATTTAAAAAATAACAGAAAGAATACACGAACATGCCATAATGACTTAACTGTTATTATACCAGTGTTAACTCTTTTCGGACCGACATATAAATAATGGTTCTTTTATTATCATTTGTAAGATATATTCGCCAGATAATGTCGTTAAGCATCGTATTACCATTTGTTCCTATTTGAATATATTATATTATGTTATTAAGCCACTCTCAAATTGTATTCTATTGTGTTTATATCTCAATTTATACAGAATAGAACTATTATTTTAAAGTTGTATAGCCTCCTTCCTAAATAAACAAGACAACATTTTTTTTCTTATGTATATTATATTATTTGAATAACGTACATTTTAATTTTCCGTATTTTCCCAGTTCCTGCTGTTATTTATTTCATAAATAATAAGTATTATCCTAGTAAGGGAACACACGTATCCACAATAAACACGTCTCCACAAAATCATTCATGTATTATATACTTTTAAAAGTTAATATTGTGTAACCAGAAATTTCACATAATAACATTTTACAGACATTGCATTATTTTACACGATATTTTTCTGGGTGTTCTATTGGCCAAGTCGTGCTTGGTATTTCAATCCTTTTTTTGGCACGGCATAATGACTGCAGTGCACCTGAAGGTAAGGCAATGCCTTCGTAATTCGTATAGTGTCGATGGCATCAAACGGCGGTCCCATGCTATTTGAGATAATTATACCAACCTTCAAGATGCTTCAATGCCGTTCTACAGATTACTACACAAATAAATGTTTCGGGTCTGGGCTTAGAGCCCGAAATGTCGCTAGCATTTTTTATTATCTACGACCTAGGTCTTATCTTAGTGTGATGCCAGAACTTAGTAATAATAGTGTGTTATAATTTATTTCCAACTTCTCCTATTAATTTAACTTTCTGATTGATTTCGTTGCGGGTTAAAGACAAGTTAGACATTCCCGGAGACTCGCCGAGCTTCAATGCTCGGTGTCATTACACTGCCACTACGTGTCATTACGTGCCACTGTTGATCCTGCGACACAGGAGTTACAGTGGCGGGTGTGAGGGCGGGACAGTCTCCACTTCTAGTATGACTGTTGGTTGTACTTATAAACGTAAAACGCAATAGTGATATGTAAATGCAAAGATGTAGAAGATATTTAATAATATTGAGTTAAACGAGAATATATGGTAAGTATGGTGCAGTAGAGACAAGCCTGGCTACAGGATGGAACATAAATAGCTCAAAAATTGTACAACGAGTAAAATCTATACAAATTAAGGATACAGTTAATTTTAAAGGCATAAGCGGATTTCCTAAGATTTTGATGCCTCTACAAAGAAAAAAAAACTATTTCCTCGTTGATTGCCGTATTGTGCAATTCAGTGGCACAACAAATCTTAAGCAGGCTGTTACATTACCGACTACATAGTATATTAAGAACGGTGTATTTTATTTATTTAGTTAAGTATATGTTTTTTATTGTACACCACGAAGGCACATATATTAAAACTAAATTAGAATAAGTACAATTGGCGACCTTATTGCACAAAGCAATCTCTTCCAGGCAACCTTTGGATGGATTTATTACAGTTTCTTATTATAGCATATTATATGCCTTCATTTAATATATCATTAACGATACATGATGCATGTATATCAACATTCAAATTCCAAAAAAAGTAAAAAATAACTTAACAATTACTCGAAATGTTTTTTCACAAGCGACATATCTGCGGCTGTCAAAATATAAATTCACTTGACCATAAACATGTATGAATCCCACAGATCAATCCCACCGTTTGTCATGCACGTCGTGTTGGTACCATATCGCTATAAATAAGCGTGTGAGTTCCATAAAGTTGTCAAAAAGCGTACGTTACGCGCACATGTCGCGACATATGGCTGACGACGCCACTTTTACAACTGATCAATTATATGGTGGACAAATTCTTTTGGCAGGTGGATGTTATACTTATAGGTGACATAGATATACATATATAACAAGCCTGGATGATAAAGGGTAAGCAGAGGTACAATGAATGAGTACTGAGTTGTTACACCCACAATACCTTGGTATAATTCTATCCCAAGCTGTGATAAGTAATGTGCTGTGTTAAGATTGTACAATAATCCCAAATCCTCTTTCTAAGAAATTAATAGGTGCAAAATCCATTAAACATTTTTTTATGGATTTAAATATCACAATATTGACGCCGACTGCATCTCATAGGTTACAACGAACATTTTTAGGAGAGGACTACGTTCATAAGTTAAGTTTCTATCTAAAGAATAATGCTGATTATGGTGATACCTGTCACAAACTGAATATATATCTGAACATATATAGGCTGGTGATTATTAATAAATATATCCAGGAATATTTGGTCTCGACAGCTTCAGGACAGAAAGTGTTAGCTGTAAGTTGGATACTTTAAAATCAGTTCAAAGTCAATATTTTTTAATTATTCAAATTAATTAATAAATTATTCATATGGATAAAAAGTTAAAAATGAATAACGCTGACGGGCTAGTATATAATAAATAAATACTCCAAACAGTCACATACATAGTCCTGACCCCACACTAAGATCGAGTCTTGTGTCGTGGGTATCAAGAACTACGAGAGACTTTTCGGTCTCACAAACACCCAGACCCGAAACAAGTACCTGTGGTTCACACAAATATTTGTCTCGGTGCGGGGATCGAACCCGCGGTCTCTCGTTTCACAGCCGGCGTCTAACCAACTGCGCCACGGAGGCTGTCAATAGACGCAACAACAACGCAGTTCTGAACATATAGGGCCACAAGTCTTGAGACCTTTTAAAAAAATGTGACATACTTTTTGATCGGTCAACACCCAGACCCAGAACAAATATTTGTGGAATTCACAACCATTTGTTTTATTTCGAAAACCGAACGAGTAGCCTCTGACTTACCTCTAAGGTACCACTAAGGCTGTAATTACTAAACTGCTTTTTCTTAAAACTATTCGGGTTGCAATATGATCGTTTTAAGTATGTGACATAGTTTGAGATATTCACAATGAGTGGGCCGCAACTGAAATATTGGCCCTGTTTATAAAAGCTATTGTATCTTTGGGAAACTCGACAAACTATTACTGAAATTATTGACTACCCTCTCACAAATAGACAAGAGTAACTTTTATGAATATGTATGTAAGTATCCAAATGAAAGAATGTTTAATTCGCCGCATTATTAATTGCTTTTGTACTAGTCCGAATTCTTGCAGGCAGATGTATAATATTAATATATAACGGTATGTGTGTTAATAACTTTTCTTTTTGTTTTCAGTGAATGGTGAGACAATCATTCCAATCGCCTGATGGTAAGCAATACGACCGCTCATGGACAGTAGCAAAGCCCAACAACATGAATTACAAAGCAATGCTTGGCATTTGACTGCGCTCGCCATCCTAAGACATAAGATGTTAACTGGAATTCTTTGGATGGTTTCTAAATAAAAATATGACTTTTGTATTCTCATTGAAGATGGATGAAAGAACATGGATCACGTTGGCGTGATATTGTAGAAACATGTATATATTATGTAACTATATAAATATGGTATATGCATATATCTTAGAGTATTTATAATATAGAGGGAGCGCTGTCATACATTCGCGTCTTAAAAACGTTGATATTTTCTTGTTCGTAATGTTGGTAGTGCTCCTATATTAGTGAACATTGAATTCTATATTTAGCAATAAATTGCTAAAATTCCTTTGATAACCGAAATTATATTTAGCTATTATCCTTTTAAAACGAGTTTAAGTAATCCTAAACTATTTATTTTTACTTTTCTTTTCCAAGTAATTCATGTATGTTGGGCAACCTGTCAAATATCAGCCAATTGGAGGGCAGAAAAAGGTGGCCCGGCACCACCATTTTTATCTACGTTTTTGAAGTACCAGCGCCCCCTTTATATTATAGATACTCATGCATGTTTATGTATATATGTTCGAATATAATTATGGAATATTTAAAATTATCCGTACATATGACGCTGCCTCAACATTCAGTATTTTCTCTTATATTCATCATTTATGGTTGTGTATCAATTGCCTTGAGCGATAAGACCGCCAATTGTAGTTTTTTTTTTCTTTTTATTGTGGTAAGACGATTTTGGTTATTAAAAAATATTTCTTTTATTTATTTAAAGATACATAATTTTATAATTGACTTGTAACAATGGTACGGACTATTTTGATGAAAAAAAGGTAGATATGAAAATGTATCATATGAACCATCAATAGATAGGACCATTGTCAAACCTCTATAATAAAAAAGGCTGTTTTTATTTGACCTAGAATGCGGCGGTCTTTCCGATTACATTATTTATTTATTGGGCATAGCTCGGGCCCAGCAGTGGGGCATATACAAATTGGTTTAGGAATAAGTTTGAAAACAATCAAAGTATCATATATCGTTGTTATGTTTATTATACTACAGATTTTATTGTTACAATAATACCTATGATAATTGTGGGATAAACTTTGAGGTGTAATTTAAGTGAAATAATTAGTACATTTCTTATAATGTTGCGTGTTAAATAAGGACATATTTATATTTACATATACCTACATACATACAATAAATATTAAATAGCCGTTGGTATTTCTTATGAATCATGAAATCTTCTTCACGCTTTAAGTACCTATAAGACTAAAAATATTTATTTGTTTATACTTTTGTTTAATTTAAGTGCTTGGCAAAAGTAATAATTAAGCAAATACATATTTCCATCATAATAAGGAAACGAATTATTCCGTTCAAATACGCAAGGTTAAAGAAATATTTAGAGTGAATTAGTTGATAAAATTCAATTGTTAATGTTTATTTACCTCACGTCATATTATTGCGTAATATTGTGATATTTCATCTAAATCATATTCCCAGCGACTAGAAAACTATTTGGCTATATTGAATAGTTAATGAAATATTCAAAATATAAAAAAAAGAACAAAAAATTTCGAGATGTAAAATAAATCATTCAAAACTTAAATTAATAATTGCAAAAATTAAAACAATTTATAAAAACACGCGTTCTATTTTTAAATTCAATTGGCAAAGAATGTATTCCATTTTTGAAATTTGAATTGTGTGGTGTTTTGAAAAGCATGTGTGTTGTGTCGGCGGCGCGGCTCGTCGCCCCGCCCCCGTGCTCCCCTCGCGAGGCGCGCGCGACTCCCGGCCGCTGCCACCGCGCATCGGTGCAACATCGGCAAAGATGGCCGACCGGGACCCAACGTTACTATCGTGCATGCGCCAAATATTGTATTAATTAACTCTTTGAGTTTTCATATAGGCCTAATTGTATAGAAGAAAATGAAAAGTTTCGTGAAGTAAGTTCTAGTCAAAGTCAAAAAATAATTTGTTTGGATTTTATAGTTATGCTATAAAATCCAAACAAAAAAATGTAAAATCTTAACTTCTACATGTCATCTTAAACTTGCATTTTTTTTTTTGAGTGTTTATTAATCAAAATACTTTCCTAACTGTTAACAATTTTCAAAAGATGCGGTAGAAGTGCAAAAGTTAGTCTCAAAAATATCTCAAAAGATGGATCAGGACTCGGCGGGTACTTAAAAAACACTTGTATTTATAAAGAAACAGTATTGGCAAAAATTGCCATATGAAAACAGGCATAGTTTTCAAATCTGAAAGCTTGAAGGTAAATATTCCACCTGTCCGTTATGTAGTTAATATGATAAAATAGCAAATTATATCGGATATCGTGGGCTAAATGTTCGTTTCGCATGTACATATTCCGGGCGCGCTCACGACACAGCACCGTCGCGGGCCGCCGCCGCATCCTCACTGCCCGAAAACCGGCAGTTTCCAAACTTTTCCCAGACAAACACGCGACACAAACTTGCAGGCTCCGACCAAAACTGTTCAAACTCAGTTCCCGTGACGAGCACACGCACCCCGACAGGTGACACTCTCCAAACAAACGTGTGGAAACTTAAAAAGCCATAAAAATTCTATAAACACACACGATCGGAGCCTTTGTCACGTATCAGTAAAATATGCTCACCTTCCAGTCCCTATGAATATTGTAATGTTGACAGACGGCCTGCGCTGGCTGCGGCTGCCGGTGCAGCGACGTCGCTCGCACCACCTATGCAAGCAACGGGCCCCTCAGCCGGTAGCGTATCCTTTGTTTCCCCAACTTGTATTTGTTTTCTGCATACGTGAAACGAATACTTGAGCACATCAAACAGCACGCGCGACGTCGAACCTCATTCCAATCCATCAATAGGCAACTCAAACAACTGTGGCTCGTCCGAGGAGGCGCGCGGGTAGTGTCGCCGAGCGAGGGCGGTCACTGCCACACTAGTCACAAACTGGCACTAAGTTGTCAGCACGGAGTTTGGCACAACACGTGAACTCGTCGCGTACGGAGGGCGCGCGGACGCGGACGCGGGCGCGGGGAGCGTCGCCGGGCGCGGTGCGGTCGCGTCGCGGGCCGCGGCCGGAGTGACGCGCCGGCCGCCCGCCAGCCGCCCGCGCGACGCCAGCGCCCGCGCGCCCGCCGCCAGAACTAGCCGCGCCGCCGACACATGCACCCGCCGCACCGCCATACTGCACCGACACCGCCGACACCGACGCTGCACCGATGCACCCGTGCACCGGCCATCCGCATACTACATACTTTTCCTAATTCTACTATTGTATTTAATATTTTAAATAATATTAACTAGTGTTTTCCTTTTTGATCAATGTGTCAAAATAATATTCAGATTTTTGAAAATATTGTACAAATTAATTAAGTAGTTTGAATTTTTCGTTTTTACAAAATATACACCGGCACACATATGTAAGTATAAAAAAGTAGCATAAAAATATCAGCATTGTTTATGCAGTACAAAATTACCTGTCATTAAGTTGATCGCACAAAGTAAGTATGAAAGAGCGTTGTCCAAACATTTGAAACTGTAGCGAGTATTGTCAAAACACGCCGCCCGCGCCCGCTGACGTGACCTTGCAGTGGCGCGCGGAGTTGTCCCGCTCGCTCCCCCCCGCCGCCGCCCCCGCCGCCGCCCCCGCTGCCCCCGCGCCTCCGCCCCGCCCGCGCCGGGCGGCGTCAGCCGGCCCCGCCCCCCGCCCACCGCGCTACACCCGCTTTTTACCTTTTTTCCCGCGTCGGTAATTCACTTTCGTTCCGATTGTTGTTTGTACCTACGTTTTGACGATTCCAAATTCAAAATTAAACAATAATTATTATTTTAAAAATTATATTGCAGTTTATGTGGAAATAATTTTAAACATTATATTCGATTAGGTATCTATTTATTTGGTGTTCTGAATATAGAATTGTGTTTTAATTTTTTTTAATTAAGTAGTTTAAATATTTTTATCGCTATAATTAGCGTCAAAAACAAATGGTTGTTAAAGTAATGTCGTTATAAATATTAATATACCTACTTCAAATAAATTAAACCTTTGCTCATTAACCGTTCTGTGTGGTGTTTTTAATGTTCTAAATTCTAATATTATAGTCTTTTTCGAAGACGTATTTTAATTAAATACAATGAATTTCAAATTAATTATTTTAAATAGATATGTTGTTGCAGTCATTCAAGCAAATAAGACTTTTTAGTATGAATCTGACACATTTTCTTGTAAACATGCATATTATGTACCTACTGCAATTAAGTCACACTTTGAATATGTCAGATCAATAAATACTCTAGTTTTTTTTAACACTAACAGATGCTTTAAAATGACTACATTAGAATGGGAATTAGGTGTATATAGATATCCAGATGGGTTATTCTTCGCCGTGAGATGGTTATCAGCTAAGGCCAATAGATAATGCCGTTGACTCAAAACGTTGAACTTGAATAACGTTTGAATCAAAATATAATCTAACTCCAAACGTGGTAGGTACATTTATGTGAGTCACCGTTACGGATTCTTAGCTATACCTACCATATTTTCGGACATAATACAAAATGTCCACATGTAGGTACCTACCAAGGATTCTAATAACTATGATTTTTTTAACACACTAGGTACGTACCTATAACATTAAGTTCTTATAAACTGATATTTTCTATAACAATGAAACAGGTATTTTTAGTTTCCCTAATTAATTTGCATAGGGAAAAATATTGAATGGTGAAATTTAAAAATAATAAATAATTTAAAGAATAGTGCAAGAAATTCAATTACGTTTACAGAACCAAAAAAATAAAACACCACCCCAATTTCCATTTGTGTTTATCACTCTTTAATATTATCTAATAAGACTAAGACAAACTCAGTATTCTGAATACTACAATTGACTTATAAGTCTCATTAGTGCTAAAATATACTGGTCTCACAGAAATTAAAATTTCATAGGTAATGTTAGAAGCTATGCCATACAACACCTTACTGCTCTGCTACTTTTGTCCGGCTCAAAAAACTCTTTGAAAGATACTTAGGTAAATACAGGACGGGAAAAGGGAGAAAATATTACATAGGTACCACATACATTACATGTTCATTGGTAGGTCTCTCATAAGTGAGAGGCCGCCTAGGTAAGTACGACCGAAATGTTTTCTCCCGCCAAACAGCAGTGTGAATGCACTGTTCTGTTCCATTTTGAAGGACAGTATGTATTGTATAATACTGGACAGTATTTACACAATTGCACTGGACATAAGACTTAACATCTCATGTCTCAGTATGGCGAGCTTAGTAGAAGGCCAAGCATGTCTTTTTAATTCATTGAGTTGTTTGATTTTGCTATTGCCTATAAGTTGTCATATTGTTTACCATCAAACAAACTTCATAAAAAATAATTGCAATAAAAAAACAACTGCAGTCTTTACGTTCCTGTCCATCAAAGCCCATCATCAAAACTATAATTATTATATTCTTCATTGACTTTAAACTAAGGTAACGAAATTATTATAAATCCTTCAATACTTACAGACGATATGGCGGGTAAACCGATTTAGATATTTTTTTAAATTGAAAAACTCAGAACTAATCGACATGGGAATCGAACTGTAGACTTCACGGTTCACCGCACATTACGTTGTTAATACACAAATGAATAGATAATAAATAAATAATAAATGCACCCAGCAGTCACACATATCGATACCTCGGGTCTAAAAGGACGTATCACACGTGTTTTTCTTTCTGCATTTTGAATTTTAAATGTACGTATCTACAGTTCGATTTATATTGTAACATGAGTATGAAAGGCTACACGGGTCTTTTGATTACCAATTCCTAGTCTCAAACACAATTTTCGTCTCGGTACTAATTATAATCGTGACTTACAGATTTAAAATAGGCAAGTAATACATAGCCACTAAGGACTCAAAATACAACATTATATTAATTTCCTTACACATCATATACAGCGAAGTCATTGTTCATCTAGGTGAAAAAAAGAGAAAAATAAATATGTATTTGTAACAAGCAATAGTTCACAGCTATACTTATATTTTAATAAACTTTAAATATAGTACTAATACAATAGAGTTCGTCACAAAATTTGCGCTTGTGCTTGAAGTAAAACCAACGCTGGTCTTCCACAAGCTCAGTAAATGAAACAGGTGTCGAAAACATAACATAAAATAATAATAATCACCTAAGATAATCACAATAGTACGTAGACAATGTCTGCCTGTGCCTCAACAATCCCGGATCTCAATTGAGGGGTAGAACAAAGAAGCGCTGGCTAAATGTTGTCAAGGAAGATATTAGGATCATTGGCCTTAATTAAGAATGCCCAAGATCGGGCGACATGCAGAATACTCAACCTATATCCTGGCACGGTCTGGGATAATACCAGGTAGAAGGAAGAAATAACAGAAGGTACACGTCATCTGCTCAGACATGGGTAAAGTATAATGGTGGCTTTCTCCATTCAACACAATTTAACTTGATTTCTATCGTATGTACGTCGGTTAATTGCGCCCTTCCGATCCCAGGAGGGAGAATCCAAAGAGTAGATATGTAGATGTTACTGACCTTTCAACTCAGCATGCTTCTGATGATTCTTGGTTGGGTACTTAGGTGTATCTGGAACTTCCTTATCTCGGCGTACCGACAAAAGCCACACAGCATTCTTCAAAAAGAGTGATACATTGCTTGCCAGGGTCAAAGTTGCCTTGGATCTTATGTCTCAACCACTGGGAATTATATATAGGTAACTATTTTTACTCAATGAAATAAAACTATTTTTACTTATTTTTTACAGTTTTCTATGGGTAACATTCGCGTAGTTCTAAGAGAATATTAATTATACCCCTTTTTAAAAATCATACCAGCCTGCATCCTACAATTAATTTTGATATAAATTAAATTACAAATATGAGGCGATCATTGCAAAACATGAAGATACAATAAAACCAAGCATCGCCAGTCGTAAAATGGCTGCGTTTCCCTCAATATCCTTTTATTAGGTATTAAGTTTAAAGTCGGCTTATTAACTTGATATATAAGGAGACAACATGGTGGTGGATGTCCCATCTCAATACAACGGGTTCCATTCTGTTTTATTCATGGACTAGATTTTATTCGCGAGTATCAATCGCGAGCTCGAAATAAATCTAAGATATAATTATTTTAAAATATCTACAAAGGACTCTACCTATAAGCAAAAATATCACAAAGCAGCATGTAGATTTTGAAACAGACATACTTATCTATAGATTTGAAATAATTTGCATTTGTGGGATGAATTATCATTTGTCCATTAGATCATTATTTTTACAAAATAGGTGCAAAATTCAAATTGAAGTCGAAAATTGGCATTACATTTTAACCAAAAAAATAATGTATAACTATCAATGGTGGCAAAGCATATCTCACAACTTTATATTGTTTATTAAGTTAAATTTACAAACGGACAAATAAACCAACTTTTTCATATAGAGGTACTTTATCGTCCCTCGAGCAAGGACGGATCGTTCCGATCGCATTCTCGTAATAACCGAATATATGAACATTCAGCCTCCAAGCGTTGACAGATACTTGTTCGATGAACTGAGCCAATCACATTACGTTTAGTAATACTTATTTTGGTTACAATTGACATATTTCTATATTTGAGTCAATTAGTGGTAAAATGTCACCAAAAAGCCGCTATTGCAGTTGGGGCGATGATTTTCTGAAGAGCTTAGAAAACAGGCAGCTTTTCCTGTTACAAAAGACTAATGCAGCATTATTATTGCAGGGAATATAGTTGATATTAAACACAGAAATTAAAATGTTATTAAACAACAGACAAAATCTAATGCTTTTGACTAAAAAATCTTTTGAGATCTATTTAGAATATATGAAAATGAGCACGCTATTTCTGTCTTCAGCAGCTAAATTCTGCGATGCCTAAGTAAGTATTTAAGTTCCAATGCAAACGTCACAAGCGATTAAACTTATATCAACAGTTGACGCTAAACAGACTTGTCGCGACACTGGTCCTACTCAAAAATAAGGGCGTGCGAGATCATTGACACGTTAATAACATCAGAATTCGTACGAAACTCACAAACTGGCGGCAATTGCCACAATCAACATAAATCCGAGCGTTATCATTCACGCAGCCGATTGGTTATGTCATAAAGTGGTAAGTTTACGCCGCGACGTAGGCAAACTAAATATAACCCTTATTACAATCGTAAATGTGTGGGGTTTTTAAGTCCCACCGGTGGACATAATGTGCGGTGTTTATGGGCGGTGCACGCAGATTTATCCTGTATTCACTTAATCGCACCTCGCACTGACGTGACGGGTTCTTGGCGTTTTGGGAAATGTCGCGATGGCTTTTATTTTACTTGGCTTTAACTTATGAGCCAACGTATGACAAGGTTTTTAATAATAAGATATTAATAAAAATCTACACTCATATAGAAAGTGTACTTTTGTACCTAAGTCTAAGTTCGTGATGTATGGAGATTGCTAGCGACATACCCGAAGCATGCTGAAGGCTTGCATTCTACAACTTCTTTAAGTAATTTAATTTAATTATTAAATTGCTATGCCACTATGCCACTATGCCAGGCCATAATAAAAAATAAAAAAAATTGGTCCTTTTGTAAACCATTTACTAGTGAATAGTGATAATCTCTGTTTTTAAATCGGCAAAAAGTTATGTAAATCAACGAGAAAGCAATGCCTAAAAGATTTATGGAAGAATATGGAAGAAAGATTAAAGGATTTTTTTCGAAATGAACGCATATATAGGCAAACATAGTCCTTGCAAACTTCAATGACATACAGGGTTAATACTTTGTATATTACTCGTATTTTATTGAAGACAACTTCTCACCTAATTACTAGGGTTTCACAATCAACACAGGTTCAATAACCTCTGATCCCTAAATCAGTTACCAATCCAACAACATGAAGACAAAAACACCCACTCATAATGTCATATCGAACAAACAAACAGACAAACAAAACAATCCATCAAAAATCACTCATCCGTCTCGCGATGAGCCCTGGCCGCGGCAAAAATTACTTACCACCATACCTATATCCTACATCCTTATTGTTATAGTACTACAGTTCAAATTCGCGTAAATAACACTTAGTAAGTTGCATGTACGAATAATCTATATGTAATTTAGGCTCGTAAAAATCGGTAATTTTCGCGGTGCAAGCCTGGATCTGTCATCACGGTGGGTTTGGTTTTATGGCTCCAAATTATACGGCAGCGGGTTCGAGCGCCGGTCGGGACTGGCCATGTTGCGAATCGTGTACGTGTCTTTGTATTTAACATTTGGCAATATCGCATTTTGAAATCAAGAAATAGAAACAGCAGTTTAAATGCATTATTGTGTTTCGATCTGAAGGACATTGTAGCCAAAGTAACTACTGGATTTACTAAGATTAACATCTTATATCTCAGGATGACGAGTGCAGTGGATTGCCATGCGTTACTTTGTAATTAAAGGTGTTGTTACGTTTTGCTAATGTTCATGAGCTATCGTATCGCTTATCATCAGGCGAACGGCATGCTCGTCTCCACATTCATTGTAATAAGAAAAAAACGCCGCTTCCGATAAATTTCTTTGGAAATCACGGGAGGAAGCTTCTTTGTACAAATCTTCGCAACGTGACAAATATTTTTGTGACTAACAGTTTTTGTTTTATATCAAGGTGCTATGACATGGAAAAGTCATAAGCAGTTGTTGACACAACGAATCCTACCAGATGATCAGAACAATCTGTGCAATTATAGTGGTCATGAATTTCTGACTGATAGTATCTAATTGTACGGTTGCTGCGACGAATAAAAAGCTAAATCGATTATAATTACACCTCTAGAACAACTGAGTAAATTAGGGTATTTCTTATCGTATATAAGTTAAGAAAAATAAAGAGTAAAAATTAAAAATATACATTGCAGCCAAGGAATTCAGCATAACAAGTTGATGAGTTATTTATTAACTTTGCTTATAGGTTGTCTGCTGCTATAACGTTCAAACCCGTTACAAATAATTAATCTATTAAAGACATGTTTACCTAACGATTAATTAATGATCAAATAATGTTAGAATTACCACTAATCTAATTTAATATTCCACGAACGGAAACATCCGTGCCAAGGCATAAAGAAAAATACACAAATCAGTTATTCCTAAACTTTTCCGCGTAACCCTCAGAGCACGCACTGACACGTACCCGCGCCCCCTCGCCCCGCCGCTTCCACTACCGACATGATAAACAATAAATAAAACTCACAATTGTATGCACCAGTAGAGCTGTCAAGTTACCTCAACTTCTCTATAAAAGGAAGCCGCGTCGGAAGGGTGACCGCGGCAAAGTTGCATGCAACCCGGTTTTAATTACCCCTGCTTACCCCACGCCCCCCGCGCCCCGGCAATGCCCCCCCACGCCCGTGTACGAGATAATAAATATGGTCTTCGCACGCACTCATACAACGACGGCTTGTAATTGACTGTTTTTGACATATGGCTCTCAAAGTTCGTGCACAGGTAATCTCTTAATCCAAGTTTAAATATCTTTGTAATTACAAAAGTCAACGGCTCCTAAACTTTGAGTAATTGTTTACATTATAACCCGAAACAACATACAGAAAGCTTATGTACTTCGCCTAATTAGAATCATAGTATGACGTATCCTTGGTTGGACTTCCGGAGTTTTCCTTTTGTGCGATCCCGATTATTTCTGGCAATCTGACCGGGACAAAATGGTAACATTAATTATATTGATGTAGTGGTTATTGAGCCTTTTTTTCAATATAATATTTCAGTCTAGATTTTCTACTGTTTAATATACTTAATTTAGTTTTTGTTGTATTTATCGTACAAATTATTGATTATATTATACACGCATTTCCTTTTAAACCTCATAAAGCGATTAAAATGGTGACCTTTAACATTTACCTCCCACAATGCATGCAAATCATTGTAAGTCACCCAGGTAGGTGTGTGAAACAATTTAAAAAAAAAATATGCTTATATAAATCCCAACTCTCACAACAAAACAGTAGGCAATGCGATACGATCTCAACGATCGCTATTATAATCACTATTCGAATTTTACAAATTTCTAAAACTATGAACATAAAATTTTAACATATACTTTTATGGGAGAACAGATTTTTATGGTTTGTTTTATTATTATTTTATCATAAATTCCATCATTAACACATTAAAGTAATCATAAATATATAAAGTGGGTAGCGGCGGCCGGCGTCACGACGCCCCCGGCGCGGCACTGCCTCGCGGTCCAGTCATCTCGCAGCTGGACATTATTGTCTCCAGCGCTTTAATGCGCGCATACATTACAATACAAATATTTTCTTAATTAAGGGGCACTATTTAAATAAATTTTAATATTCAAAACAGTAGAAAACTCATTAATGGTGCTTTGTGACCGTTCTTTTGTGAGAGCCAACAGATAAATATTGGAATTTGTGATGTTAAGGAATGCCGTGTCGCCTTTCTGATATTTTCATATATTAAATGTATTTAATTATAAGATTTACAATAAATGTCTAGCGGGTTTAGCATAACAATATGTGGAATTTGTCTCTGAACGCGAGATAGGCGATAATGACTTCATAGTGCGGCTTCGAGTTATTTATGTTATTGGTCGAAAACATTTTACTAATGGAATATAAAAAGGCGATTGACTACAGTCCACCGCAATAATAGCCGCATTTAGTGTAAATATTTTAGATAAATAGGTACATTATAATGAGTCTCTTATAAATGTTTAGCAGTAGGTATATAATCTTGTTTCTGAGATAGACAAATCCAATATGATGCATCTAACTTACATGTGGATATTAAAAGTATATATAGTACGTATATACCGGGTATATCAAGACTGCTACCGAAAACGAAGCCGGGTGGTAGTTTTAGTGACTACAAACACAATGCAACTAAAAATTTCGCAAAGAAACGCGACAATTTTTGTTAATCATTTTTTAAATATCGTCATTGTTGGGTGGTAAATTCGTAGTTTTTGCTACAATAATAATTTAAAGTCTTTTATACCTTAGAGTCTTTATGAATAAAAGGGTATACACTATTATTTTAGGAAAAAAAATGAATTTACTACCCAAATACCACCATATAAAAAAATAACAAAAAGAAAATCGTCGCTTTTTTGGTAACATTTTCTGTTACATTGTGTTTGTAGTCACTAAAACTTCGTTTCACCCAGCTTCGTTTTCGGTAGCAGTCTTGATATACCCTGTATGTAAATGGCTTCAGAAAATCAAGAGCCATCTGTTACATTCCAAAAATGTGTACTATACAATATCCATACATTTTACACACATAAATTGACGAGTAATTGTAATTTTAAAGAAATAGGAATTTAATAAAATAAATCGTACTTTAAAAGTGAAGAATTTTTTATATATTATACCTTTACTCAGAAGCGGTAATCCAAGCAGTATACATATTACCTTTCTTAATTACCACCCAAGAATAGCAGAACATTTATCCCGTCACTGATTTATATCAATAAACATAATTAGCTTTTAATCGTATTCATAGAATGTCCATATCTATTAAATACAAAGAAATTTATATGTTCTATCAAATACACGAATAGAAACTTGATATTTAATAGGCTTTATTCGGATATTTATATTAATAAACTATTGAATATCTAAATGGAAGCAGAGGGTAATTAATTTTTAATTTTAATGTCACTAAGTTATCACATTACCAGACTGCGCATGATATCAAATAAATTAGAAGATTATTAGTAGCTATAATGCATAAATAACGATGTATTAACGGCAATCCGAGTGTCTTCAGGCCTCATAGGTTTCAACAAAACTACATGATAATGTACATTCGCTGGGTTGGATACGTTTAGATAATGAACCACATTCAAAACACAGTCTTAACAAAAATGTACTTTTGACTTTCTTATTAGGATACTAGTCTATTTTATGCAGGGTCTAATAACTGCAATACAATATCTTACTACCGCAGTAATCACGGCGAATTTTGTTTCGTTATATTTGTTATTTATTTGTTGTAGGTACTCTAGATGTACTGGCTCTGCCTTGTCCCCTATCCAAGAGTTTCCTACATCGTTTTTGGAAAAAAAAAGTATATTTTCTATCCTGTACTAAGCTTGGATATAAGTTATCCCACCCAACATGATTGTAGATAAGTCAACATCAAGAAAAGGCATATGAATCAAATTTTCAGACTAAATGCCTATTATCGAAGAGGCAGAGTTATTAGTCAAATACATCTGTTACACTCAAGATTCTGAGATGAGGACAGACAAAGAAACAAGGGGCTTTAAACCCTGTAGTGATAGTTTGAGAACTATTGTCGAACATCGCGAGGGCATCGGCAGTGTATGATGAACGAGCGGGCGCCGTTGCCTGATGCAAAATACACTAGTTAACGCACGCTGCCTTGTTTATTGCACGTAATTACCAAGTAATGAACCCTGCATATTCATTACGTCCGCGCCAACGTGCGAAAAAACTACCAATATATCGAGGAGCTAAGCGCGATGATGCTTATCAAAAATAAATCATGGATTAGATTAAACTTTGGAGTTGTAGACGTGTGAATGCATTTTGAATACTATGGGGATTTTTTTAATTGCATTTTTATTTCACAATCAAGTGCAGGTAGCACTATGCTAGCATGAACTTGACTTAACCTAAATTCTTAACTCCTTGGTAATAAACAGTTTTAAGGGGGCGTCCATTAGTTATCAAAGGTTTTGTGTTCTTTTCTCAAACTGAATTTTAAAGTCGTTCAAACGGACAAAAATATTCGATAACCAAAAAAGGTTTAAAAACGATCTATGTATAAGACTGTCAATCCTAGATGGACAGAGCTGGGAAGTATACGGGCACATTTTTTCTCAATACGGGGACTTAATACCTACCATCTTATTATATGCATTCTCAGGTAAGTGGACAATTATTTGTTTCCAACTCCTAATTGTTTTTCTTTCTGATTAATTTCGATGGGGGTTAAAGAGAAGCTAGTGTCCCTGAGAGACTCGCCGAGCTCCGAAGCTCGGTGTCAATTCTTTGTGTGCCACTGTTGATCCTGGCTGACAGGAGTTGCAGAGGTGGACGTGAGGGCGGGAAAGTCTGTCTCTCTCAGATAAAACCAAAAAAGCTGTCAAACTCTGAGAACCATCATGGCTGCGGCAAATGATATCATGCTACAAATGTGCTTACTATTATAAAAAAATAACCGACTTCAATGTATAACACACACCAATATCACTTTGTCCGACCCGGGATTCGAACCCGAGACCTCAGCTTTGCAATCACACCGTAGAACAACTGCGCCACCGAAGCCGTCCTTCCTCAATTCCCTCATTAACATGAATAATACAAAATAATTGTATACTACCGGAAACCTCCCGTACTCGATCCATTTATGAATGGGCAGGTTCGTTCACACCGCCAAATGCCAAGGCCGCGGTGATACATGCCATTCCTGCATATTATGTATATTAAAATGATGATAATTGTCTCGTGAAATTACCCTATAAATCCACGATTGACAGCTTCTGGCTTGGCAGCTATGGTTTTACGTGGATTATCTTGTAAATAATTATAGGAAGGATCTTATTGTATTTTATATGCAGGATTTCTGACCTGACATCAACTGAAACGATATATAATTTCAAATTTGAATTTTGAATTTTGACAATATTTTAAATCGACGTGAATCTGTGTTTTCTATTCGAATTGCACAATATGCTCTGTTATCACCTTTGATTCTGAGATCAGTCGACCTAAAGCTCCTTCTGTTTATAATTGATCTCTGCTAGTCTTATACTTTAGAGTTTCGCAATGGACACAATCAGGCCGCACAAGACGAAAATCACTTCAAAATTAAAAATATATTTAGTAAGATCTTTATAGTTCTTTAGCACTCATTTGTATCAACCTTATAAATTACATACTTAGTACTTAATTATTTAATGAATCCTAACATGATTATCCCTAAGCACCACTAACCATTAGAAAACACTCAACTAGACAATATTCGCAGATAGCACCCGCCGCGGCATCCTCAAAGGGAAAATAAGATAAAGCACGCAAACGATATAACCCCAAAATTAACCTTTGGATATAAGTCTTGGGCCTAATGGAGGCAATAAGTTGGTCGCAGGCCCAGTTTAGCACCTCTCGCGTTTATCCGTGCGTCGGCGCAGTAATGTAGATAAATTGATCGGCTCAATCCCTTATTGGATTAATTTATGGTAATATGTTCAGATCGAGATAGCCAGTGCCGAGTTACGATTAAACAGTTTTTATGTAAATCCGCCATCTTTGTTCGCAGCAGTTGGTATATGTTTGCGATTGTTGCGGTGTAGGGGAGGGGCGGCCCCGGTTTGATCGCACTAGTTGTAAGAAGAAAAATAAGCAGTAGGTATTTCTATAACTATTCTTATATCCACCATGAATTGTATCATTAATGTTTCAGTTCGTGCTAAGTCTCCGCAATGTAAAATTAAATAAATAAAAGTTAAAGACGGCTTAAAAGAAAGAACACAGGTCGTGTACCGGATGGAGTTTATGGCGCCGTCTTTTTTTCACAGTAACTTCAGATTAAAAAAATATTGTGAAAGACTATTTGAAAAAAAATATTTTGTTAGCTATTATTTTTTATTTTGAAACAAGAGGTTAAAAGTTGTAAAGGATTGCTGTAGCTATTTTAAAACACAAATTCGACCTACTGAACCGAGGAAGTTCCACGGAAAACCAACATATTATAGTAACTGTTTTAGTATTCAGTTTGCTTTATTCCTTTCAATCGAGTAACAAGTGAGCCACATGCTTGATTATCAGCCATATCGTACAAAAAGCCAAATGCCTTTATTGCTGCACTGCGCAGCGGCGATAAAAATCCGCTCTTCCATCCGCCCCGCTCTCCTCTCATGTCTTGCACCACCCACGGCGTGTTAATCATACAGGTTGTGGTATTCGTGATTTTATGACACGCCGCGTGCCTGCATAATGTGATGGGTTTTGTTTCTAGACATTAATATGTTTGTAATAATGGCCGATCGCGTCGCTGCGTCACGCCAACTCTTACTTATTCGGAGATTTTATTAATCATTTATTCATTATAATATCATATGGATAAACAGGGTTAATTGAGAGAGGCTGTGATTAATTGTGATTACGTCTCCAGGTCTTTTTAACCTATATGTTAATGGCTTGATTGAGGAGCTCGGGGATGTGCGTACAGGTTGTGTCATCGATCACGTTTATGTCAATAATATTAGCTATGCGGATGACATGGTGTTGCTGGCTCCATCGGTCAACGCACTTAGAACGCTGATTGACATTTGTGAGAGATATGCATATAAACATGGAATAAAGTATAATTCAAAAAAAAGCGAATTACTTATTTTCAAGTCCAGAAATGTTAAACCAAACATAGAATTTCCAATCAGGCTTGAATGTGATACTCTCAACATTGTTAAAAAGTTTAAATACTTGGGACATGTACTAACAGAAGATTTAAAGGATGACTTAGACATAGAAAGAGAGCGTAGAGCGTTGGCGGTTCGAAGCAATATGCTGGCCCGCAGATTTGCACGAGCTTCGCAACAAGTTAAAATAACTCTGTTTGTTGCCTATTGTCAATCTTTTTACACAAGCAGTCTATGGTTTCGGTATACGCAGAGAGCCTATAACGTTCTGCGCGTGCAATATAATAATGCTTTTAGAATGCTGTTGGGACTGCCGCGATATTGTAGTGCGTCATCAATGTTTACAAATGCCCGTGTTGATGGCTTTCATGCTATAATGCGGAAGAAAGCTGCATCGATTCTAACCAGACTTCGTGGCAGCTCTAACAGTATTCTAAAAATGATTGCGGACCGCTGTGACTGTCCTCTACAAAAGATGTGGGTGGAACGAGTTATAGGGTTAATAAAATAGTATTTAATTTGATTACTAACATAGTTTAATTTCATTGTATTACTAACATTTTATGGAATTCTTATTCTGAAATAAATTATGATTTGATTTGATTTGATTAAACGTTGAAGATAAAGATTATTGGGGTATTTGTGTTTCCGATTAGTTGGAGGCGAGTAAATGATGATTAGTTGGAAGTAGGTAATTAAGTAAGACGCCGCTGACTAAGAGACAAGTTCAAATCTAGAAAGCCGATTATCTGAAGAAATTGGAGTGAGATTCTGAAAGCATTTATGTGGCTTTTTGCCAAGATTATAAGTCGGGTCAGAAATATAAACCCAGGTCAGGAATATAAGCCCTTTTTTAACAAGGCTATATGGAGAGTCGCGAGATGGCGAGTTTAAAATTTGCATAAATAAAAAAAAAATTACTAGTCTCTTAGCATGTTCATTTTTGAACTGGACAAATCTCAAACAACGTAAGCGTAAAACATTGACAAAAATTCAAAGATCCAATCTAATCGGTCATAATTTTGATAAATCCGTTACACAAAACAGTTAACTCAAACAATACAACTGCAGTAAAAAGCGTATATAATATGCTGGCTTGGGTATTTCCTAATATTGGCATGCTCATTCATACTAACATCTACATATCGTTGTAAAGTGTAAGATGAATTGGGAGTCCGCGTGCTAAATTCCACGTAGCTACTTGGGCGGATGCAAACTGATAAATATATCGGCTGGGGGTTGAAGCACAGTGAATAAACATGAATGTGCCTACACTACGGGCCATGATAATTGGGCAATAAGATAAAAAACAAAGTGTTTTGTAAACTCCTTGAAATTGCTAAAAAACACAACTTTTCTTGTCAGATTGAGCCTATTCATACATAGACGGGACGGCGGAATATGAGTTATCAGAAATGTTAAAATATAATTCGATTTATAATTTATTATAAATTATAATTAATTACGTTATTATTTTTTACTTATGCGTAGTTGTCGGAAAAATTATAGTAATATAAAAATTAATACTGGTAACTAGAACCAACCAGCCATTAAGCATTTTATCTTAATAATCTATTTTATTTGCGGTAGCTTGCGTGATCGTCTGATTAATTACATACAATTTTTATTAGTTTTAATTATATTAAGCCATACAGGTTGAATTAACTGAGAATCTCAAAAATACATTGATATCCAATGAGATATTATACTATTATTTAGCATGCCCAACGTAGCATCAATTTGACCGTTTTCTGCTTAAGAATGATAAAAGTCTCTATGTAACCGTTCCAAGCAGTTACTATTAAGATCAGTCCTAACTGTATAACCAAATGCGAATACCGACAAATCAAACGCAATCAAACAGGCAACTGGACTCGCATTTTACTAAGTGCCAACCGCAATAAAATCACCAATTATCGTTTTGAAGAAACATTTTAGCATAATTTGCAATGTGGACGCTCTGTATGTGACTCAGGGGCAGTTTCCATCAGAAATTTCGGTTTTATAATACATTCCACCAATGAGTGTATTGAAAACACTCAAATCGTGAGTAAATCGACGTTTCTGATTGCTTTTGCAGCAATTATGTGTGTTTTTCAACATATTTCTGAGGCTTTTTATGCCCATTTGAGTCGCAGTTCTCGATTCGTTGACACCACCTTAGTACGAATGCTTTCAATGGCACATGTCATATTCCTGAGGCGAAATGAACCAGCAGGAGGCGCACTTAAAAACCGATAAACTAAATATGCAATATTGAACCGTACTTATTGGCAAAATGTAAGATGATGCGTTGATGACCCTGAGTTTTATTTTAAGCCATGTGATATTTATAGAAGCAGTTTAAACTTGGCGCAAGAAATACCTAATTTTCTCCGTTCTGTGTTCTTGGAAACTTATCTTCGACTATGTAGTTCAAAATGAATTAAGAAATAAAGATGCATCCACGCTCCCAATTTAGAAGCAACACCATTTCAAAAACAGAACATTTTCAGGCACAGAAAGCCATTTGGGCGATATTGTGGCGCCGGCAGTGTACGAGCCCGCTCGCAAGACAGGCCTCACTCAATATCGGATATTGTTCTTGCAAATGAGTATTTACGTCATCGTTTGTATAAAATGTGTGCCGATGCGGCGCGGGGCCGTAGGAAGGCTATCGCGCTAAAAGTGCTATCCACACTTTGTTTATTGTATCAACTTTATATTTTCTTCTCCCGTTGCCTTGTTTCGGCTTCGCTGGGAATATTGGAAAATTGCTGAATATATTTGTTTTGGTGCGTATTGAGTGAGCGATAGCGTATTTGACTGTCGAAATAGAGGTTGTAAGTTTATACCCACAACATGTATAATGTGTATTTCTGACTATCCGTTGTCATCTGTGTTCATTATTAATTATCGTTCTCATTAAGGATATTAGGGGATTTTTCGCCATTCACTCTCCACTGCAACTCCTGTCAGCCAGGATCAACAGTGGCATGCAGAGAATTGACACCGAGCTCCGGAGCTCGGCGTGTCTCTCAGGGACACTAACTTGTCTTTAACCCGCATCGAAATTAATCAGAAACAAAAATACAAATTGGAGGAGTTGGAACAAAAGGATCTCATTTAGTATAATCATAAAAAGGTCTATGAACCTGATAGTTCATTGCAAAGGTGAAGGCATTTCGACAGTGAAGGTTGTCAACCCTACGCCGATATTCTAAATCGTCGCGATTGGAGATTTTTGCTTTATAGTCTGATGCAGGTTGATATCTATCTAACCTCCATCGGACCATTATGATGGATTTTGGTACAAATATCAAAGAACTAGTGGTTTTACTGCCAAGATAGGAGTTAAAGGTTTCCGGAAAACAAGCCGAGTCGCGTGCGCCTTTCACTAAATTTAGGTAATTAAGCTCGATTCCCTTTTCTTTAGATTTATTAATAAATGTGGCGATGATCTTTCGTAATTTCTGCTATCCACCACACAAGACTTGGCCTTAGTGTGGGATCCGATATATTTATATGTCTGTTGGGTGTGTTTATTTTTTTTATATATTGTATCTTTGAGTAAGTCGCAAGCATTTGCTGACACAGAGGTTACAATTAATATAAAATGCTCTTAGAGTCATCTAAGAGTAGCAGACCTAAATAATAAAATTAAAATAAACAAACACACCCAACAACTTCCCACAACTACTACAATCGATATAAAATTCTGATTTTCATAATAATACGTGGATTTATCCTATAAAGTTAGCATAGCGTTCACGAGCTCTTAGTCTAGAATTCACACCTTAAAGCAGTAGGAAGTAGGAAGAGAAAGGCAGTTGCAAGTAAAAGTGACCATCGCTGGTCCGATACAAGGATTGATTAGTGGTGGTATCGACGGCAAATGAGTCAACCACTGTACCTTACTCGCAAGCTATTGATTACGTCACGACTTACGACAGCATATCCCTAAGAAGAGATTAGATAGGCAACATGATGTGGCTGTTCTTTTTATTGTGGATGTAATTTTGTAGCATAGTCGATTCAGTGCAGTAAAACTTTGATGAAAACACCTAAGATATACCCACAGAATGTCCAGAAAAACTTTGGAAATCTATCCTCAAAATTCGCCACAGAATTACCACCGGTAGACTTTCAGTAACTGGCACACTCCGAAGACCGTGCAACCATGTATTCCCTTCGAAATATTTTCATCACAAACCCACCTTGCCAAAATGTCCTGAACCATACAATTCAACACTAATTTGAGGTATCCTCTGACTATTATAACTACTGTTATTGCTTTCATATACCTCCTCTACTAGGCCTCAGTAGCCAGATTGACAAGTCACTAGTGGCTAGGAGCAGGTTCCGTGTGATCGCGCCTCATTATACGCGACCTATCGAACCTGCTACACCTTTCAGTTACGTCATCTCTGCAACCAGTGTACTTATACCATAACTCATTTGTCTTGTTCTAGAGGGCTAATTGATTGGACCTGGTTATGTCAAAATGCGCTAACTCCAAAATTATGGAAAATAAGTCATTGATATTAAATTGACTTGGATGTTTATCACTTAGCAAAACTAATAAAGATTTATGCATAATCTATGAACTAATCCACACATAAGATATTTTAATAAAAATATAAACATAAAACATAATTTTCTCGAAATGAAGTAATGTACATCGTTGGGATTAAAATTACAAGTTGAGCCTGTGTCCAGGAGTGGATTTCCAGTTGCGGAAGACAGAAACTCTACACATTATCCCATATCCAGAAACATAGAAGAAGTCACAGCAAATACTCCTTATCTTTTCAGTAGATCTAAGAAACTGTTTTTTGGGAACAGACTTTGAGTTAGATTCTTACAAAATTGAAGCTAAAGTTAAACCGCAGTTGTGTAACAGCGGTAGGAAGTAACAAATTCATAGTGAAGAAGTGATCGGCAGGTTTCGTGACCTACTTCTGGATTGAGACGGCGCAAGTTGTTACGTTAAACCGCTATCGGAAAACAATACGAGGCGTCGTATCTTTACTTATAGCCCATCGGTTTCTTACTGGCCCGCGCGCGGAGAACGGTACGGAGCTTCTTCGAGGTTATTTTAGTCATGTTCCATGCACTTACTTACTGAATATTTTCATTATATATTCGGATGCGTCACACGTATCGATGACAGTTTGTGTAAAAGAAGGACAGACGACCTTATCAAGGTTGTAGGAAACCGCTCGATGATATGAAATCAAACCCATTTCAAATAGGTCACTGTGGAAATAAGCACATTTCGAGAAGGGTGTCTAAAGATAAGAAAAAGAACGAAAGAATATAATGTACGAATCAATTATAGCAACTATCAAGTTCTATCAAATTGGAGATAATTTAATAATCTCTGACATTTTATAGCACCTCTATACTTCACAAATCCAATAAATCTGCACGTAACTCGCAATACTGCCCTCCCCTACTGATCCGTCTGAGAGAAAGTACTGTTTGAGATTTACCGGCCAAGTTGGGACAATTCGTGCAGTAATCGCGCGGATGGGACGACGGAACTTCCCGATTGCGCCAATTATAACCGTCTTACCGCGACCCTGGTATTACCTTCCAAGCCCAACTTCATTCGTCTACGATCATTTCATCATATCGGGGGTCATCGGCCGAGATATTGTTATGGTGATATTGTGACTTGGCAGTTAAGGATGGTGATCTCAGGTTGAGTATTATTTTTGTTGAATTTTACAAAAACTGTTGGAAAATCGATGAGAGATGTGTGGCAACAAGTTTAATCTTAAATGAAATAAAGCATTCCGCAAATTCCTGTGTGTTGAGCTTTAGGTACAGCTAATACTAAGCTACTACTAGCTATAGGTAATTTGATGTCTCATCTGGACTCTATCCCTAAACCACACGATTTGCTATACCGGTATGTGCCCAAGAAGCCCAATTAAACGTAGTAAATATTCAATATTAACATTATAAAGGAACTGTCCAACCGAAACATCCTGACGACGTAGGAAATCGATAAATTTTAAAATTACCAAACCATGCTGTATTCCCATTAGTTATTTCCTGCTAAGCTTATAAATATGACAATATTATATTTTATCCAAACACAGTATTATCACGAGTTAACAAGCCTTTTTGTATCCAAACTCCACGGTCATATATTTTAATACCAGACATAATTGGCGGACCTAGGCACATATTAGCATACCTATTGGCATGTACATTCTAATCACCTTGTTTATTGGCGTGTATTGAAAAAGCGACGTGGTTCGAACCTGCTACCGCCTGATCGAAGTCCAGTGAGCACGCAACGTTTTTACAGCGGTGGTGAAAAAGTCCAGTCGCGGCATGATGGGGTTATTCAATTGTAAAACTGCCCGGGGCCCTATAATTCATTTAATCCGCGCGATGACTTCATTTGCTTTTATTAATTAAATGCATTTGTTTTATTGCGTTCGGTTGTTACATCGGGCTTCGTGTGTGAAATGGATATGGTTTTTGTGAGCTCGTTCGGTGTATCGGTTTGGATGCCATCAGATTTCGTATCAACATTCATTTGTGTCGTGCTTGCAAGTGATGCTGTAGAGTTTGAGTAAAGCCTGAGTTAAAGACTCGATCACGACGACGTCACTGTCTGATAGTTTGTTTGTATACTACCTTATTCATGGACAGTTTAAAAACGTATTTTAGTTATCGAATATTTTGTCCCTTTTGAACGACTTTTGAATTCAGTTTGAGCGAAGAAGACAAAACATTCGATTTCTAACATATATTTTAAAACAGTCAATGAATAAGGCCGATAAAGTAAAGTACCATTCTTTTTACGATGTATTTCCATTCTTATAGAAATACGTAAAATTGTCCCTCAGATAGTGCTATTTGACTTTATAACAAATACCATAGCTTATACTTCATATTAAATATATAACATTCATTTTATAGTGGTGAAAGCCTTAAATTATAATGGTCACTAATCTAGTAATCTTGACATCCACAAATCTACAGAACACAATATTCCAAGAAGGTGTTGGATTTGTAACTACCTTTTTGTATTACAACTCTTAACATTATTGCAAAATATCATGCACATATGCATAAACTCACGTCCTCTTCCCAGAAGGAGTAGGCAAAGGCGTGTGTTCCTACGATATGATTGGGTGCGAGACTATTCCAAAAATCACTATTTTTATAAACCTTAAGTAGATTGTCCGATGATGGCGTATAAATCTGATTGAAGGTATAAGGTACACTTTAATCTAGCCTTTCGTTTCTTTTTGTTTAGAGTTGGGCCCGATCGGGCCTGTTAATAATGTCTGCGAGCCAACCTTACTTTTCTGCTTACAATTTCATAATAAATTAAGCCAAAGTACCCAGCATAGCTTCTTTGACATTAACAACTACCGCGGATTCCTCCGTTTGTGCTACTTCATCATTTGTGATGGACATAACTATGTTTTAAAAATATAGGAGTGTGAGTTAACCTCATCAATAACTTGATATCGAATAACAATATGTCGTAATATCCGATTTTTTATTATATGGTCCGAATTTAGAAACAATGGATAAATACTTTTAGTAGAAACACAATTACTTTACAGTGTTATGTTAATTGAATCAACTCAAGTATTTGATTATCTAATAGCTAAAATGACATGGATTACACATTTTTGAAAAGCTGAAGGAAAATAACCAATGGAACCAACAAATATTCAATATATTTTAAATGCCAAACAGGGAGACAAACAACATAATTTGTGAAGCCTTGTTACCTACAGTGTAGATGACCTACGGAAAATGCCATCGAAAAAATACAAAGTGATGATATCTATAAACTCAATGAGGAGTTAAAATTAATTAAGATTACCGTTGAAATAAATAGGATAAATTCTACTATGCTGTAATTTTGTCCTATCATTACCGATGTATGTCTGCGCGTATTGTGTGTGTTCTGACCACTGACCATCTCAATGTGTGGGGTCGGAGCATATTTTTATGGCATTGCTTGTTCGCCGGCTGCCCGCGAATAATCTGCATCGATTAAAAACCTAATGATTATGATAATATCCTGCGCTGAACGTCATGTGTGCATTGCTAACACAATAATTGCTCCAATGTAAATTTATATGATAATCACGCATCAGCTTCTATGACAGCAGGCAAATGTAATTTTTCCGAGTTTCTTTCGTAAAGGTTTAATTGAGTTTTTGTAGCTGACTAGTTATGTTATTGAAAAGCTTTAAGAATTGTTGTCGGTTAAGATTCTTTTTAATAGTTAAATTCAAGTATAGTCATATATGTTAATTTTATTGTTTACGTAAAGCGAAGAAATCAGTGATGTATGAAAGTTTGCATGATTATATAAATCATGTCAATACAACATTCCAAATAATTAACATATTCTTCTAAATAATCTTAGGATTTTAAACCACAAAAATTTCACTCAGTTTTAGAACCCACGTACTCATGCTAACTAAGCCACTCGGCCCTAAAGTGTAGTTTGCCTGTGTGGTCCTAACCTCCAGGTGCGGCGGCGTTGCAAAAAGCAAAGGTCAGTAACTACCGGGCGGGCTGTTTGATGTCGCTCACGTGCGCATTCCGAGTTCAACCGCACGTTTGTCGCAGGACGTACTTATTGTTATAAATTGGTAATCACGATGAGCAGGTGTCTTCATTAACCGACCGGTAATAAAGCTCCCTCTAACGGTGTCTCACGTAGAATTATATATCTTTTTACACTATCTTCAAGGGTCACTATCGGACGGAGTGATGGGTCAACTTAAATTGGCTTCCTAAATTTTTCTTCTTGTGTCGTTTTTTAATTTGTATGCCCGACGTATAAACAATAAAAATACGTCCAATAGTCAAGTCCTGACTTGACAGCTAGATCGCTTAATTAGCGAGAAGCCAGCTGTGATACAATAGATCGGGTCAATTCCTACACCTAATAATACATTTTTGAAAACACGAAGCACATTTACTACTTTTGCGTATGAGAGCCTTTGGGGCGATAAGTTCCTTCATTATAGTAAAAACGGAAAAGATGTATTCTGTGAGGTCGAAAGGTAAGAAATAAAATAATAAAAAAAGATAATCGATGGAAGACCAAAAATGCTGCAAAGAAATTGTATTTGACTTATCAATATCATTACCAAGCCAACGTCGATAACAACGCCTTTGCGTTACGTAGGTTTTTAGAAATTATCTACGAAGTAGGTACCCAATACAATTGTTTGACAGATCATCCAATATATTATCCACAAGGTACAAGCACAGAGTACTAAACTAACAGAAGTCAAGCTCCATACAAAGCGCGCCAAATCAACGCACACATAGACAGCGTTCACCGACACGATATTCGAAACCAGTCGAGACCACTGCGAGAGCGAGTTTCAACCTTTGCGCGAACGCCGAGCGTAGTGTGAGTGTGGCAACAAAAGTGAAGTACATACCCAAGCTTGACTTCTGTTAGTATTCTGTGGTACAAGTGAATACTACAAAGCGACATGTTGTGTTTAGTCGCATGCGTGTCGGCGACGTCGCGTCGCGTCGTGAGATAGTCGTCACGCGCGGCCGCGCCCGAAGTTGACGCACGTCAACTCTACTGGAACGTATCGAGTCAGGGTAAGGCACTCCGTATTATGACGCAGTCGGTTAATCGGTTTGCTTACTTTTTGAACAACGGTTGATTGAACTGATCAATTCGCCAAAGAAAAAAAAGTTAACTTGAGACTTACAGATGTTTTGTATACGTATAGGAAGAATCCGGGGGATCTTATGTTAACAGCATCATCATCTCGGCCACAGAAAGTACACTGCAGAACATAGGCCTCCCCGATCTTATGTAGATGAGTCATAATATTTGATTTTACAATTGACCAAACCCAGAAATTACTTATGCGATATCAACAAATTATTCAAGCGGAAAACGCACAATGTAAATCACCTTATGAAAATCATCTAAGTATATTGTAAACTAAGCCCTTACCATTTCACCATTTCACTTATTCCATTAAAATTGCAGTAAATAATAAAAAAAACGGCAACGGTTTTGTGACGACCTACCAGACATGGGTAACATTTAATCACTTTAAAGGTTCCACTTTATCTAATGAAAGTGTGTTGATTGACGCGACACTGAGGCAAGCGACCTGCGCCGTGGGCCGTGACCCCCGACAATTACCCGCCGGCAATCAGGTGCAAAAACACAACGCTGCTTTGATACTCCTTGATTTATGTGAGACGCCACTATGTGTCTGCTGGTCTCGTCACACGTTTTTTAAAAAAATGGCTTTGATTTTTTTATAGCTTTTAATTGTGAGACGGGCTTGCCATTCCTCTGATAGCGATACGGCAGTAGCAAAACCAAACAACACCTTGAATTACAAATCAATGCTTGATATTCCATCACTCGCCTTCCTGAGACATAAGATGTTATGTCTCAATATGTTTAGTAGTTACTCTGACTACAATTTCTTTCAAACCGGAACACAACATTGCATTAACACTACTGTTTTGCGGGCAAAATATACATTGCAGTGGTATTTACCCAGGCGGACTCCCACATATGAGAGACCTATAAAAATGGTGAAAGTAAAAATGGTTGTTAAAATTATGCCAGCGAGGCACCGCCGATTAAAATAGTTTAATTTGCCTACAGGTGGTCAGTTTGTACGTTTGCCTCCAATTGTACAAAACAATAAAAAGTGTATCAATGTATATCCACAAAGTGTACAGATGGTCTAACCTTCGGAGAAATCTATGTTCAGCAGTGGACTTCCTGGGGGTAAATAAGATAATAATAATATTATAATAAATACACATAACAGTCACATAAATAATCCTGACCCTACAATAACATCGAGTCTTGTGTCGTGGATATCAAACTACGAGAGACTTTTCGTTCTCACAAACACCCAGATCCGATAGAAATATCTGTGATCACACGAACATTTGTTTCGGTACGGGGATCGAACCTGCGGCTTCACTTTTCACAGGAGACTTCTAACCAACTGCGACTTAGAGACTGTCTGAGACGTGTGTAAGGTGATAATTTGGAAAAATAAGAAAGAACGAGCCTCATGTTCAGGGATATTAAGAAAGGCCAGCATGTCCAGCCGTGAACATCTACTAAGGTCTTAAAATAATTCCAAACGACACTATAGAACATTCAGTTTAGAAACTCTAGTCATGACAATTTTATGTTTGATACACTAACACCCGAATATCCGAAACGCAAGTTGATGGACGCACTTTTTATTGCAGCTATTTTTATTTATAAACTTTTCTGCTATTAAATAGAATCCCTAAGAATTTATAAATGCTCATTATCCTTTAACCATACTACACCTTATAACAGGGGTGGCGAACTTTTGTCTATTATGGTATTCTTATAGTAATATTTAATGAGACCATAGCCATACCGTTAGGTAAATAATATTGTCTCAATGATGATTGGGGAAAAATTACCTTTAAACAATAAAATACGAGCGCGGAATATGTTTTCTTATTTTGAGAAAAAACTCCATAACACGCGTTTTTTCTCTTTTTTTGTGTTTGATTTTATTTGTGATCGGTGGTGTGCCCGAAATATTATCTCCTTGGCATCAACGGCACGCGTGCCATTAGTTTCCCACCCCTGCCTTATAAGATGTATCTAAGCGAATTTAAAAGGAACATAAATCCCGCATTCATCCTTACTGGAGACTGGCGTATTCTAAACTTGTTTTTAAATTCTATTACAGAATCAATCAAGCCATTTCCGCGGTAATTGTGCAGGTGCGCATGCGCAGCCACTATCTGCCGCGACCATTACTTACCTCCCCTTCCCTTCACCTCCCCACTCTTCCCTCTCGACCCCTCCGCGACCCAACAACCCCTCCCATAAGAGCAGCGCGTGTCCTAATTATATGTCTAGGTTTAAATGGATGACGTTTACGGGCTTTCATATAATAGTGCGGTTGATTCGATATTGAATATATCTTGTAAACGAAAATCTATAAAAACAGACTCATCTAGGTATTTAACATGATATTGTAAGTATGATTTTATGATTAGCTTATAGAGTGGATACCACAACTAATCAAAGGCCTCTTAGTTTAGCAAATATACAGGTTATATCAAGACCTCGACCGAAAATAAAGCCGGGAGGTAACTTTAGTGTCTACAAATGCAAAGCGTCAAAAAACATTTTTTTACAAATAAATATTTCAACGTCTTTTTTTTCATTTACTCGTGTTATTCTGTAAATGTTCCCCAACATCTCATAAAAACAAAAACGAAAAACAATATCATAATAACGAACAACAAAAGCAAACTGCTCACGTACCCCAATTACGGTGTAACAACAGCCCATCAAAGTTAAAATCACACATACAGTTACGGTCACCGACCCCAGCTCGCCTACATCGCCTAGGCTCTAATCCAGATCAGTAATAGATCACCGTCAGCCTACCATCGGTGTACCTGCCACCGGCCGCTACCACCGCCCGACTGTCGATGCCTCGCAGAGAGTGGCTGGACCCATTGTACCGCGATATAGGGATATTTTTTAAAGATATTTGTAATATTTTAGTGGGCGAAAATCACCTGTGAAATCAGGTTTGGCCCCAGTAAGTACAAATGAAGTGCTGTCAGCAAAATGTTTTATGGATTTGGTTGCTTTAGAGAGGATTTCCTAGGAGTTTCTTAGACTTAAGTCACACAACTTTTTGGGGACGATTTGATTGCAGAGTTTTATACATTGCAATGTGATGATTGTTAGTGACGAAAGGTTCTACAAACGACCCAATTTCTGCAGTATGATAATATTACAACTGCGACTTTTTTATGTCGGCGCGACAGAGTAAGACACTAAGGTTAGTACAGTACCGTACAATCAAATACCGTTTTGAGGAAGATGCACATATTATGTACTTTCGCCAGCCTGAGCTATATAATTAATCTATTCAAAACTTTTCCTTCAATTATCAATTGTCTGCATAAAAGAGCTCCAGTGAGACACACATTAACGCTGTTTAGCTTTTTTCTATTATAAAAATAATTTATAACTCCTTCTCGTATCGTGTTATACAATGTAGACGCGCACACAACGTCCGCGGTATCAGATGACGAGGTTACCATCGACGGCGAATGTTTATGGACCCAATCTAATTTATTAGACGGCACGCAGATACCGCGCTACTTAACCGCCACTTAGCTTTGTTCACTTGTTGCCTGCTTTTATCAGCCTTGATCGGGGTTTATGGCAGTTTTTATACAAGACTACAATGAATCTGATGGGTAGGGCTGTATAGTATCAACTAGAGAATGTTATGAGGCGTCGTGATGGGTGGAGACTGGTGTATTCGGAACGCGATACACTTACATGGCGTGTCCTTAGTCGCAGTATATGGTGATAGCTGTCAGATAGGATTTGGTAATACCGTATCCGAACAGAACCATTAAACCAATCGGCATCGATTGCGGACACAAATGATAAAGCAATTATTACTGGAATTTTGAAAAAGAAATACTATATATTTTTTAAAATATCAATATACATTTAATATCAATATACATTGAAGTGCGTGGTGGCCTGTTGGTAAACGGACTAGACGCGACTGCCTACATGTTCACGATGGTCACGGGTTCGAATCCCAGGGCACACCTCTGACTTTTCGGAGTCATGTGTGTATTGATAATCAATAACCACGCACTAAAACGGTGAAGGAAAACATCGTGAGGAAACCTGCATATCATAGCGATTCATAAGAATTTCTATGGTATGTAAGTCCGCCAACCCGCACTAGGCCAGCGTGGTGGACTATAAGGCCTAACCACTCTCGATCGTATTCTCGATTGTAGAGTAGGCCCGTGCCCTGCAGTGGGACGTATATGGGCTGATACAGATACAGAATATACATTTTACAGAAATCAGGGAAGTGATTGATTGTGTGTACTTAAAACATGAATTACTGGAAATCTCTTCCCTCTTTCCATCCTTTTTCCTTCTCGTTTCCCTCAAATTCTCCTCCCAATTTATTTGGCCAGCTACACATACGTGATCCAAACGTTGTCAATGTTTATGGGCGACAGTGATTACTTACCATCAGGTGACCTGTGCACTCGTTTGCCGGACCTATGAAATATTTAAATAATAAATGTAACGTTTCTTATCAACTTAGGTACGAGTATATATCTATTGAAACGGTAATTTATAGATATCTTAAGTTCTGGATTGATATTACGTTGAATATGGATTCTTATTGCATAAGCCGGCTTCTCGCCTACTAAGATATGTATATGGTCTGTCAATTTCTGTTTTCTATTTCACAACATTTTTTAATGCCTTACTTTCGATCTAACCCTATAGTTTTATCCACTCCGTTATATAATTAAAAACCAATCTATTGCAACTTCAAACGTCGCATATCATAATAAAAAGGGACAAAAAAATTACAGAAATGTGTAACTTTGCATATAAAATAATTTAAATGTACGTAATTATTAATGAGTGGTTTTATAATTTGTGTTCTGTCTGTTGACCTTTGAAGGTTATTACCATAACGTATTTGGATTAAAAATAGATCGTCATTTCTGTCAGCGGACATATTACAGAACTACTTGCAAATCGAATGCGCGACGAACATAGTATTTATTTTTCTACGTTTGTGAGACACTCCGAAGAAATAATTAGTTTCCCCTCTTTACGTTTTTCAATTAGTGTCATGGAAACACGAGTATATGTTATAAAAATACAATAAAATCCAGGATCCACTGACACATTCACCGAAAATACTCCAAGTACGAAAGTCCCTGCGACTTTCAGAAAGTTATATATTTCGTTTCTGTCGAAATGATTCAAAAATAAAATTGGAACACCTGAATACGGTGACTATTAGTTTTAAATCAGGCTTCAATATTACTGTTCATTCATCAAAACAATTATAGCGTGCCCGTTTAATTGCTTATGTCCTCTACCAGCTCGTTATACTGATAAAAAAAAACAAAAAAGAGAACACGTGTCACGTCAAACTATTCGACTAATCAATGATGAGGCGTAAGTATTAAATTAGAAACCACCAATTAGCAAGGAAAAAGAAATAATTAAATAATTACATAATCCAATGAGTAAGACGGGGCTAACCGCTCGTTAGTATTTAGGCGCGGGAGCCGGCCTGTCAGTCAGCCGTCAGCGGCGCTCGTGAATTATGCGCAGTTTTTACAAGCTGCGCCTGCGCACGATACGCATAGAGTATGCATCCGTATACAATGTAGATTTTTGCCTTTAGGCATTAAAAGTAGTAACTACGAGGCACTTGAGTTTAAATATTGAAATTTTAGCTACAATAAAATCTGAAAACCTATGAAAAGAGGGTCTTCCTATGTTTCTTTGAAATTATTTGAGAGCCTCTGTTGAGAGTGTTGGTTACACGGCGACCGTGAAATCAGAGGCCGCGGATTGGATTCCGGCACTGAGACAAATATTTTTGTGATACACAGGTACTTGTTACGGGTCTGGGTGTTTGTGAGACTGAAAAGTGTCTTCTGATACCCACGACACAAAACGCGATCTTAGTGTGGGGTCAGGACTATGTACATATGTGACTGTTGGGTGTAATATTTATTTATTTATTTAGCAACTGTGTTCAAAATAGTCTGCTAAAAAAATGTGACAAGAAGGAAATTGATTTACTGCGCTATTTGATACGATTACCAAATATCAACGCTGCCTTTAGACACCACAAACGTTAGAAGTATTAGTTCCAAATCCAAATAAAATAATAACTAATTTATTTCCAAACTAACCAATAAACCTTCAGAAATAGACTCAACGTCAAACACTATAAGGTAGAATGCTAGTAGTAAAGCGTCATATCTGGCGCACTAGTCTATGGTGGAGGCATTACGAGTCTCACGTACGCAAGGGTGGGCAAAGCTGGACTATTAGCATATTAATTATCGAATCCCGCAGTAGATAGTCATGCTGTACCGGATCGCGTGACTGCGCCGTCATCAGGTGAGTATTGAGGAGAGGATGCGGGGGTCGATACCCTACAAAGTTTATTATTGCTGGTGAAATTGATGGGACTAAACCAAGAAGTTGTCGCTTGTTGATGAGGTTGATATATTTGTACTCAGTAAACCTATGTTTGTATTAGATTATCAATTTGATAAGGTAATGAAATATTAAGGTGGGATTGAATTTGTGGCAGATAAAGAATTTTTCTAAAGTTGGTAAAAACTGACAGAGTAAGCTTACGCATTCCATCAGTATGACGGTTATGATGGTGTATACCATTAAGTAAACCAAATAGATAAATTACTAGTCGTTTAAATGAATTATTTGGTTAATAGATTCGTTTTCGTCTCACTTGTAACTTATAAGAAAAAAGTGTTCATATGTTTAGAATTTATATGAATATCCTTTTTACAATACTAGCCATCTTCAAATGGTCATTAACATTTAACACCCAGTGAACGTCACGAGTCATAGGAAATATACATAATAAGACCCACTCGTCACCTACTGAATGCGGCCCTGCTCAAGGCATTACAGTGGCGTTTTGTAACTGTTTAGGCCAGGTCTTGTTGAATATTGAGTTCGCCGTGTCGATTGATTTTACAAATATAATGATTATCACTTTATGCATTCTACTAGACCTCTTAATCTAATGTTTAGATAGCTGTCGGGAAATTAGATTCAGTGAATGGCGAGTGGGCTTCTGATAAGTGGGTGAATAGGTTTGTGAAATGAAAAGTAGGAGGTGACGGAAAATTTAAAAATCAAGAATTCATGTTCAATCCACGCACTATAGATATTTATGTACGGTTTTTTTTTTATTGCAATGAATGACGAGACGAGCAAGCCGTTCGCCTGATGGTAAGCGATACGACCGCTCATAAACAGTAGCAACATTCCACTGCGCTCGCCATCCTGAGACATAAGATGTTAAGTCTCAATATGTCCAGTAGTTACTCTGGCTACAATGTCCTTCAATTCGAAACACAACAGTGCATTTACGCAGTGTTGTTTCACGGGAGAAATAGACATTGCGGTGGTACCTACTCAGATGGCCTCTCACATATGAGAGACCTACCACCAGTGAATTAAACCACCAGTGGCTTAAAATTACTTCATAATTTTAGAACTAATGACAAGAAATTGATAAGAAATTAAATGTAGACACATGAGAAAATGATATTGCATATTTGTATTGAATAATAACATATTTTTAAAAAGTCTGTTATCATTCGCATTTCCTTATCTTTTATATTTCCCACAGACATTTAAATATGTAATATCGCTACAAACGCCTACATTCATAACTCCCGATACAGACTAGATAACATACAAACATACATTCCTAACATTTATATTAGTTATCAATATCTCAGATTTGTTTACAAGTTTCAGTTACGCGGCTGCAATGTAGTTTTAATTGATTTTCATTTTATCTGCCATTTGTCGAATATAATCTAGCATAGGGACTGAAGACTTCCTATACTAGAAGTTGTGGGATCGATTTCCGCGAAAGGAAGTATTAGTTTGGCCTACAAATGTATGTGTAGATTTGACTATTGGTGTATGTGGAATTTGGGTTTGTAAAATGCCCTTAGATCTGCATAGGAACTTGAACTTTTGGAAAACGCAAATTTCCTAGCAGTATGTTCTTTTAACATTTAAATAAGTTATGATTATAAACTCATACAATCCAGAATCACCTTTTATAATGCGTTAAAGGGCACCCTGGCTAAACCGGATAACCCTTTAGAAGCTAAATTAAATAAACTAAACGGTTCTTCTTTACAATGTAGTTTAGAAAAGCAACACGAGTCATGCGTCTTGTACTATGACACGTCCTTATATTCTAACGCGGCCATAAACTAACAACTTGTTTTGTTGTAACATTTAAATTGCATACATAAACTGAAGATTAATAGTCGCACATCCGAGATAGCATCGGTAATGAGTTCGAATTAAAAAATTCCAACAAATCGTTACGCCGTTCAGTTGGCCACAGTGTTACGAGCGCGTACGGTTGGCACCACCTGTCGCCATTAGGATGTATTGTTGGCAATACATAGTATGCATTTCCCGTGTTTATTCCACACCTTACTGCAATTATTTGCCTTATTTAGATATATACATTGGGTGATGTATCGGAGACCGGTTGGTACTGACAATTGATTAAATAAAAATATTGTTCGTGGTCAGCCATACACTGCAAATGTCAGTTGATAATGGTGTATGTATGGTGAGCACTAAACAATGATAAATATATAAATAAATAATGCCGGGTGAACAATTATATTAGTAAATTAGACTGATAAAAATACATGGACAAAATACGCTTCATGCGACAATTCTTTGTAGCGCCATTTCATAAACGTATTGTTGTAATAATTTAAAGTACGGAGTAAGGAGCATCAAAATTATTACACTGCAGGTCCGGTAAAAACAGACAAATCCTATCGATATATTATAATTGTCATTGAATCCAAAAAGACGCCGGTTTACCTCTGTATATGTATCTCTGTATGTATATCTCTCGGAATGTGAAAACGTTGACAATTCTAAAAAAACACACCTACATATCATGAAGAAAGTTACAACCAAGTGTGAATTCGTGATCATCGTCATGGCCAGAATTGTCCCCGCAATATTTCCAGCTGTTCATGGTTATACCTACCGTTAAACGTAGCCTTTCTAGGCCCCTCTTTATACCGTATACGAAAAATGCCGTATAATAACCTTTTCTCTGATAACCTTAATTAAACCCTTCAACTGCGACAACACTTAAAACGACAAATAAAATGAACAAAAAAAATTCGCCAACAAAAGCGTTAAAACATCACAAATACCAAATTCCATTTCTAAAACACTTGTCGGTCGGTTATCGGCAGCCGTCAGTTGGCGCGCGGCGCTCGTCCACTTTGACAGTTGCGCCGTCAAAATCAGCTGACGGGCGGCTGTCAAACGGCCGCGCGTTCTAAATTCAAATGGATTGACAGTGACGCGATATGGGGATGTCGCGGCGGTTTCAGGCGCGCGTCACACGACCTGTCAGCGGTATGCTGAACGGGTAACGTTGCGAATTTGTTTGCTTGATGCCGTGACTAGCGGAGTGTTAAGCATTAGCAATAGGAGAGTGATTGGATTTTTTACATATACCTAGTCAGGCCTAGATAATAATACAAGATAAATTTTTTTCGTAAACAGATTCAGAAACTGCAAAAATTCAATGCCTCTCACAAGGTGAAGTGAATCTCTTAAAAAGGTCGCCAAAGTTAGCTAGATGCAGCCTGCTTGCAAACAAGCCACTACGCCGTGGAAATCTTTGGAAGAAGCCTATGTTCTACAATTTATTGACAATAAGACAAGGCTGTGTGATGATAGTTGGGCTAAGGCGGTTATTAAGTATTGGGTAAGACTCATAAAAAGCATAGAAGACTTTGTAGTTTTTAATGACATAGGATAGGAGCCTAGCAGCATATACAATTAGAGATGACCGCCCAATAGTCTTAACACTGGCCAAAATATGACCACGTAGTAGGCCGCGTAAAAGGTGGAAAATTTTTGATACCAAGAAACTCTAAGATAAACACTGATGGAAGAAGGTAAGGCCTTTGCCCAGCAGTGGGACAGTATGCAGGAAAAAAACAGGTCAAAACGAACCTGACGTGAACACATCATCACCACAATCACGGGATCTACATGCAGCGATAGTATAGCACGACGTGGCGTGTAGGTCCGGCCGAAGATGGCGCTGCAACAAAACGAGTGGCGACACCGCGCTGATGTAGATTTACGCGGCTGCGGACGCGCCGTGCTCTACTGGCCCGACCTGGCCGTGTGGGGTGTGGAGACGGTGTGTGTGCTATAATTTTTTATAACATTACATTTTGGTGTGGAGTAGGCTGCTTAATTGATGTGCAGCACTCAGAAGGCAGCATTAGTTTTTTTTGCTAGAATGTTCTGCTACATGACTGAAAAATCATGAATGCTAATTTACTTCTGATTAACTAATTAGACCCCGAATGAGCATTCGGATTCTTGCAATTTAAATTAAATTGTTGGGAGTTAATTATGTAATATCGGCAATTTTAAAACTGCGGAAAATATCCTGAGAAAATCTTTACCTAAGACACTTTTCAAAGAAACAGCTAGCAGTATACAAGCGACACTATTATTTACTATTATCAATATCTTGTAACAAAGGTCTTAATATCAAATATAATAAAATAAACATAATTTAATAAAAAAAAATAGCAGTTTTATACGGATTCATTCAATTATAAAAGATATTAGCAGTAACTTTTAGATCAATCGATGGAAAGAACAAGTCAGTGTCAGCAACTGTAACTGTAATCTAAACAAAAGGTCCTAAACGGTACAAATTATGTACATAAAAAAATATATAAAGCGTAAGTCTGGTCCACAGCTCCCGCGTGCCATTATTTGAGACGGGATCGCGAGCTGCAGATAGCGCGGCGGCAGACATTTTTTGTTTCTTTTTGTTGGCCGCTTTTTGTTTCGTACATACGCTAATGTTGAGACAACACTAGCACTGCGACTGTACAATGCCGTGTTCTACTCCAGCAATTTTTATATGCTTAATTAAAAACCGCAATGTCTAAGAAAATTGTAAAACTTGTCGACGAAAGTAAAAGCAAAAACTGCCGATTTAGCGATCGGTTGCGGTCGAATGATGTTCAACGTCAGAATGATCGTAAAATCATCAACCAAATCATTCAAACATTGTTCTGGCGGTTTATGATTGGGAAACTGATTACGATAGAAACAAAGTCGAGTCACGATCTCTCGTTCAGTCGATAAATAATTCATTACTATTAGAAAATCTATGAATGATTCCATCGTAATGGAAAGAAGGTACTGAATAAGGAAAATGACTATAATATGATCTTTGATTTCATTTTTAAAGGAATGTGATCACCACCCTACTATCGATCATCGAAAGGGAGAATAATTAGGATATATAGATTTTCATTTAACTTTTCAAATTAAACGCAACAGAAAACTGTTGCATATTCTATACAACAGTATCAACCGGTCGATCTATTCCATTCATACAGTCACTAAACTGAGAAATGCGAGCCACTATTCACGGTTAATGAAAACAGAAACAATGAAAAATATTGCATTAATATCCCCATTTGCAATATAAAGCCATTCAAAACTAACCCCACAATTTCTTAGCATTCAAATACATCAAAATAGTTTATAAGTTTGTCATTTAAAATTATCAAGAGTTAGATAATTGGCGAAGTATTACCGTCACGGAGCGCCATAGAAACACGATCGTTAACCCGGCGCATTTGCGTGCCGATTACAACTACCATACACTATATTTATATTTATACTTCCTACCACTAATGTCTTATCATCTATTCTGCATTATTTGCACATAACGCCAACTGAAAAATTTATCCAGCAATACAAACAAACTCCCCACACACAAGGGAACGTGAAAATTAACCACACGATAAACATAAGTTATTTACATAAACAACTCCCCGTTGTGTCGGCCGACAAAATTGGAGTAATTATTTCAATGGACATTACTTTGTTGGACACTAAGTAGACACGAGCGGCGATATCGCACTCACCTGCTCATTACGGAATTTCAGTGAATATTATGCGCGTGCGCACGCAGGCAGCCAGCATGCGCTTCGTTCCAATTTTAAAAATTTAAAAACGCACTCGTTCGCTATCTGTCATCGGGAGCGGACGTGCCTGCCGTATTGGTCACCGGCGAGCCACGATTAAATCTGCCACAATGCGGTGGCCATTAAATTAAAATAACCCTTAATAGTCTTTGATATAATTGATATATATAGCTTCTATATGGAGTCACGGAGTCACAGGTGTATCACGTTATGTCCTTATCTCGTGAAATATCATAATTTGCATTCGATGCTAATGCTGTTACTAAATTAATTGCCTGCTTACGTACTCGAGCATTAGTATTCGGTTTCAAAGGAACGTCGATACATTATAAATGTAAGTTTTCCCTACATAGTTTTTATTTGTCGGGTTCGAACCATTGGAGCATTAAGGCCACGAAATTGAACTATTTAGCAGTTCATATGAAATAGTGATATAACAGAATGGACGAAAAGGAAATAATTAGAGGTTTCTTTAAATATAGCCCTTCATTCTACTTTTACTTTTCTCAAATTCAATTTGCCTTTAGGTTATGAGTTCAGAGAGCATTCTGCGTAGCCTAATAGATTTGAAATCTATTGTAAGGTGAGAGCCGTACCTTAGGTTCGATTCCCACTTCATCACCCATATTTATGTCATATCAAAATGTATAGGGATCGATTATTCCCCTTTAATTTCAGGTACATAAGAAAGAAATCTTAATATGAGATTAAAACTATACGTATAACTGTGATCTCTATTTATATACTTGCAATAAAATAAACTGCACAAACGGCATTCAATTATTCCACCATAAAAAATATACCTTTATTCGAGCGGCGGTACCGGCGCCTTAAGTCTGTTGACTGAACCGTGTCTTCCCGTGCATTTTAGAGCATATTCCATACATGGTATGGGCAAACAGGCATTAAAGGCAAACCAAGTGGGCCCTCAAAGGGCGTATAATAGGGCGGTAATAGGGCGAAACGGGCGAAAACGCGTGTAAAGCCGACTAAAGGACTCTTAGCACGGCGGCTAATTAGAACTAACACACGGATTCTGTATTAAATTCCACTAATGCGCCTATAAATGGACCAAACGCTATTTGGACACAATTTTTGCTAACGCCCCATAAAGGTGCGTTGGGTATGTACATGTCTAATTAGGATGTCGCTTAGGAGTGTAAAAATACGGCGAATGAACGGATGGGTGTTAAGACATTGATGCGAATACCCGAGATATAAATAAAGTTAAATAATTAAGGCGTATTTTTGAAAATTGTAGTTTAGCTTTTGTATTGCTTGTGAGGAGTACAAAAACGAGTTTTAGACTCAGTTGTTCCAAATAACTTTGTCCATGACTCGATGCATGTCAACGCCATACATTTGAGATATTATATGAGAATTGTTTGTTTTAACATCAAAGTTATTTTTTTGATGTTACTTGATATTACTAAGCCCTAGATAACCCAAAAACTCAATTTAAAAGGTGCAACTAATACATTTTAATATATTTATCATTAGATCGCTATTTGCAGTCCATATCGCATCTTCGGCACGAATTGAAAAGCATGTCTTGTATTGAAATATTTTTAAAATAATCATGTCAGAAAATAGTATAAAACTATTTTTTCAACCGAAATCGTTGCATTTATATATGTATATCGTACTCCCGATTGTAGAGAAGGCCAGTACACTGCAGTGGGACGTATATGGGCTGATGCCTGATACAGCTACAGACCGATACAGGTGAGTTTCTAAAAATAAAATTCTTAGATTTACGCGAATGTAACACATTGAAATTATTTTATTTAAAAAATTTCTATTTATTCAGTTTAGTATGGAGTTGTGAAAACACATCTAGTTTTAATGACGGCAAGTATACCTCGCACAGCGGACCAGAAGCCGACTCTCAAACAAAAGGCAATGACTTTGATCCCAATCTAAGACAATATCTGTTTCTTGAGATTTAATTCGGCTCGTACTAATATTAGCTACTTACAGTTAGTATACACATGTACTATAGAGCCAAGACTATGCATGCTATTCGTGGGGTTTACTGATAATTTTACTATTATTTTTTTTTGAAAACATTCGCAAATATTCGGTGATGATCTAGACAAACCCGTCGATCATCTGACAAGTGTCAGCAGTTTGACAGGTGTTATCACGCCGTGACCTTGCCGCTATCAGCGCATCGTATCATTGCTGTAATACTGTCAATCAACAAATCAATCAATGTGGAAGCATATCAAGATATTCGCGGAAACGTCTAGATATTGTCTGTGTATTATTACTTGTTTTGTCTGTTTTGTTTTGGAAAAGTAATAAAAAACTATGCTATTGTAAAGAATATTCGCAGTTCTGTTAACTATTTTGGGAAATCGTCCGTGAATTGGCACTATTTACGAATGTATTTTTATTTTCTGAAGCTTAATGATACCGAATACAACCATTATCAACGGCTATACAAAATCCGGTTTTGAAACTGTTAATTTACTTAATTAGTGCGTGGTGGCCTGTTGGTAAACGGACTAGACGCGGCTGCCAACATGTTCACGGTGGTCGCGGGTTCGAATCCCAGGGCACACCTCTGACTTTTCGGTGTCATGTGTGCATTAATACTCAATCACCACGCACTAAAACGTTGAAGGAAAACATCGTGAGGAAATCTGCATAACATAGCGATTTGTAAGAATTTCTATGATATTATGTAATTCCGCCAACCCGCACTAGGCCAGCGTGGTGGACTATATGGCCTAACCACTCTCAATTGTACTATCGATTGTAAAGTCAGCATATGGGCTGTTTAAATTCACTTAGTTATGTGTGATTATCATTGTATTTGATTTACTAGGTACTTTGATGTATTTACCGGGCCACACCACATAAAAAATAATACAATTGGCTAGTGACCCATACGTCTCTTTAGAGCTAACTTGTATTGTATATGTCATGTGATATTTACTTTAGCCACAGGTTCGTGGTCGGGTCCATCTCAACTAAAACAAAGAGGTTCTGCAACTTATATTTTTACCGCAGCATTTAACTGTGGTGCGTTAACAGTTTGGTTTACGTGTTCCCTTTACTATTTAATCCATTCCCCGTAGCTTAAATAATCAATTAATTAATTAATAATTAGGCTGAAGTAATGGTGCCACATAAATAAAGAAAATCACTAAATTGTCTTATGCCAATTGATACATCTGATCCGCATTGTGGCATATATTTGTGATATTATTTCATACCAATTTAATATTGTTTTTATTCATCATAAAGGAATCAACCTTGATATTATTTCAATTGTAATATATTACAGTTAGGTCCTAAAATAAGACCTAGGCCACAAACCCCGCTCGAAATTCATACAAGAGCTTATTCCACGGCCGTATCAATAACACTAGATATTTATATCGGATGTCTATCGCGGCCTTGGTACCTCGGCAGGCTGGTACCCAGGAACTAGACATCAATTAGTGTCACAATAGGAATACTAAAAATTACCTCGCGAACTGATGGTACGGCTTGTGTGGAGTTTGTTTGGGGTTGCCAGGATACTGAGTGTTGTTGAACGTGATTTGGTGGTTTCATTGTTTGTTTAATGGTAGGGTTTTATAGAAGGATGGAATTGTCGCCTTTCAGTAATTTTGGGATATATCCAGAACTTTACGAACTTTATGACATTGATAGGAATTGTTAGCGTATATCAAACCACATCGAAATACAGAATTCATAAATGATGCTCGACTTTATACTAGTTTTAATAAAAACAAATAAAATCAAAACCGACCACCACAATTTCACCAAGTACCAAAGATCCAAATTATCATTAAACAGTAAAATATGCATCAATGACGCTAAGCCGAAACGGGAGGGTAACAAAAAGCGTCGTTCGCGCCAATTCATTAAAACTTTCCCAGTGATGACCTCACCAAACAACAATATTTATACCGGTTTAGTGGGAGGCGGGAGTCTGCGAGCGCTGGCAACACTAACGCGCCAACGAGCCAAGTTAGATTGCAAGACATAACATCTCCCCTTCAATCCGCGCGCGATGGGACGTGCTCTCAGATGCCTATTTTTTGCCATTGGATAATCTAATTTGGTCGGTGGTTTTATTAATAAATAAGGAGGAGAGGCATGCTTGATCACCGTTTGTAAATTGGTCGTGTTTGGCTCAAACTTTGGGATTAAGATGTTTGAATGGGTGCGTTTTAAAATTCAGAATAAGATTAACGCTATTATTACTCTAGATAGGTTTTTAACACCACTATTAATTCGGAATAGCACAGGGGGGACAAAATATATGAATAAGAGCATATTGTCTGTAATATGTCAGGCTTATTTAAATGACTTGCAAACTAGAAAATCAGTCCGATATAAAATTACCAATGGAATGTAAGAGTACGGTCTGTAATTAATTACCGTTTCAAAGATACATCGAAAATACACATTCCAAAATCTATTAGAACTGGATACTAATATAACAGTCGATATTAACTTTGGCACTAAAAAGTTAGTAAATAGATAATAATTACGGACAGACAACTGACAACCTCATAAAGATAGCAGAATCGCGGGTCGCTGAAAACTGCCGACTTCCCAAGAAATTCGGATGGGTAGACCATGTTCATTAATTCACTTCTATGACTAAAATACATAAAAAATATAATGTAAAAGTAATTACTACTAGTAATTTGCGTTTCCAAATAGTTGCCAATGTACTACGGAACATTTTAAGCAGAATATTCTCCTTGAAACCTCAAACTTTCCTATAGGTATCGAAGTCGTGTCGATATTTCCATGTCAATAGCGACCTTCAAAAAAGTACGTAGTCATTCCTCAAAGGTTGATGGCTAACTGTCATGGAAAAGGCGCCTTTATTTACATTCCTGTTAACTTTTACTGCCAATATTTTTAATAATACGAAGTAATGTAAGGCAGCTGTTCAGCGGTGGACTTTCTGAGGCTGAAGAGAGAGTACGAAGGAACTACAGTGCGTCTGAACTCTGAAGGCAAGGGCTGTGCAATCCAAAATGTAAAGTAAAGACTGTGTAAAGTGTAAATGGACATAATAATGCCGACTTGACCAAAACGGAATACGTGTAAATTGACTGAAACTCCAACTATTGCGATAATTATTACCTATGACTGAATATTCACCAACATGAGTCTGTATCTGTATCAGCCCGTATACGTCGTACTGCAGGGCACGGGCCTCGTCTACCATCGAGAGTACGATTGGGAGGGGTTAGGCCATAAAATCCATCACGCTGATCTAGTCGCCTAGATGTTTTTACGCACTATGGAAATTCTTACAAATCGGTATAGTACACAGGTTTCGTCACGATATTTTCCAGTGGTATAGTGTTTGCGGTAGCGGAGCGGTAGTCGCTTTCTATCAAATACTTTTTACATAATATTTAGATAGTCATGGGTTTATTGCGTCCTTACTAAAAGCCACGTTTTAAATGCTGGGTATAGAATATTCCGAGATAAAAATATCGTGAAAATCATACTGGTATTAATGCAATATTAAGTTATATTTTATATTTAAATAGTAAAGTTTAACAATAGAATTTCCAGCATAGGAATACTCGTCACTTTTAAAGTTGCATAACTTAAAATAAATAAGTTTAATAGGTTCAAAATGATGTATAATTTATTCGTAATAATATTCTCAGATTGTCACCGTTATCAATACAAGAGATTTAAAAGCTATATTATACATCCTAAATTATATTAATATGCATTAGTAACTCATTCATTTACAATATAAAATCTTGTTAGAGATATTTTTGGATAGGATATACACCTAAATGTTCTTTATACTAGAATTTATTTTTTCGAAAGCTGCTAAATGTTTTAGCTTTAGATTTAATCTCTTTACAATCGGTAGTTTACTTTTTATTAACCGATTGTAGAAAACTATGGAATATGGTATGGTTTCAATTGGAAGAACTTACTTTGTGTAATTTTTATTTACGACCAATCTATACAAAACACTTGTATAAAAGACTAGTTAACAATCCAAGCAGAACAAGAGTTCTTGTTTTAAAGTCTATAATTAAATATTTGTTGTTCATGATAAATATCAATTTGTCGAAAATATCGCATGAAACGGTCAACTACTTAATTCAACACAGATAATAATTTCATTTCGATTTCCCTAACGCATAATTAACTTTGAGGAGTCAAAACGTTCTATAAATACACACATCAAGTTTTGAATATTCTTTAAATATTTATTTATCTAAAATAATACCAAATTAAGCTTAATTTATGATGTCATTAATTAACACAAATTTAGAACACATCGACATCATCGGATCAATGACACTTACATGTTTAACACAAACACCTAAATAGTCCTTAATTAGTTTGTTAATATGTCTTATATACAAATAAATTATTCACTAAATTTAAATACTGAAGATGACGACAAAAAAACGGTTTGGATATTTGCGAAACTTTTGCTGCGATACCAATAGCGCCATCTGTTGTTGTATAGCAGACACTACTAAACATATTTCTCCAGAGTTTATTTTTAAAACTGTATTCAAATACAGATGCAATATCGAATTAGATTGATTATATTGAAAACTATATGTTTTTTTTAATTTCAAATGCTTCTTAGTAGATAAATATTCAAACGATTAAAATTTAAATCCTACGGTTTCATTAATCATATTAATATTCACACCAAATTATGAGAGCATTTTTATGATAAGTAAGATTTCTGCCAGGCGGAGATTAAATTAATATAACTACTTAAATGAAATAAAGTTTATAATCTACAAATCTACTTAAAAACCTATAAAATTAAAACGTTTATGATGCTCCGGGCACGGATAATGCGCGTCGGAGATGAAAAACAAAATCATAAATCTGTCGTATGCAAACAGTTGCGAGAGTTGCACGCGGCGACCGACGAGCGACCAGCGACCAGCGAGCCACGAGCTGGGCCCACTGAGCCATGGCCTGCCGCGCTCCCGCCACGCTCTTTTATTTATATAATGTTTAATTAAGCGAATGCAAAGGCTCGATGGCCATTGTCCGTCTTACCTGCAGGATCTGAAGCGGCTCGCTGCCAACCGGTTACCATACAGAGACTTTTATTTTCAACAATTTATGCAGCCAAACACCACTCACGAGTCATTCATCACACATAAATAACATTTTCATGCATAGCTTCGATTGTTATCAACACTTATTTACACTTTTACTTCGTGCAACTTATCAAGTGTTACAAACATAATTCAATAATGCTTCAGCTGAACGTTAGATGCTATATTACAACTTTAAAAAAATAAAAGGCGAAGGTATATACCTACATACAGCCTAACTGAGTTTGTTCGAAATCATTCCGTTCGATTGCATAAAACGCGCGCTCGTGCGTGCGTTCGAAATTCGCGCCGCGCGTACTGAACTTTCGGCGCGTCTCGCGCGTCTGCTGTACGTTGTCATTGCTGTCCGTCAAACAACGGGGGCGGGCCAACGAGGGACGGGCCACGAATGTGTTCGGCTAACTTCGGAACGCACCTCTCGCTCTACTCTGTACTCGCAAAGTGAACTGAGTCACAATCACTACATTGTGTTTTCCGCGTACTTTTATTCGTTTTGCACCGGACTAAAGCACTGGTAAGTTATTTGTGTATACCTTTCTTATTTTTTTTATACACGAAAGTACGTTGATGTCTTTAGATACGCCCAGATTTTGCAGTATACTGCATTATTAAGTTTGTAATGTTGACAAAGCGTCTGTACTTGGAAGATAGTTTTCGTGAACTAATATTGCGTTTCCGGGCTCATTAAAGTTATAATGGGATAGTACAAAAATAGTTTTAATCTATTTAGATACTTGCAAGCTCTTATCTGCCGTATTTAATAATGGGAATTATGATAAAATATCATAACCTCAAAACTCCGCTGACGTTTGTAGTTGCTGTCTAAACGTCAAGAGATGGCGCTGCAAGTGGGCGGAGTTTGGTAGTTGTGACGCGCGTTCTAGAGTATTATCATGTTCGCGATAATTGAAGATCTCTATTGCCCCAAGTTTTTTGATAATTGTGCATTTTATAAAGAACATTACCAGAATGTTTAATTTGGTGCAATTAGATAAAATTAGTGCCTGATTAACTTTCATTAAACATTACAATCTTCTTGACAACTCTTTCTTGTTACATTGCGTTTTCTACGTTATTAAATAATTAGAATTATGCTTATTGAATTAAAGACTAACTGATTATTTATTATAAATTATTTTATAACACGTAAATAAGTTGAAATAAACGAATATTTACGGATATTGTTTAATTTTAATTTTTATTAATACGCTTTTATTACTTGTATATAATAGTTTTATTTCAATGTGTACCATTCGCGTAAATATAAGAAACCATTACGTCAATTAGTTTTTCTCTGTTTGTAATCTTTAGCCGATGGAGTAGGTACCCGTGCTGTTTCTTTATATTTGTGATTTATTTGCTAGCTGTTTCTTTTTTGTTTTAATTTTTCCGATTGAAATTAAAGTTCTTTTTACTATATTAATTGAAGTGTATTGTACTTGGCATTTCTTTAACGTCAGCGAGATGTGTCGAGCTATGGGTGTAAGAGGTTGATCCAAGCCGATTGTCTTGGCGTAGCGTCGTCAAAAAAATAATCTCTTAATTTTAAAATTATCTTAACAAAGGGGAGAAGATACTTTAAAAATACTTGACGTCAAGTAATTAATAATTCTCATTTATACTGTGTATCTATAGCACAAAAACCTCCACTTTGAATATTGTATCAATAAAAATATGATACTTCCATATGAAGAAATCAACATAAGCACGTATTTCCTTGCTTCATACATAATAATAGAGACAAGTAAATTTGATTACAGTCATCAAAATTATAATTACAATTTCACTCTTCCGATATTGTCAAAATAGTACAACAAAAAGTGGCATGGTGTCTTGCGGACGGTTCGAGGCGTCGCCGGGGGTCGTCTCGTGACAGATTTATGGCGTGCGTGGCTGTTACTCGTACGCACCGCTCGCCCCCACCTCCCTCTGCAGTTCCCACACGAAATTAAAACGTTTTCAAAATTCTTTTAAACGCCACCAGATTGAAGTGATACAATTTATTTTAAATGGCACCCCTTTTTACCGCTTCCTTTGCTGCGCCTTCGCGTTCACTTTCGCGCCGATTTAAAACGTTCCAATTCTGAATTCTGTAACCGTTTTTGTTTTATTTTTCTAGAATGTTTTTTTCTGGCAAGTGGACAAATTAAATATTATTCTATTTTTAAAAATAAGTACGAGTATAATGATAGATAGAGAGTATAAAATGACCACAGTCCGACCTCGAGTTAGACAAAGTTATTGCTTATTTCGCGAGGCAAATACAGGCTGCTAATTCATTTCATCTCTTTCACACTTTAGTGCTTATTTATCATTACATGTGTAAACCAATTATTTTTTGCGATTAGTATTGATATAAAAAGCCATAAATAGTACAGAAGTTTATAATGTCGTCCTATTATTCATACAAAATATAATTATAAACTTTAATTAAAAAAGGACAAAACATTTGTTCGTTCTTGTGAGTCAACTGACTCATCATTTGCGGCCAGTATGTAATATTTTTTTATGACTTACCTCAAGAGATTTGATTGGTAGGACGGTACTTATGCGTCAGGCACACAACCATAGACCAACCAGTCATAAGACCACACGTTCATGAGTCACAGGAACTAGTAATGAATATTTTGTAAGTTAATACTTGTTGCAACAGTTATTTTTTATTAAAGAGTCGTAATGTGCCATAACATACTAGCATCACTACATTAATAATTAAACGAGAAATTCATTAATAAACTTGAAAATTATTTTAAAATTCACTTAAATTCCCAATCAAATATCATTAATAAATTTAACACACTTTCCAAAAAAAACGTCCAAATATTACAATAACCGCATCTAAGTAATAAGTATTGACAAAAATTCCCTCAGACAAACCGGTCTCAATATCTTCAAGCTCCAAAGCCCTTTGCACAAAGATAAAAAAAAACAAAATTTACGAGAAATAAACAATGACAGCCATACATCACGCATCATAATGGAAAGATTACTGTTCACCCATTATGATAGATTTATGAGCGTTGCATAATAGTGGCCGCTGTACTTACTCCATTGTTTAATTTGTACGGCTGTACTTAAAAAAAATAAAAAAAGCCTTTCAACCGACACTTTCGGCTCGGTGGGGCTTAAGTTAGAAAGATATTTGGTTGTTCATTGAGTTTTAGTTGCAAAGAACTGAGATTCAATAATGAATTATAATAATAATCTCAGTATTTTAGTAAACTGGCCACGGTTCGCATTATGAGGCTGTTCCTCATTTTGTCTCCCTAACCACTGGTGGCTTTAGTCTTGAGCTTTGCAACTGAAGGGATGCACTATTTTTTATATTTTTGAAATAAGTAAAAAATGAAATACACTGAATATTTATTAATTAAGTTTAATACTGTTAGGCGTTGGGCTTTTATGTTATTGAGGAAATAACACACAGTTGTACATTGTGTTTGAGTAATTTTACAATACTGTATTAAAAAAAAAATGTTGTGCGATTGAGAAACTTAGACATTATTCTAAGCCACAGCGAATTTGTTCAAGACTTTTGACGTCACATTTCTATTTAGACTAGCCAGGTATGAGTTGGTTCCTGATGTGTGACGTTACCATCCCATAACAATGGTAGTGATCTCTTACGAATGTGTGTTTCCTCAAAAGATTTTGTGCAATTATTTTGATTAAACTATTTTAAACCAATTAACGTTGTATATTATGTTACTATTTGCTTTGTATCATTTCCGGAAATTACATAAAACTAATAATATATATTTCGGGATACATTGTTATACGTATTTTCATATATTTCAACAAATCTTTATATTATTAATGAAATAAACTGACATTTCTCTAAACATTGTAAACTTTCATGGCATTTAAGACATCATGTGATTAATAATAAATCTAATTCACTTATACATTTATTAAACTTAAAATAAAATTTATTCTGGCTTTTATCAAAAGTTATCTTCTTATTAGTGAGACTATTCAGTGCAAGTCAAGTGCATATTCAGTGCGAGCGTACTCAATAGCCGGATTGTATAATCCACGCGCCAAAACAGAAGGCTCGTTAGATATAGAATTAAATAATGTAATTAATAATAAATCAAGCGCCCCCCGGATTATCCGTGACGCGGCGGGACAAATGTTTCCTCTCGCACACCGTACCGCTTTTATTTATTTTTATTATTTTTATATACGAAATAAAAATTTATGGGCCCCGAGACCGCCTTCCGAGAGATTTAGCGAGTGTGTCATAGACTCGCCGAGCTGTAAACCCGATCTGTGCTGATATATGTGTGTTTTTAATGGTTCCGCCGCGTACATACGTATTGGGTTGAGTTTTAAATTCATATCACTGACGCCGTATTTAATTTCCACCTGTTTTCAATAACCAAAAGCCATTTGTTTCTCTATGTTTGTCGACCTTTTTTAATGTTTTCGGATGATGTATTTTGTTTTTAATAGGGTGGTGGGCACTGCTGTTGTTTTATAATATATATTTTTTAAATTCGAAAGAAATGAAATTCACGCACGAATCGAATCGAATCGAATCTACCATTACCAGCGTATTTGTACTTTCCAAACCTAAAATCTCCAATAAACGCCATTTAATCATTTCGCGTAGATGATAATTGCTAATGGTGATGTTGATTACAAAGTTATATTATTCTGAAAAATCACACTGAAATTATACTGAAATCGAAATAAAACAATTTCTTAGCCGTGTGAGTGAGAACGAAAACTTGTCTTCATATTAATTGAACATAAAACCATTGTTGCTAAGCACAGACGAAATAAAATCAAAATATACAATGACGACAATGTCGAATTACACACTAAATTAAGTAATTTTAATCCTAGGAATCGAACTCCGGCTCCTTACAGTACGCTAACACTACGCCAACGGATTACAAACATAAAGCCCTTTAAAATATTTTTAAAGATAATGACAAACCTTATTAAGACTAAAAACACGCGACAACATTCTCGGAACCACAAACCCATGGCGGATGGCACAATCGTCCTATTAACCAGCGGAGCACAATCGAAGGGAATTTATCAGCCAAAGACGCACACAATCACTTGTAATACAAGATCGAGTACAAATTTAGTTATCCACCCACCTCGGCTCGCCGGACGATTATTTATAATAAAAAAACCCTTTTTATACCATTTTGTTTCCGATTCAACATAAATAAGATATGTTATTTAAAGTCAATATATCACTTGACAGGTGGTAGGCTGGCCTGGAAATTTGTACATGCTAATTACACCTTAATAACTAAGGCGCTTGGGGCTGGTTTGGCGTGTAGCACTCCCGGGCCTTCGGTCCTGAGCGAACGCTTCATAAGATTTATACATATATCAAAGTAAGTCTTTGTGTGAATGCAGTGAGAGATTTTAATCAACGTCCGTAGTAATGGCGCGGGTTCAGTTCCCGGGCCGGACGTCGCGGGCAATTAAAAATTTCACGATTAATTAAAACCGATCACGATTGTATTGATTGTTGTATCGATTCCGAAATATTCGCGATCGTTTAAATTGGTCGAGTTTAATTCGAGGCTCATGTGATCGCGCCCGATGATCTGCTTACGGAAAATTAATTGATGTAATATTTACCTAATGCATTTTATAACGTGTATATATCAGTTAAGTTTAATTTAATTAAAGTTCCTCGACCACTACGGTGCAGTATTTTCAATATATCTGATGGAAAATTGTTAAATTACGTGTCATTCGGTTTTTCTTACTACACTTAAAAGACAGCTACACAAAAAATATTCAGATATAGCAATTCAAATATGGTGACGTCATATAACTTTACGGGATTGGTCAATGGTAGCATATCCGAACTCCTTACCGAATTGAGGAAATCTTGCCAAATATATTGCATGTTTTCAGACAAATATAAAATAAAGATAGCGCATAATTAATTTACAAAAAAAGGTATGTTTAATACCTAATTATGTACTATCAAATTATTACGTTTGAAAAATAAATTATGAATGGAATGACGTTATCACACCGTTTACGACGTGTTGCGGCACTTAGAATTGTGACCCAAGTAGCAGGTGACCACATCACCTACTCACTTAATGTCATCTTAATTACACATTAACTATTTTTGCTTACATATTTTCAGAGTACGCAGCAAAATTAAATATTAAAGTCATTCTTAAATTGTTTTACTCAATATTGAAATTCTTAAAAAATTCACATATCCGGAATTTTGTAAATTTAATATAGTTACATTTAAATTCATTTATCAAATACTTCTAAATATCATGCTCGATTTCATGAGGCTGTAAAGACGTTGCAATTTAACTGTAGTACTACTAGCGCCATCTTTTGTGCGCAGCGATCAAACAGAGCGTTGACGTATTTGAAGCTCTCAAGCTAGGAATAACAACAAAAGAAGATCATACAACTTGAGCTGGTTGGATGGTGACAATTTAACATTGGATGATGGCATGCTAGGGTTGATGGTGAAGTGATGGTGTGTGGTGTGTGGTGTGTGGTGGTGTTTGTGTAATCGCACGTCGCTGGCGTTGCGTCGGCGGCTGGCGGGCGAGCGCGGAGCGGGCGCTAATCGATGCGCGCCACTGCGCTGTCTTCCGACGGCGGCCATTACGCACCTTTATGGGCACCCGGCCCCCGGCCCGCCGCGCGCCGCTCTAAGGCGGCACATGACGAATCAATATGCCGCCAACCGACTCAACACTTATTTATTTGACACGATTTATTAGCCGAATGCCTGTAAACTTTTATGCGCCCCCGCTCACCGGCGCCGCCGCCGCCTGCGCGCCCCCCCGATTTATGATGGACACGGCGCTGATAAAATTCTATGTTCCCGACTATACTTTTATTGGCGAACGGAACAGATGTTCGCGGCGCGATAAAAAATCGCGCGGCCGACGCACTCGGAATGAGCCGATGGTCAACTTGAGCCGATGATAATTTTTTTTTACAATTTCTCTTCATTAATTGCCGTTTTATTTTGCGAGCGCCGGTGCAATTAACATTAGTTATTTTTTTCGCAGCGCTGCGAGCGCGTCGCGGAGACAAAATGTCGGCAGGAAACTTGTAATTTTTTCACAAATATTGCGGAAGGAAGGCGGCGGCTTCCTCTGGCCTGTTTAGATGGTTTTTATGCTAATCGCGGAGATTTGCTGGGTTTTCTTTTAGCACGACAATTATTCACAGCGGCTATTTGGTGTCGCCCTTTAAGAAATTAGCGAGGGCCCACCGGGGAATAGGGCTCGTTTCACTGGCCTCATTTGTCTGGCCACTCCGCACTTCTACAAACATCTCATTTTCTATTATATTGGATCTCTGAACCTTCGTAATTCCCGTGTTTGTTCAAGTCCCGGCCACAAATAGCATTGATTTGATAAAAGTGCCGCTGTTAGGTTGTTCAATACCCACATTATTTCGTTTCTTTCTTAGTACTCGACCTTCATTTTCCATCACCATTTTCTCCGTTACAATAACTTGAAGATATTCTCAAACATCATTAGACATCAATCCAATGACACAAGTTAAAAAATGCAAAATCTTACTAAGCAAGCTAGCTTTTGCGTTTCTTGACATAACTTCCAATGAGTCATTTACTTTTCCTTGTAATCCAAGGTTACTCCTCATTTCAGGAAGTTAATATTTCTAAACTGTCTGCCTCCCACTTTTCACCGTTGGTCTTCAAAGGTCAGCAACACACCTACGATCTTCAGAGCATTGTGTGTTTAAGATTTTCTAGAGCACAGTTTACTTCACTTGCCATTGTTTATGCCAAACCCCATACTGAAACAATGTGGTGAAATTAAAATATGGGGCACCCACACTATAAATAGGTAAAACTAATTTGCTTATAATGATAATATTAAATTACTTTGTTTTTTTTTTCTTATTTTTTTTATTGCTTTTGCTGAACAGTGTATACCGATTCCGCATCAGGGCGACCACACTTAACTCAGCCGAACAATATAATTATTATTATGAATAATTTATGAACTGCTCTGAATTTCAACTCCTGTATGATCATTCTATTGTAAACTTATTTTGAAAAGAGCAACGCTAGAGTTTCTTGCCCGTTCTTCTCTGGCGAAAACAGCCTTGTGAACTGGGTGGTAGTGAAAAAAAAAAAGTGACTGAATCTAAATAGTGTATGACATTTTATGGATTCAATAAATATTTTCATTTCATTCATTTCATTTCATTTCATTTCATTTCATTTCATTTAATACGTATGAATTTATTACATTTAAACCCTAGTTCAATAATTTAAGTCATAGCACAATACGATGATCGTATTTTTATTAATAAAAATTTTGACGCCTTACGTTTGCATTTAGCATTAAACACACTTTAATAAGTTTAAAATATTCTTAAAACTAAGTTATGATAATAATCGTATTTGTATTAATCATAGTTTTGAAGATTTGGGTTTGAATTTACATTGCACACACTTTAACTATGGATTTTAACTATTCTTTAACATAAGAGACTACTTGTGTAGTATAATCTATTTACATCAATATCATGTCATTGTGATGTAACCCACATCTTTCTTCAATTTCATCATCTGAATGTAACTGCAAATAATACTACAAATGTTTGCAACTCTATTTGCAAATTATACGTTAATTTCTCTATTCATTTTTGACGATATCAGTTTGTGTCCCACTGCTGGGCAGTAAAGTCAAAATAGCTTAAATCAAACGACTAATACTAGGAGGCCAGTTTACATAAAGAGTGTGGTGTCTCCGCAATGCATTGCGTCGCTTCTAACTCCCAGATTTTTTACTTTTTTACTGCCCTCTCACTTTAATTACCTGTTTTTATTTGCTTTTTTTAAGCCGTGTTAGTGCCTTCTTTCTGTCTTAAAATTCTTCCCCACTACAGTGACCATGACTATTCTATGAACGTGTCAGACAAAACATATTATTTGTATTAGATAATTATGAGCAAGTGTCGTCCACCAGTCACATCTTATAGTAATTTGTATAAAAAATATAATAATAATAATAACACCCAACAGTCACATACATAGTCCTGACCCCACAGTAAGATCGAGTCTTGTGTCGTGAGTATCAGGAACTACAAGAGACTTTTCGGTCTCACAAACACCCAGACCCGGAAGAAATATTCGTGGAAATATGCGTGATATGTTCATTACAATGTCACTGTATGGCATAAAAACGCGGACAGGATTCTTTGGGCACATTTTTTTTACTCTACCATGCTTTCATAATGTGAGCTTGGTAAGAGTAGTGGGTGGTAGGTGTAATAAAATTCGTAGTATACGTATGTATGTATATTTTTCAATCCCAGAGTATATCGACTTAAAAACACTTAGTTCTTGAATATTGTCCAGACACAGGCGTTGAAGTCCCGACCCCCTGTTCATTGCTGTCTCAGCCCACTGTACACTGTAGCCGCCACAAAGGTCAATAATTAACAAATTATCGCGTAACCTAAAGTCAAACTTAACTTCACTACATTAACTACGTATGTCAACAAAAAACTTGTCTTATCTCAAACCATAAAAAATGCTCATTAAATCTAATTAAAACTGTTACTATTAGCGAACATAAAAACGCCAAAGAAGTAAAGTGAACTAGAGCTAATTAATAACTATTATCTATATATATGGCCTTTACATAGGAAATATAACGCGTAACCATATCTGTACTCGCGCCGCGGTTATCTAAAGAATTACTGCTTGTTGTTTTATGGCGTGTGCGACTAGTCCGCACACCTGATGGAATATTTGTCCGGCTGGGTATCTACCTAATACATTTTTTTATTGAATTAGTTCGCAGGTGACCTGATGGTTAGTGATCACTGCCGACCATGAAAACAACGCTTGGATCTTGGATGTGTTGCCGGCACACCAAATCGGTAAGCAAAGGCAAAAAATGAGAAGAGAAAAGAGGTACCTGCAAATCTCACTCACCGAACAAAACGCGAGAGAAAAGTTGCCACTCCACGTCGATTTTCTGTGAGACAGTGTTACCGTTTGAATGAGTTGGCCCATTCATGACTACAACAGCGTATCTACTGGCTACCACTTCTTCCACTTGTAAAAGTTATTCGGTATCAGCCCATATAGGTCCCACTGCAGGGCAAAAGTTATTACAATTGCATATAAACTTAGAGAAGTCTGTGTATATGGCATGATATTTTCGAAATAATTCGGTTTCAAGTAGAATTAAAACGTTGCGTTTTCATTTGATGCATTACTTTTAATTAATTTGTCGTGTTAATATAGAACAGCGATAAATATGTACATTTTTTTTTTTGGAATTTGGTGGTAGGTGTAGCAGAAAAGAATGCAAATAGCATTCTTTGCGTGCATGTGCTAGAGAAAGCGAGCGTCCTTACTATAATATAACGGTGAATTAAAATATTATAAAGTAGACTTTTAAGGAGGTTTTACAAAGCGAATATCGGTTTACTATAACACATTGATGCTACTCTAATAATTTTCGTGACATAAATATTGGCTCTAACTGTTTACTTCAACTTCTAACTTTAACCATTGTTCAAAAAGTTGAGGTTTTCTTAAAAACTGTAAAAAAAATGTTCGTTAACGCAGTAGGCCAAAAGCCGGTAGTGAAACAAGTAACCGCGGGATCCATACCAACTAAATATTGTTTTTGTTATCATATGGACTATATGGCCTAACCACTCTCAATCGTACTCTCGATTGTAGAGTAGGCCCGTGCCCTGCAGTGGGACGTATAAGGGGTGATCCAAATGATCTAAACTTTATTTATATAATTTATTTATTTAGCCGCCTAATACAATTGGATATTTCATCAGGTGCAGTTCAGACTTAGTTTAGTATTCTGTGCTATGACATGCTAGAATAGAGAAAGGAGTGTCCAATACCTAAGCATCACGTGCTATGTATCAATGAAAAAAGTCGTATCTTAATCTGAGTTCAACTTTAAATGCGTGATTGTAAGTACTAAATACCAACGTATTTTATACCGTCTCATAGGCGACATTAAAACACCGCTAAAAATGCACACAAAAAATTCCAAATTATTTGTTGCCAAACGACTTTCATTTCACGATACGGCCATCAATTTATTTCGTACATACCGGCAATTCCAATTTCTCTGACCTTCAAGGAATACCTTTAAAATACTAATTGTGACCAATTATAAAGTGAAACTAGGAATAATACCACAGGGCCGCAATTGGAGTAAATAATTCTTTCTGAATTCCATTGTTCTTTGAATCGTTTTTTAAACGTTGGTCCGTACAGGATATCATATCGTAGATTGGTTTACTGGCACAAAATCCACATACATAACTCCCAGATCCCGACTCATATTGTCGTCAAATCCGTAAATAATAGTTTTATTTCAATCTAAACTACGATCAAATAGATATATATAAATAGATATATATATAGATATCAATTATTTCAACATAATCTTGACGCTGTCTATCTGTCATCATAGGCTTCTTTTGCAATACCATATCAGTCCATACTTGTATCAAATCCCGGAATTCCATTATAATCGAAAGTTTGATTGAGAAGACTTACACCATACTAACTATTTTCGGTCTGCTAAAATTCAAATACCATAGAAATTCTAGTAAAAAACTTTAGGATATTTAATCTTCCACACAACGATTTTCATCAGCATTTAACTAAGTTGTAATTAAATATTAATACACACGTGATTCAGAAGCATCGGAGGTGTTTCCAGGGTTCCAAAACACTTCTCATAATTATTATGCATAATTACTTTAGCTTACATACTTATTTTACTAGTGATAGGTCTCTCATATGTGAGAGGCCGTCTAGGTAGGTAACCGCAAAAAATAAAAGCGTAAAAGGTCTATTTCTCCCACCAAACCAACGCACTGTTGTTTGAAGGTAGAGTAACTAACTACTGGACATATTAAGACTTAACATCTTATGTCTTAGGATGGCGAGCGCAGTGGAATGCCAAGCATTACTATTGTCCATGAGCATCGCATGGCGTACCAACAGGCGCATGGCATACTCATCTCGCCATTTATAGCAATAATAAAAAAGCTTATCCACCCCATACAATGAAGTGACGAACAAAAATAAATAAAAACGTCGATACCACGAATCCATCCTAGTTGCGCATCGGCGTCACCCACAGCCCGCGAAAGTAATTACCTGTATGTCGTGTCCAACCACTATATATCTTGCAGCCAAATTCATTTAGATTGTTTCCGATTATTACTTATTAGTTATTACTGTTACTGCGCTGTGCTAGGAAATTGTTTTTCGTTTTGTATGACGACGGAATTGGTCGATGTTTGTTCGACAGCTGTTGCGTGCTGTATGGATAATTGTCTCCGATGTTAATTAAACATCGATAGTTTTACCTTATTTTGTACGAATATGGAAGTAGTAAATCAAATTGGAAAAAGAAGGTTTTAATTCATTATTTCTTTGAATTTTTATTTAAATTGCGAATCAATACAATTATTTTATGTTAGTTGCATTTTAATTGAATTGATCATCCTTGAACTTCGAAGTAAAATGGGGCATCGAGCGTTATTTTAGCTAAGAGACATTCACTTTTATATATTTGTAATAGAGTTGAGAAGTAGTGCATGTATAAATATGAAATGACGTGATGTGCAGAGTATGCGTTGTTCGGAACGTCTCCCGTGTGTCGTGTGCTGTATGTATGCACTGTGTACTGTGTAGTGTCGTTCCGTTCCACACGTCCGCGCTCTAACTCGCGCGTTACGTTCCGTACTCGAATGCATAACAGACAAACAGGGCTAATCCCGGCGTTATCGTAAATTGTCAGTTTATGACGTGCGGAACGGCCGCGGGGCGGCGGCGGGCGGCGGGGGCGGTGCGGAGAGTTTTCTAATTTCGCCCCCTGCGCCCCGTTTTGATGCGCTAATTCGTGTAAGCAGTTTCTGAACGTGCTTGTTTCGAGTGTGCGGCCAGGTGGCGGCCTTATGTCGGCGGCGCAGGGTCGCGAACCCGCCGCCCGCGCGCCCCTGCAAGGGTATCGCCGGCTCTCACATAGAGTTGCGCAATTTACATACATTTGTTTGTTCGGTTTTTAAATTGGGGAATTAACTGCGTTAATCGTCGCGCTCGTTCTGCGAGGCTGTGAGGCTGCGAGGCTGCGGGGCGGCGGCGGCGCGGCGGTGCTAAGCCAACACGTTCGTGTACGTAATGCTTATTTATCCGGCCGGCTGGCGGCTGGCGAGTGCACACTGTCCGTCGGTATCAAAGCGGCCGCGATGGGATCTCGGCGCGGCCGTGCGCTGCGCGGGCGCATCAGCAATTAATACTCTTCATTTAATCGATTCCTTCAATTATTCCACCTTGATATATGTTAATCCTTTTCGGTCCCGGCCTCCCCGGGATATTGTTGGCTATAATTACGTGGGAGGCGACCTCTATTGACAAGTATTGATGTTTTTAATCTGATGTTAGGATAAGACATTAGTATGCGCCCGTCCGTCCGTTGGCGTCGGCGCGTTGATTTGTAGCCGGTCGGCTCATTGGCTCGTAATTATTGGATTTGGGCGCTATATTTATTGGCGTCGCTCCTCACGGTCGCCTTGATTTATCATTGGGCCGTCATGCGCGGGAGAATTATTGCGATGCGTGGCCGACGCCCGTCCTCGAACACTGGCTCGGCTCCTTCCCGCCGCGTCTGCCGTCGCTCGTGATCGAGGTGGGTTTTTTCGTTTATTAAGGCGGAATCCCCGGCGGTACAGCCAATACGTCATATTTCAATACGTTACGCGTTAGGACACATGATCACCTCCATTAAGGCGCGTCGTCTCCCGACGGATTAGCGCGTCGCCGTCACGACGCCTCCGGTAATGAGATGGCGAAAATATTGGAAATAACACGCGACAATAATAACCGTATAATAAGGGGAAGACGGGGCCGCAGCTGCGACCTGCCGACGACCGACTACCTACCCCGTGACGTCACTACACACACCACGCTCCTCTCATCCCTCCTCACATGCACTGATTGATTCATTATCATTCAATGTGTTTATTTAATATTTGTCTCCAGTCGGTGAAATTAATTATACGTCATTTTATTTTCGTAGTTTTTATTCACAAAAAAAACTAGTTTTTAGTTCATTACATAGTAATTTATAACAGCCCAGCTGCTATTTCCTGTTAGTTTTTATTGCGTATAATAACATTACATTGATGTTTTTATTTAGGTCTTCAAAGTTTTAACATCAGCACATAGGTACTAATGGCGCGGTCGGTTGCAACTAAATACATTATATGTCATAAAAATAAATAATACGTGTATCGTAAACATCTAACCTTTATATCTCATATTATTGTTTCGTTAATTATATTGTAGTTTTAATGAAAGCCTTTACAACTGCTGTTGAAGATAACGCAATAGACTAGTAACGCCATCTAGTGTGTAACTTTGTGACTAATATATAGTTTATCGATTACACCTTATCTGTGACCTTCATGACGCGTCACCACAAGCGGACCGAGAACCGAGATGTTGTAAATTCATATCCCACGGGAAAATAGTTGGCACTTAAAGAATATTATGATAATACTTCCCCTCTTGTTAACGTCTTTGAGGTGGCTAAAATCTTGTTACATAATGTTTTATAATGCCTACAAAAATTTCAATGTAGCGTGACAGGTACAAAAATGTATTGGATGGTAAATTTTCCCCACAGAAAATCCCCTGATTGATAAACATTAGCAATAATTTAAACAATAAACACGTTTCCCGCGCAATGGCGTCGCGCGGCGCCAAAATGATGGATTAACGTCACACGAGTGTTCCCTTTTTAAAAACGCAAACAAGAGCAGCCCGGTAAAATTGCATCGAGCTAATATTCCCTTGCCAATCATGTTGCTCAGTCAATTTTCAATTTTCCCAGTTAATAAGCACGTCAGCGCCCCGCCTCCGAACAATATCCAGCTCGGTTTTTATTGCGCTACGTTGAGACATCAACAATATAGGATTCCAGCGTTTTTTTTTCACTGAGAAAATTAAAAATCCTTGATGCTGTGTTCTCGCGCGATGTGTTGGTGATATAAAAATGTTTTGAATTAAAATTTTGATTACATGTTACGTGAACGTGTGGAGGTGATAATGTGACAATGTATGAAATTCCATACCATTATTTACATGTATGATAAACTTTAATAAAAATATAAAATATAAGATTTATTTCATAAAAAATACTAATAACAAGTTTAAATTTTATATTGGAGACCGATCCATAATTTCGTCATCCTGGCATGAAGCAGAGTGGCGCAGTGGAAGCGTGCTGGGCCCATAACCCAGAGGTCCGTGGATCGAAACCACGCTCTGCTAGAAACAATTTTTTGTTTTTTTTTTAATTCATACAAAACAATTTTTTTGTTTCTATTTTTAAATTATTTAATTACCAGTTTTTTATTTCTACTTTTAAAAGATTTGTTATTTTCATCAGCGCCATCTATATTTCGTGACTCACAACAAGATTTTATGATGTAATTTTTAATCAATACTCACGGAATACAAAATAAAACAAAATGTATTAAACGTTTATTCAAACACAATCAACCATTAACCAACAGTAATAACACATTATTGACAAATGAAAGCACAACAAACGGCAACGGAATCGGCGTACAAACACAAGAAACATAGAAGTATCAAGTCCATTAGCGAGCCGTCAGTAGAGATTTATGTTTAATTGAAATCGTCGAGTTTATTGTGCCACAATGATTTATGTCGGACGCTGAGACGGCGGCGGGACGGACGATGCTGCGCACTCAATCGTTGCTCAAGGGTACGCGGTGAGGACTTGGTACTCAATACCACTCCGCCTTTCTACATATGTTATTGCATATTATTGTTTGCTTACAATACATGCTTATAATACATGCTTTTTGAGCGAGATTTGGATTTACCTCTCTGTAATAGATATTACATAACGCTATGTCTCTTTCTACCGCCAAATAGCAGTATAAATGTGTAACTGTTGTGTTTCGGATTGAAGGATACTGTAGCCAGAGTAACTACTGGACGTATTGAGACTTAACATCTTATGTCTCAGGATGGCGAGCGCAGTGGAATGCCAATCATTGTTTTGTAATTAAAGGTTTTGTTTGGTTTTGCTACTGATCATGAGCAGTCATATCGCTAACTATCAGGCGAACGACATGCTATAAAAGTAGCTTTATTTTTTCTATGCTGTGCATGAGCGGCCGTATCTATAGCGTATAGCTTACCATCAGGAGAACGGCATGCTAGGCTCGCGATTTATGCTAAAATAACTATATCAATGTACTTTGGTGATGGGTATGGAAAATCTTTCTTAATATTGTATACATATATTTTACATAAAAATATATATAAATAATTATTTCACAACTATCGCGTATATTATCCTCTCGGCTCTACCAGCATCCTTTGATAAAGATATTTTTTAAGGTTGCAGTATTACTTTACTATCGTCAATCGTAGTCAATGATACAGGGTGTAGACTCCCAAAATCAATTATAAATTTACATATTTAGATTGTGTGATGTCCTTACACACTACACCTGTTTGTCTTTCTGTACAAAGGGTCATCAATGTCAGGAGCTAGAGAATGTCATGGAACCACCTGGTAGCCTGCATTTTGTTCTTGATATTGTGCATATGCACATAATGCATGGATATACTTATCCATTCTTCTTTTAGAGAGATTTTTTTTTAATTTTGATTTCGTTAGTCATCAGGTGAGGCATTAGGCTACTTGATTTCTTTATACTTTGTTTAAATTAGCTATACATCCTTTCACTTAATTATCGATGATGATAATGTAATTGAAAACTCTATCAATTTAATAATATGGCCTCAGATATTTTTTATGGAATAGGTAATATAAATTATAGTATAATATCAGGCTTTATTTTCTATTTCATTCTAGGTTTATAAACTCTTAGAAATAAACTAGACTATTTATAAACCGTCTATAGTTTCTTTCTTTTTTTGTCGTCAGCACTTCAACTGAATTCAAAAGTCATTCGGAAGAATATGGATAAGCCCGTTAGTATAATGATATCTAGTGTGCAAAATAGATAATTTATAAACAATAATTTATGTCCCAAATGTACTCTGCATATGAATAAACGAACTAGATCCGGTACACTCAACCAATTAATAGTTGACGTTCAAATCTTATCATTCTGGTAATATCTGTGCAATAAAATTGATTTTATATTTCGTACGTGTATCAAACACCGATTATAAATACACAGAATATATGTGTACATAATATATTCAACCCAGTTACAAGGCACCATATAAATTCATATGAATTTTTATCGAGATTAATGTGTAGTAGTCCATATATTATTTAAATAGTAACGTGTAGAACACTTAAAAAATAATAAAACAATAATTAAGCAAATTATTATGCATGTTAGGCTGCTTGCATGGGCTGTGAAAATCTGTGATCATCTTATACTAGTTCATCTTAATTCACGTAGACTGGTGTAATATTTTTTGTATAATTAACAAAGTGGACATTATATATTTTTTTATTATTTAAATCATTACGCCAATACGCATCCCCCAAAAGCAAGCGTCCATATATTCGCATCGTAAATATGGGACGCATCGCATTAAACGGATCGTTGTATTCTTTATATAGAAAATGAAATTAGTTTATTGGTCATGTAGGCAATTAAATAGCTCTTATGACAAGTCAATACATACTACTTATTCTATATTTACAAAATAATTCATTATATGATACAAATTAATTTTGTTTGGACTTATTTTGGTGGTCGTCTTATTTATAATTAATATCTATTTATAGTATACAGGGTATATCAAGACTGCTAGCGAAAACAAAGCCGGGTGGTTGTTTAAGCGACTTCAGACAATGCAATAGAAAATTTTGCAAAAAAAAGCGATAATTTTTATTTGTAATTTTTTTCATATTACCATATTTGTGTGGTAAATACATTTTTTTCCTAATAGTGTATACCCTTTTATTTATAAATACTCTAAGGTATAAAACAGTTTAAATTATTATTTTAGCAAAAACTATGGATACCCAAAAAATACGATATTTAAAAAATAATTAAAAATTAATGTCGCGTTTCTTAGCGAAATTTTTAGTTGCATTGTGTTTGTAGTCATTAAAACTACCACCCGGCTTCGTTTTCGGTAGCAGCCTTGATATACCCGGTATGTAATTATTCATGAAAGTGCCTGAACTGGTCCGCATCAAACGAATCTGACGGGTAGATTCGTACCGCAAAGCACGATGCCGATGCTCTGAGGGGCAATCCAAGCAAATCCGATCGCTACTAATACTGTGGACGCACTGTAAAAAATAATCCGTTTTGATACGATGCAACCGATACTAACGATGCGGAAATGTGGAAGCTTGTCTTAATAAGTAAATGTGACACTAATGTCAGCCATAAGTCACTAACATTGACATTTAAATCTCACCAACTAATTTACACCTTAAATGTGTAGGGGTGTGTAGGGGTAAGACATTTACTATATGGAAACCAATTTAAAAAAAATCTATCAATAATTTAAATATGATTCTTAAAATCCTAATCATATCATAACAGTATTTGTGCAATGAAAAGTTAGTCTCTCCAACAGAATAAAATAATAAAAACATTGGGTCCAGTCCTGACAGATCGCAGAACTCTGTTTCTCGATTAACAGCCGCCATCTCATACCGGCCGAGTAATTGTTTGTCCCATTTGAATAATCGATTTTATCTCCTGTTGTCTATCGGCGAATTGATTTCTCTTTACATGTTTTAATAGTTGACTGTTGGAATTGATCTTATAAATTACAGCTTTGGTTTGATAGGTAATCTCTTGTGGTGATTTTTCTTTTGAACGTAAATTATTATTTTTAGTAACCAATACATCTTTGGTTTATTTATCAACTTTTATGACGGTGATTTAAAGATAATTATTTTTAAACAAACAAACCTTCTTAACGAAAAATTTTAATTAGGCTATGGGCCTTCAGATCAGATCTTGTAAAGCTAAGAAGTTGTAAGTTGTTGTATGATGATAATGTTTACTGCCTAAGATGTAACAAGGAGTGAACTTTCAACCACTGCCAATGTTCTTTGTATTAACCCAAAAACCCACATATTTACTAACCTAAAACTGAAACCAGATTTTTACAATCCTCAACTTAGAGCTACCAATATATCAAGGGAAGAACTTGATTTGTAAGAAACTTGAATACTTGTATTTATTCTCATAAATATATTCAAATATAGACCATTTTCCGTCATCATTAGGTTAGAGAGCACATGTAGGTGAATGAAAGCAACGTTTTGATGCAGATTTCGTTTGGGGTCAACGGTACGGTTAATTTGTTCGCATTAAGATGTCGCAGCTGCCTTGTCATTTAAAACATATGGAATTTTAATCTGAATACTGCCATTATTTATATGTTAATAATGTTTTATCTCATATAATTTAGATAGCAAACCTGTTTTATTCCCGTATATCTGGAATTTTCCCGAGTATTGCCAGGGTCCGTATCCTTTCAGTATGGGTGAACAGTGTTCTTCTCGAATCTAAATCGAATTGAAGTCAATCTTCAGCGTCCTAACGTAGAAATCCAACTCATAACTTCCTCTGCAACCTTAATTCAGTGCTTTTTAGCCGACCCCGAGGCTTCAACAAAGCTATATTGCGGTTCAATCGAGTGATGTTCCCTTGGTAATTTATCTGAAAATAATAATGTTATTCTCAGACTGATTAACCATAATTCAATTATGCACCCATGATTACTTAACAAAGTTGGAACTTATAATATTTTACCATGACCCAAATACTTAATTCAACATAATTATGGTCTTCACTCCATCTCGTGTGAGCTGCGTCGCTCGGGAAGATGTTCAAAACACGACACTTCCATACAAGGTCAGACCCGTTTGATAATTTCATTTTATATTTTATACAGCGCCGTACACGTACAGACGTGTCAAATAATTTATGTTTATATACAGACATCTCTTTATTATTCCTGTATGAATAATATTATTATGAATCTTGAGACGTGCGTTCTGTGAGAAAAACAAAAACACAAACGCTGCAACAAACCCGCCCGTAACACACAGACATAAAGTTCAAAATGATCGACACGACTGACAACTCATGAACGGAATGAACGCATCCATTTCCACAAATCCGTGTCAAGAAACGAACCCTTTAAAAAAAGGAAGCCATGATGCGAGGTATCAATAAATAATGCCTTTTCAGGTATTATTTATATGTGTGCAGGCTGCTCGGCCGTCGCCGTCGCCGTAACGATGACGAATACGAGATGCGTCCGTTAAAAACCCTTTTGAATCTTGACGTGTGATATATTCGTGGGCACGCGCGTTATAAAGAACGCGACGGGGTGCGAGCGCGCGCGCCGCTGATTGGCGCCCGTAATGAGTGCTGCGTGCACGCACTGTAGCCGCGCGTCCTCCGCACGTCCCCCGCGCGTCTCCCGCACGTCCCCCGCACGTCTCCCGCACGTCTCCCGCGCCGCCGCGTGACGGTTACTAATGATTGTTGTACTGTAAACCAATGACGGATAGGCACCTCTGAACCTATTGTGCCTTATGTACGAGTGTAGATGTGATGTTGTTGAGATATTGCGAGGCTCGCCGCTCCGCGATCGCCTTATAGCCTTAGGGTAATGCATGGCCGCTAATTTATATCGTCAAGGCATAGATGGTCGGTGGTGAGCGGTAATAACTTGTAAACGGATATTCTCATTTCGAGATCTGTATGGATTGTTATCGTGTCAAAGGTTTGGTAGGACTTTGAACTATGACTTTCTCCGGTCGATTTGAAATTCTATGGGAGCTTTTTTATTTATCACATATAGATATTTCTGATTAATTTCGTTGCGGGTTAAAGACAAGTTAGACATTCCCGGAGACTCGCCGAGCTTCAATGCTCGGTGTCATTACATTGCGTGCCACTGTTGATCCTGGCTTACAGGAGTTGCAGTGGCGGGTGTGAGGGCGGGACAGTCTCATATAGATATTACGGTTGGTCTTAAAAACAATTATTATACTTCATATTGCAACAAATCCTCTTAAATTAGGTTTAAAAAATATATGTGTTTATTTCTTCTATAATAACAAAAATGACAGCCGTTAGAAGGGAAGTATAATGCAGCTTTGTTTTAACTCTGAATATTTCATAGTAAATCATGTAAACCTGTCGATTGATAACCAATGTTCGTTGCGTTGAGTTTCGCACGAAATGTCAACAACCGGTTTGCCGAATCGAAGCGAACAATTTGCCTAATTTAATGACAGTTTATTGTATCTTAAATTATGTGGGATTATGAATATTCTTTTATTCATGATATAAAAATTATTGTATAGGATAGTAGTGACATAATAACATTAATGGAATATGCATGTGATCATGTGATCTCACAATTGACATCATCAGGTCGCTCTTCCTGAACTACCAAATAAAGATTTATTAGTCACTAAATATTTTTGACACAGTATTTTCTCATTTAATTTGTTTAAAAACATTAATCACCAATTTTGAAACCTAATTTTACTATTTTGAAATGATTTTTAGCCAACTTGTAATAAGTCTTATTCAAAGCTTATAGGTATTTAGTTTATATTCTAAACGATTGAGAGTAGTTAGGCCATATAGTCCACCACGCTGGCCTAGTGCGGGTTGGCAGACTTACGTACCATAGAAATTTTTAGAAATCGCTATGGTATGCAGGTTTCCTCACGATGTTTTCCTTCATCATTTTAGTGCGTGGTGATTGACTATCAATACACACATGACTCCGAAAAGTCAGAGGTGTGCCCTGGGATTTGAACCCGCGACCACCGTGAACATGTTGGCAGTCGCGTCTAGTCCGTTTACCAACAGGCCACCACGCACTTTTTACACTCTCAATCGTACTTACGATTGTAGAGTAGGCCCGTGCCCTGCAGTGGGACGTATATGGGCTGATACAGATACAGATATTCTAAACACCTCACCCTAGTTACACCTATAAAGTTACACCATTGTAAATAAACACGTATAACACGAAAGCAAGTTGGGCAAGGGCCGGTGTCGCGTGGTTAATGGATCATCCCGCGGGGCATCGCGTGGTTGCTGGCCGATCCGCACAGGTGCAAGATTGATTGCCAAACGCTTCATACGTGTTAGTGGCATATTTATTAGGAACATGTTGCTATCTTGAAAGAGAATGTGTTAAATTATCGCTTTTTAATTCTTTCCCGAGAGCAACCTTATGGTAACTTATTCGAAATGTACAAGTAGACTTGAGAAGAATAAGCTTAACGAAGACCCATGTGCGTCGAAACTTGGACCTCACAGTTCAATTAATTCAATCGATTTTCAAAAAATCCTTTATTAATGCTTACCTATCACATGTGATATCCATACATTTTTACATAAACTCACGTCTTTTTCCCAGGAGGGGTAGGCAGAGGTTTCACCAATACACCCACATTTCGCCTTCTATGTTCAGTCCCACGATGATTTGAAGTATAATATTATACATCACACATGAATGTAAAATAATCCATAAATCATATCAGGTTGTTTGTTACAAAAAAATGATCTAATTAGGAAATTTTCAAAGTCAATCTACCTCAGATGCCTTCCTATAGTACATTAGGCAGCCTGTAGGACTCCAAATATCACTATCAGTACAAAACAAAACCACACCCAATAAATCAAGATTCAATTAATCTCGCACATTCCTTGATTTTTTACATGGATGTACGATAAATGGTACATTACCCGAGAGCCTAGCCTGGGAATTAATTATAATTCCCATTAGATGAAGGCGGGGCCCCTTGATTTATCGAGGCTGGCCCAGCCCGGCCGGCCATACCCAGTGCATCTGCTTGTTGTCAAAATAACCGACGTTTGCAGAAGTGCAGTTTACAATGGAGGACTTGTATCGTGTGAGAGGGTTTGGGTTTGATTCCCTATTTTAGATAATGAAGTTCAAAATCTACAAATTAGATTTCATGATCATAATGTCTGACCGGCTAGCGATCCACGTACGAAAGGTGGAAAACCAGCCCTAGTGATTTTAATTATGGACATGGAGATAATTATAGGAAATTATAGGATATTACAGGAAAGTGTGCCAGGGTGTGGCGATTCATTTGAATTCCAATCCGTTGACAGTGATGACATTGTAAAAACATTTAAACTTATAAACATTAAAAATACTTGTGACCTCTGGGGAATCTCTACAAAGATCCTCAACTATGTACTACCTATATTAGCTCCTCAACTAGCTTTAGTTTTTAACACATGTATTAATAGTGGCATATTTCCTGATAAAATGAAACTCAGTAAGATAATACCTCTTTTTAAATCTGGTAGTACAGATGACCCCTCTAATTTTAGACCTATATCAGTACTGCCTTCATTTAGCAAAATTTTTGAAAAACTGATGCTTATACAATTGCAAAGTTATTTTAAAAATAATAATTTACTTCATGGTAAACAATTTGGTTTTACTCGGGGTCGCTCCACCACTGATGCTGGTGTGAAGCTCTTAGATAACATATTTGATGCTTGGGAGGATTCTCAGGATGCTTTAGGTGTATACTGTGACCTATCCAAAGCGTTTGATTGTGTTTATCATGATATTCTTATCAGGAAATTGAGCCACTATGGAATAAATGGACTTGCTCTTGAACTATGTAAATCATATTTAAACAATAGGGTTCAAAGGGTTGAGGTCAACGGACAAAAATCACATGGATCTGTTGTTACTATGGGGGTTCCGCAGGGCTCAATTCTTGGACCCTTTCTCTTTTTGATTTACATAAATGACTTGCCTTATTTTATAAGGGATAAATGTGAGGTAGTGTTGTTTGCTGATGATACTTCACTGATATTTAAAATTAAACGACATCAATCAAATTTTGACGAAGTAAACCACACTCTCTCAAGAATAGTAAATTGGTTTGGCGTTAACAATTTACTGTTAAACAGCCAAAAAACTAAATGCATTCGGTTTATAACACCTAACGTAAAAAAAGTGAATGCCAACATTTTTATGAACGGGGATGTGTTGAGCCTTGTGGAGACTACTAAGTTTTTGGGAATCACATTGGATCCTAAACTTCAATGGGGTCCCCACATAACAGCGTTAGCTAAAAAGCTGAGTGCTGCAGTTTTTGCAGTGGGCAAGATTCGCCAATTGACTGACATTGATACAGCTCGATTGGTCTATTTTGCTTACTTTCATAGCATAATGAGTTACGGAATTTTGTTGTGGGGTGGTGCTGCTGACATTAATACCATCTTTCTTCTTCAAAAACGAGCCATAAGATCTATTTATTCGTTGGGCTCCAGACAATCTCTGAGAGAAAAATTTAAAGAAATAAATATAATGACAGTAGCATCAGAATTTATATTCGCTAATTTAATGTATGTCCATAAGAATATAGAACAATTTCAAAAGGTTAGCGATATTCATGACAGAAATACTAGAAATAGAAATAATCTAGTCAGTCATAAGACTAGGCTCCAGAAAATTAGCAAATCTTTTAAGGGTTACTGTATACATTTCTATAATAAAGTTCCCACTCACATAAAAGCCTTATCTATAAATAAATTTAAATCTAATATTAAACGACAGTTGTGTAATAAAGCATATTATAAAATTTCAGAATACTTAGAAGATAGTAAGGCGTGGGAATAAAACATAAGTCCCCGAACCGGATGTGTGTGTACTATGTTAAATATAATTAAAATAATTATCCCACTTGTGTCACCATAGTTGTAGGCAATTTGAGTACGTCATGCTCGCTTAAATGTCTGTGCTTGCGGCGGCGTCGTGTGCCGGGTCGGTCACTTCCCTATAACACGGTTGAGGAGACCGATGGCTGGCACATGCGTCATACTCGTGAACGGGTGCTGCTTGTGTAGACTGGTCTGCTCAATTTGCTTATAATGATAATATTAATTACTTTGTTTCTTTTTTCATTTTTTTCTTTTTTTTATTGCCTTTCATTGCTTTTGCTGAACAGTGTATACCGGTTCCGCGGTCAGGGCGACCACACTTAACTCAGCCGTACATTATAATCATTATTATGAATAATTTATGAACTGCTCTGAATTTCAACTCCTGTATGATCACTGTATTGTAAACTTATTTTTGAAAAGAGCAACGCTAGAGTTTCTTGCCCGTTCTTCTCTGGCGAAAACAGCCTTGTGAACTGGGTGGTAGTGGAAAAAAAAATGACTGAATCTAAATAGTGTATGACATTTTATGGATTCAATAAATATTTTCATTTCATTTCATTTCATTTCATAGAAATAGATTTGGATAGCACTTCATTTATTATCAGACTAGCGGCCTGACCCGACTCCGCCCTGGTGCTGATAGATTATTTCCAAGTTAATTCTATCGCCTATGCTCGTCAGAGATAATGTAGGATTCTAATGAAATTCAGAGCATATCCTATGCATACGAATAATCAAATCTTTCCTCTTAAAAACACTAAAAATAATGCAGCTAAACGCATTATTTTACTCTCGTGTTCAATTTATAATTTTATAGAGTGGTAGAGTCACGTTGTTGTCATGATTCGGCATGAAGGCTCGGCCAAGGCAGTAGATACCACTGTGTCTAAGGAGATCGATGTGAAGCGACAGCTTTGCTGTTGGGTTTCGTTCGGTGAGTGAGATTTCCGGATGCCCATTACCCCTTTCCTCTTGCCATCCGGTGGTAGGTCTCTCATATGTGAGAGGCCGCCTGGGTGGGTACCACCGCTTTGTCTATTTCTCCCGTCAAACAGCAGTGTAGAAGCACTGTTGTGTTTTGGATTGAAGGACATTGTAGCCAGAGCAACTACTGGACATATTGAGACTTAACATCTTATGTCTCAGGATGGCGAGCGCAGTGGAATGCCAAGCATTGCTTTGTGATTCGAGGTGTTCTTTGGTTCTGCTACTGTTTATGAGCTGTCGTATTGCTTTCCATCAGGCGTACGGCATGCTCGTCTCGCCATTCATTGGAATAAAAAAAAAATCCTTTACCCTGTCCACTACCCTCCCGACCTGATGGGCAACACATTCATGATCCAAGCGTTTTGGATGATCCTACCCGGCAGTGAAATACTACCATCAGGTGACCTGCTTGCTCGTTAGACAAACTAATGCAATAAAAAAATAACTTTGGCATCTATGCTACAAATGCTGAACCGTGAAACTAAGGCGGAAAAAAGAAAAAAATGCACAGGACTTTCTAAGGCCGAAAGTCGCATAAACGTACTTAGCAAATGCTAAGGTTATTCTGCAGCGACATTATGTCGGATTACTAAACGGATTTATTGTTTACAAAATATTAGCAATTCCTTCATCAACTTACATTTCTAAAAGCACAAGTAACAAAGAAATAAAATCCACCACAAACTAAAACACGGTTTGGTCTTACCTGCATGGTGCAAAACTTGATCAAATTCAAGACTCATTCGACTCAATAATGACACTTATTATGAGATTATGGGTCAGAGAACTGATCAGAAAATAGGAAGGACTACACAAAAAAGGAAAACATAAAATTGTCGGGCGGGTATCAAACTTAATTTTTCGTTCTCACATTTTCATACTCTACATTTCTAAGAGCCTAGTATATTGTTCTTAATTTATCAGTTCAATTTTTTTTTTCAAACTAAAATTTTTTTTTCGCACACTAATGACAAATGTAGCTCCTGTCAGAAATTGATACTTGCATCAAAATTCTAGCCTTCTCTTATGGTTTCTACTTTCTAGCTTGTTTTGACCCACAAATAAATTAATGAAAAAAAATAAGTTAAGGCAATTGAAAAAAATCCGGTATTATAAAACCATGTCTGCATATATTTAATAATTATAGAAAATAAAACGTAAGCATTAAAGTTTCTGTAGGTTATTACGAGTATAAAAATAAAATATGGCCCTGCCTGGAACAAAAGAAAACTCACTAAGCATTGGATCGTTGATGCAAGGCCTTCATTCATTGACTGGTTTTCTATCGAGCTGTCAAGCTAAAACTGGCGCAGAAGAGAGAGATAGAAAAAGCGAATTTGGACCCAGTAGCGACAATTGTGACTTTAAAAAATATTTTTTCCGTTGTCAAGATATTTGTCAATTTTGTAAGTTGTTCTGTCTATGGCCTTAACGACTCTGAATTTCTGTTATTTTTTCCGTCATCAGCTTCCAATATTAGTATTTGTCATGACTGGCCAATGCATATGTACATTCTTTAGTGACTTTAGCCGCATAAAATTGAATTCCGAATACAATTTTCTGACATTTGCGGTCACTTCGCGCTTTTTCTTGGAACTTCGACCACCAGGGTCGGTGCATCGGTAATTCTATTTTTAAATTTGAAATTGTAACATTTCAATCGGCAGCACGGCTAAGGTGACGAGGCGGCCAGCGGGCGGGTGCAGGCGACGCGGGTGGGGGGACCGCGCGGGACGGGGGAGGCGGGGGGGCGCAGCTCGATCGATGGCGACGTCGTTATTCGGGCGACAGCCTTTGACGACGTCGCGGATGCGATCCGCTTGGCCCGTGCGGTTGGTACCGCGATAATTGTATAATTAAAAATTAATTTTGAAAATGGAACTATAGATAGTGATTTTCTGGTTCCAGTGCTCGGATACGGGTAAGGTTGGATGTTGTCTTTAAATGTGTTGTCTGACAGCTTCCAAGGTCGGTCATGACGCCGCGCCGGCTGCAAAACGTGAGGCCGCAGCTTATACCTTCAACGGTACAAATGTTTGTGAATTACACAAACACTTGTTTCAAGTATCTATGTACATATCGACGCAGGAAAGCGATTTTGTGGTATCTAAAAAAATGCGTATATGCGTTTTGTATATTATTTAATTCATAAAAAAAACCGCATTGAATTTTCTCGTGAAAATGTAAGGTTTTACTTTAAAATGTTGTTATTAAAGAAATGGTATTCCTAAGTTTTCTAGTTTAGTGGTTATTCATTTTTTATTTTTTTTTTTATTTTTTATTCTGGTGTAAAATTGCTTGTTTCGAGATACGACAAAATCGCTTTCCTGCGTCGATATGTTGTGAAACTGAAAAGTCGCTCAAACTTTCTGTTCGCCACAACAACACAACTTTGTGTAGGGTCAGGGCTATTTTTGTGTCTGATATTAAGTGTATGTATTTCTCTTTCGTAATGTTTCTTTTGATATAATTTATACATAGATTGTTTCCGAAGTTCAAAATAACTTAAAATGCATTTGAAAGTGTTATTTCTTCAATTAATTTTCACCATTTTTGATCCTTCGATATATATTTTTTAAACTAAATTCATTTAAGCTTGTTTAATTCCTTTACCATTATTTTTATTTTCTGGTGTATTATTTTGCTAACTCCATTCACATTAAAAACCAATATATTAAAAATGATTTCCTCCGTAATTAATATACACATGTGAGAAACTAAATGATAATACACCTAATATTCATATCTTCTTCGTGGAAACTGGAGATTTCTGTTATTCAGCTTTTGTTCACCTCATGGTACCCCAAAACTGTCGTTCCCTCTTATCCATCCCATGGTTGGTTGTCTGTAAGAGATCGCCCCAAGCGATAAGGCCACCTTTTGTACGTTTTTTCTTCTCTTATTTCTTTATTTTTAGTCTCAGGTGTACAATATTTTTATAATAAAATAGGTGTGAATCCCGGGATCCCAGCGGCACACAGCCCGGGTGAGGTCCACGCCTCCGCGGACGCGTGACTGACGGACGTCGTCACACAACCGTATTGCACATACACACACACGCCAAATGCACACACATATACACACACACATATGTACATACTTGGCATTAGTACGTGTGTGTTTGTGTTTAGATTGACGTGTGGGGGACTTGTCAATATTGAGACGTTTTTAGGGAGCTTCTAGGTGTGCAATTTGTTGGTTTTAATTTGCACTATAAAGACGGACGGTTATTCGGAATAATTATTTTATTAAATATCTTGTATTGTGTTACAAGTATCAGAAGGCACAAAGAAGAATCACAAGTATTAAAAGACACAAAGAAGACAAGAAGAAGACGTAGAATAATGTTGAAAAATATATTAATTTCAGTTCGAGTATCGAACTCCTTGTACTTCGTGCTAAAGCCGGCTTTTCTCCCACTGGACCATAGAGACTGTCGAATTCTTATGCATTTACTATCTACTGAGACATGAAATCCTTACTATCCTTACTAATATTATAAAGGTGAAAGTTTGTATGTATGTATGTATGTATGGATGTTTGTTACTCTTTCATGAAAAAACGGCTCAACAGATTTTGATGAAATTTGGTATAGTGATAGCTGACACCCTGGATTAACACATAGGCTACTTTTTATCCCGAAAAATGTAGTGTTCCCGTGGGATGAGTCAGGAAACCAAATATACATATTTTCTACTCTTTCAAATTCAAATTGTTGGCACGGGATGTCCTCTCCTACGGAAGGGAAATATAGTCGACGGCACGCGGGAAATATAGTTAGTAGACACGCGAAATAATATGTTCTTGATGTGGATTGGACTCAAAAACTATCTGCACCCGGGCGAAGCCGGGCCCGACAGCTAGTAATAAATAAAAATGTTAGCAGTGACTTTGCAGAGACACTGTGTATACATATATAATACACTATGCAGAGATTTCAGTTTGTCGTCTTGTATTTTTTAACCCTACTAACTGTCGCCAGATTTGACTTGTTGTTTAATCACAATTAGTATGAAACTTTCAATACTAATTGATTAAATCTTCGATTAAACAATTCCAAAATTATGTCTTTGTAGTGAAAATGAGCGTACATAAACAGTGTATTTTTATCCAAATTTCTATCGTCTTGCACACAACATTTTATTCTACCTGTCTTAATTCCTTCTTAGATATGTATGCCACGTATTTCATACGTGTTGTAGTACACATATTAACGCTAGTGTTCCTAAGAGGGTGATAGAGTTAACAGTTTTGTCACCTACATTTAGCTTCTGCCTGGGTGCACTTACCACCATGCCATGCACAAATTCTAAACCTGACAAATCATATGAGATTTCTTAAATCAAAATTTTATGGCAAATCATATGAGATTTCTCAAAATGAATAATGTAAACTAAGGAGAGTGGCCGATATCGATATCAAACTTTCACTGGTGGTAGGTCTCTCATATGTGACCACACGACACACACACCATAATGTCTATTTCTCCCGCCAAACAACAGTGGAAATGCACTGTTGTGTTCCGTTTTGAAGTACATTGTAACCAGAGTAACTACTAGACATATTGAGACTTATCATCTTGTGTCTCAGGGTGGCGATCGCAGTGGAATGTCAAGCATTGCTTTGCAATTCAAGGCCTTGTTTGATTTTACTACTGTCCATGAGCCATCGTATCGCTTACCATCAGGCTAACGGCACGCTGGTCTTGCCATTCAATGCAAGAAATAAAAACAAGATCAAAGAATGAAATTAATTTTAATAAAAATATACTCTTATGGTCAGATTTGTAAATTTTATATTTTTTTATATGCTCATAATTGGGTAAAGTTTTGTATCCCGCCGGATAATCGCCACTGCACATATGACCTTACTCAAAGAAAAATTATAAATATATTTAATTTATCTTTTGTCTTTTTCGCTCAAACTTAATTCATGTACTGTACTGTGTATGAATATGACGGTGAGTGTAAAACCCGGAATAAAAACCAATATTCGATATCAAGCATGTGAGTGCATGTGTGTAGATAAATGCTATATTCGTAGAGGTAGGTAAAGCACTTACAATAATATTCCTTGACACCTCTGAAAATACTTGAAAATAATCTTAAACAATTACACAACACCAAAAGTCACAAAGACACGAGTAACGAAAGACAAACAGTAGTGTAATGTATTAATTAAAAAGTTTCCCAGAACGAGGCAATGACAATAATGACGCTAACGACGCGACGGTGACGCGCGCCGCCATTTGTCAGATGTCATTTGTCAGTTTTCAGATGTCATTTGTCAGTTGTACGTCAGCCACAATGGTGTCAGGCGGCGCGGGGCCGATTGACGCGCGTCAATGCCGATATCTTACTCGTTGTACTCGACTGATACTCGAAAATCATTTCTAGATTGCTTTCGAGTTTAGCAAAACATGAAGTTACTAAGATCTAATGCATGTTGGTGCATTTTATATATCTTTGTATTGTAGTATCTCTCGAGTACGCATGATTCATGAGATTTTGCCAGGGCTAAATATAGTATGGCATGCCTACTACGGTATGTCTCTATTTACTGCGTGGATTTCCGACAGTAATAGCAATGAACTTTTAAAATTAGGCAGTGTCACTACTAGTGTAATCAACATTTAATAAGCTTTTTATCCCTAAAATCCGAACTTTCCGCAATGGACAATCTTCATGATATTTGTCAAATTCCTCACAATCACACTTCACTCCGCGTAGCTATGAAACAAAAAAATATATAATACTAGTAAGAACCAGTGAGGTCGAGAAGACAATGGTAACAATACTACGACAGGTGAGCGTGGAATTATTGATGATGGTTTGATCCGGAGTCGTGACGTCACACGGCCCTGAAGTAACAGGTATCCGGCTTGGCCGAAGATCAATAGCACTTTAATTAACTAGATTTTGACTCTAGGCACTTTTATATCAGCAGGGATCAGAGAGTCATTTTAACGTTTCTGCAATCACGCCAACAGAAAAGTGACAATTGTCTAGGCCCCAGTCCAGAAGTCAATAGGACCAACGCATGACAGTTGAGCTTGTTATTGATGATGGTTTGATCCTGTGTCGTGACGTCACCGGTGTAATAGGAAACCTTCCGAAGATCAATAGCATTTGAATTAACTAGCGTTTGACTGTGACGCTATTCACTGGCTGGATCAACGTGTCACTTTGTAATAGTTTGCCGACTTTTCCGAAGAAGTTTGCACGCAGTATTTTTATGTTTAGTTGCGTGTTTTATGTTTACATATGTTGTTTAATATATTATTAAACATATGCTTGCAGTCAGTCCATATGTAAGGATTATATGCGTGGAGCTTTATCGTACTAACTGTTAAATACTGTCGATGCTGTATGTATGAAAATAATGATGACAAGTCGAGGCTTATAGCAGTATTCCCCGAAGACTCAGGCAGAGGTGGCTTTATTGCCACTGAAATTTCGTCGTCCTTATTATCATACCATTAGGTACATAACTAAATGCTAATATTGTTTATCTAAATACCTCAGTGGCGGTACTTCCATACAAGCCCAAAAGCCCGGCTTGCCTTACTTAATACGCATATACTCAATCCTAAAGGCAAATTAGTACCTTAAATAAAATATATTCATTTATGCAAAACGTCTATCATTTTTAAATTTACCGCGCGTAATGGAGCCTCGCGCCTGCGACGGAGCACCCGCGTTCGCAGCGCCGCACCCGGCAACTCGCCTAAGCGAGCGCCGAGGTCAAAAACTAATATAAAATTATTTCATTCAAAATCAACGCTGGTCCACGCGTGACGCAATATCTTAAAAAGATGGAACACACCAAAGTATTATCTATCTTTTTCTCTCTCGTGTGCTTTTACCTGGCTTCTGGCGTATATTGCCCTCTCAGTCGCACCTATGGGTGAAATGCTACTACCATGACACTACGTACCTATACATATAGCTATTTTTAATGCAATTTGTACCAAGCAAAATGCCCGGCTTCGCGGAGTGAAGTTGTGCACTTGACATGTCATATTATGATCCTTTATCGAAAAATATTTATGTTTTGCTACAAGTTATATTGGATAATATATAAAATAAATTTATATTTTTTGAGACCGTATTATGATGTTTTAAATATTTTTATTAATATATAATTAGAATACTTAATTTGGAATTGACCATCATTTATGACCTGTGGCTAGCTTCACGCTTATTATTATGTCTTTCGAGCGGACGATTAACCAGTAACCACTGAACATCTACGTTTAGTTTTCGTTTAATTATAGTATTTTATGTTTATTACGTATAATAATGGGTGAAAATGTGCCTTGTGATGGTTTGAAGTGTGTGCAAGTGTTGATCAGCGAGAAAAAGGTAAATTCATTACATTTCGTAGACAAACAACTACTCGTATCTGGTCGAAAACCTACGCCTGATTTGTTGTGTATTTCTCGAAAGTAGTGAAAACTATAGAATACAATTTTATAGATCAATACACATAACTACATAGATTGCTGGATGTTCTCATAGTAATAAGTTATACTGTCGGTGTTGTATATTTTTTCGAACGATGTACTTAAATTTTTGGAATTGTTCCGGCTATAGTGATTTAAATAATTAAACTGGTACTTTTGTACTAATTGACAAAAAGATGTGAATGCATTAATATATTTTCAAAATTCCGGTAAACAGCGTATAGAAACCTCTTTATGCGTCATATACATAATATGTGATGAGATTTCTTAACATTATGCTCGCGTAGACAGTAATCTTAGTGTTTTTCAGATATTCCTTAGCTTCCTTTCAGGGCTCATGATGAATCAAAAATCACATGCATACACAAAAACATAACATGAATGTATTAACAATAATTTCTGGCCGCGAAGTTAAACACGGCGCCGTACTTGTGCTATTGTAGTGTCGTTTATTAATTTACAAAATAATTACAATATAAAGTTACGTATGCATGCATGCCCAAAAGTAATTTAACTTACACATTTGTTTTACTCATCTATTTAAAACTAATGATGGGCCCTTCAGTATTTATATACTTATTAAATAGATGGCCGTAAAAATCGCGCCATCTATTAGATTTTTTCGAAACAACTTGTTGTAATAGATTTTTTCATAACGGTGATAAAGATAGTTATTATTTTATTGGTTTTTATCCTAATCTTATATAGATCGTGTGGTAGGTCTAGGACTGCCTCGATGGCGCAAAGTTGTGGTCTCGGATTCGAATCTGGGGTCGTTTTCTACATATTTTTTTATTTAATTACATCGCATAGGCTCGCCCCCTATCGCATGATGAACACGTTCCTCTTTCTTAATACCATTTTGCCCCTGTACCAATACATATTCTTACTAAAAAAATATTGGGCTTGCCCTAGTCCACGACCCTAGGCACGCCACTGAAATACCTAGTGGTATGTAATATACGTATATACATATGACGTTCTGTTCAAAACCGATCATAGACTACAGGAAAACATTACACTTTTATGGATCATTATTCCAGGTTAGACACTATGTTAATAGCTATCCCGATGGATTCTAATATTCTGCCACCACCATACTTTACTATGACCGGAAGTTTGAAATTAAAAAATAATTACATGGTTATGAACACCATACCCTTCAGCTGCACCAACAAAGTAATAGATTCCACCCATTTACAACTGACCGCCTCTAGTTCTTAGTAATTAAATAGTCACTAATTACAAAATACTAGTATTTACAATACTTCGTTGAGACACCTGTCCCATCTAGAATATTGTAATTACTTCGCAGAAACAACTTAATATGCACATTGAAATATTGTGGGACGGATAAATATCTTAATGACTGCGAGTGTTTTAGGTTCATTTGATACGCATTCAGTTTACGATGTATTTACCTACCAGCTTCAGCATTTCATACTCAGTATGAATATATAATTATCGTACAATTTCACTTTGATTGGTGCAAAAGCTAAAACGTTGGCTTTGTATATTTTTTTGTATTATTATTAACCAAAATGAAATCATTTAAATCCGAAATCACCGACGTTTCTTAAACCGTTTTTACATACGACGTTTTTTATAATTATAATCAACCATAGAAACTCCACGAACCACTGAAAATAGATTTATCCTTAAAGCTAGGTGCATAAATTAACTGTAAGCTGTGTTTTTGACAATTTCATCACCATACATTTAAATTGCAAATGTATGGGATTGACGTTTCAAAAAACACAGTTTACATTAAAATTAGTTCATGCAACTGACCCTTAGTATTTCCACAATGAATAACTGATCAATTCATGTCACTTTCGCTTCACTTTCATCAATCAACTATGCACAGATTAATATCGTAATATCACTGATGTAGTTTCAATAATCGGCTCCAACTTATCCATGACAATTCGCATGAATCTGGTTCATTCAAAATCCCACAATTTAGAATAAAACCAGTAGTATATATCTAGGTATACCAAGTCTCATCAACGTAGAACCAAGCGGTACTGTCGACTTCCACAAGCACAATGATTTACGATTGGCGCAATTGACGCTCCAACAATGCTAATACTTTTCACAACTCAATCGGTATATGCTAATTTCTAGCCGAGTTCCGCTGTAATGAGCGTAAGGGGTGTTGTCCATTATATCGGAAACTACCGCGGGTTAATCGTACCTCGCCAGACTATACTCTGTCTGGTGCAAAGCAATTGACATGAGAGAGAGTGTAGTCAGATGGTCTTCTGTATATTCGGTGCCATTATTAAATGGTTAAAAAATATTTAAGCAGGATTAAAATTATTTTTATTAACCTATCTTATGACCTAAATTGAAATAGCTAGTAGGCACTAGAAATAGAATTTTTAGACACTATTGGTGTAATGTAAGATGTTAGGTGGGACCTATGTCAAAATGTAATAGTTAAAGACTTCTACGAAATAAAAATGTTTTATCGTGACGTCAATCAAAGACAAACAAGCAAGGAATTTATCGAAAATAAATAAATAATTACTCAACATAACACGTATAATCTTACGAAGCGTTTTAAAAACCGCAGCGATTTTCCCTCCTATAGAAAGCCGCACATGAACTTGCATACATAATCGATGATCGCGAACTATTCCGTTAAATAATCCGCATTCGATGTGTATTTATTGGCACAGTTAACTGTGACGGCCTAGTCGTCAGTGGTTAATGTTCAAACACCACGCGATGCCGCGACCCGCCGCGCCGTGCCGCTCCGGTACTACGCTCCTACAGACCCGACCCCTTTAGAAAACTTCCACTATCATTCATTAGGAAATCATTAGTCACATTGTCATCTAATTTCATAAGATTCAAATTTTTACAGTATGTACGAGATAAATCCAGTTTTGTTACATCTCCTTAATTTGACATAATACATATAGATATTGTCAAAGCAAGTCCCACAACATCATCAAAATTAATTATTTATTTAGTTGATCATTGACCTATTTAATTTCTTCAGTTTCTAGATGCTGTCCCCAAGAGAAGACGATGACGAAGACAACCATCTATGCATTAAATGCAACGCCACCATCATTGGCTTAGACAACTACATCAAACACAGGAACCAACGATGTGGCAAACTCAAAAACGACGAACCCAAACCTGGTCTTCCACCTATAGACCCTCTGGAACCCAGCTACAGTTTAGGAGCTGACGTTTTCTTCCAATCTCTAGAACTACAGAGCAGTGTCAAGAAAACCTCATTGGCACGACTCACACCACCAATTCCTATTACAAAACCAAATGATAGGAAGAACTTGATAGTTCCATCTACTTCCAGAGATATTCCTAGAATGAGCCCATTAGAAACCAATTTAAGAGGAGAGGACTGGATTGGAGGACACAGCTTAAGAATAGGGAGTAATATTGACAATCAAACTAAGCTCATCAACGCTGTGGCTAGCATAAGCGGTAATGTTAAAAAGGATATTCCCGCGACTTATACTATGTGCTATGATGAATCGGAAGAATCAGAAGTTTCCGAAGATGATGATGAGGAAGAACACGCCACTACCAGCAAATGGAAGCCTCCTCCAAATTACACAGGTGGTAAATGGAGACCAGCGTCCCCTGAACACGAAGACTGGGATATGAACGACCAAGACCATACAGGAGGTATTGACGGCAACGATCGAGATGAAGACTATGATGCACCTCCTCCAGGACACACTAAAGGAAAATGGGTTCCTGGAGCCAATGAAAAGACTCAGATCATGCAACCAATAATTCAAAGTAAAGGGTCAGTACAGTATTGGTGCGGGCCATGCAATAGACGACTTGGTTCACGAGCAATTTACGATAAACATCTACGATCTAGTTTGCATCTGAAAAAAGTGTTGCCTGAACATGAATTAGAATTTTCTGGACATTTAAAACCCTTGAAAGTTCAAAAGCGCTTGCCACGTCCATCTAGATTTATTAACGACGGTATCTACTCACAAATTCAGAGAAAACGCAAGAAGGCCGGTGCTAAGTTAAATGTAAAAATAGAAAAGAAGAAACGGAAGAGAAAACCTAACTACGTCCATTGTGGCGGCTGCAAATCTAGGGTCAGACAACATCTGATGGGCAAACATCTTATATCTCATTACCATTTCCGCAAAGCAAGGGAAACCAGTAGCAGTGTCTATCAACAATTAATTCTTGATAACATCGATGCAATAGTCCATCAATCACCTTTTCAATGTAGTCCTTGTAAGTTCTACACCAACTGGCTGTCAAACTTCATGCAGCACTGGTTTTCAGAAGAGCATGAAGAACGAATGTCCGTAATGGAAGGTAGATTTTGGTGTTCTTTTTGCAAGTTCGAGTGCGAATCATCTCAAGAGATGTTGCAACACATGTCCGGCTCAGAACACAGCGAGGTAGTTGCTGTTATCAACAGATCCATGCCTATAATAATCAGAAAGAAGACAATTATAAAATGCCATACGTGCCTGAAGGAATTCAGATACAATATAGAAATTAAAAAACACAGCGAGAAAACTGGGCATCCATTGGCGTTTACAGGAACTGATGATTACCAAGAGCTCCATAAGTGCAGAATTTGCAATGCAAAGTTTAAATCATCGGTGACCTTGGCAGCTCATTTGAAATCAAAGCATAAGCAAAGAGCTTACATTTGTCTAGTTTGCGAGAAGAACTTTATTTCTTCCGAAGAAGCAAAGCGTCATCGACAAACTGCAGAGCACAGGATTAAAAGGAAGGAAAACTTGAAGGATCAAGGAGTATCATGCAAGGACTTAACGAAGAAATGTCCATATTGTATTGATGATGTCGTTCTAAAGAACATTCTAGTGTTAAAGGACCATATTCGTGCTGTACACCCCGAAATAAAGAAGAAGTAAGTAAATTACATCATAGGTGTCTGGTTATCTGATGCTTTATTTAAATTCTTTATTACTTAACGTCTCGTTGCGAAATTACCTCTTTCTACTTGTGTAAAAGTCCATATTGACGTAAGCTTCATACTGAAACCTTCATTCCAGGTGCCCCAAATGCGGAATGGCGTTCATTCTGTCCCAAGAAGTAACACGACACATAAGGTCCAAGGCTTGTCAGTTCCAACCTACCACCTCCAGCTCCTCAATCTTCTGGAACTGCAGCCAGTGCCTCTTCACCACCGACTCTCAGGCAGAATGCTTCTTCCACGAAGTCTTGCACTCAGACCCTGTACAATCCACAACTGGAGAAGAAAAAAAAGTCGTTCTGAAGTACATGTGCCCTCTCTGCCCTAAGAGTTTTAAGAAAGCTTCTTTGCGCCAACATCTCAGACAGCATACCTTCGAAAGGCCCTTTGTCTGTGTCACCTGTGGAGCCAATTTCACCCGGCAGACAAGCCTGGCCAACCATAGAAGGAATGAACACAGTTCCAGGGTAAAACTACCGACTTTAGCCCAAGAAAGACCAAGTCCGAAGGTGGACTGGGAGTGCGGGAAATGTACCAAGAAATTTTCTAGCAGGTCAGTGTTGTTTATTATTGTATACTTGTTGTTACAGCAGCATTCGTTTTAAACGCTTTTTATAAACTAATAAATTTCAAAACAGATCGTTTACTTTCGGTTAAATTAAATGAACAGACGTGCAGCATTTATTTTATAAATCTCCACCCACGCTTTGATCTTTAGTGCAAGAATTTATTTAATATGGCGGCAAACGAAAGACACAAGTATTCACTTCTGGTGGTCGCATAATTTTGATACAATGTAGGCTTGTTAAAAACTTAAAATAATGTCAAACAAAACATTACGCATTTAAGTATCAATTAACTGAGCCAATACATTTTCTTGTTTTTATTTTGTATCGTCTCTCTATATCAGCCCATAATAATATTGTTACAAAGTAGCCAGCACGGACATTTCCGATCTGGATCTGGATCTGGATCAGCCCATATACGTCCCACTGCAGGGCACGGGCCTACTCTACAATCGAGAGTATGATTGAGAGTGGTTAGGCCATATAGTCCACCACGCTGGCCTAGTGCGGGTTGGCGGACTTACATACCATGTATAAATTCTTATGAATCGTCACGGTATGCAGGTTTCCTCACGATGTTTTCCTTCACCGTTTTAGTGCGTGGTGATTGACTATCAATACACACATGACTCTGAAAAGTCAGAGGTGTGCCCTGGGATTTGAACCCGCGACCACCGTGAATATGTTGGCAGCCGCGTCTGGTCCATTTACCAACAGGCCACTTATCGGACATTTCCGATAAGTAATTGAAAGTGTTAAGCCATAACCTACCACATCGGTAGACGTTTGGGTTTCAGATGCCTTAGAAATTATTGTACTTTGTAATAAATTCCCTGGTATAGAGTTAAATCTACGATGGTATTACACAAAGTTAAATTGAGAAATAATTAGCTTATAATAATCGCTTCGGCAATCCTATTTCTCCAATCTGCCATCAACTTTGATTCATAACATCGAACTCATAAATATCAACAATGATGTCGGAAGCAAGAACAAAACGCAATGACAGAAATAGCCGCGACATGGGCGCGCGTCACCCGCATCAACTGGCCGCATGCAACGGATGCAGTGCTTGTCACACGTCGCCACAACTCCTTCACAAATATCAAGACGCGAGTAATTTGACAGCAGCGCTTTGATTGTGCGCCCGCGCGCCGTGTTCCCGCCCGCGGTGTTGCCAGCGATGACATTTTTATACCATATGGTAATAAATTCGGCGCCCGGATGCACTGTATTTTCAGCGCCGCGGATCAAAATCTTAATGTCGGACGGAGATAGTTGACGTTCCGATTTTATCGTTCGCACGTGTTAGGTATTCGCGTTATGATGTCTGCGAGTGTTTGATTGCGGTAAATCGTCGGCGCGTTCGCTTTGACACTCGGTATTTATGTCTGGACGTGTATAAATGTACTGGATTGCCGCGTGAGTAGTTTTAATCGCACCAGACGAGTTACAACAGAGTGGAGTTAATATTAACTTAGTATCACAACAGATCCACTACATTGCACGTAATTTATGCACTTTATAAGTTGAAATAAGCGCTTACATACACACGACGCTTTCTAATCTATAATCTAATTAGACGCAGACGTATAAAAGGTGCGTAATAAACTTATTTTTTAATAACTTTCATTACTTTAACATCTAATCTCACCTGTCGCCAAGACTTTTATCAAATCAACGCGAGGTAAGTTATGTTTTTAGTACGGAACAAAACTATGTGCAGCAATACATAGGTAAATAAGTCGAGCGATCTTAGAATAAAATTTAATTCAATCGCAGATAAAGAGCTCTTGAAATAAATTGAGTCAACGTGATATAAATTAAACATCTCATGAAATTCCATTCACACACAGAACGGAATGTTTTAGATTTGAATCATATGACGTTTAAACACCAATACCTTCCTATAAATTCAAACAAAACCAATAATCAACTTTCACAAAGAGACATAAAATCTCACAATCGGAGAATCAAACGATCCCCGAAGTGTGGTGTGTGCGGCGCAACATTTCGCGTGAATCAAGTCGCCGCCACCATTACCGGCCAAGTTCCATCGTATCTAGACAATTGCGGCTGCAGCGGCCATTGGGGGCGTCTAACACCGCTGATGATCTAACTTGTGTAATATCTTAGGTGTTATTGCGACGTCTTGCATTAATGCAGTGCGGTGGTAATGCACGGAACTCCGACGACGCGGGATACCAGCCTTCCCGCCGAATCTACTGTATGGTAGTGAATGGTAATTAAGTGGTTGAGTTTGTTTGTGATGATGGGAAGCAAATATTACTCGTTGGACTTAAAAAAAAAACAGAACTAATCAACTGCAAATCACGCAAATCGATTGTTCGGCATGAATGGGTGGGATTGTAGAAGGTGGTACCACGATAATCTTTCTTGTCTCGTCATCTGGCCTGTCTTAATTATTTCGGTTAATAGAATTTCCGAATACTAATTTGTCATTCACTCAACATTTGTCAAGAATTGAATACTTACCCAGGGATGGAAAAAGATTGAGTAACCAAAATATTTTGTGCAATTGCACCCACATAAATGCAGGCTAAGGGGCATGAAGCCGACTGACTGATCACAACTAACCCGACCTAAATAAACATCTTAGAAGTAACCGATTCTTGGAAATAATTAAACAAGGTTGTCCCTGAGTTATGTTCACGCCTGTCGCGCGCGGGCTGGACAGAGGCCGCTGAGAAATGCCACTGAAATAAACCCTAGCCCGTTTAATGAGACGTCCAATTGCAAGTGTTTTCTTAGTAAAGTAACAAGTTAACTACTGGATTTACATGAGCTGATATGTAGACCGATGTACATAGATAAACGGGACTGTTAAATTGTAAACTTATTTTTAACTGCTTGCCACTTTGTAAGTAACGTTAAATTAATCCACTGTTAATGTAGACTTTTTATTGCGTATGTTGATCGCTAAGGTATTTGCCGGTGGTATGCTATTCATATCCGGATGGTGACCACACGCGAGCTGTTAAACTCGCCTTGGTGAGCCTTGCAAGTGTGGCGCTTTCCGGCATCAGCCATTTTACATCTGATTAGAACGGCAAAACTGCCTTAGGTAGGTTTATTAAGTGTTAGTGGCACCGCCCCAGAACTACCCCATTCTCGCAACAATTCTACACAGCTTTACAATTAATAACCTTTTGACATAAAGGAGCGAATACCAATTATTTTTTATGTAATAATTAAATACAAAAGGTCACATACATAGTCCTGACCCCATACTGAGATCGAGTCTTGTGTCATAGGTATCTGAAACTACGAAAGACTTCGGTCTCACAAACACCCAGACTCGAAACAAACCTGTACCTGTAAGATTACAAAAATATTTGTCTCGGTGCGAGGATCGAACCCACAGCCTCTTGTTACACAGGTGGCGTCTAACCAACTGCGCCACTGGGGCTGTGAAAATCTGCTGGATATATTCCATAAAACAATATATTCTATAGCCACAAGATTGACAATAATGTTGGTGTTTGATTATACCACCTAATATGGCCCAATCGCTGGACATAGCCCGTTCTCTCTTTGTCCCAGTTTATAATATTGGTGACTTATATCCCTCTCACAAAGTGCCTGTAAGTATCACCGCTTAAATACCAAACGCCGCGGTAATATTTCTACACAGATCATAAATTGCAAAGTTATAAAGTTCGAATGGTACGTTTCAAACTGCGTTACTCCATAGTTAGTCGTGTCGAAATCGATTCAGACACCTTACATCTTGCCACTGTCTGAGCTAGCTTATAATAACGAGAAATCACAATGATTGAAGTTTAGTCATTTGTAGAGGTAAGAAATTATGTAAAGGTTTGCGAGCTGTATATCTCTCTGTATTAGCCCATATACGTCCCACTACAGGACACGGGCCTACTCTACAATTGAGAGTACGATTGTGAGTGGTTGGGCCATATAGTCCACCACGCTGGGCTAGTGCGGGTTGGCGAACTTACATAATAATAAATAAATATCATGTATTGACTACACACATGACACATGAGTCCGAAAAGTCAGAGGTGTGCCCTGGGATGCGAACCCACAGGCACCGTGAACATGTTTCCATAAGTCCGTTTACCAACAGGCCACCACGCATTTCTATACTGTACATGAAGGTATAAAACATTAACAGCTTCTGTAGCGTAGTTGGTTAGTCGCCGGCTGTGAAACTTGAAACTTGTGTGCGATCCCCGCACCGAGACAAATCTTTGTATGATCCACAGGTATTTGTTTCGGGTCTAGGTGTTTGTGAGACCGAAAAGTCTCTCGTAGTTCGTAATACCCACGACGCAAGACTCGATCTTAGTGTGTCAGTCTATCAGGACAGGACTGTGTAAAGACTGTTGGGTGTAAAAAAAGGAACACTCCATATGAATGAAACAAGTGTGTTGCCTTTTGGATTCGGCCAGTGTTGATCGGGTTTGCAGTACGCTGACATAATTTCTCGATCCGTGGATACAGAGTTGCTAGGACAGTCCCGATTTCGATTATATTGGTTCGCGTCCCGAAGACATCTCAATATCGTCCCAAATTTTGGTAACACGTGACGATCTATGGTATTCACATTTTGTTATAGTTGTTGTTTGTTTATCATTCTAGATCCGTTGAAAAATTGATCATTATTATCAGCCACAGGGAGTCCACTGTTAGGCTGAACATGAGTCTTTCCATCCCTTATTCTTCCCAATCCGCTCCCAACTGAATGGGCCGGCAACACATTATTTATAATCCTTGTGTTGTGGATTTTCAAGAGCGCCAGTGATCACTTACCATCAGGTGTCCTGTATAGTGACTGGATCTATTGTATTAAAAAAGTATTATGATCAATATAACTGTGTATAATTTCAGGACGGCTCTTTCCCGCCACGTTGCTGGCAACTGCACTGGGACCAGCCAAGCGGTGCGTTGTCCACACGACCAGTGCAACTACGTGGCCGCCACCTCACTACAACTCGCCAGGTATGGAGTATTTATGGGCTTCCTACATTTTCCTGACTAGCAGGTTTGCCTAGAAATTTTTGAAAAGAAATGTGATTGCTAATCAGCGCCATCTATGATTTTGTACCTAAAGCGTTTTACAACTAACAACCTTGATTATAAGTATATTACAAGGGAAGCCGATAGATGTCGTCCATTATTTATTCGTCGTATATACGGATGATAGATGGCGCTAATAAAAACATGAACGTGAAAAGTTGTGGCGATATTCGTATAGAATATGGTGGATTCAAAAGTAAGAATACTGGAAAGCCGAAAAAATAACGAAATTACTTGATTTCATTGTAAATTTAAATAAGATTAATCATTGTTTTTTTATTGCATAATCAATGTTATTTTTTTATTACCTTATAATATTCTCACAGTGTGGAACCTTAACACCGGAATATTTCTATTTCACGGTCTACTGATTTTATGCATTTTAAGAAGAGATAATTAAAATGTTTATATTTAAATTATTTATGATTTCAGACATCGCCGTTCCCATGGTGAACGTGTAAAGCACCATGAATGTGATTTGTGCACATTTAAAACTGACCAGGCGAGCCACTTGAAGAGGCACATGATGTGCCACAAAGGACTCAAACCTTACGCCTGTCCATATTGCCAGTTCACTTGCGGCAGCTTGGTAAGTAATTATGCCACTTACTTGATTAATATTCTAATTAGATATAAGGTAGGTACTAAGTTAATGCCTTATGATAATTAACTTGATAATTTTATGTAATACTTTGAACATTTTAAAAGAGAGCTTAATAACAACTGTAAATTAATGTTTATGACTTTGATAAAGCTTTTGTAATATTATACATATTCCTAAATTTTCCAACTCTGGTAAGAGTTTTTTTTTTTTTTTTTTTTATTGCTGTGAATGGCGAGACGAGCAAGCCGTTCGCCTGATGGTAAGCGATACGACCGCTCATAAACAGTAGCAACATTCCACTGCGCTCGCCATCCTGAGACATAAGATGTTAAGTCTCAATATGTCCAGTAGTTGCTCTGGCTACAATGTCCTTCAATCCGAAACACAACAGTGCATTTAAGCAGTGTTGTTTCACGGGAGAAATAGACATTGCGGTGGTACCTACCCAGATGGCCTCTCACATATGAGAGACCTACCACCAGTAAATTGCCACCACCATTACCACCAGTTGGAATAATTAAAGCTGAATTATTCATTTAAGTAATTGATAATAGATGGCGCTACATGTATTTTGGTCACCATATAAAATTAACTTCTAAGTCCAAGTAAAATGTAAACTAAATTAAAATGTTAATTTAATTATCATTTTGAACGTAGGCATAAAACAAATACTACCGACATAGGCCTCCCAAAAATATTTCCATATAGATTTGTTTGAAGCGGACTTCATCCGAGGACTTCGACCAATCTTAGTTAGGTCGTCTATATTACATAATAAAATTATTCCATTATTCTTTCAGGAGAATCTCCGGAAGCATGTGCTGCGCAGTGGTAGACATAATGACCTCTACTTATACGTTTGTAATCATTGTCAGTATCAGACAAACTTGGCGATCAAACTGCGATCACACCTTACTACCGCACACAGCGACAAGTACAATGCAAAAACAGCCATAGAAGCAGTAAAAACTCATCTCATGGTTGATAGTGAGAAGCAGACTGAGGGAACTGACTGAAAATTCTAGCTAAGTTTTTATGTGCCAAGAATAATGTGTTTGTAAATGCTAATAATTTAAAATATCATCTTCATGTATTGTAATTGAATTACCTATGTATTTATGAAATATATTGTAACGATAGAAATGATAAAATATACAACGATTACACATAAATTCAGTTTATTTAAATTACAGACCAACATTAATTCATTTTATTACGACTTGGCAGTAATCCTATGTTAAAATTGCTAACAACAAACGCTGAAAGTCGGAACACACTTATGTCAATGTCAGTTTGACAGCAAGCGGCCTGAGCGCTTAGCGGTGAGCGGAAAAATAGACGAGGCGCCATAGTGAATTTGGGTGGATGTTTGTCTCGCAGCGCGCTACAACGCATGAACCAAAATAATATTCGATCGGTCGCCGCGTGGTGAATTACCTTAAAACCCGGCACAGTAGTTTATTACACGTTAGATTTACACTACGTTACGTAATATAACTTAATTGTGTGTATATATTGACATTTTTATCGTGAACTGAAGTGGGGAAATTTAAATTATTTTGAAATAATGAATGTTCCTCTTCACTCGGTGAGCTGAAAATCGATTGAAAATCATAATGTCGCTAAAGGTGAGTTTTGCATGCGCCATATACAACCTTGCCATGCCTTTAGGTATAAATATATTTTGCGTGGGTAGTTTTTGCTCATCCCTCAATGAGGGGCGATTTATATTTTTCTCAATGCATTGTTTTTTTTAGTTTTATATGTCGTGAATTTTATTTACTAAGTTGCTTATTGTTATATTTTGCACAATATAATCATAACATTATCGTGTATATTGTACGTACGTACGTACTTTAATACCACGTGATTCAGTTAAAATAATGTAACTATATTTACTAAGATTTTTATAATGTATGCTAATAAAATAGGCTATCTAGTAAAAAGTACAGGCAAAAAGTATGGCTTAGAATAAATTTAATTTGTAAATATAATTTGTTTTGACAATGAGATTAAATTAAATTTAAAATAATATAAAAATAACTGTTGTATTCTTAATCAATCTATTTTTAGACACAATCCAGTATAATATTTGCGTATAAACACAATTTTATTATAATCTTATCCTTAAAGTAAATTTTGTATAGCGATATACTATCAAATAATCATTTAATTAACGAATATTTTTGTTTAAAAGGAATCCCCCTGTAAAGATGTTTTTTAAAATACCACAGTAACATGCTTAAGTAATTTAAGACATTTTTTTATTATCTTGTGTCTAAAATACATTTAATTTATTCCACAACAATATTAAGGGTATTTTATCTTTATTACCCCTGTGTCACAGAATAATTATTATTGAAAAGTTTCATAGGTTTTGGATAAAGTATATGACTATTTATTTTAAATTTTATCAATCAGATTCAATATTTATCCTTTAACAACCAACAGTTTTATGTGTATTTTTTAAATTTAAACTGGTCTTGTTATATTTTGTATCAAATGGAATAAGAAACATATATTAACATAAATTGAATACCGTTATTTTTGTTTCCTTATAAGAATTTAAAATTCAATGAATGTAAATTGTCAGTGTTACCGATAAAACTAACAAAACAAAAGTCTTTATGTAGCAAAAACAATAGTTTAATATTGATTACGTAGAGCCAATGTTATTTATATTCCACATAAACAGTTATACTCATTTCTTATTGCCCCATTTTAACTAAGTGTATGTTAAGTTGTTGGTTCTGATTTTTAAACCATAATTTAGGAGAAGTTATGTAAACATTTGCCCTCTGGGCATAAGGGCATAAGGCCCTTACCTAAAAGTAAAAGATGACTAATGCCTATAACCACCCATATAATTACAGGATCATACATTCTTTTATCACTTTTATAAACAGTGTTCAAATTGTCAAAAATTCAAATGGTATAAACAACATTTATAGTTCTAAAATTATATAAATATTTTAAGCTTCTATCCTGTTAAATATATCTGTCTATTTGTAGTCAATTCATTTTGCTTTTTCATTCAGACACATAAAAATAGATGTTATTTATAGTTGCGTATTATTTACGTGAGGGTAGTTCTATATGAAGCGCGTCGGGGTCCACTACCGGTCCCCGACCAGTACGCAGCCTCGAGCAAGTCACTGAACCGATTGCTAGGGTCTACACTTACACTAGAATTCATCATATTGAGATAAAATCAAGAGTGTTCGGGAAATAAAGGAAGTAACATTTTACGCCGGCTATTGGAGTCTGATTTGTTGTCTATGATAAATTAGGTATTCGTTTACGATTTGGGGGTAGCAAAAGGAGACTTGGGAGTTCTTGTACACCCAGGAAAATATTTCATTCTAATAAAGAATGATGTCGGCAAATTGTATATCATATTGGTAGCTGTAGAATTGTATAGACTTATGGTTGTTATAATATGTTCATGGGCGTCGGTAATCATTTACCATCATCGTAATCGTCCTCTCCTTAACTATACTTTGAGGTCAATGTTTATTGCGGTTTAGATCACTTACTGCTCGATGCATCGTTTGCTATATCTATGTAAAAAACAGGACAATATATACCTAATATCATTGACTTAGAAACTAAGGATAGGCCCTTCAGAACATTTGGAGATTAAAAAGATGAACGTGAAAGTCGCGCTAAAATAAATATTTAATTAATGTAATTTAATTTATCTCGTCTATGGTGATAAGAAATTCTTTATTTTACTAAACTTTCTGTTATAATACAAGCAAGAATTTTCAAAAAACTTAAATGACAACAAAATTTGAGATGCGCTGGAGCGCGCATCACTTACGTCGGAACCACAGAGTACATTTTACATACTAAGATAGAGACGTCACTCAATCAATTCAAGGCGCCCTCTAGCGTTAAGTAAGAAAAACAATCCAGTAATATATCTATACTTACTTTCATTACGTTTATATACGAAAAGAAAAGATTTAGGGAGGTTTGGACCTGAATAAGATCTAACAGAATTGATTTGAATTTTGTCTATTTGAAACAAATTATTCTGTATAGAAATGTGAACATAACAATTCTCATTTCCGCATGTGTATGCATTTTAATAATTTTAATAATTGTTTTAAAATTAACTCATCAACAAATAAGCTAATCGATGCTGTTAAAAGTAATTTAGGGCCAATAATATCCGCGTATAATACAATCTACGTAAAATGGAGAAACCCGTACAAACCAACGATTTTTTCGCCCTCTGGTGTTAAGTTAGTCAAAATGGTGATTATAATTCGTCGTTGTTTGTTCTAAGTTAAACCACCGTGGTCGGAACCGTACGCGCTTTCCGCCCTGTCCATATATTTATGCCAATGTCTAATATAAAATATAAATAATTTTAAAGATCGAATAGGTGGCAATCCTATTTCTCTCTGATGACCAGTCTCGGCGGCGCGGCGTGTCCACAGTACACATGTCACTGTGGCAAATTGGATAACCGGTCTACCTGTTTTTTTTAATTAATCGCGAACGACGACTGTTTTGATTTATTACTTTAATAGTTTTTATCCGTGGCGCCGTCATTTTTGTTCTCATTAGGTGTATGGGCTTAGTTGGCTTACTTTTTTGGTTTGGACATAAGGTTTGATTAAATAACCGTAAGATCTACGAGTAGAGATATCTATGCGTTCCGAATCGATATATTTTCGAAATCTATCATTTGAAGGCAAAAATACGCCTCTATGTAGGAAGGTAGCAATTTATAATCCCATCCATCCATCCATCAGCCAAAGGAAGTCTACTGCTGAAAATAGGCCTCCCCTAATGATTTCCACAGTCACCTGTTGGAGGAAGCCTGCATCCAGCGCCGTCCCGCGACCTTTACCAGGTCGTCTGACCACCTTGTGGGTGGACGTCCTACGCTGCGCTTTCCGCTACGTGGCCTCCATTCGAGTACTTTCCGACCTCATAGGTCATCAGTTCTCCGCGCTATGTGCCTAGCCCATTACCACTTCAACTTGCTAATCCCGTGGCTATGTCGGTTATTTTAGTTCTCCTACGGATCTCCTCATTTCTGATTCGATCTCGTAGGAAAACCCCGAGCATAGCCCTCTCCATAGCTCGTTGAGTGACTTTGAGCTTCCTAATAAGGCCCATAGTGAGAGGCCACGTCTCGGTACCGTAAGGCATCACTGGCAACACACAACTATCGAAGACTTTCGATTTAAGGCACTGAGGTATTTTGGATTTATAATCCCGTACCTCCACAATTAATAACTAGGATAAATTAATTATGTTTGTGTTTTACTGAAATAAAAATGTATACTGAATTAGGTATTATTTATATAGACATTGTGACATGCACGAACAACCTCGATGAATTAAATTAAATATAAGTAAATAAAACAAACCACAAATACAGTCGTAGAGACCGGTGTTGGTTCAAAATAATTATAAAGTGTAACTTACGTGAATATTATTGTAACAAATTGCCATAAAATTCTGCAATACTATACATACTTTAAAAATAGAGTGTAATCTGTATTTCTTATCAAAACAAGCGCTGCATTTTGAATTGCCCTTGACTGGTGCGATCCGCGCTGTTGGCCGCGAGTTGCGACGCCGCGCATTTTGATACGCGGAGATGCTCCGGTTTTTCCATTCACAGACGAAACGGCTCGGATTACGTATATTATTATTATTTTATATACCCTAGATTGCCCTCATATTTTCCTATTTCAATATTCATCCATAGATTTCCTGGAAAAAATTACAGAGAGTAATAAGGCCGCCTCTTGTACTATTATTATTGTGTTGTTTCTTGACTATTCTATTATGTGCAATAAAAGATAAAATAAATAATTTCACGCTTGTAGCACCGAAAGAGTAGGCTGAAATGCCACATATTATGCGTCCAAATTTAATGTCACTGGATATTTCCATCCTAAGATGTGATAGATCCATTGATATTTGGTTCGGATCTAGGTGTTATTGAATGAAAAGTGTGTAGCTTCTGATTTACACGATATAAGAATTCCATCTTTCGTTAGTGATGGGCCAGGATTTTGTGCCACTTAAGAGTATTTATAACTATATTTGCCTCAACATATACTTGCTAATTTGTACGCATAAGGGCTGGCTCCATTCCGCACGTAGCCCGCGCGTCTGCGTTCAAGTCTAGACGATATAAATAAGCGTTATTTTGTGTGCTCTTGTTGTGTGTATTTCACGCCGCCATCAACCCAACAAGGTGGGAAGTGTCGAGTGTGCTATATTTACTTGGTTCTTATTTGCTCCTGTTTTAATTTCATTGTGAACTAAAGTAATTACGGTGTTGTGGAGTTGAATAGTCGTGTACAGTCTTTTTTTTTTTATTGCTTTGAATGGCGAGACGAACATGCCGTTTGCCTGATGGTAAGCGATGCGACTGCTCATGAACAGTAGCAAAACCAAACAACACCTTGATTTACAAAGCAATGCTTGGCATTCCACTGCGCTCGCCATCCTGAGACACAAGATGTTAAGTCTCAATATGTCCAGTAGTTACTCTGGCTACAATGCCCTTCAATCCGAAACACAACAGTGCATTTAAACTGCTGTTTGACGAAAGAAATAGACATTGCGGTGGTACCCACCCAGGCAGCCTCTCACATATGAGAGACCTACAACCAGTAAACTACAAACAGTCTACTAGGCCTGTACGTTTATTATTGTATATTTTATATTTCAATGAATAGCGAGACGAGCATACTATTCGCCTGAAGATAACCGATACGACCGCTCATGGACAGTAGCACAACCAAACAACACCATAAATTACAAAGCAATGCTTGGCTTTCCACTGCGCTCACCATCCTGTCATATAAGATGCTAAGTCTCAATATGTCTAGTAGTTACTTCGGCTACAATGTCCTTAAAACTGGAGCAAAGAGTGTATTTACATTCATTTAGTTTTACTGTATTATACAATAACGAATCACAATATTTGGAATAGCCCACCACATTGTAATCAACGTTATTTTTAAAACGCAAATAATTTAAGCATGAATGAAAATGTATACTGCCCAAATCATATTTACTCTTGTTAACAATTTTAAACATGTTCAATTTAAAGAAACACGAACATCTGAAATGAGGTTTCATGTTGGTATTTATAGAAATATATTTAGATCACGGGCACACGCACACAATCGTAAAAGCAAATAAATACCATACAGTAGTAATCACATTGTAAGTCTATAATAAAGCTAAACTTGTAATCAGTACGGTCATTATCTTGCTGTTTATGGTCCATAACCACTTCCTACAACAATGATGGCGTAAAAATATAATTTGTGATAACAATTACGTAACGTAGTATATTTATTTAATTTGATTGGTATTTTTTCTTAAAAGTAAATGGTTTGGCTTAATTGATCTAAGGGTCAGAAGATTTTGAACTGTATTTTGTTACTTAGCTTGATAGCTTTAACTTAAAATTCCATTCTCTCCATTCCTAACCAGAACCACGCGTGCTGGCTTGCGAAGCCATGGCTTGACGGACCACACCATCCCGGCGCGAACTAAACGGTTCTCAAATTCTTTTTTATGCCGCACCGTCAGGCTGTGGAATTGTTTGCCTTCTCACGTGTTCCCTCCTTCCTACAATCCTGGGTCCTTCCGCCGTAGTGTGAAGAGGCATCTTAGCTGGCCGGCATAATTGTTTCCATTGGCACGGGACTGCCAATGGATACTCTGCCTGGGCGGCATTAGCACTTACCATCAGGTGCAATGCCACCACTATGCCGGGCCAGTATTTATAAAAAAGATAGAAGAAGAAAGATTCCCTTTATAGAACTACCTATATATGAATAGTTCGTTTGAGATCTTGAGCTTATATTTTCTTTTGCTCATCATCATGATATTAACCCAAAATTGCCCACTGTTGACTACGATGCGCTTCTCTATAAGAGTTTGATTCAGATACCTTACGACTTAGGTCATAGTTTAAACTTTCAACCCTAAGTCCTTTGATGCTTTAGAATTTTAATAAAGGCGTGCCAGCGGAATAATGGTAAAATACTTTTTACACTCTTCAATAGAAAACCAGTCAGAAAAAAACTGCAGTGCCTGTTGTTTCATTCATGTAATACAATGGTGGAGTGTCGAACCCCGAGGGCCCTCAATCGACCCTCAGAACAATGCCATCCATCCTATGAATATACTCTTCACTCTTCAGTAAAAAGCGTGGGCCTTTTTGCTATATCACGCCTACACACTTGACAGGGTAGGCTAAAGTATTATAATGCACTTGGATAGCTTCCGCAGCGCAGTGGGTGGGCTGCATAGTTAAAGGAAGTGGTGAATTTAATCTGTCCAATATAAAATATGTGACTTAAAATGTGAAACTTATTTTGAGTTTAGGTAGTTTGAGTTAGTAGACTCTTAGACCTAGATTAACTTCTAAATTATTTTGTAGAATTCTTTAATAAGCCGATTTCTCTACGTAGATTTGGGGATGATTAACTATGCAATATAAATGCACATAAAACTTGAAAAAGTCGGAGATACAAGAAGGGAAAGAATGCGCAGAAACAAAGTCGAGATCTCTGACAGTACAATAGGCGTTGCTTTTCCTACTAAGGTGTCGCTGTTTTCCATTAATCCAATGTTTTTGTCCAATTCAATTTGTTATGGAATCGTAGTTTAGAACAAGTTCAATGTTAGATAGAGGGGACCTTGAAAGGTAATAAACACGACCGGTTTAAGGAAAACCACGCGTTTTTACGCGTTTTGTTTAACTGTTACGTAACAAATTATGAAGTAGCTATTGTAATAAATCTAAGAATTGCTATTTTATGAACAGACTGCTTGTCACTAGATTATGACAATAATAGTTGCATTTGGAAATTCTTCGCAATACTTTTGCAGATTTGTTAATGTCTTAAAATGTATCTCATGTTAAATGCTCTCTCTCACTTCAGCTATAAAAAGTTAACTACTGATCATAGGCTTTTCCCATGAATTGCGCTCTGCATTCAGTATTGTATTCTCTGGCGACAGATATTTCTAACTTACCATGATTGTAGATCCTCATTACGAATTAAGCCCTATTAGTAAATTGTATTTGAATAGTCGTCGAAGTTTCATAAATTTTAATCACGTCTTTTATAAATATTAGGTGAAATAATTAATCTTATTTGTCGAGGAGAAGCCAAGCTGTCTTAGGTTGGATTCTTAGGTCAATGATTTCATTGCATGTTAATTTCCCAACACAAATAAAACATTTCCTAGTTATCCCTGAATTATTTAATTTTGTTTATATCACACAGAATTAAATTGCACAACTTGTTCACAACTCGAAGGATACAACCAGGTATATGTAAAACCATTACCAACATGAGTTCAAAGACCCGTTGCACCATAGTAAGCTGTAATTGTCGGCTACTTGGCAACTAAACGCATCTAGAATTAGCTCAATTAACGCTAATGCAAGCGACTAGCAGTGTCGCAAGCGTTGTGCTGCCGCTTCATCGGTGACAGCCAAGTGCTTTGGAAAATGTCAGGTGTTTGTAGAGGGTTTTAAGACATTTGTGATTAATAGATTTGTGTGAATTAGGTTCAGATGAAATGTAGATTTTGCAACAAAAATATCTTCTTGTAGCCAGACAAACTACTGGACATATTGAGACTTAACATCTTATGTCTCAGAATGGCGAGCGCATTGGAATGCCAAGCATTGCTTTGTAATTCAAGTCGTTGTTTGGTTTGGCTACTGTTCATGAGTGGTCGTATTGCTTACCATCAGGCGAACAGCATGCCCGTCTCACCATGAAAAAAAATCAAATAAAATTGAACCGAAAGATTTAAATTACATTTATTATTTTAATATATAGTAGTTCAATGTACATAATATATAAATTGCTTCACTAGGATATTAAGATATGCAGCATACAAACATGTTGAAAAGCGACAACGGCTTGCAGCAATTATTTACGCAACGTCGATAGTGGCGTTGTGAATTGTGAGCAATTTGTTCATTAAACGAACGACTGGAGTCTCTGTCTTACCTGACACGCTATTATTGTTCACTAATAAAGCCTGGCAAGTACTGGAATGAAACATATCGCTTAGCATTGAAAATAAAAGAGATGTTTTAGTCAGAGTAACGTGTTTAATACGATTGCATCACACACAAGTCTGATTTTATCATCTCTCATCATCATCATCATCATATCAGCCACAGGAAGTCCACTGCTGAACATAGGCCTCCCCCAATGATCTCCACAAAGACCTGTTGGAAGCGGCCTGCATCCAGCGACTTCCTGCGACCTTAGTCAGATCGTCCGTCCACCTTGTAGGCGGGCGTCATTATCATCTCTGCCAGTGTATAATAGCGGTGATGATAACATCTAGATATGATATGAATACGCAAATAGCCATTGGGTCTGTGGTGAGAACTATTTGTCCTATTTCATTTGTTAAATATTGCATTGAAGCTCAACCTGGCGGAATATAAATAAGCAAAAGCTATTTAAATATCTTCCCGTGTTTAACAAGAAATGTCAGACTTACATTTCCCGATAATTTCCTCCAATGTTATCCCGTTCCTTTCACTTTTTATCTTCATCTGCAGGGTACGGGCGCCCTCTACAATCGGGAGAATGATTGAGCGGTATTAAGTCGTATAGTCAACCACGCTGGCCAAGTGGCGGACTTAAAATTTCATAGAAACAAATCGTTATGGTGCGCAAGTTTCATCACGATATTTGCTTCACCTTAATTGTGCGTTCCCTTCACTTCCCTAAATAAGAATAATCCCAGATATACGTAGCGATATAGCTCGATTCAGAGTGCGACGGGTTTTAAACTTACGTAATATTGTGTCTCTAGAATGTAATTATTTTTTGTATTGTTACATTGAAATTTGAAACGACTTGAACAAGTAAATGTTTGCGTGATCTAATGTTTGTTTTGGGTGTGCGTGTTATGCACCTGACATTCGTTCAGGACTCTGTTAATGTCTCTTTTTACGATGAAGATATTAGGAGCATTGACAGTTAGTTAGACGCCGGTTGTGAAACGATAGGCCGCGAATTTGCTCTCCGGACTGAGACAAATGTTTGTATGAACCATACATATTCGCTTCGTGTCTGGGTGTTTGAGTCCGAAAAGTCTCTCTTAGTGATACCCATGACACAAGACTCGATCTTAGTTTGGAGTTAGGACTATGTATGTGACTGTTGGGTGTATTTATTTATAATTTCGCTAGATAGTAAGTATCACGTATGCACATAAACAAGAGCAACACCGCTCAGAGCTTATTATTATGCACTACATGACTCTGCACTCCGCTCGTCGCCATGGGACAATAGATTTTCCTTAATGTCTAGTAATTTCCCTGGATTATAGCTATAATGTTCAAGATGGAAATTAACAGTGCTTACACACTGGCCTCTGCTGTCGCTATATCAGAAATTCACAAAGTGATTACATTCGCATACGCTCTCGGCCATTAAAGACTTACGACTTAGTTAAAACCGCCCATTATTATTTTTTGTAACTATAGTTTTACCATGATTGTGATGTGCTATAATCTGGGATATCTATATAGGAATAATCAAATTCTTCCAAAATTCATGCACAAAACCTCTGCTCTCACTAAAATACCGCCTTGTATCTTTGGTGTTAGAACTTCCGGAAGATTTCGTTCTCATAATGTATGCGTTATTCGCAAGCTTTGTCCTAATTAGAACAAAAAGACCGCCATATGTTATACTACAATAGCAAACGCAGATAAGATAACGCTGAAATATTAGGAGCGTTACTAATACCAATTGGTGTTAATGCCTGTGTTTTTATCAGTTTGATCCATCCCACTATTAGCGGAAATCCCCTCACACTTTTCCTGTCTGGGGATTAAATAATGGAAAGGGTTGAATAGGATAATCATATTACTTCTATATCAATTTGTCCATTGATGGGCACGGAAATGCTCTTACTGTTGTCTTCATTGAGGTTAAATTATTGAAGGGTTAAAGTAAAGGAAAAACAAAATCTATCAAATACACTGAAAGAGCGAGACGTAATAGCTATGCTATAACATGTTTTTTCCTTAAATTAATTTATACCCGCTGAGTCCTTTCATGTTGTAGTATGATTTATAAATATAGTAGAGATTACTGGACTTCTAGAATTAAACGTTACACCAAATATTCTCAGATCTACTTAATGACATAATCATATTTCCATCACTAGTTGTAAGAGCGATGCATACCTCAACAAGGCCGCCGTAAACACGGTCATTGGAAGAAATAGCGTAGTTGAATAGAAACGTAAAGCTATGTTTAGCGATGACAATATGGACCAGTATGTACTGCGGATGCTAATTCGTGATTGTGAAATATTGCCGGCATTGGCCTCGTTGCCGCCATTACAAGTCATATGACTTAAGATGGATGTTAGTGAAATTACTTCCATTTGTAACGTGTGCGTTTAGATTTAGCCTGTCGTTCTATTTTGTGTGTTCTACAAAACGCCTGATGAATGAATGCGTTCTGCAAACTACGAGTTTGTCTTTTTCAGCTAGATTCTAACTACCTTTTCATAGACGGTTCAACAATCAATTTTAGCCATTGAATGTTTTTTTCTTCTTCGTTAAAACTGAATTCAAAAGTCTTTCGAAAAGGATAAATACCAGGGTAACTAATATATGTTTAATGGAAATATGTTCACGTACAAACTTTTGGATGTTTTGCTGCTTTCAGCTGCGTTAGTATCTATGAGTCTTCATTATAACATCGCATACCACGCTATTAACCGCGGAGAAATTCCATGGTCCGCTGTTAGATTATTCAACAGGGAAAGATGGAATGTTGATTGCATTGACCTAATTATCAACTGCATTGCTGTCTTTATTGTCTCCTCATCAACCCGCTGCAGTTTACTATCGGCCTCACCCAAGGTACGCTACAGAACCCGGGCTGCTGCTTTATGCATCCAGTCGCTCCCAGCCCTCTTCTGCAAGCCGTCCCGCCATCTGGCTAAAGGACGTAGATCTGCCAAGACGCAATCTCCACTCCAGAAGCCGCTTACTTCACCGGTTATCCGTTCTGTGACATATATGACCAGCCCGTTGCCAAAATACTTACTTTCAGAGCTACGTCGATCACTACGGTTCTCTGGCGAATCACTTTGTTCTGAATTTTGTCCTTTAGAGACTAAGAGCATATGCCTTTCTATAGCATAGCCTTTATCATGCCATCAATCAAATTCTCATTCAACTTTAAATATGGCAATAGTAGGACTAGCATGTACTACTAATAATACGTTTTCCTCTACACCGTGCGGCCGTGTGCCAGTAATGTGAGCTCCGGTGTTAGGGCCGTGTACCACATTCAGTCGCACCTTGGTGTAATGTTCGCGACCCTGCTCCGTGCTCTCTGCTCCCTCGTGACTGGACCGCCCGTGTCGAGGCTCATGGCCAACTTGACTAGTATATTTCATAATGGATTTGATTGTACCCTGAGGAGGCGTCCCTCGCGACTGAACCGCCCGTGTCGAGGCTCATGGCCAACTCGACTAGTCTATTACATAATGTAATCCCTGAGGAGATGTTATGTTATTGCAAATATTTGATTAATTGATTAGGATTCGCTGCTTTGATTTACTCTTTTGGATTAGTTTCCTTACCATTTCTAGCTCTTTGAAGCACTATGCATTTAGTGCTTATTGATCTTAGGAGCCTCTAAACTTCTTTTTGTAGAATTTTGGATAACCATGCTGATCAATCCGAATACCAGGTTAATTAAGTTGTATTATCAGAAATATCTCAGGAGAAAATCCACTAGGCACAAGTTTTTAGGTTTTGTTCATATTTAGTCAAAACTAATATTAGGAAAACCCGATGGGTCCCATCGTGTTTAATCGTCTTGCATTACCATTTAAGTTTTCAGAACTTATGCATTCATACGTATGTACACATAAACACTGCAGTCATCAGAGTCAGCAGAGTCTTGTGTTGTGTGTATCATGAAATAATATAAACTTTTCGGTCTTACAAACACCCGAAACAAATACCTGTGGATTACATAAATATGGGTTTCAGTGCGGATATCCAACCCGCTGCTTCTCGATTCACAGCCGGCGTCTAACCAGCTGTGCCACGGACGCTGCCACTTCTTAATTATCTTCGTCATTTCACATAAAAAGCCAATTGTAGATTAATACATTAGATATTCAGCGCAGTGCTTGCCCAGTAAGTCGAGTTACAGTGACCCTGAGGAGTCGCGTCGTGCTCTGCGCCACTGCGACTTGGGCAACCTTGGATAGTGCGAACTGTTACGTGATTTCTTTATGTCCTAGTTGTCCTTTGATTACATTGCGGTTTATATATGTAGATACGTATCAACTGTTGGGTTTCGAATTATATGTAGATTTTTCAGAACTGGCATGATAAACTTTTTATTATTTTGTTTAATATACATATTAACTACTGACGGACTGTCTGGCTTCGCCCGGGTGCAGTTACCTACCCTGTTTTGAACATTCCATAGCCTATGTTCATAAGGGATAATGTAGGATTCGAATAATTAAGGAATTTTCAAGTGGTTCCAGTAGTTTCAGAGCTTATTCAATACAAACAATCTCCTCTTTATAATATTAGTATTGACTTGGAAATTAATAAAGAAGTACTTAAATTGTGCTAATTGTTACATTATAATGATTCATTAATGAGATTACGTGTGGTCTATTATATTAATGTATTTTAAAGTGCAGTTCGATTGGTAGGTTCTGAGATCTACGAGAGGTCTATGTTTGAATGGTTGTTGCCCCGAAAAGTATATTTTACAGAATTATCTACAATAAATGGTGACTTTAGGAACCTAGACAAAGAATTGGAACATACATATATTGTTGGTTACTTGCCGCGTTTAAAACCAACGGATTATAGTAAAATCAGGGCGCAAGTCACAACTCACAACTGATGATCATGCGTGGTGAAACTACAGATCAAATCTGATACATCTAACGGGTAAATCTACGCGTGTATAAATAGGAATGTACATAGATATACATATCGACAGCTACCGTGGCGCAGTTGGTTAGACGACGGCTGTGAAACAAGAGGCGGGTTCGATCCCCGCACTGAAACAAATATTTGTGTGAACCACAAGTATTTCTTTCGGGTCTGGGTGTTTGATCGAAATGTCTCTCGTAGTTCCTGATACCCTCGATACAAGACTCGATCTTAGCGTGGGGTCAGGACCTATCTATGTGACTGTTTGGTGTATGCATGTATATTGTATACTTAGTGTGGTGGCTATCCAAGACCTATGTATGTGACTATGCATGTTTGGTATATGTATGTATGTATATTTATATTAGGAGTTGACATTGTTTCACATGCTATAATAGTGCTGTAAGACTTTTGCGTAATGTCTATAAATTCACACGTTATCGCTAGATTGATAAGAATGGAGAGATTTTATCTTGCGAGATGCATTCTCATACTCTTGATCACATGCCACCAGTTACGTCAGTGAATAATTGCTTTATGATTAGAAGCAGAATTCATATTAATAATTAGTTAACGTATTTTAATAGTAATCTTTATACTAAACGATTTTTAATTATTATAATTAATATGCATATTATACTATCGTTTTGTGTTTTGGAAAACTAGGGTTTTACTATTTAACAATCACTGTTCTATTAAGCCATAAGAAATTAAGAGTAGAGATATTGGTTGGGACTATCTGGGTGGTTTCTTACGCAAAAAAAGACGGTTTTAACCATCGCCATCCAAAGAGGAAATGCCTCCAGTATTTTTAGCTCTTTTATTTCTGAACGATGTTGTACAGTTTATGTGATTAGGGGTAAGTGTATTTTTGAGACTTTTATAAAATATAGGACTATTTTGTGGAAGATATAAGAATGATATTACAACCAAAATTATCTAAATGATGTAAAACAATCAATAATGTAGACAAATTGTTATTTAATATGATTAAGTACATAAATTCAAGTATGGCTCAATATTCTTACGACAGTGTATTATAGACCAGTCTCTAATGAAATGTTGCCTGCAGTCATTATTTACTGACAGAACCATTATTAGCACCCAAGCAATGAGTTCAAGTAAATGTATTAATTTGTCGTCAGTAAGGTCACTTAGTAGTAAAAACACCCTTTTTCTTTCAACACCCACAGCAAAAACTCGCAAGGTTAAGAGTTCCCTTTCAACTAAGTTTTGTGTCGAACAATTTTAATTAACGTTTGCCTATGGCTTCTGTCAGAAAACTGGGGTTTCACATTTCTTAATTATCTTTAAGAGGAATTTGGGACTGAGGGGTGGATAGAGTGTTAAGTTTAAACGGGGATTGGTTATCAATTGGGGAACACGCTATCTGATGGGTTTTGACAGCCTCCACGGTTCAGGTTGGTATATGTACATAAAGGACGGTGAAACGAGACTTTGTGGATTCGAATCCTGCATCAAGGCAAAAATTTGGACGTCCGTTAATATTTGATACAGGGCTGGATATTACGTATCGAAGAGAGAAAACACTGATTCCATGGTCATAAATCCACGATATTTTTTCGTTCAGTAGTGTCTTTCATTATCAGACAGGCTCCGTGGTTTAGTAGGTTCGATGCCGTCTGTGAAACGCGAGGCTGCGGTTTCGATTCCCGGACCAGGATAAATGTTTATGCGGCCCACAATTTTTTCTTTCGGTTCTGGGTGTTTGTGAGACTGAAGATTCTCTCGTAGTTCCTGATACCCACGAGACAAAACTCTATCTTATTGTGGGGTTATGACTATGTATGTGACTGTTGGGTGTTATTTATTTATTATTAATATCATTCAGCTTATACAATTATACGAATATATTCATGTCCAATAATAAAAAGAAATATGTACACCGAAAACGTACAAGTCTCTGCGTTAGTCATTTACGTATTACTCATGTAATATCTGGTTACAAAACACCAGTAGTCAGTCCTCTTACTTGAAAAACAAGAAACTGCGCCGCCAAGGACATATGGGTACGTTCCTCATTACAAACACACAAAAGAGCATCTTGTAAAAGCGACGCCTGGAAATTACTTTTACCTTTGTGTGTCAAATGACAACTGGCATGAGAAAATGACTACAGTTCACCTGATGGTTACCGCAGATATTATATCCCCCAATTTATGTCATATGGATTATTTATTGTTTAGGTCATATCCTTTCCTTATCTCTTGCTTTTTTATTGCAATGAATGGCGAGACGAGCGTGCCATTTGCCTTAATTGCAAACGATACTACTAGTAGCTTATGGACAATAGCAAAGCCAAACAACACCGTGAATAACAAAGCAATGCTTGGTACTGCGCTCGCCATCCTGAGATATAAGATGCTAAGAATCAATATGTCCAGTAGTTACTCTGGCTACAATATCTTTTAAACTGAGACATAACACTGCATTTACACAGCTGTTTGGCGGGAGAAATAGACATTGCGGTGGTACCTATCCAGGCGGCCTCTCACATATTATGATTATCACTAGTAAAGCGTGGCTTTAAAGAGATATTTACAATCGCGGAGTTCGTTTAGATTTCGATGAGACAGACGTAACGCAGATTGTCATCACGCACTCGGGTAATTAGAGCAATTTCAGTATTACTAAGATATATCGTAAAGCGAAAAACAACCATCTGTCAGTTGAAATTATTATGTCCGCCTTCTCGAAACCGGATAATCCTAATACACGACACGGTTACATATGTCTATGCCTGGTTTTCCCGCAATTTTATACAGCGGTCGCTTGCCTTTCCCTCTACAAATATACCCCCAGACATGATACCAGTATCACTATGCAACAAAAACACCCATTATAAAAACACAAAAGAACACTGAATAAGTGACAAAAGCAATTACCCTAGCTTTGTGTGTGCAACGTTGCATCCGCATTGAACTTGGGTGCCGCCGGCTGTATCGATCGGCCGACGCGACACCAGACTAAGAGACAGGCACTAGCGAAAATACGACATGGATTTATTATTTTTATGGTCTTTAATCCGCCATTTTGAGGTAGGCAGCGTGGTAGACGAAGACCTAAGCCTGTTGAAACAAATCCTTAGTTAAATAAATAAATACACGCAACAGCCACATACATAGTCCTGACCCCACACTAAGATCGAGTTTTGTGTCGTGGGTATCAGGAACTACGAGAGACTTTTCGTTGTCTCATAGACTCAAACCAGGAACAAATACCGGTGGATCATATGAATATTTGTCTTGATGCGGGAATCGAACCCGCAGCCTCACGTTTCACAGCCGGCGTCAAGTTATAGAATAGATAGAGATTATGGGCTGACATAGAATAACAGATGATTATCTATGGAAAGTCTTCCTTTGCAGGAAGGTCAGAGAGAGGATATATCGGATTCTCCGGGCATCTAACTCGGCGCGCAGATGACGTCATAGTAGCCAATATAAATGCTAGGCACTAAAGAGAAAATCTTAGGAATTTTTCTCGTGATTTATGGAGGTTATATAGGCTTTGTCTGAATGGATATTTCGTTTGTATATGCGAGGAGAATTCATTCAATTAGTTCATCGTTTGTGAACTGTGCTTATGGAATCATGTCATGTTATTTACATTATAATTATTTTTAGTATGACCTAATAGAAAAATTAAATAGATATAGGCGTCGAGTTTGGAATTGTTAGCTTTCAATTAAAATATTATTTTAGACACAGATTAATTATTTATTGACGTGTGGACAAAAAAGTGGGATAAAGTAATTAATAAAAACAACATTACCAAATATGACCAATTGTCCTATAAACTCAAATGAAATCATACTTAATGACTGCGGTATTCTTAAATGCATAACGATACTGCATAGAAAAAGTTTGTAGCTCTCGTACGTACATTCGCCGACCTTCCACTCGTAATGTGCCGGTTAACTCCCGCGGGCCTTTGATGTTTAACAGTTAGTTTTTTACGTGATCACCGTACTGATCGCTTTACTTTTAAATTGAATGCAACACTTCAATTAGGCTCATTGCGTTGACTTGTAGAAGGGTTTTTGAGCTGACAAATCGCTTTGATTGTCTAGGAGAAAACCTTGCAGTGGACGAGCTAAACAGCGGTTTGGTAGAAGCTGTCCATACGGTAGGATCTAAGTATTTTAGACCTCGCCGTAGAGATAGACCACAAAAACTCTCGATCCACACTCTTGACCTCATGGCCGAACGTCGATCTTTGACGCTGCAGTCTTCCGTTGACGTCGAAGCATATCGGCGGCTCAATAGACAGATCTGGAAGTCCTTGCGACACGATGTCCGTGCTCACAATACTGTGAGCATTAAGGAGACAATCGAGCGGAACGGAGGCTCCAAAGTGTTTGCAAGAGACTTGTCTATTGGGCAAAGCCAGTTGTCTAGGCTGAAGACGGAGGACGGCCGCGTAGTATCGACGAGGGCAGAGGTATTAAGGGAGATCGAGAGGTTCTACGGACAGCTTTACACCTCGGTTGCCAAACCTGCTGTTAGCTCGGCCGAAGACCCGAGAGCCGAGTTGATCCGACACTTTAGCGATGATATCCCGGACATCAGCCTGTGTGAGATTGAGATGGCCCTGAAGCAACTTAAAAACAACAAGGCGCCGGGCGAGGACGGAATAACTTCAGAGCTTCTGAAAGCGGAACGCCGATACTGAAAGTCCTTCAGAGGCTCTTCAATTCCGTTCTCCTCGAGGGCTCAACGCCAGAGGCATGGAGCAGGAGCGTGGTGGTACTGTTCTTCAAAAAAGGTGATAACACTTTGCTGAAGAATTACAGGCCCATCTCGCTCCTGAGCCATGTCTATAAGTTGTTTTCGAGGGTCATCACAAATCGTCTCGAACGCAGGTTTGATGACTTCCAGCCTCCCGAACAAGCCGGTTTCCGAAAAGGCTTTAGTACCATAGACCACATCCATACGCTTCGGCAAGTTATACAAAAAACCGAGGAATATAACTTGCCGCTTTGTTTAGCGTTTGTGGACTATGAGAAAGCCTTTGATTCGATCGAGACTTGGGCTGTGCTACAGTCTCTCCAGCGGTGCCATATCGACTATCGGTACATCGAAGTGTTGAAGTGTATATACAACAACGCCACCATGTCGGTCCGAGTACAGGATCAGAGTACGAAGGCTATTCCACTACAGAGAGGCGTGAGACAGGGAGATGTCATATCTCCGAAGCTGTTCACTGCCGCGCTGGAAAACGCCTTCAAGCTCTTGCAATGGAAAGGATTCGGCATCAACATCAACGGCGAGTATATCACTCACCTTCGGTTTGCCGACGATATTGTAGTCTTGGCAGAATCGCTGGAAGACCTTAGCACTATGCTCGAAGACCTCAATCGAGTCTCCCAACAGGTGGGTCTTAAAATGAACATGGACAAAACGAAGATCATGTCGAATGTCCATGTTGTGCCCACTCCCATCGGTGTTGGGGGCTCGACTCTCGAAGTTGTTGACGAATATGTCTATTTAGGACAAGTGGTCCGGTTAGGCAGGTCCAACTTCGAGAGAGAGGTCAATCGTCGAATCCAACTCGGTTGGGCAGCGTTCGGGAAACTACGCGACGTCTTCTCGTCCAAAATACCTCAGTGCCTTAAATCGAAAGTCTTCGATAGTTGTGTGTTGCCAGTGATGACTTACGGCACCGAGACGTGGCCTCTCACTATGGGCCTTATTAGGAAGCTCAAAGTCACTCAACGAGCTATGGAGAGAGCTATGCTCGGGGTTTCCCTACGAGATCGAATCAGAAATGAGGAGATCCGTAGGAGAACTAAAGTAACCGACATAGCCCACCGGATTAGCAAGTTGAAGTGGCAATGGGCAGGGCACATAGCGCGGAGATCTGATGACCGATGGGGTCGGAAAGTGCTCGAATGGAGGCCGCGTAGCGGAAAGCGCAGCGTAGGACGTCCACCCACAAGATGGTCCGACGACCTGGTAAAGGTCGCGGGACGTCGCTGGACACAGGCTGCCTCCAACAGGTCTCTGTGGAAATCATTGGGGGAGGCCTATGTCCAGCAGTGGACTTCCTTTGGCTGATGGATGGAAAAAGGAAATTGCAAAAATATTTTGTTATTGAAAATACCTTCGTCTTTATTTATCCTCTCCTCCCCTAATGAGAAAGCAAATACTTCAGCTAAGTTTAGCATTGTTGCACAACGGCAAAAGTTGGCCGAAGTCAAATATCAAAGGTGCAACGGGAAGCCGCCAGTCATTTTAAAATATTTCTTCCTCATTCGTATATTTTTACGTTTCCTTTGGTCGTTCTGTTCTTTATCAGTCGACACCGCCCGTCGCTCCTTTAATAGTTTCTGCTTTTTTATTCGTTATTTCGCAAAGAAAAATGAATGATTTTCCCACATTATCCAATTTATCCGAAGAATCGCTTAGTTTTAAATAATTAATTGAATAAATAACGTGTAATAACATAATTTTTTGAAGGATTATTTTTTAAATTGACTCTGTAGTTGGAAAAATGAAAAATAATTAATTCATAATATGCCATAATTCCATAAAGTCAAATTAGTTTATTAGTCATGTAGGCAATTAAAATTAAAATTCCACGGATTCTTAATCATGAGTGCGTAAATTAATTCCATATAATTATTTTCTTCCTGAAGTTATATTTTAAATTATTTAACCACAAGCAGTACAATTTACATAGATAAGCAAATATCAAGCTTGTAGGTCAGATGAAAGCAACATTATGTCTCTTCAATTTGGCGCCATTGCCAACAGCTCGAATGTCAAGGTTGCCCGATAGTGTCGCGTGCCACAATGCGGCACTATCGTTCGTGCTAAACGTATTCTAATTTGCAAGTTTTTATTCCAACAAAAAAAACAATTATGTTGTCTTATCGTCCATCACTGTCGAAATATGGATGAGTTTTTTGGGAATAAGTGGCGAGTTTTGTTCATTGGAGTTTTGTATTTTGTTTTATGTAGGATGTTTTTTTATTTGTTTTACTTTGTGCTTATTTCGATCAACTTGCCGATGATAAATTTCCTGCAAATTACATACAAGTCGCAATTATAAGAAAATAGGAAACTTGTATGTTGTGAATATTGCTTTGTACACAATTATCTTGTGTACTTAATATCTTGATGAGATGATGAATCTTGTGGATAACATCCTTTTATATCATATTTTTATCAATATAATTATATATCAATTCCCCAGAGTTATGTACATATAGTTTTTTTTGCGGTTAAGAGTTTCTTGTTTATTGATAATGGACTTGCAATAATACATGTATGTAATTGCTTTTTTATTTCTAATTGAGAATAAAAACAAAACAAGTAATTTTAAAACAAAACATATTTCCAAACAGGTACATATTTAAAGTAAAAAAGTAATCACAGCAAGCGTTTTGTACAAACAAAAAGTTCGCAAACGCACTTGTTACTGTCAATTTGTTTAACGTTTTTGTTCAGTTCACAAAGCGCGAAGTAATAATTAATTACTCAGCCTCATTGAGATACTGAGCTAGAGGGGACAGTGCTAACAAAATGTTTGTAACAAAAGAACGGTACCGTACTATCTCTTCTATTCCTGTCTCTGTCACGCCTACGTAGTAACATTATTTTTTGTCTCGCTTCACTGCGTTGCCGTGTGCACATGGGTATCCTGTACCTGTACCTGTACAATGCGCATAGATTTTGTTTCCGATGTCCGCTCTATATATATGATATATCAATGCTTAGCCGCCCTTATTCTGATTGTAAAGACATTATTAATGCTGTTTTCTGCTTATCTCTTACAGATAAAGGATGATGAATGTTAAAACATTAACGCAAACAATGTAATAAATATAGGCATGTTTAAATCGTAATTTACTTGTATTGGATTGAATGGACTAAATGACATGACTAATATGTTCTGTGGAACTAGCTGATAGTAATTGATGGTATCAATATCTTAAATAACTTTGGCATAAAGCACGAGTAAGTGGTGTTTATGGACTGATATTATTATAGCTGAGGGATATTATTTAATGTCAAAGTGAACATGCTGGACCAATGCAGTTGGGTGAAAGAATATCTATAACATGCGCATGATAATTACTTAATATTGCAATAACAATAAGATTAATTCCGACATATTTAAAGTTTATTCTAAATCATTAATACCTGGGATAGCTTAACTTCTTTCACCTAATTAATACGATAGCTGGACTTAAAACAGCATTGGACTTGGCTCTCAGCCAACCATTCCCTGTAAAGTTTCTGTTACTCTAGAATCTAAATTATAATTTTGAGATTTATATGTACACAGTCACAGTGACCTTTGCAACGTAGTCGCTTTTCGGGTAGTGCCTTTATTTAACTATTCACAAGAAGACTAGCATAATTATTTCAAATGATAACTATCTTTTTGTATCACAAGTCCTCTTCATTTGAATGCACTTCACTGCAGTACAATTATTACGTAACACTCCTACGCTACGTTCCAATTGAACTACAATGTACAAGCGTTTAATTCCCTACATGTTTAGTTATTGTACGATAAGGCTATTAGAACTTCCTCGCATGATGCAACACACATTTCCGTGTAGAAAGGCTATCGAGACTTGGGGTTGGTAAAAGGCGATGAAATAAGTGTCAGTAGCCTGTCACTTCTCACCATTCTGTTTACAACCTCATTTTGCTACTGACCACGATAGGTTAGGTAGTTTTTCTTTTAAGTTAACCTTCTTTATCCTACTGCTGGGCAAATCTCTCCCCCTATCCCTCCACAATTAGCGCTTTAAAAAGATTTCAGGGTACATGGACTCGAAAGCATCCAAGCCGCCCCGCCGGCGTCTGCTGCGGCGTCGTCCACCATTAGGTATACATTGGGTGTCTATATTTTCCCAGGTATTTTATATTTGGTTAGGTAGTGCCACCTAAAAATTATCGGTCTATTTTCGAGGTGTCAACTGTACGAGCTTGCCATCAAATTGCAGTATGTCCGATAGCTTTTAGACTCAAAAACTCACGCTAAATGAATTGCTGGTTCTGGAAACCTAACTTTATTTTTCACAGCAATCAAATTTATAATTTTATCACACCTGTGACCAGTACGTGTTAAGAACGCTTTTATTAATTAAATATATTGTGGGAAATTTATTAATAGAGTTGAATGAACTTCCTAGTAATCTAGTAGGAATAATTTGCTAATATGCAATCATCATAAAGATCATTTAGCGAGTAGTATTAGCCACACATTAGTCATCACGGATATGAGACTTTTAAATGACGTCAAAAAGCATTCACGTAATACGTATGTAACATATGTAAATTGTAGTTTATTCTCAAAAGTCCCAACTTGAGTGACGTATACGCTATTTATTTTTACTTAATCTTATTATTTATTCTCACGACACAGACTAATCTATTGATACCCCTCACACAAAAACACGACAAACCGTTTAGGCTCCAAGGCGTGCCAAAGATCTACGAGTATACATACATACACAGATACACGTGAAAAACTTCTTCGCAGTCGGGTAAAAAAAAGACCTTTAGTCCATCTCCATAAAAATCTTGCAAAATAACAATAAATATTACACAGAGTGTTGCCTCACAGTCTACCGCGCTGCTTCAATTACCAATGAAAATATTCGTAAACTAAATAATATTTTGAGAGATTTTAAATCTCAAAAGCTCTCGGCTTATTTCAAGCACTGTTGACATTGTCCACGAGGATACTTAACGGGCTATGACGTTGAGATAAACTTGACATTGTTCGAATAAAATCTCCCAGATATTTTAAATATTTAATTTTCATTTACATATTTCGATCATTTATTTGGACAACAAAATAACATAGTGGTTTGTCTGTTGGTAATTGTATTTCCTTATTTCACCTTACTCGCAAAGCCCGTATCGGAAAGCATCATAATACTGAATTGTAGCGAATTCTTTTGAGTGTATGTTCTTCAAATCGTCACACTAACTGGTGGTAAAGCATGTATTCTTATGAAATCATCGCTTATTTTAATGGTGAAAAATATAAGGAAGCTGCCATATGGGAAAATTCTGTTCAATAATTTCCTTGGTTTGTTAAGAGTCTACCAACTGGCTGCAGAGTGTAGTCGAACATGGCGCAATATATTTCCTGTTTCCGAAAGGTTTTATCTACCCAGAGGGCACGTTGTAAAATTCTAAGGCAACACGAATAAACCACCATATTTAAGCATCGGATAAGGATAACCAGCAAGAGATAATAAAACTTATACACAAGGCTCGTTGGCAGTCAAAGTAACGAAGCAATAAAATGGCGACAGTGCACAATAAATTGTGAAGCGGTGCGAACTCGAGACCCGTCTCAGTGGAAATCAATAGTCGGTGGATATTTCCAGAGTGCATTAAATAGCGCGTCACTCTTGCATATCAAGGCCTTTATATCCATTTTCATTTATATTCAGCCATTGTGTCGCCCCCTTTGATAGATTTGTCGTGCAGACAACAAATATACTGGAACAGATACATTCTAGAAAATGTAGATGTTTATGCGATGAATACTTGCGGAATGGAGTTCTTTCTTTGATGTATCAATGTGGGGAGCTTGTAACAAATTCGATACTGGTCAAATTCCGTTTCCATTGATAGCATAAGGCTTAAGGTCTCATCAAATGCGTATTTATAAATTATATTGAAATCTTTAATTACGTAGTTTATTCTAAAATTAAATGTTATGTGTTAGTTCTACTACAATGGTTTTGGAACTTGCTAAAATATGCAAAAGCATGCATACCCCATTTTACATCACTTTATTATTCACAAAAAGCATTTCACTACACTGTTATTCAAATATAAAACGAACCCTTAAAACATAACAACAATCAACAAATAACCAAACCAAGCATAACTCCCACAAAACTTTTCAATTGACCGGAAAACTGTTATTCCGGCGAGAGATCAGGCCGTCAAAGTAGTTTGCATCGTGGTGCATTGTGCAAGCGTCGGCAGATGCCGCTCCATTGTTACCTCCCGGACAATGAACCCGCACCTCGTGCTGTACACCGTAAACGGGTTTAATTGTGATCACCTGCGTGCGTTAAAGGGCTGAGAGAACGGCAAAGCCGATTGGACTGTATTTGCGATTATTTGTGGTATCATTATTGGGGTATAAAAATGGTTTTATCGGCAAACGTAGGGTCTGAACTAGACAGATTACCTGACTAACATCGTGATTGTTAATACAAGCGGCTTTTAATTTTATATCAGTTCTTCAACTGTAGAACATGAATCTCAGCAACTGCAACTGAGACTTTGATATAGGGGGTTTTCAAGCATTAATCAGTCCAAATCATTGTGGTGGACTAGATTTAATGGTAAAATCTTGTGGTTAATTATATACAGTAGATTGCTTTTATAGTAGAGAAAACATTCTCGATGTGCCTTTGTATATCACCATTGGTTTATACAGATTAACTAAAATTATTTTTTTCTTGTTGCAGGTACGTGTTCCCATGGTTATAACTGCCAATATTCCTGATGACTGGGTTATTACAATAGCTATTAATCTAATAATATTTCCGTACTATAACGTACATTACTTAATGAAATCCTTCCATCAAATCAGACATATTTGGACACATTTAGCAACGTGGGTCCGTTTGACGATATTATGTATTCGTCACTTGTTTGATGGCCCATTTCAAGACGCTGTTTGAATTAATTTAGAGGTAATTTGGTAGGTAGTTAACATTTAAATGATGTACTCCTGATAACTAGCTTGTAGAAGTTAGGGGATAATATTCACTACAAAGAATATCATCAAAACAGCAACGGACGAATAAAAATACCTTATTTTCCATGCCTTGATTAACCGCGCCTTTTTTCTTTTCAACTTTCGTTCGTGTTATTTAGACAGAAATTTAAAATTGTATTCAGAAAGTTCTTAGGGTGAAGAATGACGGAAATTAATTTTAATTCCAGTATAATGCATGTTCCGATAAGAAAAATTAGATAGAATATTTAGAAACAAGGTGTCAAAGCCTGTTTTTGAAGAAAGAAGAAACATTTTCGTCAATAAAACTAGTAAAATTTTTGAATCGACCCTTTCATCACTTCTCTGGAATTTCAATTTGTTATCCAAAGCATTCCAAATTGAATTTTCGGCACGATCGGCCCAGGAATTCGCCTCGCCCGGTGGTTCGGAGCTATGTAGGGCAAACTGTTTACCCGCCGGGCTAAGGTTAAAGGAGCGTCGGCTTTCACTCGTGCCCTCTCAGAGGCGAGTAAGGCAGGGATTACATGACTTTGCGACGCTCAACTCTCGCCCTAATTGTTCTTGAACTGGTGTTATTCGTACAATGCGCGTGAAGCTTGTAGCTTAGCGTAATTTGTTATTGCCCAGACCCATCTACTGATGGACAAGGTCTCCACTATACATGTTCCTCAGTAGTCTAAACCTTATTTGAATTAAGCAAATCAGACTAGTCGAGTTAAGAAGGCATTCACCTTTGACAGTAGTTATCGCTTATATCAACTTAGAATTGAAACCCATCTTTGTCGTAAGATAGGCCCGTACTAAGTGAGACGTATATGCGCTGATACAAATATTAGAAGGTTAATCTCTTTGCAGTAACCAAATTTTACCAGCATGGTAAATAAGAATATTGCGGCTAAATAGCTAAGTTATAGAAAGATATACAATAAGAAAGGATGAGCACAAAACAGATAGGCACAAAATTTTCTTTGGTTGAAAATACAATTTCATAGGATATAATTGGGATACACGTCTCTAAACACAGTATAGTCTGCAGGTTTGCCTTGATATTATGAAAAGGGCTGAATTCCTTCTGAGCTAAATGCGGAATCCCTTATCTGAGGATTTGGGTGGGTTTCGGGTCGCCGATCAATAGGACTTTCACTGCTCGCCCGAGTAGAAATTTTCAAGGGAGTTTATGACGTAATAACCATAATATCGACACTGTCGTAGAACAAAGTCGGATTTGCAAAATCTCTACTTTACAGGAGAGCTGTTTGAAGTTTTAGAAAAACTTTTTATTGAATTATTTTATTCCTAGTTATTGCGGTTAAATATAACTTACCAAAAGTTTATACTCCAATGTCAAGCCTTTTTATAAATAAATATGAAGAAAATTTATCAATTATTTTAAAAAATAGGTGTTTTATGAGAACATTCCACGTTGTACTACGTAAATGAGAACGCTAGTTGTTATCTTACGGCAATATTCTATGAAAAATAGGGTTACCTATGTGCACTACCGACTTTTTTGTATGGAATGGTGAACGAAAAATGATGATGTATGTTTTTGTTTTGAGCACAAAACTCAGTTTTTGAACTGAAAAATAAATTAAAATCTTTCATTTTAATATATATATATAAATATATATATATATATATATATATATATATATTTAACGTTAGATACTAAATCATATATTGTAATTATTGTTATAGCTGCATATTTATTACATTTTTCAGTACTTAAGTTATTTTTTTGGTATTAAATTATCAAAACGAAACTGCAATTATCTTTAAGACTACCATTTAAAACTAAATAGTACAGCATAGATAAATATTTCTCAACCCGTTGTATTTAGCATAACGATCATAAAGCTTTATTAACTTATGATCTTCAAACTAATAATTTATCATAATTATAAAAAAGATACATATTCATAGTGTAATGTAAATGTTAATATTATATAAAATCATATACAAGAATATAAAATTAATTTCTTAATAAATATTTTTACCCATCAAATTTAAAAGGGAACATTAATGCAACATTTGAAGAATAAGTGCTCAGAAATAATAGAGGTCACAATACACAAAATAAATATATCATTATTTATACCTCATTATTATAAGCTTCGAAATCGTTTGTCAAGAGTTATATATATGTATTATTTCAAACGTGCAAAGATGAAATTGTAAAGATGTGGACAACAATCAGGCAACTATAGGTAACGGTAGTTTTATTTAGAACATATTTATAAATTATTTACTAGGATCATTTTTATCAATATTATACACATCTTTTATTTTGTTACATGATATTTTTTTCGTTACTGATATTTTTCAAGACAAGCATATTTTAAATTTTAGATTAAACATCAAAAGAGACCTGTGGTGCATATTTTGTACCAAATATAGATTCGAATTTGTTTTGGCCCATATTAGAATTCTAAATGATTGTTTTACGAGAAATCTTTGAAAAATAATCAAATTAAACTTTTTAGCAGCATAAATGTACAAAATAATAAGCAATTCTGTATCGATTTTGTCCCCCACGATAAATCAGTTTTTTATAAAGCACTTTTTGGGTTTTAGGACAATAAATCTAGTACACAGCTGCTTAACAGCATACATAGCTAATTAAAAAAAAAGATTAGCGCAAAGTTGTTGTATCATTATAACATGAAAAGAAGAAAACAATATAAACAGTAGCTAAATTTGCGCCTATTCGGATGATCCTAATTAAGGTATCGGAAACTCTTTTAGCTTAAGTGTATATTTTATAACAAACGCCTACTGCTTTTCGTTAAGGCCTAGGTTCCAATATCAATGACTATACTATAAAATAATTCAATCATTGTTTATAAGAAATTTCATATCCATATTTATAATTATATTTGCAAGGCTCAGTCATATCTTCTTAATGTATAACGTTTCGTTTCTTTAAAACATGATTCTTAACCAGATTTAACAAACATATCCTTCTCATTTCTAAACATGTATCTTTACATATTTTGCGTTCTTTCCATGTTGAGGGGTAGAACAGATTACCGTTTAATTCGAGTAAACTATAAAAAAACAATATTTATATTGCCTATGAAGTTAGCATTAAGCTAAACCGACCGCTCTTGAGCAATGCACAAAATAAAACATTCCAGTGGCCGTGATTAGTAATTCGAAAAGGCTTTGGTGTTGCAATATTTAATAGTGATTATTATCTGTATATAGATGCTATATTTAATTTTTTTGTATAACAAAAAGCAGTACATTTTAAAGTTGGGATCATCATATTCTATGTTAAATGGATTTGGTACAGATAACTGATGAATATAATATTTTCTCTCATTATATTCACAGTTTTCTATATTGTAATCGCCAATAACATCATACCAGACACCTGCTAGCTGAATAAAAATTTTTCTAGTCCTGGTGGTAGAGGTGATGTATCAAACCACAACACACCACCAACATCAAAATCTGCATCATAAGAAAATAACATTTAATCAAAAGTATGAGTTAATTCCATGAACTAAAAATCTGCAGTATTTTATAAACAGTAAGTGTAATATAAATAAAGTAAAAAGCATTTATAAATGCGGAACAAAGTATTATTTTAGTTTGCTTCACACAACAACGAAGTAAACTATGATACGACTAAAAAAATACAACGAATACCCGAAGTAAGACGTCGTATGTGTACATATGATCTAAATGATTTACAGAAATTTCAAACAAAAACGTGGCATAGCTTATATACGACACAGTTTTTTAAAAAACTTAATAAATAATTTAAATGTTATAAATACATAAGATATAATTAACAGTGTGGAATATAAAATAAAGTATTGAGATAAATATATTTTTAAGAATTCCGTAGAATAATGTTGATTCATAACATACGTCCTGGTTTTATACATTTATTATATTATTGACTATAAAACCTAAAAATAACATTTTTTATAACTAAAATAAAATTGGAGTCATGTGAACATTGTACATGCGTAATCCATCAGACAACGCTACAACTGAGGATACGCAGAAGCTTACCGATCCAAACACGTTTTCGTCTGGTAGGCGACAAGAATGTACGTGCTATAATGACATTGTACGTCGGAATAATATTGAGATACAACTTTGTCCGATTGAATATCTCCGAAAGTATTCATAATAATTTTATTTTTTCAAGCTGTACTGATAAAGAATTGTTTTCTAAAGAATAATATACAAAAAAAGTGGTTTCGTCTTTTGATCACATACTACCTTGTTTTACGGGCGTGTCGATATGTTTCACATTATTTCTAGCTTAAACATACGAAGCCGATAATTTTTGCAAAATACTGTATGAAATGAAATGAAATTGGTTTAATGATCATGTAGGCAATTAAATAGCTCTTATAACAAGTCAAAACATAGTAATTATTTTATAATTACAAAATAATTGATTATATCATTAAATAAAATTAATTTATAAGTGAAGGATAGCAGATAGATTTTCAGAGCCATCGTCAATTTGAATATTAAATCGCTCCATTTAATTTTATAATGAATATAAAAAAGAATAAAAGAAGATAAAAGGATTGTTGAGAAATATCTTGAGCTCGTGAGTTAAAGACGATATTGAAATATTTTAGCTTGTCGTGTTGCTATATCAGAAGCCGTTACATAACTATACTCTTAAGAATGCTTCTAAAATCCCGTCACTCGACTGGCCATGGAACTAATTAAACGTATCCGTCCACCAAGACCCATTAGTAAACCTCAAAATTCCCTCCTATGACTTATGCCAGGATATTCATGTCCGGTCAGATAGCGGCTATAATGATTAGTTCTATGTTGGCAGGGCTGTTGTTTTTTTATTATGGCTCAGTAATATTTGGTATACGAGCAAAAGGCTCATCTGATGGTTTAGCGGCAAGTGAATGTTTATGACAGATGATTAAGCAAGCCTTGCACATATATTGCACTTTAACATTTGGATTGCAGCTGTCGAACAAACTGAGAGGAAACGAAATGCAAAAGGATATGAGGAGGAAACGAATATTGGGTCCCTGGTAAACTATTGGCTTTCTGTGAGGCAATTGTAAATACATTGCCGTCCAGACAAAGAACCGAACTGCTCCGGCCGTTCAAATTTCGCCATTCGAAACATTTCTTTTGTTTGTTGTGTTATCGCCCACGTCTGCACCATCTGCATCGTGGTTGGGAGCAACTTTCCCGTTGACTCATCCGCGTGTTGCGACCCCGACCTGACACTGATATGTCGTCGGCGCTCCTCCGCGGAATACTAAGTGAATTACACTCTGCCGACACGCTTTCAACTCACTCTACAGTGTGGTATATCCTTCTGTACAAAAATACTTAGTATTTCCACTAAAATTTCTTTAATCCTCAAACTACTCTGTCAAAGTTATTAGTAGACAGCATTCACCAAAAAAATATTGCTGTATTAAAGTTAACAAATTGACAAATGCACAGAGGACCAATTTTTATTACTGGTTTATAATAACAAATATAATTTTAAAAATATACAAAAGCTTCTAATATATGCAGTATATAGCTATCTGCTAAGATCATTTATAGAGTACGGGTCGCTAATACTGTTCACGCTTACCAGGCGGGTTGGTGAACGCCGGACATAGTTTCTCGAGCTGATGACGCTGCAGCCTGTTATTTGGCTACGTCATTCGTGCGATTTTTTTCCACTATCAATATTAACCTTCGTGTATTTGACACTTGAATTTATGTATAAGTTAGCATTAAAACATAGTTTTAGGAACAAGTTAGTATAGGATGCATTAGAGGAGCTAAACTGGGACTGTTATCATCATTAGTCCGTTGCTACTTTAGAACATAAAGTTTGATAGCAACTATGTTGGATCGAGGTTACCCAACTCTAATGCCTAGATAACCTACAGTTCGACATTGCTATCAGCGGAAACAGCGTTAGAAATTCTTGCGAAATACTAAGAAGCCCATGTTTTGATAATTATTCTGTATTATTTATAAAATAAAGATAACTGGCCGGATAATTACGTCAACTAAACGATAAAGATCCAATGTTGAGGTAGGCTGATGAATATGCACCACCAAATTTTGTACTGTATTTTATTTGTGAAAACTTTTAAATGGCACTCTCATATTTTCGTTCCCATATTATTACGTAATGTAGTTGTAAGTTTCTCGTAAAAGATAAAATAGAAATCAATTCCTAAAGTTTTTTTTTAATAACCAATAAATCTTGCACTCCAAACTGATAGAATACGAATGACACCATCCGCGTTTAGCAAGTTGCCAATTTTTTTGGAATGAAGGTCAGTGTTATCGATAACGGTACAGCACACGACAATCACAGACGCAAACACACTTTCTAAACATCCTGCGAAGATGGGCAGGTGAAGATGGCGAGATTACCATTAGCATTGGCCATATGACTCACTAGAAGAAGCTGGCTGTATAAGATTAATAAAATACACACAGATCTGACCTTATAAACGATATCTGTTTTAGGTATTAGGAATATGAAAGAATTTGAGTGTCAAATACATAAAAAAAAGGACTCAGGACTCAAAAAAAATGTAAATCATACAAACATTTGTCAAAATCGATGTAATCGACTGAACCATGCTCGTATGTTAAGTGAATATTTGTATGGGATTTATGTCTTGTCTTTAAAGAGTATCTCTTAGCTTCTAAAACTCTTGACAGAAGACACGTTTAGAGTACTATATCGAGACTTGAGTGTGTTTATCTTGAACACAACCGTATGCTTCTGCATGCACAAATTCTGATAAGATTTACATGCTTATCAGTTATGTAAACGTTGCAGTATGGAGTTGATGTATGGAAAATTATGGGTTTGTGTTACTTTAAATACTCTGCTGCTTTATTGTGATTAATCTCTTTGGTATTTCTGTGTCCGGAATTATATATTTCACGCATTAAATTGTTTCTTTATACTGATTAAAATTGTCGACAGCCACCGTGGCGCAGTCGGTTAGACGCCACTTGTAAAACAGGAGGCTGCGTGTTCCATCCCAGCACCGAGAGAAATGTTTGTGCGGCCAACAAATATATCTTTCGGGTCTGGGTGTTTGTGTGACCGAAAAAGCTCTCGTAGTTCCTGATACCCGCGACACAAGACCCGATCTTAGTTTGGGGTTAGGACTATGTATGTGACTGTTGGGTGTTATTTATTTATTTAATACATTTATTTATAGTTTCTTCTTAAAAGTAGGATGGTAGTTGCTTTGATTATAACCGGTTCCATCAGATTTCTCAGTTCCTATTCACCAAGTGTATGTGCCCTCTTTGAAGCGTCTAGTATAATCTTGCGGTTTTAATAGTGTCTTAATGATAGCATGCGTCCCGCGGCTTTCCCCGTAATGCCATAACGACCCGTCGGTTTTTTGTGAGGGCACGCAACGCCACGCGGCGCTCATTAACCGTCATTACGCCACTGTGAATATGAAATTAGAAAGCGTCGTCAATTACTACTGGCCCGAGACATTCCGCGGATAGGACAGTTACTGGAGACACTTGCTGGAATGATAACTCTGGATCAATGCTAGTCTACTGGTGGTGGGTGTCTCATATGTGAGAGGCCGCCTGAGTAGGTACCACCGCAATGTCTATTTCTCCCGCCAAACAGCACTTGAATGCACTGTTGTGTTTCGGTTTGATGGACAATTTAGCCAGAGTAACTACTGGATATATTGAGACTTAACATCTTATGTCTTAGGATGGCGGGCGCAGTGGAATGCCAAGCACTGCTTTGTAATTCAAGGCGTTGTTTTGTTTTGCTACTGTCCATGAACGGACGTAATGCTTACCATCAGGTGAACGGCATGCTCGTCTCACCATTCCTTGCAATAAAAAAAAGGGGATTCCTGTGTATGTCCAGTAACCACGGACGAGAGGTTCGTTTTTCACCGGTGCTGTAGCATCTATTTGGATTAGATCGCCGTTTCAATTCAGAGCATTTTTGTCACTCTGCGCCGTGTAAATGTCGTCAATGTTGCAGTTTCATGTGGTTTCGTAAAATATTTATTTTATTAACAAACTCGATGAGGAAAGGTCGGTCTTAGACGGGATCTAAGCCTATTAAATTTACTTTATGTTTAAATTCTCAATAAAATAAAAAGTACTGAATTATCCCAAAATCCATGATTAAATTGTTCGTAAGTAATTGAATAGAAAATGACGTAACTAGACCAAAAGCTACTGTCTGTTTTAATTTTTGTCCTCAATTTATAATGACTCTGTGGTTAGTGGGTCGGCTTTTATTTGTTTTGTCTTTGGTTTCTTTTCATTGTTGCGAAATCGAAAATTAACGTTCGCTCACTTTCCTGTTACACTAAAAATGAACAGTTCATCCAAAAGGTCACTACGCAATATGTATTTCTCGCAAACCATTTTAATTATTTTACGTTGCATAATATAGTGTATACGTAATGAAAGTGATTATAGTATATGCAAAAAGTAATTAGTTGTGAAATTATGTGGACATATGGCCTGGTTTGATGTAGACTGGACAACTGAAATAATTTTTCCTCGTTCGAGCCATAGGTTCCTCTATTTTTTTTCTTTGCGTGTTCGAGGTAGTATCTACGAACAAATCTGTTTAGTGAATGTCTTGTCATCATATTAAATGAAAGTAATACATTATTGCACTATAGTCTATACACTGAAGGAAAATATCGCATGGAAATCTTATGAAGGTTTCTAGAAAAGGGAATGCCAGGAGAATTTTACTTATCTAGTTTACCAAACCGCACTGGTTGAACCTAGTGATCTACGGTTTATACATACATACATAAACTCACGCCTTTTCCCAGAAGGGGTAGGCAGAGGTGCCAGGACACCCACCTTTCGCCTTGTATGTTCCGCCCCACGATGTGATAGGTGGTGAGCCTATCGCCATATCGGGCACAAAATCCTGACTATGAATTGATAATGAATAGAAAAATCCAATATAACTTTGCCCAACCCGGGATTGGAACCCGAGACCTCAGCTTTGTAACCGTACCCTAGTACAACTACGCCACCGAGGCAGTGTACTCTGCTATCTACGGGTTATATTCTTCTCAATCATCTCAATCAGCGCTATGACCTGTCCTTCTTCAAACGAGGTTTAAGGAGAGTGCTCTCCTCGAGGTAGGCAGCGACTTTGTTGTGCTGGTCCCCTGGCACTACGGACGTCCATGAGCAGCGGTAGCCGCTTACCATCAGGCGGGCCGCTAGCTCGTCTGCCTACAAGGCAATAAAAAAAAATCATTGTGCCAAAGGTAGCAAGGATGAACTTACTTGCCAGTTACTTGGTACTCTAATGTGAGTAACTTGCGCCAGTAATTAACGTCGTGCGAAGATGTGTCGCAAGCAAACGACATGTGATAGTAATTACGGAGTTAAATATTTACCTTAAGGTACTTCTTGGAGGTGGTGTCTGTTGAAAACTTTTCATTTTCCTCTGGCATTTCAAAGCCATACTAGGCGAATTTTATGGTAAAAAATGAACATCCTTGTGGTGTAGGAATTTGAATAGGGTAAAAGAAATTATAATTAGTTGCTTCTTAGTTATGTTCTAAGGTGTTACTTATATCTATGCTTCTCCTGACAATGTGTTCTTAGCCTGAATAACCTTTTTTGTATTTCTCTTGTTTAACCCTGTGTTTGCTGCTTTAAGAAATAATATAGTATGAAAATTCCCTTATAAAATGTATCTCCACTGTTTAAAATAACGATAATGATATCCCCTGAATAACCATGTTTTTAATTCTTGAATGTGTGAGCTTTGAGTCCAAATCTACGATCGTGGTTTTGGACGGAATAATTAAATTAAATTAATAACCCATACGCAACTAACACGAGTTATTATAAACCCATGTTGATTATGAATTCGCCGCAGTACATCAGTTTAATGGTCGCGTGTCGGTAACAGTTCGGAGACTTTCCCACACCTTTTCCGATCGCCTGTCGAAAGGCTACGAGGGGTCGCAAGTTCAATCCTCGCATGTCTTTTATCTGCTCGTTGATTATTACGAGACTCGAGACGTTTCCCTTCAATTAAAGTGATTTGCATAAGCACGGAAGTGTAAGTTGGCAAATATATATTTTATTTACTTACTAGTTTGAGGGGCTTGCAAGTTATAGCTCATAAAGTATAAAAAATATTCCTTATATTATTCCACTCAGTAGAAATTCCAGTCTAGGAGTTGACAATGACTGGTGGTTAGAATCGAGTATCCCTGAGGGCCTTAGAAAACATCAAAGCTGTCAGCTCATGCTATTTTGTAATAACAGTAGTCGTAAGGCTTCTGAGAAATTGCTTTTAATATAATATAATATAATAATAACACCCAACAGTCACATACATAGTCCTGACCCCACACTAAGATCGAGTCTTGTGTCGTGGTTATCAGGAACTACGAGAGACTTTTCGGTCTCACAAAATCATTAAAATTCTGACATTAATTTGTTAAAGTCTATCTATCATCTTTTATGATGATAGATAGACTTTAACAAATTAATGATGTGAAGGACTAACTATTGCTATTAATTGAGCGTATACGTATGTATACTATAGAGAGATTTATCCGTCTGTGTACCTTTACAATATAGTCAGTATTAATAATAATACACTATAGTATTGCTAGTCACGTGAAACCAATCATATATGACCAATCATATATCTCTATCTCATCAAACGCAATTGTCTAGGAAGTAAAAGTGGTAGGAAATCGATGATTTGTAATAAGCACCGCAATTTCTTTCTTCTCTTGCGATACACATAATAATACTATTTGATGCTGACGGGGCTGTATTATGATGACCACTGTCGACATTTCAAATGTCGTAATAATCGGCATGAAATTATATGCGTAATAACAGCTATCTGAAGTCGATGGGGTGAATTATAAAGCTGTGTTTCGACATTTGAATTCAATAGTGCGACTTCGTTCTGCACGAAGCAATTTTAGAAAAAGTCACGTGCGGTTTGTAATGGTGCATCCACATTCCACAGTTGCAGTTTCCAATTTAAATCAAAATCTAGACAAATTATTCCACACGAGAACTCGAATAAATTGAATTAGTTGTCAAAAGAATGGGAGGAAAAGCATTGTTATTATTCTATAAGATCGGAGGTAATACAAGTCTGGCAGTTATAATAATATCAGTATATACAGGCACGAACCCATCCTCTATTAACTATTTAGAGAGATTAATATGTCCCATAGTTTAACAGACTGGATTAGTGCAGCTTACGGCTTAGTGGTCTTCATAAACTATGACACAAAAGCTACCTGTCATAACACATCAAAAGAAAAAACTAGAGTATTTTACCAAACGTGTGGTTACCCCACAAAGCTTCACCAAAGGACATCGCACCAGAGACAGCGGGTAATGGGCACCGAATAGTTCTGTCATAACCGAGCATTGAAATAGAGAGTTGTTTACATCCGCCAGTCACGACGCTTACAAAAAATCGTTTTTGTCGGTCATCGCTAACGGGGCTGTTGTTGCTCCTACGTGGATGATGCTACGCTATCAGCGGCTATAATGATAGGCGGTGTTTTTAGCATTTAATTCTTTGAGAAATTTTCAGTTTTTTTTTTTAATTAAATAAATATTCTTCATATTTTTTGTTTATTCTTGTACTGAATGGAGTGATCGATGTGCCGTTCGCAAAATAGTAAGCGACACAACTGCTCATGAACCGTAGCAAAACCAAACAATACCTTGAATTACAAAGTAATGCTTGTCTTTCAACTGCGCTAGCCATCCCGAGACATAAGATTTTAAGTCTCCATTTGTCAAGTATTTACACTGACTAGCCATCAAACCGAAACACAACAGTGCATTTACACTGCTGTTTGGGGGGAGAAACAGACATTGCGGTGTTATCCAGGCGGCTCTTATACGTGAGAACGTATGAGAGATCTGCCACCAGCAATTTACGGATTCTAGGACTACGGAATGTGTTACTGGTTCTTTTCTTTTAATCTCTACTTCGTGGTTTTTTTTTCTTAAAACGAAAGTATAGGTAAGGCCGTTCTCACCTTTAAAAAATAATTATATTGTATTCATAATAATAAAATGTTTCTAAACTAGCATTTGGGTATCGCGTAGCTTAGCTCGCGTCTAACACCAAGCTTAAAATAGTCGACCGCTGTTACCGTTGGCGGTTTTACGTAATGCAATTGTTATTTTTAGAAGGGCTTTGTTTAAGCGATTATGGCATTTTAAAATTACAATTGTCTTTTTTGAGCCCCTACTACGATCGTGTTCCTATAATATTTAATGTAAATGGTAATATCAACTAAATGCTTAATAATTTGATCGTTCCATTATTTGGTGTTAAGATTTAGCACTCAACTTTATGGAAATATAGGTTGGGTAATAGCTTTTAGTTTACATTTCGTGTACTTTTTATTATGAACTGATCTAGGTATGACCTTGATATCTACCTGGATACCTATTACCTAGATTCCTTCAGTGCTTTCAACCGTTGCAACATTACGGGAAAACGGTTACAAATGCCATCGCTGGAAAACTTTATTCATCTAATCAATACCATTTCACGCCTTCAAGCTAGCTTTTGGAAAGCATACCCTTTTATTTCCTGTAAATTATCTTTTACCACGCCATTCAAAGCCTAAGCCACACCTAATAAAGATGTCAGTAAACACCTGTCAACAACGTGGGAGAAATCCCAACAAAACAAAAAAGGACCACCATCCAGCGACCAGTTCGGCCAGCATTCCTCCCGCAGCCTCATTCTACAGCATAACTCTCGAGATTTCTTGACCGCGTCCAATTTGGGCATGTGCTGTACCCGTCGGGGCAAAAACTAGTCGAGTGTATACAATGGTGCCAGTTATTCGCATGGTCGGACTTCGGAATGTCCCTCGTTTAGTTTTTACGTTCGTGTGCTGTCTGGTTGTTGTAATTTCATCGGAATTATTTATTTTTCCTGACTTCCTTGGGTTTGTGTAGCAAAAGCGTGAAGATTCTTTATATTTTGTTCTAATAGTCTAGAAACCAGCTGCTTGATGATTTGCTTTCACTACATTCATTTCGTGATCGTGACCCTCTGCAGCAATGTTATTGAAGGAGGTCTGACAACTTACGCAAAGCCTTCAAGCTCCTCTTATTTAGTAAGAGCTATATTAATATCGTATGCTAGATATTTTATAGGCATTTATATATTATAGGATATTTTTGTAGCTTTGTATTACGGTATTATTATTACTTCGTACTAAACAACTTTTTACGATCCTGACCATCATTCCATTTGCCTTTATTATTTTATATTTTAGTAGACATGACATGATAAATATCGACCCTTTCCACTTACATTCGCCTGATTATTAACATTGAAGGACATTCGTGACATTGAAATATTCGCTGACAACATTCCAGACGTTTTTCTCAGCGTTCTCGGGCAAATGAAACAATTTGTCAAAACTTTTCGCCGGCCAGACGATACCATTAACTCGAGGGCATATAGGTCGTGTCTGTTCGTTTTGAAGGACGAGAAAAGACGAACTTTTTAAAGAAACAGTTCATTTTTATTTTACTTATATTTTTTTGTAAAGTAAATCAGTGAACCTCCATGCATATTTGTAATCTTGATGTGTATCTTGTATCTTATTTCCTGTCTTTCGACATTCGTCTACGTACAAGACTCGAAATCTCGGCTTCTTGTTTTATAATCCTGTTCTTGGGCATTTCGTCGGGAGATTCTCCATATACTACGAAAGTTCATACTTAAGTAACTACTTACTCTACAAAATGTGACGATGTAATATGATGGCAGATATAAATAGCTCCTCTTCTCAACCTAATAACTATGGAAATACCACAACAATAAATAACGAGTTATTTATACAAATCTCAAGTTACTGGCTCGTAGAAAACCGTGAAGAAATTCATTAGTCGTGCTCTGATAAGTGCGAGATTACTTTGTGCGTGTTGTTGTTTGTTTGTGCACGCAGTGTAGGACCTCGCTACAATTAGCCGATGCGATCTTTGAGCATATCGACTACATTTTTGTTTTTAAGTAAATTAAGTTAAGAGTGATTATGGGGGCTAAACTGCATCATAAATGCGAGTGATGTCGTGAGGTTCAGCTCAATATCATCTTCAGATTCCAGAAGCCATCTTCAGCACTTTGGCTACCAAACTAATTTAGTATTATTTAATCAGTCATTTCCGATTATACATAGTGATATCCATATACCCAATCCTCCAGTAAGATACAAGATCGACTGAAACGGAGATTCTTAGTTTTCGACTACCACTACTGCATGTAGAGTTTAGCCACCAAACCTGATTATTATCGCTATACTTATATACTATTCTTAAAACAATGCCATCTGAAAATCCGTCATTTGAATTCCTCTTTGTTTATCAGGTCTATCCTCAGTTAGATTGGTCTAAGAGGTTGGCCCCTTTTTCGTATTTTCTTTACTTGTAGTACTTGCATCACATATTATTCATTATTGAGCAGCTACCCCATACAATAATTTTAATTTAAAAACCAGTTAACACACAAAGGTGGTCGCCTTTAAAGATCATCTGCTGAGTTCGCCGACCTCGCGAGTTGGGCAAATATGCGCGTGTTTATATTTGCTTACATCTTAACCTTTTACGCTGATATTAACCAGCTGGATAAATGTTCTGAGATAATGCAGAAGCTGGGAAGGCTATTATGTTAAAGTGTATTCGAACGGTCTGCTAGGAAAGATCCTTTAGGAACATTAGGTAAAGGACTCCATTTCACAATATAGCAGACGTTCTGAACCATATTTATATATTTTCAATTTTGTAGTTTCTTTAGAGTTACTTACGGTCTTAAACTTTTAAATTTGGTTTAAATTCATATTCCTTTTGTGTTAATTATCAAATCAAAAAACCAAAATGTTGGCCCTTTACTGTTTTTATCCCTCTCTATTTTCAGCCACAGGAAGTCCACTGCTGAACATGGGCCTGCCTCTAGGTTGCTTCTCAATCGCCCGTACGTCAGTGACACGTGATGATTGATGGCACATCGTATTGTCAACTTTCTCACGTCCAGCGAGTGATGAGTGAAACCTGTCTAATGGCGACGCGGAAACGAACTCGCGTACTTGGGCTACGTTGGACGTCATCGCTATAGGCTATTAGGCCACACGTGGCCTCATTAGATGTAGATGTAATGAGATGATGGTGCAGTAGGACTCCTACTAGTCAAGCTGGTTAAGTAATTTGAAACCAGGTTCGACGCTCACTGCGGGATCATTTTTTATGTCGTCATTAAATGTTTGTTTCGTGTCTGTGTCATAGTGAGTATTATATTTAGAGAATGTTTTAGAAATCAAAATTAACATGTTATGATTTTTTCTAAACAGCATTTCAATGTTGATGCCTATATCCCGAAGAAGTAAATTCCGAAGGTGTATATTGCTTCCACTTGTACCACTAATGCCTATATCCCGAAGAAGTAAATTCCGAAGGTGCTTCGTCTTGTACCATGGTTGGACAAGTTTGTTTCAGTCCCAAGATGTGATAGTAATGTGTTATATTAATCCAATATATTTACTCAGAGTAAAAATCCATCTTATTTACCTGAATCTATAAGACGACAGACGTTGTTTATCAGTCAAAGTTTAAAATAACACTATTAAATAATAAATATGTATGTGACAGTGTTCTACGCAAATAAAATTTCTCACAACAATATACTCTTTATTCCCGTCTGCAAAACCGGTAGTAAATCTACACACGGCTGTTAAAAGCCCCGAGTGTTCGTTTCTCAGTGGACTGTGACGTCACGGCTCGTTCAACTTGTGTGCACAAGTGTCTGCTTGTTCGCAAAGCACGGTAACAAATCCTTTTTAAAACAAAGAGGCATTAACACGATACAGTCACGGTTCACTCGAAAACAACAAAAAATTGTAAAAGAAATGCAAATGAGAAGAATTGCGTCGTTTGTTCTGCGTATATGTTATTTATGGTGGTTGAGTCATTTGTTCAAAGCGTATGTAAGTATTTTTTCTACGTTTGTTTTTCTTTTTCTAACCACGACCTACGCTAGATTTTTTTGTGGCCTGAGTAAACATTTACAAAAGCAACTTTCGCAGTCACAAACACTCAGATCCATGGCATAAACATCTAAGTAGAAGACCGCCCAATATTGTAAAAAAATATTTAATTTTAACTTTTTTGCTGGATGACTGACTAAACAATAAATCAATTTGCAAATCAGCTAAACTAACAACTAAATACTTCACGGATCAATTAGTCTAAGCGTAAAATCCGTAGATTACCGATTGCATAAAAAATATTTTGTTAAAAAAATGCAAGCCACCAGTCCAGTGTCGATTGCTGACGGGGATATTTCGGCGTTTCCATTTAGGTTATCTGCGATAAATGGCTACGGCTATTTCTGTATGTAGGCTGCTTTTCGCCTACTCTTTTGTTTCAATTTAATGCTTATGACGAACCGAAAATATGAGAAGTAGGTCACAATTTTAGCGCAATTCTAAGTCTTATTTACGAGTTAGAAACGAATAACAAGTATTTTTTGCTTTCTTACCATTTTGTATTTTGTCTGGTCACTGGTAAACCTATTATCATCAGTATCAATGTCATACTGGTTGCATATAAAGTCACACATAGTCTGGATCCCACACTAAGATCGAGTCTTGTATCGTGGGAATCAGAAACTACGCATGACTTTTCGGTTCGGGAATCGAAACAGGGGACTGTGATTGTTTCAGATCTGATGTTCGTATGCCTAAACTCCTTAGACCGTCAAAACATCTCGCTAAACTGGGGAGATACCCCATAGTACAATTACTTGGAATTTATTCAAAAACATTTTACTGTGATGAGTTCTCAGTACAACTACTCTGGATTTATTCAGAACAAACATTTCACGATGACGAACTCGAAGTAAATTCATTAATGTCGGCAAGTTTCTGGCACCGATCACTTAATAACGACTCTTGATGTTACTTTGATGTAGTCAAGAAAGTAAGGGGGAATAAGCAACTTTATTTCGGGGCCCTCTAATCCGATAATCGGCCAATGAATGTCAGTCTCTACGTCTCGGTGTATTGGTTCTTTCAAGTTTTATTAGTTTTTGGTCTTTCACGAAGGTATTAGGGTTATTATAACACAAATTTACTTATAATAAACTTTATTCACCAAAAATCATCATTTTTATACATTAATCCCCTCTCCTCTCCTCCCCACTGTCCAGACACCTCGCCCCACCGCCTCTCCTCGCTGCACCACCACTCCTCGCCCTTCCACCTCATTCACCCACTCCGTCCGTCGTTCCGTTACAGTCGGCCATCCTGCAACAATTGCACCGCAATTGGCGCACAACATCCTACATTAGCTCTCTAATAAATCAATCAGGTCATCCCTAGTTACTATATCATCGTCACTGCTAGTCTCACTAAACTCAGGGGCACTTCGATAAGCACGAAGAGAATCAGCTGCCACAATGCCTATAAACTTCTTGTACCCACGCATTCCTTTGACACTTCTTATTTCGTAACGATCATTGTTAAGCACCTTTTTAATTATATAAGGACCAGAATAGAGAACTTGTAATTTATTATTAACACTCTTGATCTCACCCCCGGTTGTTGCTTGTTTCCATAGAACTAAGTCCTCCTTTTTAAAAGTTATCACACGTTTGTGACGTTTATCATAATTCCGCTTCATAATATCTGCATGTCGCTCTAATCGCTTACATGCAATTTCACGCTTTTCACTAACCGGTACATCCTTTTCATTTCCTATTAAATTGGGTAGCAATCTACCCTTATGACTAAACATAATTTCATATGGATGGTATCCTAGGCTTTCGTTAATTGTATTGTTTATACCCCAAACTGTATCTGGTATACATTCGGTCCACATATTAGGGTCTAAATTACGAGTGCGCATAGCGTCTAACAAGGTACGGTTGTACCGTTCGACTTGTCCGTTGGCCCGTGGACATGCTATAGCATTAAGTGTATGATGAAAGTTATAACTTGTTGAAAATGCTTTGAAAACTCTACTTGTGAAAGCTAAGTTTCGATCAGATAATACTTTTTTTGGAAAACCGAATAAACTAAACACGTCTTTAAGTATAGAGACTGTCTCTATGGAATTAATTGTTCTTGAGGGTCGAGCTAACAAAAACTTGGAATAAGAATCTACAATCATGAGAATGTACTGATGTCCCTTTTTGGTTCTACAAAAAGGTCCAAGGTGATCGATATGAACAACTTCCATTGGAACTGAAGGTTTAGGTATCGGATGTAGTTCACCACTTGGTTTCCCGTAATTGCCCTTTGCGTACGCGCACTCTAAACAGCTGTCGACATATTTTTTTATGAATCTAGTCATTTTAGGAAACCAGTAGTCGGACTTGATCAACTCCATGCATCGTTTAATTCCTACATGCCCTATTTGATCGTGAAACTTCTGCATAAATTTCCATCTAGCAAATGCTGGCACAACTAGCCTGTCACCTTGTAAAGTTAACCTATATAATCGATCATTTTTAATTTTATAATTATTTTTAACATCACTACACGCATTGCCCTCCGACAACTGCTTAATTATATTATGAAGCTTGTCGTCTTGCAACTGTATTGACAAATACCAATCGTCACTAGATATCATGTTTACACAATGGCCGAAGTTATTTAAGCTATCACTATCATTGGGCGATGTTGCATTCATTGGTGGATTACGACTTAGGGCATCCACGTGCTTCATACTAACTCCTGGTCTATATTCAATTTGAATGTCATATTCTTGAATAGTAAGCCACCAGCGCGCTATGCGAGGAACGATGTTTCTTTTTATTAAAGTGTATCTAACTGCAACGATTTTGACCGGCCGTCCATACAAATACACTCGAAAGCGTTTCAAAGAATCTACAACAGCCAAAGTCTCAAGCTCGTAACTATGATACATTGATTCTTCACGTGAAGTCACCCTACTAAAATAAAACACGGGTTTGAGTTCACGATCTTTCTGCAATTGGAATAAAATACCCGCAATACCTATTTTACTCGCATCCGTATGAACCTCACAAGGCAAGGCAGGATCGTATAAAGCAAGAACAGGGCGTGAACATAATTTGTTTTTTAATATAATGAAACATGCATTTTGTTCATCACACCAACACCATTCTGAAGATTTTTTTGTTAAATCAGTTAACGGTTTTGCTATGAGCGCAAACTTATTTATATACTTCCGAAAGTAACTACACAAACCTAAAAACTGACGTAATTGATGCAAATTACAAGGCCTAGAAAAATTGCGTACTGCTTCTATTTTATGATTGCCTGGTCTAATACCACTTTCACTAATTTCATGACCGAGAAACGTCACTTCGGTTTTAAGGAATGCGCACTTAGAGATATTTAACTTTAAATCTACTTTACGCAGCTGAACTAAAACTTTTTCTATTATTTCTAAGCCGGCTGGAATCGTAGTTGTAGATAATAGCATGTCGTCCATAAATGTAATAATTTCGTGACTACCTACCAATTTTGATAATTTTTGAATGACCCTCATAAATACCGATGGTGCATTTGCCAATCCGAAAGGTACTCTTAAGTATTCGTATAAGCCATCTGGTGTGACAAACGCAGTTTTATCAACAGAATCCGGATGTATCTTAATGTGATGGTAGCCAGAAAACATATCTAAACTTGTAAAATATTTCTTACTTGCCAATCCAGATAATTGGTCATCAATATGAGGCATAGGGAAGTGATCTTTAAGAGTTATAGCATTTAAGTCCCTGTAATCGACACATAACCTATAATCACCGTTTTTTTACGAACCAATATTACTGGAGACGCGTACTGAGAGTTTGATTCCCTTACAATGCCACCACGTGTCAGATCATCAACAAGTTTAGCAACTACCTGCCTTTCGGTAAATGCTAATCTATACGGCTTTCGAACTACTGGTTTATTTGAATTGAGTTTTATGGTCATTTCTCCCAAATTTGTACAACCAATATCATTAAGGGGACTAGCAAAGCAATCCCTATATGATTTCAACAAGTCAATTAAGCTACGAAATAAAACTGGTTCCATTTCGCCTACATTAATATTTGCTAATTTAAGATCAAATTCATTAATACACTCATCTCTCCTCAAAGTTAGACACATTGGACTCACCTCTATATCCGACGTGCATTTCTCCGCTCGGGTGACAGTCATTCCTTTTTTCCATGTAATAGGGCCGGACCCAATATTACAGACTGAGAGTCTGATAACCGTTTCCTTTTCGGAGCACCGCACTCGCTACAGCGTACACGACGCCACCCATGCTATATTGTCGTGGTCTGGTGCAGTAATCTCCCAGCCCAGCTCCCTGAATAGTCACTCGTATTAAGTTGTCTCCAACGGGTACAATAGTATCTTCAATAAGCTGAACTCTAAAAAAAGTGGTTTCATCACAAATATCAATTTTCATTAAATCATCGGGAGCTTCTTGAACTTTAAACAAGCGGGCTCCTTCTTTAGACACGCGTAGCATTATATCGTCTCGGTTTATAATACTTTGTCCAATAATTAACATAACATCATTTATACCCACATCAGTGACGACTGCTTTGGTTGCGATTTTAATTTCGTCTATAAGCAAATCAAATTCAACTTCGCCTAAAGCACGAACAACACATCCATTAAAGCCCTTTAGAACAGTATTGGCTGGTTTCATTTTGAGTTTAAGAGCTTCTGATGCGTCCATACTCATTACATTGAGTTCGCTACCAGTATCCAAGTAAGCTTTAATATATACTTAATTTACTCTGACACTCTTTTTATACATGTCGTTTAGGCGAGATAACAACTGAATTTTCTTAACATCTGGTGGTTGGTTACTCCCGGATGTAGAAGTATTTGCTACATGACCTAGTTGACCACATCTATAACATTTGCGTTTGTCGGGTAGAGTACAAGTAGTCGCCACATGACCTACCTCTTTACAACGATAGCAAATTGGAGGTGATTTTGTTGACTTTTCCTTCTGTTGACTCGTAGACCCTTCACTATCTTTTGTGATCAACTGTGGCTTAGTTGATAAACTCTGGAATTTTCCGTAACTTGTTTGATAAGAATCAAAACCACAAAGAAAACCTTCATACAGTTCGGCTGGGGTAGAACACTGAAATGCTTGCGCGTTCGCCCGCAGCTCACTCGGCAAACCGCGTATGATGCATGATACTGCAGCTTGGTCGCTTAATTGACATCGGTGGCACATGGCTATTTTCTCCTGGAAATACTTAGTCATGGATTCTGATGGAATTTTCTTCCTACCCACGAGTTCATCCAATAAAGAGGCATAGTCATGATGTCGTGGAAAGGCTTTAATTAGCAACATTTTCCATTCGTCCCAAGAATGTTCATATGACTCTAATCTGTTGAACCACTGCCTCGCCTGACCTTGTAATTTTAATTGCAAAATAAAAGACTTTGCTTCGTCATTCCAACGGTAAATTACGCCCAACTGTTCAATCTTCTTAATCCAGTTTTTTATATTTAAATCACGATTTTCAGGATCGAAATCAGGAATTAATTTTTCAGTATTCTGTAGTTTAGTCAATCTTGCTTCTAAATTATCATCATTATTAGCTAAACACCTTTTAACAGCTTCTTCTATTTTTCTATTTATCATATCTTTCCTTGATAATGAAGAAAAATTTTATTGACTTACTATATCAGATTAAAAATAAAATAAAAAAAAAATAAAATAAGTTTATTTCTGAACCAACAAAAATGTAACAACAAAAGTGTTGCCATAATAACTGCAATAGTTGTAACTGTGTCGCAGTTATTAGGCCCTTCTTATAACATTAGCTTTTATAGGTTTCACAAAATATGAGAGTTAAATTAACGTGGTAAAATAATGTGACAAAATCTAAAATCTAAATATAAACAGCCAATGTGTGTGGGTGTGTGTGTGTGGATGTGTGTGAGTGTGAGTGTGAGTGTGTGTGTGTGTGTGTGTGTGTGTGTATGTATGAGTGTGTAAGTATGTGTGTCTGTGTGGATATAAACTATTTACATTTACATCATATCATTTATTTATTTTTATATACTTATTTTATTTTTGGTGCTTTGATTAGGAATCGTGATTCTCGGCTCCTTTTTGATTGATGTAGATTTTCTGAATTTCCTCTGTATATTCTCTTCATTTCTGGGCTTGATACTGATCCCGCTTCTGATTATAACACAAATTTACTTATAATAAACTTTATTCACCAAAAATCATCATTTTTATACATTAATCCCCTCTCCTCTCCTCCCCACTGTCCAGACACCTCGCCCCACCGCCTCTCCTCGCTGCACCACCACTCCTCGCCCTTCCACCTCATTCACCCACTCCGTCCGTCGTTCCGTTACATTATAAACACATTTAAGTATTCTATGTTATTGTGTCCAAGGAAAGTATTATCCTTTTATTTCAGGGATGTCTTTTTGTTGTACCTTAAATATATTTTTGGTGTCTAAATATTATCCGAAATTAAACGATTTTTTTAAATCTCAACTGAACTGTTTTTACTTTTTAATATTTCAGCAATGACTTAGATACCGATGAGCCTAATTTGAGAACAAGCGCAAACATTTAAAAGTCGTCACTTAGTTACCGCAAAGGGTAGAATAATAAAAAGCAAACTGAATTAATCCCCACCGATGTGGATGATAGACACGAGTCACTCATAGCCGGCTTGAGCACTCATACAACGCAAACGAATCATTATGAGATTTGCGTCGACACTGCCGCTGCACCACTCCATCGCACTTAGTTAACTCCATTACACCGAACGAGAGAACTTGAGCACTTTTATAGGGAGTTATTGAAAGGTAGATAAGTTGTTTTTTGTATGAAGTAATAATCCCAATATAGATAATTACACAATATTGTTTACAAGATAAACACATGTAAAAGATCTCGTACTAATTAATTCTCCTTTCAGAAAAGAGTTGGGGTAAGCACTCTCACATCTCCGTCAATAAAATTGCTCCAAAAGCATCACGAAATATAGTGACAGTCCTACCTTCTAGACTTTTAGAACAAAATTCTAGACTCTGGTGGTAGATCTCCCATATATTAGAAGCTGTCTGTGTAGGTACCACCGTAATGTCTTTTTCTTCCGCCAAACAGCATTGTAAATGCACTGTAGAGTTCCGGTTTGAAGGACATTTTAGCCAGAGAACCACTGGACATGATGAGACGTAACATCTTATGTCTTAGGATAGAGAGAGCATTGGCATCCCAAGCATTACTTTGCTATTCAGGGTATTGTTTAGTTTAGCTAATGAGCGGTTGTATTGCTTACCATAAGACAAATAGCATGATCGTCTCATTATTCATCGCAATCAAAAACAAAATCTACATTTTATCACTCCTCAATCTATTAATTCAATTGATACTTAATTAAACAACTTGACCACGACTAAATAACAGTTTGCGTTAACCGGAAGAACATTTGATTTATAACTTCATATTGATATTTATGTTGATTAATTCAAAGCATAATGAACCGGTGTGGCGAGATCCGACCCTGTTTCCGATTCAATAAGCATTTATAGTGAACACAGACCACTGAAGCTGAAGTAACTGGCGTGCAACGTTCATTAATTTAACGATATTTAGCTTCGCTAGTTGCTGGAGCAATAACTAGCTTGGCAAATGTGTCTATCGATCATTTCTCCGTTGGCACATAGCTCTTAATTAATAAGGTTTTACAACCAGTTTGATCTCGACTCTTCTAACTTTGGCGTGAGTATTTCTCAGCTGGACACATTTTCATATATTTTTTGATAGCCTGCGTGACGTACTTGGTTAGACAAATATTTGTGTGATCAACGGTATTTGCATCAGATCTGGGTGTTTCTGAGATCGAAAAGACTTACATACGTAGTTTCTGTTACCCACGACACAAGACTCGATCCTCGATCGTGTGGTGACTGATGGGTGTATTTATTTATGTATTCTGACGACAGATTCTTTTACTGACAGAGAGCGATAATATATTTCACTATGAATACTACTTATATCAGCTCATACATAAAAAATAAAAATACATACAAATAAAAAAATGTGCACCCAGGACTCCGCACTACCTTCTCATACTCAACTTTGTTTTATTTAAATTACATACACTTATGTCTTATAAACAAACCAATAAATTATGCATTCGCTACTTTTCTAAAAATACCAACATAATTAGTGGCATGGGTGCATGGTTTTTGCCGGCCATTCCGTCACGCCGCGCCGGCGCGTGTGATGCCTCGCGTTAGTAAGGTAGGCTCGTTCAGACAGACACATGTACCGTAATCGGAGACTAATGTAGGGCTACCAGGGTTGAAGGAATCGATTGGTTCTTGGAAGTGTATGCCATTTTTTTAGTAATTCCTGGATGTTATCGGGTTGTAGTTTTAGATTTATGGGGTTTATTTTTCAGATATAGTAAAATATTATTATTATTACACTTTATTGTACACAAATAAAAAAAATACACAAAGAAAAACACTTAACCTATATGTAAAGTACAAAAATGTAGATAATTAGGACATTTTTATATTGTTTAAGCAGGTCAGCTAGCCTACTGCTAAACTGTACTTTAAAACAATAATAATGCTATTTCTCGATACTAATCCTTAACTTCGTGAAATCAGTAGGTGCAAGATCAGGCCAGCGTGCAGCATGTAGTTTTTTAGTACCATCTGCAATATATTAAATAAGAACATGATAAATTATCATTAAAGACGAAAGAAGCGTATTTTATTTTAACATTTGAAATTATGTATTGGAGTCGTCTCATTTTGGAGAGATAATTTTATTAAGACCCTTACAAACTCTGACTTTGAAATTAAATAAAGAAATACCAAGCACTATAATAAAATTGCTTTGTCTGTAAAATATTGCTTACAGGTGAAAGAAACATTCGGTTCGTGATATTGTAATATTGACGGTCGTCCATAGACTCACAAAACGCAGAACAAGGATTGACATTGATGACAGCAAGATACACATATTTGACAACCAAATTAAGAATAACCTAATTATGTTTTTGGAAACCTATTACTATAAAATTAAGATTGTTAGACTAATACCGTATGAGAAAACCTTTGAAATATAACCTATTCCTTTCATGGCCGTCTCAAACCCGATAAAGCCTTAATTTCAATTTTATTCAGTTACTTTACCCCGTTCAAAACTTCATCATTTAGTAACAATTCAATTTGTCATACCTGGCAGCCCTGTACGGACACACAATACAGTGAGGGGAGAGTGGGGCCGCGACGTTGCGGAATAGATCGCGTTTCCTCGTCTCACCTCCCCTCTGTTTAATTATGCACATCCCTTCGCGGGCCGCCGACTGCCACTTATTATTCATCACTTTACCTCATTGTGCTTCAGTTTTCTTTTGAGCTCAAATTGAAAATTAAATTTGAGGAGCGTGGGGCTTTTGGTGAAAAGTTGATGCAGTTTTTTAATGGAAAACGGCTATGGAACCAGTGGCCATGGAATTCGAACTAAATAGTCATAGCTATTTGATACGGGTGTGGGTGTTTGTGAGACCGAAAAGTCTCTCGTAGTTTCTGATACTACAAAACACACCTCGATTTTATTGTGGGGTTAGGACTATGTATGTGACTGTTGGATTGTTTTTATTATTATCGATCATTGCGTGTTTGCTGGAATGTGAATTAAATAATTTAATCTTTTTTCAATTATTGCAGCAGGAAATAACTTTGAAATGCAATTTCCATGTTACTCAAGCTTAATCTTACTTTAAGGATACAACGAGCCTGAGTAATTTTATGCGCATCGTTACATAACTTCGTAAACATAGATTTAGATTATAAGTTAAAATAATTTAAACAATCCCTAATATAGTATAATGATAACGCAGTCTTTCAACTAAGTCCCGCAAGATTAATAAAAGTAAACTTTTATACATTACCAACTTCTATGAACGTCCCAAATTGTCTTTGAAAATACTTTGTTAACGTGTTTTTAATGTACCTAGGAAGTACAACATTGCGTGTGCTATCTGTAAGTTTCCCCGCGATCTGTGGAATAGCGCACAGACGTACAATTTGCGCGCTCATTATATAGATCGCGTGAGTTGATGGACGGGTATTCGCAGCGCGATAGAAATTCATGGAGAATTATAAAGTTATTTATATATTATGTTGATATTGTGATGTATGGACTGTTAAATAAATAAATACTCCCAACAATCACATACATAGTCCTGAATCTTGCTTCTTTTAATAATTTACTATTGTTAGTCTAACTTTGGAGTGCGTTCCTTTTCAATAAATAATTGATTTTGTCCGGTTGCACAAAGAACTTTTTTTTGAACATTATATGAGGTTTGTAAAATCTTAGTTCACAACGATCGTTCAATACAGAACACTAGATCAACTTGTTTAGGCAAAACTCATGCTAATAGTCTCCCTATCCTTACAAATTAAAAACATGCTCATTTTCCCATTTCAAATATATATCCCAGTTAATAGTTTGTGAAATTATCTCCTTACCGCATAACTTACCTTGTTTCCTTATAACTTAACTTGTTTCCTGGGAATGGGAAATGTCATTTTTATGTTCGCGTGAAGGAAGCGGAAAGATAAATGTATGGAAATGTGAATGACATTTGGTAACCAGAATTACGTTCATTTTATTGGGCCACCTGGACCCTTTAAGTTATGATGAGAAATTTATGCACGAAGCTTATATTCACACACTATTACTATGCAGTGATTTGCGATAGCACCAAACGGCTAACTGTAGTTTTGAAGTGGAATTTAAACGCGGATGAAACGCCATCTGAATCATGGAATTTAGCATACATGTATGTATAAGCTCAGGGCTCACCAAGTTGGGGTAGGTAGTGGATCCTACCCATCATATAATTATTTGAAGTAATATTTTTATTAGTGATTAGGAATTAAAAGACGAGAAAACAAATTTGACTGATGTTTCTCAGCGAAAAACTCACAGTAAGTAGACAGGTCGACCTGGCAATCGAATTCGAAACTATACGCTTCGCTTATACAAACTTCTAGCAATATCAATGAGTAGAATGGATTCTAACATTTAGATGTCAGGACGAGTTTGCGTGGGCTGCAAATGTCGTCTAATATTAAGATTGTAGTGTACCGTTCTGTAACTCGTTTCGCGTTGATGAGGTCTAGTCCGTTATTATTGAGGTATCGGCCGGTAATCTAGGTGTTATTATGGTTTTAACGGTCACATATCCATGTGGTTGTATTTTGTATTGATATTTCTAGAAACGGATGTAATCCTCTTATGATTGAAAGCAGGAAGCAGTGAAAATTTGGATAATAATTGTATAATAATTTAAACATTTTTCATTAGTTAGTTACTAATTACAATGTTTAGTAGAATAACCACTGTGTTTCGCGTGTAGTTTTCAAATTCGTTATCATCAAATATTACGATCTATGAACATCCGAGTGAAAAATCAAAAAAGAGTTCTTTGCTTAAATATTTAATCGAATAAAAGGTTTCTTTCGCTAGCAAATTCTCTGCCACAGTTATTCGCTTTTACAATTTAAATTCTGACAAAAATTTACATTATTACTTGAATGTTCATTTGTTTAGTTATGCGGTTACAAAGCGTAGCGAAATAGGATTTTTTATGATGGAATTCAACATTTTCCTTGCCATTACAATAACTTAAGCCAGTATATGACAGAACTTTACATTGTATTTTCATTTAATTTACTGTTCGCCAAACAATTTGGCTTATCATTCATGAATTTTTAAGGCTTAACAGGATAAAAGATTTCGTATAACGTATTTTTCTATGTGGTTGTATTTATTGTACTTGTAATATAATTATCCGTAAAAAAAAACAGTTTCAATGTAAATTGGAGATCTGTGTTTGGTAGCAAACCTTCCTTTGCCGAAGAAGACTCATCAACCACATGTAAAAATAAAATCAATGACAGGGAAGTTCTCCTAACACATTCTTGGTCAAAACAATGAATAACAGTATACTTCTGTTTACCCTTGCAGAAGGAGTCCCGTACAGACGTGCAGTTCCACCTGGCGGCGCTGCGCGGCGACTGCGAGCGGCTGCGACAGCTCCTCGATACAGGGAAGGTGCACATCGACTCCAGGGATAGAGTGAGTATATTAAAATAAATAAATAATACCCAACCATTGAGGTATTATGCTAGAGCGGACATCGGGAACAAAATCTCTGCGTATCGTGTGTTCACACGGGTACACATTGAAGCGAGAGGGAAGATATGTTACTTCGTAGACATGACAGAGACAGAAATAGAATGTACCCTTCATTTTGTGACAAATATTTTGTTTGCAGTGTCCCCTCTAGTACATTATCTCAATGTACACCACAGTCACGTACATAGTCCTGACCCCACATTAAGATCGAGTCTTGTGTCGTGGATATCAGGAACTACGAGAGACTCTTTGGTTTCACAAACACCCAAACCCGAAATAAATATTTGCGGGCCGCACAAACATTTCTCCGTGCGGGGATCGAACCCGCGGCCTCTCGTTTCACAGGCGGCGTCTAACCGCCTGCACCACGGAAGCTGTCGAATTAATATCGATCACCTTAGCAAAGTCCATTTCAGCAGGAAATCCATCAATAATCATAATTCACCATTAATAAATTTCAGTATTAATTATGAGTTCTCCATTCGTGCTGAAGGAGGCCACTTCCTGGCGTAGATTGATTGTGGTTGTAAAACTATAGTGCTACGAATATTACAACAGAGTGGTTCTCACACTGAAATAAAACTATCTCTGCATTACACATTTTTATTCCTCACCCACCCAGTTAATGGTGTGGCGCAATGATGTTAACGTCGGCGGTAATTGAATACATTAGGAGCCCATATACGTCCCACTGCAGAGCACGGGCCTCCTTCACAATCGAGAGAACGATTGAGAGTGATTAGACTTAGACCATATAGTCAACCGTATTGGCCTAGTGCGGCCTGGCGGACTTAACATACTATAGAAATTCATTTTCAAATCGCTATGGCATGTAGATTTGCTATGGTATGTATGGTTATAGTGCGTGGTGATTGACTATTAATACACAAATGACATCGAACGATCTAGGTTTTTTGTTTAATATTAGCATCAGTTTCCATGATTTTATTATTATTTACCGCTTATTCGATGAGTACTTTTGAGGCGGATTATGATAAAATAGTATTACAGTACCACTGCCTATTCAAATACTGGTTTTAACTAGAAGTTGCATGAAGCCAATCAGTACAATTGAATGCCAAGTATGTTTAATTGATCAATCAGTTAGTAATATCCAGAGGGAGACGAGAGTAATTGACTACTTACTTACTTATTTTGCCGTGCCATGTAGAATTACTACTTCCAATTACATTAATGATCTAGAATTGAATAAGCTACATAAAGGAACCCTTTTAGTTCTTACTTTTATTTGAATTTACATTTTTCATATTAGAATACTTATGAGCTCACGTCAATTCAAACGACCGATAGTAACAAAGTAGGCAAAATCATCCTGCAAAGTCATCATGCTTTGTAACATCACCTAGGTCTCTAACAAAAAAATAATAATCTACTGAATTCCCGCTATCGCTTCCGCGGCCGCTCATGACTCAATTCCTCAGAATGAATAATGGTAAGGTGGTCCGGCGATGATTTACGACGGGCCGTTACCCTCCCGCGTAACTGTTATGCAACGCTAATGCGCGGAATTTCACGTGCTCGTACTAACGTGTGAACCGCGGTGGACGCGACAGCTTATGAATTAGGCCATTCTTGTTGTTTTGTGAGAATTTAAGAGGACATGCTCTGGTTTTTCTTGTTTGTAAACTTGTTTTTGTTTATAAAGGAGCGGTTAAGTTTCAAGTGTATGGTATGGTGGAAGTGGAATTTTAAATGTATTCAAAAATCGTTTTATTCCAAGCGGGAAGTAATCACTTTCCGTGGAAAATCCTAGTCACATTCTACCTACAGCTAATGACAAAACCACTCTCTAACATACCTATAATTCGATATATGTGGAACTTGAGATCAATTTTACTTCCCTGGAACAATACGAGTGGATATCGATTCGGTAGACGAACTGTTAAACTAGTCAAAAAGTAAAGCTTCTGTAATAATTACTGACATCTCATATTCTATAATAACCTGCGGTAAGATCCGGCGTCAATACCTTAATGTGCATTACAAGATGTGAAGGAAATAAATTATTCCTTCAGAGGCAGTTACTGCCTTTCTTAGTTTGAATTTTAAACTTATGATATTCCATCACGATGGTATCTCAAAATTGCTTTCTACCGATTACAATAGTTTCCTATGAATCTAAAATATGCGATGGTATCATCGATTGCGGATAGGAATTTCCATTGGACCCATGCGAAGTAATTGAAAATGCACCCTATGTCGTGACTTAAGGGTTGAATATCTAGTGACCAGGGATACCCACCATCAATTCTAATCGATTTCCATTAAATAATTTAGGCGTAGCTTGTGAAGCTAGGCCGGTATTGCACATAAAATATCATATTTTGTATGTAACTTTACGGATGACATAATCGAACAAAATATTATACAATATAAGAATTTAAGGCTCAAGGGTCTCATCTATAAAAGCATCGTGCGGCCGGTGCTCCTGTATGGTGCTGAGACGTGGCCTGCCCTCAAGCGGCACGTCCAGGAGGTTCACGTCGCGGAGATGAAGATGCTGCGGTGGATGTGCAACGTTACGCGTTTGGACAAAATCCGTAACGAGCACATCCGTGGCAGTCTTGGTGTCCGCGATGTGGCTGATAAACTCCAGGAATCCCGCTTGAGATGGTATGGTCACGTCCTAAGGAAACCGCAGGAGTACGTCGGTAATGTGTGCCTGAGCCTCAATATTCCCGGACCTCGACCGCGGGGTAGACCTAAGAAGCGCTGGCTCGATGTCGTCAAGGAAGATATGAGGGTCAATGGCCTTACTATTGAGGATGCCGAAGATCGGGCGAAATGGAGAAGAATTTGCCGGAAGGCGGACCCTGGCACCGGCCGGGATAACGCCAGGTAGAAGAAGAAGAAGAAGAAGATAAGAATTTAGTATTTTGCAAAGTATGAAAACATATTGTCGATGTATAAAAGATAAAGGAAAGAAAAAAAAGAGAAGTCCCATAAAGAGAAGGTGAAGTTGGCTTAAACCTCCAAATTAGTGTATTTTTCACTCAGCCATATAAAAAATATAAGGTAAACCAGGTCGTGTTTGTCAAAGGTTATAACAAATTATTAATGAACTGCTCTAATTGAAGCCACTTGTAACTTTTGTAATAATCCCTACATTGTAAACTGGTTTTGAAAACAACAAAACTAGAGTTTCTTGCCCGTTCTTCTCCAGTGAAAACCGCTTTCTGAACCGGGTGGTAGATAAAAAAATGACTGAATCTAAATGATTTTTTTTTTATTGCAATGAATGACGAGACGAGCAAGCCGTTCGCCTGATGGTAAGCGATACGACCGCTCATAATATGATATACCTAGAACATCTTAATGAATTCAATAAATTATTTTCATTTTTCATTAGTCCTTTACATGCATTCGTCAGATATTTATATTCGAAAATTATAAATAACACAGCTCTACATACTAAAACTCACAAGTTACAATGCACACATAAATAAAACGTGAATTACGGAAGGAAATATAAAGGGAAATCTCCTAATTTAGTTCGCGAAACCTTGTCCCAGTTCCCGCGTATATTCCCGCGAGGGCGTCGCGTGATGTGCCTGCGGATCATGCAGTTTAGACAACTATACGTGTCCTGGGTAATAGTATGACTGTTTATGAAGCTAATTTGTGTCGCATTTTGTTTATAGGATGTTTAGTAGTCAAAATACTCTTTTCATGGGTCTGATTTGGTTCTTTTGTATTTATTAATTTCTTTGTAGGAATAATTGCGATTTGAAATGAAAATTGACGGATCCTTTTTTATGCAAGATATAAAAATAATATTATTAGTAAACTGTCGAACGAATTTTGCAAAATAGAACCATTTTCTTTTTTGATTTGTTACATTTCTACATGCTGTTTAACTATCAAACATGCAGATTTTAATATAATTCTGGAACACGCCCTAAACATCACAATCTGTATCCTGTCATGTGTCCTTTTCATATTTATTAAAATATTTTCTTCGTGTTTCGACTATTCTAATCGAAAGTTGTATTCGTCCGTGACCTGCGACCTTGACCCGGTGACCCCTAACCTTTACTTACGTGACCTTTGTATATGTAAGAATTTAGCCGTAGCGGAACACGTCACGCGTGTGATTTATGGAATCCATTTTACGTAAACTAATGTAGATTAAAGCACGTCTAAATTAATACCTAACATGCACAGGGAACTTTAGGATGATGCCTGATGGGATTGGAACTAGGCAGTGACGATGTGAAGATGGTAATCAATTGATGATGCTTGCATCTCATTTTCCAGCTATTATACCAATCTTGGGATAAGAACAGCTCTTCAATCCTATGCTTAGCGAAGGCATAAGTTTATGTACCTATACAACGCCCCAACTAAGAATAAATATGTGTATTTCACACAAATATTTATCTACGCAGGCATCGAACACACTACCTTTTACTGCCTTGACTGCATAGCCGTTGTAAGACGAGTTCCATAAATGTTAGTCGAAGGTAAAGTAGCGATGTAAACGCTATGAAAGTAATGAACTCTCTTTCGTGTAAACAGTAAACACTGAAGATTCGTGTTGAGGATGCTGTTTACTGTCTGTCTGTGCAAGCTGTTTATACATAACATATTTATTATACTCATATGATGGTAAATTTAATAAAGCCCCATTTAAATGAGGAGACATTCTCGCAGCCAGAATTCTGTGCCATTATCGCATGATATAACCGCCATAACATTATCGTATTGACAAGTGTTTACAGGATACTACTCTTTTATATCCTGACGAATTGTATCTTCGAGGTAGAAACTCTCCCGTGTAAATGGGGCTTAAGGATTTTCTTAGCTTCTTAATAATTAGACAATGCGTTTACAGGATTATGATTTTTCTTTTATATTTACTAGACTTAAATAAATGTAAGTAATCCGATATAAGATAAAAATCTTCCTCAGCAATCTCGAATATCCATTTTAAGTATCAAAACAGGTTTATCTTTATTCTGTTCACTTGATGAAAAAAATTATATTGGAAAAAAAATATTGATAACTTTTGTAGTGGCTGCTTGACCGTCAACAATGTTGTAATTCACATCGAAAGTAATCGTGACAATTTAGATTGCTCTAGCTATTTGCCAGTTCTGAGAATCAAAACATTTAACTGTTGAAATCCCCGACACGCTGCCATAAAACCAGACATAATACAAAATCATTAAAATATTATCGTATCCAGAAGAAAATGTGTACGTCACAAAATGTCTGCTCCGCCGAGCTCGGTGCGATAAAGCTCGGCCGCTGAAGCGCCCGAGTAAACATCAGTGTTTATTGCCCATGTCGGTAATGTGAAATTAAGTGAGCAGTCCGCAAATAATGCTTAGTTAAATATCACTGGAACGGTGTAGTTTATTTACTCTCCTGCCTGTTATGTGCTGTGGGCGATATCATCCATCTTGCAGAGTTATTTTACTCCTGCTTAACGTCAACCTTTTTGGATATACTGCAGTTGTTTATAAGGATTGATGGTAACGGGCTATTGTATCTTCAAGTATTGAGGACAGGACTCTTACACTATAGAGAATACAATTGAAAGGGTATAGGCCATAGTTCAAAAAGTAAACAAAAACAAAAAACACCCAACAGTCACATATAATGTATAGTCCCGATCCCTCATTAGCTGGGTTATTGCGGTTTGGCGAGCTTGAGGTATCATAGAAATATTCTGAAAGATCAATATGGCATGCTGATTATCTCACTTCACTGTTAAAATGCTATTAAAGTTACATTTACATGTCGATTGTAATGTAGAATTAAGTAGATTTGTGCGGTCATTAAAATTAACGTGTTTATTAATGTAATATCTTGCTAAATCATGATATAATTGCGATATTGTTGCAAATACTTAATTACTTTTTACAAAGTTTTATTCATATTTAGCCGAAATAGCTATGTGGCATTTTAAAATGGAATCTTACACTTTTATGGTATGAAAATTGTGAAACTGGACATTTCCTTTACTTGTCTTCTGCACAAATACAATGAATATACAATCAATGCTAGTTTTTATTAATAAAAATTAAAAGTACCTTCTACTTTTATATAATAGAAAATCTATTACATGAAACTCACCCACAACTTTTCTAAACCACAGCTCTACTTGATAATGAACACTTCAATCTAAATTAATATCGAGAGTGTGAAAATGTTACTCATGATAACATTTATATGGAACACTTAAAAACTCGTTAGGTCGTCGAGTGGGCGAGTGTAAGTGCAAACCATTGAACGGTAGCACTTTTTATACGCGCCCCCGCATACGCGCTCTCATAACGCTCCACTTTGCACATCGCTTTACAAACCGCGCTGTCAGTTCGTGACCGCAACCCAGAAGCGGAGCTAGGGGTTGTAACGGGGGCCATGCCCCCCCCGCCTTAGTTTTGTGGTTTGTCAATTTTAGGAGGTCTCCTTTTTTTACTCCATGAAAAATAATACGTTCATTGAAATCCCCAACCACGACTATAGATGAATCTAAAATTTTTACGCCTTGAAATTCTTCGGCATCAATATCCACACAAGATAAAAATAATTTAATTAATCCATTATAATGGTCAATATCATTAAGATTCAGTCATGTTTTGTTCAATCATCTGGTTCGGAAAGCGGTTATCACTAGAGAAGAACGGGCAAGAATGTCTAGCGCAAATATAGTGATTAGTACATAAGTTACAAGTTGGTTTAACATAATCCGCCAACCGCGACTAAGCACTTCTTTAATTACCTCTTTGCCCTGCATTCAGCGACTCCCCGTAACCTCTATTTGGTTGTTTGTCCACCTTGTGGGTGGGCTTAAGCTCCTCCCGTCACCAAATTACATATTTATTTTACGTGAGGGCCATGAAAAATGTATCTTGCCCATATAAAATTTAGGTCTACCGCCAGCACTGCCGCCACGTCGCCCATTGAAAAAATATTCAAACCGGGCCGACCGCGCTCCTATATCATGCACGTTTACTTTGCTATGAGAAGTCGTTTACATTACACGGATGGGTGGAAAGATATATTTTTTATCAACATAATAAATGTCTTCTTGGGCTAGTCTATTGAAACGAAAGTTTCTTGTTTCGATTTGTTTTCTGCTTATCCTTTCTCTAAACTAACGTAACTAATTTTCGCACAATGCATATTAAATTTATTTAATTCAAGTAAGACTACATAGGTATTTCCTATTATTTTGCGTGTGCTTCCACAATACTACCTCTTTGTGACGACTTGTGACTCCTAATGACGTCTGGGCTAGGTAATATTACATGTTTTGTTTATTGTATGATTTATTTGCTTTTACTTTTTGTTTGGTTTTAAGTGTGCCACTTGGTGTAGATATAGTATTTACTTAGGCTCAGTTGCACAAGCTAACTTTGGTAATACCTTTGCCCTTGAAAATGTCAATCCCATACATTAGCAACGCCAAATACGTCTAAAACCTATGGCAATGACAATTTTAAAGGCAAAGGTAGATATTGGTATAGTTAGTTTGTGCAACTCAGCCTAAGTGTTGTAAACCAGGTACCAGCAGAATTACCAGCGCTTTGTTCCTTGGAGCTAAGATATTGCTGAGCTGGGGCCTGATTGCGGTTACAATATCGCACATGTTATTTATTTTAAACACTTTTTTGAACACCAGATACATAAAAATACATGAAAAAAAAACGTAATTGTTTAATATTTATAGTAGCCAAAATAAACGATTGATCAATCTATTTATCTACCTCAAGTACGTTATAATTAAAATGCTAATTCCCTTGGTTCTCAGGATGGCACCACGCCGCTGATCCTGTCAGCCGCGATGGGGCACACGGAGTGTGTGCGAGAGCTGCTGGCGCAGGGCGCCGACCCAGCCTGTTGCAGGACGGTAAGACTTCTCACGACACCACGCAATCAATTGTTGCAATAAATTATTTAGTTTCATCACACTAGATACTGTTGTGATGATGCAAAAGTCCATCATAGAAAAGCAAAATTTCAAATGTCTACAAAAGAGAAGCTCGTAGAAATCGAGTTGTATGAACATTTCGCTACTGGCAGGGATTTAATACCTGAGGACATTTTTATACGAGCATTGAGGGCGAGATATTATCTACTAAGCTCCTGATGGAAGATTCAGTGTAATGAAAATAATTAGTCTACAGTATCCATGCAAATATGCCAGCTTGCTTGAAATCAGATATGTACAGGCTAAACCAGACACTAGATACACTTGCGTGTCACTAGTGCCATCTATTGGACTTTCCGCGACTTTTGGTATTATCATTTTTATTACCATCGTTTGCCGCATTTTGAAGTCCGTCAGCTTACACAGTATTCAGCGAAATAGCTACAATATTACGAATCAAAAGCTTAATTGGTGCCCAGTGTTCATTTTTTTAAGATTATATTATGTCATTTTATTCCACAACTGAAGCTCTGTTGCATCAAGTAACGGACGATACTATAAATGCCAAATACTTGGTCCAACCGAGCCCTAGTTTTCAATATAAATATTGAAAGTTTATGATGTGGTGAGAGTAATGGCCGTCAGACAGGAACCAGCGCGTTGTTCTTCGCGGCCCAGGGCGGCTTCCTGGACATCGCGCAGTTGCTGCTCGACGCAGGCGCCGCCATCGACGCGCCCAGCACGGTAAATACAACATTACTAACTTACAGTAGACATTTTAAGTGATGTTTTTTTACAATGAATGGCGAGATGAGCAAGCCGTTCGCCTGATGGTAAGCGATACAGCCGCTCATAAACATTATCAAAATTCCACCGCGCTCGCCATCCTAAGATATAAGATGTTAAGTCTCAATATTTCCAGTAGTTACACTGGCTACTATGTCCTTCAATCCGAAACATAACAGTGCATTTACACTGCTGTTTCACGGGAGAAATAGACATTGCGGTGGTACCTACCCAGATGGCCTCTCACATATGAGAGTACCTACCACCAGTAAATCTTGGAGACTGACCCGCCCTCACTGCAACTCCAAGTACTGTAAGCCAGGATCAACAGTGGCATGCATTTTCTGACCGAACATTGAAGCTCGAAGTGCTAGGAATGTCTATCTTGTCTTTAATCCGCAACTAAATTAATGATTCATCAATTCAATCAATCATCATCGTAGTAGCTAAACTTAATCTCAATAAGATGGATTTTCACCAAAATCTTAGAGCATTTATGACACAGTAATAATTGTCAGATTATACAAAGCAATCGATTCTAGTTTTTTTAATGTTTGCCTATTTCGGTATTTATTTTTATTAGATCTATTATTATCTATTATTAATATATATTATTATCTATTATTCTATATGGCCTAACCACTCTCAATCGTATTCTCGATTGTAGAGTAGGCCCGTGCCCTGCAGTGGGACGTATATGGGCTGATACAGATACAGATCTATTAAAATATCAATTTTATTTCTCTCTTTTTACCACAATTTTGAAGTCAGTTTAATTTTTTATATAACTTTTTATTCTACGTTTCCCTTGCTTTAACATGTTATAAAACTGCTTACAGGACGGTGGGACACCTTTGTTCGTGGCGTGTCAATGCGGGCACCTACCAGTGGTTGAAGAGTTGATTAGGAGGGGAGCTAATGTTAACTCGTGTATGAAGGTGGGACAATTATCTAAGTTAATCCTCAAAAATGTTGTTTTTGTATTTTTAGTTCTTTTTCTCTTTAAAGTCACATATTGGTTTCGATTTTGTATAAACATTATATGAAGTTTTATTTTGGCAACAATTACAAAAAGCGATTTTATATTGAAAGTAAGGGGTTATTCTTTTAGAATGCTTCATTTTTACATTTGCTTCTAAATGTCACAAATAATAGCTAGGATTATTAAGTATGGCATGCAATCTAACCTGCTAACTTGCAAACGTGGTGGACATGGGCTAATCTCTCACAATCGTTTTGGCGATTGTACAAGAATTCTGTGCTCTGAAGTGGGACATATGGGCTGATACAGAAGCATGGCATGGCGTGGCATGCCAGCACTGCACTACATCATAACATGGAGGCATTAGGGGTTAAATGAATGTCTGTCAAATTGCAACATGCTTCTTTGGAGACTGTCCCGCCCTCACACCCACCACTGTAACTCCCGTGTCCCAGAATCAACAGTGGCACACTCAATAGTCTCCAGGAATGTCTAATTTATTTTTAACCTGCAACGAAATCAATCAGAAAGTTAAATTAATAGGATATTAATTAATATGATTCTGTGTTTAACAGCCCTGTGTACGTGTTTGCAGGACAAAGCGACCCCGCTATTCATAGCAGCGCAGAACGGTCACGAGGAGGTGTGTCGGCGGCTGGTGGCGGCGGGCGCGTGCGTGGACGCGGCGCGCTCGGACCGCGCGTCGCCGCTGTGGATCGCGGCGCAGTGCGGGCACGACCACGTGGCGCGCGCGCTGCTAGCTGCCGGCGCGCAGCCCGATACTGTGCGACAGGTACACTAGCGCTCTCCCTCACAGGAACTCCATTACTGAACATACATGCGCCCAAGGATCACCACATAGACCTGTAGAAAGCGGCATGCATCCAGCAACTTCCTTTAACCTTCACCAGGACAACTAAGACAAGTAAACCCTCTCGCTCTCACGAGAACTACACTGCTAAACATACAAACATACATACACCTGCCCCAAGGATCGCCACATAGACTTTTTGCAAGGGGCATGCATCCATCGACATACTTTGACCTCCACCAGGTCGACCGTACACCTTGTGGATAGAAGTCTCCCAGGAACTCCATTGCTTACCATACCTCCCCCATAGATCGTCACGTAGACTTGGTAGCGGTATGCATACTGCGATTTCGTTTGATCTTCACCAGGTTGTATGTTCACCTTGTGAGTGAGCGTCCGATACTTCCCTTGCTTGTACGTGACATTGTTTATTATTTTCATCAAGTGTGGTGCAAATATAACACATGCTGAGAAGTGCAGTGCAAAACACTCCAGACTACTACCAGTATACGGTGCCCAGACAAACTACGACTAACATGGATTAAACTACAATGCATCTCTGAGTTGACCTTCAACTACAAATGACTCGGTATGCACTAGTAGTAACTGCTGGTGACTCACGAGACCCAGCTCGCGAGTGGGCGTTGACTCTGCAGTCTACTCTCCACTCTATGATACAAATGGTACTTGACAACATACCAATATAACTCAACATATAGAATACTAGTGCGGAAAAACATAAACGGACCAAAAATGTCAAAGTTCTCAAAAAAAAAAAAAACAAACAACGGGTCGATGTATGAAATATTAACAGCAAACGTTTTAATTAATTACACCAACGCTGGTGCAAAACTCAATTAGTTACCCCAACGCTGATGCAAAGCTCGACAAAGTAAATTGATAAAATATCTACAAGTACGTACGTAACTCACAACTAAATACTTTGTATTTCAGGACGGCGCGACGCCATTGTTCAAGGCCGCGCATAAGGGACACGCGGCGGTCGTGGCGGAGCTACTCAAGTATAATCCTAACTTGGGACTCTTACCTGTAAGTTCAATGTTTATTTTGTATACAAATGATAAAATCTTAACAAATAAAAAAATATGTATAAAATCTACAAAAGTTAATTTTATGTATAAAATTATGTGAAATTTGTGAAAACTAGAATTCGAAAGAACATCGGCGAAAATGGACCATGAAAGGGACCAGTTATGAATGGTACATCAAAAATTTTCATAATTTATTAGAGTCAAAATGCATATTTCAATTTATTTTAAAAAACCCGGATAAAAAAGAAAAACTTAAAGTGTTTTTAATTCTATTGAACGCATATGAGTGCGTTCCATCAGTCATACTTTGTTTTAAAATAAGGTTTTAACTACAACGTTGAAGGTAGTACTAAATTAAAAAAAAGTGTAGGTATTTTCTATGACACATGACTTTTCTTGGCGCTGTCATTTTGCTTTCTTTTGATTTCCGATTTACGACTACTGTTAATTCTCTGTTTATATTTGTGACTTGGCTTTAATCACGGACTCCGATATACCCTTGTATTTCTGACCACTTTGTAAGATTGACCATTGTATAACGATAACGCTTTGTGATTTCGTTTAAAGTGTGAAGTATTACCATATTTCCAACATGAACTCGGAACAACAGTGCGCTCCTCAACAATTTGTGCATTGTGTTCAATGCAATACCCGTCTTTATTATACTCATTTCTGTAATCAGTGAGTGGGTCTATCAACTAATCGAAGTTTTTTTAGCCATTAATCTACAAGGTATCCTGGAGTTCCCACAGGAAAAGTGTGTGTGTTTTGATGAAAAACAATGATGCCAAACTTCCAAATCAAGGAGAGACGGAATAACTAAGTATTGTTGTAATTGTGTAGTAGGACGTCGCACAGTACTGTTGCTGTGCCCACGTCATGACTTTGATGTTGCTGCCTCTGCAGAGTTCTTAGATTCTATTGTAAAAAGAGAAGATGAGAAATAATACATTTAAAAAATATTTTCTGTGTTTTATTTTTGTGACCAATGCTTATTATATTCCTATACATACATATAGGGGATTTTTCAAGTGTGTGTGGATGGCCAAATACGAAACTATGAAGAATAGCGAAAAATACTCAAAACAGTCTAATAAATTCTGATAAAATTCTGCGAAATAAGGACAGCAAAATACTACATTTTCTCTCACTACCTTAAGGTAACACAGGTATGGTGTACACCATATTCAACGGCTAAGTTTAGTTTTATGACAAGGGAAATTATAGAGCATAGTAATTACTATGCCATCATTATGATTTAGTACTATTTATTTTATTTATGATTTTTTATGATTTAGTAGTATTTCTTCCTAGGTACCTGATAACAATAAGACCACCCTACATTAGGTATATTTGACAATGACAATGACATTATAATGTGCTATTTTTTATGAATAATTCTAAAATCTCCGGCTTTGCAGCAATCTTTTTGTAACTGGACATCACTCCTCATGCACTATAAAACACAATAAACTATATCCCAGCTGTGTACAATATATTTCTTTGTCAGGTCGCAATATGTATGGACGTGACCGATGTTCTTTACCTTTTAATTTATTACGTAATTTTGTCATATTAAAAAATAACAATTTTTATATTTTTTTAAATGTATCAATCGTAGATTATCATCATCATCATCGTCTCTGCCACAGGAAGTCTAAAGCTGAATATAAGTCTATCCCAAGAATCTAAACATTGACCTGTTGGAAGCGTCCGAGATTTCGCTTGCCTGTACATGACCTCCACTCTAGAGCTAAAAGGCTCTATATCTATATTATAATATAAATATATTATTATTATAACCGTAGATTATAATTACTACTTATTTTTTAAACTTGCAAAAACTTATGGTAGTGTATATTACTGGTGGTAGGTCTCTAATGTGCGAGGGTCTGCCTGGGTGGGTACCACCATAATGTCTATTTCTCCCGTCGAACAGCAGTTTAAATGCACTGTTGTTTCGAATTGAAGGACATTGTAGTCAGAGTAACTACTGGATAAATTTGGACTAAGCATCTTATGTCTCAGGATGGCGAGCGCAGTGGAAAGCCAAGCATTGCTTTGTAATTCAAGGTGTTGTTTGGTTTTGCTATTGTTCATGAGCGGTCGCATCGCTTACCATCAGGCGAACGGCATGCTCGTCTCGCCATTCATAGTAATAAAAAAAAAATTATTTTTGAATATGTACATATTATGTTAACCGATATTTGTAATAACGTCCCCCCGCACATTCCAGAACGGTCAGACGGCATTGCACGGCGCAGCCATGTTCGGTCAGCTGTCGTGCGTGAAGCTGCTGGCGCGCGCCGGCGACGTGCGCGCGCGCAACGCGGCCGGACTCACGCCGCTGCAGGCCGCGCTCGCCGCCAGGAAGCACGACGTCGCCAACTACCTGCGCACGCTCACACGGGCCTGACACACACGCGCACACACACAAACACATACAAACACACACACATACAAAAAAACACATTACACTCCCCCCCACACACCCCTATTATCTACAATACCCGGCTACGCAAATATCATATTACACACTTTGCTAATCATTTTATGTTTTAACAATATTAACAAAAATATTTTAACTGAAGTAATGCTTTTATATATACATTAGGTATATGCATATATTTTCCAAAAATATACAGGGTGATATTGAAATATGGTATAGTATAATTTAAAACACATGTTCCTAATCCCCCTAGGTAACATTGCGCCAAGTCTGAACAAAAACAGCCTGATAGTTTTGTCAAAAACGATTTAGGTATCAAGGCTTTCGATCAACCCCTATAGATACAGAGTATTATTACGGTTCAAGTAAGTTGCCGAACCAAAGCGAAGTTCATCTAAGCGGTAAAAATACTCGTATCTATAGGGGATGCCAAAAAACTGTGAAAACTGAAATCACGAGTTTTTACAAAAAATATTCTCATATTTTTCAAATGACGTACAATGTTATCTGGGGTAATGAGAAACATGTGGGTTAAATTAAGTACAATGTGTCAGTATCACCCTGTAAATCAAAATGTGAAGCTGCTCTACAGCTACATGCATGCACCATACAAAATATCTTAATCAATGTACTTACAAGTACTACAAATATTTATTTTGATCAATTTTACTATCCAGCAAAATCAAAACACATCCATGTAAACAAAACTATTTAAAAATCATTTTTTAACATCAAATGTAGTTCATTGTTATTTAAAATGAGAGAAATCAATGTAAAATGTGCAATTTATGGTAAGATGTTACATTAGTTAATTATGCTTAGCTATCCACAGTATACAGAGGGTAGTTATATTAAATCTCACATCACTCATCGATCTGTTAAAAATCTCATTCGATTTTAGATATAATACATATTTTATACATATACCATGTACATACTTCACTAGGCCCCCAAAATAACAAAACTAAATACTAAAAAGTCTGCTAATTCAGTAAGTTCTCCAATTCTTAATACTAACATCATTACATAATCTTAACTGTAATATTCTTATATTCGCAAATAAATATAAGGAAAATCGTTACAATTTTAACTAGTTTTGTTATCCTGGGGGAAGGTGTCGTTTTAGTATAGTGAAGCTTTAGCTGTTCGCCTTAATTACAATACCTCACATGCGTTCACACATCGCCTTATTAGTTGTTGACTTTGTACTGGAGTAATGCCTTGTTAGACATCCAGTTATGGACATATGCTTAATTTATGTGGCAGTATTATGAAAACAATAAAAGCTGTAATTCAAGTAAGATTATGACTACACGTTATATCGTAGAAAAAAATCGATTTAATCCCAAATAATTCATATCTCACTACAGACCGAAAATTTATGTCAGCATAACTATACTGATTTTATTAATAAAACAAGGCATTTCAACAGTACAAAATATGTTTTGAAGCATCCATACACCAATATATATAGAGTATAACCAAATATAAAGATGTAGTTTCTTATTTAACTTTTGCAGATTTTAACAGACACTTGACTTGTAACGGTTGAGTTTATGATTGGTGCTGTTTAGTGATAAGCGACATGTGAAATGTACATACACACTACATAATACATACACTAGTCAATGTATATGCTGTGGTTACACATCACTCTTGTTTTAATTATTTTTAACCATCACAAAAAATCTACTTACACGCATTTTTTACAAATTATGTAAAATAGCATACAATGTTCAATGTATTTTAAATAGTGTACTAAAGTTCGGGATACTCTCTTTTAAGTATTGTGGAATATGAGAGTACACTTATTTGTTTTTATAATGAACCGAATTTATCACACAATTTTAATTTGTCATCTAAGGTTTTCAACCAATTTTAGAACACAATATTTTGACCATATGTTTAAATAGATGTGTAACTGCAGGTTCATGTTATACTTAATTTTAACGGAATAATAATACCTTTAATTAGCGGAAACACATTAATATATGATGTATGTATTTAAAAAGAAAATAATCAAATACGACTTATTTATTTAAAGCTTTTACTAGAATCACAATATTTAAAAAACGAAATTAATATGTATTCATGTGTTTCTTCTAATTTGGAAACTAATCCTACTTTTTAGCTTAGAAATAATATATTTTCGTACGCCCCGCAAACAATATTAACAGTTGTATATAAATATCAGTCCACATTACTATTCAACCCATGCTTAACTTCTATACAACACTGCATATCAACATTGCCAATGTACATTATTTTTAACAGAAACAGTTTCTTAATTAAATACTGTATTTGCGACGACCATTTATATGAGTTTAGCAATACGTACCAAATAGAGAAATAATAAAGGATATTTAAAAATATCCAAACATGTAAAGTATTATTGGTAATTTAATATTCTTCTTACTACATTTAAATCATTTATTGATATGCAAAAACGTTCCTGTGGACTGTACATTACTGTTGTAATAAGTACATAATGTGTTATTTATTTTATGTCTTAGATAAGTAGTTATAGGTTGGTTTAAAAACGCTCAACATGCACTGTTTTAACAAGCTTTCCAAATTATGAGGACAGCGTTTATTGAATCTCCTGATGATCTTATTTTGGGTTATTGTGTCGGTTTTAAAGTAGCCACCCGTATATATTTTAACACAATTGTAAATATATAACTATGAAGGTTTTATATAGGCTTTTCGTAGATAGACACAGAGAGTGAACTAAGCGTCTTCTTGATATTGAACTATGAAGTAAATACGGGAAAATTAACTAAGAAAAGCTTTCCCATCCCAAATCAGTTTGAAGAAATCGGATATTCAATAGAACACGTATAAAACAGCGTTCTGGCGTTTAGTTCATTTTCATGTCTGTGGTGGTCAAGTGGCGACAGGCGCGCCATCTATTGATTGCAGTATATTTACTGCGAAATCCGCTAGATGACGCCAACAAACATATTTTTCGAGCCAATTTAAAAAGAGCAGGTAGATAATTTATCCCAAATACATATATACTCATTTTTAAAGAAGCATTTTCGGTTCATATATTTTCACAAATCATGGCACATATAGCGCATTATATAACAGTATATAATTATCAACGTATTTGATATTGCTAAGTTAATTTAGGCAATTGGTGTTTGATGTTAGTTGTCTTTGTCATCAACCACTAGGAATAATAACGGAATATAAATTGTAGAAACCCAATTCACAAAAACTGGGTTTAGTAGTTATGAAAAGTATAAAAGTTTGATAAACGACAAGTTGTAGTAGCGAAGTGTGAATATTCTAAATTGGTTGATGATAAAAAATAACACTGTGCATTTGTTAAAACCTTTTTGTTGTAATAAATTGTTTTAAATATAAGAAATCTTTTATTGAGTAACCTTAACTAGTCATAATATTGCATACACATTTAAAATGCCCTTATTCATTAGCAGTTTAGTAATACTTCTGTATTTGTACACGTTACAGTAGATTGAACAACCAATTAATTGCAAGAATATAGAAATATATAATTAATTACAGATTTTGCATCACATTCAGTTACACAATATTTAATTTCATATCAAAGACGGACAATAGGCACTCAGTAATAAAATCTATTAATTACTATAAATATTTTACTTTTCTGCCGAACCCTTGTCTGACACGGTGCAACACGACTTCTGAGTCGTGCTACAAAAATACTAGGCTCATAATTTTAATTTTACAAGAGCCTGCCTCTCTGTCATTTACTTTTCTGGAGTAAGAATTTAAGTCTGCTAAATGCCTCATGCAGTTAATAGACCAAATTTTGTCAAAATTCATATAAGAACTTTCAGGTATACAGGGTATACCAAGACTGCTACTGAGAACGAAGACGGGTTTTAGTGATTTCAGACATTGCACTTAAAGTGTTTTTTATATTGTTATTTTAACAAAAACTATGGATTTACTACCCAAAATTGATGATATTAAAAAAATAAAAAAAGGCGAGTTTCTTTGCGGAATTTTTAGTTACATTGTGTTTGTAGTCACTAAAACTACCACCTTCGTTTTCGGTAGCTTGATATACCCAGTAAAGATTTTCTTTATACAATAGATCCATGTTTGAACCCCACACAGTGGAGCAAGTTAAGTACATATTAGTGTGTAGTCTGATGTCATTGCTCCAGCATGTCGGTAGCGGTGAGTGCGAGCTGGTGGCCAGAGGGCCGCATGGAGGCGAGCGTCTCGGTGCAGCAACAGAACAGTAACAGAGGTGAGGCATACTGTTTCTCTGATATGTTGGCTGGAACTGCTGGCCGAGTGCCTGTAATCATTTTTGTTTGCCATATTACTATTAATAAGTCTAAATTTTAATAAACTTTATTTAAAAAAAATACATTTTACTAATACTTTATTTAACAAAGTGAACCATGGTTGAATTTGCTCAGTATCCAAGTGATTAAAACATTCTCTTTTAGTTGCAAAATAATGTTACAATAATACACAATTTGTTAGTTGCAAGACCGTAATATTAACACTGAACAAATTTATCTAATCTCCAACAAATGAATTGTATAACTTTACACTACAAAGTAAATAAAAAATGGTAATAATTGATGATACAATTGGTGAAAATTTCAATATATTGATACATTTTTGTAATATGGAATTGCTTAGATATAATTTTGATAATATAAAGTATAACTCAAACTCACCATATTTCTCTGAAAAATAGTCCATATCCTCAACTGAGTCCTCCAGACACACAACACTCTCATCCATAGTTTCATCATCGACCTGGGAGTGTGGAGGCATCAAAGCCATCATCTCCCATAATGTCAGACCTAGAGACCATACGTCTGTCCTGTCTGTGATCTCACCTCCATGTATTACTTCTGGAGCACTCCATGCTTCTGTCCCTGTTAAATATTGCCCACCAATTAGTAGATAATATAATATATCATGGCCTGACACACAACAGCAACATTAATTAGTATACAATATAAAATATCATGGCCACACATTAGGTTGAAAATAAGATTGGTAAGATATACATAGAAGACACTGGTGACATGAACCTACTGGTGTGAGCTTGTATATGATATAAAAGATAAATCAACACTAATGTGTATTTTATATTTGACCCTAGGGTCAAAATCAGTCTCTCTATAGCCAGTTTCTTGCCCAAATGGCTACAAGAGCCCTCAATATTTCACTGGTATAACAAGCTCAAACACAAACACATACATGTACAGGAATTAAAGATAAGTTAATTTAAGAAAAAAATCTTACAATCCAATACTTAATGGTAAAGTCAACTTACCATAATACACAGCTTTGCCAGCATTCTGTTTGTCAAAAACACCATTTTCGTCAAGAGGTAAGGTTACTCCAAAGTCACACAGCTTGCATATCACAAAATCTCCATTAACAAGTACATTGTATGACTTCATATCACCATGGAGGATTTGCATCTTTGTATGCAGATAGTCTAAGGCACTGGCTATGTCTGCAGCTACCTGATAAACAGGAATAGTATTTATCAATCAAAAGAACAATTTACTTTTTAATCCCAAGTGGCAAACAGTTCAAAGCCCCATTATTGCATGGATATGGCTGGAAACTGTAAACATTTTGACTAATCATTCAATATGTCAATCTTATAGAGATTATTGTATGCAATGATGGCATACTATTCTTGCCCGAAAACAGACAAGAAACTCATTCCATGTAAACAGTCTACTAACATATTGACTGACACACAGAAACATGTGTATCCAGCATCAATCCATCAGCAACTATACTATTAATATGTTTGGCAATAAATGCACAGCAAATAGGCAGATAGTTCAATATTTTGAAGTAGTATTTAATGTGATAAATCAGATTTTATAGGAAAATTGTACACAGTTGTTTTATATAGTGTTGTAGTCGAAGAAGTCCTACAATAAACTTGATACAGTTTGTTATAAGATTTACTTGTTATGAAATCAGGGCTTGTTAAACATTTAAAATAGGTAAGCAGCATTGTTCAAGAAATAATCTGTATTAATTTCATGCAGGCTGTCATGGAAAGTGGTATATTAATATAGAACAAGTTATTTGTACTGATAGATTGAAATATTGATGGGTTCATTTCCTATACTAGCTTTTCAAGTTTGAAATAGGCTTCTGTAATAAATGTGAAAAACATTATAACTACCTTTAACATTTGTCTAGGGCTGAACGGTTCACTATCATCTTCTACTCTCTTCTCAATCATGTCTCCAAGGGACAAGTCACAAGCCTCCATACCCAGATACAGTATTTTTGTCTTGCTGAACGCTCGGAAGCCCACGATGTTAGGATGTGACATCCTCTGTAGCAACTCTCCTTCCGCCTTTAATCGGTCTGTGTATACTTTGTTAGGTTTTACTCGTTTGTTTAACATTTTCAGAGCCCATGGTGAACGAATTTGCCCAGCTCTTGGTGATCGCACCAGCTGCATTACTGATACACCTAGAAAGAAAACTGCATGAAATCCAGATTCCATGATAAACCTAGGATGGATACATTTTCTAGTTCTTCCTACGACTAACCGATGATTTATCGATAAATGAGCATGTAGAAACTTTATAACTAGTAATCACTAAAAATTTGACAATATTTAGCGAAGATATGTAGGTGTTTGATAAGCAATTACAAAAGGTAAATTAAAACTAAGAAACCAAATACAAAACTTGTTTACCTGTGCCATATCCAAGTCGGTTTAAAAATGGAGACGGTGGAATTGTAATTTTGTCATTCTGTAGTGATTTGCTGGACTTAATGGGAGTTTTAAACTCCATTATTTCATTTAATCACAATATAATCTCGTAAACCAAAATCAACACTCAATTAACGACACAGACCAATTAGAAACAGACGGATAACTGCACAGACCAATTAGAAAATTAACGAATTGTTTTCAAATTCGAATGTTGGTACCATAAATTCAATACCATAGACAGTAGACACACACAGAGTATAGTCAGCAGAAGAGAAAAGAGCAAATGTAATCTGAGGGGGTCACAGGGGAAATAGAATAATCTGTCGATATTCGAATCGATCGTCGAGTTTTAGGATTTCTTTCAGAAAAAAATTAAAACTGTACAATTCAATTACGGCGAGGTTTATTGGAGCGTGTAAATTGGTTTCATAAAACTTGTTCTTATAGTTTTATATTCTTTGTTAATCTTAATTATAAAAATTACCTGTCACATTGTTTGAGTACGATATACTCCTAAACTACTGAACCGATTTTAATAAAATTTTGCACACTATGAGATGTTTATTTATATTCCGTTAAATAGTTTAAATCTTAATTTAAAGTCGCAATTTTTTATCGCATAATACATTTTTAACATAGAGACGTTCAAGCTTGAAGGACCGACCAACGTAAAATGAACTATCTTTCCATTGTCATTTGTCTTATTAATGGCCAAGGAACTTTATAGTTCCTTGTTGACGGCTCACGAAATAGAACAACATTAAAAACATGTTTACAGTGATTGTATAATGTCTGTTAATGTCAAATAAAATGATTGTATCTTCTAAAATAGCTTTAGTTTTTTAAAATACCAACAACATTTGTGGATTGAGCATTGCTTAATCGTTTTTTTTTTGCCAGAGTGTAGAGTTGTTATTACAATTTTTAGTTTTCAATAAGCGGATTACACAGAAGGGGATAACCAACATTGTTTTATGAAATTACACTTTTTGATGCGCTAGGTGAACAAATAACCAAAAATTTAGTAAAGGATAATGCCCATTTTACTATGAAACTTAGTATCGGGTCGAATATTTTTGTGCCTCAATGAAACTTACTTTTTTATGTAAAGAAAAAAAATACGATCGCGACGAAGGCTCGGAGTTCTTGGAGACAAAAAATAAAATGTGATGATAATTACTTCATTTTATAAAAATCTTTCGCCCGGGATAGAATGGGAAACCATTTATGGACAAAACAATAAAATAATATTTCGCCTCACAAAAGGAGTGACCCAGTTCTGAGTAAATCCAACGAATAAGAGTCAGTGGGCTTGTTTTGGGTTCAATATATTAAATAACATAAATAAACTCACGCCTTGTCCCCAGAAGGGGTAAGCAGAGGTTCCAGGGGTACCCACATTTCGCCTTGTATGTTCGTTCCACAATGTGATAGGTGGCGAGCCTATCGCCATATTGGGCACAAATTTTTGACTCTGGGCTGATATTGAATAGGAAAATCTAATATCACTTTGCCTAGCCCGGGATTCGAACCCGAGACCTCAGCTTTGTAACCGAACCGTAGTACAACTACGCCACCAAGGCAATCAGAATAGGCAGCAGTTAAGAGCGTTTATACCCTGCACACGCTTTTTGGCTTAAAAACAGGACTTTTCAAATGAGTTAATAACCACCAATAAACAATTTAAAGGAAAAATAATTATTACTAATTTTAGAAAAGGTTGTCATCTAGGGATTTTGGTGGAAAACATTATAGATTGATGGATAATTTGTGAGTACTATACGGATTACTGAACACAAGTTTCGTTATTTAGGCTTTAAATGGCAATTTAGAAGCTTAAGATATCCAAAACCACTAAATATAAGATGAAAATAAAAATATATAATTGCTTTTTGTGTTTAGTTCCTGAAAAATTAAAATTTAAACAATGCGAAATTATTCAGAAACTCTCGTCAAGAACATATTTTTTTTCACCAACTTATCGTACATAATTTTTTATAACAATTGCATATTATAATAGAAGAACATCTTATCAATAAATTACCATTTTTATATTTCAACAAAATTAGTTTTCATGTTTTCTACAAATATCTTAAAAACCACTATAAAACACGCTGTCCGACGTGGATCAAATCAGACCGCCGCAAGGCCTTCTAGAGGGAGGACGTATCGCTCGTCGCTCCGGCCTGGCTGCAGTCGATTATGCCGCGCGTAGTAAAAATAGCCACGCGCGGAATGCGATTACCACATCTTAGTACTTTGGTAGTAAAATATTTAATTATTTTTATTACCTACAATGATTTTGTAGTGAGTATAAATTATGTTTCAGGTAATATAATGGGACGTAATTCCGAGACTAAATTATGTTATTTATTGTAATATAAAATTAAATATATTTCGTAATTGTAAGGGGTTGTAAGGCCCCTAACACTATTTATGTGTTCGAACACGAAATGATTAATAAAACGTCCGTAATGTCTACTGATTGAACACTGATTTGAATGCAACTTAACAATGTAATAATAACGAAAACATGATTAGTATCCAAAATTTGTATTATTCTTTGCTTGCACAGTAATATTTGTCTACTTATAATGCAAATAAAATATTTTTATGATATTATATTACAGTTACATTTCAATTGAATATTTGAAGCGCACGGATCAAAGTTGTTATAGCCGATTGTATAGCGAGCCGACGCGGCAGCTCTACGCATACAGCTTTGGTCGCTTATGTGTGCGTGAAATTAACGAAGAAATACCTATAGTTGACTTTGAGCGCAAGGTGTATACGCTCTTAAATTAAATTATTAAATAACGACCACACATATTCCCGAAATATCCAATAATTTTAGGCTTATTACTGGATCCAACGCGGCCCTGACTGAGAGGACCTGGCGAACAAACTCAGTTCACTTTACTTTTACCAATGGATCAAATGGAAACCGGATAAAATTTAATAGCCGTAATTTTAACAAAAATGAACTGAAATAATTAGTTATCTTTATTTCTGAATAAAATTTAATCCAATTGATTCGCAAAACATGATATTCCAGTATATTTACATGTGTCCCCGGGTTTCGATTCACCCCTATAATTAGTAAAGTCCGAATTTCAAATTAAAAAAAATATCCGGCTGCTTTTCAAATAGAAATTTTTCATGACCCACCAAGAAGCTTATACCTAAATGCAGATTGCATTTCGTTTATAAAAGTGAAGCACAAAAAAAATATGGTTGCCTGTAAAGTCGGTTTTACGGGCGAAGATTTTACGTGACAACGTCTTTTTCTCGGTAGAATATTTATTGATATGAATATAATTAAATTGCACAATAGGAACAAGGAATTGAATGAAAATAAGAATTGCACAAATTTTAACTATAGAAATATATTTTGTTTACTAAAACATTGTACATGTAAACTTAAACTTAACTAATTCCTATTTGAAATTAATGAAAATTTGTAAAATAATAATTAATTAATTTTAAACTAATAATTTACTTAACACTATCAACATTTATCAATAGTATGACATAACCTATAAACTCAGTTTCTCAACTTTTGTGTCAATCTAACAATTAATCAATCAATCATAGTTTACGATAATGAAATATCAGTGTACAATTATTTACCTTTATTGTTGTAGTTGTTGTAAATGATAAATGACGAATCTAAGCACTCCATATTTTCACTACAGACACAGTTGACGATACTTTAACCACACGTGTGAACTTGTATTGTGACGCTTTCTTGTTTTTCCAACGCCAAGAACGTTCGAGAAAGACAAAGACAGAGACACAAGCATGCGCCGATTCAATGCGCCTAATTCTCTAGTGCTGCGCGCGCGGCAGACCGATCATAGTTGAGTGGGAGAGAGACGCAAGGCATTCGGCGGGCCTCTCTCTCGTTCGGTGACTCATCGTAACGTTACCGGGCGTTACACTTTTTCATAAGTGACTCCCAGCCGCAACCTAATTTAAGACGTTGTCACGTCAAAATTTACCTTGAATGACGTCGCTGTTGCCTGCTATCCTTTTCTTTAGAGTGACAATGAATGAAAATGACATTTTGTTCCTTCGACCAAATATACACTAGAACCTATATTCTAGTTTTATTTTTTCCATTAACCTCACATCTCTATAGATGTGAGGTTAATGGAAAAAATCGATTAAATAAAAATCGATTTTTCTTTATTTCATTGATTTCATTCATGGTCATTACATTGCGTGCCACTGTTGATCCTGGCTTAAAGGACTTGCAGTGGCGGGTATGAGGGCGGGACAGTCTCTTAACCCAATGAAAAAAGTTAAAGAAAAATCCAGTTGTAACTATGTATATAAAAATTCAAAAATACTCTGATAGTTTCGCGTAGTTATATGACTAGGATTTACCCATAGCTGGGCACCGTTAATCAAATAGTTAACTTCGTTAATCGTTAATCCGCTACAAAAAAAGTTAGCTTCGTTAAGCGTTAAAGCGTTACATTTCGGAAGAATTAACGCAAGTTAACGTTAATCGTTAATCCGTTAATATGTGTAAAATTGCATTTTTATATCGTTGCGTTAGTGAACTTATACAACTTGTTGGTTTAGGTTCTGGAAGTTAACAGCCAACAGGTTAGGAATAAAACAAAATACTTGTATAATTCAAATGTGTAATTTAATCGTCGGGCATAAGGTGCATATTCCCCTTCATGAACATTAACATGTTGAAGTTCTCGTCTGAAAGCGAGGCTCGTTTTGGTGTTAAAATGTCTTTACCCGTGGAAAACAGACGTTCAACTGCAGCGCTTGAGGGTATAGCAGTATTGTATTTAATAAATAGATTTATGAATATCGGACTGCCTCGGTGGCGTAGATGTACTACGATACGGCTACAAAGCTGAGGTCTCGGGTTCGAATCCCGGGTTGGGCAAAGTGATATTGGGTTTTTCCATTCATTATCAGCCCAGAGTCAGGAATTTGTGCCCTATATGGCGATAGGCTCGCCACCTATCACTTCGTGGGACGGAACATACAAGGCGAAATGTGGGTGTCCTGGCACCTCTGCCTACCCCTTCTGGGAAAAAGGCGTGAGTTTATATATGTATGTATGTATTTATGAATATCTGTTCCCCGAGAAATGCAGCATCGTTGAACGAGTCTTTTGATTTCATATCCAGCCACATTTTAACGAGACTTTTTAAATTATTCAAGCTTGATACAATATGAACTTTTATTTTGATGTCTTTCAGCAAGCATCGCTTACACGCAAAAAGTGTTTGCTGGCCCGATCTTGATACAAATTCCACATACTCAGTCAAATGTGGCCATGGATTCTCATCAGGACCGCTGGAATCCGATTCCATGTCTTCCATGATATGGTTTTAATTACTACACTGCACAGCCTACACTTTTTCTAACTAAATTACATTCACTCTTCTTTATCAACACACAAATGATCACTGAGAATAATTTATAATAACAACAAACAAAACATTCGTCACTCTAAGCACTGGCGCTAAGTAATGAAATGATCAAACGAAAAAATATCTTCGCAGTTTTCTCGCTCGCACGTGCCGGCAAAATATATCTAGTTTTGTTTTTGTTTCACGCGCTGCCACGCGCCGCCCGGCACTTGTCATTCGTTTGACGTTTCATACTTGTCTGAACCTGTTTTTCGTGCCGCGCCGCGGTGCCGTGCGGTAAATAGTAGGCATTAGATTAACGATTAACGGGCTTCTTGCATATTAACTGAAGTTAACGTGTCCGTTAACATTTTTAAAAGTTAACTTAAAAGTTAATTCGTTAATCAAAATGTTAACTTCGTTAATTAACGATTAACGGATTAACGAGTTAATGCCCAGCTATGGATTTACCCACGACTTGGTATGCGTGTATGCTACAAGTATTAGATATATTGTACAAAAAGCAACGTGCTTCATTCCCTTAGGCCTTAGTCCTTCTCATATTTAACCCAGCTATGAATATATTATGTTACTCTACACTCTAAAGACTCACCTATTAAAGAGAAAACTCTGTAGGGCCAAAAAAAATACTTATGACATAATTTTTTGTATGTTGTGTGTGTGTGATTTTTTATTGCAATGAATGGCGAGACAAGCAAGCCGTTCGCCTGATGATAAGCGATACGACCGCTCATAAACAGTAGCAACATTCCACTGTGCTCGCCATCCTGAGACATAAGATGTTAAGTCTCAATATGCCCAGTAGTTTCTCTGGCTACAATGTCCTTCAATCCGAAACACAACAGTGCATTAACACTGTTGTTTCACGGGAGAAATAGACATTGCGGTGGTACCTACCCAGTTGGCCTCTCACATATGAGAGACCTACCACCAGTAGATTACGCTGAATTACGACATTAATCAGCTCAGTTAAATACAACATTTCATCCGCTTAGTGCTATTTTTCAGAAATTAACGCCATTTACAATTTTCACACGAATAACTTCAACCATTTCTATTTTGCATATAATTCTTCAGTGCGTGGTGGCCTGTTGGTAAACGGACTAGACGCGACTACCAACATGTTCACGGTGGTCGCGGGTTCGAATCCCAGGGCACACCTCTGACTTTTCGGAGTCATGTGTGTATTGATAGTCAATCACCACGCACTAAAACGGTGAAGGAAAACATCGTGAGGAAACCTGCATACCATAGCGATTCATAAGAATTTCTACGGTATGTAAGTCCGCCAACCCGCACTAGGCCAGCGTGGTGGACTATATGGCCTAACCATTCTCAATCGTACTCTCGATTGTAGAGTAGGCCCGTGCCCTGCAGTGGGACGTATATGGGCTGATACAGATATAATTCTTCAACCCTTTAGGACCAAATTTAAGAAAACTTGCAGTTGCAACCAACATATAGCTATTAGCAGCGAAAGCAATCGATGAATATGGAAAATTTGAAATATTTAAAAACGCTTTCACTGATTTATCTTATGGAGATTGGTGGAGCTGCCACCAAAATCGACTTAGTAAACTTCAAACGATTTCTTCAAGATCTTTCTTATAGTGTGATAATGATTTTAGCCTTTGCAAGAGGCTGTCCAGCCCTCAAGCCCGCCACTGCAATTCCTTTAATTACCCCGAGCATAGAAGCTCAGTACGTAGTTGGAAAACTACAGATCCGGGGCCCTACTAAATTCATCCGAAACGAAGTTCGAAACTTCGGATGATCGAAGTTTATATACGATACGAATGTACCTACATATACTTATGGTCGTTATTGACTTATAGTCGTAACCATACACTTATGGTTACGATGTACATTGTACTGTTATACAAATTCGAACTTTTACAGAGTGGATACATTTGTATCGTATAAAAAACTTCGATCGTCCGAAGTTTCGAACTTCGTTTCGTATGCATACAGTAGGGTCCCCGATCACATTTTGTTTTCAATGTCAATATATTCAATATAATATAATAGTCAAATTTTAATGAGCCTCAGAATATCCTTTATACTCATTAATAATGAGAATTTGAAACCATTGGTTTAACGTTAATGACTGTAAGAAATTTGTATTGTCTGTCACAACATGTAAAGTAAGGTTCACTGACTGCAATAAATCATTATACTTCCACAAAAACAAAACAATTATAATCGTTTTAATAAACATTATTTCCGACTGATTTACAGTTTGCAATATTAAATATGTAATCGAACGTATCCATTGCGCATGCATTAATAAAATTAAACCAAGCAAGTATTTAGATGTAAATTATAGGAAGTATTAGTTACGTAAAGTGATAGAACATAATGTATCCCTCTTAGTATATGTAATATCTATAAGCACACACATGACACAACACAAGCTTTTGGTTTGTGGTTAGTCTCGGTGATATCGCTAAATAAGTTAACAGAAAACTGTAACTTTCTTAAACGTACATCTATACATATAATACTAGTGGTCTGGCCCGGCTCCGCCCGAGTGCATATACAGCTTTTAAAATGGTGGCCAAAATGTTCAATTTCTTATATCATGTGGTAACTTGGCAACTTCAAAATCCCAACCTACCTTCACACCAGTCTTTTTCTTCTCAGTCAAGAACTCTTGGCAGAGTGGTCGTGGTTGCATAGATGCTGATACAGAGTAACTACGGAACATATTGGGACTTAACATCTTATGTCTCAGCAGGCGAGCGCAGTGGAATTTTGCTACTGTTTATGAGCAGTCGTATCGCTTACCATCAGGCGAACGGCTTGCTCGACTCGCCATTCATTGCAATAAAAAAAAAACATGGAATGTAGCCTACGTCATCCGTCCTCTTTTCAATGGTTGTAGAGCTACAGAGGCTTCTTCACTTTATGCGGCTTGTGGCACTCCGTGTGCCCTCTATCATGGAGGATTGTGTCGATGTCCTAATTAGGTCAGTCCAGCGAATGGACGATCCTTCACATTGGTGCTGATAAAAAATTTGAAACTATGCCTATATTGAAACTGATATTTGATAAATTGCTTACAAATGAAGCCACATGAATTATTAAACAGATTTGTAACTTTAAACAAACAAATTTTCTTTTTTTATCCCTGTCTATTATTACATATTTACCACAGATAAAAAATTTCGGCTTTTCTTATTGATAGTTATATAGGAAAATTACTGTATCAGCCCATTTACGTCCCACTGCAAAGCACGGGCCTCCTCTAAAAATGAGATTACGATAGAGAGTGGTTAGGCCATTTAGTCCACCGCAACGGCCTTATGCGTGTCGGCAGACTTTCTATACCATAGAAATTCATACAAAACTCTATGGTATGGTATACAGGTTTCTTCACGATGTTTTTCTTCTAAGTTATAGAGTGTGGTGATTGACTATTTTTAAACACATGACTGCGACAAGTCAGAGGTGTGCCCTGGGATTCGAACCCGTGACCACCTTGAATATAACTCATTTATAGGTACGAACCGAACGGTACGTTTCCAGCGTTCTTTCCTACGCGCAAGTGTAAGAACTGGAATGAACTTCCTGCATCGGTGTTTCCTCAGCGCTATGACCTGTCCTTCTTCAAACGAGTCTTAAAACGAGCACTCCCCTTAATTCAGGCAGCGACTTTGCTATGCTGTCCCCCTGGCACTGCGGACGTCCATGAGCAGCGGTAGTCCCTTACCATCAGGCGGGCCGCTAGTGCGCCTATAAAGGCAATAATAAACCAATAAATATCACCCAACAGTCACATACATAGTCCTGACCCCACACTAATCAGGAATATGAGAGACTTTTCGCTGAAATAAATATTGGGCCGAACAAACATTTCTCTCGGTGGGATCGAACCCGCGGTCTCTCGTTTCACAGGCGGTGTCTAATTACCAGCGCCACGGAAGCTGCAAATAAAAAAAAGGTAACAAGAATCCACTACAGTCCTTTAATAAAATAGCGTATTGAGCACTTAGATTGAGCATGCCTTACATACCCCTAAAAATTTCACAAGTTACGAAATAATTAAGATACAAACACAGAAGGAAATGATGTGTCATTGGCGGTATAATGAATTATGAATTATTATTATTAGCATATAATTATGTGAAACTGATGCTCGAAGGCCACACTCCGGAACCGAAGGAAACGTTGAATTAGAATGAAGAGCAGATATCCTTTAGTTTGCACTGTAATTACACAATTATAGGAAGTTCCCTACAGTTTCGATGATCGCTATGAAATCACAATCAAAGTTTAACTGCATTGGCTAAATTTTCCCCTTATTTGTTAGAGCAATTTATAAGTAATTAAAATTGGCGGAGTGATTTAGCGGTTGGCTCTGTATTGAGTGATGGGTGTGGCTTCGATTTCCGCAATTTTCCGTAAATATTTTCAGGCCTGCAGATAGCTTTGTGTAAATCGAACATAATATATTTAATGTGGGATAGTGTTTGAAAATATCTATTCTATGAGCGTTTATATCTAAAAAATTACAAGGCGAAAATTATACGGTAATTTACTAAAATTGAATAAAAAAAAGAATTATAACTTCATATCACGATATAAGATGAAACAAATCCTAATTAGGTATGCCTTTATTTTTAGGATAGTTTCTCCCTTTTATTATTATGGAAATTAATCTAGAAATACCTGCTATCTCATTAGAAAAATCATAGGGAAAGAATACCATGAATTTATAGTAATTCTACTTAACTTCAATTCTTGTATTCAAAGGGGATCTAGTTTATTCCCTTATGTTATTTTGAAGGGGTTTGGATGGCAGAAAGTGAGCGCTGAAGAAGTTTCATCCAGGACGCTCTACCAATCTCATCAGAGCGCCGTTTGTTATAAATCAGCATCTGGTCATGTTCAACATCCACCGATATGCTATGAAGCACAAACTAAACTGTAAAGGGTTTTGCTGCAACTTACCCGTGGGCTGTAGTACGCGTCAACAATAGTTGTAAGTTGTGAGTAGTGTTGTGTGGACACTGGTCGGTCAGTAATGAAACGTCCCGCGCACTCAGCGGTCGTGTGCTCGGCGCGGGCGCGCGACTGTCGCCAGCGCAGCATCGTCAGCAGTGACAACACTGCCAGCAGTGACAGCATTGTCAGCAGTGGCAACCTCGTCAGCAGTGGCAGCATTGTCAGCAGCATGTCACCCCGCGTCGCTTGCAGGTGGGTTCGACACGCGTGGTTTACTACAAACCACTTTATTATGCTGTTTGTGTTGCGATAACTGTTTTTCAGCCGGTATGAGCTGAAATAGGCTCTACATTTGGCAATAGACATTTGTAATATTACGGCATTTAACATTTCTAGAAATTTTAAGTAAATACAGTCGTGAGTAAACATAATATACATGTCTCGAACATAATAACCATTTTTTTGCTACCGATAAATGTAAATACATATATCGAACGGTTCCAATTGAAACTGCCCTAGTTCATTCGTTTTAATTACTCCGCGATTGCAAAAGCTTGTAATTACAAATACTTGTATTAGGCAGTTATTTTTCTTATTGAAAGGAAACTTAAGTGTGTCAACAAGTTAACTCGGCTACCGAACCTGCCTAAATTATCTAATTCTATAAATACAAGTTTGTTATTTTTCAAGTTAATGTAACTAAAATTTTCGTAATACATCGCGATATGAAAGCGAGTTATGAGTTTGTAAATGATTGACGCAGAATATTCGTGTTCTATTGTGCAGTAAATCATTGTATCACGGCGTTTTAACATAACAAGCCGAACTTTCTCGCTTGGCGCCGGAATTTACTAAAAGTTCTCATTATTGTTGGTTAACGTTAGTTCCGACCTTTCCCCTCTCTAATTAATATATTATTCAAGTTTTATGTAATTATTGTTTTTATGTTGCAAACGCATAGGCAATATACGGAAGAAGTCTTTATGGCTTTATTTTATTCGTAGACAATTTTAAAACCTATTTTAAACATTTAATGTTTTGCTTTCTTCGCACAAAGTTAAGTAAAAAGTCATTTGAAAGAGACAAAAAAATCGTAACTAAAATAGGTTATAAAATAGTCTATGAATATAGTCATAGAAATGTCGATGTTCTGAAATATTTTTTATACCTACTCGTAGACTAGTTTTCGCGAAATTTCTATGTTTAAATTGAAGGCAAAATGCAAAAATATCACAAGAACCGTTAAATACATTATAGACATGCTACATAGACTGTAACAACCATTCAGTGGGTCATTGCTTATACTTAAACACGAAAAACAATCAAAACATGAATGACGAAACAAAGCCAACAAAACGTGAACACTGATGACAGCATGTGCAGCATGTGTTTATAGTTATATCAATACTGAGAGAGTAAGTAGTAAACAATAACACGAGTTGTAGATGTGGATCGCCAAAACGTATTCTGTATGTATCTGTATCAGCTCATATACGTCCCACTGCAGTGCACGGGCCTCCTCTACAATCGAGAGTACGATTGAGAGTAGTTAGGCCATTTAGTCCTTGCAGGTTGATGGACTCTACTACATATCTACCATAGAAATTCTTATAAATGTTGATGCTTTCTTTCACCTTTTTATTGCCAATAGGTATTATCCAACATAATAATATATAATATACACACCCAACAGTTACATACGTAGTCCAAGCGCCGTTGGTACCAGCTACGAGAAACTTTCGGTCTAACTAACACCCCGAGATACACACTTGTGGGCCTCACAAACATTTGTTTCGGTGCGGGAATCAAAGCCGCGTCCTCTCGTTTTTATAAAACCACCTGCGCCACGGAGGCTATACATACATATTATTCGCCCAAAAGTTCGAACTCCATAGTCGATCATAATGAGAGATAGATAGACGAACACGAACACAAACGCTCTATTATATTCGATGGGATTTTTGTCATACAAGCTGCCCTGGCATATCTCCAATTGGTCGTTTTTTTTTTGTGGAAAAGTATTACGAGTATCTGAAATGGCTTAAAAACTGCCCTTCGTAAGTAGTAGGTTTGACCGTTTAATGCGCTCATTAAGCCAAAGCTAAAAGTGGCGGATATCCAGCATGCCTCTAGATTGGGCCAACACGAAAACAAACTAATAATGTTATTACCAGCGGTATCTAATGCATTATAACTACTGCGTTAATTGGGGATTGAAATGGCTGTAGTTAGTTTATTACACGCCTTATATTAGCTTCACTAATTCTATGTTTGTTTGTAACCGACTCCTTTGGGCGCGATTTTGACCCACATAAACCGGTCAGATTTCATTCAAACTTTACAGATTTATAGGGGACCAATGGCAATACAATAATTTCAAAATTTTCCAGGTAGTTCAGTATTTTTTTATAACCATATGAATGGGTAATGTACGCGCAGCTATCTTTCTTTGATAAAATAGCCGTAGATAGATGTTTTAGTCAAGACAATTAAATTATGAACTCAGCCACAGGAAGTCCACTGCTGAACATAGGCCTCCCTCATCGACCTGTTGGAAGCGGCCTGCATTCAGCGACTTCCTGCAAACTTAGCCAGGTCGTCTGTCCACCTTGTAGGCGGGCGTCCGACATTTCGCTTGCCTGTACGTGGCCTCCACTCTAGAACCTTTCGGCCCCAACGGCCATCGGTTCTGCGAGCTATGTGCCCGGCCCACTGCCTCTTCAACTTGCTAATCCTTTGAGCTATGTCGGTAACCTTTGTTCTCCTACGGATCTCATCATTTCTGAGTCGATCTTGTAGGGAAATACCGAGCATAGCCCTCCCCATAGCGCGTTGAGTGACTTTGAGCCTTCTAATGAGGCCCACAGTGAGAGACCACGTCTCGCTGCCGTATGTCATCACTGGTAACACACAACTATGGAAGATTTTCGATTTTAGGCACTGAGGTATTTTGGACAAGAAGACGTCGCGAAGAAGACAATTAGATAATAGTTAAAAAAACTAAAAATACACGATTATCAATTAATTTTACTATTTTAGTTGGGTGTTTGGTGAAGTGCGTGGTGGCCTGTTGGTAAATGGACTAGACGCGACTGCCAATATGTTCACGGTGGTCGCGGGTTCGAATCCCAGGGCACACCTCTGACTTTTCGGAGTCATGTGTGTATTGATAGTCAATCACCACGCACTAAAACGGTGAAGGAAAACATCGTGAGGAAACCTGCATACCATAGCGATTTATAAAATTTCTATGGTATGTAAGTCCGCCAACCCGCACTAGGCCAGCGTGGTGGACTATATGGCCTAACCACTCTCAATCGCACTCTCGATTGTAGAGGAGGCCAGTGCCCTGCAGTGGGACGTATATGGGCTGATACAGATGGGTGTTTTATTAAAGCGTTTATTTTTAGTATTTTAAACTATTATTTATTTTATGTTTCGGATATACTTTTAGCAATTTTAAACACAGTTCCACAGAATTATTCCAAAGTATTCGAATAACAATGTCAGACAATTAGTCAACAAATAAAAGAACGTAAAAATTTTGACGCAAGTCTATGGTAATGAATGTTTCTTAACCCATTCAATGCGGCAACAAATTTTGCTCTCGCTACCCAGATGCGGCATACTTATTAACGCAAACGCCGATCGGCGTGAGCCGCCCCTGAGAGATAAAAAATATAAAACGCCGATCGGCGTTTTCAGCACTTCGTTATGAATTTCGATGGATTCATTTCGAATTCATGAGATTTTTTCAGTAGTACGCTATAGTTGTTGCAATAACGACTGTTGTTAGCAAGGAGCAGAATTAATTTAATTACTTTAACCAGTTTTATATAAGATTCGTGAAGATTTGGTGATAGAAATTTCAGAAAAGGAATATCTGCAGTTTTTGTAATAGATTATGGATTTAAATGGTAAATAAATTATCTTTATTTGATAAGTATTTCTATTGTGCTCTTACAAATTACAAACATCCTGTTAAAAGCATAAAAAAATATATTATTGATAACTTCGAATATTATCAGGGGTTGCAAACCATTTACTTTTTTAATTTCACAATAATTAAATGTCAATACATAGATAATGGATAGATACTTATTATTATTAAAATGATCAAATTTATTTAAATAAAATAAATTTATTTAAAAAAAAAAGTATCCTCAAATTATTGTTAATTGTCGGTGTTTCTCAATCTCATAAATATCTTCATAAATATTTTCTGTCAATCTTCTTGATAGAAAAAAAATACCTAACTGGGTAAAAGTACCTACTCAGGTATTCACACGCACGGAATAAAATACGAAACACAATTTGAATAATAATTTATTTATTGTGAAGAGGGCTAACATACTAGAACAATTAAGGTCAGTTTGATCTTCAAAAATCTGCTTTTATTGATTATGGTTTGGTTTTAGCAAGTATAACAAATAAACGTACGTTTTATGCATATTTTGTGGTAACAATTCTGATTACAATTGAATGTGAAAAGAATTGGCTACGGGAACTATTCCAATCTGCATATTCTAGATTGGTATGCCAACAAAACTCCAATGCCAAGAAAATGCCAAGAAAACTCAGGTGTGTGCGTTCACGTGCAAAAAATCCCCGTTCTCTCCCCTCCCCATTCTTCAGGGTACTCCCCTCTCAATGCGGAATGACCTAAGTATCCTTGGTGTGGATATCCGCTGTGATCTCAATCCAAGGGATCACATCGAGGGCGTAATATCTGCCACATCACGCAGGGTTGGGGTCCTGAACAGGGTGCGTCGGTTCTTGTCGCCCGGGCAGCTTTATCGCTTGTATAAAGCGCAGGTCCGGCCGGGTATGGAGTACTGTTTGCACCTCTGGGATGAATCCGCCCAGTACCTGCTCGATGCCTTGGATGAATTGCAGCGGCGGGCCATTCGCATTGTGAATGATGCAGACGTTACGAGCAACTTAGAGTCGCTACAACTCCGGAGGGATGTCGCCTCTCTAAGCGTGTTCTACCGCCTGTATCACGGGGAATGCTCTGAGGAATTGTTCAACTTGATCCCCTCCTCTCATTCTCCATTCCTTACCAGAACCACGCGTGCTGGCTTGCGAAGCCATAGCTTGTCGGTCCAAACCATCCCGGCGCGAACCAAACGGTTCTCTAATTCTTTTTTGTGCCGCATCGTCAGGCTGTGGAATTGTATGCCGTCTCACGTGTTCCCTCCTTCCTACAATCCTGGGTCCTTCCGCCGTAGTGTGAAGAGGCACCTTAGCAGGCCGGCATGGATACACTTCACTTACTTGGGAAATTAAACAATAACAGAAATAGACTGAAATAACGATTTCATTTAAAATAAATACCTTCGTCGCTAATTTTGCTCATCTTTTACAATTATTTAATTAATTTTATTCGCCACCAGTGAAAATTTGTTCGCGCTATTTTATTAAAGTGCGTTCTGAAACAGCATCCGTGATATTTATTTTTCAAATATTCAAACAATAAATAATTACAGGTTAAATATCAGTTTAACTACTATAATAAGTACTTACTTAGGTACTCGCATTTAAATACAATAATACATTTAAAATTTAATAAATTATATATAAAAAAATTACATTTTTTTAAAATATTTTTCAATTATTCGTTATTGCGCGTTTCCGAACGTGTTATTCTTTGAGGTCGAATTTCAAAATCGGAACTTCAAGATGGAATGTTTTTCACTCGCTTTTTTTAAGAGCTAGAAAGATACAGAGTGCAGTGCAGTCATGAGTGCCGTATGAGTGCAGTTCGAATGTTTCGAATTGTGTTTTTTTATTATTATTTAAATGAATGGCGAGACGAGCTTGCCGTTCGCCTGATGGTAAGAGATTCGGCCGCTTGTGAACAAATCCAAATAACACCTTAAATTACAAAGCAATGCATTCCACTGCGCTCGCCATCCTGAGACATAACATGTAAAGTCTCAATATGTCCAGTAGTTACTCTGGCTACAATGTCCTTCCTTCCGAAACACAATAATGCATTTCAACTGCTGTTTGGCGGGAGAAAAGACATTGCGGTGGTACCCACCCAGGCTGCCTCTCACATATGAGAGACCTACCACCAGTTATTCATTGTTGTGTTTAATTCTGGACTGAAAAAATAATAATTAAAAAGTTACTTTGTGTCACGCAGTGAGCAAAATCGCATTTTGTTAATATAGTAGGTGAACTAAACACTGATAAAGCTACTTATCTTTTAATTAAAATACAATAGTCGTAATAATCTATAGACACTTACCTAATTCTCAATTTGTGTGCCTGATAACGTATGATGCACTCAATCCATCTTTCAAAATACCCAAAGTCGTCGTCTAAGCAAAATCACAGGATCCGGGAGCAAAGCAAGGGTCGTCGAAAAATCACATAGAAAATTTAGAGAACGTCTGTTTACCGTCAATGGTGTCAAACAATGCAATTAATCAGACGTTACCTGCGCCCGTGCGCATACAAAATAAAAGGTGTGTTGTGATTGGTTTCTTTGCAGTAATATGAGTATTATTATATATAACTTCGTTTACGAGTAGTAGATTTTAAGTAAAACATAACGAAGAAGTTTTGGCTATTTGAAAATAATAATATGAATAAATAAATATAATATTGATGTTTTTATAACCAATAGTTGTGAATCCCTGAAAAACGCCGATTGGCGTTTGCCGCACCTGAGTAAGAAAACTCAACTTTTCTAGAACTGAAATATCCAGAAACTATTTGTACCAGGCTTTTCCCTGATAAATTATAAACACATTGGTCTATATTTTATAATTAAAACTTCCAATTTGGGAAAAATATAAAACAACTCTACATTACGCCGATCGGCGTTGTCAGCATCTGAGTAAGAAAAAATAATACGCCGATCGGCGTGCGCCGCATTGAATGGGTTAATTCCTACTTATTAAGTACATATAGAGCGTAATGCATCAAAACAAACTATACGCAACGTCGAGATGTTACAGCAATATGCAAATCCGTTGTAATTCACGCACGGACGCAGCTTAGAACGTAAAACTTCGTTTGAATTGCGGTTTTAAGCAATTTATTAAGGTTTCTTAGATTTACGCGAATGTTACACATTGAAATAAGACTATTATTTCTATTCATGGGGATTTCAAAAAATGTAAAAATTAAACTAAATCCGCGATAAAATCCGTAAATAATAGTCTTATTTCAATTTATTAAGTTTAATCGTCCACACACACAGGTTACCTTTGTCTTTGCTTATAAAAGAGACAGCGGATGCTTATTTTAGGAATGAATGGCGAGACGAGAATGCCATTAGCCTGATGGTCAGCTGTACGACCGCTCAGGGACAGTAGCAAACCAAACAACACCTATTACTTACTTCATGATTCATTTCGTTGCGGGTTAAAGACAAGTTGCACATTGCCAGAGACTCGCCGAGCTTCAATGCTCAGTGTTATGAAAATGCGTGCCAGTTTTGGTCCTGACTTAGAGAATTGAGTTGCAGTGGCGGGTGTGAGAGGGTGACACTCTCCAGAAAAACCAAACAATATCTGAAATTACAAAGGAAAGCTTGGCATTCCACTGCGCTCGCCATCATGAGACAATATGCTAAATATTCATGTGTCAAGTACTGCATTTACATTGCTGTTTGGCGGGAGAAATAGACTTTGTGGTGACACCTAATCCGGCGCCTCTTACATATAAGAATACCAGTAAAACTGTATATCTTACTAAATATCTAATAATAATCTCTACGATTGAGAGGGGCAAGACTCTAATACTACAAATGACAGCTTGGTTGTTTAGTTTCATCATCAGCCTATTCGCGTCCACTGCTGGACATAGGCCTCTCCTATGGCACGCCCCTGGGCTCGATCTTCAGCCCAACGTCTCCAACCGCTGCCAGCCATTCTTCGGATATCATCACTCCACCTCGTCGGAGGGCGTCCTACACTACGCTTACCGAGGCGCGGTCTCCACTCGAGAACACGTCTTCCCCAATGGTTGTCGGTTCTCCGACAAATGTGACCAGCCCACTGCCACTTCAACTTGCTGATACGCTGGGCTATGTCGGTCACCTTGGTTCTCTGTCGGATAACCTCATTCCTGATTCTATCCTTCAGGGAAACACCGAGCATAGCCCGCTCCATTGCTCGTTGAGCGACTTTGAATTGGTGAACCAGTCCCACCGTCAGTGTCCACGTCTCGGCACCGTATGTCAGTACGGGTAGGACGCACTCGTTGAAGACTTTCGTCTTCAGGCTTTGCGGTATTGGCGACGAGAAGACCCGACGAAGTTTCCCAAATGCTGCCCAGCCCAGCTGGATTCTTCTTCGAGCCTCACTCTCAAAGTTGTTTCTACCTAATTGCAGTTTCTGCCCGAGGTAGATATATTCCGAAACAACCTCAAGAGGAGCTCCGTGCACAACGATCGTTTAGTTTAAGTTAATGAATTTCACTTATCTATGCAAGTGTCATGGAGACCTGTCATTTACGTAAATTTCCTCACGTTGTTTGCTTTCACCGTCAAAACAAGCATTAATTGACTATAATTACACACGTAAGTTTTGTTAGACGTGCAAGGCTTGAACCCACGACCTTTGTCTCGGTAGGTCGGTTCGCCCCCAGAGAGGCTATTGCTCGTCTTATATGACTGTATGCTATAATGACCTGAACATTGTCGTCGTTTTGTACAACTCATTACTATAATTACAACAATCCTTTCATGCTTCGTTGTCCACGTTAGTATGTCATCGCCGGTGTTGCTAAACTAAATTTTAAAATAATAGTTTGTTAGATTTAAACGAATGTTACACATTGTAATAGAATTCATTAATTCGGAATTCATAGCAAATTTGGCTTAATTTTACGGCGGACCGTGTTGGGTCTTCCTCCATGGCATTAGGTATCGCTGACTAACTGTAATCAGTAATGCTTATATATTATTATTTATTAGTAATAGGTATAAGTTACAAAAATAAAAAAAATACAACCAAATCCGCAATAAAATCAGTTAATATTAGCTTTATTTCGATAGATTTTAATATGTAAATCATCAAAGGTGATAGCAGAGAATTCTATTCGGTCCATTATGGGTTATAAGCCTTCATAATAAATGATAATGATGACCTCGATACTGGTTAAAAAAGGGGTTTGAGTCTCAATCTGCAAATTTGATTATAATATTCAAATTGATCTCCGACCAATTAATTATTCAATATCTTTTATTAAATTAGAAGTCAGGGTTAGTTTAAGAGTGCAACAGAGTCCTCATTCGAAGGATGCTTGTTTTAAGCCACTGCATATATTTCCGAAATTTCAAAATATTGTTTACTCGCAATAATAGTCAACTATCTGAGATGAACTAGGTGAGTGAACTAACTAACTATCTACTATAACTCACTAACTATAATGAGGAAACACAGCTAAGAGTTCATTACAATAATTTCAAAGGTATGCGTAGCCTATAAATCCTTATTAACCTTATTAGAGCAGGCCTTAACATCAGCTTAACCCTATTATCGAATGAGTTCAAATCAAGTGCCGAGTCACAAGTTCATGCTTCAACGTTCATCAAAATTATGTCGCTTTGATCCTTTTTAAGGCTGCTTGGGTAGGTAACCGCAATGTCTATTTCTCCCGTCAAACAGCACTGTAAATGCACTGTTGTGTTTCGGATTGAAGGATACTGTAGCCAGAGTAATGACTGGACATATTGAGACTTAACATCTTATGCCTCAGGATGGCGAGTGCAGTGAAATGCCAAGCATTGCTTTGTAATTAAAGGTGTTATTTGGTTTTGCTACTGTTCATGAGATGTCGTATCGCTTACTATTAGGCGAACGAAATGCTCGTCTAGCGATTGAGTGCAATAAAAAATAAAATACGGACGGTTTGGGGAAGAAGTGACTTAGTTTCTCCGGCAACGCTCATTTACTAATCAAAAGCAATCGACCGACACAAAAAGGTTGTAAATACAGCAGTTATAACATTTTAATTATACCAATACAGTTTCTATTAAATTGCGTATTTTCGTACATTGCGTGATCGCTGCTCATATCAAGGCTTACAAAATTTCTCCGAGTTATGTGGAGTTATTTAAGAATTATGCAAATTGATTCCACTGCGACCTTCAACTAATGTATGGGGATTCACCCATTTGTTTTAATTACTAAAGTCTTTATGTTACAAAATAAAAGTTTTTTAAACGATCGATAAAATTTCCAACATTATGGGGAATAATTATTGTTCGAATAAAATAAATTGTGTAATTTGCATTGACCTTTCATATTTATTTATTTTAATAGCACACATGACACGACCTAGTAAACTTTTGGTGAGAAACAATCACTACTGCGTTTAACATCAGCAACGTTTGTTGGTTTAAAGATGAGTTGTTGTTTACCGATAATTGGGTATAAAAGACATACGAAGAGAGTTTGTCGCGGCGAGAATCATCATCACTGACGCTAATATCGCATGACATAACTGTTATAAGATTATATTATTTGATAAATGTTTACATTGTGATTTTTTTCTACATTCTTACGATATTCACATCTTTGAGGCGAGAAACTCACTTCGTGCATATGGGGTTAAGATTAAATAAATTTTCCCTCTTCATTTTTCTGAATCTCATTGACCGAACGAAACGTAACGATTTTTAGAAATGGCAAATTTATATGAGCCATCGAACCTTCTAGGAACCTTCGACCCCCGTTTCCATTGCAACTGTCATTCACATCAGACATGATTAACATATTATGTCATATAAGTAATAGTAACCGACATGTGACAGTCATTCTAGTTAATTGTAGGCCAAAGCACGTCAAACTCCCCGTGCGTATTGCATTTGAATCCATCACGTACGGAACGAATAACGTAAAAATGTAAAGTAGAGAGAGCTTGTCCATGCATATTTTGCTTGATAGATGAAATTGAGTTATATAAAGACGGACCGGTTGTTGTTTATATGTAACAAAACATTAAAAGGGGATCATTGCGCTGGTGTGTGGTGGTCGCTGGATTATGTCACGTGTCACAGTGCATTAACATACAAACATTGATTTTGATTAGTCTACTTTTGTTTGTTCTCGTTAGGCTAGACTAGGCATGATATTGAGGTCAAAGTCTCATGAGATTTTGGTTTAATGAAAATATTAACTTAAGTATGTTTTTTTTAAGAAATATGACGAATATGGCGTAGTTTCAGTGATAATGTAAGCCAACTTAGTTTGTTTCGCTGACTCTTCTCAGTCCGGGCCCTTGGATCCGGTGGTAACATTAAATCGCTGCGCGTCGTTCACTCAGTCAATGATTAACGTAATAATGTGTTTTCTTAAATAACATATTTTTTCCCTTTCCATAAAATAGTAATAAATCTAATACACAATAAGACTACCGAAAACCAAATAATTAGTTAATAAATGACATAAATTTGTAAATATTATAGATATTAAATAATTAAGAGCTATTTACTTGCCTACGTGACCAATTAACTAATTTTATTACATTTCAATATAATAATGTACAAATTGACGTATTTATTATTTTAACACACAAGACTCATCATTCAACTGTATTTTTATAAATGTTATACTTCATTCATTTTTTCTCTTATTATTTGTTATTTGAAGTATATTTAATAATAATAACTCTTTTAAGTTCTTCAAGGTTTATTGTGCACTTTCAAAGCAAATTTATCATACGCCGGAAGCAGTTGTAGGTACACTTACAATATACCGGATTTAAACTCGGAAACAATGATGTGAAATGCCTGTCATTCTTCAACAGGTTGCATGTCAAAACATACTATTAATAATACTAAAAAGATAGATATATCCGTCCGTTACAAATCATGAATAGAAATAATCAATAACCACGATTATAGGTATTGCTCAACTTGTATAAAAAGCGAGCGTGCACACTTTTCATGTGCCAATGGAAACGCGTGGGGTTGCGTTTGTTTCGTGTGTACGGTAGTTAACGCATCCTCAGTACCACGGGCATGCACTCGCAATACTACTAACTACGTAATGTAGTAGGAATTAAAAAAAAAATACACTTATCTGGACGTACAAGGCTTAATTAATGACCGTTGTATAACGCGCTATATTGTTTCGCCTGTCATTTCGCGCACATTAAAATTCTTCAGGTTTAGTGATCTGTTGCAATGAAAATTAACACATATTTTAAGGAAAAGTATACAATAGTTTAAAAATCAAATGACGACCTAGTTGAGTAGGAAATTAATAACCGTGTCAGAGGTCGCGGATTTAATGCCAGGTCACACAGAAACCACTAGCTTTTGGAAGTTAATTTTGATACCTACCTATTAATATCTAGTTTTGTAACTCTCTTTGCTAATTTAGTTTTAAGTTAGGATCATCTGACGCAATATCTAAATACTAATTTAAAAAAGAAAGCCATATAACCGGTTATCATTTGAGGCTATGGAATTCTGACATGATCGTAAAAAAACATCAGTGCGTACTCCATTTTATACGCATAGACAAGTGTTATTACACATAACAATTTCAATCGGGACAGACAATCGATTAATTACATTGTTATCTAAACATTGTGATACAGCTTATATAATATATTAAACACTTGCGGTGGTGCTTGTTTAATAATATATCCATTGTGCGCCGCTGTACGTTACCCAAATGATCGCCATTTCACAACTTATTTCTCGTGGTTTTACCCTCGTCATGATGACTATTATAACACCGATTATGGTCATGTAATAGGTTGCCAGACCGATTGATGCATGTCATATACAGTAGGCTTTCTCCTGCAATTGTTGTGGGTTCGATTCTCGAATAAATGTTTGTCTCTCCGCTTGATATTCTGTGGCTTCTAGAGAGGTACTTGAATGCCGAAAGATGAATATGTGCAGGCACAATAATGCAGGTATATTCTATAGGAGCTATTATGCTCTTCGCGCCTTAAGGGGCCTATATGCAGGAAGGTAATTCTTCCCATTGATAAAGCTGTAAAAATGCGATTGTATTAAATTCGACGTTATTTTTTGACAGCCTCCGTGGCGCAGTTGGTTGGACGCCGCCTGTGAAACGAGTGGCCGCGGGTTCGATCCCCGCACCGAGAGAAATGTTTGTGCGGCCCACAAATATTTCTTCCGGGTCTGGGTGTTTGTGAGACCGAAAAGTCTCTCGTAGTTCCTGATACCCACGACACAAGACTCGATCTTACTGTGGGGTTAGAACTATGTATGTGACTGTTGGGTGTTATTTATTTATTATTTTAAAGTTTCGTATAATATAGGGAAATACGTTACATTTTTTAATTTCTGATAAATTTATAAATTTAGTTCCTACAAAATATTAATGAATAACCTGTTTAATAGGAATTTGACGTTATTATTTTTTTAATAATGATTCTGTTTAAAATATGGCGCTAAAAGATTCATTATTTTTTTCAGATCCATCGCGATTTCTTTGACAATTGTAATTCTACTGATTGCATCGCCAGCAAATGGATTTACAATACATCGAAATCAGGAGAGTACTGAGACGGAGGCAGCGGCGGATCTTGCCGTAGCGGAAAGCACCTTGCTAGAAGTTAAAAACGATCTAAACAGACCCAATGATATCAAAGCTTCCAAAATAAGTAAACACGAAGGCTCAGAAAAAACACAAACAACGGACAGCTTTAAAACTAAAATTACAACTGATGATAGTAATACTAAATTTAAACAAACTGACAAAGGAGAAAAATCTCGAGAAACAACTTTTAAACATATGCCGGAAATTACAACGCATTATTCAAAAGGAAATCCTAATATACACATAACTATATTAGATTTTAAAACATCTTCTGACGTCCTAATGGGTGATGTAAGTAACGAAAGTGGAAGTAAGACATTGGAATCAACTAAAAATCCAGAAGTCAGTACATCGGTGTTAAACTCAGCTGAGCTAAACAAAATCATTTCAACGATACCCTCGAAAGATATCACAAAAACAGATAGTTCCTATACAACCACTCAACTGACTTCAGTAAGTACTAGAAATAATGCAAATAACCGGGAAAACGATGAGCTGACGACTGCATTTGTCAACAGTGATTATAATTCCCAAGGAACCACTATTTTCAGTAACTATAACCTTGGCGCCGAAGTAAACACCCTGCAAGATAGTACGTCTTTAGATGACACAAGCTACAATATCGAGAATGATACGATATCCAATCAAACATTTTTGAGCGATGTAAGCACAAACCCAAATAAACTTGAACAAAATTCCTCCAATGTAACTAATGCCTCTACAGAGACAACGACAAATATATCTGAAGATGAAATCAAATCCACACTAGATATTGCACTAACAACAGCAATAGCCACCGAAGAGCTCACAAAAACTATAAACGAATTGAGCACAACAATAGATAATACGTCAGGTATTATTGATTTAATTCCAGTAATGAATTCTGAATCTAATGTTACGACTGAAACAAACATTCCATCTGAAAACAATACAAATGTAAAAAATAGTTTCATAACTACCGACCAACCAATTATTACGACTACCGAACCTTCTTGGAGGAAATATACAATAATCGAAAGAAAACGGGTGACGACACCTGAACTAACAACATTTACGGGTATGGATGAGGTACCTAAAGCGGAAACTGCACCAACTCGCATAAGTCTTGAGGAAGCTTTAGCTGTCACGCCCATAGCATCCTTAGAAAGACTGAGAGAAGACCTAATTGCTAATAGAAATAAGCTTGCAGCTATTCAAGAGTTGTCTCATTCAACAAAGCTGACATCTACTTCAGAGTTAAAATCTACACCCGTTGTTTCGACATTGAAACTAAAAGAAGCGAAGGTAGGAATGGTATCTTCGATGCGCGCTGGATTTTTGGATTATTCCGGAAAGGCGTCAACATCTGAAATTTCGACTACAGAAGATACTGAAGCCACTAGCGTAACGTCGTATGGCAGAGAAGATGGAGGAACAGATAGATTGAATAATAAATACGTGGAGTCGCAAAGTCAACTGGTGAGTAATCTGACCAGAGTATTATTTTAAAAAAATAAAAATATATCTATTAAAAACAGAATTACAAATATTTTCACAGGGGTTCCCAAACTAAGCTAGGCTTGTATCTTGGGGTACCAATACAAACTTTAAACATGCAGAATTTGAAGCTACTATAAAAAATATTAAAAAAAAACAACATTTAAAATTTAATTATGGGGAGAGAAATCTGAATGAAAATGAAAATGAAATGAAAATGAACATGGAACATCCTCCATCACTCGCAACTTTGGGCTTGTTTGAGCGCAATCGTAATTGAAACTAAAATTGCATTTTGATCGCGGCAAATAAACCAGCATATATTTTAGATTTGTTATTCATGTATTATCCATTAATCTATCCATAAGCCAAAGGAAGTCCATTGCTGAAAATAGGCCTCCCCAATGATTTCCACTGTGACCTGTTGGAGGCAGCCTGCATCCAGGTCGTCTGACTACTTTGTGTGTGGACATCCTGCGCTGCGCTTTCCACTACGTGGCCACCATTCAAAACTTTTTCGGCCCTATCGGCCATCAGTTCTTACTAATCCACTGGGCATTGTCGGTTATTTTAGTTCTCCTACGGATCTCCTCATTTCTGTTTCGATCTCGTAGGGAAACCCCGAGCATAGCCCTCTCCATAGCTCGTTGAGTGACTTTGAGCTTCCTAATCGGTCCCATTGTGAGAGGACACGTCTCAGTGCCGTATATCATCACTGGCAACACACAACTATCGAAGACTTTCGATTCAAGGCACTGAGGTATTTTGGACAAAAAGACGTCGTATAGTTCCCGACCCACGAATTATATTTATTAATAAAAAAATATAGTACGATAATATTTACATACGTATGTTATTAAACATGCAATTTTAATTATTTCAGGCCGAGGATGCGATTAAGGAAGAGCTAATGAAGGAAGAAATGCTAAACGACAACTTAGCAAACGCTCACAAATATCGCGACGATCGAGCCGACACTGAGAGAGTCGAGCCACTTACTTCAGACGTAAGGAATGCTCAAGATTCTCAAACACACCAAACAGAAAATAAAACTGCCGCCGAAGATACTCTTATCGTACAGCCTATCTCACAAGAACAAGGTAAAAATCTTGATTTATATGCTGTTAGTCCCAACTACAAGCCAATGAAACGTATCGAAGTACAGCCGGCAAAGCCTTTCGTTAGAGATCCTGATGACAACAGCTGGAGAAATGAAAGCATCAGCTCGCTAGGGATTGTATTCAAGCCGAAGAATTCTTCTAAGTCGTTTACACAAGTATTAAAGAATAAGACGGAAAATGTGTTGAGTAGTTTGACAGATAGAGACAGTAAGAATGGTGTTCCAGATTTAAGGGAAAGATTAGAAAAGATAGCTGAAGTAAGGAAGTCAAAGAAGAAAAGGATAAATAAATTTGGTGATACTGTCTACACTGACTATGAAGAAACTAGTGGTTCTGGTGAAAGTTACACTACGCCGAAATCTAACACTATTTTATCAGAATCTCTATTCACAAAAATGATAACCACAACTCCCAGTGTCAATACCGAGCATGGTACTACGCACGGTCATAAAACGTCTGAGATGGCAGACAAAGATAAAAAGACACCTGAGACGATTACTACTCTCATAGCCGAAATATTAAAACAGAGTGATCCTGACACTTTGACCACACCAAAAGCTAAGAAGCTTTTCAATATTGCGGAATATTATGACACAACAGATGAATACGACGCTGATTATTTAACACTATCAAAAATTGATTTGAAGAAGTTTACAGTTCCAATTCAAGAAACCACAGTCTCGCCTCCGACAGAAAGTATTCCAGCAAAGCAGATGAGCCCGTACCCTCCGGATAGAAAACCCACTATTCAATACTTTCCACCACGCGTTGTCCCAAAGGTCAGCGTGCACGTGTACGATGATAATTTCAACCGTAAAGTTAACCAATACACTTTGAAAGAAACGCCCAAAACCTCTGCGGGCCCGACATATAAGCCAGTAACGTTAGAACCATCCCTACATGAAAAGGAGAGACATAAAGAAACTATTGTTAAGCCAAAAATGCCGCCTCCAGTCAGTTCTTTTAATATAAACAAAAATGTATACGTCTCCAGTGCACCGCCCCTACCAGAGCAACCCCAAGGATTTGTTGCGAACAACGGGGATTACAACAGAGCATCGTATGTCATCAAACACTACGGCGATTTCATCAACGAAGCAGCGAAGGATGACGACGACAGGAACTCGGACTATGTCGTGTTAACAGAACCACCCATTCGAGGCATTACCGTCGACGAACTAGCTAAATTACCCACCGCTAAACCGGTCACAATTGACGATGATTACGATTACGAAACCCAATTCCGTAAAGACATACTGAATAGGTTCGTAGAAAATTTCAACCAGAACAGTGAGCGGTTTAAAGTAGATTTCCCCGTTTTGTATAATAACAGTATAGTGCATAGGAAAGTTTATGATAATGGCAGAGGTGTGGCGTCGTCCAGTGCTTTTATGAAGAGATTATATAACGACGAAGCAACTAACAGGCCTAATTATCTCATAATGAAGAAATCGTGTGAACCTAATTGCGACAATATGACTGTAGAGCTGTCGCCCGCTTACGAACTGCATTATTATGTTCCCGATCAAGAGGAGAAAGAGATAATGGACCCGAGGGTCTCCGCAGCACAATATCGACTAAGACGATGAAACAAAGAGAATAATTTGAATAGACTCACGATTCGCTAGTGCTTCCCGGAAGTATTGATAGAATAAGAGTAGATAAGAAAGTGAAATTAGGCTGAACTAGTAAAACGATGGTAGATGTTGGTCTTCCAATAAGTTTTGCTCGCGATTGTGTGTGAGTTAATTTCTAAGTTAAATGTCATTTATTTATTTCTCTATTGTGTATCGATTTTTTATCCCACAAAAAATATATGGAAAGCAAGTAGACTCATTAAAATTCATAATATAATGTGAACAGCCCATATTATGTCATCTTATTTATAAGGCTCTCGCTTTTGTCTAATATAAGTAAGAGACTCATATTGCAAAACCTCTTTTTTTTCTGTTATTGTACATGTGCACGCCATAGATACATAAGATCAAATCAAAGAGAACAAATCTAGGTATGCAACTGCAATAATCAGGATTTTATTTGCGTTTAGCATGTTTGTGGTCGAATGTTTGACTTTTAACCATTACTTGCTTATGTGTCTCGCATGAGCACGTTCCTGTATTTGAATTATTTATATGTTTATGTTTATATTTTTACTTTTTTATAGAGAGAGACTTTTTAGGGAAGACATATGTACGGCATAATATTTTATACTATTCATAAACTAATTAACCTACTTTTAAATGCGTTTTCTTGCTTGTTCACATGTGTTTTAAGTTTTTTTGAGTTAATTCATTATATAATATTGTACTTGCCGCGAAATATTTGGAAATGAAAAAGTGTACTTATGTTGCCGTTGTACTTTTAGTCCTATTTATTTTTCACTTAACTACGGGCATAGGTTTTTATAATATAATCATATGTTTCAAACTTCCACTAATTTACTTTTATATCAAAAAAGTTTTTTTGCACATAAATTGAGCAAACATTATTGTTACATGTATCATTTAGATTGTTATTGTAAATTATAAATATGGATTGTTAAGTTTTAAATTTAACATAGGTTTAGAAATTACCACAAGCCAAAATAAGCACCACGTCTGTATGTTACTTTCACGTTCATTTCTTCAATAGAAATATGTTGCTTGTATGTATATAAATTGTAATATACAATAAAATAGCCAAAGACAAATCGTAAACAAAATGTATTGAAAATATAATAAAAACTGCCTGTATCGTAATCATTAGACGTTAGATATTTGCCGTAGATATAAAAAATGGACCATGTGCTAGTTATTCAAACTCGGACTTTTAAAATTGCCGTAGGTCTGACTGATATTGTAGCCAACAGATGTCTCTATCCAGAAATTATGTGTGATCACGACATTCCTTTGCAGAAGCGGTTAATTTATACGAGTTAATATAGCCCCTAAGTAAGAATTAGATGTTTAAGCATTCATAAAGTTAAATACTTTTGCCTTACCAACTTCATACGGAAAATTAGCAGAGTACAGCTTATTAAATAAGGGGAAAGGTTCTCGCTCCAAAATTACGATTATCGTAAGGATATAAGAGTTGTATCGTGTAAACATTTGCCCTTAACATTATAATACGTCAATCTTATAGAGAACATCGTATGTGATAATAGCATAATATGATTCTCGAAAACACTCTCCTTCTAAACGGGCTATAAGGCAAAACCTGTTTTGCAGTTAACATTGCTAATACAGAGTTGATATTTAGGGGAGCGAATGAATACAAGGAAAACGAAGATATAACTAGTCCATATTTTATGTCTACGATACTTACAATGTGCTATACTTGTGTATGACTGAAGAGTTTTATGTGATAACAATATATTGTTTTTGTAAGATTATATTGTATTATTTTTACAATTGCATATCCCTTATTATATGAAATAGATGGCGCAATACTTATGCTAAAGAAGCTGATAAAATTAAATTTCTATAAGAGAGTTAACGGTGCTATATTCAAATTAACACTAGCGTAGTAACACTACGCACCGTATGCAATACTGCAGTTTTAAAATACTAATGTTATTATACGGTGCACCCCGTACACAATAGGTAAGAAAGGAGAATCGATATCCCCATGTCTAGACATTTTTTTCTGCATTATTTTGACACTGTACTCGGGTTGAAACTTTATATGGCTGTAGTGCAAATTCACTTTTTTATATCCTACAAGCCTAGTATCAAATAATGTTTTACAACATTTTAATGTTGCCAATATAATTTAACGAAGTATTAATAGATGCATTAATTAGAAACCAATAAAAATGTTAGCTAAATTTGCCAAAACGTTGAGATTACGCATATTTATTACGCATAAATTATATTGTAAGCTTCAACGGAAAAGTTATTTAACGCTCGTAAAATGATTTTCTCTTTAATATTTATGATAGGCCACACATATTAAGCATATAATTAAGCACGTGAGCCATAATTTTATGAACATAATCAGTAATAATTCAAGTCAGAATATATCGCTGTATAAAAGAGAAACGCTAATCACAATTTCGGTTCTGTCATAATATAGAGCGGGTAATTACATATAAATCCACCCAACAGTCATATTCAGTCTTGACGCCCACACATGCATAGAATGCTTGTATCGTGTCTGTAAGAAATTGATTTTTCGGTCCCACAAACACCCGGACAGGGTATCGAGGTGGTTTCTCAGCCGGCGTAACTCTGAGGCAGTCTATTAATAAAAGTTGGTGGTTGTAAAAGGCGGGCGGTAGCCTATGATCGGGAAATAAGACGTGAGAATGTGTTGGAATATGATAATCACATTGTGGTGGTGGCAGTACTACAAATCACTTGGTTCCTTTCAAGTGATAGTTTTTGTGGCGCAGTTAGTTACACGCCGGTAAAACGTCAGGCCGCGAGTTCGATCCCCGCAGCGAGACAAAAACTTGTGTGATCCACAGTTCGGGTCTGGGTGCTTGTGAGACAGAAAAGTCTCTCGTAGTTTTTGATAGCCACGACACAAGACTCGATCTTAGCGTGGGATTAGTACTAAGTATGTGGGTACATACATAATGTGGGTGTTTTATTAAGTAGTTAATTTTGTACCGAACAACTACGAGTAATTTTATACACCGTTCTTGATAACTTAAAAAGGTATTTAAATAGATGGCTTACCTGATAATAGAATAACATTGCGCCAGTTGTTTCTGAATATCGGCTATTCCGGGATTTAGCCTTTTCGAATAGTTGTCTCGAACCACTCCCTTTACAGTTTGAGCAACACACTGTAAACTACTAATATTATATTTACATATCTGTACACACACCTAAATTGGTTTTAAATTAACTAAACTGAGAAAATCTATAACAATACAACTCCCGTCGAAATTTCAATGTGGGTAGTCAGATTTTATCGTTTTCTGATGCGCGGTTGTCATTTCAGTGTTGTCAAACTAAACATTCGTTCAAAAATGACTGATGTGAATTATATTAATATTTTTTAACTTATATTCATTTTAAAGTGTTTTGGTAATAATACAACTATGCTTCTAGCGATAGCTTTTCTAAATGTAAATACCATAGTATTTTTATGCCTGCAATAATAATCATAATGCAAACAGTTAATATAGGCATTTATTTAATCTGATGAATAAAAATATATTATTTTGCATTATATCGATAAAATATATATCTATATTTTTGGTATTCTATGAAGCAGTGTCAAATATTAGTTTTGATTTTTAATTATGTTGGAAAGGATAAAAATAAACAATTATCAAAAAAAACACAATACACTTTTTAAAATACAGATTTATTGACATTTTCATTTTAGAATAGTATGCAAACATCACTCGATCTGGCGACCGTTTGTAATGGGTTATACGTCATTTTGAGCGTAACGCCCGGTGCACACCACGCGAGTGCGCGGGAAATCGACTCGTGTGGACAACAACTTACACGAATATTAACCCATATTAATGATTTGTCATTCAAAATGTATGTATTGCGAATAATCACTGTACTGTCCCATTCCACTGTTCTATCCCGCAGCACTAGCGCCGCGTGCAAGCGGCTTAATCATAATAGTATATTACACATATCTAATACAATTACAGCTATACTTTACGCCGGTTACGTTCACAGGAAACAATCGAGTGCAAAATGCAGTTCTGGATCCAATAAATAAATCACATTACAATCTCATATCCACGAATATAAACACAAAACAAATTAAACAAAAATAATAAAAAGGAATAATGACAAAAAATTTCAATACATGAACACATTGTTCTTTGGATATAATTATACCAGAACACTGTTTGGGCAATATACATAAAGGTGTTAATGCGACGAATTAAATAATTCCTTGTTTTAATGTGTTCATTATGTAATGGGTTTTAAACTATAAATAAAATGAAACATGTGAAATAAAAAATCGTTCGCTAATTCTGACAATACCAGACTCGACATTTGTTAGCTCCATCTAGTGGAATAACAAATATATTGCTAATGGCAACTTCATACGTTACATAATCAGCTGTAAAATAATTTTAAATGTCACTTAGAACTCTACAGTGTATATTTTTAATGGGCAGAGTAAATATCGGATATTTTGAATTAATTTAAAAGTGCAAACAAGTAATAAATAAGTTAAAACATTGACTTACCATTAAAATTAAATATACATTATGTTGAAACATAAAAAGGTCATAATACTCGTAGTATAAAGCCATAAACACTTAACAAATTTAAGAGAAAAAAGTAAATCTACTATTCTAAGCAACATTTAAAATTGCGTCGATAGGAACTCAATATAATCGTGAACTCTCAAAAACTCGCCACTAACGCGTTTGTGCACAACTTAAAAACCTATTTGAATCATGCAAAAAATTGTCCGCGTTAGTTGAAGTCCCGTAAAATGTCTTGGGATGGTGGCAATACATATTTGAACTTGTGGGATGAAAGATGTCGTTTAATGCTATGTATTTCATATCAAAATATCAAAGAAAACGCTCTTGTCATATTAAGAAAAAAAAATCGGATTATTAACACGTCGTGCCACCATACCATAGACAAGGAGCGAAGTGTGGACGTATTTATGAAATGGATATGTAAACTAAAAATTAATATTAGTAATATAATAAAAAAAAACAAAAAAGATTAAATAATAAATAATGGACTGATATAGTGACGGTTACATACTTGGTATAGTTTATGTAATAGGTACATTATTTTTATATTTATTTAGGTAGTAATAATAGGTATTTTTTTATATAATAATAGTTTTAGACTAAAAGCGATTATTTACAAGAACACGCCGCTTTACTATATACCTGCCTCCCATGTTTGCGCCCCGTTTTGTCTGCATGGAACATCGATAAACGAATCCCAACACTATTGTAGTAGCCAGCATTAAATTGTGATAGGAAATGAATCATAAATCCTGAGTAATAAAGTCGATATTTCTAAAATTGATAAATTAAATAATGAAATGATTGCAGACAGGCCGGGGGAACATTCCACCACACATACATAACTAAGTCGTTACATTAGCCAGTCTTTCGTTTACACTACACTAGTCTAGTGCGCTAATATACCTACCTAGCCGCCTGGCGCCACCGCCATCATATCCGACACGTGTGACGTCATATCCGCCGTATCCGTCGTCATATCCGCTACCGGCGGGCGCCACGCACAACGTGTGTACCTCAGGCGTCGTCCTTCACGCTCACTGTGACTGTGAGTGTGACTTTGTGTCTGTGTGTCTGACTTGTTATTCGCGCCGTCACAATCAAATAATATAAAATAAATAACTAAAAAATAATTAATGACCATGCTGTTTTAGAGCGGAGTTAAAAGCTGATGCGATACATAATAATTTTAAGGATTTTACAAACTATTAAATCGAAATTTCTAGAAAAATAATGGAAAAGTATTAAAAGAACGTCTCTCAAATAAAACCAAACATGTACAGTGAATAAAATTAACGACGCGAACATTATGGTCATAAGCAAATGTCAAATTACATTTACATAAAATAAAGGTTATATACATTTTCATAACTGATGCGTTTAGTTATTCCATGCTGTAAAATGGCAAGCGAATTTAAATTAAAACGTTGAGTTGGAATTTAATATCTTCGGTGTAAACTTAAAAAAAGAACATTCATTATTGGCACCGTTGATTTTTGGCACCACTAGCATTAACCAAACTTTTTTTGACAGGTGACCGGAAACTTTGGACGCCATCTTGTTATTTCAACGTATTTTTATTTTTTGGTAGTAATATTATGGTTGGTAATTTAAAAGGCGCGTCGAAAGTTTCCGGTTATTTTGACGGCATCAGCACCAGAAATAAACGCACATACAGGAATAAGGTGCCTCGGCGGTGTCCGAAGTAATGTTTACATTTCCATTTTATACAATTAGCGTAATTTTATACAAACGACGTCCATATTCTAGCACCACTAGAGCGTTACGTATAGAAAAATGAAAGTTTCCGCTAACTTTTTGCTTATAAATGCAATGTTTCTATGTATCATGTATAAAAGGCATCACAATCGTATGCAATTGACTTTAACTTTGCGCTATATCGTAAGGACAGATGTTGGGCGATAAGGATACGTATCTACTGGTCGACGGATTTTTTCATATAGTTAGAGTAGAAAACTAACTAACGATAGTAAAAAACATGAAATGAAATACATGAAGTACTAAGAAAGACCAGAAGATATCCCAAAGACCACAAGAATGTCTAATAAAGTTGATGGTAAATGATAACTGAGGAACTCATCAAGCGATACGCAGCGCAGTGACCGACGCGGGTGTACAAATTTCAACCTTAATTCCTTAGTGAGTATGTTCAGTTTTCCGTATACACAATAAACACATCCATAAAGCTCTAAGAGGAAGCCTCACTATACATATATAATTAAAATTAATTAAATATTACTAATATTATTTTATCATTAAATATCATTTATAACATATACACATTCATACAAAATTCCTAAAACACTAAAGCAGTATCGATGTCCAAACATTATGAGACGTTCCCAAACATTTTCTTTACATTTAATTACATTATACATTTCAACTCACATCGAAACATATTACATATGAAAGCATACGTTAATTAATTATAACAATTACGTTTTAGATTCACACTCGACTAGTATTTTTTTTTTCGGAGGTGAAATGCATTTTTTTTCTAAATCTTAATAATAAAATCGTTCGAGTAACCCCACACGGGCGCGGGTCGCGTCGCAAGCGATGTTTGTTTGTATGGACCCGCTTATCGCGTGAAGTTTCGTGTCGTCTGCCCGACATATAATTTAGTTTATCCCCTCCGCACATTTTTGCTACACCCTGTGACATGAAGTTGTGACCGATTCGATAATTTTAAGCAAGTCACAAGCATTTGGTGCCCGCTTGTTTTAAAAGCGAGACGATCCGAGACGTTTGGAAAATGGTAAATATCTACAACTAAACATGGTATGAAAAGTAATTACTGTTATATTGAAATGCAGGGAAAATGCAATTTTATGTAGGTAGAATGAATATCGAGAAATGAATCTTAATCGATTAATTACTAACATACAAAAATCATTGGAAATCGATAGTATCTAAGTGAGAGTTATCTATTCGTCTCGTCTCGCCTCGTACAAATCAGCTGCAATCACTATCGCATACAGAAATCACACGCTTGCAAAAATACAATTCAGTTATACAAAATTTCTTTCATAAGAACATTTTTACTAATAAATATGCATTTAATACGTACACTACGCTACCGGCGGCGGGTCGACGCGGCGCGGGAATCGAACGCGGGACCTCGCACGCGACGCCGCCGCCTTTACTAACTCACTAAACTAACACTTTATATACCACGTAATAAGTGCTTCGGAAGTATATGCATGATGTGTTGTCGAGTATTGACCAAATTTCAAACTACCCACAAAATACGCTTCCGTAAAAATCAATCAATTTACTGCTCGTAAATATGTATAAAAGCCATTTTGATTGTTGCATGAAATTTTGCCAACACATCGACTCTTACATTAGACCTTATAGTAAAAGAAGGCCGTATCGATGTCAGCTTAAAGCTTATATCGATAAAATGAACAAGCGATGTATCGATGAATGAATTTCATGTGGGATTAGAATTGAAGAGTTTTCTCCGCCTTTGTTTGAAAACCAAATTGATAATTGAAATTGAATGACAGGTGACAATATTTGAAAAATGCAAATGTCATTGTTAAATAAATAACACCCAACAAAAAAATTGTTCATCGCATGTGTGTATTTATAAATATTTTTTAATAAATATCGATTGTTAATTCCGTTTTCATACAATCACGGAGAAAATTGTATGTATACAGAATTGGTAATGATGGATAGCATTGGTTGGATATCACTTGGCGAACTCTTATGACATTCACTATCTATTCGATATGAAGAAAGACACTAGAGGCGACTAAGTATACAAGATATTAGTTACAAAGTTTTCTAAAGAAGTGAAGTTTGCCATAAGAACTGCCATAGATTTAGTCGATATTAGTATAGTAAAGAGTTTAACCCGCCTGCTTGTTTATATCTTGTGTAATTTTTATCAAATCAATTAAAAATTGTACTTGTTAACTTCATCATTTTTGTGAGTCTTCGCAGAATAAAATATGTATTTCCAGTTTAAAAATAAAATATAATGCAATTTTTCTCGCAAGCGGGTTGCGAAATTCCAAGTATTTTTTATTGCATACACATTCTTGTCTGTGACTACAGTTGAACATATCATTTCGACGGCATTGCTATTATTGTCACTTCTCTACATATTCTAGTATTGAAGTGAAGAAACAGTCGATGTCTAGAAAGGGTAACAACTAGTTGAATTTACACAGTATACGTCGATATAAATATGGATAAGACTGAGATGTTTGCGAGTGGTCCTTCGAGCCGGATGCTACAGCATGCGGCAGCTGCGCGCCGGCGTGTTGGGGGGCGTGGCGGGGGGCATGGTGGGGGGCGTGGGGGGCGTGTCGGGGGGCGTGAGGGGCGCGGTGGGGGTGCACTAGCTGGCGACGCGCTGCGGCTGGCGCGCGGGCGGCGCCGGCTGCTGACCGAAACTACTGCGCAGCGACTCTTCCATCAATCGACAGATCTTGTCGCGGTCGCCCTGTAATATTAACAATCCTTTGTCACATTACCTGCGTAGGTAACAGAGCTAGTGATCCAGCAAGTCGCCATTCATTACTAATGATATATCGCATTTTTAGAATTAAAATGACCTAATAAAAAAAATAGATTTTGGCTTTCAATCATATGATATTGCTTTAAAATGACCTATCGACCCGTTATTAAAGAAATACCTATTGATACATGAAAGGCAGAAAAATGTATACTTCGGTCTTCTACGTATCTTCCATAAGTACAAAATTTCTTATGTTGCAAATCTTTAACGAACGTTTCCCAAAAAATAAGATTTTTTAGTTCTCTATAGTTCTAAAGGTGCGATATTGATGTGGTGAAAAGTGAATGTAACGGTATGAATAACAGAGATGTTGAGACAGTCCCGCCCTCACACCCACCACTGTAACTCCTGTAAGCCAAGATCAACAGTGGCACGCAATGTAATGACACCGAGCATTGATGCTCGGCGAGTCTCCGGGCATGTCTAACTTGTCTTTAACTCGCAACGAAATCAATCTGAAAGTTAAATTAATAGGAGGAGCTGAAAATAAATTAGTATAAATAAATAATAAATAAATACACCCAACAATTACATACATAGTCTTGATCCCACACTAAGATCGGGTCTTTTGTTTTGGGCATCAGGAATTACGAGAAACTTTTCGGTCTCACAAACTCAGACCAGAAACAAATACATGTGGTTCACACGAATATTTGTTTCGGTTCGAGGATCGAACCCGCGGTCTCTCGTTTCTCAGCCGGCGTCTAACCAACTGCGCCACGGAGGCTGTCAAAAGTATTATTAATTAGTATGTTTAATAAGTGATGATGTACCTCGTGTATGAAGCCGAGCTGCACGAGTTCGTGCGCGAGCGCGGCGGCGGAGTCGCGGCGGGACACGGCGCACGTCAGCTGCCGGTTCATCTTGTCGTCCATGCGCAGCAGGATCGTCATCTGTAACAATACATACTGATGTACAATTAGTACTCATTACTGGGGTGGTGCATCGTGATAGGTACTAGTTATTAATGGTAAGATATTGTTCGTGTCCGGCTCGAAGGACCATGTCATAAAATATAGTTTCTTTGAAAATCGTTACTTTAAAATGCGAAAAATGAAGAGTGGAAATATATGTACGATTGTGTCTTAAATAATCAAAATAAAGGTCTAGTTCATAACCCTTTCAGAACGATGAAAATTATTTGCAATTTAGAAAAAAAAATTGGTCAGTATAAAGTGTATTGGGTCTAAAGTATCCAAAAAAAATAATTTAAAAAATCCTCCCCCTACCGTTCCCCCAGAATTGACCACGCACGTGCGTGCGTTCCCGGTTTTATCACTACTAACGCACGATCATGCATTACTATGGAAAAGCAGTAATTAAAAATGATTTTTAATAATTATTGTATATTATTTGGGCGTAGCTGTTGGTAAACGAACCAAACGCAGCTGCCAACCTGTTCACGGTTGCCGCGGGTTCGAATCTCTCTAAGTCATCTGTGTATTGATAGTGAATCAGCACGGTCTATAATGGGGAAGGACAACATCGTGAGGAAACCGTATATCATAACGACTTGTATGAATTTCTATGGTATGGTAGTCCGGTAGCCCTCACTAGGCCAGCGTGGTAGATTATATGGTCTAACCACTCTCAATCGCACTCTAGATTGTGGAGGAGGCCCGTGCCCTGCAGTGGGACGTATATGGGCTGATACAGTACACCGTCAGCCGTAAACTGCAATAAATCACCACGGTTCCTTCCCTTGTCCTCTTGTATCACGATTAATCATAATTGTTCCTGTCCCTTGCAACTGCATGTTGTTCAGATAGTCCAAAAGCAGAATTGTATTAACATGTCAGTCAACATAGTCTGTGAGCACCTCTTTGCGGGAACTTTCTTAACCAAACATAAAAAAAACAGCAGGCCTACGAGCAGGCCCTTCCGCTCGATTCGATTTGTCAGGAAAAGCGGAATTTTTAAGCTAATATATTTCAAAATCAAGCATTAACCTATTGCTAGTTATGATGACATAGTTTTTGAGGCCAAGAGGACGTGGTTTGTTTTTAATTAGTTTACGTAGTTTGCACTTCCCAGTGAATACTTCTATGAAGTAATTGCTAGGAACCCTTTCCATTCATCTGCAAGCGTTTTTTACAGCGTCATCCATAGGCTGGACTTTCCAAAGTGGGTTTCTACCCATTACAAAATTATGCCAAATAATTTACGAATTTCTTGGCTTGATGTACTTAAAATTGTTGCGGCTTTACGATTACAGTAAAGGTTTATGCAGGTAGCAAGGTTTTGGAAAACATACTAGTTAAAATATTTTTCGATAAAATGTAAAGGGTTCATTACTTCTCCAGCACTCGAGTACGGGGTATAATAAAAATTCTTATTGATAAAATTATTGTCTCTTCAAAGTCTCGATATTTTCCTTGGACAAACGGCGCTTTTGTTAGGCGCTACGTTTTCCGGATTCCCAGAAAGTAATTAAATTTAAAGCATTAGACTCTACCTAGTCACGATATTATTGTGGTTGGAGCAATCCCGCAGATTTATATCTTGATCGAGAAGACGAAGAACCTCAGCTATTGGTTCTGTCACCTCATCACAAACATCCAGGTCTGAGTGACACCCACTATTAAGTAAATTTTATAATAAATTTTCGTCTAGAGGCCGTCCTGTATAAAATAAAGTTGGTATTAGTTGAATGAATATTTAGCTTCAACGGAAAAAATAAAACGAAAGCGCACGATCATGCGTTCAAATTTCGTGAACACGTTATGATGTCTAATATTAATAATTTTACAAACAAATTATCGTTATGCTATAGTTTAGTGTCTAAACTAGCTATTTTAACTAGAACAAAACAAATTAATCAATTTTAGACCATTTGTCAAATATTTACGCCGACCATGATCGTCCTCAAACATAACGTCCATCTTTGAACACATCTGGAATTGTCACTAACATCCCGATTCGCCGCAATTTTCTTTAATTATGTACCTAGATCATCACACGAACAATCGAGGCCGTTTCGACCCAGTAAAATAAAATTCCGCGCCAAAATATTTTTTTTTGTCGGAACGCACGCTTGGTATAGTGCGTTCTGAAAGGGATAATATACATGTTACACTACAAACTGAAAGTCTTGTCTATAATCGAGGATTGAGGATAAAGTAATTTTATTTCATCAATATAAAATGAGTAAAATTCGATTAAGTTCAATTTTAATTCGTGGATTCAGTTGTAACAAGTAACTTTGGTAATATCAGTATCATCCGATCCGGTCTGTCCGATTTGCTTACATTGTAAATTATTGAATGATAACGTTAGGCTTTCATATGACGCAGAAGATACTGATTCTTCGTTCGTTACACTTTCCTTCATTCAGCCATATTAAATATAACGCAAACATGTTTGTATTTTTTTTAATATTATAGCAAATTATTAATGACCTACTCTGATTTAAACCACTTGTAACATTTGTAATAATTACTGAATTGTAAACTGGTTTTGAAAAAAGCAACACTAGATTTTCTTGCCTGTGCTTCTCTAGTGAAAACCGCTTTCCAAACCGGGTGATAGATAAAAAACTACTGAATCTAAATGATTTGGAACATCTTAATGGATTCAATAAATAATTTTCATTTTCATCCATCCATCCATCAGCCAAAGGAAGTCCACTGCTGAACATAGGCCTCCCCCAATGATTTCCACAGAGACCTGTTGGAGGCAGCCTGCATCCAGCGACGTCCCGCGACCTTTACCAGGTCGTCGGACCATCTTGTGGATGGACGTCCTACGCTGCGCTTTCCGATACGTATACGATACTTAATACGATACTTTCCGTACGATTCATTTTCATCACGTAACATCTAATAACAAGTGTAGTATAGTGATAGTGAGGTAGAATATGATGTATACTGACGAGCAAATTTGTATCGTGTGCGTCACATGGGGGCGCTGAAAAGTGTAGTATAGAATTACAGTGTGATAGAATATAATATCGCACCTCCGGTGCAACAATGTCACATAATATGTAAAAATTGCAAGGTTGGAAGATATAAAAAAATAATCTTATATTTTTTAGAATATAACGTGGTCATAATTTTTTTAACGGTAAATTAAAAGTTGATATTGTGATAGAAGCTGTCATGGGCGTAGCCACGGTGGGGCAGAGTAGGGCGCTTGCCCCACCCTGGCTTTGACCTGTAAGGTACCTAACCAACTCTAAAAAAATAAATTATCTATGTAAAGTACTAGGCAGGTGAGCAATAAGAAAGTATTTAGGATAAATTGAATTTTAAACACAGATACATGGTGTTATATGGTGTAACCTTTTTAAAGGAAAAAAAATACCGGGGAAAGACCGTGGGTACAGATTGCTAATACCATATAATTTTAGACTGCTGCCCCACCCTGATCCCACGGCTGGCTACGATCATGGAAGCTGTTCAACTTGTTTATGTCTTGAAATATCATATTTTTATATGATGTTAAAGTTTCAAATGTTGTTCCTGAAAAGTTGAATATTTGCAAAAGTAATATATACTGACGAGCAGGTCAGTGTCTGGCGCGTCGCAGGGCGGCGCGGGCGGGTGCGGGTGCGGCTTGAGGCTGCACATCATGTTGACGACGCGCCGCGTCTCCAGGTCGCGCGGCGGCGGCGACGCGGGCGGCGCGGCGGGGAGGGTACGCTCCGCCGGCGACGCGCAGCGCCCGCCCCACACGCCCCAGCCGTACGCGGTCAGCGGGTAGATGCCGTATCTACACGTATACATACATACATGACAAATTAACAACAACACTTTCGGCTAAGGCTAAAACATCCTTCATTTAAAAACTACTCTATAGGGTCCCTACTCTGTAAATCCGAAACGAAATTCAAATCTTCGGACTATCGAAGTTTATATACGATACGAATGTATCTACATATACTTATGGTCGTTATTGACTTATGGTTGTAACCACATACTTATGGTTACGATGTACATTAAACGAATTCGAACTTTTACAGAATAGATACATTCGTATCGTATAAAAACCTTTTATTGTCCGTAGTTTCGAACATCGTTTCGGATGAATATAGTAAGGCTCCTGTACATTTGCTGCGTGCATGGTGCGTATACGTACGTCACGCCACGCTCCGATATAAATATTACTTTAACCAATAAAACATTAAAAGCTATTATAACTACATAATAAAAACATACATAGCGGAATGAATAGACAAACTTAACTTTTAATATTTTACGTATTAAACTCATAAAATTCAGTGATTATTTCCTTGAGCACTTGCACTACAACCAACTATCATAGTTCAACTGTAAAAACTGTACCGCTACCAAAAAGTAAATAATTTAACTTGAACACAGGAAAAACTAATATTATAATGCTGTAAGAGCTCAACAAGTTCAAGTCAAAATTATCCTAACCTAACGAGTACACCTGCTTTATACCGAAAGCAATCAACCAATACGAAGGGAAACCAAATTGCTACTGTTATACATATAATACCAAAACAAAATTTCAAACTGTCAAACTAAATCTCCACCATGTAAGAAAAACATCTAAAATACTATGAACATCTATCACATCCAAAGTATCCACCACTCACTTAACGTCCTCGACGAACTTCTCGAGTTTCTCAGCGTGCGGCTGCAGGTCCTTGGCGGCGAGCTCCATGCGCTCGCCTCCCTTCACGCACCACGCCAGCGCCTCGCCGCTGCCGCCGCCTGCCACCTCGTCTGTTATGGTCTCCGATATGTTTGCTAGAAGAACATAAGGTAAGGCTTTTACTTCTTGAACTGTATAGCCAAGTAGTAAAGACAGAGAAACATGAAACAAAAAAAGAGAAAATTAGCATGTACAACATTAGATGCAAAACAACCCATACCAGATACTCCCATTTTATTAAAGAAATGAAACAGGGAATCACTCACCAGTAGTGTTGACGAGCGTGTGAGCAGCCAACAACTTGAGCGAGTGCACCTCGAAGAGTAGCGGGTGGAAGAGCAGCTCGCGCGCCGTGGGCCTCTTCGCCGGATCCTTGTTTATACACCTGGAAACAGCGGGTCCACACATAAGAACCGCGCAGTCGCACCGCGTCACAACAGAACAGCCAAAACGACTTACCGTCACGACACCTGCAAAGGTTTAAGAGAGACAAAACATTCTGTACCTGTATATGAAATCCTTCTGCCTGGGCTCCTCCAACGACTCAACTGTGCGTATGATGTGTTCCTCGGTCACGTGGCTCCCAGAATCACCATTGCCCTGGATTTCAAGTGCCGCGGTTTCCAGTGCGCACATTCCGAATGAGTAGATATCCATCGCTGGCGTCACCATTTGCGATGCTAATACAGGGGGAAATAAAATAGAAATGAATATAAATGACAACAAAGTTCCGATTGCTGTGGTCGTGTTCTCTTGCTTCTTCTGTTAGTGATTACCGATAATGAGATAGGAAAAAGCAAAAGATTCGAAGACCAAAGCAGAGGAAACTTTGTAGTCCTCAAAGCCTGTCGGCCGGGACGCGCAGTACTTACATCCATATTCTGGTGCGATGAGATGCATGTTCCTCATGTTCTCGCGGCAGGTCTTCACGTGGTGGTGGATGGCGTCGGGCGCCACGGAGCCGATCTTCACGAGTCCGTTGTGCTGGATGAAGATGGTGTCGCAGGTCAGGTTGCCGTGCACGATGGGAGGCATACAGCCGTGGAGATAGCTGGCGGAAGTCAGGAAAACAATGTTAGTATTTACGTACAACTGCACTGACAATCGGCTTATCAACTAAATCATAATTATGTCTTCGAAATCTGGGTTTCTGCAAAAAAAGAAAGGTACACACATTATCATCATAGTATTTATTGATAAACAGATCCAAAATGGCTTCTGCCTAAACAATTTATTTAATATTCAGCTGAAAGTTTTATTGTTATCATTAATTGTAATTCAAAACATCTTGGTGGATTTTGAAGTGGTTTAAGTATACCTGAGCGCTGAGAGGATCTGCGTGCACCACCGCTTCCACGCCTGCAGCGGAAGTCGCTTCACGTTGCGCTTAGTGCGCTTTAGGAACTGCTTCAGCGAGCCGCATGACATGTACTCCGTTATGAAAATCACCTGCAACATTACAAACCACTTCTAACTTATTTGTTTTTTAGAAATATATTTCCTCCTAAGCCTTTATAACAACTGCTAGCAAATATAGAAACTCTTTTTTTGTAAGCATCGGTCATAACTTTACCAACAATTTAACCCATATTTATGTGTACTCTGTCATAATCATTATTCGATCTACCTATTCGAGTAAATAGCTTTTTATACTCATACGCCAAAGGGTAGCCGAGTGACCTTTTCAGTATGTATTTTGTATTACCAAAAATAAGCCACCTTTTATCCACGAGGTAACATTGAATCTGAGTTACGGAGCACATTTCCATTATATTTTTGCTTTAAAAATAGCTTTATAACTGAATGCGCAGGTCCTTTTTTGAGACTTTGAAATGAGACTTCTCGAATTGTTGCAATTAATTTAATAGTAGTACAAAATACTGAGACAAAATTATAAACTAGATGTTAACTCGATGGAAGTCCATTACGCACTGACTTGACTGTTGACGTTGCCGTCGTGTGTTTCCTGCGTCATTGCTATAGGCGATTTTCAGGCGGTCCATTATGATTGTTGGCCGCAACATATTCCCCCCCCTCGAAATCTTTGGACTTTCGAGTGGTTGCTGCCATATCTTCTAAGAGGCAAAGATGATGGACAGCTCTGCGGCTGACACCCTTGGAAGTCAAGACATCTGCTACTCTGACGGTTCCATCAGATCCAGGGTAAAGCTTTTGGATGCGGGCCATTCGCCATTTTAAAGGTGGTAGGTTTGCTTCTTTTATTGCGACCAGATCGCCTTCCTGGAACCCCCTTTGCCGTATTCTCCATTTTTTCTTCTGTTGCAACTCGCATAAATACTCGTGTCGCCATCGGTCCCAAAAATGTTGTCGCATTTTTTCCAGAAGTCGGTAACGGTCAAGTCGATGTATGTTCACGTTCATCAAGTCTTCTGAAGGTAGTGCAGTGAGTGGTTTGCCGATCAGGAAGTGCGCGGGAGTCAAAGGATCCAGGTCACTTGGATCTGATGAAAGAGGGGTTAGGGGCCTGGAATTGAGGATAGCTTCGACTTGCGAAAATAAGGTTGATAATTCCTCGAATGTGAAATGTCTATCGCGTAATATACGAGTTATGTGGTGCTTTGCAGATTTAATACCGGCTTCCCAAAGTCCCCCAAAGTGGGGCGAATAGGGAGGAGAAAATCTAAACCTTATCCCTTCCTCAGCGGCGAAACCCTTGATGCCTTCACTGTTCCGTAAAAAACTTGTTATTTCGTTGTTTGCACCGACAAAATTAGTACCATTATCGCAACATAGCTCTAGAGGCTTACCTCTGCGAGCTATGAAACGACGCAGACATAAAATAAAACAATCTGTTGTTAGATCGCTAGACACTTCAAGATGCACGGCCTTTGTGCTAAAACAAATGAAAAGACATAAATAACATTTTGATATTCGACAACCGCGACCCTTGCGATCGGTAATGTAAAACGGACCACCGAAATCAACACCACTAACATGAAATGGCTGACTTGGAGTAATTCTACTAGTAGGCAAGTTTCCCATTAGAGGATTTTGACATTTAGCTTTCATGAGTTTACAAATTTTGCAATTATTAACAGTCGTTCTTGCTAAGACTCTGCCTTTCAAAGGCCAATAACCGTCTCTTAAGTCATTCATTAAAGTTTGAGGACCACAATGTAGCAGTTTTAAATGAAAATGTGTAAAAAGTAATTTAGTAAATATATGGTTAGTATCTAGTAAAACTGGATGTTTCCTCTGATATGATTCTCTGGAATGTTGTATTCTGCCTCCGACACAGATAATATTATCCTCATTAATAAAGGGACTTAGAGACAAAATACGAGAATTAGGTGGCAGACATTGATTATTTTTTAGGATTTTTATCTCATTACTGAAGCATTCACTTTGATGTTGTTTTATTAAAATATTTAACGATTTTTTTAATTCGTCAACAGTTAAAGGACCCGATAATTTAGAATTTTTATTTTTTGTATTGTAAATAAATCGAATAGCATAAGCAACTGCTCTCTGCAAGCGATTAAAGTTCGAAAATCTGCCAAACTCAACGATATTCATAGACAAATTAGCGTCAGCCACATGTAATATGGTGGACATGTATTTATTTTGAGAGCCCTTTATTTCCGGCAATTGTTCAATATTTTGGTTTCCTATGTTTGGAGGCCAACTGCAAGGATCCTCAACAAGAAACGAGGGACCATTCCACCATATGGTAGCTAGCTCAATAGAATTAGGACACATACCACGGGATGCCAGATCAGCTGGGTTTTTATCGCCTGAGACGTGTCTCCAAATGCCTGTAGCTGTCAGTTCATGAATTTCACCGACACGATTAGCCACAAAAGGTTTTAAATCACGAGGCTGATGGGATAACCAACCCAAGACTATTGTCGAGTCGGTCCAGAAATAAGTGGTATCAATCTTGCAATGGAGTGCCTTCAAGACCTTTGCACTAAGCCGCGCTGATAATAGAGCTCCGCAAAGTTCCAATCGAGGAATGGTTGTAGCCTTCACTGGAGCAACCTTAGTCTTGGCACAGAGGAGCCTAATGCTGACGTCCCCTGCATCGTTGACCGATTTGAGGTAAACGGCAGAAGCGTATGCTGACTGAGATGCGTCGGAAAATGTATGGAGCTCGATCCTAGACGCCTCTGGTATTAGAGCGCATCTTGAAATCTGAAGATTGGATATAGAATTTAAATTAGATGCAAAGTCTGTCCATTGCTTAAGAATATGACTATCCACTGGGTCGTCCCAATCCATTTTCGATAACCAAAGCTTTTGTAAAATCATTTTAGGAATAATAGTGCATGGACTAAGCAAACCCAAGGGGTCAAAAAGCTTTGCAGAGTTAGACAATATAGATCTTTTTGTAGCCGGTTGAGTAATATCTATATTGACGGCGTATTGTAATATGTCCTTTGACGGATCCCAATTCAGGCCTAAAATAGTTGAATGAGACATATGGTCCAGACTTTTGGGTTGAGAAGTACTTAGTTCTACTTCATTTTGAAAGAGAGCAGGCATATTAGTACGCCACTTACGCAGGGGAAGACATGCAGAGTTAAGAGTGGCAGTGACCGAATCAATTAAGCGTCGCATATCCTCCTCAGTTTCTGCTCCCGAAAGAAAGTCATCTACATAATAATCTTCTTTGATGATCTGGGCTAATTTCTCGTCATGACATTCTTTGGACAGCTGAAGTAAACATCTGGTACTAAGGTAAGGCGCTGATGCCGTTCCGTAAGTAAGAGTATTCAATTGAAATGTTTTAATTGGATGAGTAGGTTCATCGCGCCACAAAATCAATTGTAAATGCCGTTGCTCTGGATCGACCAATATTTGTCGGTACATTTTCTCCACGTCAGCTGACACAACATAACGATGCTGTCTATACCGCAAGAGGATAGAAAATAAATCGTCCTGTACCACAGGTCCGACATATTGTATGTCATTAAAAGAGACACCACTAGAAGTCTTTGACGAGGCGTCGAACACAACACGAAGCTTTGTAGTCTCGCTAGACTCTCGTATGACGGCGTGATGAGGTAAATAACATCCCAATGCAGGTCGAGGAATTTCTGTCATATGACCCAAGAGTTTATATTCATGAATAAAATCGCGATATTTTTGTTTTAGATCTTGGTTATTTTGTAATTTCCTTTCCAATTGCAATAATCTTTTTTCGGCTATATTGAAAGAATCACCCAAGCTTTGAATAGATTCTTTTAGTGGAATTTGAACACAAAATCTACCGTCGGTTTCGCGCCGAGTAGTGCTAGTAAATATTTTTTCGCAATAATCATCAGTACTATATTTGACATTGGAAGGTACTTCTTCTAGTTCCCAAAACCTACAAAGCTGCTGGTTTATGTCTAGAGATAAATGACAATGTGATTTGGAATTATGTTTGTCGTCATGGACCGCCATGCGGCCTGCCACAATCCATCCCAGCTGAGTTTCCTGCAAAATCGGCAAGTGAGGACCCAAATCAATCCTGCCCGGTCTCAGAAGATCCCAGAAAACATCAGCGCCTAATAAAAGATCAATGTTGGAAGGTTCATAAAATTTATCGTCTGCAAGTTGGACATGGTGCGGAATGTCTAAATTTTGTATTTGTACTGCAACATGAGGCAGCTTATCAGTGATACACGGTAGAACAAAACATTTAACGCGCGCACTAAACGAACTATATAATGAACTGAGATTTAAATAACAATGCTCTGTAACATTCAGTACAGTAGTACCTATACCCGAAACGCAGTGATAGTCGTAATTATATTTTGGAGAACCTGTTTCACTTTGAGCACGGATAGTAATAAACGAAGATTGGCTGCCACAATCTAGTAATGCTCTTAGAATTAATGTCTTTCCGTTACCCTTGACCTTGACCAAAGCAGTAGAAAGAAGTGCCTTGTTGGTAGAAGTTATAGTCATGGAAACGGAAGCAGAGCCACTTGGTGACTCGGAGTTGAGGACAGGAACAGGCAAGTTTTTATTATCACTGCTAACGGCTAATTCCTGATTATTTGGAATTTGTTGTACAGAATTTTGTTTATGTATTAAAGTGTTATGTTTTTTGTGGCAAATTCTGCAACTGCCCATCCTACACTGATATGGCTGATGGCCCTTACGAAAACAATTGGTACATAACTTTAACAATGTAAGTTTAGAAATTCTCTCAGATACTGGTAACGATTTAAATGTAGTACATTCGTATAATCTATGACTTTGGTTACAGACAGGGCATTGAGCGGAAGGAGAACGTGGTTCGGCAGATGACAAAATAAAGGACTTCGTATTGGGCAAACTGTGACGTTTGTCGACCTTGTTGACCTTACTGACATTCATAGTTTCCAAAATCATTGAACGTTTACGAAGAAACGAGTAAAAGTTCTCTAGTGTAGGCGAGTCCTCATCACTCCTATGTTCCTCCCAGTTCCTGAACGTCACGCTGTCCAATTTTGTGGAGGCCATATAAATAACTAAAGTATCCCACTTATCAGTGGGTTCGCCTAAGGATTGCAACGCACTCAAATTTTTGGATAATGTGTCGATTAGATTACGAATACCACTGTGAGATTCCCTAGTTAACGGCTCGATTGAAAACAGACACTTAATGTGTTCATTTATCAAGAGACGCCTATTGTCATATCGCTCACATAGTGATTTCCAAGCGATTGAATAGTTATCTGACGATACGGTAACTGATTTAATGACAGAACTTGCCGACCCCTCCAAGTAAGTCGTAAGGTAGTGAAATTTGTTGATATCGTCGATCGCTTCATTACCATGTATTAATGATAAATATGTATCTCTAAATGACAGCCATTTACTCGCATCACCATTAAATGTAGGTATTTTTATTGGAGGTAATTTTAAATGAGTAATCTTGCGACTGGTTTGAGATGAAGATTCCAATTTATTTGTATTTTCAAAATGTTCCACTAACGATTGAGCCTTAGCTAGCAAATTAAAAAATGAGTTCTCAGTAGATTCACGTTCTAGCATTTGTTTAGGGGAATCTTCATCCAACATTTCAATACGCGATTGAATATCCTCAAAGCTACACGATAGGTCGCGTATCTTACTAGAGCGCAAACGCAGCTCATTCAATTGCACTGCATCAGTTTCTTTACACTCCAATAAAGGCACTAAATATTTTTCGAACAATGTTAAACGAGATCTTATGTGTCCCCTTTGTTTTATTAGTTCCTTTAGCTCACTCATTTTGTCGGTGCAAAGTATTACGATATAATTTCAATAAACAATTAGAAATATAATACCGTGAGTATTAAATAAACAAACAGTGAATAACATACGTGGTTAGCCGGCGAGCGAAGCGATAACAAACCTCGCGGCCAAGCAGCCCGACCGTCCGCCGTACCGCGTCGATGTATGAAAATCGACACGAAGGTGCACTGTGTCAGCTAGCTGGAACGCACGGGGTTATAATGAATGAAATTAGATAGCACTTCCTTTATGCACACCAATGAAAAACCACTATGATCATATTTTGAAAAGGAATGTTAGATAATGTAAATATTTACTTTGAAATTAGCGTAGTTAGAACGCGAACTAAGATAATAACTAAAACGTATGAAGCGCGGTGTTCGAAATGAATATTTTGATGTGAACAAATGCTTTGTGTATAACTTATTCTTGCTCAATTATCTTTATTTTAACACCAAATGAACTGCGAAGCACCAAACAATGTATATTAGTTGTGAAATAAAAGGTTTAATGCGAATTTAACGCAAAACACGAAAATGAATTTGATTTGGCGGGTGGTTAAATAAAATTATCAACTTTACTCACGCAAATCGAAGTGGAAAGGATTTAAAATAGAAAGAATGGATGCACTTCCCTCGGAAAGAGCTGCTGCAGCTGGTCACTGGCAATTCCTGAGGATAGGTCCGTTGGAAAATAGGTTTCAATTTTGCGACAACCGCTCGGCGAACTGTAGTCGAAGTCCAAGTTGAAGTTGATCACGTCGGGGTCACCAAATGAATGCGCAGGTCCTTTTTTGAGACTTTGAAATGAGACTTCTCGAATTGTTGCAATTAATTTAATAGTAGTACAAAATACTGAGACAAAATTATAAACTAGATGTTAACTCGATGGAAGTCCATTACGCACTGACTTGACTGTTGACGTTGCCGTCGTGTGTTTCCTGCGTCATTGCTATAGGCGATTTTCAGGCGGTCCATTATGATTGTTGGCCGCAACAATAACAGCGACATTGGCTATTAGATAACAGTGGGAAATAGTGCCAATTATCTTGAAACGGGATATCTAGTGTAGTTTGTTCCGGATGTTGACAAAATTATATGGGTCGTGTATCTCCCTAGCGGGTATTTTGACATGTGATTTGCTTCCATTACTTGGCTCTAATGTTCTTATACATTAAAGTATAGTATTACTAATTTGTCCTTGTCTAATGACAAACTCGTGCCTAAAATAACACACACCTTATTAAATTACGTCTCAGCGTTAACAAGAGGTCAAGAACTGTCAAAATTCCAGCTGCAATTAATTGAATAATAATACCGGGGACCCGTAGATATCGATGTTAAGAGTCATCGCCTTAATGATTTTAAAATTTCAGATAACGCTGAAAATTAATTGGTAATTATTGGAGTATTGGCACCGTCACAATGAATGAATTGAAGATCTATTCAGTAAATCTCATCAGTAACCCTAAAATAGGGCTGACACAACCACAAATTTCGACTCTACTCTTAAGTACACATATAGTTTAAAATAAATAAGTTATACATACCCGAGGCTTATCATTGTGCGTATCAGTCCAATACCGATGGAACTTGACAATGTTGGGGTGTTCAAGGCGCGTGAGGTTGTCGAACACCATCTGTATCTTGTCCTCCTGCGCCTTGAAGTTCTTCCTCTCTGAAAACTGCACCTCGTTCCAGACCACCTCCACGCCCTCCTCGGTGTCCATGGCGAGGTGAGCGCAGTCGATGCCGGGCACATCGCGCTGTTCCACCTGAAACAAATTCAACAAATTGAGCATTTCGATTTTTGATCATTAAAATATTGGATAGATAAGATGCAAATTATTTAATTTTTTACATAACAAAATAATAGGCTAGTTTCATACATTTTTATTTTTGTTTATAACGGAAGGTTACGTTACGCATAATCAAAATCAGAAAGAATTTTTAAAATCCGTTAAGTAATAAGCAAGTTACAAACATATGAAAGTTGGTGGTAGGAGTGATAGAAAAGGATGCAACATGCACGGCGTGACGTCATCTTCCATAAGGTGCACGCGTGCGAAAGAGACAACGAGTGTCCCCACCGTACTATTAAATGTATTAATATCTCAGTCATTTTACATTCAATTTTGATGCTGTTTTCAAATTCGTTTGTTTTTATAAACGATGCTTTTAAGGAATGATTACTTACTGCTCAAATAGAGTCTTGGACACAACCCTATTCTCCATGAAAGCCGTTTCGAAAGTCCATTGCAATTGTGGTATGCATAGATAGTTTAAAGACCTATTTTAGTTATCGAATGTTTTGCTTATTCGCTCGAACTGATATAATCTAAATTCAACAGCCAATATGAGTTTATAGCCTATCTATGAATAAGCCCTTAAATATAATACTACTTGTTATCATCTTATTTTTTCATCAATCTTATTTCGTTGCTCAGTATAAATCACAAATAGAGCATCAAACTCTTTAACATACACTAGCGAAAAGTAGAATCCGTTCTTAGGTAATAAACATGGCTACTTCCCGCCTGAAATCTGAACACTATGCGTTATGCCCTAGAAACTGCAAGTTAAGCATTCTCTAGAAACCGTATGCCTTAAATATTGAAGGAATTCATTCATTTGCCATTTGGTGCGCAGTTTGAGCATGTGGCAAATTGAATGATTTATGGCCGAAATTGCGAGTTCTTCCTACACGTCGGCGAATTGTCGACCAATCATCCAATTGAGTAGTCCGATCTGCATATGAAGGTAGCAACGCTACAATTGCCGATGGCCATTTGTACTGAGGGACGCACGTCATTTCGTTGATTACTTTGTGTATGTATTGAAACTGGAGTCAATAAACTTCAACTAGATTTTGAGATATTAAATGATTAATTAATTTTATGGTGCTTAGTTATTACTGGTTATCGTTGGAGGATATAATTCCGTCGTATATGAAAGATTTCATATTTAATTTGGCGATACGGTTTTTCTTTTCATGTCATTGCCGGTTTCTCTGCATTTCAATACAGTATTACTTGATTAGAATCCGCCTTGATTGCAGCATCAATCTGGTTTATCTACAGCGTTTTATTTACAATCATGGAAACTCGACGCAAAACAAGTAAAGTCCTTACCCTCGCGATTCGTATCACCTGTTATTTCAGTTTTAGGATGTTCAATCGTCCCTCTTCATGGATCTTACATCTATCAACAATATACGCCTACTACAATTCTTCAGGTGTTTTTCCTGACAGCCGGTAAAATCAAGTCAAATAAATGCTTACCTCTCCCACATTACAATAATATGTTTTTATAGGAAAAAGCCACACATTTGCTACTTGAGTAGTTGAGGACGTGACGAGTGTAAATGCGAATGTGCAATTACTTCGCTATCGGTCACCGACCCCGGCGCAGCGGCCCTGCGCTCTATCTAATTATACGTTTGTTTATACTCATTTAATGGCGTTTCATTATGCGCCTTATTAATTATATTGTTTACATTTTATGCAGTTGGAATTGGTGATCTACTTGAATTGAAAACTGACCGTCGTATTAACTTAACTGACGATTTGAACAGGCATTTAGGTTTAAAAATTAATGCAATATTAGAACATTACACGTAATAAGAATTTTACTACTTTCAGTTTATTTGGCAGTCTGGCTGGCTATACCATATGAGAGGCCCCGGGCTCCCTATCCCAGTAGGTAAATGTTGGCGTGATCCACTTTGTATTTATTTCGGCTCTGGGTGTTTGGGAGGCCGAAAAGTTTCTCGTAGTTTCTGATACCCACGACACAATTCTCGACCTAGGTAGGCTCAGGATTGTGCATGTAAATGTTGGGTGTATTTATTTATTTAAAACTACATCTTGTGTATTAGATGAAATCAATATTTAATTTGCATTCAAAACAGTTTTATACACTTCCATATTTATTACGAGAATTTTTCCATCCTTCACACTCCCCATCCAATCCTTCCAAAGCCAATATCTTGAAGCGGATAATCTCACAATATAAATTGCGAATGAAAATAAATCTCCGTGCGATATAATCAGACATTAGATAATGCGGATCAGATTGGCGTGTGATTGGAATCAAGTTTATAATTAAATTTAATCCGCACGCGGGTGGCTCGGATCTCGGGGCTTGAGTTGTGTTTGCTCATCAAGTTGTATTGTTTATGTGTGTAGCTATGTGTTTAACATGGAGAGTAACCACATATATATCATTTTAAAGGATGTATAATGATTAAGTACTGTTGTTACATCTTTTCTTTCTCCAAGCCTGTGTAAATGACGTATTGTCATTGTTTTCATTCATAAATGCTTAGTTTATTTAATTCCATAGAAAACATTAGCAATATGCACATATTCACGTTGGATGGAAAAATGAATTGACGAATTCACGAGAAGTGCTCAATAAATTTGTCAAAGGACACCATCTAGGGCCCTACTATATTCATCCGAAACGAAGTTCGAAACTTCGGATGATCAAAGTTTATATACGATACAAATGTACCTACATATATTATACTTATGGTCGTTATTGACTTATGGTCGTAACCATAGACTTATGGTTACGATGTACGTTATACAAATTCTAACTTTTACACAGTAAGATACATTCGTATCCTATAAAAAACTTCGATCGTCCGAAGTTTCGAACTTCGTTTCGGATGAATATAGTAGGGCCCCTAGATAGACAATTGAGCATATGTCTAAAGCAATAAGTTACTGCACATATTATGTATTAAAACTTAATATTGATGTATTCTGAAACTGCCTTCACTAAGTGATTTATGCGTACATGCATGAGGCAACGTGTTCCTCACTAGACCCTCAACTCACCCAGCAAATACAGAAGAACCTGTAATCGCGGACAAAACGTTTCCAAGGAATCCGGATTTCCACATGAACAAGTTAGTAAACGGAGAATAGATACAGCGATCCTCGTTCACACACACGCAATAGTCGAAGCTAATATTTGATTAAAATCTGCAAATATTCTCATCCGATATTCATTTGAACAATAATTTAAACATTGAAATTTAAATTATTAGAAAACTAAATTCGCGATAAAATCCGTAAATAATAGTTTTATTTCAATGTGTAACATTCGCGTAAATCTAAGAAACCATAATAATTTAAACATGTTTAATTAATTAACCATTTTCTGCATAATATTAATAAAATAAACATTACTTTTAATGTGATTTTAGTTTAATTGAGCATCTTGCAAATATTATCTTAAAAAAGTTCCTACCGCGCAATTTTTTAATGATTTATGCGTGTGAAAAAATCCGTGTAAAGGACATCCTTACGACCTCATATAAAAAAAAATTAAAAACATATTTTTGCTATCGAATGTTTTGTTTGTTTCAAACGACAGTTTTTTATTATTATTGCAGTTTATGGCGATACTAGCGTGACGTTCGCTTGATGGTAAGCGTTACCACTTACGACCGCTCGTGAACAGTGGCAAAACCAAACAACACCTTGAATCACAAATGCATTGCTTGGCATTCCACTGTCCTCGCCATCCTGAGACATAAGATGTAAGTGTCAATATGTCCAGTAAGTCCTTCAATTCGAAACATAACAGTGCATTTAAACTGCTGTTTGGCGGGAGAATAGACATTGCGGTGGTACCTACTCAGGCGGCCCTCACATATGAGAGGTCGCCTCGGTAGGTTCCACCAGGATATTGTAGCCAGAGTAACTGCTGGGCATATTGAAACTTAAAATTGTATGTCTCAGGATGGCGAGCGCAGTGGAATGCCAAGCATTGCTTTGTAATTTATGGTGTTGTTTAGTTTTGCATTCATGGCAATAAAAAAAAACAACTTTTGAAACCAGTTTGAGGGAAGAAGACAAAACATTTGATAACTATAATAGATTTATTAACTTTCATGAGTACAGCTGTTTGAATATTGACCGCAAATATTTATTATATAATCCTTAAATTGAACGCTTTGCATACAAATAACTTACACGAAGATGGCTCGAATGAAGATGTCACATCATCCAGTAGTTGTAAGATCATTTCTATAAATACAACTGATAATGTGGGAAGCAGTAAGACAAGGGTCTGTCGAGTTAAAAATAAGCGTTATGCGCGGGAACAATGAGCCTTCTGTGCTGTCGCCTTCACTGCCGGCATCCAGCGCTCTCAACGGCCGCAGATAAGTTTATTTCTGTTTATCTTCAGGAAATGATTATACGCTATTTCTGTGAGATATTCTTCGGAATAAATAAGATAGTGGAGTGTTGTGGTCGTATATCCATAGACTGAGATGTTATGACATTGATGTAATTTATCAAACTTTTTAAAAATCACTAAGTAGTATAAAAGTATATTAATTTATCAAAGAACTAAATAGCGTAGAGGATTGTTAGTGGGATGTATATATGTGGAATCTTAGAAAATAGAACTGCAATGTACCAGATATTGATGAATTTAAGTAACATTTTAAAATATTCCTATTTACCTATCTCAGTTGATTATGTTTGAGGATGTCTGCCGTATGGGACATAGGAGCACCATGAACGTTTTCTCTGTTTGAATGCGTTATAGTGTGTAGGGCCCGTAAATATGCAGTAAAACTTTTCGAACGAAAATATTCAAATGTGCAAACTCCTTAGGCGACAGAAAATTTATTCCCAATACAAAACAGTATTGGACCACACCTGGCTTGTCCATTGAGCATTCCACGTTCAGGTTCCCAGTCGGGGCAGTGTACGGAACTTTCTCGCGTAACGAGCGGTCGAGACGCGTCTGACGGCTTTCTACCGCGCGATTTATTGCCCGATGTGAACGCGCCCTAATTGCCGGCCGGCGAATCGCCGATCATGGGCAGCGGTATCAAACTGATGTGTTGTGGGCGGCTAGGCTGATCGGTTTCGCGAAACAGGTATACTTTATTTTATTAAATTTGCGATTATATTATCGGAATTTAAGGTCTGTGGAAACAATTTTGTACTTTTAATTGTAATTGTACCTGCTAAAGGTACGGAATATTATTAAGAAACTGACACTGAAACTTTCCACGACCAAACATAGCAGAAAGCTGTAATTCTTATCAGCATGAAAGCCATCAGATAAAAAATAATACCAACGTCTCCAGATACAAGTCTGTAATTTTACTAATAATTTATTGCAAGTTAGATAGGTTTAATTCAGTTAAACGTTATGTAAAATAAATATTAACATGGTACAATCTAGCAGGTGTTCCCACTACACGACTGACATGCGAAATACACGCGTCGAAGTTAACACGCAATAAGGATTTTTTTAGTTTACATAATAATACGAACATAAACCCTACCAGAAGCTACAAAAGGTATAAAAAAAGTTTAATATTTATGTAATAATATTTTTCATCTATACTAATATTATAAAGCTGCAGAGTTTGTTTGTTTGTTTGAACGCGCTAATCTCTGGAACTACTGGTCCGATTTGAATGATTCTTTCAGTGTTGGGTACTCCATTTATCGAGGAAGGCTATATATCATCACTATGACCTATAGGAGGAAAGCAGTAGTGATATTTCTAGCAAATACGAGGAAATTTTGTTCGTTTTTCGTGGTCCGATTGGTCGATATTCTAAACTGATAGTCAGAATTAAATATTTTAACCGCCATTTTAAAACGTGCATGCACCCGGGCGGAGCCGGGCCCGACCGCTAGTTATTCATAAAATTAATAAATGAATGCAATTTGAACAGGTTGCAACACTCAAGGGATGTTCAACATAACATAAGCATAAACATTTTATCAAAAGCTATAAATCTTAACTAACGCATAATTTATAAAATTCCCACACTTCTAATACCGAAAAGCCATAGCTCGAGAACACACAGCCTAGCATACTTGCATAATGTTTTAAAAGCACCATGACGGAGGCATTAGCTGGTTCCCAATAAGTAACAAGTTGGCTAAGGTAAACCTGCCAAGTTTAACGCCAGTACGTGCCCGGAGAGAACTTATTTTGCACGGCCGCGTCAACCGCTGTATGGGGTGAGTGCACCTGTGGTTACTAGTTTCCTGTATATTTTTTATTTATAGGTTTTTTTAATTAAAAATGACTTTTTTATAATACACCGGATGATATGAGCAGTGCTGTGGAGATAAGATATCAGGCAGGTTATTCTATAACCTGAATCGAATGTTCGATATTCAGTTATAAGTTTTCCGTTTCTAAGAATCAACCTATTCTCTATGATATACTCATAATTCACTTGGAATTTAGTCTACGGTTACAAAATACGATGGAGGATTCGAATATTTTGTGGAGTACCTAGGTTTCGTACGAAATTCGAACATTCGAACTTAATTTCGGATCATAAAGTGGCTACTCTATGATTCGAAACGGAGTTCGAGTATCTGGGGTGTCCCCAGATACAACGACATACGTATGTTCTAAGCAGGTGGAGCTCTGGAGGATTCAGGATACATATATACTTATAACGGTCATTATCCACATACATTATGTGGATACGAGTATCCTTAATGCCCTACAATAATCCCATCAACGAGCAATTCGACGAACGAGAAATCATAGCTTACCTCGTTTTAATACAATAATGCCAGTCTATTTGAAACCAGATATACTGGATAATTCCGGTACAGGATAAAATTGCTGTGCGTTTTACATCGTTTCAATGATGGTCGGTATCTGGACAGAAAATAAATCTTTATCATCTTCGCAACCGAAGGACCAAAGTGTGATATAATAAAAAAGTATTTCTTTTAAAAGGGGGTTTTACGAGTGTTTTTACCCTACCGCGCTGACATTGTAAAAATCTCCGCTAAGGCAGTTGAGTTTTACGAGTGTGTTTCTAGGAAGCCTCGGAACCGAGTGTAATCTGTTAATTTTATGTTTGCCCGACGATTATGGACATTGAAAATGCTATAAATTGCGTTTGATGAAATTGAGAACCGGGTTGGTAGGACGCGTGGGTGGATTTCTTATTACTTATTAGATTTGATTAAGGATTGATAAGATAACGGTTTTGATTGGTTTAATGATTAATGCTTTGTGATAGCGCTGCTTTGTAGTGAATGCTTCAATCTGATCTATCGGAAAATCTTTGGTATTACTGCACCTTCAAAAGAATATTAAAATCTTGCTTATTAGTTAAATCAAGACAGATCCAATGATTTGATTCTTCTCAGAGCCTGGTTATGCTTTTCTGAAACTCACCTATTCTAAAGATCATAACATCACAAACCCTTATACCAAATCCCATACATTTTTCCTTGACCAGATAAAAAACCTACCATATTATCCAGGTCTATCGTACTTTGGTTTGGTCAAACGCTTATACAATATGAGCAATCCGTACTCCACAAATACTTTGCAACGAGACGTAGGAACCGAGCTATCCGCTAATTGAATTTGTTACGCGAGCGGCGCGCCGTCCACCCGGGGGGAAAGAGGGGGGAAGTGGGGGGTATGCGGACACACGACAAAAATACTATTTACATTGCCTACATCGACCGATGGAAATGACTGTGTTAGCCTTGTACTCGACATTCAATAGAGGACAGTGGGGAGCAAATCAGGTGTGGAACAATGCTTTTCAGTTTTGATGCTTGTTTTATGACAGAGGAATGGGAAATGAGACTGAATATCGCATGGAACTAACACAACTATGATATTGGATCATACATGCATATTAAACGTTAAATTATGGCAATATTTAAAATAAATAAAGACGTCATGCGTAAAATCTCTTCAGTCAATTAGGATTCTATTATCAACTGTTGAATTGTTAAGATTCAGATCCAATATTTTCCTGAGGCCGCTCATACTACGAAATACAAAATCCTGTGCAGTGTTATTAAATTGAGAACTTCGCTTACCAATCAAATTCAAAACTTGTTTTTAATTAATTTGTATACATCAATTATAATCTTTTCCTCAAATAAAAGCCTGTATGTAACAATGCATGGCGATAATGAACAATTCTGGTAAACGTGAGCTTTTTCAATGTATATACAGTTCTAAAAAGACATAACAGTGTAATTAAGTGTCAGACATAGCCGTAAATTAAAACATAACATATAAGCGACTACATGTATAATATGCAGTCACTGGTCTACATACGAACCATTGGCGATGGGGCGCAACACAGTTCATGTTGTGATAGGTCATGGTTTATCGCATCAGATATAAATAATAACTACACCCAGCAGGCACATAAATAGCGGCGACCCTATAGCGATATATGTACTGGTTTGTGGTGTAGGTGTCTTGAAGTATAACACTTTTCAATCCCACAACAGCCTTGAAGCCGATACAAACAGATATTTTAGTATAATTGATTTTATAATTGCAATCTCAGCCTTTTTAACACATCCTATGAAAATATTGATAATTCCGCTTGGAAAATAGTGTAATTTATTTGAAGAAAATATACATACGATACAAAAAAAGCATTGTAACTTACCATCACTTCTAACTGGGTGGTTTATGGTAATTTCTAGTACTGGCGTGTTTAAACAGTTATTACAGCATGCAGTATCAAAGGGTCACCCCGTTGCGGACACGATTTATAAAAAAGTATATTCGGAATGACGCAGTTTACATAATAGGATTGTTCAGACTGCCTGGCAGAGCTCCGCTCGAAAATTGGCACCTTTGGAATGGAGTCATCTCGTTTCCTTTACCCTCATTTTGGGAGTTTTTTTTTGTTATTTTAGGAAATAATTTAAACTGTTTGTTTTAATTAGCATGTATAAATACGATAGTATTTAAAATAATTTGTTTGCCTTTTGATAAGTCCATTAGAGATCAAAAACTAGAACTCTATGATCAGACACGGAGTACGAATGTTCCCCCATGATTGTGTAAAAAGTCTAAAATAGTACACAAATGGTGTGTTTAGGGAGCAGCTATTAGACATACGGATTCGACAATTTATTAACCGATAAACGAAAATTATCATCAGGAATGGAAATTCTATTTCGACTGCGTTGCACTCTCTCGCTCTTTAGCCACATAGGCCTCACCCAAGGGTTACTAATCATTAACATTTGTAATTACTCTTTAGCTATTATAAAAACAAAATATATTTTATTGAACCTGATAAATAAACTGCCACTTATTCCCTCATAACAACAAACAAGTGTACTGTACACATCCGATTGTCGTGTAGGCTTACCACCCCCGCTCCCAGTCACAGCAGCAGTAATCGCATTTCAATACAATTAGAGGAAACGGACAGAAATAAAACCGTACAATACCATGGAGGATGAATAAACACTCGGCCGTCGCCGTATTTACATATTAAACGCATTAGTCTGTTTGTGATGAATGTCTGCCTGGTAAGGCGCAAATAAAAGAAGTTAACCATAACATACATGATTGTGTTATAAAATTTAATGCGTACTGAATTTAAAAACGGTTTCATCTTCGTTTTAGTACTGGTGGATGAAACAATTGTGGTTTTCATGGTCTGCCCCGTGACCACGAAAGCTGCTAAATAATCGAAACGTCGCGTTGGGAAGTTTAACATTTGAAAATACCATTTTTTTCTATCTACACGGGGGTAAATATATATAAGGGTGTAAGCCCATGCCATGTAGCATAGTATGGATGTGCTATAAAGTATTAGTATGAATTACTTTATTACGTATGAATTTAAATAGATTTTTACCCACTGATTATGAAACAACGCAGTGGGAGGTTTCATAACTTTCGCTTAGGAAAAACTATTCCCCTAACATTTATATTTTTGTCTCAATCTCCCTTTCTTTTAGTACTTCTCCAATCACTGAAGTCTTCGCATATCCAATAATAAATCTGTCTCATTTTGAAGCTAAACGATTAATGTATCAATGAATCAACAAAAGTATACGACGTGCAATACCCAATTAGTATACATCACGTCACATCAAAGAAGGCTATTAATGAATACGAGTATTAGGACTGTGTTTCGTGCCAGTGGGCCATTCTGATCGAGATATTACAGCAGGGTGGGCCGGCGCGACCGTTTAACTAAATTAACTGTTATTCTGGCCCCATGGGATTCCTAGGCATTGATTTATCCATTAGAAAGCGCAGAAATCTATGGCGAGATATGTCGATGTTGGTCTGTGCTTTCTTTTTATTGCTGTGAATGGCGAGACGAGCATGCCATTTGCCTGATGGTAAGCGATACGATTGCTCATGAACAGTAACAAAACCAAACATCACTTTGAATTATAAAGCAATGCTTGGCACTCCACTGCGCTCGCCACCTTAAGACATATTAAGTCTCAATATGTCCAGTAGTTACTCTGGCTACAATATCCTTCAAACCAAACCACAACACTGCATTTACACTGCTGTTTGACGAGAGAAATAAAAATTACCTACCTACCTGTTCAAGGGGCCTCTCACATATGAGAAACCTACCACCGGTATTTCTGGAATCAAACTTGTCATGCTCACTTATGGTACTACATGTTAGTGGTCATTAACACCACGGCACGGCGATTAATTCGTCCTGTTTTTCTAGTATGTATATGTATATTTATTATTTAGTATTAAAGGAAGCCGACATGATTTTGTCGTAGTGTATTATAATTTTGATACATTACCTAGGCAGTATCGTACCTTCATCAAATACATCGTATTGAGCGTGCCAACTGCCAATATAAAGAAATTAACACAGTTTGTATTGGAACCTGCCGCGCCGCATTCGTAAGTAGCCTCTGAATATTCAAGGAAAGTTCGGCCGACTGAAGCCTGCTATTAAATGTACATTGTTCGCAGAGCCAGCCATTAATATCGTGGGTAAAACAAGCCGAGATGGTACTTAGATTCGAATCCACAGAACGTTTAATTTTGTATGAAACGGGAACGAACGTTTTAATTTCAATGTGAAAATGTTTCGGTACCTATTGTTTTTGAAATAAATAGCATGACAAGGAGCAGATACTGCGAAGTAACGGCAGCAGTGGCAGCGGTAATAAGCTCTTGCAATAAAGTACCGTATATTTATAATTAAAAACATTTTTACTAGAAAGTGAGTACCGCTGTTTATGTATTGTTCATCGCCAATACTTGGTGAGCATATGAAAACCGAAGACATTAAGTAAATAATAAATAAATACATACATAGTCCTATTTTCACATTAAAATCGCATGTGTGTCGTGGGTATCAGAAACTATGACAGAATTTCGATCTCACTAACAACCCAAATACCTATGGTTCACACAAATATTTGTTTCGTTGCGGGGATCGAACTCACCGCCTCTCGTTTCCTAGCCGGCGTATAACCAACTGCGCCACGTACGCTGTCAAATTGACACACACCACTAATTCACAAATTATTAACCCACAAAATTTCCATTTACACAAAATTGTTATAATCACATGCAGGATGCTCAATATGTGCAAAAAACACACCATAACAATTAAACAGCAGATGTTTGGTGTGACACTAGACGATGATATTTTTATATTAGCAACATGTAAAACGGCGTGTTATGATACGTTTAATTTTCGTACTCAGAACATCCCGGTTACACCTGTTTCGCATTCCGATGTCCGTGTAATATATTAACTGTAATGTGTACGAGTGCTTGTAATCTCTTCGAGCTGACAGACGCAATCTAACCGAGCTGGTATTGGCTATAACGAGCGTGTTTTCAAATGGCTTCTTAAGGACTCTGTATATTTTGCAGTAAACTCAGATTTTTGTAACAGTAGGCTAACAGGAAAGATAAAAATTTCGTGGATAGCATAAATAAGAATATCAGAATTTTGAGTAGTTTAAAAATAAGATATCTTTTAAAAGAAACCTGCGTAAATATGTTGATAAGAAAATAAACTCAGCGAATTTGTGCTGGATTGTGGCAACTCAAACTATCCTTTTGAGAATACAGGTGTGAATTTCATTATTATATGTAACTCTGAACACCGAGAGGCAGCTCCGTCGAATAATGAAAATCAGATAAAAATTCGATGAGTGGGTCTCAAGATATTGGGCTTAAGTTTTTTAACTTTGATTAATGAATTTATTTTTAGACTCTCATCAATTATCAACTTTGTAAATGTAGCCTTAATGGAAGTGGATTTTGATGCTAACAATTGGTCTAACTAAAAATCGAATGCATGAAATATTGCTGTAAAATATACATACCTACATCTAATCTTCCAGGGATCTTAGAGTGGTTTATTACAAATCATATATGTATAGGTATTCCTGCTATTTGCAATGCGCTCAATATTTTCTGGATGACCTAAATTCACGAAGTTCCTGGAGATATGAATGTGCAGTTACAGGGGTCGATTCAATTTCAGAGAAATCCTGGAATAGCTTTCCCGGAAAAACTTATCTGTCGCGCGTTGCCATCCCGCTTCGGTGAATACTTTATCGATCTGGGCAGTACCTACCATCAAGTACAACATTTTCACTTGGTCGTGATCATATTTTATATAAGAGGTAAATAAGCTTGGTAAACTAGTACATATGTAGTTTGGACCTCACACTAATATACAAGTCTTTCCTATTGGGTACTAGAAAATTCGAGATTTTCGACTCTCTTTAATACAGAGATCCAAAGTAAATGCTAATTGATCATGGATTAATCTCAGTGTGGAAACTGTACCCGCAACCTCGCGGCGTTTATCAAACTCTTCCCACCCATAGTCGTGATGTATGATTGTTCAATAAATATAAAAATGCGCAAAAACTAAACAAACAAGGAAATCGGTAGTGTGATGAGCTAACAGACAAAGTGTGATTGTGACAATTTTAACACGACTGTATTTTCACACTTGTGAATTAACAAGTGGTGTTTGTGCTGACAACAATCACTTCGCAGTTTTTGTCTGTATTATTGTGTGTCTATATTAAAACAATTCGGGTAGCTTGTTGTACTTGCATGCACGGAATAATTGTACTGAGTTTAAAGTTTTATTTTATTTAATTGAGAATAAACAAACAGTTGTACATTGTGTGTGAATAATTGTATATTTTTATAGTAAAAGTTATAAAGTTCGCACAATTTTGAAAAGAATAGATATTGCCGATGATATCTTTTGCCAGATTATTTCTTATGGAGCTGCTGACTGATAGTTAAATGCTAATTATGGAAAATCAGCCAAATTCAAGTGACCTAAGTTTAGTAGTCGCTTGTAGAAATCCTCTTCATATAGCCGAATGTAAATAGAATAGTTCTCATAATATATTACATTAACTTACACAGAAGCTTAGTAAACTCGGGAATAGAATGGAAACTACAATTTACCCATTAAGGCGATCAATAATTGAACACTTACCGCCGTCTATAAACGACTAATCGTAGTTGGCCGCGGTAAAATGAAATGCATTTACATGATGAACCATAATCTACAAAATGCTTCAATACAGCGTCCATACCAAGTTATTACTTTACAAATGCAAGTGCACTTCTGTAGAAGCCGTACGAACGTCGATTTCAAGCCAGCGAGCACGGAAATGGAAAATTTCCAGCTATATATTTTTTTTATTGTAATAAATGGCGAGGCGAACTTGCCTTTCGCCTGATAGTAAGCGATACGACCACTCATGAACAGTAGGAAAACTAAACAACCTTGAATTACAAAGCAATGCTTGGCTTTCCACTGCAATGCACTTCAATATGTACAGTAGCTACTTTGTCTACAATGTTCGTCAAACCGAAACACCAGAGTGCATATATGTTATCTCGTTCAAAGCAATTTAATATTTATATCGGAAAATATTCTTAGAAACCTGTTCAAAAATGTCGCTATATTAAAAATACCCATGTAAAATGTCACTTGTGAGATGCGATAAGATAACGTGAAATTAAATTGCGAAAAGCTCTTAGTTTAATTGAAAACTTTAGTATCCATTGCATAATATAATGCAATATCTTTAATAGGAGCAAATTTGGAACATCAAGAATTAATAATAACATATTAATAACAACGGCCTTGAGAAAATTGATATAAATAGAATAACATACATATATCGTAAAAGAATTTCCAATGTTATTCATTCTACATTCACATATTTGATGCATTGATTTTTAGCTCTACATTTCTTTATACATTCCCATTTTGATTCAGTCAATTTTCAAATGAAATATAACCATTAGATTTTAATAACTTTTGCATGAATATTATTTTTTCTTAAATTCCACGACAACACACCCGATAATATACTACTTACTATACATAAACACAGCCAAGCATCACCATCCGAACCGTCTATAAACAGCGTCCCGAAAAAATCCCGCGGTATCTGGAAGGTCGCGACATTGACCTCCAAAACGTATGATCAGGGGGAGCGGCGCGTTCAGTGTCAAGATTGGCGGCTATTCTAGGCGATCGCTGTTGGATACATACGTCATCCATAGTTTTATTTCTTATAGCGGTCCGGCTTCGCTACAGATACACTTTTAAAAATGGCAGCCAAAATGTTCAATTCCAACTATCAATTTGGAGTATCGACCAATCGGACCACGAAAACGAATAAAATTTATGTATTTGCTAGATTATTCACTACTACTTCCCTCCTGTAAGTTATAGCGATAAATGACCTATCCAATACAATAATATGTTTTCAATACGCACCAGTAGTTGCTGAGAAGTGAGTTAACAAAGAAACAAACTCTTTAACTTTATACATTAGTATAGTTTCTTCACTAAGCCATAGTTCCTAATTCGAAGTTCGGCAACGTGACTAGACTAGACTAGGTAGACTATATGATCCCTAATCCCTGTCAATCATACTTTCAATTGTAGAGCAGACCCGCGTCCAGCAGTGGGACGCATATGGGTTGATACTGATACATAGTATGGATTGCCTAAATCATATCTATCAGCATTTGCGGTTGTTATAAACTACGAACTGCCTATGTCATCAGCACTCTTCGGTCTTCAATCCATCGTCATTATGTGAAGCCTTGAATTAATCAGCATTCGTATTTAAAAAAAAACACCAAAAAGTGACGTACAATCCTGACCGCATATTAGTATGTATGTTCGTTTCATATTTTAACAGTGATTTAAGATAGCAGTAAACCTGGTATCAATTAAAATACTAATTATAACACCAAGTTTGGTTTAAAATAAAATATGAAAAAATCTAATTGAATTGTTCACAAAAGCATTGTTGCCTCTAAATTGGTTTCATTCAGAATATTGAAACTCCTTATACTTCTTTAGAAAAGATTTTCTGACAAATGACAATACCGCAGATTTTCTGTTTTCGATACAAAGGTACGGAATTTTCCTGTTGTCTTTTTTGTATTGTCGTCAATTGAAAAGTATACAGATATGCATTAGCACATCAATGTATTTCTGAGAAGGCATGCAGAAATGTCTGTTGTCATTCGCAGGTCGCTGAGCTAATACACATCCATATTTACATCCCAACATGTGATAGGATCGAATTTTTGACTATTTCGGAAAAAAATCACATCTCAGGCGTCTGACGAGATTTGCCTAACGAAAAACTTACACAAATTGAAAGACCAACAAGCCGCCCCAAAATGGCCATGATTAATAAAATTAATGAGAGTATTACTAATAAATGTATCATGAGCTGTGACGTCATTGTACGATGCTTATCCCTTATTCCAGTACATCCGTCGATTTGTAAGCTGGCAACTCCTAAAGCCCGCCCACCCGCATGATGCGATATACAAAACAATAATGTATTAATACACCGTGATAGCTCAAGTGACGCGGACGCGCCGTGACGTCACTACACACAACGTGACTCTAATTTAGGTTTAGTTTATATTAACGCGCTTTTAATAATTGTTTACGAATGTTTGTGTGACGCAGTCGGTTCAGATGGTGAAAATTAGAGGCCGCTAGTTCGACTTTTCACAGAGACAAGTCTTCTTACACTATGGTATTTCATACGAGACCTAGAATTATTTCAGGACATCGTTGCGTTATTGAACATGTGGACATTCTACAGTGGACTAATATCAAAATACTTTTGATTTCTCGATCTAGATTCCTTTTAAATATGACCAGATTTTTCTTTCGTACGGGGCAGAATCACTTTCGAGTTTCAAGTCTTTATTCTACTCAATACAGCAGAAGCAAGTGTAATCAATGCCATAAACAACAGCACAACTTAGCAACATCTCCATATATCAACCGTTGATCACAAATTCAAAGCAGCATAAGACCGCGCCGGGGAACTTTTTAAAGACTCGGATGGCGCCATTACGACTGCTATTAAAACCACAATCGTTCTCACACTCGTCCCGTTTACAGGCCTGCTAATAGGAACAGTAATTGAAAGGGATTCACGGGAGCCTAGTTCTATTGTAGTGCTACCAGAAGATTCTAAATAAAAACCGAGAAGCCTGCAAGAATTTTAACAGTTGAAAAAGCGAATAAGGTGTAGACCGCGATATGTGTCGGTCTATACTTTCTGCCTATCACCGTACAACTACAGTCACCCACTAAAGTATGTCGGGTTTTAGAATGAAATTACCTCCTTCCATACATTCAGTTTCTAGACTAAGTTGCCAACACAGCATGGTATTTACACCGCGTGCAGTATAGTCAATTTATCCTGACAAAATAAAAAATTAGGTAAAGACCCGAAAATTTCAACCTAACGAAGTCTATAAATAGACGCTAACGGTTATATTTAGAGTTAAGGTCCTTTTTTATAGCTCCATCAGAACCAGTAATTGCGTTGTAACAAAGACCGTTTCACCAAAGCGCGAGTTAAGTCGTTTAATACGAATAGGTGGTTAGGAAGCGCTCACACTGAGCGAAGGAAACGCGGCGGGTTAATGAGTTTATATCGATCGCACACCGCTGGTCGCGATAACGAATATTATACCGGTTCACTGGCTGTGAAATGCATCGAAACCGATGTTCAACGTGTATAAGTAGTTGGCTGTTGTTAATGGAATATTGTTCACCGCAAATGCCTTTTATGATATCAGACATTATCGTTGACGATGAGAGCGCCGTGCACACTCTTTTGAAGTGTTAAAAATATTTGCGTCAGATTTTTCCATGTCATTACTTAATTATATTTACTAACAAGCGTGTGTCAAGAGACAAGATGTACTCGTATAATTACATCAATTGTATAACTATTTTATGCATATTTAACCATGTATGCATAATGAAACAATAGTATATTATACGACATACATGACAACATTTACGATCTTATGGGGTCGTGGTAAAGTATTTTTATAGATGAATAAATCATATGTGGTTTTTCAACCTAAGTATTACTAATTTCTATTAAATGGGCAGGGCACATAGCGCGGAGATCTGATGACCGATGGGGTCGGAAAGTGCTCGAATGGACACCGCGTAGCGGAAAGCGCAGCGTAGGACGTCCACCCACAAGATGGTCCGACGACCTGGTAAAGGTCGCGGGACGTCGCTGGATGCAGGCTGCCTCCAACAGGTCTCTGTGGAAATCATTGGGGGAAGCCTATGTTCAGCAGTGGACTTCCTTTGGCTGATGGATGGATGGATGGATTACTAATTTCAATAGACCTTTAATAAATAACTACTAAATCAAATTTAAAATGCCAATATCCCCTCGATCACTATTCATGGTCCTGTAGCAGTAAGTGCGAGAGGCGGCAAAAAATAAGTAAATACAACTGGATACACAGTACACACACAAGGCAATCTCAAAAACGCCCCGTTTCTCCTTCCAATATGTCCTGCACCTTATTCAGGGCAGTGACGTCGGCGACATCACGCCAAGCCGCGCTGACAAATTGTCCGCGTCCGTTGACGACATCCTCACTGGATATTTACGTCTTGCAATAGGCACTGGTGACGTCGGTAGGCAAGGTACATTGGGTACCGCGCGGAATGTGCTCGATCGATCATCGTGTCCGCGGTGCTCTCTGGCTTCATTTGTCGCAGATGTGCGTCCGGAAGGTCGCAGGGTCACGGTCAAGGTGAACCGTATTGCCGGAGGCGCGTTGAATCCATAACGGCATTTATCTGCACCGTCGATAATGGATAAAGGGCTGTTTCCGTGTTTAGTGGCGTGCGACTTCGTCAAGGTTTTGCTTCTGCTTTCGTGTAAATGTCAAGTTACTTTGTTCGTGCAGAAATTAAAGGTTACCTAAATAAAACAAGAAAGAGTTTCATTTAGGTAAAGAAAATTCAATACCTATTCTATTTTTCCATCAACATCTACAAAAACAATAAGCTTAATATTTTTCGTTCCACGTCTCAGAGCATCTCAATTTCAATTTCAGATCTAAGATCCAAATGCGAAAGCAAATTGAGTGTGAATTTGAAAATTTCAATTTAGCGTAGCGAAAAGCGACCCTTGCCGAGAGCCCTGAGCTGCGATGCGACGTCGATTCATCTTCACTGCAGATATTAGCCAAAGTTTTATCACTACAACGCCAGACATCTGCTGGATTTAGATAATCCTCCATCAGGATTTTAGTTCTTGCACTTCGTTGGTGAAGTTAACAATGACAAAGAATTCGTTCTAGAGCCTTAAAACAATTAAGCTGACAATGTGATACCACTACAGTTGAAAAGCATTACGAACTTCATTTGCATGTTTGTATCCTATATTTTACTGGACTTGCCGGTAAAATGTATTTAATACGATGGCCTGGCGACAAATCTATCGTGAAATTGTCCAATCTTGGAATAATCGTGTTTTCGAATTGAGAATTTTCCAGATAGTGGTTTTCCCTATTTGCGAATCGCACAAAAGAATTCACAGATTGCAGCAGTCGTAAGCTATCAGTGAGGCTATAAGGAAATAATTTAGAACCATATCGAGTAAAAATCCAATTGTAAGCAAATTACTTTTTAACGATTGGTGCACTTAATGGTTCACTGTTGATGCAGGATGCTTTTAGACCACCTCATATGTATAATCATTTCTAAAGCTTCTTCAAAATAAAAAAAGAATGACGTATAAAAACATATTTAAAACCCAATAAAAATAACTACTAGATGGACAATGATATAGCCAATCCAGATAAAAGCAATATCGCAACCAGCAAAAACATTTCCTCTTCCATTCCGGCTACAGCAGTTTAGTCTCCGGTTGGCTATCCGGTCGTCTGCCAGATAAATGGACCAATATATCAAGTGGAAATATTCTAAGAATCTGTTACGTAGCATCCACCCACCGTTAGTCAATTAATCCGCGCTGCCGATCTCTTTGTATCTGTCCAGTTGTCGAAAGCCGAAAAGTTGGCAACTCCCGAGTGACCAATGGGATGTATCGAGTTAATCATACCTTATTAAAGTTACATACTGTAGTGCTGTTAAATGAGAATATTGGATGATCGTCCTTGGAAATAAATAAGGAGTAAGTAAAATAAAATAAGCCGATGTTAATTTGCAGGTTTGACAGCACCAAACTCTAGCTCCTTTTGTTTGTTGTGTAGCGGAAGCGAGTCTTTAAAAATTGTAAGCACTAATAAATTATAAGATTGGACCACTATCATTTCAAAATGACAAGCATACCGATAGCCAATCACATCAGTTACGCCGCTTACTCATTTGTTTAGGAAGGCGATAAATAAGAAATAACCAAGTGATTGCCAAACGCAGAAAACAATAAAACCGTTAAATAAATAAACATCGTTTGAATTCAACATTATTATTTGGTACTTTATGTATTAGTCAATCATTCGTGTGTGCAAGTGTTAAGGTGAAAGAGGATTATGCACGCAACGAAATTTGTTTACGTTATGTTTTCAACGTTCTATTTTAGGCGCAAGCGTTCTTTTATCTTTCAACTACTTTCTCATAAACACAACTCCAGAAACAGGTCTCATATTTGTGTCCTAATAAAGGATAATAGGTAATACAGGATTATGCACTAGATAAATCTGGCGGTCCATCTGCTGATCACGGTGTCGTCGACCCTGGCGGAGTGCGCGACAATGATCTGGCACCAGGCCAAGCGCCATATGCCGTCCCACCGTCCACACCTAACACGCACCAATCCTCAACTCTAGTGCTTCCGTCACAAACGGCGCTGCGACACGATTTCATCTCTACTGCAACATCACTAAGGTGCCAGGAACTTTAAAGCGCTTGAAAATATATATTTGCAATTTAGCAAATTAGCGAAAACGCCCGCACGGTTGGCTCTTTGATGTGTTCAAAAGGAAGCTATGGCCGATGTAACGATGTTACGACGGACTTGCAATTTATGTGTCTATATATAGTTTTATAACGTAACCGTGCCCGTGCGCGGAACACATTCGCCACGAGTTCGGCCGTCTCGGTCGTAAGGACATAATTAACGATTGTATTTTAACGTTCATTCTGCAGAAAGCTAAGACCTGTAAGGCTATAAACTCCGTAATTCCTTAGTATTTAATAACGCTGTAATAAACGTAACAGTCTTTATGAAGCTGATGTTTATTTACCGCATGCTTCTGAGTTATGTTATATTAATGCATACGCGTGTCAGTGCTGAACTATGAAATTAGTCGTTTGCATATGTAGCGGAAGTGATTAAAATGTTCCGACAAGAGATACAGGATATATCCAACGTTGTATACAGTCACGACACGAGAGTAATTACTCGACTCAAAGGTACGAAATAAATGCAACTGGAACCTTCCTGAATTTCAGGTCGTTGTTGATGACAATCGTAAATTCAGACAAGTTATGATTTTGACTCTGAGTAATCAGAAAAATAGAGTAAAACAACTACGTCCTGTTGCTTAAAAGCATACACGAGGATGTTATTACAAAGTAACAAATTGAAACCGTAGCTGGTAGCAAACTGGACTAAATGGTTCGCACAAATGAGCCAGCTAGTGTAACGCGAGCCGATGTGATTTGTACACGTCACTTGAGATACAAAGAAAACATTAGCGCAGCGCCTTGCACGGAGGTTAATTAGTATGTGCATACATCGGGAGCAACGAGGATATGAATGCGATGTAGTGGAAGAAAGGATATATTGTAGCAAACACATGAAGATTTTAGAAAATGCATTTTAGAGGAAGTGATATGATTTAAAAAACTGACTGACTAATTTTACTTAGTACAAAAAGACAGTAGAATTAGAATAGAAAAATTGTTAATCACCTGGTGCTATACCAAATTCTAATAATGTCTACATGTTTGTAATTTATTAATTTAAATAACAAATATAATCCAGACTTTCAAGAAGAAAGCAAAATTACAGTAGATAAAATGAACATCATTTCAGTAAGGGTACTGTAGTAGTTTATCAAGAGCGCATTAAACTATCTTATTGCATCGTTGCTGTTTCGCCCGAAGCGTTCATTCCGCTCGGTGAAACTGTAAAGGCCATCTAAGGCTAACAGCAACTGTCAAGACGAAACAAAGGACCACCTCATGCATTTAATATGATGTTGCTGATGCTTTTGTGCAGTCTTTATGCTTTGTTCCACGTAACTTCAATACAGTTAATTAATTACTGGAACTTCTATATCAAAATTATATTCAAATCTCTACTGTTGTTACAACGTTACGGTTTTTTCCCAGAACAGTAAATAGTTCATTATGAAAATATAATAATCTAGTTTTTGAAGTGATTTAGTATCAAGGTGATAATGTTGCATGCTACTTCCAACAGGTCGCTATGGAAATCTTTGGGAGAAGCATATGGTCAGCAGTGGCCTTCCTTTACAATACAATACAATAATTCTTTATTGCACACAAAATTACAGTATTGAGCTTAAATATATGTTATGTTTGGTAATACAATGGGCGGTCTTATCGCTTAAAGCGATTTCTACCAGACAACCGTGGGATGGAAAATATTGGAAATAGTTGTAGATGGCGGTAAACAATAAAGAAAGAAAACAAAAAGGTAAACTATCTAATAGCATACTAATACTTAAATACCAAAATCAAATGAACTAATACATATTTAAAAATAAAACTAATAATTATAACAAAATACATAAATAACGACAACAAAGTCAAACAAAATCCTTCAAAAACCTTTGGCTGATGGATGGTTGGATTAATATCACGACTCAAGACCCTTCAGTCATGTTAATAATTCTGGATGACAATTGGACTTGTGAAATTATTCAAGCACGAGCTACTTGCTTCCAGTCCTAACTTGGAAATCGGTTTTTCCCACAGCAACGATGTGGCAATTTGTTTTGGAACAGCTAAGTACATATATTAAGTACTGAATTATATAGAGTTGTCCTATCCACACGACCCTGTCACCTTGTTGACCTTTGCAATAAACTTACCTCTTCACATACTCATTTGACACAAACATTAATTATTTACGCAATACTTCGAACACGTCTACAACATTGCTATACAAGGATATCGGATTTTTTCCAATTAACATTAGTCGTGGAAACGTGTATCATGTTTATACGTCTTTAATGTTCTGCTATGATTGATCGCATCCGTTCTACATTAATAACTTTGCCTGTGGATATGCTTGTGTAGTATACATTGAATTGTTTCAGTTGCATAAAAATCGAAGCTATCGTGTTTTCATGTAATGGAGTACCCTATTGGGAATATTACTTTGTCACTTTTTGCGTTGAAATTTGGTAAATTATGGAAGTTTAATATTCTTAATGTGTATGCATTTATAATGCACTGAAAAGTCAAATTAAATTTACTTTAATTTAGTTTTATATAAAGAAGATCCTTAAGTCCACAAAGCAAGCTTTCTTTACTCTAAAATCTCATTAATATTTTTACATGTTGTGTGAATCAAAGCAATTTTCATTTTCTTTGCATTGAGTAGTAACCTTTTTAAAGTTCATATGTACGTCGGTAATACTAGTGTAGTTTTATGTGTTGTTTAATGAGCCTGTAACGGCTGAATGGTTTTAATTAAAAACTTGTTTGTGATGTCTGATAAAGGCTAATTTCATTAAAGTAATACAGTATTACGCTCGTTTTGGTTCTAAATGGATATTTGGTATGTTAGGGGCGTGGTATCAATGGGTTTATGAATAATGCTTCATATAGATACTCTAAGGGGTTACACATGTTTAATGGTAAAATTATTGAAACTTATCGTATAAAAGTTGTACAGCTATGTCTTTTTCCAATATTCATACAAAATTACATATGACTGGCCTCTCAAATTTCTAACGCGAAATATTATACGTAATATATAACTCAGCACCGCCTACCAAAACACCATGAAAAGATTGCGAATACGCAACGCTGACGTCAGGTGTTACGTCGCGGAATGTTCCAGAAGTGTCACCGTCGATTGACATGTACGGTGGTCGGTGAGTGCGCGAGTATTTCCACTAGGTGAGGTGTGAGGCGCCAAGTACGCGACGTGGCGCCGTGTGGGCGGTGACGTCACTACTCATTACAAGTCGTGCAATCGCATCGCGAATGTTTACAACGGTTATAGAAACTGCTATTGCGTGGGATGAGGTATCAATTCATTTTTAATTGTGTATGTAATGTTTATAAATAATGTTTTAGAAATTATTATCATGACTATTGAGACTAATGTCTAGGCTAATTTTTATATATGGGCTATAGAAATATATTTCAAGAAATTCTTTCGGGTCTCATTTGAAATGATTTTTTTGTTGTATAAAAATAAAAAGATAAACACGAGCTAGTCGACAGAATTTTTGTACTCACATTTTGCTTTAGGTAATGAACAAAATATCGCGTGTAAATTCAGAAGTAAAAATAACTCCATGCACTGCTTCTTTTCGTGACATTGCACGAAACTATTGCATGGACTAGCATAATACTAGTAACTAGACGAATCAATATTTATGTAAGAATTTTATCTACAATCTAGGAAGAAATGTACCTTTAAATATTTAGTACTAAGCTAAAGTTAAATTACATACTATTTAATATTAAACTAATTGCTCTTCAAATTCTAGATTTTTGAAACACTGGAATGCAATCCTAGAGTATAATTTGATAGAATCTAGATAATTATAAACCTGTTGCTAAGCCTAAGCCATGCCAGTTGTGCAGTTTCGCGAGACGCAAAAGGAGAAAGCAGCGAACTATTCCTAGGTTCGATTCTGTCTAGTTTTATTCGGATGTCCGTGCTCGAACCGATGTTTATTTAAAGGAGTGTGCAATATGAACACCAGGAATCAGACCGCCACTGTCATGGGCTAGGACGGATCTAGACATTTGAGCAAGACCTATAGAATATTCAGAACTGAGAAACATATTCTATTGAGATTTCCTTCAATACGTTAAGAACCAGTTTCTGAAATACGCGTTAAAGGCTTTGCATAAAGTTGATTTGTTTACCTACTATTAAGTGAATTTTAGGAACGTAGCGCTGAAAAAGCATGCTGGTTTTTGCTGCGTTTCACAAAACTCTTTTGTTAGATTTTAATTATCTCTTAAACAACATCAGTCTTCACCCAGTGGCTAACATTTAAGCATCCTTATTGCCTTTTCAAATTCGAGAGTGACGTGCCAAAGGTATCGATGTCTATGGTTCCAAATATTCTCCAAATCCGTCCTGTATCGCGGTCTGGAACACTTCACTATCTATGTTCAACATAGACAACAGTTTTGTTGTTCATCGCGACGGACATGACATACCAGTTAAGATTAGATGCACAATTAACTGGCCGATGTTGATTTAAATTAAACTTCATGTTGCTCCTTTACCGGGATGTCTGGCGATGTCATTGGCGAGTATCGACAATGCAAATAGAATGAACACATGAGTGTTAAACTATCGCGCTATGTGCGGATCTGGTTTTATTGCTGACAATTTCAAATCTCATTAAACGATCAAACCTCGAGTGCACAATGCCAATATGCCTGATATTGCCGATTTCTAAGATCTTATGCCATCTTTCCTTTTTGCTGTAAATGACTTGTAAATGCAATAAAAAACCAACCATTTCAGCTTATAAATTAAGATTATCCTATCTTTCTTTCATAAATGTGTTAACGACACCATGTGTCTAACACCGACATGTAAGAACCGCCTCTATTGTTCCCTCGTTTTTTCGCACCTACAAGCCTGCTCAAACAAACACACCCTACCTAAGTTATTTTAGTTCGAAGACAGCTGCAATTGACACCATCAGTGTCAGTCGCCAGGAGAATGTGACGCGACGCGATTCCGTTTAAATCTGTCAGCCGCACATTAAAATTGTTCGCGCGAGTGGGTGCATCAAGGTACGCTTTTAACGCTCGCCGGTAAACTGACAATTTGGTACCCGGAATATGTGGCGAAGCTATTCACTGACATGTTGAGTTCTGACAGTAATCCTGTTATAGAAATGGGAATGCTGGTTCTAAATGTAATGGAAATAATGATTTGAAGTGTAACTGTGTAAGTGTAAATGTGTGTGTGTGTTTGGGCCATGTATCTTGAATGATATCATACACTGAGATTTCATAGATAGATTCAAATTTCAAATGTACCATAAAATAATTCTAGAAATTGTAGAACAAATTCTATTTTTAAAAAGACGCATCTTTATTTAGTTCCACTCCCAAATTATGGTGAAATCAACATTTTATGATTGGTCACACTGAATCATTTTGAAGAGTAATGTGCCATTTTTTTGTTGGCGATTAGTAATACAAGTTGGTAGGTGAGTAATGAAACATGAATAAGATGGGCGTGGAACAAATAAATTGCGGTTGTATATGATACTTCTTGTAATCGATAAGAAAATATTATGATCTAGTTTACATTCAGATTGCTTGAAAAGGCAATGTACTTTACAAAATTGTTTCGATTTGAAAAAATATATTACCAGGGATAAGATGGTTTCGCAAAGGATTGACGAATATTGTTTGAGGCATGGCAGACAAAGCTAAATCATGTACTAAAGCTCCAAAGTAACACTAATTCGAGATGTTATATGTCAAGTTTTCATAAACTTCAGAAATATTTAATCCAAACACACAAAAAAATATAAAACGGTTACAAGAACTTATCAGTCATTAGCAAAAAAACATCACACAGTATAAGAAAATTCAGTGTGTAAAGTATAAGAACTATATCATACAAAAAAAAATATACACAAAAAGTTTAGCAATCAAACAAACTACGAAGATTGACTACGCAATTAATGTACTAATATCTTTCTAAAACAATGAGTTAATTTTTATTTCAAAAGCTTTTCTCTCGTAAAGTATCCATCGAGTATAGAGATTATAAATGCGCACTCGTGCTCTTCTTGGCACCGAAACCGATGTTAATGAATACTTTAAACAAATATTTTTATGTATATTTTATACATCAATCTGTACTCAAAGCAAGATTCAGTAGAAAGAAGTCTGTTTATTTATTTAGAAATTCGCTCACTTTTAGTAATCTCTATGGCAAACTGACGTGACTACACGAAACATAATAGCTAAATACAGCATGTATCAAATGGAATATGGTCTGGCGATACATTATTTTTTTTCTTGACACTGCATTAGACTACTTTTACTATTGGTAGGTCTCTCATATGGGAGAGGCCGCCTGGGTAGGTACCATCGCAATGTCTATTTCCGGTTTGAACGACATTGTAGCCTGAGTAACTAGACCTATTGAGATTAAATATCTTATATTTCAGGATGGCTAGCGCAGTAGAATGCCAAGCATTACTTTGTGATTTATAGTGTTGGTTGATTTTGCTACCGGTCCATGAGCGGTGGTATCGCTTACCATCAGGCGAATGGCATGGTTGTCTCGCCATTCATTACACTAAAAATAGACCAATATGACCGTAATTCCACTACTATGTACGAATATTCTAAATGCAATAATAATAAAAAAGCATACAAATTTGCCAGTAGTCGGCAGTCTGCATCTAAATTCGTTGTTATGATATACGATGACAGTTACACAGCGCCTCACATCGTTACCATTGTAAATGTCGGAACTTGTGTCGTATGACTTTTTGTCTGGCTTGGCATAGCCAATGTGTATGATGATAGAACATATTGTTCATTAGTGACAGATGATAATCTCGCGCCAACATACGGGCTTGTTATAAATAAAAGCAGTTAATAGCCACCCAAATAATGCATAGTCCCGAGTCTCCCGACCTTAAACTAATAAAATAAGACGTATAAAATTGATCTCAAAAACCACGAGACATTTTTTATTCTTACAACACTCAGACCACGGACAAATATTTGCGGCCGCACAATGTCTCCGGGTGAACCTCTAGACTCTTGTTTCACTTGAGTGTAACCAACTGAGCTACGAAGACTAACAAAATAACTCTTTATTGTGCAAGGGCAAAATCCAGATCAATCTATTTACTGTACATATTGAGACTTCATATATTATGTCTCAGGATGGCAAACACAGTAGAATGCCAAGATTGCTGGGTAATTCATGGCTGTCGGGTTTGAGAGCCTGAGATGAGTCTCAGGCCGTCATATTTATGCTTGTTACAAAACACTAAGTATGAAGCATGTCATACAGCAGTTTTTGCATCTAACTCATTTAGTATCGGGGTCGAGGGCGGCTAGCCTGTACCCATACGTGAGCTGAAGGCAAGCGAGGCGCTCTTTAAAAATCCCACCGCGCCGACCACGATAAGTGGGTACTTGAACTGATTTTATTAAAATATTATGTACATTTTTATAGCAATTAGTAGGTGAAATAGTTTTTCTTTACAGCGAAGGTATGTGGACTGAGCGAGGAATTTTGGAAGCCAGAGTAGCTTCTGCACATATTGAGACTTAACGCCTATAAGATGTCTCCAGTCTCAGGATGGCGAGCGCAGTGGAGCATTGCTTTTAAATTCATGGGTCAAGAGCGGTCGTATCGCTTACAATTGAATTGCAAGCTCGTCTATTTATTAAGAGCGTATACACCTTGCGCGCAAAGTCAACTATAGGTATTTCTTCGTTAATTTCACGCACACATAAGCGACCAAAGCTGTGTGCGTAGAGCTGCCGCGTCGGCTCGCTATACAATCGGCTCAAACAACTTTGATCCGTGCGCTTCAAATATTCAATTGAAATGTAACTGTAATATAATATCATAAAAATATCTTATTTGAATTATAAGTAGACAAATATTACTGTGCAAGCAAAGAATAATACAAATTTTGGATACTAATCATATTTTCGTTATTATTACATTGTTAAGTTGCATTCAAATCAGTGTTCAATCAGTAGACACTACGGACGTTTTATTAATCATTTCGTGTTCGAACACATAAATAGTGTTAGGGGCCTTACAACCCCTTATAATTACGAAATATATTTAATTTTATATTACAATACATAACATAATTTAGCCTCGGAATTACATCCCATTATATTACCTGAAACATAATTTATACTCACTACAAAATCATTGTAGGTAATAAAAATAATTAAATATTTTACTACCAAAGTACTAAGATGGGGTAATCGCATTCCGCGCGTGGCTATTTTTACTACGCGCGGCATAATCGACTGCAGCCAGGCCGGAGCGACGAGCGTTACGTCCTCCCTCTAGAAGGCCTTGCGGCGGTCTGATTTGATCCACGTCGAACAGCGTGTTTTATAGTGGTTTTTAAAATATTTGTAGAAAACATGAAAACTAATTTTGTTGAAATATAAAAATGGTAATTTATAGATAAGATGTTCTTCTATTGTAATATGCAATTGCTATAAAAAATTATGTACGATAAGTTGGTGAAAAAAAATATGTTCTTGACGAGAGTTTCTGAATAATTTCGCATTGTTTAAATTTTTATTTTTTAGGAACTAAACACAAAAAGATTATTTTTCTCAGCAAAATCCCTCCATAAGGGTCTTGTTAGTCTGATAATATTTTTATTTTCATCTTATATTTAGTGGTTTCGGATATCTTAAGCTTCTAAATTGCCATTTAAAGCCTAAATAACGAAACTTGTGTTCAGTAATCCGTATAGTACTCACAAATTATCCAACAATCTATAATGTTTTCCACCAAAATCCCTAGATGACAACCTTTTCTAAAATTAGTAATAATTATTTTTCCTTTAAATCGTTTATTGGTGGCTATTAACTCATTTGAAAAGTCCTGTTTTTACGCCAAAAAGCGCGTGCAGGGTATAAACGCTCTTAATAGCAGTAACAAAAACACGAACGACTTCACGTTGAGTGGAAGGTAATCAATAATCATCAGTACACCTGGGTTTAGTAAGAAGAGTGGTCGATCTGTGGAAAATGAAGCACGCGTAGAGGGAGAATGGGAATCATTTTAAGTATTGTAAATGAAGATATTGTAAGGAAACCTAACTATCATAATGGTAAATAATACGATAATTTCTTTATGATAAGTCTGGTAACTCACAATAGGCCAAATTGCAGTTCGCATTTGGGCGGATTTATTTATCTTTTATTTATGAATCATAAAATTATTTTTGAATCCGCCCAACAGTTTACATAAGGGTGGGTAGTATCAGACACGTGACCCGGTATTTACTGCCGCCGCTGCGTCAAACGGTTTGTATATTTTTCTATCTGTTGCGAGTTTTACAGCGGGGCGGTCGCGTGCATGGCCAAGGTTGAGCGGTGCGCAATATTATGTCCCCCGCATTATATAAATATCATGCAAATACGGCCCTGTTCAGGGAAAAAAGGAAAGACTAAAAATACATTTAAGTTGTTTTATACATACATACACTCACGCCTTTTTCTCAGAAAGGGAAGGCAGAAGTGCGAGGACAAAAACGAGATGTTCCGTCCCACGATATGAAAGGGGACATGCCTATAGCCATATCAGGCACAAATTCCTGTCTCCGGAGTGATAATGAATAGAAAAAAGAGACTGATATTTTTTTATCTTTATTTAACTACGATCAAGAAGGTTTACCATAGAGATTCATAAGAATTTCTATGGTATGTAAGTCCGCCAACCCGCACTAGGCCAGCGTGGTGGACTATATGGCCTAACCACTCTCAATCGTATTCTCGATTGTAGAGTAGGCCCGTGCCCTGCAGTGGGACGTATATGGGCTGATACATACAAGAAGGTTTATTTCAATACAGCACATTTGTTCCGCACTTAACATTTGTTTGCATGATTTTATTACACCTTGGGAATTCATAACTGTACGATAGCATCAATCTGCATAACCATATATGGTTTTCTATTATATCAATGTTATGAAACAGTTTCACGCCTCCCCCCGCGCCCCCCACTATCAGACGTCCGCGGGGACTTGACGTCACATTAACACGTAAGGAATCTATATATTAATACGTGATGCAAAAACTTTGGATCCCTTTTTACGAAAATTGCGCGGACGCAGGAGCATAAAATTTGGCACACTTATAGTTTATGTGTAGGAGAAGTGGAGAATGCTAATATTTTTCAATAATAATGCTTATAAAGTACATTAAATCAAAAAATAAAACATTACACACACTGCCATACATTTCACACACACATCCATACACAAGTATACATACTCTGGTGTCAAATTGTTTCTTTTCTTTTTTATTTTGTTCTTCTGACATAGACATATAAAAAAAAGGTTTTATTTGCCTAATGAGGTAATAATATTAATATTAAAAGAGAATATTAATTATAAATGAGGCAATAATATTAATATTAGGCCTAATATTAAATGTAATATAAAAAAAATTTAATAATAATGCATAAAAAGTACATTAAATCAATAAATAAACCAGCATGCATTTGACACACGCATACACAAGTATTTGTACACGTATACATACTCTTTGGTCAAATTGTTTCTTTGGTTTATTATAGACATCGTTGAATGTCAATCAGAAAAAAATGTTTACTGTGGTTTTGTTGAATGTCAAACAGAAAAGATTTATTTAACGAATACTACGTGAAATGCTGAGCGCTTATACAAATTGTGTAGCAGTAAGATACATTTAAATGTTCACGGACTATCATTATATGCATAAAGAAAGTTCTGTAGCAGCAATCTGCAATAACAACATTCAGGTACAAAAAATGTGCACGAATTATCAGAATAACAACATACATACATATCATACAGGTAAAAACTTTTTCTCTTCGTGATTTGGTCGAATTTCGATCACTAGGCGACCACTAGTATAATTAATTAGAAAATGTGCTTGGCTCGTGTTAAACGTTGGCTCCAACGTTGATACCATCATTGGCCCGTTAATTAGCTACGAAGCACTGAACACGCCAATTATTTAATATGTGTCCAAATCATGCTGTTTAATTTTTACCTTTTCTTGGATATTTTTAGGGAGAGTTCGGTGTTAGCTACAATAATGCAATGTTTACATTTTTGTTTTGTTTAGATTGTATAGTTTTTGTTACCGACGACAATATAATTATACTAAAATGCCATGAAACATTACGTTCAGTGTGGAAATGCTTGTGCGGGGCCTAAGTTTATCAGTAGAGTTCCTGTGGTTGAAGAAGAAGGGATCAGGACTATTTGTCATTTCCATTACTTGTATTGTGGTGTTTATAAATAATTAATAAAGATTCATTAATTTACACTTGTCTAGCCTCGCGAAATTCGCCGGCCCTGGCATCGCTCGCGCCGAATTCGCACTAATCCTATTTTCTAAATCCACACGTCGCGTCGCGTCGTTAGGGCCAAATTTAGGGCCAACACGTAAAGCAATTTATAACATTCTACATATACATTACGTATGGCTGTTTCAACAATTTATGCCGCCGACGTAACACGCTGTTGCTATACGACCGTGTTGTGTCGTTGTTGTCATACGTGTTGTCAATGTTTGTTGTTACGTCACACGAGATAAATTGTATCTACAAACAATAAAAAATATGGAAATATAATAAAAATTATGGATGTTGGCTTGTCGTTATTTAAATTCACTTTGTTTACTGCATTTGGTATGGTTTGCGTAGTGGATTTATACTCTGAATCATATTTATTCTGGAAATTGTTATTTCATAAATAGATTAAAGTGGATAATATTTTTACATAATATACTTGGCAGATTTGTCAGCACCATTTATCTTCATATACATTTAAATTTTAATGTCTTTGTTTATCCAAAGAGAATAGGGTATTTGACTATTATCGATTTTTGGTATTATTTCGCTTACAAACACAAATTCGTTAAAAATAAAGCCTTGATGTCAAAAAAGTATGTAATCTCTTGGGAACCACTAGAGGAATCCATATCTCAACCTCGGTCAGTATGGGTATAGTCGGGTAGAAATAATAAGCGTACGTAATTAACATGAAAATGATCAACTATAATATTTCAACTACTATTACATTAACTAATCACAAGCACTATTATAATTAAGAAACTTGAACTCGCGGCGATTCGTCGCAAACGTGGTGCGCTGGCGCCTTCCTCGAGCGAGAGTGGAGTCCCCACGCTCCTCAGCAAGCCGCCCCGCTGCCGCCGACACGACGCTCCGCCAGAGTGGGGTTAACTACCCTCCACTCTAATTATTATTTAACGCGCCGTCACGGCCAGACTGACATACGACCGTCCTCGGGCGTTAAATGTGCCTTAGTTTCTGGAACAAAGAAATATCATCACAGGGACACACGCTCGTCCATCCTGCTAGGTACATGACTAGACACTGACTTCAAACGGATTATGGGCCTTAAAACTATCTAAGTGCTTTATATCACGGACTTCAACATTCTCTATCATCCAATCAATCAACGCAATCCATCTGGCATGAGTAAATGAATCTGAATGTCTGGCTAGAATGGTATTTCTCAACCAGGATAAACTGTAACACTGCACATCTGATTTGAGCGAATGTATCCCTTCAACCAACCACAATGGGTGTGGTACGGATGACATACCCCAACCAGGATAAACTGTAACACTGCACATCTGATTTGAGCGAATGTATCCCTTCAACCAACCACAATGGGTGTGGTCCGGATGACATACCCCAACCAGGATAAACTATATCACAGCACATCTGAATTGAGCGAATGCATCCCTCCAATCAACCCTAGTGGGTATGACCCGGACGACATTCCTCAACCAGGATAGACCGAAACACCACACCTCTGAACCGAAGTAGTGAATCCTGCCAGAATTGGATGTCACTTTTCAGTCCAGGATCGACAGTATTGCTAACACAATCCCAAAATGGTAATACATACCTATGATGACACATTAAGCTCTGTAGTATCCATTTCGTTTTGTGCATCCCATATCTCGGCATCCGAGTGTACACTGAGTGTACCTGAATCAGCTGTGATGGTATGAGAGTCAACAGATAAAGTGTCTGAGCAAACAGTCAAGGTGTCATTGTCATTCGAGGAAAACACGTTATCCGGATCAGTTAAACTTGCATGTACTACATCATCCAGCGCCGTCTCGGCCTCAACATCGTTCAAGAGACTAGTTGTGATTTCAAGTAAACCATCATGACCCTGAGGTACTGGACGCAAGTTCTCGTGAGCGTATTTGAGTATTCTATTAGAACCACCTACACTCTTTATTTCATACCTATCATTGTCCAGCACCGATGTTATTATAAATGGACCCCTAAACTTCCGGTCTAATTTGGTTTGACTTCGTTCACTATTTTTGACGAACACAAATTCACCTACAGAAAACGGTATAATTTTTGCGCGGCCACGATTGAATCGGCTTACCTCATATTTAGCTGCCTTTTCAATATTCGCTGATGCGTCTTTCCGTATGGTGTCGAGGTCTAGACGATCCTGTTGCCCTAGCACCTCTGAGTTAAGCTTAGACATGCCTAGTGATTGTGCTTGAACCCCTAACATAAGTTCCATAGGAGAATATTTTGTTACTGTCGATTTGGAACTATTGAGTGCAAGTTGTATATTTCCGAGTTCTTCACGCCATGTCTTATTGGAATCATTTTCGACGAGAGTTAACAGACTTTTGAGAGTACGCATAACCCTTTCAACTTGCCCGTTTGCCCTACTAGAGCCTGTTGCAATAAGATGAAGTTGTATCTTATGCTCAGTGCAGAAATTCTTAAAATCAGAGCTAATGTAGCAACGGCCTTGATCCGCAATGATTCTTTTAGGTGCTCCGAACAAACATACTGCTTTATTTAACGCGTTTATTGCACTCTTAGTATCGATAGATAAAGTATGTTCTAACAAGATGTATTTGGTAAAGCCGTCGATGATCACAGAACAATACTCTTTTCGGTCACTCTTCCCGCTAAGTTTTCCCGTAAAATCAATGTGTATTGTATGCCACGGCAAACTAATCTTAGGAATAGGGTGAAGCTGAACAGGTTGCGATCCGGATGCACCTTTTGATGCTTTGCAAATAATGCATGAATCAATAAACTGACGTACGCATTTTGACATCTGAGGAAACCAATAAAGTTCATAAAGTTTTTCTAAGGTTTTATCTTTGCCTAAGTGTTGTAACTCATTATGGATGTGGTTTATTAACGTCCAAATTAGAGATCGAGGAACTACTGGTAGCCAAGAGACTATTTTATTACGTACTATTTTTCTATACAGCATACCGTTCCTAACATCATATGTTGGAGCTATTGAATCAGGAAGTTCATTATTATCGTGCTTCGTTATAAGATCTTGTATCTCACTATCGCGTTTTTGTTCAACTGAGAGCCAATCTTGATAAAGATCAACGTAATGAACTTTCTTTATATGAGGACTCTCAGAAGTACTAGCAACACCCACAACGGGAAGAGGGTTTCTAGAAAGATAGTCCGCATGTTCCATACCCCGCCCTTCACGATAGACAATATCAAAGTCGTATGCTTGCAAGAAAGCCCACCATCGATGCATACGCGGCATAAGGTCTTTTTTGGATTTTGATGCTTTAAGAGAATTGCAGTCTGTAAAAACAATAAAACGTCTACCATAAAGATAATGACGGAAATGTTCTACTGCTCGGACTACTGCTAAAGTCTCTAACTCATACGAGTGATAATGTGACTCTACCTCTGACGTGCGACGGCTGAAATATTCCACTACGTGTGGTAGATTATTTTTCTTTTGTATGAGAATTGCCCCATATCCTTCGGAACTCGCATCAGTATGTAATTCTACTGGTAGCTCTGGGTCAAAAATAGTTAACACCGGCTCGGTAGTAAGTACACGTATTATGGAGTTACGTATTTCTTCATGTTTCTTAGTCCACACAATAGATCCCTTCAATTTAGTAAGGGGATACAAAGGACCTACGATGCGCGTGTAATCGGGAATGAATTTACGGAAATATGAGGCTAGGCCAAGGAATTGCCGAACCTGAGTAGCCGTCTTTGGCTGCTGCGAGTCTATTAATGCCTCTATTTTCTGAGGGTTCGGTCTAATTTTACCTGATTGAATCGAATAACCCAGATAGTCAATTTTACGTTTCATAAATTTACACTTTTGAATATTTAACGTAAATCCCGCATCTGTTAAAGCAGCTAAAACCTTATCCAAGCTAATCAGACCTTCTGTTACGTTAACAGAATAGCATAAAATGTCATCCATGTAAATCAGTGGTTTATTTTTTAAATGACACAAGGCTCTAGTAATGCACCTTTGAAAAACTGAGGGCGCGTTACGAAGCCCAAATGGCATAGCTAGATATTCATATTGCCCATCGGGCGTAACAAACGCTGTTTTTTCCACGGAATCAGGATGCATCTTAATCTGATGAAACCCTGACGCCATGTCTAACGACGAGAAAAGATTAGCGCCTACAAGTTGATCTATCTGCTCGTCTATCCGGGGTAAAGGATAATGTTCGGGATGCGTATTGGAATTTAACTCCCGGTAATCTACACATATTCTGTATGAGTTATCTTTTTTCGCCACTAGTAATATTGGGCTGGCAAAGGGTGACGAGCTTTCTCTAACTACACCAGAATCAAGCAGCTCCTGAACCTTTTCTCTGACAATCTGTTTTTCAGCAGGTGCTAACCTATATGGGCACCGCTGCACAATCATATTTGGATTAATTAAATTTATTTCACATTGTCCCGTGTTAATTCTGCGGGTCGGATTACCTTTACTGAAATAATCATAGTACTTATGCAACAATGCTATGAGTGACTCTCTATCTTGACCTTGCAAATCTGTGTCAATTTGTGTAAAATCCGGTTTATTCGATTTCACGTTACAAAAATTACTGCGTTCCTTGGAATAGAATAAAAGATTATCATTATCAACTTTAACGCAAAGCCCTAGTTCAAAAATATCCCTACCAATGATTATAGGATCTGAAATACGTGTGTCGGGTACTACATGAAAAAGTAAACTTACTGCAAGTTCTTCAATTGTTACATTACTCTGAATCTGGATCGTACATTCTAAATCTTCACCGCCTATGCCACTGAGATAAACGAGGCGCTTACGCACAGTACCCATTAGTTTGTCATGAAAACTTTCTTTCACAAGAGAACAAGATGACCCGCTATCGAATAAAAAGGAGACTGACTCACCGGAAGATGTTTTCAGAACGCCCCTAGAAGAACGGTGCTCGCATCTGTGGACTTCCTTGACTGCAGCTCTGTTCCCATTCTTTCTATCTGGACACGCAGATGCCACGTGGCCAAGCTGACCACACGTGTAGCAGGTTACAACTGTCTTCTTCTCCGTAGCACGAGATGAACCTGGAGAATCCTGTGATTGCGCCTCGACATCACTACGTCGCTTACGGCACTCGACTATACGATGTCCAGCCAATCCGCAATAGTGACACCGGCCAGTAAATCTCTCCGTTGAACGAAAACGCTTGGCTTCAGATTCTGGGGCCACAGCATCTAAACGTCTCTTGTGCGGTAACCCACCAAGAATTCGAAATAAATGAGATCGACATGTGATAATTTGTGAATTTAATTCCCGACGTAATGAGTTGTCTTTCTGACACAATACTGAGATTGCAAAACCAGTTATAACCTCTTCCGGCATCACAGTATTAGGTATACGCTCAATGAGATTCCATAACCGGAGGCCGGATTCCGATGCAGCCTCTTTTGTATTTATTTCGAACCGTAAGATGTCATCAAAGTATTCTTGAATGAGCCTGGGCTTAGAAAATTTGGCAAGTAAAATCTCTTTAATTGAACTCCACGTAATATCATTTAAGTTAAGCTTCGTCAGACACGAAGCTGCACGGCCTTTTAGCGCACCCGTTAACGCCACGAGCAAGTTAACTCCTTCTAAGCCCTTGCTTCGCACGATTACTTCCGTTAATTTACACCAATCATCGATACCCACATCTAAATCATCCGGGTCAAACTTCAATAAAGGTTGGTTAGTACTCACTGCGGGTATTTGTTGAACAGCCATAACTCGGGTAAGCATGGATTCCATGCTGCTCAAAAGTTTTTCAGCGTATTTTAGCTCGTCTGGATTTGTTCCATCTGGACGTCGATTCGATACCACTTCTGATGTAATCTCTTGGGAACCACTAGAGGAATCCATATCTCAACCTCGGTCAGTATGGGTATAGTCGGGTAGAAATAATAAGCGTACGTAATTAACATGAAAATGATCAACTATAATATTTCAACTACTATTACATTAACTAATCACAAGCACTATTATAATTAAGAAACTTGAACTCGCGGCGATTCGTCGCAAACGTGGTGCGCTGGCGCCTTCCTCGAGCGAGAGTGGAGTCCCCACGCTCCTCAGCAAGCCGCCCCGCTGCCGCCGACACGACGCTCCGCCAGAGTGGGGTTAACTACCCTCCACTCTAATTATTATTTAACGCGCCGTCAAGTATTAAAGTAGCTTGTAACATAAGGCAAATATTAACATTTAAAATAAAAGAGTGGGGGTGTAGTAGGGACATCTTGCTGTCTCTTTCACACCCGCATACTGTAATGTATAATAACCCTAGTGACGTCACTATCTTGGTTTTGAATTTCTTTTCTGTTACCCCCACTACAAGATTTAAAACGTTTCTAACTTGTTTAATTCTGAATGGATTTATAAATTTCTTTGTTTGTTAGACCATAGCTGTGGAAACGTTTTGATAAATACAATAAAAAAAATGGAGTCAAATACCCTATTGCAGGTAACAGCAGTGTAACATAATATCCTTTCACTGGCGATCATTTAACAAGTAATAAATTGTCTGATTTCAGAACCTGAGAAAGCTAAATATTCCATACCACGGCCCACATAAGTTGCCATTTGATCCTTAATATCATGAAGTACGTAAGTCAATTGTTTTTAATCCTTGTAATCCTTGACACCTCCTTATCTCGTAGCGCGGCCTTTATCATAAAAATGTAAATTAAGCATCACTTAATTGAGGCTCAGTGACGCGACGCCAGTGTGCTCGAGGCTTTACCGTTCAATATTGAGGCAATTATACCGATACGCAGGGGTCTTTACGGAGCGATAAATATTTGAGCACATTAGCTTATCGCCGTGTTGTCAGCTGACAACCAAACATATGTTTTACTTATTATGTAGGTTTTAATTGTTAAATGAATACAGGAATTAACACTTTCGAGTAACTGGGTCAAGTCGATGTCATTTCTTTTGGCAAATTTCTAGGGAAATAAGTGGAAATCTGCGGTGGAGATTCGAGTCCAACAGTGTACATTTTTGTCTGGAGATGCTGTATTAGTGTCTGTACTCCGTGATTATTAAGCAAGGCACCTGTCAAAGGAACTAACGTTTGGGAAAGGCCTACTTCCAGTTAATGTCGCCGAAAATAATGGTATATATTTTTTTTACAGTTATGGAATCAACAATTCTTAGATTGAATCAAACTGGAAAAATTGTCTATAAGATGCTAATACTCAGCAATACCAACTGAAGCAAATCACCTGTGTCGACTATCATGCGATATATTATCTGAGAAGCGCTGGACCTGCCACTGTAATCACATATCAAATGTAAACAACCATATCTACTGCAAACTATTCACATGTCACAGATACGCAATAATCAGCAGATTCCTTATCACTGACGAGATAAGATTTGCATTCCGCGCTAATAGTGTAAGCAGGGAAAGCTGAGATTACAATGGAGATTTAAAATGAAGCAGATTGCGTTAATGGCTCAGCTGGTAATGAACACGATGCCAGCGATAATTTTATTGCCAGATAAATCTTCTCCGGGCATATAATAGGCTACTGTTGTATGCGCGATTTCTGATAAAATGTATTATGTTGTATTGATACAGATATATGAATGCAATGTTTTTATTTTACCACTACTTTTGATATATCGAGGTAGTGCGGAAGAACTATTGTCGAACACGCTGGCTTATCTTGGTGGGCGAATAGGAACGGCCTTTTATGGGCCTAAAGGGACCCCCAGGCGATAGTTGTTAATATCGCTTAGTTTCATAAAAATAATTCATAAATAATTTCACCAAACACCACAGGCATTTTCCACGACGGAAATCTCACATGATATTTTCATCACGAGATTAGGCTTTTAAAATATACGAGATTACTAATTCTGTTATACCTTACCGCATGATCAATTAAGGACTCTACCTGACTATTGATATTGGATATGTCTATTTATTGTCAGCTCGGAGTCTGGAATTTGTGCTCGATATGGCGTTAGGCTCATCTCTATCACATCGTGGGCCGGAACATAAAAGGCGAAATATGGATCTTCTGTGACAAAAGCGTGAGTATGTATGTCGAAGACTGTAAGGGATTCTCTGATAAATGCCTCCAAAATTAATTTATTAGATGTTGGGATGTCTCAAACCATCCTATCAGAGAGATAATTTTAGGATATGATGGAGTTGACATGGTGTAAATGTCGCCAAAAGCCCCTAATTTAAACAAGAATAAAAAAAAATGTATGTATGTCTTACTATAACTTGCATTAAAACCTCAACTACACAAATCTACGTAAACACCTATCCGGACTAAATACACTGGGGCATGAAAGCGAGCCACATCACCGCTTTCTCTGCATACTAACCAGATCCAGATAGATATCGATACAGCGCCAATAACCAAGCGCGGCGACGCCACTCTAGTAATTTGTTTAACAGCAAGCCGCGGCTTTGGTCACCGGTGTTGGGTGCCTTTGCAGGCGGAGTTTCTATGCGAAATATTATGTAGTATTTTGGAGACGTGATATCATTTATTTAAGGTACATACATGGTCGGAAGGTTTTCCATAAAAAATATTGAATGTTTTCAACTGTGTTTTTTTAATAATTTTCATGTCCACTCCGCCCACCTCTGTGAATGCCAGTATTAACATAGGCACGCAAATCGTAAAGAATTGACACCGAAATGCGAAGCTAACCAAAGCGTACACGAACTACGTTTCAGTATCAGTAGGGAAAACGGAATTACAGTTGTTACTGTCTTCATTTAATTATTTTGGAAAATATGGCATATATTTTTGATTTGATTCAAGTCGATTTTTGTTAATTATTTTAATTAAATCCTATAATTATAAATTGTTCTTTTAAACTTCTATCGCATAGAAAAAAAAGATTTAATCGATGTCATAAAATGCTTGCTCATGACCTCGTGGATTTTTAAAGTATGATATCTGTGGTGATGTTCATTCAATACTGCACTAGCTCAACCTTATCACGTGTTTAACACTATAAATAAATGTAACACATATATTAACAAAACATGCACGTGTGCTTAGTGTTTGCCTATAGAATATACAAACTTTGCATGTCATCACAACCTAGTGAGATAACAATGACAACATGACCACACAAAATAAGTGTTTGATTACGACATCGAAAGTTCTTGTACAATGTCATTGTTATACGACTGTACACAAACTATGTTATGTTTAAAAGATAAGTTTATCTTTAAATTCTTACCGAGTTGTACAAGAGTTTGTAAAGTAAATTTATTTACCTGAAACAAAAAATAAACCATTAAAAATCATAAGGAAAAGAAAGAAAGAAATAGAATATAAGCAGGTAAATGTAATCATTTCACACATACAACATAATAATTTCAAAAATTATACTTGTGTAATAACAAAACCCGGGATCAACGTGAGCAAATTATGATAACTCCAAAAAAGTTATTGGTATCGCCTTTTGTAGTTTTTATGTTACTCAGTAGAATAATAATATAAATTCCTACTTCTGAGTATTCTTTTATGCTACTTAACGTCGTCCCTCGAAAATCTATTGTAATCTGAAACGAATTTATAAAGAAATCCCTACTCGATCTAGAAGTTATTCGCATGTTCAAAAGAATTTTCTTAGAAAAACGCCAACTTTCATTTCAGATACAAATACAATATTTCCTAGAAAATGTAAGGCATGAAAATTCCTTCAGCGTAAAGAAAATATATGTTAATCTCAGCACATTTTCCCGGCAAAAATGTGACGCTGAAACAGAAATATTGTCATTCACTTCGTGTTATGAAAATATTTACGTATGACCTATGCGTATGACGCAACGGTGTGTTCTTTGTGGATCAGAACGACCTAAGATTTTGGTGCTGCCCTTACTTTGGCCCTAAAATTACTTGTGGTAAGTCTCTCATTTGGGAGAGGTCATACCTGGGTAGGTACCACCGCAAAGGCACTGTTGTATTTCGGATTGGAGGACATTGTAACTAGAGCAACTAATGGAAATTTTGAGACAACATCTTGTCTCAGGATGGCGAGCGCAGTGGAATGCTAAGCATTGCTATGTAATTCAAGGCGTTGGTGTGTTTTACTACTGTTCATGAGCGGTCGTATCGTTTACCATTAGGCGAACTGCATAGTCATCTCGCCATTAATTGTAATAAAAAAATTGCAAATTTGAAAATAAATATTAATAAACCACTGAGATAAATAATTTCATAGGATAGTCATTATAGATCATGATTTAAAAGCGACACCGCAGTCAACATAAACCAGATGAACTATGAGTTTAGCACTACGTGGGTAACTATTAGTGGTATTAATTATCATAACTGACCAAACAATTAATATATTTTATGGCCTAATACATTGCCGCTGCTACTGAGACCGCACAACAAGACGGCGGAAAGGCGCCCGTCCGATCGTCCACACTGATAAATATCTGTTCAATATGCTAATTGATTATTTAATTAACATGACTTACTGATGCGTTTATTGTATCGGACACGCGATGCCAACACTATGCAAATACACTTTTTGTTCGTCTTCCTAGTTTCTTTTAATTAGGAACAAGCGGAGGAAACAGCTTATCTTGGATTAACAATTTTAACGAGTAAGAAATTTCATCTTAAGCATTTGTTATTAAGTTTGATTGCTAATCCTCTACAGTGTATTTCCTCTTGTTAATTAAGTTTTCAGTTCCGCGTTACAGAGAGTTAAGGTTAGATTATCTTGTCGGCTTTGAACATAATATAAATCATATATTTGCATTTTTTTACCACTTATAATTAATTACCAAATGTGTTTCTAGTTAAGAAGATAGAAATACATGTCGTCAATATTTAACATTATATTTTTAATAATATTGAATATGAAACGTAACACTTTCCTACATAAAGTTGCAAAAACAATTCCGTTGAGTTTGCATATCGACCAACAACACAATAAACATATTACAGTGTATGCAATTGTTTGGACTTCGTTCAGGTTGAAAAATGACAAACATGGCAGTTTCACAAAACAGTATTACCTGATACGACCGTGTGTACTGTGTACCTACTGTGTAGTCAGCTGTGAATGACCGTCCGTGTGTAAGCTCGCGGAAAAATCACAAACACTTAAGAATTCATAACATACTTTGTTACCGCGGGTTACTATTGAAGGATGTGTAATAATACAGACTAAAGGAGAAAGACAACACTGTAAAAGTTTTGATTTTTTTATCATAGACATCATAGCATATTTACAAAGTTTAAACACTCCAAAATTCACAGCAAATTGGCGATGAAATTGATAGTATTTAAATTAAATACTTTAAAACACATACAAAATCTTAGCAGGCCGGCATAATTGTATCGAAAGCCATTCGATACTCTGCCTTGAAGTCATTTGCGCTTTCCATCAGGTGCAGTGCAATCATTATGCCGTGCCAGTATAAAAAATACTCAACTCTCAAACTCAACTCAATGAACATCGGTAAACGTGTGTCTAATATTTTTAATTACCTAACTACCTTACCTAAGTATATTAATTTCACAATAAACTTTTACTAACATATTTTTGCTATCCATAGTCAATAACTGTATTTACTGGGTGGCCCTTCAGTAGACTTCGTCATAGGCTCTACAATTTCTTACTGCACAGTTTGTTATCTAGATTGAGATTTTACGAGCGTCTTAAAGTTCTTACGTAAGATTGACGGGCGTCACAGTGACCACCGTGCTAATTGGTTATGATGGCTTAACATGATGTACCTACTACTGGACCACCGTGGTATTCAGATTATCATCCACACCAGTTAACCAAGATAGATGGATTATATCTCGGTTGGGGCATTACAAGATTATTCATAATTTTATAGGTAGGCCTTTGGGCTTGCGTGCAGTTTTATCTTATATTTTATGTATTGCTTGATAAAGTCATGTAACTTGGTTGATATTTTAAAGTAATATTTCTACATTATACTGTAATGTCGAGTAACCTCGAGCATAGGTTCTGTCTAGGTGGGACTACTATCCCTTCGACAAGTACCATGAGATATAAGCTTTGGATTTGCGCTCTTTTCAGCCAGTACGATTTCCAAAGACTCTTTATTGGTTATCCTTCTTTCTTTTCTACCCTTTCCATATTCAAATCCGGGAAACGTAAATGCTTAAGTACTCGACTGTTTAATAAAAGAAACTCATAAACAAAAAGTTATACGATCTGTAACCGGAGACATCAGTGTTGCCGCTGAACACGATAGCCACGATATCAAAGCGAGCTACAATAGCCGCGAGCCTCGACCATTGTCCGCGCGCCGCCACTGCGGTCGATCGCATCCGATCGCCGATACTGTCCGTGCCACCAACGTGCACTGTCACGTGCATTGAACTCAACTGCCTGTTGTGTAATGAAAATAAATTTTATATAGAGAAAATATTCCACCGAATAGTCATCTACATAGTTCTGACCTCACATTAACATCAATTAAATCTTGTACCGTAGATATCAGAAACTACAAGAGTCTGTCTCACAAACGCCCCGACGCGAAATAAATTACCTGTGGATCACACAAATACTTGTCTCGGTGCAGGGTTCGGAACCCGCGGCCTCTCTTTTCATATCCGCCATCCAATAAACGGAATCCGTCAAAATTGATGTTACGAAGCTGATGTTACCGAAAATAATTATACTAAAAAGAATATGACGCATTCTACAGCTGTAGTAATGTCAGTACATTAAAGACTGGCAAAAAGCACACGCATCTGCCCCTGAAAATATTTATAAAGTTAAAGCGGAAGAGTATGATTTATGTTGCGCAGTCGAGTCATTAAAACGGCTCGTTAAAAAATGTAATGTCATTCGATCTACCCTAATTATCCGGAATGCATGGAAAGCGATAGCTGTGTATGACATAAATTACATATTTATCGACACTTTTACATAATTACCTACTTCATACTCTTCACTGCTCTGATTATAATGGTCTATGGGTCATGTGATTGACCATTAAAGTCCACTTGATGTTGTCCTGATCTACATTCAAGTTACATGACATAACGTCATGGAAATATCAGCAAACTGCAATTATTTCCATACAGGAACATAAAAGCCTCCAGCACTTGGAAATTAAGCTGAACACACTCTCTGAATTCGATCACGAACTGGCTAGCAGCCAAAAAATATTATTACCAGAAAAAATGTACCGATCAACAGCTTGCACCATTCTACTATAACAGCCATAATAAAATCAGAACAAATGCATATCTGTTTAGAACACGACACGAGCACGGCTCCCGTGACTCCGGGGTCAAAAGCCACTTAACAGGCAGGTTATCAGTATGATTTTATTACGCGAACACGATACGTTATGTATTGTGCTAGGTTGTCGCGATAATTTCTTTATCGCTTGATAACAAGTGAATTACATCATGGCCTATTGTAGATTGAGTGTCCAATAGGTGCGTTAGAATTTAAATAGGTAAGTGTCTAATAGACGCTGCTGGTATAGTCTTGATCGCTAAAGTTTGCATTTTAGATGACCTACACCTACTCATCTTTGACTGTAACGATCTGTGTTAATGTTAAAATCAATCTTGGTCACTTTTTAAAGAAGGTAAGGAGAATTCTTAAAGATGTATATTGTAGGAAAGAACAAGCTGTTGCTGTAGGATAAAAAGAACGTTCGAGTAGAGAGTTTGAGTACCAGAAAACAATCAGGTTCATGGTTCGTCAGTTCATCTCCCACCTAAATTGGCACAATTTTCATTCGGATACTATACTAATTTTGAAATCAGAATTTAAAACCGATGAATTTTCATTTCAGCCAGAAAATTTCAAATTTCATGTCATGTATCCAGCTTAAAGATTATTGGAATATCGTGACAATATGCGTCGCTAATACAATAGAGTAAGCTATTAGCTGTCGTGCAGAGACCACCCAACACAAACATCGGCAACAATGCTTAACTGTAAATCGCATAGCTTGTGCAACCGCTACGTTCATGATCGACGCTTTGAAAACACCGAGACTTGTTGTAATGCAGGCTTTATCGGTATATTTAACCGGTCAATTCATATCAATTGAATAGGCTTTTATTAAAACTAAATGTTTAACTTACTTATCTAAATATTAGCCAAGTTTGACTTATATTACAGAATGGATTTAATATAGGATAATATGAATACTATACTATGTATATATTTTTGGAAAATTGTAAGCATAATATTACTGTTCCCTGTTAAATAAATATACATTTCACTATCAAATGCAGTAAGGCAAGCTGGCATTAAGGTTGTATTTTTTCACCTTTTAATTTGGGTTATAACAAGCACGGACAGTAATTAAAATACTTTGCACAATATTAAGAGCGTATACACCTTGCGCGCAAAGTCAACTATAGGTATTTCTTCGTTAGTTTCACGCACACATAAGCGACCAAAGCTGTGTGCGTAGAGCTGCCGCGTCGGCTCGCTATACAATCAGCTCAAACAACTTTGATCCGTGCGCTTCAAATATTCAATTGAAATGTAACTGTAATATAATATCATAAAAATATTTTATTTGCATTATAAGTAGACAAATATTACTGTGCAAGCAAAGAATAATACAAATTTTGGATACTAATCATATTTTCGTTATTATTACATTGTTAAGTTGCATTCAAATCAGTGTTCAATCAGTAGACACTACGGACGTTTTATTAATCATTTCGTGTTCGAACACATAAATAGTGTTAGGGGCCTTACAACCCCTTACAATTACGAAATATATTTAATTTTATATTACAATACATAACATAATTTAGCCTCGGAATTACATCCCATTATATTACCTGAAACATAATTTATACTCACTACAAAATCATTGTAGGTAATAAAAATAATTAAATATTTTACTACCAAAGTACTAAGATGTGGTAATCGCATTCCGCGCGTGGCTATTTTTACTACGCGCGGCATAATCGACTGCAGCCAGGCCGGAGCGACGAGCGATACGTCCTCCCTTTAGAAGGCCTTGCGGCGGTCTGATTTGATCCACGTCGGACAGCGTGTTTTATAGTGGTTTTTAAAATATTAGTAGAAAACATGAAAACTAATTTTGTTGAAATATAAAAATGGTAATTTATTGCTAAGATGTTCTTCAATTATGATATGCAATTGCTATAAAAAAATATGTACGATAAGTTGGTGAAAAAAAATATGTTCTTGACGAGAGTTTCTGAATAATTACGCATTGTTTAAATTTTTATTTTTCAGGAACTAAACACAGAAAGATTATTTTTCTCAGCAAAATCCCTCCATAAGGGTCTTATTAGTCTGATAATATTTTTATTTTCATCTTATATTTACTGGTTTCGGATATCTTAAGCTTCTAAATTGCCATTTAAAGCCTAAATAACGAAACTTGTGTTCAGTAATCCGTATAGTACTCACAAATTATCCATCAATCTATAATGTTTTCCACCAAAATCCCTAGATGACAACCTTTTCTAAAATGAGTAATAGTTATTTTTCCTTTAAATTGTTTATTGGTGGCTATTAACTCATTTGAAAAGTCCTGTTTTTAAGCCAAAAAGCGCGTGCAGGGTATAAACGCTCTTAATTACGTTCGAAGTTTTAATTGAAGTGCTTTTTATACATTGCAACTAGTATTCAAATAATTTTCAAAATATGCGGAAGTCGCACTTTTCTTAGCTTTTAACATAACATGTTCATATGATATATATGGAAATACTACATATTTTATGGTATCAATACCAAAGGCAAAAGAAAAACTCGCTATGAAAAGAAATTTTCACAAAAGCACACGTAGGCACCGACAATACCGTATGAAACATGGATGATGTCAAACGTTACAATGTAACACCCCGCTTGCTTCTACAGCTTGGAACGTGTGGGAGGGAGTGTAGGGGGTTGACTCCACAGCTCGTACATGGTATATGCCGAACGGTTTGAAATTTTTACACAATCAGTGACATCTGTACTAAATCACCAACCTAACATCACTGACCAATAACCTTAACCGGGATAAAAATAATAAAATCTGAAAAAAAAAAACATACATAATAACGAACTATACTCCAATTAAACTAATACGTTTCATACTTTTCAACCTTGTACAGGCGAAATGCACATAATTTCAATAGCACGTTTCGTAAAACTATGGAATTGTGGTTGCACGGACATGTTATTAAAATTGTGAGTTACGTTCGTAGAAAGTTGTTTGAAATTGAAATGTATGAAATGGCAAACTTTCTTTGCATATTAGTGTAGGGTAATGGTATGTCACAGTCTACGGGAAATATTTGTATCCAAACTATTAAGAAATAATCGTAGTTCATACAACAGGCACTGGTGATGGGATCGAAGCTATGGTTGTTTTGACAGGCGGAGTCTTAACTTCTATAGGTACTACTATACTACGAAGGTAGTCACGTGTTACCTTCTGCTTCGCAGCATAACAAATAAACTATTATAAGGGCAAACAAGGCCGCCATCTGGATGAGATTAGCATACGTGAGGAGTGTAAGGGTGGCATAAAGGGAGGGATACAAAATGTAATTTATAATCGTTACGTGATTCAACACTTGTTTAGTCGTATGCGTATTTTAGGATCTCCATTCGATTCCGAATTTATTTCAAATTAATTAAACGTTGATAAAGTACTAAACATAGATTATAAGGGCAGTTACATAATTAAGATAATAATGACTCGATAAATTAAGTAAAAGTAAACATCACTATTTGATTGTTTTAAAACCGCATACTGTCCACGGAGCGGTCTTTTTATAATTAACTAGCGGCCCGACCCAGCTTCGCCTGGGTGCTTATATTTTTTGATTTCACTCCACACCAAATACATGTTATTTTTCGTATAAACTCTTGTATACATAAACTTGAAGTAGCTATCCTACTGTCCGGCTCAATCCCGTCCCATCCGTCTGTTCAGTCTCTTCCCGATACCTCCCGTCCTTTCTCTTTATTTTATTTAACATTTAACAAAATTACGCGCAAGCCGCCGTATCTAGATAATATTATATACACGATGTACAATTTTTTTGAATTTTGTTCTATTTCGTCAGCCGTCAATGAAAGACAATGGAAAGATAGATCATTTTACGTTGGGTGGTAGTTGAAGCTTGACCGTCTTTTACGTCTCCCGTCAAATAAACAAAGATCATCCTTGATCCTATATTGGTTGGACGCATCACGCTTGAACGATACCCAAAAAAAAGGTTTTTAATATCTTCCTTAGAAAATTTCGAATTTTTCTCGCTCCTAAAACCTTTCCAGGACTTCTACGAATATTTCAAGACCAAAAACACACACTAAATGCATGATATTTTTCGTATAAGCTCTTGCATATCTAAACTTGACGTAGCTATCTTATTGTCCTACTCAATTCCGTCCCCTCCCGTATGTTCAGTCACTTCCCGTTACGTCCCGTCCTTTTACTTCATTATCCATCCCGTCTTATACCGTACATTTACTTTTCGTCCTATCAAATCTGTCAGCTATCCCAGTCCTCTCCCATACCCACATATCCCACTCTGTTATCCATATCCAAAAAGTGTGCCTTATGAATTTTTGACATTAAAAACTTTAACGATTTTAATTATCCATGCAATATTGCATCCCATATTTCACCCCCACTATTCTGTTTTTCCAAAAATATTACGCCATTACTTTTTGTTAGTAATAAAGAGATGAAATATTAATTTTCATAGAAATAACTTCAGTGGTTTCGATTTTCTTCGACATAACATTTCAAAATTTAACCTACTATATCTCACTCATATACATTTCTATCAGTGAATTATAGCGAAGGAAAGGCCACTGTAAAAATTCGTGATAAAAGCATGGATAAAAGTGAAATTCTACCTTGAAAAGAAGTAAAACTTCTTACATGTGAACATTATTTATTCAATTGTCTCTATTTATGTAGCTTGATATATTCTCCTTAGTTCACACAAAATACATTTCTGAACGCATTATTTGACAACCAATTTAAACGTCAATCCGTTTAATTGATGTCATTAATTTACATCTTTAAAATCTAAAATACGCCTTTAATCGAATATTGTGGATATATGTTGTCGATTCGAAACCTTTATTTAAATACGTTTTTTAATTTGAGGGAAGAGTTTACCGTATCGACGGGATGAACATTAAATGTTTGACAGTTACAAACCCATGAACATTTTGTATGAGAAAATGTTAATAAGCTAATAGAAACTCGGAAAACCGGGAACATGATAAAAAGTATCCTATGTCCTTCTCCTGGTTCTAAGCTACCTCCCTACCAATTTTCAGCCAAATCAGTTCACCCATTCTTGAGTTATAAGTAGTGTAACTAACACGACTTTCTTTTATATATATAGATAATTTGTTTTATACTTATAAATAATGTAAAATAGATTATCCTTCAAAGGCTCCTAGATAATCCAGCATACATAAATTAATCAAAGGAAGCCGGCTAAGAAGAAACAAAAAAATGATAGTCAAAAGATTTTTTGGCGAGCGCGAAATCCACTTTCATCCGCCTCGGCCGCGTATCGTCCGTATTTTAATAATTTCAGGACAGCCCGTGTTTCGGTCGCCATATCGATTCCGGTGTCGCGAAATGTTTGATACGACGTGAATTGGGTCGTCTGGGTTGGACCACTGCGTAGATCAACTAAGTTTTGTTGAGCAAATATTTCCGTGTATTCTTTGATACGTGACTTTTATTTATTTAAGGTTAGATCGGAAGAGGGATTAGCTTTGTGACAAAGGATTTTTGTTGCGGAAAGGTAAAGCCATTACCGTTTATATTGTTGTCAAATACAAGATGTTTTACGAATTCTAATAGAAGCCTAAAAGGTTTATCTTCAGAGACCAACTTTAATAAAATTTATCCATTGAAACTACCGCATTGGCCTTGCTTGTAAATTCCATCTCCTAATTAAAGAGCATTCCCGTGCCCTGCTTTGCGACATTGTCATAGGAAATAATTGGCGTAGCGGTAAAAAGTTAGTATTATGCTTCGAAAATGGCAGGTTCGACTCCTAAAATTCTATTAATTATACGGTTTTTCAAGTCTGTATGTTTGCACTTATATTTGTTTGTAAAACAACATTCATCCCATCAGAATATCGATCGCTGAACTTTCCAACAAACTGTTGGGAAACTCCTTAGGGTAGGTCTATATTTAGTGCCTAAGGTGCAATTGAAGTTGATTATCATGGAATCGCATGTGATGTAGTTTGGGTGATCTAATCATGGAATTGTATCTCTTATAGTTTGGGTGGTGTACAAAAAAGGCATGTTTACAAATAATATAGTCCATGATCCTAAAGTGCAAGAGCACTCGGCCTTCTCAAAGTACAAGTGAGTACATCGCACGGCCGTGACGTCAAGCGGCGATTATGCGCCACGGCAGCTAATGCACAGTCAACAGAATGTTGCAACACCCAGTAAACAACTTTAAAAATATATTGCGCCACGGAGAAAACACGTGACTCCATCCAAAATAGCAACACGTTTCGTCAAAGGACGCTGACAAAGTCGATTGTTGCAAAAGCATGCGATTTGAGATAAAATATCTTTCCCACCAGTTTCGTTGAGAGGACTGAGGCATCAGGATCTGAATGTGGTTGCTTTTATTCTGGTTCCGCAGTTACTGCAATGCATCTGATGGCAATTGGCAACTACGAACCTTCCAGATTTAGCATCGACTGGGAACTAACTTCCACCGAGAGATTAGCGTTTGGAATTCGAAACCATTATTATTTAGATGTTTTTACTTATCCTAAGGAAAATATTTAAGCCACGTTTATTTTGAAAATGTATAAAGCGGGATTTTAGTTACAATAGTGCGTCATCGTTGCGGCCCGAGTGCGTACAAATACATATTGAAGCTTTGAAAGTATTGTTCGTTTCAGCCACTGATCATATGCCTCCCCCAATGATCTCACATTAATAATACTCATTAAATATATAATAATAACACCCAACAGTCACATACATAGTCCTGACCCCACACTAAGATCGAGTCTTGTGTCGTGGGTATCAGGAACTACGAGAGACTTTTCGGTCTCACAAACACCCAGACCCGGAAGAAATATTTGTGGGCCGCACAAACATTTCTCTCGGTGCGGGGATCGAACCCGCGGCCTCGCGTTTCACAGGCGGCGTCTAACCAACTGCGCCACGGAGGCTGTCAATAATAATAATAAAATGTTTATGTTCCCGGCGCTCTATATCGTAGAGTGAAAAACAAAAAAATCAGCGTAACTCACTTTCATAGCGTTTAGCCACTTCGTAGTATTTCCCTGCTAAAAGGTTGTCAGCCACTAAGCTATGTTACTGTCGGTTTTGCCTGTAGTACAGAAACGAACATGCTACAAGTTATAGAGATATTATTTTTTATTACTTCACAGTAATGCAGCCTAGTCTAGCCTAATCTAGTATCTGCAAACTATTTCAAGCTTTACGGATGTCTGTAATTCGTAACACAATTACACTATTCGTTATGGCGTCTGTGCTTTTACTTATCTTCTACATCTTCTTCATTCACGTATCCTGCACTAACGGTTCTCAGCGCATTGTGACTCCTAGCTGCCTGTCTGAAATCATCCCTATGTCACCCAGTAACCCTATATCAAACCTAATGTGATTGCCAGGCTTTTCTACCCTAAGTACTTTTTGTAAAACGCTTAAGTGCGGTACTACAGGTTTCTTCATGGAATTTTCGTTCACCGGTAATCTCTACGTAAATTCCACAATTTTATGGTATGTCTTGGGTTTTCAAACCACAAACTGAACCTTTATATTGTAATCGGTGATTTTCCCAACAGGAACCAACGTTATATCACAATTTTTCGTTGTTACACTGTTACACAAGCAGCGATGCCGCAACGAAAATACCTAGAATTACTGACAATAGGATTAGTGAATTATAAAAACGAAGATTCCAGCATTTGCGATTTCGTGTAAAACGATTTTGTTTATTTTCGTATACGAACCTAATCTCGGAATGAAATCCGTCACGTATGTTGGAAATTCCGTGGGCGGATATCCGGCGGCACAGCATCCGATTAAATCGATTAATTTGATTCTGTACAATGTAAGTCTCGGAGGATTTGGCTCGGGATATCACAGCTGGTCGTACGATCTTGGGGTTAGAGCCAGGACCCTCAAAAAATTGTACAGTTCAAAACATTTTTAAAGTAATTGCAAGGTTTTCTTTATTATCACGTAAATATAATGAAAAATCTAAATATCTACCAGAACAAAGATTAACTTGTTGCTACTTAACTTCTTAAATTCTATTATAATTTAAAACGAATATCTGAGGAGAATTACATCACATCAAGTTCCTAACAACCTACCCTGCAACATTTACAAGGGGACATTTTCTTACTTCGAAAATGCTATTATTGTAAGGATATAAAAAAGCTACATCGTGTATTTGTATAAACGATAATCTAATGGCGGTTATGTCTTGCGATACTGGCATAGGATTCTCTCGGCGAGCAACACCCTTGTAAATAGGGCGTAATAAACACATTTATTAACTTCGCGATGTTCCACGTCCCCTTACACTCAAGTTCGCATGCACATGTCACCACAGTGTGGTATTTCAGTAGTTCATTATAGCTAGTTGTAATGAGCTTATTGCGGCGCGGAGCGTCGGCCGGTAATACGACGCGGCAGCGGATTACTATACCCGGGGTTTTTTAGGTTAACTCTGTTTTATACTTGGTACGTGGGTTCTTAGCAACTAGTGCGTAGAATAATCTGGATCTGGATCAGCCCATATACGTCCCACTGCAGGGCACGGGCCTACTCTACAATCGAGAGTACGATTGAGAGTGGTAAGGCCATATAGTCCACTTTTTAATGCTGAGGTCGCTGTAGAAAACTTTAGTGGAAGTTTACGAAAATGAGGCATCAATTATTACAGTCTTGCTTCATATTTGAAAAAATCAACGTAGTCACGTTCCGTTCGGGTATAAAGAACTTCGAGCATAAATCGCTACCCCTATATTCTATATTAACAACGAGAGGACAAGACGTTAAGCTTCCTTTGGTTATGCCTCAGGGAGGTATAGAGGAGTATGTCGGGGTCTCATGCTTTCGCTAGGGGCGTGGGAAAAACATTTTGCATTATGCAGATGTTACGGCATGACGATTGCCTATATCACAGTAGCCCTCAGGCACAGTAGGGGCGAAAGCCGATATAGAAAGTGGTCGGAGAGTCGCCCAGCATGGTTATGTACACACACAAATCTCTATCTATTCTTTTCTCGACAACACAACGGATTTTCCAAGATTTCGTGATTACAGTAGTTTTTCACAATGGTAGATATTAATGGACAACTAGCAATTTCATAATGTCTTTACTTCATACAACAACTATTCTCGAAGCAAAAAAAAAAACAGCGAACACACAATAAGTCATAAAGCTTAATGCCAGGCTGACAATAGAGTTATTTATTGCCCCTCGTTGGAACAACAAAGTTTTAGAAGAACTCTGGGAAATAAAAGTGGGTCGAACTCACCGCTATATAGGCAGTTCAGGTAATAGATACCTCGCCTAGTGGGTGCGAAGGAAATGAGAGAAACGGATCAATAGCCTAATCTGTAATTGTTTTGGTAAACGAGAGTTTTATTTGTTCTGCTGTGAGTAGTACTGCGGAGAAAAGTTTACGTAACTAAACCAGGTGCCAAGTTCATTGCAGTTGAACGATACACGCAGAATAAGATTTATACGTTAGATTCGTTGTGATGGTTAAACAACAACTTATTGATTTGCATTACGGAAAAGTATGTTACTGTTATCTATGAATCTCTTTTTCTTTTTATTTGTTCGGTGATATTTCGTAAATCTACATTAACCAATATGATTCGGATCGTCACTCTGTGAGTGAATGTTTCGTCAGGTATTACAAGCCGAGTCATCTTTTTTATCTAAACGGAAATTATTAATGAACATTTTACAGGGAGAGCTACTAAGCGATATTACAGTGCAGAAGATCGATGAAGTGCTCAGTGCTGAAGGTTTCCAATGGAGACGTCTATGTTTAGACGGGGCACGTCAGTCGACGGATTATCGGTTTCTCTACACTAAACCACTGTCTCCACCGCAACGGTCCACTCACAGTGCTTAGATAAACAGTAACTCAACACTAGTTTAAGAAGAAAACATTAAACGCCTGCTAATACACAGATTTACTTCTATTAATGCCACCACGATTAAGTAGCCGTGGGTTGTTAACACTATTGAACAATACTAAAATGAAAACCTCCAAGATAATGTTTTTTGCTTCTTAAAATCATGGTAAAAACTAGTGTGGTAAAACTCTAGTTTTTAAAATTCCACATTTTCAAATAGCTGCAAATTCTTTGAATTAATATTATGTCTGGTTATGCCTACGGGCAACGAAATATGTACAACCTTAATAGTAATACGAGTTCGTTGATCTGCGCCAGTTCACAGCACCATGCAAATTATATGCGTATCACACCAAAGTAACTAGTTTATTCCGAATAGTAGGCACATTATAAAATTTAATTAATTAACATAGATAGTAAAATAGTAATAATATTTTCCCAACCCGGCATTATGATTGATATTTGCATATCAATATGTAGTAAACATTGAGACTTGAGTGACTGTGTTCACCTCAACTGTGTCCTGACGGTACCACGATCCCGAGCAGCGCCGGTGCTCCGCGATATAAATTCTTTATAGCAAATAAAGATACTATCTTTATACTTAATCTAGACGGTACTTCAGAATATTTCCAGTGCTATATATTCTGAATTCTTGTTTTATGAGCTCGGATACAAACCGTATTTATTGTCACGTAATATTTTAAAATAGTATTTTTGAAATATTGTTTTGTGTATCCCTGTTGTTGCTGTTTATCCCTGGGTTGGTAAAAATATGTTTTGGGATAGGCCAAAAAATATTATTTGGCAATAAATAACGATCATCTCTTGCAAGCGAAATTCTTTTCAGGTATCAGATTCCTATCTTTACTTCTAAATCCACTAATCTGCGCTAAGCTATTGTGATGAACTCTTTCCAACAGTAGAGACGTCTTTAGCGCAGCATTTACAAAATTAGAGTACAAAATAAATCACACCTTAATCTCAAGCCATCGTCAGCCGACCCTTGACAAAAGTGATTCAAGCGAATGGAATGCCAAAAATATCTCGTATCTAAACAATTCCCCGTCACCCCGCTACCGCGACATTGACAAAAAGCCGTGTCATCCGAACTACAAAATATTAACGCTTTACAAAAAATGTCTCGGGTGACGAGTCACGGAGGCAGCGCGGCCGGAGTCAGCGCAACGTGTCCCGAGTCACGTACCGCGGGATGAACGGGACGCCCCGATCTAGCCGTGACAATCGATCACTATCAACGCCCTTTCCTTGAGCGGGGGGAGAGCGGGATTAATGTTACATGGCGGTAACTACAGTTTTTTTTATGGGGGCTATAGTTTTTCTTTGTGTGCTAAATATACATATTTGAATAGAACCTTGCAGGTTTTAACTTAAGTATGCGTAAACACTTTGATTTTAATAGATTAAAATATGTAGTATCTCAGAATTAAATGGTCGTTATAAATATGATTTTACTTCCAGTGGTCTTATGTAATACGTTTAGGTAAAATTTATACAATTGGCTGGTTAGTTAAATTCAAATTTACATTAATTACAATGAATTGAATGAAATATGTTAATAAAATATATTTGTATGCTTAGTTTAATGACTGCATTTGCCGCAAAATCAAAATAAAACTTGAGGCACACTTTAAATCGTGTTTTATTACTTTTTTAAGCCAGTAGGTATTTCAAAAAGCTTTCCGCTACGTGTAAAACCACTCGAAATTCCGCGATCGAGGTATTTTAATAAAACGTAGCACTGTACGCTGCAAATATTTTTTAATTGCTTTTCCGGTGTACGGTGCGCGTAATTTTGTGTGGATATAAGTACATACACTCTCGTATAACGTAGATCTATAGATACTGGCAAATTCCGAAGGGGATTGTTATGGTTCAATGGATAAACTCACACACTCACTCTTGCTTATAATATAAATATGTATAAAGCAATATTATTTATATCAGGTGTTGAGGTTTGCACCACATGATAACATTAAACTGAGTGGCCACCTACCGGTCACAGTCGCGACCAGCCATTTTTTTATTATTAAGTTTTATATTACTCTATATGTTATATGTATTATGCACGTTGCTTCTGTCATAAATAAATAGTTTTTCTTTCTTTATTTTTAGTATTAAAAACGAACACATCGATTATCGATGTAATCAGATAGCAAAAAAAAATATCACTCTGAATTATCTAACAAGTCACACAAACCTTAAACTCACGAATCGAATCAACCACCCTTTACAATCCAAATTCGTTCTTCTCAGATAAATTCAACATACACACAACGCAACCAACTGCATATTAGTACATATTATGTTTAATGACAATATGTTTAACGCTCTTAACAGGGATGAACAAGAAGCGCCCCAGGCCGAATAATTTGTCACCATCAGTGCCCCACAATGAAAGGGGGTGGACGCAGGGCGCACGGCTCACGACACGACAGGGTGATAGATTGAACGCTTTAAGCCCTATGTAGGGGGATGATAATGCAAGTTGTATCCTGGCATAATTATAATTAACTAGCGGTCGAGCCCGGCTCCGCCCGGGTGCATACACGTTTTAAAATGGCGGTCAAAATATTTAATTCTGACTATCAGTTTAGAATATCGACCAATCGGACCACGAAAAACGAACAAAATTTCCTCGTATTTGCTAGAAATATCACTACTGCTTTCCTCCTATAGGTCATACCGTGATGATTTATAGCCTATAGCATTCCCCGATAAATGGACTACCCAACACTGAAAGAATCATTCAAATCGGACCAGTAGTTCCAGAGATTAGCGCGTTCAAACAAACAAACAAACAAACAAACAAACTCTGCAGCTTTATAATATTAGTATAGATGTAAAATATTTGGAAGACTGATCGGTACCAGTTTGAAGACAGCTGTGGACATAAATATAGTAATTATTGTAATTTAGGTACAATATTGTCTAAACATCGTCATTTTGAAAATTTTAGCTCTTTCGTGCATAACTAAGATCTATGCTGATGGCGTAGACCGCAAACATATTTAAACTACTAAGCAAAAAACCTGCTTAAATATGGGATATCGTAGATTCGATTTTCGCGCCGAAAAAATGGTGACCCAAAACAAGATAGACTAATTATCTTTCAGTTTGATTCATAACAATAGGTCGATTCATGTGATTACTACGTGTGCGAGTGGAGTCAACGACTTTGACCCACCTAATATTTTTTGTTGACGTTTTTGTACAAAGTCCGAAGTGACAATGATTCATGTGTAATGTCGAACAATTTTTATGCTTGTGCAATTTGATACTTTGAAGTGTCATTATAAGTAAATGGGTAGACGAAACCACCTGTTATTACTAAGCTTATGTATATACTAAAAATAGAATATATTTTGCAGTATTAAGAGCGTATACACCTTGCGCGCAAAGTCAACTATAGGTATTTCTTCGTTAATTTCACGCACACATAAGCGACCAAAGCTGTGTGCGTAGAGCTGCCGCGTCGGCTCGCTATACAATCGGCTCAAACAACTTTGATCCGTGCGCTTCAAATATTCAATTGAAATGTAACTGTAATATAATATCATAAAAATATTTTATTTGAATTATAAGTAGACAAATATTACTGTGCAAGCAAAGAATAATACAAATTTTGGATACTAATCATATTTTCGTTATTATTACATTGTTAAGTTGCATTCAAATCAGTGTTCAATCAGTAGACATTTTATTAATCATTTCGTGTTCGAACACATAAATAGTGTTAGGGGCCTTACAACCCCTTACAATTACGAAATATATTTAATTTTATATTACAATACATAACATAATTTAGCCTCGGAATTACATCCCATTATATTACCTGAAACATAATTTATACTCACTACAAAATCATTGTAGGTAATAAAAATAATTAAATATTTTACTACCAAAGTACTAAGATGTGGTAATCGCATTCCGCGCGTGGCTATTTTTACTACGCGCGGCATAATCGACTGCAGCCAGGCCGGAGCGACGAGCGATACGTCCTCCCTCTAGAAGGCCTTGCGGCGGTCTGATTTGATCCACGTCGGACAGCGTGTTTTATAGTGGTTTTTAAAATATTTGTAGAAAACATGAAAACTAATTTTGTTGAAATATAAAATTGGTTATTTATAGATAAGATGTTCTTCTATTGTAATATGCAATTGCTATAAAAAATTATGTACGATAAGTTGGTGAAAAAAAATATGTTCTTGACGAGAGTTTCTGAATAATTTCGCATTGTTTAAATTTTTATTTTTCAGGAACTAAACACAAAAAGATTATTTTTCTCAGCAAAATCCCTCCATAAGGGTCTTATTAGTCTGATAATATTTTTATTTTCATCTTATATTTAGTGGTTTCGGATATCTTAAGCTTCTAAATTGCCATTTAAAGCCTAAATAACGAAACTTGTGTTCAGTAATCCGTATAGTACTCACAAATTATCCATCAATCTATAATGTTTTCCACCAAAATCCCTAGATGACAACCTTTTCTAAAATTAGTAATAATTATTTTTCCTTTAAATTGTTTATTGGTGGCTATTAACTCATTTGAAAAGTCCTGTTTTTACGCCAAAAAGCGCGTGCAGGGTATAAACGCTCTTAAGCAAATAAACGAAAAAAGAAATAATATTTAAGTTATTTTTCGACACATATTTTTTTACCAAATGCTATTCGTAGCACGTATTCACGTTCAATTGCATTTAATCGTTTCGTAAATGAATGAGATTTAAACTCACAATTATAATCATTACTTACACATATGCTTATTTGTTAAAAGCGTAGCTTATATACGGTACAGATAACGAGATATATCGAAACCACCAATGTATAAAAAACATTACAAAGGACATAAAATGTATTGTGTACAATATACATTGATAAAGAAACTACTGCAAAAGTACCTGCGTCAAAGCTTTCTCTATTTCAAATCCAACATCAAAGGCAGTAAAAGTAATTTTTCATCGGCGTCTTCTCAAAAATATTTGCCCTATTAGGAGTCGAGTCTTGTCCTTTTACCAAGATGCCACCACGCACTTACAATATGTATTGTCATGCTGAGTACAAATTCCAACAGCTCATATAAGAATTTTTAAATCGAAATACTTGAACGCTGAAAGTGAGTTATGTAACAGCATATGAAATATTATTCAGAGATTTCTTTCCCCCTATAACACACTTCCAAAGTGTGACACTCGGGATGTTGCCATGTTAGGAACCAGTATCCGATGTAATCCAGAGCTATTAGAACCACTCTTACAAAACTAATTTGACAAATAAAATAACAATTCAACATTTATGATTATTTAAATTAAATAAATAAAGAGTATTGAACCCACACTAAGATCGAGTCTTGTGTCGTGGGTACAGTGGTTCAGGTTTACGAGAGACTTTTCGGTCTCATTAACCAAAGACCCGAAACAAATACCAATGGATCACACAAATATTTGTCCCGGTGCGAGGATCGAACCCGCGTCAGATTTCTGAGTCCACATCTGTGTTACAATCAACCAACTGTGTTATGCAGGTTGTCTTGCTTCTGCATTGGCTTCCTCTCACGTACCAAGTACCGGAAAATAACTCTATAATAAAGGAATTAAGTAGGGTTCCTGAGGAAGCGTGTTAGATGTGGGTAGTTAGTAAGTAGCAATTAGTGTATCATGTATGAACAACTGCATCATTCCCACATAGAAACCAATCACAGAGCAATTTAATAGAGTCCCGCCTCGAAACTTAAGGTGAAACGTAGGTGTCCTACTAGCAAATCTGCCTACCCCTTCAGGAAAAAGGCATGATGTTTATGTAATAGGGACCCGTATTCTGGTTCCAGCGTATATTTGTATAATTCGAGTAGTCAACAGATACGATATTAAATAGCAGGTTCTAGGTATTAGGTGCTCTATACTAGGTAGGCATGCAAAGTGAAAGCGCATCGTTCGATTGGACCGAACGGGCTGGAATGGCTCCGGGCTCGCCGCACTCTCTATTACAAGTGACGGCTGTACTTCATTATGTTGTTAGAGATACTACGGTTGACTAGGATAAAGTATTTGGTGGGAAATAAATGCAGGTGGAGGGAAATTAGAATCTGCCCGGATTGCTACAATCGTGCACTACGGTGGAAGACTTGTGAACAAAGTCTTTGCGTTTCTGTTCCATCCTATGAATCGATGGGTGCCACTAAGGCATCGTAATTATTGTGAGAGATACCATGCCCGATTGCCGGTGGATTCTCTATAATTATTAACAACCATTGCGACATTCACTCTTGATATGTCTTCCCCAATTCTTTCCACCGTAACCCATTATATCTACTTATGGTTCTATCAGTGAGTCCATTAGGGTTGCCAGATAGTAACTTATCAAATCCGGGACAATTCTAGGACAACAATGTCGGGTCGTGGCCATAGTAGAAAATATACATACATACATAAACTCACGCCTGTTTCCCAAAAGGGGTAGGCAGAGGTGTCTTAGTAAGTAACCAGGACACCCATATTTTGCCGTATATATTCCGTCCCACAATAGGTGGCGAGCCTATTGCCATATCGGGCACAAATTCCTGACTCCGGGCTGATAATGAATAGAAAAATCCAATTTCACTTTGCCCAACCCGGGACTCGATCCCGAGACCTTAACTTAGGAAAACGAAATTTCGTGTATTTTTTTATTTTCAATGGATTCATATTTGTATTATAAAAGAAAAGACCCATTTATTTTCAAATACATACTTTTATTAGATACTGTATGTGTTTAGAAGTCAGTAGGTAATTAACGCAAGTTAAAATTTTAAGATAAATATACTACATATTACATTTATCTTTGGTAAAAAAATTAGTCGAATTATCGTTAAAAAAACTGGTGTTACGTAAATAAAACAGTAAACAAATTATTTTTTTAAATATTTTTCACTCGATTTCGCTTTCATCTCTCATTTCAATTAATTTTTCTCCGTCAGAGCTTTGCATAATTGTTAAAATTTCTGCGCAAGACATGTCAAAATTTATGCGTGTCTGCAGTTCGGATTTAATTAAGTCTATGGACATCCGGTTTCGCTCTTTGGTCCATAAACTATTTAAAAGACTAAAAATTCTTTCGCCAAATGAATTGTTGGTTGGAATGGATAGTACGAAACCAACTAATTTCTTTAAATTATTTAAATTTATGGACGTGTTATTTTTGAAGAAATAGGCTCATATTTTGTCGTTTGGTAAGTCTCTCGGAAGCTTAAAAATATAGTATTTTTTTAGAACCCGGGACAATAAGCTCTAATTACTGGACACGGGACAAGAGGCAAATTTCCGGGACAATCCCGGAAATCCCGGCCGTCTGGCAAGCCTAGAGTCCATGCATACTGAATTTCATACATTCCATATAAAAATCATAAAATTAATATACTCACAAACGCCACCATGACTACATATCTAAATAGGAATCAAGGCTCTGACGGTTCATATCAGAACATGTCATAACTTGCACATAGAAAACCACATTAAAGTAACCCAAATCGCCCATCAGCACTTTTCCCAACATAAGTAACAGCAGTACTTTCATCGAACTATAAATAGCAGCCAAATCTCCACATCAACAAACAACGAAGCATGGGCGTAGCCAGGGTGGGGCAGAGTGGGGCGCTTGCCCCACCCTGGCTTTGACCTGTAAGTTACCTAACCAACTCTAAAAAAATAAATTATCTAGGTAAAGTACTAGGCAGGTGAGCAATAACAAAGTATTTAGGATAATTCGAATTATAAACACAGAAACAGGGTGTTATAGAAGAATACCGTGGGTACAATTTGCTAATTACATATGATTTAAGGCTGCTGCCCCACCCTGATCCCACGGCTGGCTACGATCATGCAACGAAGCCTGTCAATCATTGAACATGATTCATTAATCATTGCGTGTCGGCCGGTACACGTGTACCGGCGCTCGGGTCACTTCGGCCTCGCTCGGCCACTCTCGGCTTTTTCCGCTCGCGTATAGGAAAAAACAGCGTTTAATTACATTAAAAACATATCAATGGAAAACTATATGTATAGACAGGTTTTTGTTTGCGAATGTCGAGATTAAGAGGTTTTGTGTTTATAATCAATCTTGGTTTGTGGATTTAAATACGAATTAATTTCATTACATTAATAAAGTAGACATTAACTTTAGCATCAAATGCGGTGAATACGGACAGATTTAAATGCATAATTTGTTTAGAAAAAATATTAATTGATTTCGCTTCATTATTATCGGTTACTTTGAAGCAAATTTATTCAGCACGTGCTTAACTTAATTATTTATTTTTCAAATATACTAAAAACGTATAAGAATATAAAATCACTTTGAATGAAAAACTCTATTTAATCTTTAATTGTCGGAAAACTATTAGAAAATATCGTGTACAACATATACATTTACAAAACAAATAAGTCGTCTTCACTTTCTTTAACAAGGTCCTAATTCCATCCTCTCAAGTCTAACTAAACAATACAACTAATCAACGACCCCTTGTTCCTCTCCGCACTGTCCTTACTATAGTTATACAAGCAATCCCGATCCCTGTTCTCCCCTTAACCCCAAGCATGCCCGGACTGTCAAACAGTGACACACACATGGCGTACAGTTAATTCGTATGAATCACCGCGAATCGAATGCGTTGCGCGTGCCTCACAGCCGCGACGCGACGGTGTGACTCACGGACGGGTTTCGGAGGATACTCATGAGCCGTGTAGCCGGCACCATTAGATATAATCACTGTCTGTCGGTGAAGTGTTGATTTTATTATGAGGAAATTGAAAACAAATATTTTTATAACATTTGTAAATAATTCAGTGAATGGTGTTAATAAAACGGGACTTATTGAATCTGCACGCTAAAGAGGATTATGAATTTTAAAAACGTTGAGTTATGTCTATTACTTTCTACCTTATCATATCTGGATCAAGATTGAAGAGAAATCTAACGAAGCCATGTTACCACTGAAATTTACCTATTGTATCATAATCGCCTATCTACAAAAAATAAATACAATAACACACAGCTTAAATATGGGCCAAAAATTGGCGACGAAACGAAAGGACACGGCTTTGCTTGAAGAGGTCCAATGTTTGGCGGATCAACAAAAATATCCTCATAGTTGTTCATACCCGTGAAAGAGGACTTCTTTTTGCACCCTTAGTAAGTTTTTGTACGATACAATAAAAGGAATAATTACAATAGAAAAACCTTTTACAATATAGAGCGTACCCATTGCACGTAGAGAAGGCGTTAAAACGTCAATTAGTCAGGAGCATGAATCACTGCGAGGCCGGGTCGACGGATCGTGATGGAATTCTGCTCACGCCCCGCAATGTATAGCGACATGACCGTAGCACTCGGGGTGGGGGCTGATTAATTACCCATCGGAACTGACTGGGTTCTCTTCCTGCTTAATGTAAATCTTGAAAGGTGAATGAGTATTGATTGTCAATGATAATAAATATTCCACAATGGAATCATTTCCTTGAATCATATGCAAATAATATCTTTAGTTCTTGAGAATTGAAGTTGAAATGAACAACAGAGGATTATCAATATGCATATTTGCAACAAGTGAGTGATGGGAATTTTTCGCTGATGTTTCATGGGATTAAAAGTTTGATCATTTTTACAATTACTGAGTTCGATTAAGCTCCAAAGTAGGCGTGTTGTCAATTTAAAGAAAAAATAGTGTCACAGTTATCGTGCAATATTGGGTAATCTAACTCTTTATAAAGTTAAATACCCAATAAATGTAAAATGTAATACAAAAACTTATATCGATACACAGAACAACTAGAAACTACACACAAACTTTAGCCTTGATTAAATCATGTGTACATATTTAAAGACATTCACATTACCCAGTGGAGATAATCTAATAGAATTTAATAATGTAGACGTGTAGGTAGCGCGGCGTGCCTAGGCAACCTTTAGTTCAGTGGGCTAAGTTCAAAGGTCGCGGCCGACAAAGCGAGCGATGTGCACTTTTCAGGCGACAACCTTTGTGTACTTTCTTCTTTCATATTCGGAAAAGCTTTTTGGTATTACAAGTGTATACAGTGATTATGCAACCCTGATGCTGTGCTAAGAGTCTTTTAGTTTCAATTTTTTTACTGGGTTTGTGAATGAGGTATAATTTTAATGAAATACTGGTCATGTAGGTAAGTAATTAAATACCTATGGCGGAAGCCTATGTTCAACAGTGGACTTCCAGGAGCTGAGATGATCATGATGAATAAAATACCGAATAGAAGATACACGTTTGGATGTGGTAAAATTTACAAATCAAACCGATCCTAGCAATGGATAATGAAAAGTAAAATACAATAAAAGGCTAACAATCTTTGCTTTTTCTATACGAAAACTGCAGTCTATAAGCACAGTGTGATGTCAAATAAACTATATATTTACCAGTATTACAACTGTGATTACAATTGACATACAACTGTTGGCAAGTTTATAATGTTTACTTAAATTTTGTATTGAGTACATTTACATAATTGTTTGAGGAAAAAATGTTGTTTCGTGACACTTTTTTCTACAAGACAAAATTGACATTCAATGTTTCACATATTGCAAAAAATCACGGCAAATATCGTCAAGAATCATGATATTGGGCAATGAAGTATTTCAATATACTAATGATAACTCGGTGAGTTTCGAACGGATTATGAATTATGATAGTACCAAATTATAATCCCATTGAAAATAACTTGGTTGAGCAAGGTTGACTATTATGAGGCCCACGTGAATCATATTTAACTGACCCATGACAAAGAAATAAGTGATATCAGGATCAGTGTCACAAATAATTAAATGTATTTCACCGTTTCAAAATGGTCTTAAAAGTTTTCTTCCAGCAAATTTTCTCAGGACCCATGCTAATTCTTTGATATCTATTTTAGGCAATCGAATGTTATTTTAGACCTCTTTGGGATTCATCAAAATGAGAACATTAGCACAAAATGTTTACGGGATTTATAGAGATTAACATCGCAAATTCATAAAAGTACATCCTTCAATTCCTCGGATGCACATCGTCGGTGATATTCTAAAACCGCGGAACTAACAGTGTTTAAAACCGCGTATTTACAAAACTAGCAAAATCGAGATTTCGCGGGCTTAGTCGATTTACTAATTAATTAATACATATTTAACATAACTAATGCCTACAATACCAAGAAGAATATTATAATTTGACAATTTAAAAGTTTAAACAATAGAAAGTCATGTAGTTTAGTAAATATTATGTGTGTTTCCTCGTTCCTGTAAAATTCACTGCACCTACCTTACGCGGTTTTAAACACTGTTATGTCCGCGGTTTCATAATATCACCGACGACATGCAATCAATCAATTCAATAACCAATTCAACAAAAACAACAACAAAGTCAATTAAACAATTATATTCTAACAACTTGACGAGTGCTCTCGTTACTTTCATACACTTTTTTCCGCCGCCTCGTGTCTAGTGCCTCGTGGCCAATTAGCCGGATATGTGCCTTGGACACCGGCAAGGTCGACTCGCCGAGGAGGGGAGATATACGGAGAGAGGAGGGACGGGGAGGGGCGACCGCAAATACGAACTAGGATGTGGGAACAGGATGCGGGAATTACTTAATGCTAAACAAATATATTGTTTACGTGGTGGTCTCTTGGTAAAGAATCGGACGTGATCTACTAACATGGTGGTCGGTAGTTAAAATTACATGACATAACATTGAATGATCGGAGTCATAATATGTGTAATCCGTAACTATGCATTTTAACGGTGAAGAAAATTATAGCCAGGAAAAAAGCAGCATAAAATACTAGAAATCACTCCTTCAGACGAGAGATAGAGATCTCACAATAAATTATATTCTATCTCGGAAAGCATTAAATACAGCGCCGACACTTTTTACTGACGTTTTGTTTTTATCGGGAGCCCGTCCAAAATCACTTATACCCTCCACCAATTCCCTTTTTACCCTAGCAGGTAAGTTTACATCTAATATGACGTGGCGTGGAAAGCCGCTCGGTCGAAGTTTCGCGGACGGCAGCGAGAGGCGAGCGGTGCCAGGGTGCTTCATAAATAACTCACTTTCAGCTAAAGTAAATAAAACGCTACAATTCAGCTGCACTTAATTAGGTCGCGCCAGGTCTGCTGCTCATCCGATACTCGGGGGTGAGTCGCGCCGTGACTCACTGGTGACTCGTGGTTTGTATTTGCTCTGGTTTAAATGGGGTTTAAAGGTATCAGAGTCGAAAAATCTTAATCTTCTTGGTGAATTCTTTTTTAGTTTTATACAGGTAAGAGTGCATTGCTCCTGGTAGTAAGAAAAATGCTGCTAGATAGGTTACGACCGACGTTGGATAATAATCGATATTGATGATTATGTCGGTCTGTGAAATTGCCTCGTTCAGGGTTGCAATTGTTATCGCCCAATACAAATTAATAGCTTTACCTATTTTGTACCATAAGGTATTTTAAGAAAATGGTCGGTCTCATTTAAAAACAACGCTTAAAATGTGCGAAACGTTTTATAAATGCTGAAAAATTCCAGCTGGTTCTCAATATAGGGAAGTTATAAAAAGCACTAGGTTTGTACAGGCGTGAATGCGCTGGAATGTATGCAAAATACGAATATTATCCTTTATGTGAAAGCGTCAATTTAAACTTTATGGTTACTGCGTGTTTGAAATATTCGCGCCGGGATTCCATATTTTGAGTTAATTTCCATTTTAATATTTCTACCAAACATGGCGTAATAATATAAAATAGTTTATGGGCCATATCCGCCCACTACTGAGCAAGCGATTCTACCACAAATGAGAATTTGATTTAGAGCTTTAGACTATAGTGCATATGCTGAACAAATACTATTTAGCGGGCTTCGAATACATTAGGAATTCTTCTAAAACAGCAAATATAAAAAATTAAACACAAATCAAAACAGGATGATCCATATAAGGTTACTAACCTTTACATCATTAACATAATTGGGAGGCTAATATTTTTTTATTTATTGTCTGGAACTTTAGATCACGCAAAGGGACACTGGTATTCTTTGCGTGCGTGTTGGATAAGCCGCGGTGATCCTATTTCGAGATAATAGTCACCGAGGGGACTTGATTGGTATGACAGTGCGGAGACGATTTAAGCTAGGGTTACATCCCTGTCCTATTTGTGTAATGCGGAGTACACCCGCCCTTGCGGTATTACTAGAAGGGTGGTGACCCTACATAGTCTCTTCACCCTTCTATGAGGGTTTTAGGCTTTAGCAATTGCTTTGATGAAGAATTTGAATTTGTCAAATATTTGTCATCTTAACTAGTTGCTTCGCCTATTTTCCTATTTAAATAAGTCGTAAGAAATGAATAAATTATAACATTATATGTACGAGTGTAACGATCAATTATATGATAATTAAATGATTGATGATGATTAACATGATAACGATGTTACTACGACAGAACTTTGTCTTTGGCATTACTAATTTCCATGAGCGGTAGTAATCGACCACAATCAGATCATTTGTTAAATTCGTAGCAATCATAACTGTCAAAAAATCAATATAAACTAGATGTACGACATCAATGCGTTTTCTAATACCGAATCTAGTAGATATATTTACTGTAGCGCACATTCCGTACAGACATAAAGCTGGAGCATGTACAACAGTTTTATGACAACGGTTTTGTCGTTCGAGTCAATACATCACGCGGGAGTGTATCATAAATCCGCACAAAGAAACCTAAACTTTACCAATAAAACTAACCGGATTATATGAAATCAGGCCCGCATGAAAACCATAACTCATGTCTTTTGTACACACTGAAAAGCTATAAATAATAATAAAGAAAATACGTAGGCATTTTGTATGAGTGGATGTATCATGGCTGGTGGACTTACTTAATATTACAATTATGTAATGCTGGTTTTTTGGTTCATAAATTATAATTGTTCTTTGATTGAAATAGGTTAGAAGATATTATAAGTTAGACAACACAAATGATGGGCAGTTATTTTTCCTTTGTCAGTGATATATCTCACCCCCGGTGCAACAATGTCACTTTTGCAAAAATGCAACTTTTCGGGAAAAACATTTGAAACTTTGAAATCGTATAAAAATATGATATTTAAAGACATAGACAAGTTTAACAGCTTCTATCACAATATCAACTTTTAATTTACCGTTAAAAAAATATGACCACGTAATATTATAAAAAATATAATAGAGTAAGATCCCAGGGCCCCCAGACGTTACTTATTTTCTCATAAAAAATATAAATGGGATAAAGTAGTGTTAGTACGTACTTTGAGTGTGTGCATACCTGCTAGCTTGTGTCGACGGCCAATTCATAGGTACCAGGTGCTAAAGGTAGATAAATACAGTACTGATTTTTCTTACATTCTCAGTGCTGATTTTCACATATGTTTAAGATAATTTTGTTAAAAATTAATAATCATTATTGCCAGACACTTTCCATCGGCGCTTATCCTTAACAGACGCTTTAAAGCTTAAAAAAAAATAACATATTTTTACTTATAATCTCATTCTTGATTTTTATATATAATACTTAGGGAACTATTTGAACACCCCTGGTCAGCAGCCAGACCAATTGGAGGGGTCAAACATCCCCCCAGACACACATGAAGTGTCGCTATGTGTATGAGCGCGAGGTCATTATTTGTACGCTTGAGTGTGAGAGAGATATCTATTTATCGATATCTTTCTTACTTAAAAATGCAGAGTACCAGATAGCAATCATGAAACTCGGTGATATTCAGTGACTTAGAACTGGAGCAAAATGTGCTTAACACTATACAAAAATTTATTTGTAAACTGTACAACGTAGATGCTGCCCGACTCCAACTCTTTTTTTTTTTTTTTTTTTTTTAACGAGAGTAAAGCTCCTTTAGCCTTCCTTCCGACACTCGGGGGAGATCGGAAGGGGGCGTGTCGGGGTCTCCGGCCTTCCAGCCTGTTATCAGGCTGGGTCCCTACCGAGATCTAAAAAGATCTTTTGCCGGCATACCGACTAAAACCTCTCGGTGGCCATCACGCGCGTTATGGGTGACAGGCGATGTGGACAGGCGAATGGCGCCCATTTAACTCGCCGTGTCACCCGGCGCACTGCCAAATATGGCTCCTCACATGTTGGGAGGGCGCAGATGCCCCCTCTTTCCCTACTTCGGACGCCCATGGTGAGATGGGCGTCCGCGACAGACACGAGGCCACACGTTCTGCCGCCCATCTCGGGGTCACTCCCGACGTGAGCACACAGCCCCCGCTGTGTGCTTAGCGACCCCGATGACCCCTTTTAGTCGCCTCTTACGACAGGCAGGAGATACCGTGGTGGAATTCTGGCGCCCCTTGACCACTGGGCGGGGCGCCGGGTCAGCCATTGTCATTCACCCGGCGCCTCCTTCTCGGTTGGCGGCGGCGGGTGGGATCGTTCCGCTCACGATCCCGCCCCGCGCTCTCCTTCTGTGAGATGATGATCTGGACGCAGGAGGAAAACACAGCGCCTGTCCAGGGACTCGGCCCAAACGGGGCAACCGTAAAGTGCCATGGATCGCACGACACCCGCGTACAATCTTCGGCAGGGGATGCCGGGACCTTCGAGGTTGGGCAGCAGGCTTGACAACGCGCCTGCCGCCCGAACCAGCTTCGGCTTTAGCTGGGTGAAGTGGGCGCGGAAGTTCCACCGGCTGTCCAGCACGACTCCCAAGTACTTCATCGTGGGCCCGACTCCAACTCTTCATCAACACTTATATGGTTTGTGACGTAAATGAAGAGTTCAATCGCAAAAATGTGAAAAACTTTGATGCAAGTAACTTACCACCATGCAAAAGTGAGCTTTTACAGCAGTTTCGACGAGCTAATTACATAACTAGTCTCTGGAAGAATGCCCATTTTTTTTTTTTATTGCAGTGAATGACGAGACGAGCATGCCGTTCGCCTGATGGTAAGCGATACAACCGCTTATGAACAGTAGTAGAACCAAACAACACCTTGAATTACAAAGCATTGCTTGGCATGCGACTGCGCTCGCCATCGTGAGACATAAGATGTAAAGTCTCAATATATCCTAGTTCCTCTGGCTACAATATCCTTCAATCCGAAACACAACAGTGCATTTAAACTGCTGTTTGACGGGAGAAATAGACATTGCGGTGGTACCCACCCAGGCAGCCTCTCACATATGAGAGACCTACCACCAGTAATATATGAAGAAAATTAGAATTTTTAGTCCTGACAATAATGAGTGGACGTTGGAAGACAATAAATATCATTTTAACTGGTTCGATTTGACCAATTGCCGAACTTTATCAGTGAATCGCTTCAAGAAGCATCAGGTATTATACTTTAACTTTGAATAATTGATATAACCGTGTAACTCTTTGATTCTTAATTATGTTATTTTTGTTACAGAAAATGAAAGTAATAAGGATGATAATGAAGATAGTTAATGCCAACATTGGGTTGATAATGACTTATCAAACTTAGACGATGATGACAGTAAAGATCACGCTGAATTGTAAAATGTTCAAACTACAAATAATCCGAAAGAAGAAAGACATGTATAGCTTTGTGTAATTTTAAGATATATATTTATTGTCTTCCAGCGTCCACCCATTATTATTGTCAGGACTAAAAATACAAATTTTCTTCAAATGGGTATTCTTCCAGAGACTAGTTATGTAATTAGCTCGTCGAAACTGCTGTAAAAGCTCACTTTTGCATGGTGGTAAGTTACTTGCATCAAAGTTTTTCACATTTTTGCGATTGAACTCTTCATTTACGTCACAAACCATATAAGTGTTGATTAAGAGTTGGAGTCGGGCAGCATCTACGTCAATTATTGAGGCCACGTTGTACAGTTCACAAATATTTTTTTATATAGTGTTAAACACATTTTGCTCCAGTTCTAAGTCACTGAATATCGCCGAGTTTCATGGTTGCTATCTGGTACTCTGCATTTTTAAGTAAGAAAGATATCGATAAACAGATATCTCTCTCACACTCAAGCGTACAAATAATTACCTCGCGCTCATACACATAGCGACACTTTATATGTGTCTGGGGGGATGTTTGACCCCTCCAATTGGTCTGGCTGCTGACCAGGGGTGTTCAAATAGTTCCCTAAGTATCATATATAAAAATCAATAATGAGATTATAAGTAAAAATATGTTATTTTTTTTGAAGCTTTAAAGCGTCTGTTAAGGATAAGCGCCGATGGAAAGTGTCTGGCAATAATGATTATTAATTTTTAACAAAATTATCTAAAACATATGTGAAAATCAGCACTGAGAATGTAAGAAAAATCAGTACTGTATTTATCTACCTTTAGCACCTGGTACCTATGAATTGGCCGTCGACACAAGCTAGCAGGTATGCACACACTCAAAGTACGTACTAACACTACTTTATCCCATTTATATTTATTATGAGAAAATAAGTAACGTCTGGGGGCCCTGGGATCTTGGACCATAAGATTATTTCTATATATCTTCCAACCTTTGCAATTTTGCATAAGTGACATTGTTGCACCGGGGGTGCGATATTATTTGCTTACGACGCGACGTACCCTTGAAGTTCTAGGTTCAGTGTTCAAGTAGGACAATCATTATTGTGCGATTATTTCATAATTTATTGACGGTTCCTAACTTATCAAGGTTCTCAAGATTAGATTATCTGTGTGTTACATCTTCACTACCGAACCATTATGGTGTTTGGTAACGAGATAATTAGTCTGATGGGGTTTATCTTTGAAGTGGGATAAATTGTCATTTTTGTCAAGGACAACAAAATTATATAATTGACTATGCTGTGTTAGTACTTTATATTATACCAATCATAAACCTAACAAGGTCATTGGTCTCTATTATTTTTGGTAATACATTGAATTAATTATGTCGCGCCGGAAATTATTCAGTGAGGCTCATAAAATCGTGAACAAGTAAAATAAGCTATATACATAAGCTTACGCTTTTGTCTACAGGGTCAGGCAGAGTTTGCAATAGTTCCACCTATTTCGCTAAGTTACATTTCCTCGTAGGTTGTGATAAAAAAGGTAGCCATATCAATACCGGACATAAAAAAATATTTTTCTGTACAAACACTTATACTGATAATTAAGTTAGAAATCATAATTTTGTTTATACATTAATGCTTTCATTATTGCAGCGTTAAAACCAACTTTTATAAATGTCTATGAATTTTCTGCTGAACCCTTATAAAAGTTTAAAAGCCAACTTTAGAGGCCATAGACTCTGAACCAAGCCTGAAAACTACGCTCGACGTAAAACTAAGCCTTGGTTTATAGAAAACTTTTATTTTCCGCTTTTAATTAATTTCAGCATAGTTTTTGCTCGTTCATGGCTCACGTTTCCAGTAATTGAAGGTATGAAAATAAGGTGGAGTTTAAATGGCTCCCAAACTGCAGTTGGGATTGAGTAACCACTACTAAATTTTCGGATTTACAAGTTACTGAGGAAGTTTGCGAAGTGGATTTGTATTGTTTTTCTTCGCTAACTCCTTAAATTGAATCCTTATATATTAGCTGAAAATTAGTATTTTAAATACAAAAGACCGCCGTTAACTACGACGTGTATAACATACATTATAGAAATAATACATCGAAAGTATTTCAACATTGCGATTACTCTTGTAATAAAAACAAATGCGACATTCCTCACGCTGAAAAAATAAATTTGTTTTTCTCAGCGTCCTTGGCCCTGAAACCCGATATAAAAGATCACACTGGAATGGGACTGTGTTGGCTTTGTTTATCTAATCGCTTGAACTAGTCGATATTTGGCCGAACACACTTTCTCAAGTAGGCTAGGAATCCCCGGAGAGTTGGCCAAGCGGCAGATATGGCCGGGCAATGTAACTATTAAGTCTTTCAATCGATCCTGCAAACACAGGCACAGAAAGCTTCAGTCTTACCCACAGTGTTGTTGAGTAAACATCAAAATATAATATTAGTTTTTATTTGGGAAATCATTAAAGTAATTAAGGCTACAATACAAATGTTTGGTGCTAAATGTTGCAAGGGTTCATACCATTACTGTGACATAGAAAATTTTAAAAATTGTAAACAATATCAGTTCTCACATTTTAGATCATTTGTATTACCAAGATGACGTATCTACGCTGGCAGATGGTACTAGTAAATGTTTTCTAAAGACACAGCTGGTTCGCAAGTTGTTCGAACTAAACCGGAGGACGGATCGATTGTAACTAGTTTTTCTCTGGTTAAGCTTTATCGGTAAAGGAAAACATGTACCGGCGTCTGCTCTATACCACTCTTTTTTATTTATATTACCGTGCAATTCATTTTAAATGCAAAAATGTGCTGCTGTTGCGCATTCATCAAGCATATTAAGTGTGTTTTAATCTTTTAAAGCCTTAAGGGAGCTTTGGTAAATTGTTATCAATTTAACTTTGTATATGTTTTTTAATGTGTATTTTTGTTTAAATAAATTCACAAAATGAACACCTCTAAGCATCTAAACACAATCAAAACATCCTACGTACAAGTGTTTGATGCTATGCGCCCTGACTATCGGAAGCGACATTGATACGCGACACCCGGAGTCAAAGTTCCCGTTTGTAATCTGAGCGAGACCCGCCCACGAAGACTCTACAGCGACCCTTACTGTGAGCGCTTGTGTTTCCGCCAGGGCGTATTCTCACGCCTTAATAAAGGCTTTGAGGTGTCAACGTTCCATTATAAATTAGTGGTGCCGATGTTATAGCAAACCTACTGTTGCGTTGGCTCCTAAATAATTTAATTTGTATGTTTTGTATGGCAACTCAGCCTCTTCCATTGCACGCGGGATCAAGTCATGACATGTTTTGCAAGCTCAAGTTGTTTTATGTTCCTGGTGACAATTCCAGCCCTAATTAATATTTATAATCCACAATAACAATCTCTCGCTACACCTACTTGGAATAACTCCGGTGCAGCTACCCTGTTTGTCAGAACTGGGATTCGCCTACATCCCTACGATTTAACGCCCGTCCATACTACCGCTTTGTGCTGAGTGGTCACCCAAGTGTCCAATCGATGCGGCGCGATCTCATTCTACATTTTTATTTTGTATTTATTTTTGTATGTTAATTTATGTTGTGTGAGTGTGCGTTCTATTGTTGTGACAATTAAACCTCTTTCTTCTTTTGGCCACTAAAGAAGGTAAGCTATATTATTAAAATAGCGTTAGTAAATGCCCGAGCCAGCCCCCTGTCGCACGTAGGGTCCGGCCCACGCGGAGCGCCGCGCGGCCGCGTCAGCCTGGATTTATAACTCGCTTCAACTTGATCTGTAATGCGGACCCTTGGTTCGCTGGCTCGAATGTTAGGCGTGATATACACTTGTATGGGAAACAATCAATGCAAAGGTTCACTAAAATTCCATAAATAAATACAACTATTAGCCTACAGTCTACACCTGGCCTTATAAAAAGTAGTCCAGAATTTGGGGTAATTAAAATCACGGGTGACTTTGAGATCTCACAACACCTAGACACCCGAATAGGACCTTAAATAAACCTTAATTGTTTCAGTGTGGGACACGCCTTCTTTTTTCACAACAGGCACTCAAACATCTGCACCACGGAAGCCGTCAAAACTCATAAAAAACGGTTCAGAAAAAAAAATGTTGTTTGGGTTACTTCATATTCCAACGGCAACACCTTCTGCACCGGAGGCAGTAATAAATATGCTAAATAAGTCGATTTGATAAAAAAAGGTATTTAAATTTTATTCATCAGGTACCCGAGAATCGAGTATTTTCGCTAAATGTACAAGAGGCCTTACACGGGCAAGCGTCCGCCTTGCACTTCCTTTTTCACGTACAAGCGGCTATTTCTGCCACAACTGGTTGAGCGCTGCGCTAAGTATTGAGACGGCCGTAGACGACGTGGGTGTACTGTGAAATTTACTATGGGGGCTGTGTGGCTATTGCCTTTGTCAGATAGTAAAATAATATTTTGTTCATGAAAAGAGCTTTTGATTTTAATTGTGTTGCTATGTTTTGGCTTTTGTACATGATATGGTTTACACTTACATCATAGTATTTTCTATAAATACCTAGACTGAGAGAAAAAGGAGATAGATGAATATGGTCGTGTCTACTGTTATTATTTTTTAGTACGTGTTATTACTTACAAGTATTCGAAAATTAGCATTGAAGCTACTGAAGCCAACAAGATATGTCAAGGCGTACGCTGCACATGATACGTATTTCATTTTCGATATTTCAGATGCGTGTTTTTCCTGCATTCATGTCATAAAGAAAGTTGTATTACCTGTAACAAAAAAAATATATAAGATTAATATTTGTTACGAAGCAGCTATAAACGTTAAATAGGAAACAAAATTTCATCGTGAATACAGCGGGGGGTCTTTGCAAACAAAGAATGATTACCTTAATCCGTCCGCCATCGTTATTAACTTAAGACATATTACGAAATAAAATAAAACGAGATGTAACAATATTATATCGCATTGACAATAAAGAAACAATAAAACCGAGCGGCACAGTAACTTCTTAGTCAGTAAGACAACAAAAAAGAACCTTTAATAAAACAAACCTATTTGATATTCGACAGAATATTCGTCAATCTCAATTCGTCACCATCGACATCAGCTTCATAAAATCCAAAGAGTATATTTGGACATCCTGTAAACTTACTGACACTAACACAATGTATAACTGTCATCACAAGTCCTAATTGTCATCAGAGGAATCATTTGTCCTTTACGACTTTGCTTATTTTCAACGCGTCTAAAAACATCAGTAATTCCACAGTTGAAATTAAAAGGAAGTAATTCAACTCAATTTGAAGTCTCCACTTGGCAACGACAGTGACACGTAATCTAAGTAATTACTGTTTTTTCCGTGTTTTCTACGCTTGTCCGCATTTCCTCTGGGAATCAATTAAGTATTTCGGGGTTTTATTGCCTTTTAATTTGTCCCCGCGTTACGGTTTAATGCTTGAGCTGTCATGGCTATGTTTATTAGTTTATCGTTTTGTTATATGGGTAATGCTAATGAATGTTTTTGTTTATCCCTAAGGGTCACAGCAATATAGCATGCTACAAATATAGAGCATACAAATAAGTTTATTAACGTTGCTAACTACACCATTGGGTGACGTCCCGTAGAAATAATACTTTTTCCCAGCAACATACATAGCACGCATAAGGTAGCTTTTTGGCATCATAGTGGTCAGGGATCTGAAATCGGATAATGATTGGTACTAAAATAAACATTCTTCTTTTTTCATAAGATAATGGGAATATTCTTGTACCTAATCACAGTTGTCGTACGTTTCACTACTTGCAAGAGAAATAGTTTCGGCCCAATACTGTGATTTCATTACAATAAACTAGTATACAAATTTAGTCTAGACAAAAATAATATTATTTTATATAGGCCTACCACGTAGTCGGTTTCGGCCATTGGGGAACCACTGTGTAAAAATAATATGACAGTAATAATAGTTCACAAAGTTTTCACCGATGATAATTATAATCGTTGTGTCGGCGCACGTAACAGGAAATACGTAAGCGATTCGTCGTGTGGTATTATGACGCAGTTTAAAGTGTAAAACGGTCGTGATTGAGATTGTAAGTATTGTGTCGTTAATTTTACTGGACAGTTTTTCTTTCTGCAAGTTCGGATTCAATACTCCCTTTTAATTTAAAAGTCAAATATAGATAAGCAAATGAGAGAAGTTAGAACTAAATTATAGTCCAGTACGCTTTGTAGCATAGAGAGTTGCAAATAAGAATGAGTTTCAACTGGTAGAAATTATTATAGAAGACGCGGGTGATCGTAGAAGCTCTACCACTATTTGTTTTTTATAGGATTGAAAGGTTGGGACAGGGAAAAATAGTTATTATGAAATACCAGTTTTCTAATATGTGTTACTAACAGCGGTAAACGACATCAGGAATTTGTATATGCGCGAATCGTGCAAATTACTCTAGCGCGATTTAGTCTGTCGTGACATTAGATATTTCGCCTATTACCTTGTGACATTTCGCTTGACATATATGTCGATAAGTTTAATCAAAATATATATATATCACAAAAACACTTGTTATATAGAAAAAAAAATAAAGTATCGCTAATACAAGATAATTATGTTCAGATTATTTCAAAAGGAAATATGAAAAGTCACTGTAACTAAGTATTGAACACAAAAATTATTAATGAGTTCTCAAGTTTTCATATTACGAATCATTCTTCCAACACGGAGACATATTAATCTAAATGTAAATAAAAGTTATAATTCATAATGCCGAATATCTTGTGAGAACATATTTTGCGGAGTAACTTGACGAGATTTTATCGTAAAATTCTCAAGTAGTTTGTTATACGTTGAACCGTCTACGGCACGATTGTCACTTGAATCTTCAAACATTATGCCTTAAATTTATCCTTGTGTCAGGTCCATCGACTTGCCTAACGAGTATAGATTGTATAGCATAAGTAGATAAAATATTAATGTATTTTTTTTTAATTCCTATGGATGGCGAGACGAGCATGCCGTTCGCCTGATGGAAAGCAATACGACGGCTCACAAACAGTAGCAGAACCAAACAACATCTCGAATCACAAAGCAATGCTTGGCATTCCACTGCGCTCGCCATCCTGAGACATAAGATGTTAAGTCTCAATATGTCCAGTAGTTGCTCTTGCTATAATGTCCTTCAATCCGAAACACTACAGTGATTCTACACTGCTGTTTGACGGGAGAAATAGACATTGCGGTGGTACTCACCCAGGCAGCCTCTCACATATGAGAGACCTACCACCATTTTCTCAGCTATGTATGTCCTATGTGATTTAAGTACGACGTCTCTCGTTTTTGACTGGTTGTTTATAAAACGTATATAGTTACAGGAAGTTATAAAATCCTTATGGATCTGTTTTTGAACATAATTAAATTCGTGGACAACTCGACCTCGAAATCCAAATAGGGCATCACGATCCAATCAATATACGTTTGTAGTGATAGTAGGTTTAGAGAAACTACGCGTTAAACTTATACCGTAACAGAAATACTGTTGCGTTTTCAACGACTTACTACTTATTTAAACACATGTGTAGCAGCCTATGTTGGGATAATCATACAAAATACAAAATTCAATCCAAGCATCAGATCCATATCCTGACATCGATCAAGCAAGTATAAACACATGCAAATTCAAATCACCCGAATTTCCGATTTCACCCATGACAAGAAGTAGGACAGTCCAATAACAGATATAATTAACCCAAAAATTAAACACATAACCCTCCAATCATAGTTAAATCACAGCACCTGCCCACGGCACCGATGACCCACAAAGCCGCCAAGCCCTTGCCGCAGCATCGACTCGAGATCAACGCACCCGGTGACTCAGTGCCTTTCTCTCGTCTGCTGGCCGTCTGCGCCGCCCCGCCCCGCGCGCCCCGCCCGCACCTCACCGACGTGATAATAGACTAAATTGCCGCTATCACTGCCTACCATTATTGCCAGTATTGAGATTGCCGTTTGAGTTCTTGCGATCCGATTTTATTCCATGTTTTGTTGAATGTCTGTGTTATTCAATAGTTTGTGTGAGGATTTAATGAAGCTATTTTTTTGTGTCGCAGTTACTTAGGCATATTGTACCGACATAGCCCACCGGATTAGCAAGTTGAAGTGGCAATGGGCAGGGCACATAGCGCGGAGATCTGATGACCGATGGGGTCGGAAAGTGCTCGAATGGAGGCCGCGTATCGGAAAGCGCAGCGTAGGACGTCCACCCACAAGATGGTCCGACGACCTGATAAAGGTCGCGGGACGTCGCTGGATGCAGGCTGCCTCCAACAGGTCTCTGTGGAAATCATTGGGGGAGGCCTATGTTCAGCAGTGGACTTCCTTTGGCTGATGGATGGATGGATGGATGGATTGTACAATTAGAGTTCAAGGGTTGCGATAATTTTAGAACCATTAAATTCATTCTCAATTAAACATTTTCGTAATTAAATGATAGCCAGTTTCATTTTCAATGGTCATATAAAATCATGGATTGGACCGTGAAAGTAATTACTAATTATATCTCTCATTTATTCATTTGTATGAAACTATTGCCAAGTGTCTGCCAACCGCCATCAACACATCGGAAATATAAAACTTTTTACGGTTTGTCACACATCCCGCACTTCCCCTTGCGGCGGGCCGCATTGAAGGTCGAACCATTATACCACTTTATGCTCTGACAAGTGACAATACACGAAGCTATTAACTTTATATGACACTCAAACAATATACCTATACCAGAAAAACTACAAGCTTTCATTAATCAATAAAAGAAACTAGCACAAAGTGATCAACAACTGCCTCCCATACAGCTGGACATATAGGTCGGCTGTATGCACGTCGCGGTTGGTCGCGCATCCCGCGCATCCCCTGCCGGCCGCGGTGAAGGTCGCTCCATTATGCCGCTGTATACACGGACAATACACCTATGAATACGTTTTATTTCATACGAGACTGTTGCAAATTGATTTACTTGGGTAGTGAATTTCGAGCTATAAACTAGCAACACAGAGTAGATGTGTCATGATAAGTAAACTATTAAATGGAGAGTTTAATTTACACTTCAAATTGAATGTCACTAGAGACCGCTTTCACAACGATATCCTAATGTTCGTTAACAGAACTACTAACTTGTGAATTTCTCGTGTAATCTCCAAAGAATACTCGAGCAAAATCATCTAGAATTTGAAATTGGAAGATCACAGTCCCCGACATAATATAATTAAAGTAGAAAACTCATACATAGCACGCTATTCTAGTAAATAGCAAATCCAATTTCCACTCGTCCCGCGAGAGTCATAGCTATAATAATAAACAGGGACATTGCGAGCGGAGGACGTTATTAAAATATGCACGGTAAGTACTTATATGAAAGAAAAGTACAATATCGCGGGACGAAAGACTTTCGACTTGGCAATATGAGATCCGCAATAACAAACTTCACCCCGGGACTGCCGCTGTTGAAGCCAAATTGTTTACGCTTGTTAAGCTAGAGAGCGCTGAATGTTGTTAGTTCGAGATTCTGTAGGTTTATTATTGAGTTTTTAATGTTATGGTTGCTTGATAATGCATTGGAAAACAGGGAATATTCATTTTTTTGTGTAGTAAATATACAAATATTTGAGCGGGAGCTTTTGTTTCTGAGGAATTATTATAGTAAACTGCTACAATGGATACAATCGACACCAGCATTTCACCGCATTAATTTCCGTCCTTTTATTTATTAGTTGGGGATACCGTCACCAAACCATGGAATATCTTAAAATGTTAAGTCACAAAGTGCAGTAACCTTCTTATGCAACTTAGGGTCTTATGGTTTTTTTATTCATAATCGCTGCCAGTGCCAACAAATCAAGATGACCATCAACTTAATAAATAGTCTACTAGTGTTATCTTTTCAAAATCATGATCGGTAAGCTAGCATTCCACTGATAGAGAATGCTTTTGACAATTAAACATAGTAAATGTAGACAAAAAAGAGATGAAATTCAAGTTTGTAACGTCACTTCAGGTTTCTGAGATTACACTACCTACATCTAACTCTTTAATTCTGCTCTCTCACAGTGTCCAGGTATCACACGAATGTCCCATCAATTGACACGAGATGCGTTCAAACATTTTTCCGTCTCGCGTGAAATACGCGGAGGATCGCATACATTGCTCGTCTCCTTCCACCGCCTCCAATTTGAAAGTTAATTGACAATTCGCTGAAACTCATTTGCGTTGTTTTCCAACTAATGCATTAATAGTTTGGGATTGCGACCGCGACCTTGCCCGTTTCATGTTTGTAGACATTTGATTTTTCTATAGGGTTGGCGGTGATTGTGTGTGACTCATAATTCAACTTATAAAGGTAGATTTATTGTTCAGTAGTCATAAAGAGTGCATTCAAGACTGCCATTAATTTCGCATTCGAAATAAATTAAGATAGTGTACATATTGACATTGCAAAATTGAATACAAATATTATCGTAACCTTAATGGAGCTGTAGAACAGAAGGCGGTTGTGAAATGAGAGGTCATGGGTGCAATACCCGTCCAGGGACAAAGTTTGTGTCTTCAACAATTATTTATTTTGTATCTGAGTGCTGCATACGGAATGTACCTCGAAGCATGAGATATCAATGACAATTATAATTTACTATGACATCGGGAAGAGTCGTTGTGTGATTTTTTGTTATAAGCACTATTTTATTTTAGAATCAATTCTAGATTAGTTGTTGACTGTAGTTGATTTTCAGATGAATCATTTCCGCCCTTTGTTGTCTACTTTTTAGATTCCTTCCTGACTACTAATTTTATTAAGTCACAATTAAAAACCTGTTTACGAAACGGATAAAAACAAGAAACAAATGTTATCAATAAAAATACAAAACATATTCACTTGAAACTCTAATAGGAAGATTAACACAAGACAACTGCGGAACGCGAAATCATCATCATGTAGGAATTATAATTGTAGCCAAAGATATAAGAACACTTACGTAAAGCATATGCATGCAAAACCATGTAGTAATAATATTATACTATTAAAGAAAAAACACAATCGTTGCATATGTCGCAATATGAATTCGCACACCTGCACTACTGTACTCCGGCAGTATTTACAAACATTATACAGCCGTACGGTCGTCCATTCACAGTTAACTAATGAAATCTAGGAAATCCCGAGTTAAGCAAATGAACTGGGATAGCTCTGGCGAGGGCGAGTCCATTACCAGCTCGCGACGCTAAACGTATTAATTACGGTGGAAAGTTACCGCTGCTTTTTTTTTCATCCCTGATACTTAGGTAGTTTTTACTCTGATATCGGATGAACGTATTGCATTTTTTACTTTTTAATGAGTGTCTGTCTCGGTGGCGTAGTTGTACTTATGGTTACAAAGCTGAGGTCTCGGGATCGAATACCGAATCAGGCAAAATTATATTGGAATTTCCTATTCATTATCAGCCCGAAGTCAGGTATTTGACGCCCGATATAGCGATAGGCTCGCCTCCTATCACATCATGAGACGGAGAATAAAAGGCGAAATGTGGTTCACCTGGTCACACCTCTGCCTACCCCTGCTGGGAAAAAGGCGTGAGTTTATGTATGTATGTAAATTAATTATGGATTGTCTTGTCATCGTTCTTTTAAACATCAAAACTTATAATATGAAACTGATACAGGAGTAGGATCGAGTAAAATATGGGAAGCAACAGTCTTAATCCGTTGGGTATCAAAATTCGTCAAAAAAACGCCATGCATTTTTTTTTCTCATTCAACTCGGTGCATTCAACATGTGAATCAATTCAGACTTTAAGAATGTTTCAAAGAATACAGCGTACTATAGCAACATAAAAAACCATCATCTTACAATATCTCATAAACAGTCAGTCATCTCTAGTCACGTCAGTAAAACTTTTGTCCCTTGTGGTCCCTTTTTGTCGCGAATAATGACAATGATCCGTTTTAACGGATATCAAACGTATCAAATTTCGTAAGCGTAAAGAGCGCAAAAGGCTTCAGTATCCAAACAAATAAAGTACCATGTAAAAAATTAGCTCGCCGCAAAAGATAAAAAAAATATTTATCGACACTTAACTGTACGTTCATTAGTAAAACAAGGTTTCACTTCATAACTTCAGGTTATAACGCAGTATCGACACGTTTATTATACATCTTATTTCCTGATTTATTGTGTTTGGAAATAAGTAAGGGGTGGGTTCATTTTTCTGCACGCAAACGTATTTCGTCACAAATCACGATACAACATACAACTTTTTATGCGTTTGCTTTGCACGTGTTTCCGAGAAATCGGCAATATTGGTTTACCGCACGTTCGAAACGAATTGCGCTATTCCGTGCGAAAATATTTTTGGTTCGTTTCAAGATGACCAAAGGCCTAATAATTTATCATTCATTCCCTTCCCTTTTTACACCTCTTTCATGCATTATAAAAACTCGATATATTTCCATGTGGTTTATTTATGGAAGAAATAATATTTCAACAATTGCACTTTCCCCGCTTGTACCGTACTGTATCAACCAATGTACCTCACAATGCAGGCACGGGCCTTGTCTACGATCGAGAATACGATTGGGAGTGGTTAGGCCATATAGTCCACCACGCTGAACAAATGCGGGTCGGCGGATATTAAAAAAAAAAAATTGAAATTCTAATAAATCGCTTAGTAGATATGCGGATTTCCTCACAATTTACCGCTTCCTTCCCTTCCTTCAACATTGTACCGCTTAAAATAAAATAAAAAACCTGAATCGATTTTGTTTGGTCTGTGTTAAATATACCTAAACTGCAGTTCACTAAGATCTTGAGCGACAAGACACGTAGACATCTCGACAATCAGCATAATTGAGTCGGCCTGATTATTAATTGCACGCTCCGGCTAAGGGTCCGATATGCATGCCAACTAATTTAATCAGATACTAATTACTAATTATCGAACACGAAACACTGCCTTTTCTACGGAAAATAAGAATGTCATTGGCACGAATACTTAGGAAAAATACCAAAGTATTTGGTTATACCTACATATGCAAAAATGGGAATATTATTCATATTTTTTTTCTTATAGTTGTTATCGGAACGAACTGGCGTTATTGGTTTCTCTGATTTAATCTTTTGGCTTTCATAAGATCTCTCTCCCTCTGTCTGTTCAGTCATAGGAAGTCTACTGCAAGGCTTTCCCCGATGATCTCCACATCGACCTGTTGGAAGATAAGTAATCATCCTAAGCTACGTGCATAGTAATAATTTTTTTAATTGCTTTCTTTACCTAAAAGATAATGAGACAAGAGTTTTAAAGTACGTTTCCAACTTGTATGCCAGCATGGAAGAATCCTCTTTCAATCGTAGGTTCTTTTAATCAGCAATATATCTGTTTAAATTCAATTTTAATTCGTAACAAAGTAGCAATTGCAATAAACGGCGATTAAATCATAACACTAAACTCTAACCAGTAATTTTAATACTAAATATCCAAGCCATTCATTAGTCAGTTGAACCGTACAAAATGATAGCAATTAACATAGAAACAAATAGTTAAATTAACATAAACACAAAGTATTGTCGGCGGACGTTCGTTTTCATGGGCCGCTCGTTTCATTACAAACGATTTACATACAATCCGTTGTAATATCTAGTCGGGGATGTGGGCGCGCCCTTACATTATTGGTATTGTATCCTGGTTGATAGGATTAGACTACGGTTATTAATAATTAAATGTCTTGATTTTAAAATAAATATAATTCCAAAATCACACGTCCCCTAAATGTCAAGAACCGTGTCTTGAGGTGTTTGAGGTTTTGTTTCTTCAAAACATTGAATGTTCATTAAACAACCGTCTCTGCGAGGAGTTAAATTACTACCAAATACACTACAGTAGCTAGGAAGAGTCATTGATATATCAATCCAAACTATTTACATCACATTACTTTATATTCCCAAAACACTATACCTTCAATCTCCAATATTCTATTAAAAATGAGAGTATTCTTTCCTACTTATTAAAAACGAGAATACACAAGCACATAGGCATATACTAGCTTCACAATAGACCGAGCACACAATATCTCAAAAGGAAAAGTGGCCAGGCGACCCACTTGGAGACCACCCATTCATAATTACAGGACAATAGGCAAAAAACAACTAGTTCAGTGGCACGGCACATATTTTTGGGTATGCTTAAAGGGGTACGCACACAGTCGCGTTTCATTCATAACGCTTCCGAGAAAAAAAGCGTGTGGGCGGAGCGACAACGCGGTGACCACAGATCTAATATACCAGAACGGACAATGCTGTCAATTTGTGTGCGCAGTTCATGTTGGTTAATTAAAAATAATGTATAACGTAAATACAATTGTTGATTGAATTTTACAATCATAAAAAGCAAGCGGCACACGCAGTATCTGATAACCGGATAAACCACAAAAGAGCTAATTGGATCACAGCCGCTTTTAATAGGACACAGAGGAAGTACCTACGTCGGGCGAGACTAGATTTAGCAATGAAATTCTTATAAAGATAATATACATATATACTTAAATACATTCTATTTTTCTTAACAATTTTGCATATGTTTGCTTTCCGTTTGAATAATGTCCTTGGCATGCTAAAATGTCTAGGTCAACTAATCGACATTTTCTGTCTGAATGTCTGTTCTATTCATAACACTTCAATGGCACGGGGCTGCGACGGGCGTGAAAACGAAATTCATTAGCTACATGACACGCGGCCACCAAGAACTTTTTTTTATAACGAGTGTGTATGAGTTTACTTTAACAATTACTGTAGAAGTATGAAAAAATTTGCCTTCGTTTGTAAAATGTAATCCTGAGAAATAGGGCGTTTCAAATAAAATGCATCTATGGTAGGTAGTCTTTTCTGACGTTATCATGCATTGGGTTCATCATCGAATTGGGAAAATATCCTTACATGCATTATAAAAAGACACTGACAAATATAATTATTATGGTTATTAAGTATAATATGTATATTGATTATTGAGGTATGTCAAACGTCACCAAAAAATTATACGGATCTCTAGATATTTTGTCCATGACGCTACAGCCGGCTCAGTAGCCCATTTACCACAAATTATTTGAAACATCACATAATAATGTACTAAAATATTTAAAGATATTTTAATACGAATTCATAGAATCCCGTTCAAAATTAGCTACACTAACACGACAGATCGAATAAAAAAACCTGCTAACATAAATCAACTACCTCCCACCTCTTAACACCACGCGTAGCCCGAGTTTCACTTTCAAATAAAAAACTGACACCATAGACTTTAATAATTGTGCCGTTGACCTAAAGATGAAAGTTAAACACGACGAGGCTAAAATATGAATCTTAATACAATAATATACAATTGCAAATACAATTCGCAATTGGCAACGGTCGACGTTTGGGCGCGACAAAAAACGGCGGCAAAAAACTAGACGATTATATTTTATCATGATGAATGAATATGAAACTGTACCGAGTCGTCGATACACAAAAGATAAAGTGGTTTGAATGGTACGAAAGTGTTTATTGGAATTGGCGATAGTTGTACCGACAGGCCGGCGTGGCAGATCTGTGATTGAAGCAGAAAAAGTAACTCATTGGATAGATACGTGTGGAGCACATACCTAGAATCAAAGTACATATTAAATTACTTTTGATTATGTCTGGACTCTGGAATCCTATGGGTAATCATAATAATTAACTCTACTCTGAAATAAATTACAACTACATCCTACATTATCCTATTGGAAATAAAATTGATTCCAGAACATCATAAAATTTCAGCCAGAGTTTGTGCTAAAGAGACTGTACGTCTTTATTATCATACGATCCGGTTCCATAGTATATTTAGTGCCTTCGATCTCACGGTATTTTGTTAATCGAGAATATTATATTAAAGATTAAATCATTATTTACATAATGAATCATATTAGACGGTACTAGAATAAATATCGCTCTTAATACTAAAGTAAAGATAAATTTGCTGAGGAACAAAAGATGAGGAAACACAACGGTATTACGTGTCCAAACATTGGGAAGATGTCGATAAACGGCGAAAAGTGGACAATGGACCCGCGACCCGCCTGCCGATGATTCATCCTTTCTAGGAGTTGACATATACAACAAATAAGTATTGACCTGCCGAAATAGATATTAATGGGGCCAAGCGGAATAAGAGCCCCATTAGTGAGGTCCTAGTAAGAACGGGCGGGGTTTATTGACCGCAGGGCAGATACGCGCCAAGTAGCCACTATCCCCGATAAGCCGGGACGCAAGTTTGTGAAAGACGCTCGGAATACTCGATAAGAGTAATTTACAGCTTTTCACGCTCATCATACTTGTCTCGATTGTTTATCGATAGATCGAGAGTGCGCTGAATTATTAACTTCCATAAATTCCAATCTATACAACGTTATTGAACATAAATCAACTCGCTGGATCGGTGAAATTTGAACAATGTTAAGCCTTTATAAATATTATTGAGTATGAATTTTAAGCGAATTTAATACAGAAAATTTAAATATACCCGCACTAGGCCAGCAAGGTGGATTATACGTCCTAACCTCTCTCAATGTTACTCTAGATTATAGAGGAGGCTCGAGACCTGCAGGGGGTCGAATATGGGCTGATACAGATAAAAAAATTAAATACAAATCGTCAAATATCTCGCCCATCAAGATTGAATAATTCAAGTGTTAATGCTGTCAGAACAATGCGACAAGTTAAGCAATGTTAATTACATACAAAACTCAAGCGAAACAGGATTTGTTACACAATTCAACCATAACAGTGAAAACAAAACATTATAAAAAATCCACGAGGAATGTTTTTTTATATCGGACACAGCCTGTCGATTGTCGCCAAGGTCGACGGGCGCTGGCAATGTCACAGTTTCACACATTAGCATAAACAACCAAACAGAAACTAAAGAAACAAATACAATAATAAATTGTAATGCAAATTTGCGAGTTCGACATTTCTTCCTGTCGTGACGATTACAGTTGACACCTTGGCTTGGTGTCAACATGTTTTGACTATGAATGGCGAGATCATCGCATACATTCCCGCATCGGGCAATCCACCTTGTATGATCCCATTCAAAACATGGTGACATAACAAATCTTGGGAATAAAGCAATCTATCCGAGCGTCTTTATGATAGGAGTACTTACCTATACTTTGAGCACAAAATCTGTGACTGAGGTATACAGATATATGTAAGTGTATGTATACCAGCTGATAATGACATGTGGAATCTAACTTAACTCACACGTTTCTGATCACCCTAAACGATACTGTACAGACTTACAGAGTATGAAAAATATCCGGGATGATGACAAAAATCGTGATTTTTAGGTTTATGATTTCTGGCTACTCTTTATAGATTAAAGTATTTTTACCGCTTAGCTGAACGTTCGATTCGGGAACTCACCTAATCATTAATAAGAATCTTACCTATAGGGGTTGATGACGTCTTGAAAATAAATCGCGATTACAGACAAAACAAAAGGATTTTTGTTCTGTACAATAATGGCTAGTAACAAGTGGTTTAAATTCAATGTCACCCAATATACGTAGTGATTTTAGTGTACGACATTGGGTGAATGTGTGTGGTGGGCTGATGAAAGCTGGACTTGTGACCTTTGCAAGGCGAGGTCGTGTCAGGAATAGCGCGTCTGCATCCACGCGTCATCTCGTTAACAAAAGATTTATAGACACGCTCGAGACGAATATTTATTGAATTTCACAATGTTTATCATTGTGCAGACTAAATAAAATAAATCCACCACATACTTTTGCGGTGTTTTCACTGTTTTGCTTGTTTAATAGATGGTTAACAATAACAATAATCATTTCGATTGTTTTTAAAAGGCCATTGTTTTAGATTCAATCATTATAGTTCCTGCTTTAGTGTCTAAATACAATTCCTGTATGATTTCGTTTTTATTTATTTATTTTATGCAGGTTTATCGCATTGTTTCTATACATATTTTCCTCACTAAAACATGTTCGTCACTCAAATCCTCTATTTGGAATGAACAGCAATATGAGCATGCCAGCTTGAGCGTGAGAAATATAAATATGAATTTATGAATCTAATATCAAGTCTTCGATATAACACATGTATCGTCGTATTTTATTTCTTTTACTAAACCATCATAACTCTACACAATTTATTGTCTGTCATTCCATTCCATCACACGCGATCATAATTTTCGTTTTCATAACTAACATAATATGGCAACAATTTCTTAGCTTCGGAGAGACTATAAATTATATTTTTAAAGCTTAATTGATCACGTGCTGAAACTCGGAAGTTTAGTTTTATTAAATTTATTAAAGAAGAATATAAACAAAATATTATCCTGTTTAATTTGAGTTAAGCATTATCTAGCGACTCGTCCACATTTTGCTCAGATACTAATATCATAAATTAACGTAACCAAATGTACCCTAAAACCTGATTCGACCACGTATTTCCCCACTATAAAACGAATTATGTAAATCGGATTAGCAGTTTGCAAGTTAAGTTATAACCATTAAATAAACGGTGTACATAAGTTGAAAAAAAAAAGATGAAACAAAGATTCGGACAAATTGCGGACTTCCCCTTTTTTGAAGTCAGTTAACAAGTCAGCCAAGAATGTATTGTGTTTTAACATATTTAATATATAAATTATGATTAACACTATTGCCAATAATTAATTAACATAAAAATGTTATACATAGATACGAGGATATTTTTGAGCAACCATGTAAGTACTGATTTACAAACATTCTGCCATAAATAATAACAAAATATTTAATCGCTACATTTCCACTTATTAATTAAATTAACGCCAGTTGGTATTATGATTATTCTACTTGTTAGCATTCCAGAAACACAAACATCACCCAAAATATTAAAATTAAAGGGATAAGAGTTTGCATCTCGGCTGAATGCTCATCCATACCGAAATAATCACCATATGAATCCTAAATATTATCTGCCTACAGACACATGATTTGTCCGGTTAAAATTAATTGCTCTCCAAATACAGTGTTTACAAAACAAGCATAAACAGCCATAAATTATACAGTAAACATCCCCTCACAACCATAAACATGGACTGTTCAAATGGCCATTCCATCTAAAGCACTCGACTTGTTGAAACATTCGACGGCCATCAATGCGGGATCGTCGTTGACACGTCACGTGAAATAAGGGCCAAGTTATCCGCAAATAAAAATTCCACGCGATCCAATACAGTTGGATGTTGGAACAAAGAAAGCTTGGCTCTATTTCCAGCGCTTTTATAAGTACACCGCCCACTCCATCTTCATCTATTATTATATGTATCTCCATTGGCACAACAATGCTTTCTCCTGTGCAGTAGGGTTGTCCTGTGTATACCTAATCCTATTGTGGTACGGTTTAAATGTATTTATTTTATATACGAGTTGATGGTTTCCACTTTGTCTCTATGGTTTGCTTTATTTATATTGTGTAGAGATATATTTTTGAAGGACTACATTTTTTAAACTACAAAAATATTTTGCTTGTTTTCTTTAATTGAGGCCACTGAAAGTTATCATATTATTTATTAGCTGCTTGACAGCGCTTCGCCCGATGTGTTCGATCATATAAAGGACGAATGCAAAAATAAACGAAGCATTTCTTGTCATTCAGGAGAAAAAATCGTAGTCAGAGCAATTTTATCAAATATGTAAATGTAAACAGCAAATAAGTAATCCCAAATACGACTTATTTTTCATCAACTATAACAACAAACCACGGCTCTAATATTTGTTCGCAATATAACGCAATTACCACAACACAACGAAATCCAAACAATCGCACAAGGAAAAATTGAGCACTTGACATTTTGATATATGTACAAATACTATCAAATATTACACAAGAGCAAAGTCAACAGAAAGTTACCTCAACTAAATTTACAACAGCGAACAAACAAACGATTGTTGAACGAAATCATTTCAACAATTTTAAAAGTAGGAATTGTGCCAAGTCCTGAAATTTGCGGAGCGCCGGAGCTTGGCAACCCTATACGCAGTACGTACATAATTCATTTTTATTATACACAGGGAAGAATATTCGTCACTGATTCAACCGTTTCGAGTGTGAATAAATTATTACTCGTTGTTTTTGCATGTAAAAACGGTGGAAAGTGGAAATGTATTAAAATTTTACGAGTGCGGTGGGAACAGCTACGCCGGGACAGACGGGAAGGACAGCTTTGTTCAGCATGTTGGATGAAGCACCAAAAAATATTTTACGGCCTTTTAAATTACATTCTAATTTAATTACTGCATTTTCCTGCATAAAATTTGTTCAATGTATTTTAGCTGAAACAAAATAATTTATATTCGCACAATGTCGCGTACATTGTGCATAAGTTTCGAGGAATTTGTTATTTGTTAATAATTATGAATCGTGTAGCATGTTACATTAATGAATCGTGGAATGTCAAAGTAATTCATTATTTTCCGCCTTCCGTTTCATTTCCTCGTAGTCTTTGAAATGTTAAATAGATTCTATTGGCCTTTACTGTATCGTAGTTAATAATTTTTTACTTCCCTGGACGGTAACAAGGATTAAAAAAAAACTAGAGCTAATGATGTGCGGATTTAGTAAATATATTGGAATTAAAATAAACACAAAATGCAGTATTACAATGTCGCCCAGCGATAAGATCGCTATGTATACTTTTTTCTTAATTTGTAATATTTTTAAGTGTTTTTCTTTTTGTTTGATGTAAATAATTAATAAATAAATGAATTCGCAAATTAATATTTTTGCATCGTGAATTATCCTCATACATTTTTGCAAGATATTATTTCTTGAAACTTCTTCCAAAACCAATTACAGTGAGAGTCCATAAAGATTAAAATATCTTTCAAAAGATAAAGTAATATAAGCGAATAAACAGCGGCAAATCCGATAGCTTGTTTATTTATAGCCTTCGATGACTCTCTCTGTGCTAAAAAGATCAATTCCGAGTATTTACTTGAAACACAACTCGATCGTGATACCGGGAACAAACCTACTGCTTGTGAACACAAATTTCTCCGAACTATATCATGTCCACGATTTTGGAATAACTAAACTACTAAAACTGATAATAATGACACATTTGTTGAAGAGCAAGATGGACCGTTTTGTAGTATTCCACGTGTTTATAATAACACTCAATGTTGGGCTTAGGGCTCCCCCAATTAACGGGGATTGGTAGGTATATGTTTTTTTTGGTTTAATAACCATTCAGAAGTCAGAATCATCACACAAAAGGCCGTATGCCGTGCGTATACCGAAAAATGCCCATGTGTACTTTTCAATTTATTCTACGCTCATACTAATCTTCGAGATGCTAAGAAACGTATATTTTTTGTGATCACTTTTTGTCCGTGATCACTTCCCACTATTGATAAGAATCTACGTCACAAATTCCTAACCAATTCAAATCACTGCAGTATGACGTATATTCATACTTTATAACATAACACAACTGTTTCCCATAAGAAATATCAATGAAATATAATAATGTATACTTTGGCGTGTAGTTGACGTGGTTCAGATAATGCTAGTGCACAAGTCCTAACAATAAGGAAATGTGTGGGCCATTAAAATACAGTTTGTAAACGGTGAGTCGTTTATGGAAATTCCGCTAGGTGATGGCTTTAACATCTATTTTGCATACAACAGGAACTAACATACCACTGCTATTACTCTTAGGACTTTCTATTGTGTCAACCAATACAGCCTAAGAGTCTAGACGTTCTAAGTTTCCTTTTAACGGTCTTGACTGAAGTACAAGTGGCAATTACATACAAAAGGCGTACTGCAGAACCTTTAGTAGTTAAATATTCTAACTAGATGACGTCCAAATCCAAACTCTCGACACGAACCACATAAAAATACCTCGTGTTAGTATTGCCATTTATGCAAAAACTTTCTTGGCACTTCTCTTATCCATTATGCAATCAACCTCCCACACGCGAATCCTGTCAAAACAAGTCGCTTAATTTAATACATTTAGCAAATTCATAACTGTGATGGAAAACTTCGTGAGAAAATAGCATACCTAAGAATTTTCCGTAAAAAAATTCAAAGAGTTAGGAAGAATACCAATCCGCACTTAGCCAGTTTGGTGGCCGAAGGTTTTATCCTTTCCTATCCTATCCTTATCCTTAAAAACGTAAAGACCAAGCCCTTACTTAGTCATGGTATGGTACACATGGATTAATTTAGCCTAAGGGTAAGTTGCAGCAACATAAACGATAATTTTGGCATCGTCAATATCAATATTATCAATAACTTTGGGTGTACTCATGCTACTGGGCCTAATACACTAAAAGGATAAATTGTATATTCAGCTCCTGATAACAGCCGCCCCAGAGTCTAGAAAGTGACAGTGATCGCGGTTGCGCAAGCGCCGAATCGCCGGTCGATGACCGACTGCGCCGCGGCGGGGAAAGTGCTGTGTACCACACTGTACAACTAATGGGTTTAATTATCTCACTAGTCTGCCCAATGGGGATGGCCTGTCAAACCAGGGAAGGGAGAAAGCGAAATCATATTCGGTCGCAGCAAAGGAGCAGAGGTCACCTTCATATTGTCTTTCATGCTATTAATAGCAGTCGTCATTTTGCGGTGTATTATCATTATCTATTTGTCTGTGTGAACTTAGTACACGCTTTTGTGCCATTATATGAAAAAATACAAATTTAGACTTCATAGCGACTTGTAAAGTTTTAAAATTGAACTAGTGAATTTGGTTTACATTAATGAAAAAATTACCTCTACAGTGCATAATTGACGTAAATAAAATTCTTAGTTTTATTCTAAAGAAGCAATGAAAGGAAATTTTGTGATGAGAATAGTGCAAAAGAGCAATATTTTTAAGTTTACTACATATTCAATTGTTATTAAAATCTTCTAATATTAATAAGCACTGGCTTGTCCTGTCCATGGTACTGACCATGTATAAAAAAAACTATCTGTAACTAAAATGCAAATTAATTTCTGCATTATGTGTGCCAAACAAAAGGAAACATGTTATATTTAATCCCAGCAAATTACAAATTAAATAATTTGTATTACATAAATAATTCTGACAACTGATTAATGACTACAGTTTATTGCAGTGTCAGTCCATGTGAGTTCATTGAACTTTGCATAATTTCATGAACCTGCATTATCCAAACATTAACTTTCACTCTTAAGTGAGTGTACTCAACATATGAAACAAGAGTTAATACCTTGTCTCAACAAATGGTGAGGTTAGAACTAACTTATTAGCATGTGTTTTTAATATTATGCGATTGATTCTTTGTTTTATTGCCTGTTTGTACAAGCTTAGAACCATGAGGTCCTATTCAAATTCAATATTAGGTAAATAACTGCATATGATTTTTTCTCTCTTTAACCACAGGAAGTCCATATCTGAACATAGACCTCCCTGAAGGATCTCCATATCAACCTGTTGGAAGCGGCCTGCATCCATGCCATGTTTTTAGAATTTTTTAGCAATTTCATTTTAGTTGTCCGACACTAGAATTTGCACCTAGTATAGGAATATGGTTATTCTCTATCACATTATGGTACAGGGATAAACTAGGTAAAACTTGGGATCTGTAGGGTATACAATATATTATGTAGTTGCACCTTTCTTCAAGTATTGGGATTATTTTACTTTATTATTCACTGTTAAAACCATCACATTCTATTATTTCTTTATTATTCAGTACAATATTGTTATATGAATAGCCAATTTACATTATAGTCAATATTTGATAGCGAATCAGCACGCACTTAATTGGTCAAGGAAAACATTGTGAGGAAACCTGCATACCAAAGCAATTTATAAGAATTTCTATGGTATGTAAGGCCACCAACTCGCACTAGGCCAGTGTGGTGGACTTTTTGGCCTAACCACCCTCAATTGCACTCCCGATTGTAGAGGAGGCCTGTACCCTGCAGTAGGCTGATACAGAATAGTCAATTGACATTCTATATTTCCTTTCATTCATATTTTAAATAATAATGTTACACTAGCATTTCATCTGTATGGTAGGTGCATTATGCAAACACCAATTTCTCTTGAACAGCGGCAAGAAGAAAAATATCTTGAGATCACGAAAATATTTATCAATGTCATTATCATACATTCTACCAATGATGTAGTTTACAAAAAGTCACATTTTCAGCTTGAGATCAGCACTGTGGACATATACACCTTCGTTTTTTGTGTCTGTTTCATATCCATTAAGTATAAAATCATGTTATTATTTCTATAAGTGACAAATATTGCCCCTTTTAATAGTTGACTTGAAGTCTCTGATTCCAGATCTTAGATGGGGAAAATATTGTAATTTTCTATTTATTTTAAGCACAGAGTCATATATTTGTACCTGATATGATGATACCTCTGCCTACTCTTTCTGTGAAAAAGGCGTCAGCTTATGTATGTTGACTTTGTTAATTATATTACTCTAATGTGAGTGTGCCAACCAGCACTAGGCCAGCGTGGTGGACTATATGGCCTAACCACTCTCAATCGTACTCTCGATTGTAGAGGAGGCCCGTGCTCTGCAGTGGGACGTATATGGGCTGATACAGAATGTGAGTGTGTAAGCATTTTTAATAGTAGATACCATAATTGCTGACTCATGACACCATAATTTTCTTGTATTTACCAACATGACATGCATATTCCCTTCTCACTTAAGAAACAACATACATGATTATAAAAATATAGATGACTAAAATAGTGTCACATACCAATTTTGGCAATAACTTACATGATTGATTCTTGCATTCCTAAATTCTAGGTTCAAGGTCAAGGTTTGATTTTACTTAACCAACACACACATTTCACAAAGTTTTTTGTTTTTCATTTTCTCCACATATGTGTAGAATTAGAAAGAAGCATAACTTGGTCCATTCACGCATATTCAAACTATTAGGCCTCTTGTATCAACCACATTCCTCCTAACTTATTTTGTTCCGAAGATGCCAATGAGGATGAGTCAATCATAAAGAATAGCTACTTCATCAATCAATAATTAAATCATAATTATGTTTCAATGACTCAGGAATACCACATTTGAAGTATTCATTTTTACCAAGTGATAATAATATTTGTCATTCAGATTACTAATGATTATTGTGACCCGCAGCCTGTGAAACTGAATGTACCAGCAAGTTTTGGGAATGGTTGTCCTAATAGATTTAATAATAAAACAATCGATGTTCCAAGAGGTAACTAGTAAACCATTAAAAAAAGTATTGGATACTTGTTTGCACTAATTGTAATGTAATGGATAATCAACAGCAAGTCATTATTCATTACTGTTTAATTGGTTTCCTACCTTAAATTACTAATTAAATTTTTAAAGCAAAGTAATAAATATAAATGTAATGTTTGTGTATAATATTATTTATCTAACTTCTGAATTAAGTAAGTAGTTGAATATTTATGTAAAATAAAAAATGCAGAGAATGCTATAATTAATATAAATATATGTTGATATTATCTCCTGTATGATATTTTCAGTGGTGAAGAAATCTAAATGACAATAATTTTATTATTATGTCTAAAATATTTGTGAGAATTTCTATATGTTATGTATGCCAACCAATAGTCAATAGTAATTCATACACTATTGCACAATAGTGGCAAAAAAGGTGTAAGCCTTTATAATTCAAATTGTAAAATAAAATAAAATTGTCTATACCCTAATAACTTCCTGTAAGTAATACTTCACAATAAGTTAAGTTAATTTGAATTCTATTTAATTGCATATGCAGTGCATATTAAATAAAACACTTACATTGAACTCTTAATGTTATTGGATTGGTTTAAAATTAAGTTACAATTTGTATGCATTATGATATATTCATATAAACATTTCATGAATTATTTATGGTGTGATTACCTTTGTCTTTGTGGAGTTTACCTAATGAACTAATAGTCAATACCTAGTGATTAATTTCAGAGTAACGTGGAAATAACAATGGATATCCTTGTTAATCATTTATAGGAATACTATTTATATAGGAATAATGAATTTTAGATGTAAATAGCATTTCAGAATATACTCATTGGTCAATAGAGCACAATAATAGGAAATATTTAACCACTATGCCACTATGTAAGTAATTGAAAAAGATTTTAATATTACACTTGAAAAATTCCCCACATCATCCATTTCATAATACAATAAAATCAAAACACACATGCGCAAATACAAACAGATAATCAACTGCGTCTTATTTGTGTACGAGCTGGTAACCTTGCCAGTCAGCTGACGACTGCCCCGATTCGTAATGACCCAGAAATCATCATGTAATTGAAGTAATAAGTGCAAATCGAGGGCACCTACCTCCTCACGCCGCTTTAGCCACCGCCCGCAGGGGCTCTCCTCCAGGATTTCGCTCTCATCCTCCGAATCCTCCCCGCTTTCTCTCGGCGACTTGCGCTCCTTGTCGATGCTCTGACCGCCCGACATATCACCGATCTACCGTCAGCACTACCACAAACTTGATCACCACACAATAGTAAAATATCTCACAGATGTTTTCAACACGAAAACACTTAGTATATTTTCAAAATACACTTTTTCTCGTAATCATAATATCCAAGGCTGTACAGCGAGACGTCACTGTCGTTATTTCACAAACCATTATTCGCTACACGACACTTGTTACCGACTATCCTTTACAGAATATTATAGTTCAATTATTCCTCTAAAGTAAGCGATAACACACAGCGTCTCCAACGCGCTTATTCATTATAATTGAAATAAATTGTTCGCCGGCGTAGCTCTCTCGTATTTCCATCCGACACAAATATAAAACCGTAGACAAACACTTTTACTTTTTTTACGTCTGCGGTCTGAGCATAGACAATAAGTGCTAAAGTGACGTTCGATATTTTTTGATAATAATAATAATTCTATAGTACACATAATTTTATTGTGGGAGAATTCTTTGCTATTAGAAGATTAAAATTAAAATATCTAATGGATAAATACTTAAATAGTATACGAACACAATAAATGAAACATGAACAGTTTTAGCGCCATCTGTAATCACTTTGCGAAGCAGTCTACGATCTTAAAATAGTAAAATTGTTGTATTGTAAATGTATTTTACAAATAGCCCGCAATAAAAACAACATCACAATGATAATTATTTCAATAGGTACATTACCTACATATTTTTTATCCTGTTGCAGTTGAATAATAAAAACGTAATTGTATTTTCCAAAAGACGATTCCTTGCAGCGACATCTATTGGAAAGTTAAAAAAGATATGGAAGAAGGTAGCGTTATATTACAATAGTATATGAACTTAATCGTTAGATGGCGCAGTTTTAAAATTTTAAAAGAGGTGGACTGACCATCCAATAAACTTATTTAAATTTTTCTGTGTTATTAACGCCCGAATACTGGAACGCCATTCAAGTAATAAGTTACTCTTAACAGCGCACGGCCCACTTAGCCAGTACATTTAATCGGGATTAACGTAGTTAAGCACCATGTATATTTAAGCTGCGTTCCAGTATTTGGGCGTAAAACTTTTAAATACTCTAAGAAGGTGTCAATAGTCGTTTAGCGCGGCATGTTTTTTTTTTTTAAATATTTAATTCTAAGCAACACTCCCCTGAAACTTGACAGGGACTTTTCGCACTTTATTTATTTTATTTTATTTTATTTTTATTTTATTTTTATTTTATTTTTATTTTATTTTTATTTTATTTTATTTTTATTCGGAAAACAAAAACGCACTTTATTTATTTATTTCTTGGACAAGTCATTATCCGTCTGATATTATGTTTTGGGAGTTCCAATTCCTTACATTTTTTTTTCTTCAGTGTTTATTTTCGTTGTTAAGTCTTTTTGTTTTTTTTTTCTGTGTATTTTCATTATTCAATTTTTTTATGTTTTTTTTTTGTTTCGTTTTTAATTCTCTTTTTCCCTTTACGTAGACTTGTTGGTTTTTACACGCTTTATATTAGCTTCACTTGTATGTTTGTATGTTTTTATGTTTGTATGTTTGTATGTTTGTATGTTTGTATGTTTGTATGTTTGTATGTTTGTATGTTTGTATGTTTGTATGTTTGTATGTTTGTATGTTTGTATGTTTGTATGTTTGTATGTTTGTATGTTTGTATGTTTGTATGTTTGTATGTTTGTATGTTTGTATGTTTGTATGTTTGTATGTTTGTATGTTTGTATGTTTGTATGTTTGTATGTTTGTATGTTTGTATGTTTGTATGTTTGTATGTTTGTATGTTTGTATGTTTGTATGTTTGTATGTTTGTATGATTGTATGTTTGTATGTTTGTATGATTGTATGTTTGTATGTTTGTATGTTTGTATGTTTGTATGTTTGTATGTTTGTAAGTTTGTATGTTTGTATGTTTGTATGTTTGTATGTTTGTATGTTTGTATGTTTGTATGTTTGTATGTTTGTATGTTTGTATGTTTGTATGTTTGTATGTTTGTTTGTAACCGACTTCTTTGGGCGCGATTTTGACCCACTTTAAACGGCCAGATTTCGTTTAAATTTTGCACACCTGTCAAAGACCGATGACAATACAATAATTCGATTAAAATATATAATTATCCTGATTAGATTCGCCAGGATTAATTATTCTTATAATTGATGACCATTGCTACATTCATCGCTAGATGGCGTTAATATTGTATTCTTCCAAGTCTTGTATTCTTCAAGTGTCAAATGTTACTACTGACCAACAGATGGCGTTATTGATTGGAAATACAGCCGTAGATGGATGTTTTTAGTCAAAACAATTATATAATAGTTAAAAAAAACTAAAATACACGCTTTAATAAGATATACAACTAAAAAAGTAAAAATAATTGATACTGAATTTAAGACAAGAAAATGGAGTAAAATACATATATTTTATTGTTACAAAGCGTGGGGTGCAGGAGGATAAGTAATTGTTGTAAACACCCCACGCTTTGTAACAATAAAATATATGTATTTTACTCCATTTTCTTATCTTAAATTCAGTATCAATTATTTTTACTTTTTTAGTTGTATATCTTATTAAAGCGTGTATTTTAGTTTTTTTTAACTATTATATAATTTTATTCATAATATCAGTTACATTTTGTGATTTGTCCTTTGCCTTTTACATTACTTGTACTAGCTAACGTTGTTTACAATGCGCGGCATGGTTACGGATATTGCGGCCGGGCTGGGACCCTGAAAAATCCTACCTTCCCTACTTCGCTTCTAGTACCCAGGGAGAGTCTAGAAGGGTAGTAGCTAATAGGGTACTGTGCCATTGGGCTCCCTACTCCCTACGATGCGGAAGGATGCATGGTATGCAGTCGTAATAAAGAGCAGTAGGTAGGTAGTAGCTTTAACAACTACGACACCGGTCGTTAAAGCTACGGTACGTGCTACGGTACGATTACATCGCCGAGGTATCAGGTTCGAATCCCGGGTTGGGTAAAGTATTATCGGATTTTTCTAATCTTAATCAGCCTGGAGTCAAGACTGTGCCCGATAAGGCTATAGGCTTGCTCCCTAGTGGGACGGAACAGACGAAACGCCTATCCCTTCTGGAAAAAAGCGAGAATTTATGTATGTATGTAAGCTCCTTAAAAAGTGAGAGGTGATGGGGCGGTGAGAAGCTCAGCATTGCCTATGTATTGTGATGCCCGTATACTATTGTTTAATATGTTTGAGTGGCTTAACAGTCCATACATTGGTTTCTTCTTTAGAATGGAATGGTTCCTTCATTTGCAGTAGATGTCGCTTTTCTCAACATCATGTAATTATTGTTGTTAAGAAAAATTGTTAACTGTTATTTATTTAGAAACGTACGCTTAACTCTAATTCTATTTAATACTAACTTCCAAAAGCCTACTCAGAGAAAATTCCGCGCTTTGTAAATTACTCCGGGATATATATTTAAATTAATTGAATACTTATAAGATCTTGACTCTATCTCCATTTATATAATGTACTCTTTATGTTTACAGCACATTCAAGACAACAATAAACACTTGGCTCCTAACCTAGCTAGTGACCTAAAAAGTCCACAGCAAGGACATTAAGAGTGGCGTGATTAGAAGCAGGCAGTAGGACGCAGGGCGGATGTTACCGAGGGTTTGTCTAACTGTGCCACACTTTACGACGGTCGCTAGATGTTAGTGCTCTTACTGTGCGCACTGGTTAGATACCTACACAGGAACACTACGAGTAGAGATTACACTTGAATAATTAATAAATATATGGAAAAAGTTAATTTAACATTAACAAGCTAGTAATATTAAAACTCAAATTAGTTTAAAAAGGAATGAGGAGGAATGTTTTGATGTGATGGTGAGGAAAATTGAAAGTACTCCATAAAATTAACAGATGGTTGGAAAGTCAATCAATCTTAACTTGACAATTGGTCGCCTTTGTGACTAGTCTTAAGCCGAAACCCACGGCCTAAATTTATTAACCTAACTATTTAATATACATATTGACAACGCTATTTACGTTTAAAATCATCGTTCAATAATTATACTTACAAGTAATAAATTTAAATGGCGGACGTAAACCATCCTATATACGGAAATAACACAACAATACAGATTGTGGATTATTCCGATCTTTGAAAAAAGATAAGAAATAGATGGACAAATCAAAGGATTCAGGATAAATGTAAATGCATTGTTATGTTTCGGTTTTAAGGACAGACTTTTGTAGTCAGAGTAACTACTGGAAATATTAAGAGTTAACATCTAATGTCTCAGGATGGTAAGCGCAGTGGAATACCAAGCATTCCTTGGTAATTCAAGGTGTTGTTTGGTTTTTCTACTGTTCATGAGCAGTCGTATCGCTTACCAACAGGCGATCGACATAATCGCCATTCCTATATGGCACAACTAACTTTCACCAGAAATAAAAATAATCATTTAATGTGTGTTACAAAACAAGTGTTTCTGACTGAACAAAGCAGTGTACACAGCCCGATAAAACACAGAAGTAGCTGGTAATGTGGCACTTACCGGTGTGTTGTAGTAAACTGTATCGAAGGGCCGAACGATGTTACGGTCCTGGGGGGTTACTCTGTGATTCGAAACGTAGTTCGAATATTCGAATATTCATTGAAGTAAGATATAAGTTTTCCATTGCTAAAAATCAATACTATTCTCTATTATACTAATCATTTACTCCGAATTTAGTTTATGATAATTATGGTTTTTGAGGTGGTAGATCTATCATTATGTGTGAGACCATCATTATGCCTGAGTACGTACCAGCGCAATGTCTATTTGTCCCGCCAAACTGCAATGTAAATGCACAGTTGTGTTTCGGATTGAAAGACATTGTAGCCAGAGTAACTACTGGACATATTGTGACTAAACATCGTATGTCTCAGAATGGCGTGAGTAGTGGAATGCCTAGCATTGCAATCCAAGGTTTTTGGTTTTGCTACTGTTCATGAGCGGTCGTATCGCTTACCATCATGCGAACGGAAAGTTCGACTTGCCATTTATTGAAACAATAAAAAAACGTACGATAGAGGCCACAAAAATTTTGTGGTGTACCCAGGCTATCTTGTTCCAATACCGTCTAAATTACTGTACGGTGACTTCAAATTGATTTTGTTAGGTTTTAGGATGTTCAATACAGATTCCTTTCGGCTGGATGTAATTGTTATTGCGTTAGTTTAATTAATGGAAAGTTGGTTTCTATTTAATGGACGTTGGTGTTGTTTTCTTAGGTATTTGTGAGGGAAACATAAGAGGGTATAAGAGGAAATATACTAAAGCTCTTAGAGTCATATCTCAAGAATCGCAAGCAATATACAGAAATCTCTAATATAAACTTTAATTTAAAAAAAGAACAAGTATACATATCTAATGAAAGAATTGTTAAATATGGTGTCCCCCAAGGAAGTGTTTTAGGCCCACTGCTGTTTATTATTTATATTAATGATCTACCAAAAATAACAAAATATCCAATATCCCTTTTCGCTGATGATAGTACAGTTACCATACACTCAACCAATAATAACACTTATGAAAATGAGATTAATAATACCATAAAATCAATAATTAATTGGTTGAATAACAATAACCTAAAAATTAATTTAGAGAAAACAAAAATTATGTTCTTTAGTCAACGTCTAGCAGAACCGTCTATTAATGTTAATTATCAGGGAACAGCTATCGATAAAGTAGATATAACAAAATTTTTAGGGGTCACAATTGACAAAAATCTAAATTGGAAAGCGCACACAGAAGAACTCAACAAAAAAATTTGTTCTTCTGCTTATGCCCTGAATAAACTGGCACCTATAGTCAGTATTAATGCACTTATCACTGCTTATCACGGCATTGTCGGCTCGGTCCTAAGATTTGGTATACTTTTTTGGGGTAATTCTACAAATAAAGAGATAATTTTTAAATCACAGAAGAGGTGTATTAGAGCTATGTTCAGCTTAAAAATAACTGAAAGCTGCAAATCATATTTTATCAAGCATAACATTTTAAGTCTACCTTCCCTTTTTATATATGAAGTTGCTAGTTTCGTCCACAGCAATTCGAAGTTATTTATGAAATTATCAGATGTCACGTTAAGAAATCTTCGCGACAAAAATAGATTATGTATTATAAAATCAAACACAGCATTAAAACATAAAAGTATATTTTGTTTGGCACCAATCATTTATAATAAAGTCCCTAACACTATTAAACAACTGCCGACCTCACAATACAAGTTCGCCCTTAAAAAAATTCTTCTACAGAGGTGTTACTACAGCTTATCAGAATTTTTAAATGACACCAATTTAACCCTATAAACACAATAATGTATAAAATAATATTTAAATATCATAAATTAATCACAATCACGATGTTTCCTTTAATCTAATCATAATTTTACCAAATGTTTTTGTTTCTGTAAATTGTAATCAATAATAACTAGATTGTATTAGCATTTTTTTTCTCATAATCTATACGCCTATGCGCTAAATATATATTTTGTACGCCTTAAAAGGCAAAACATGTAGCTACTTTTTTAAAAACTGAAGATCTTGTACAAATTTATTGTCACTCATGTTTCACAAAATAAATATCTTTATCTTTATCTTTTTATCTTTAAAAACAGATTTCGTTGGTGATTAAATGTGTATAAGATAGAAATATGATTAAATGTTAATTTAGTGTTAGTATGAAAAGAAGCTTTCTTTGTATGAATTTATATATTAACCCATTAGTGCATGAAGTCTGATAAATCGGACTATATTAATTGTACATCTTTTCTGTTTTATTATATTGTTAAACTTCTTATTGTGATTTTCAGTCTCAAAAAGTTTTGTGCTGAATAATATATGCCTATTTCTCTTGACTAACAGAAGACTTGTGCTGAATAATATATGTCTATTTCTCTCGACTTTCCAAAAAGTACCATTTTAGAAGTCCGATTTATCGGACGTCATGCACTAATGGGTTAATGAAAAATGCGTCGATTCTTCATGGTGGAGGAAAATATTTAACGTTTTCCCTATCATTCGTGGCTTTTCTTTATAATTATAATAAATACATGTACGAAAATATTATGCATTTTCAACTGTATATTATACTACATAATGGTGTGCCATGGCAAAAAATGTCTTCCAATTGTATTATTCCATCGCTGTTTATTTGAGCAATAAAAATCTCTTTCTGTTGAAATAATAAATGGGTATAGGCAATAACCCATTCGATCTTGTGTAAATAAAACTAAATGTTCAATTATTTTTATGAATTGCGGCGGAGACCAAGCAAAAGCATTTCGCTTCGTTAACATTATTGTTTTAATATTGAGATCTGGAAAGACATGCCTTATAAATATACAATTCTATATGAACATACAATTATATTGGAATTGTATATTTATATGTATGATGTACATCACTTTAACGGTTTTACATAATGTAGGTCGGTTATGAATAAATAAATTGAGAATACATTTGAAAATTACATACATACTCGTACATACATAAACTCACGCCTATATCCCAAGAAGGGGTAGGCAGAGGTGCCAGGACATCCACATTTCGCCTTGTATGTTCCGTCCCACAATGTGATAGGTGGCGAGCCTATCGCCATATCGGGCACAAATTCCTGACTCTGGACTGATAATGGATAAAAAAATCCAATATCACTTTGCCCAGCCTGGGATTTGAATCCGAGACCTCAGCTTTGTAACCGTACCTTAGTACAACTACGCCACCGAGACAGTTTGAAAACTTTAGTAAGATAATAATAATTAGGTTTGCTACAATTTGTTGTTAATTATTATTAAGAACCATTTTCGCGAAATAGTTGCTCCATAATAAGACAAGTTAATCATTTCGTTGTATTAGTTAACAAAGGGGAAATTGTAGCAATTCAAGAAAGTTCCCTTCTGAAAATGTGTATCAAAATATTGAATTCGAATTCGTATTCTTGTAACACATGATGTTACACATTAGGGTATGTATTACTTTTAATGAGGCTATAGCGCTATTTTTTTCACGCCCTTATTCACGAAGATTTAGCACAGTTATCAAATACCGTTAATATGAACAGACTTAAAGACTTTATTCATAAAAGTCATAAACTATTAAACAGCTCATTAACTTTAAAATATCCGAGAACGCAAATTCTTAGAAAAATTGTCAGCTGGACGCACGGGACGTTTCATATTACTGTCAAGTAAATTAAACAACTTTTTTTTATTGGCAATATTAGTTAAAATATGTAGAAAAAACAATTATGAATAGCCAAATTTAAGGAACGTTTGATCTCTTTTTAACATGATTTAACTAACTTACGTTAATAGGGTTGATGAGCGGTTTTCTTATAAAGAAGGTTAGTCTCTATTTATTAGCATGGTGTATTGAAGCCATATTGAAGCTAACCTAGATGTCACTTAATTGTCAATGTTGAATGAACATTTGCCTTCCGAACCCCCTGCCCACAGGAAATGAAACGACTCCGAGCCATCCGCATAATCAAACCCATTTTATTATACACTAAAAAAGATGCCAGAGTGTATTTATACAAATATTAAGGCGAAATTGAGTTGTGTTTATGTTCATTACACTGAGGAACAATTTTTTAAAATGTTTTTCGGTACCTTTTTGGAGTTCTGTTGTTTGTTGTTGCAGTGTACACCACAGAGGCAACAAGAAGTGCTTACTATAATTTATAGATAAGATGAGTCAAGAGATGTTCAGTAAACTTCACTAATCTGTCCGTTATTACCATAACTAAACACGGTGCTCTTGTAGTTCTTTTGAATAGGCTTCGGCACTAATTCAACATGATTATTATAGTTTGGCGGATTTCACACACCATAGATGATTTACTTGAAAAGTTTCAAAAATATAAGGCTACAAATAAATTTTAACAGATTTGAATAAATTGAAAAACAGACCTATTTGAGTAAGAAAGCGTCCACTGAAGCAGACTAAAACCCCGTGAAGCGTTATAAAATAACAATAAAACACTTTAAGCAGCAGAAGAGCCATTGAAATATTAAATAATGGAGCTCCAAATAGGGCATTAATTAACGGCTAAGAGGCGAGGATTTGGGGGTTATTGTGAGCCTCCGCGGTGACACCGCCATTTAAATATAACCGCAGATAAAAAAATATGCACGATAAAAAGAAAGCAGTTTTGGCGTACCGTTTAATATTTTTCATAAGTTTAAGGGTCTTTTGAGTATGTGAATAAAAAGTTACATAGGCACGGATACCACAAAAATATAATGAGTCACGTGACAACATTGGAAAGTACGAGACATTTTTCAATTACACGCTCGAAAAATGTGCGTCTTAAAGAAATGATAGTGGAGAATTATTAACCCTAGCTTCTAGGTTCAAAGTTAGTCCACGTCCTGATTTCACATTTTTGTTGTATTGTATTGTAATTCAATGTATCGCTTTACGTAGTTACTAATCCACTCGATAGCTCTTTATTGAAGTTCCCTCGCCCTTTTAAGTTATTATTACGCAGCTTTGCTCGTCTTACAAAATATATTTTTGTTAAAAATACTTTAATGTATTATTTACATTCAGTCACTTATTACTTTACCAAACAATTCACAAGAGTGGGTTGGGCAAAGATATATTGGATTTTTCTATTCATTATCAGCCCAAAGTCAGAAATTTGTGCCCGATATGGCGATAGGCTCGCCTCCTATCATATCGTGAGACGGAACATATAAGGCCAATTATGGGTGTCCTGGCACCTCTGCCTGTCCCTTCTGGGTAAAAGGCGTGAGTTTATGTATAGATGTATATTAAACTTGGAGTAAGAAACGGCTCGTGTAGCCCGGTTGACATTAGAATTCGGTTTATAATCTGGCTAATATCTTGCTAAAGTGTAAGTAACGACATAGTTAATTAACGTGAGTGCTGATTCAGCAGGTAATCTATCACGCTTTCATGTTAGCACGTAGCAATACGACTGTTTTCACTAGATTTATGGTATTATAAGTCATTATTTACTGTATTTAAAATATTTCTTGGATGATTAATTAGTTTTTACAGTTGCATACATTGAGGTATTATACTAATCTCAAACATTATCGAAATGGTTTAGTCTTTCGTACAAAATAAATGATCCTTTGAGCCTGAGATAAATTTATTGTGACCAATGTAAATATAAGGTTTTAGCCTCGGTCTAGTCTAGTTGGTAAGACGTCGGCGGTAAAACGAGAGGCCGTGGATTCGATCTCCGCACCGAAGCACATATCTATTTGTGTTATTAGAATTTGTTTCGGGTCTGGTTGTTTTTGAAGCTGAAAAGTCTGTCGTAATTTCTGATACCCACGAAACAATTAGGATTATGTATGAGACTGTTGGGTGTATGTATAATATATATGTTTATAAACTTTAAAGCTAATATGAAGGAGTTTACATAATAGTTGCACAAAGTGTATCGAGTGATGCAATATCTAAGCATCTTGCTAAACGATTTCCTGTTTGATATCCTCCCAGATATATGGCGTTTAGATATTTACTGATTGCCTCGGTGGCGTAGTTGTACTACGGTACGGTTACAAAGCTGAGGTCTCGAGTTCGAATCCCGGGTTGGGCAAAGTGATATTGGATTTTTCTATTCATTATCAGCCCAGAGTCAGGAATTTGTGCCCGATATGGCGATAGGCTCGCCACCTATCACATCGTGGGACGGAACATACAAGGCGAAATGTGGGTGCACTGGCACCTCTGCCTACCCCTTCTGGGAAAAAGGCGGGAGTTTATGTATGTGTGGATGTATATTTACTTACTAAGCCTGAGACCTCAGTATTTGCATATTACAATTACTTATAAATAAAACCACGTTTAACAAAAGCTTAAATCACAGTTAAACATAGTTGTTTAAATCTCAAGAAAGAAATAAGGATCCAAAGACATCATTGTAAATAAAAGTAAATTACGCTATCATTTTCCTGCTTGTCAACGTCGATTGATAGTTGGACCCCCGTCACGACTGTCACAGCCAAACCCGAGGCACTGACGCACGGCTACAATTTGTAAGCGATAAGTAATCAGGTGGGATGGAAACAATATCTTCAATCATTGTGAGTAGCCCGTCTTGGCTACAACATAAAGAGTCGATTTTTCATGAGGAGGATAAATTGTACTGTCCTATTATTGAATGTGGAGTAGTGGTTCTTTTGCGGCATTTGATAACTATGTAAGCGCGTTATGTTACACTACCTAAAGTAAATTTTGAAATATTTATATTTTAGTATAATGGGCTCTCAAAGAAGGTCCACATTGCCTGTGTTGACCCCCTTTTATTTAGCTAGCCCATTGGTGCTTAGTTTAATAAAAGAAACACTTTCCCCAGCAAGAACAACAAAAATTGCCTCAATTGAATTTAAGCAAAGCCATTATTTCAAGTCCGTAGGGACTACTTACAAATGCAAATGAAGTTACATTTAAACGAAATTTAAATGACTCGCGGGAATTTTGCGAAAACCTAAAATTATATGCCACATGTATATAAATTGCTTTGTTCTATAAATTTATAGTCGACTGCAAACATTATCTGTAAAATGGATAGGCAATTCAAAAGTCATTGTGCACACACGTTGACACCTGATAGGACCAATTTATTGTTTATATTGTTTACTCACGGGCATAATAGATGGCGTTATTTTAAAGTGCACAAACGCTGCCTGTATGTACATATGTATATGTTTTACATACATATGCCATTATTTAACCCAATTAAGTTTCTGTGGCGTAGAATTCTTGTTATTACAGCGAAAATGGCTTTTACTGGCGAAAAAATTGCGTTATAATGTGGCTGTCGCCGTGAAATGGCTTTTTATCATGCTTAAGTTGTACGTAGTTAAAAATAATTAGCAGTTTATTAAGTTTTGGGTTGTTATTAGAGAAAATGTGCGATGCTATCTTTGTACATTAATATAGACGAAGGCTCCTTTATGTTCCACGGCAATTTACAAGGAAAATGTACGCTAAAGTAAGAAATTTAAATGCATGTGGAATATTTATTATAGCATATTTGTTAGCAATATATCTTTTGAATAAAACAATTGTTTATTTGTCTGTTTTTGTTCGTGTTTATCTGCTTTCGGTCCCAAAAAATATATTTAGTACTATATTTCAGTTTAGACCGACCAAAGACAAGAATTGGTTTTGAGGCAGTGTGATCTGCATCATAAAAGTAAATACGGAAAGAAAACAATTCTTGCTTAATAATGATACGATCCAATTCACCCGAGATTTTCTTATTAAAATTTTAAGAAATCAAGGACTTGAAATTAAAAAAAAAAACTGCAAAATGAAATTTCTTCGAGGGTAAAAATACGTACTTCTTTGTAAGTTATGAAAGTAATTTAGTTCAACTAGTAAAATATTTAGTACAGTCAAATTGTTACAAAGTAGGTGTTTTCTAGAAGAGCGCAATGTTGTTATACTTTGAAAGTGCTTTGAAATATGCATCAAAGCCTGAAGGCATGCGACGTTTGCATGAGCTGGCTTGACATTATATATTTTAGTAATTTAAAGGACGCATTGCAGGTGGTTACAGATTTAAGACATTTTGTGAGCTAAGTTAATCTAGGGGAAAACTTTTTTTAAGATTGGTTAACAATTTTTTAATATTCAAGGATGGTGAGATAAGCTTGCCATTCGTTTGATAAGCGGTACAGCTGCTCATGTAAAGTAGCAAAATGAAACAACGCCATGGATTACAAAGCAATGCTTGAAATTTCACTGCGCTCGTCATCCTGATACATAATGTACTAACTCTCAATATTCCAATAACTCTGGCTGCAATGTCCTTCTAACTAGCACACAACAATGCATTTACACTGCTGTTTGGAAATAGAAATACATAGTTGGAAATAGAAGTTGCGATAGGCCTACCCCTCGGCCCCTCACATATGAAAGACTTACCAGTAAAATAATGTAAAAAACTATTTGCAAGTTCTTATACACCTGCTTACCATCCCTACAACCTTGGTCGGAGGTTCTGGGCGAAGCCTAATGATCACAAGATTTTATTTAAGAAATTTAACAAGGTGACTTCTGTATCTGTATCAGCCCATATACGTCCCACTGCAGGGCACGGACCTCCTCTACAATCGAGAGACGATTGGCCTAGTGCGGGTTGGCGGACTTACATACCATAGAAATTGTATAAATCACTATGGTATGCAGGTTTCCTCACGATGTTTAGCTTCACCGTTTTAGTGCGTGGTGATTGACTATCATGACACACATGACTCCGAAATGTCAGAGGTGTGCCCGAGAGGCAGCCGCGTCTGGTCTGTGTACCAACAGGCCACCACGCACTTATACAAGTACACACAAGGTGACTTACTGGACATCAAAAGAAAAGTTTTTATCAGTTAGTAGATTTTAATCTAGATAGTGTCGTTTCAATCCAAAGGTAAGGCAATTAATTTCGTAAATAGCCCCCTAACAGGCCTTTTACATAAAAAATTAAGTCACTGGAAGGTCATCGGAAAAATGTATAATTATATTTTTGTGTACATTCATTCTGTGCCCTTATTACTGCAATATTTGCAAGTATTAAAACTCGGAAGGCGGTTGAGAAATAAGTTATATTTTTTCCAGTTATTGGTTTTCACCATAGAAATACAATGGTGAATAGACGACAGTGATCTAATGTTTAAAATCTCGTACCTCGATTATATTTTGATATTATTCTGTAGTATATTCATATTTTATATTGTGTTGTATACGTAGTATATTTAAGTGTATATTTATATTACATATAGTACTTAATATGTATATATATAGAGTTTAGTTGTAAATTATTTTCTTGGTTTCCCTTTTGATTACTATTTTCCTTCTCCTATTCATTCTAATCCTTCCAAAGGTTGTCTGGAAGAGATCGTCGTTAGCAATAAGGCCGCCGATTGTTCTTATACATACATCGCTTTAAGTCCCTTAATTGTGAAATTATTTTATTACGTTTTGTGCATGATAAAGAATTATAAATGAATAATTAAAAATAAAATTAGCAAGAAATAAAAAAAGCATTAAAATCAAAATCAATCAACCGCACGACGGAAATTAATATCAATATGTTATACTCCAATGTATTTTTTATTCTTATATGTTTTTATAATATGTTCTATATTATTCCTTCTACGAACAGCTCATAATGACTGCACCAGCTCCTAGCTGTGTAATATGTGTTAGTTCCACCGTGTGATCTCCTTTGACACGGTGCCAGGTAGGAAGTTACTACTTACTTCCGTAGGTTGTCTCCTACACTTCTATAGCTAATTAATTGTCTTCGACAGTATTACACATTAACTTACGTACTGCTAAATATTTATTTATTTATATACACTCTAGTGCTTTTTTTTCACTCTATTACACTTTGTTGCTACTGCCTTTACACCTAATGCATACAAAACTTCGGAAGTATTTCTATGGAATATTACAGTTCGCCAACCCCACAAGCCCAATGTGTTGGCCTACTCGGCCTAACCCCTCTCAATTTTACTCTCGATTGTAGAGAAGGCCTGAGCCTTTTAGCGTGACATTCGTCGGACTGTATAGGTAGATAAATATATAGATAGATTGTCTGATTTCTTATTCACAGCTTTAACACGTTTCGAAGCAGTGTTAATATTATTTAACGCAAAAATATTTTAAAATAATTTATTACACTCATCCTGAAATATTTGCCAGCCCTATTTATTAACGCGAAACACGATGATGTAATCAACACATAATTAAAATTAAAACAAAGCACGTAATATGATATAGGATTCATCAAATATTTGTACGAACATGTTGATTATTTCGGAAGCGCCGAGTTCCCTACGCACGAAATTCATTTAGTCTACGAACGAGCCAAATAAATGCGTGTGTTAGTTTAGACGTAATAATGATCGCTTGAGAATGTACCGTTTGACATTTTACCGTGTACTTACTGTTGTTCAAGTCATCTTTATTCTATTGGAGTGGAGAAATTTAGAGCAACAAATAACATTTAATTAATATCTATTTAACACGTAGTTTGAGAAAGATCTTTATTATATAAATAACATTTATTCTCCCAATTGAATAGTATTAACATGTCCAGTTTAGTAAAACGTGAAGGGAACAAGACTGTTCCTAATATTTTAACAGCATGGCAAAAATAGATTAGGAGGCCAAAAAATCGTACATGATCTTTAATAATGTATGCTTTTATAATCTTGATCTTGGTGTTATGTAAGATGCAGCCATACATATATTCATGCCTGTATGTGTTAAGACGTTATGGCAGTTGACACCTGTAGTTAGTCAAGCTTAGTTCCATCCCGAGATGACGTGATATGGTGAGCATACATTCAACGTCCGAAAATTCATGACATTTTCCAAACTCAAACAGCACTCAAAATTGTCGTCAGATATGGGACTTGGAAACAGGGCACAGATTCACAGCCTACAGTAACTACGATTAGCCAATGTGTGTAAGAGGTCAAACTACTTGGAAAATTATTATTTCATATATGAGCCACACAGGAGTATGTCGGCAATGTGTGTCTGAGTCTAAGTATTCCCGGACCTCGACCTAGGGGTAGATCAAAGAAGCGTTGGCTATCGTCAACGAAGATATGAGGGGTAATGCTCTTACTATTGAAGATGTCGAAGATCGAAAGAAATGGAGGAGATATATTGTGGCCCCTGGTACCTCCCGGGGTAATCCCAGGTAGAAGAAGAAGAAGAGGAGTCGTCTAACATCTAATTTTATGACTAGACGTACATTGTACGGCGGTTTTCTCTGAGACATTGATACCACACCGATCGAACCATCTCAACATGTGCTAATTTAACGTGGGTATAAAATAGGTCTATCGTTTTTACTGAGATTATCACTCAAACAGAAACCGTATTAAAATAAATTAGTCTAAATAATTACAAGTAGTAACAACATTTCTGACGAAGTTTAATGATCGCTGACATTTTCGAACCAAACTTGTCTCATAGAAGATCTCAAATTAAATTATTGACTTGTATTTGATTCCCAAGTTTCTGAGAGCAATTCACGACAACTATTAATTTGATTTTATTTATACCATTCAGTATAAAATGCTTGTCACAATTTATTTCGAATTGTTCAGCTTCGTAACTTCGGAGACAATGGGTTAGAGAAAGAAAAATTCCACTTTGGAGTTTTCAAGTGACAATTGTTTTATTTCTAGGTTTGATAATATCGGATTTTTCTAGCAAAGCTGAATTACAGCTAAACATGCTGAAATATTCAGTTTTACTTGCGCTATTAAAGTAGACTAATTAAATTGCTTTCAATTATGTGTACAGTTTTTATTATCTTTGTATCTATAATTTGGTGCTAACCGATTTTAAAATGCTTATTTGATAATAAATATATACTTGCATTATCTCACGCCTTTTCCCAGGTGTAGTAAGCAGAAGTGTGATCAGGATACCCACATCTCGCCTAGTATGTTTGTCATGTATGGCGTTAACTTCCAAGATACAAATTGTTGGAAAAAGTATTTAAAATTAATTACTATCAATTTTCTAAAATTATTATAATTATACTTTTAGTTTTATTACTATAACATTAATAATATTTTGCAAAATCACGTAGGGGAGTAAAAAAGGCAAAAAGTGTTTCAGGTGACTACAACCGTTGAACGCCGAAACCTGGATTTGAACCAGGGACCACTATATCGCAAGGACCTAGTGCTCTACCACTGAGCTATTTCGGCTGGACTAACCGTGCCGAAGATGTTTTACTATTGTAAAATAAACTTTGATATTGTACTCAATATTTTTCACTCCCTATCACATCGTGGAACGAAACCTAGAGGGCGTAACGTGGGTGTCCTTGTTGCTACAAGGAGAACCTCTGCCTACTCCTTCTGGAAAAAAGCATGAGTTTATGTATGTATGGTCTATTTATAAACTTATTTCATACTCCACAATTTACGATACAAAATATTCACAACACAAACAAAGTAACTAATACAGTCTGTCGGAATAGCGTCACACTGCATTTCCACGATGTGACAGGTATTAGGATGTATTAAAAATAAATATAATATTGAGAATAGGTTTGCATAAGTTTAAGCCCCACATGCTCACACTCGCATTGGCCGTCACGAGCCGTGTGCGAGAGAGTAAATACTGCCATATTTAAAACCTATGGTGAAGTACCAAACTCCGCATTTGCTCTCACGTGTCGACGTAGCATGCATCCTTCATTATAGTTTTTATAACCAAGATTCGTTCGCCCGGCTAAACGACATGCCTAAAATTGGTGTTACAGAATTAAAACTTAACCTAAAACCAATGTAACAGCAACACGAAATAAAAGATACATTTACTAATATAAATGGCAAAAGGGTTTTGAGCAAATGTACACCACTGAACTGTAAAAATGCACTCGTATTTTCCGTCGATGTTCACAGACCGGTGGCTGTATGCCAGTTAAAAACCTTTGAAAAACAAACTGACAAGATAGATCTCGTGGAAATAAAAGGAAGGTATCGGGCATTTCACTGCCAATGCTTATAGACAGGAGTTTAGAAATCATTAGTACTTAAAGCGTTTGTTTTTAGAATAAGATTTTTAGCTCTATGTATGTACCTTACTGTACGTATTAACGTTAGTTGTATGTATTATTTATCAGTACCTATATTAACTGCTGTAGACAAAATAAACATAAATACACCCAATAGTCACATTTACTGACCCTCTACTAAAATAGATGATTAATTCGTGGATATCAGGAACTATGGGAGACTTTATTTTACATTTCCGAGCAAAACTAAAATAGCACTTTGTCTATCCAATATTCTGAGATTTTGCGCGATCTCAGGGCTTTTCTTCCTATAATGTTAATAAAGAAAGTTATTTCCTCGCTAGCTACAACAAACAGTTTGTGTACTGTGCAGGATCCTTTTAAGTCTAAAGATGAAATTAATTTGCGATCGGCTTCGATGGAAATTGTAGTATAAATGGCGGCGTGTGGTCGGGCTACTTCCGGGCCCCCAGCGAGACTTACTAGCTGTGTACGTACTGTACTTAGAAACGCCGCGTTTTAAGTGCTTACTACTTTGGTTAATAACATCAATTAGTGAGTATTAGAAATAATGTCATCATAAACTTCATCTCGTCGGTCTAATAGCACATGTGTAACATGACAAATTGGCTGCTGGGATTTATTTTTATATTGAAAGAAAGAAAAATGCTTTATTATCGCGCAAATAAGCCGCATACAACACAGTACAATAATTATAAAAAATGTAACAATACAATAAATTAAACAAAAAGAGACTAAATATAAAAAATAAGGAGAAAAAAATAACAGGTATGTATGTTGCGCAGCTCACTCGCGATAACAGGTCAACATCTCAGCATGATGCTGTGTGATAACAGAAGCAACCACACAGCGCTGGTTTTCAGATGTAACCTTAGGCGATGCGACGATTATTGTTTTTGTATCCTAATTGCTATTGCCAACTTTCTATGTTATCAACATCGCCCATGGTCACTTTAAGTTTTAATCTACTTAGAACTATTATGAAGACATCATTTAATAATTCTAATACAAGGGCTCATACAACCATTTATAAAGTTTTGGTGATATAAACCAAATTCAGTTGAAATTAATTAACTTATTGTCGCTACATTAGATTATACTTCTAACTTCAGTATTTTGGAGTGCAAATGATTTAAATAAAACCGAATTATTTCTCAGAACAACGAGTTACACGAGCTGTAAAAACAGATTAAAATAGCGACGCGCGTGGGAGTCGCTCAATAATCAAATTCATTCAGATAATTGTTTTGTTCTTCATCCTAACCTCCATGTGACTCAAGTATTGCGACAAAGGTTTAAAATCGTGTCTTACTGTTTAATTAATATTATTTTTCAATTAACCTGTTTATATTATCAAACAGTCGAATACCAATATAAGTTTAGGAGATAAAGTTACAAGTGCCTCTGAGATTGAAATTTATGGTCGTTGCTAAAATATATGAGCCAGGCAAACGTGAAGAGCTAATGGTCGTTGGGGCTGAAAAGTTCTGGGGTGGAGACCGTGTACCGGCAAGCGCAGTGTCGGACGCTCGGATATAAGGTGGACTTTGATTGAAGATTGCAGGGAGGCGCTGGATTCAGGCTACTACCAACAAGTCAACGTGGAGATCCTCGGGGAAGGCTTATGATCAGCAGTAGACTCCCTGTGGCTGAAGAGAAAGGGAGAGAGAGAAAGCATTAAGATAGAATTTGAATTTCAAGGTCTTGATATGAAATTGCAAGCCTAATGATGAATTGCTAGCAGGTCTATAATTCATTTGACTTTTAAATAACTACTGCAACTATAAGAAAAAACCGCAGCGTGTGATCAGTGCAGTGCGAATGTCTTACAACAAGACGTTATCCAACAAGGTAACGTCACAAATCCTATTTCCGCGTATCACGTCGGCAAGTTGCCGAGTCTTTTTGAGATCAATTCACTTGAGCCGGAAGTATTGCTTCAAAGCAGACTACACTCGGACAGCTCGTTTACCTTCAACTACTTTGTAGAGTTTTATTCTAATATTTATTTCAATATTGCTGTACGCATATTATATAGTTTATTGAATTCTATGCTATATTTTGGACAAATATCTATAGAATGTAATGCATTATAGATACAGTAGGCACACTCTTCGATTGAATTCTCACCCTCAGCAGTACAAAAACTACTTCTACGTACGATAACAATCAGTCGTTATTTACAGGATTTATGATGGAGATTAAGGGAAATCAGTAGACGGGATAATTAATTATAGTAAATGGTAACTTTCGCCGCGGACACACAATATCAGACAAATTGTAAGTGCGTCGCCGGTATTTATGGAACATTAAAGGATTTTTCTAAGGTCAGATGGATCCGGATCATTGACTGGTTAACAACTTTGATTAAATATTTGATACTAACTATATAAGATTATAGAAATGGTTTTATTGTAGGTAGACATCAATTTCATTATTTAAGATTGTAACCTAGAAGACGTTATTATACTGTCTAGGTTTAATTCAATTTTGGTGTAGGCATCAACATAATTTCTTACATAAATTAAATTTCCAACATAAATTACTAGCAACAATATTTCTAAATTACTGTATTACTTTAGAAAACTTTTATTAATAAAAATCATAAAAGATTTACTAAAATCTTGTACTTGAGTAAAAAGGAACGCTAATGGAAACAATAAATATTAGTTTATTTTATGCTTTATTAATACATTTTGCAAAAAGAAAATTCTAAGTTTATGTAAACGTTGTTAAGTATTAAAAATAGAAAGTTTGTTTTTTATAATATTTTATTGCAATGAATGGCGAGACGAGTATGCCGTTCGCCTGATGGTAAACGATACACGCCTTGAATTACAAAGTAATGCTTGGAATTTCACTGCGCTTGCCTTCCTGAGACATAATATGTTAAGTATCAATCTGGCTACAATGTCCTTCAATCCGAAACACAGCAGTTCATTTACACTGCTGTTTGGCGGAAGTACTACCAGTACTTAGAAATGATTATATCAAAATGAACAAATAATTTCCACGAGCTTTTCCACACCGTATTGTTGGAAATGTTCTTCCTTGATCTTGAGAAATTGATTCATCCTATATCTAGGGGATTAGCGATTTTCGCCATCTACGAATCTTCAGCGTGGAGCACTATATGGCCTAAACCCTCTCAATCGTACCCTAATTTTAGAGGAGGGCCCGGCTATGCAGTGGGTCGTATGTGAGCTGATACCATACAATACTATACGAATCTACCAACCCTGGATGGTTGCAAAATTGAAAAAAGTGTCAAATGGCCAGCTCTAAATGTCTTCACCAAGACAAATATTACTTAGTAAATAAAGTTTATTATATTTGCCAGGTTTGTATGATATGCAAAATGAATAATTCTGATACGAATCTTGTAACACGCTTATTTTTCGGTTTAAGTTAAGGATTCAGGACCAAAATGAGACTTTTGTGCATATAGATTTTATAACAACCTCGTCAAATTTTGTTTTATCATCATTAGCCTATAGTTGGCCACGGCTGCACATAGGTCTCCTCCAATTTACGTCATGTAACCTGTTTTTAGCTTGTCGCTTCCAGCATCTACCAACTATCAATAAAAAATATTGAACTAAAACTGCACAGTGCAAGCTTGGCAAAGTACAATGAAAAAATAATAAGTGTACAAATAGATTAGCGTTAATAGCCAAGTCTGGTGGAGCCCAGGCTAGTAAAACTTTTCCTAATGTTGGTACTTTTGCAATTCCAATAAAGATAACTTTCGAAGGGGCTATCAGGGTTTTAGGAAAAGTTTCACTCGATTAGTTTTAATGAGTGCAAGATAAGTTTTAATGTACTATAGTATTGTTTATCTCGACATTTATAGCCAATGGTAGCATTAAATAAAAAAATGCATTTAATTATTTAATTAATTAATTTTGTGCATTTCTAAATACTAATGAAATGTTTCTTTAATTTGAGAAATGTTATATTATGATACAATGAAAGTGTTGCAGCAGAAACATTGACCTTTAATAAATTAATCAAGAATTATTCGTAGCTAGCTGTTTTAATATTATATGCTTCAAAAGAGCAGACTCATATTATAGCCCACATTTTGTTGAAGAGACGGTATAATTAATATAATTAATAAGAACATTCAAAACAAAACGATAATCAATATATAAACATTAAAGGTAACACAAATTCAATGAAGATTTTTTTTTAGATTGCTCTCTTTATAACGTAAGTTAATAAATGAGTGAAATAAAAGCATACCGAGGTAGGAAGGAGAGGTAGTGAATTTGTCGTCGTTTCAGTGAGGCTCAATACAGCCGAGCTCCGGCTCAACGAGCATCAGTCAATGCTCTTGCCTTGCCACATACGGCTACTGAGAAGCGTCAACTGAAAAATCATCTGATTTATTAACATGCTTATATTAGCTTCTTTTGTATGTTTATTTTTTATTGTTATGAATAACGAGACGAGCATGGCATTGGCTTGGTAGTAAGCGGCGCTGATGAACAATAGTAAAACCAAACAACAGAGTATACAACCATGCATACAGGGTATATCAAGATTAAGATTAAGATAGTAGAAGAAGCTACCGAAAACGAAGCCGGGTGGTAGTTTTAGTGGCTTCAGGTACAATGCAACTAAAAAACCGAAAAAGTATAAACCAGTAATTTTTATATACCTACCAGGCTGAGCCGATACGTTTTTGAAGCTACACCGATGCGAACATATTTATTACATACAATCTATTTTTAACATTTCGTATATCTACCGGCACTGATCTTGAGCGCTGACCGTTACATGCGCAGATGTCGATTTTTGGGTCTCTTTAGTGGTATGATGAAGTAAGCGGGCGGGGGCATTATCGCATCGGCCTGTGATTGGTTCACTACGCAACGCCATATTGTTGTTATGCCTCATTCATTCATTGCATTTGCTGCACGTGCTTTACTACGACTAAATTATACTTGCTTGCATTTTAATTAGCCATTTCACTTTTCTATAAATACATTTTTTTTTTGGTAAGTGTAAAATTCAAATAGTTTATTATACGTTACAAAATATGTTCGTAATATGTGTAATGGATTTATTTCATACTATGAAAAAAAGTAAAAGACATAATATATCTCTTAATATATTCATAATTCTAATAAAATATTCCTTTCATCCCATAAAATAAAATAATAATAATTGTAAAATGAAACTATAATTTGAAAGATTATAACTGATATATTATCACTTGAGGATTTACAAAGACACTTATTGTATATGGATGCGTATTGCAAAAGAGACAGAGAGCACAGAGGAAAACAAAAAGTAGTAACAATAAACAAGTGACTGTTGCACTCTATGGTACGCATCAAAAAGGCGCTAAATTTAAAATATGTAACACTCCCTCTAAATTTTAGCCTTTTTCTACTTATGTAGTATAAGTTAATATACATGATGTGCATATTACTATATTATTACAGTCACATTACATGTTATTACATTAGTCGAGTGCACAAAAAAAAACTTTAAACATAAAACAATATCTCAAACAGTTGAAAACTAAATCAACACAATAAACACACAAATAAACTAAAACAATTCTTAGTTTCAGTTAAATTCTTTTGGGTTTTCAACTAAACCTAATTTATTTCTAAAGAACTCAAACTTAACTTTAGACAAAGGTTTTGTAAAAATATCAGCTAACTGATTATCAGTACTAATATACTTGAGATCAATAATCTTTTGAGCATACTTTTCTTTTACAAAATTATATTTGATGTCAATATGCTTGCATCTCTTGTGATATTCTGAATTTTTAATTAAACAAATAGCACTCTGATTATCAATATTAAGTATTATACAATTTTGTTTAAATTCACCTATATCTAACAATAATTGTCTAACCCAGAGAGCTTCTTTGGTAGCACAGCATGACGCGATGAACTCGGCCTCGGTGGTAGATAATGCGACGGTTGTTTGTCGTTGACTGCTCCATGTCACGGCTGCTCCGTTTTTCATGAAGACATACCCGGTGGTTGATCGCCTTGTTACTGGATCATTGGCATAATCAGCATCAGAATAGGATTCCAGAGTATAACTTTCATTTGACCTGAAACAGAGTCCAAAATGCAGTGTCCCTTTTAAATATTTAAAAATTCTCTTGACAGCATTCCAGTGATTTTGATCATAGCTGTTGAGAAAGCGGCTAACAGTGCTCACTGCATACATAATGTCGGGTCTGGTGACTATGGCAGCAAACATAAGCGATCCTACTGCTTCTCTGTAAGGGAAATATTTTTCATTCTCAAGCATTGTGCTCTTCTGTAATGTAACATGCGGATCAGCTGGTATACTATTAGGGTTAGTATTATCCAAGTCAAATTTTGACAGCAGTTGTTCAATGTATTTTCTTTGGTGTATGAAAATATAATCCTTATATTGCTCTATCTGCATACCAATAAAATTAGAAGTTTTACAAATCTTGACATCAAATTCATTCTTAAGATCATTCAGGACTTCAGTTATTATAGTTGAACTTGTAGAACATAACAGTCCATCATCCACATAAAGTAAAAGATATACTTGAGTTTCCCTATTAGAACTCACATATACACATTTGTCAGCATGAGTGTTCTTAAAGCCATATTTATTCAAAACTTATTTAAATTTTGCATTCCAGCAACGTGGTGCTTGTTTTAATCCATATAAGGATTAAATAAGTTTGCAAGCCATGTTGTTTTCAACATCTAGTCCTTTAGGAGGTTTCATATATATATTCTCTTGCAATTCACCATAAAGGAAAGCAGTTTTGATATCAAATTGCATTATAGTCATGCATTTCTCAGCTGCAATAGACAGCATTAAGCGGATGGAGTCATATCTGACTGTCGGAGAGAATGTTTCAGTGTAATCAATGCCACTCTTCTGGGCGAAGCCTTTGGCACACAGTCTGGATTTGTACCTAGGGCCTGTTGGTTCATTTTTCACACGAAATACCCATTTACAGTCTAATAGCCTCACATTGTCTGGTTTCTTCACCAGCTGCCAGGTACCATTGTCCTCATGTGCCTGCAATTCTTCCTTAATTGACTTTATCCACAATTCAGAGTCTTCAGAGGAAATTGCATCTTCATATGTCTGTGGTACATCGGCCATACATAGATAGGACTTAGGTTCAATGGTTGATTTTGGTCGGTTACGAGGACGGAGTGTCATGTTTGAGGTCTGGGGCATTTCAATTGATTGCTCAGGTACATATTCCCCGTCATCATCATCATCACTTTTATTCACTGCAGTATGTGTAGACAAGTCTGTACTACAATCACTGCTTTCAGATAGACTGTTTCTACTTACATGTTGTTGGTTTTCAGTGTCAGATAAGGTAACTGGTATTGTATCTGTTTTGATGGAATTTTCTAGAAACACTACATCTCTACTTTTGGTTACTGTCTTTGTTTTGGGATCAAGTAGTCTGTACCCTTTGCTATCTTCACAGTATCCTATAAAAATCATCTTACATGACTTGGAGTCCCATTTCTTCAATTCTTCATTAGGTATATGCATCATAGCTTCACAGCCAAATATCCTCATGTGACTCAAGTCAGGTTTAGAGCCACTCCATACTTCCTCTGGTGTCTTATAGTTCAGTGCTCGCGTCGGTGAACGGTTAGTGGTGTATGCAGCAGTTCTAATTGCCTCTGCCCATAGAGATTTCTGTAAATTAGCATTAATTAACATACATCTGGCTTTTTCAAGTAAAGTTCTGTTCATGCGCTCTGAGAGACCATTTTGCTCTGGAGTATATGGTGTAGATGTTTGGTGTTTAATTCCATGTAACTTTAAATAGTCATTAAAGTTCTTATTTATATACTCAGTACCATTATCACTTCGGAGTGTCTTGATTTTAGTATTAAGTTTATTTTCAACATAGGATTTATATTCCTTAAATTTATCTAGACATTCTGACTTTGATTTGATAGTAAAAACACACACTTTTCTAGAGAAATCATCAATGAAAGTGAGAAAATACCTTGCATTTCCGAGAGAATTAACCTCCATAGGTCCACATATATCTGAGTGAATGATTTCAAGCAGTTGACTTGCTCTAGAACCTTCACTTGGAAATGATGACCTTGCCTGTTTTCCTTTGATGCACGGTATGCAGGTTAGTTCGCTGTTCTGAGATATTTTCACACCCTCAGTGTGGTCTTTCAGCTTCTTCATGTCATTGTAGTTCAGATGACCTAGTCGCTGATGCCAGAGATAAAACTCATTAGTAGTTGACAAAAATGCTTGGACGGAGACAACATTCAGCTTGTACATATTATTAACAAGTGTTGCCATTGCTACTTCTACATCTTCTTTGTTAAACAGATAACAACCTTTACTGTCAAACTTTATATTGCATTTATTACTGACAATCTTACTGACTGAGAGAAGATTAGTTGATAACTCAGGTACATAAAGGACATCTGTTACCTGTATTCTGTTTGTAGATCCATTTTTACTGTTGACATGAATGTTCACCTTACCACAGGACTCAACTCGCAGCTCTTTGTTGTTGGCTACTCGGATGGTTTTGATTGGTGGTGGTTTTTCATCATAAATCCAAGATTTATTCATTGTCATATGCATTGCCGCACCTGAATCTACATACCACCCGGAATCATAGCTGTTTGTGGCTGAAAAAACGGCTACAAAAGAGTTATCAGTTGGTTTCTTGTTTTTCTTCACTTTACAGTATTTGCTTACATGTCCATACTTGTTACAAGCATAACATCTTGGCCCTTTTGTTTGTTTATTCTGTTTGAACGGTTGTTTACTAAACGTGCTCTTGTTCACGAAAAATACACCTGAATCATGATTTTTGACTTCCTGTAACAGTTTACTTTTGATTGAATCTGCTGTTATAGCGACACCTGAGCTTTCTATAGCCATAATCATGGGCTTATATTCATTCGGGAGTCCAGCTAGTAATAACGTTCCTAGCCACTCGTCGTCGACCTTGAACCCGATGTTCCGAAGCTTGTGTGCTGTTGTCATGATTTTGTTTACGTATTCTTCGATGCTCTGACAATTTTCAAATGTTGTCGTTATGAGATCTCGTAATAATCCAACTCGACGTGTTAAGCCCGAGTCATCAAAAGCTTTGCAGAGCTTTTCCCATACTTCCTTGGCACTATTTGCTTCTTGAACGTGTACGTAAATAATGGGATCCACTAGAAGTATTAATTTTGACTTTGCCTTGACGTCCATCTTTGGATCGATCTCACCGGTGCCTGATACGCAGTCCCACAAATCCTCATGTTCTAAATACGTCTTGACTGCAAACTTCCAGCTTGCAAAATTATCTCTGCCGGTCAATCTTTCTATCAGGGTCATATTGTTCGAACCCATGATTTTCTCGAAAGGTCGATGTGCCGCCGGTATGCAAAGTGAAGTTATATGCAATTTCAAAACTATTTGCTGAATCTGTATATTCTTCCAATATTATAACGTGCTGGGCCCATAACCTGTAAAATGAAACTATAATTTGAAAGATTATAACTGATATATTATCACTTGAGGATTTACAAAGACACTTATTGTATATGGATGCGTATTGCAAAAGAGACAGAGAGCACAGAGGAAAACAAAAAGTAGTAACAATAAACAAGTGACTGTTGCACTCTATGGTACGCATCAAAAAGGCGCTAAATTTAAAATATGTAACAATAATATATAAGTAACTAAGAATAAATTAATAATAATAAATCGGTATACATTTATTTTGTCCTTAAGTTCACGATGCGTAAAGCAATCCCCACTCTGTCGCCGAGCGCTCAAGAATAGTGCCGGGGGTTATACTAATTAATCTTGTAGTTGATACTATGAGTAGTAAATATGTGTAATAAAATTACCATTTGGTTTCACCAACTTAAATTCTCAACCAATAAAATATTGCCCAGACGTTGCGCATCTTTCACAGCCGTGAGTAAAGCCAATTGCCAAATAATTTTCTGGAAGGAAAAATAGGTACGGCAGACGGCAGAGAATTATGAGCACGCGGGCGTGTGTTGTATTTTTTAGTTTTCACCCTCAAAATAAGCTATTACACCCAGCATTTTCGTTAGCTCGTAAATAAGAACATTGTTAACAATAACTCTTGCTTAATATTGAATTGTGCCATTATTCATTATTCCTATTCATTACAGTGTAATGGTGGTGCTTGGAAGTATCCCAAGTGGTCCGCAGAGCACTGTCGAGACAACCTTTAAAATAGTTTTATGCGTTTTATTTTTAATCAATAATTTTATGCGTTTCATATTTTAGATAGAAAAACCTTTTATTAATTTGCATTTCAGTACTGTATGAATATACAACTGAATCAGTGAATCAACTGAGCGGTCAATGACTGGACGGAAATTTTGTCAACTCGTCCCTAGGGCTAAGAAGTTAAAAACTGCATAAGAAAACAAAATAATTATTTTCATTTTCATTTCAGGCCGAAGGGTTTTCTGCAATACGTTTTAATATTTTGTAAGTTCACTACAATGTTATTTAATATAGTTTTTAAGCGTATGACATGTTCATACCGGTACAGTGGGCCCTCCTTATTCGATAATAGTTTTGCTTGACCGTGGCGGACTGTCGAATTTCTCAGATTATACAGACCTCCTAAAATCATAACTAATGCCCGAAACCGATGAAAGCTAACAAAAGCTTTAGAAATCTCATCTTATCATAATTTCCAATGAACATTCTTCAGTTGTTTGAGAAGATTTATTTCACAGCTACCTAATTTGGATACGGCATTACTACCTTAACTTTCCTCTCCACTTAAAGTCGTCAAGCCATTTTACAAGTTTTCATTTGTTCGTAATGGTTCTATTACCTAATTTTCGTGCCTACAATGGGTAATATCGTGATAATCTCGGATTCGTAACGAGTTAATGATCGTCCCGGAAAGTTTGTAATTTCTTCTTTTTTGAAATATTAAGTTCGTTATTTAAGACGTTTTAGTCCTTTATTTAAGTGCTTTTAGAAGTTTTATAAGTTGAAAATGGTATAGTGATGTTTTGTAAATAAATTCTTTTCTTCTTGAATGTTTAAAGTTCGTTTTAATATATAATTTAACGAAGTACAGTTCTAACGCTCAAGCGACTGTGGGGAAATTACCCGGAATGGACGAAATAAAAAAAAAAGCAATTCTTCGATTGAATGATTAAAGACGTGATTTCTTTTAGATTTTCATTTTGTTGCATCCGATCATATCAATCAAGGCTCTTATCTTGTAGGATATTAATGAATATTCTAAATAATATTCGGAAACATAAAATAAGCTATTTGGACCGTATATTACAAAATGTAGAGATTCTGTGACTGCCTCGGTGGCGTAGTTGTACTAAGGTACGGTTACAAAGCTGAGGTCTCGGGTTCGAATCCCGGGCTGGGCAAAGTGATATTGGATTTTTCTATCCATTATCAGTTCAGAGTCAGGAATTTGTGCCCGATATGGCGATAGGCTCGCCACCTATCACATTGTGGGACAGAACATACAAGGTGAAATGTGGGTGTCCTGGCACCTCTGCCTACCCCTTCTGGGATATAGGCGTGAGTTTATGTATGTATGTAGAAATTTTGCACATCAAAGTTTAAAAGAATTAACTAATTTGACCAAGGGATTAAGCACTCGCAATGATGCGTAGGTATTTTTATTACCATAATTATTATAACATAAAATGGCCAGACTACACTGCTGATTAAATTGCTTATTTTTTTTAAGATTAATCTCTCAAATACCTAGTAGGTATTGCAATGGGATTCTTTAAAAGTACGGATAACATATAAATGTTTACCTTAGATTATCTTTAAAATAGAGGGAGCGCTATCATACATTCGCGTCTTGAAAAACGTAGACTTTTTCTTGTTCGTAATGTTGGTAGCGCCCATATACTAGTGAAAATTTAATTAATTATTTATATATAAATTCCTTTGACAATCGCACTACAGGGATGCTTAGCCAAACAACTATCAGCTGTCAGAGCATTATAAAATATAAATATTTTACTATTACTATAGACAAATTATATTACGCAACAAATTTGATTAATATAGAAATACAACCCAACGGGACACCACTACATAATTATTTATTATTTAATTTAAGAATACGTTTAACTGAGCGATGTGATAAAGCATAAATGTAAAATTTAGGGTTATAACCCCACCTCTGAACTTCAGACATTATCAAGTGTCGAAATGTTAATTTGTATGAAATTATGACTCGAGGTTTTTATAGAAATTTTACGATGATACTACACGTAGTTTATTTTATGTTGCAACAAATTCGTCTGGATGTGCCCTCAGAGGGACATTTCAACTTTATCTGAACAAATGTATTGCGTTATCTCGTTGAAGACTGGTTTTAGAGTTCAGACATACTCAAATCCTAATCATAAAGGCAATCAAAAAGATAGTTTTAGTGTCGCCTATTTGGAGTATAGTGGAGATAGAATTTTATTGTTTGGCTGCAGATACTTCGGTTATTTACCTATTTAAAAGGGACGTGAATTCAATTTGAAAAAAAAGAAAAAAACAAATATATTACTTATGGGTAAAGAAGTGAAGTGTGTGACTTTAACTTTTCGGAGTCATGTGTGTATTGATAGTCAATCACCACGCACAATAACGGTGAAGAAAAACATCTTAAGATACCGTGCATTTATAGGGACTACGCCAGCGTGGTAGACTATATGATTTAACATCTCTCAATTTACTTTCGATTGCATAGTAGGCCCGTACCCTGCAGTGGGACGTATATGGTCTGATATGGATGGATATGTATGGACGCAATTTAAAGAGGCATGATTGGTCCATGTGACTATCCTATTGTTTATTCTATTATTTATATTGGCAAGGAAAAGTTATTTCAATGGAAAAGTCATTGAATGTAGTCCAAATAAAGTATATACAAACAAGAGATAACAATCTTGCCGATCAACACAATTGTATTCAGTTCGACTCCGGATATACACTGGCTGAATTCCAAACGCGATCTGCGATACACCTCTCTGAGTCCTAAAGCGTGTATCCTGTCGCCTATATTCGTACTTTTTATTTATAAGGTAAACACAAATACAACTAAACTTCTGAACTAATCAATTACTGATTTCGGTTTCGGGGAAATTTTCATCATACGTCAACAAATAAGAGATTTAAAGGTTTCTTTAATTTCAGATTATGCTCGTTTTTCAGTGGATATAGCTGCGACGGATAAGCAAGTTAAGTGGCAGTGTGTAGAAAACAATGTAGAAAATTGTTGGCCGATGGGCATGAAAAGTTTTTGAGTGGAGGCCACATTCCAAAAAGCGTCGCGTCAGATGTCCGCCCACAACGTAGTGAGGCGACCTGATAAAGGTTGTTGAATGTTGAATGTCATCCGCTTTTGGGGCCCCAGGGATTTAAAACTCTCGGACCATTTTAGCTACAAATTACCGGCAAAGTGTATGTCGTGTTTCGCTTAAACATAATGCTTTTTGTAATGTTGAAGTGTTCGTATATTAGTGTGCGTAGAGGACATATTTTTATGAAGTAATTTACTGGTAGAGCAAGCCTGGGTAGATTCCACTGCAATATCTAGAGCTCCCGCCAAACAACAATGTAAATGCCCTGTTGTGTTTTGGTTTGATGGATATTGTAGCCAGATTAACTACTGTACATATTGAGACTTAGCCTCTTATGTCACAGGATGGAGAGTACAGTGGAATGCCAATCATTGGTTTGTCATTCAAGGTGTTGTTTGGTTTTGCTACTATTCATGAACGTTCGTCACGCTTACCTTCAGGCGAATGGTATGCTCGGCTCGCCAGATATTGCGATAAAAAAGAAATAAATTGACTTATCAATTGTCTCCACCTTTAACATTTTTATTGTACAAATTCCACCAACAACATTTTTATTCTATAAATACCTGAAGTTTAGTGCTTCAATATACTCAGGAGCGGCTCAATTACAATCATTACAGCGCTCGGCGACACTAAAATCTTCCATTCACTTCGCGGTATTCTATTGAATCGTAAAAGACCCAATTCCAACCAAATTAGGAGCTCACTCGAAGGCTTTCATTCAAGTTTCATATTAATTTTTTTGTGGTTTCTTCGAGAATACGGTATAAAAGGGACGTTTTCACGTGCCTCGAAAACAAAGGATTTTTTTACGGTTCTCTATTAATATTTTACTATCGCGTTGTGTCTGTGGGCGTCGGGAATTAATTCCAATGAACAAGCATTTATAAAAGACTGTTTTTGTTTTTAAAACGGCTGCTGTTGACCTCACAGTTCGCACGTCATTAGTTGAACAGATTGAACATAAAATAAATGAGTCTTTTAAGTATAATGTCAGATATAAGACGAAATATGCTGCGATTTTAAAGGTACTTTCACAATTTAATAGCGTTTTTAAGGACTTTTCATGTTCATATTTTGTTTTAAAATTTTTACGAGTTTCACATTAACAAGCCACTTAGCTGATGGAAAAATATATAGACAACATTACATTTATTACCGCTTTATTATAATAAACTTTCCATAAATATAGATAATGGTTACTATTTGAAACAAGCATAAGCCTTTTACATTCTGACGGTTATTCATATTGAAATCTATTTAATCTTAAATTCATTCTTTCATGTTTCGATGGTGTTACATTTCTCATTTTCATAACACCATTTATTATTGAATTACAATTATTTAAATACGTCAGCTGTCTCTATTCCAATTCAAATAATTATTTAGATTGTGTTTCAATTGTTCCATCCATTATTATAATTACACCAATTCATTTCATTTCAAAAGGAGAAGTCATCACGCCATAAGATTTATTGTTGGTTTAATAAGGAACGACGCCATTTTGTATATTTAGCTTTTATTCTTTATTTTTTACACTGGGCGCTCTCTCTCCTTTTTTTATTAGTCCCATGTTTTTTTGTAATACATTGCTGCAGAGCGATAAGACTGCCATTTGTTCTTTTATATGATTATTTCTGTATCGTGGTTATATGTGTTTACAATAAAGATTTATATAAATAACGTTTTCTCGAAAGCTTGCCCATCTTAAACTCAAGTAGGAGGTTCTTACCCACATGTGCCATGAAGGCTGAAGTTAAGCAAGGAATTTATCAAAACCAATAATTGAAATACCTACTGGGTGTAAGCCTGTCATATTGGCGCAAAGCTCATTAGCGTTGCTTGAAGTAATTAGCAAGCGATCTCTCGATCAAAAGATGCCGCCGCTGCTCAAACGACTCGTGTGTACGCTGAAATTAATTTAACTAACTTAGAAAAATAAGTACTGCTTCTTTGATAAAATTATTGAATAGAGAGTAAAATGAATTAAGCAAAGACGTTTTATTTAAGAGAGAATATTTTAGACAATATGACAGTAATCAAAGACAAACACTAAAACAGAATATTAGTATGTTTAAAATGAACTATTATCTATTTCATAATAGAAAACATAAAATAGGTCAAATTTAATTAATTTACAACATTCTTGCTTGTTTTGTATAAGTTATGTTGTACTTAGAAATAATATAATGAGTTAATTAGATATTTTCATTTAAAATGTTAGTTCTGACAGCTTTAGGAATAATCCACTTGATTCCTTGCCTACGTTAATGTAATTTTTGTGAATTAATTTACGATACGATATATATAATCCTGGAAAAGTATGGAAATTTCTTAGATCACTGGGAGTTGGAAAGGCACGACAAAATAATATTCCAAAAAATTTTAACTTTGACTTACTAAACCAACATTTTTCCTCGTCTGCTCAGTTTGATGGAGCAACTAAATCTATCACATTAAAATATCTTTCATCACTGCCTGCTCCTGATTTTTCATCGTTTGTTTTTAGTTACTTTACTGATTGTGATGTTAAGAAGAGTGTAGTTTCTATTTCGTCTAACGCAGTTGGTAGTGACAACATTAGTCGCAAGATGATAACGCTCATCCTTGATGAAATTGTGTCAGTGATTTCACACATCTTGAACTCCTCTGTGTCCAGTGGAACATTTCCATCTATTTGGAAAGAAGCGCAGGTAATCCCACTCCCCAAAAAAAATAATCCTTTTTCTTTCTCCGAATATCGTCCCATCTGTATACTTCCTTTCCTATCTAAAGTGCTGGAAAGTTTGGTTCATGCACAACTATTGTCCTTCCTAAACAGCAACAATCTTCTTAACCCACTCCAATCTGGTTTCCGCCCTGGACACAGTACGGTCACCGCTCTGATCAAAATCACCGATGACATTAGGTTTGGGATGAATAGCGGTCTCCTGACAGTGTTGACACTACTGGACTTTAGCAATGCGTTTAATAATGTTGACTATGACATTTTATTGGCACTCCTATGCTCACTTAACATATCTCCAATCGTAATTAGCTGGTTTCGTAGTTACCTGTGTGGACGCCGGCAGCGCATACGTGTTGATGACACTTATTCCTCTTGGTGCGACTTAACTGCTGGAGTTCCGCAGGGCGGCGTTTTATCTCCTCTCTTATTTTCTATTTTCATAAACTCGATATCCCATAATCTAACCTCTCCCTACCATCTATATGCAGATGATCTTCAAATTTATACACAAGCTCCGATACAAACACTACACGCTGCGATTGAAGCTACTAATCGTGATCTACAACGCATATTAGACTGGAGTAAATCATACGGGCTACACGTTAATCCCTTAAAGACGCAAACAATTATTATTGGAAGCTCCCGTATGATTTCTAAAATTGACTGGTTCCATCTCCCGCAAGTCATTTTCGATGGCGTTAATGTCTCATTTAATGACACTGTGAAGAACCTGGGTGTTCTCTTGGATAGGCAACTGTGCTGGGGATCCCACGTTTCGCAGGTAAGTCGAAAGATTTTTGCATCGATTTCTTCGTTTAGGCGACTGACTAACTTTCTGCCAATTGCCACTAAAATTAATCTTGCACAGTCTCTGTTATTATCTTTGTTAGATTATGCGGATGCCTGCTATATCGATTTAACTGAAGACCAATTAAACAAACTTGAGCGCCTTCAGAATTACTGCATACGGTTCATATTTGGTTTACGAAAATATGACCACATCTCCGAATTTCGCAAAAAACTCGGGTGGTTACCTATCCGCCTTCGCCGAAATACTCACATTCTATCCCTTCTCTATAAAATCCTTTTTGATCCCTCTGCTCCGTCTTATCTCAAAGAACGTTTTAATTTTTTGCATCTTTCCAATCCTCGTTCCTTACGTTCTTCTAATACCTATCTCCTTAAAACCCCTATCCATTCTTCTTCCTTCTATGACTACTCATTTACTGTCCAAGCTGTCAGACTTTGGAACGGTTTGCCAGTCAGTCTCAGACTATCAAAATCGCTAGCTCAGTTTAAAAATAGCTTAAAAAAGCATTACTTGAATTATTAGAATGTGTATTTTTTGTTCATATTAAATATCATTAATAATTGTATGTACCAATTTAACAAATATAGTATTTGTCTTTTATATGTTGATATCTTATAGTATATAGTATATGTTATATGTATGTATGTGTATGTAATTATTACTATAATCATTGTATATTTTGCACTACCGCCACTATTATTAATTATTGCATTTCTATCCATCACAAGGTTGTCTGGAAGAGATCGCTTAAAGCGATAAGACCGCCCTTTGTACCTACAATATTTTGTCTTTAACTGTAAGTGTAATATGTACTATCCCATAAAATATGTGTGTGTGCAATAAAGGATATTATTATTATTATATAAAATATAAGAATTATTTTTTCTTTTCCTCTGGGTCCTGAAGACTTTTTGAGGGTAAAAATATTCCTGTATCTTTTTCTGTGTCTGACAATGCGAATTGACTATTCATGATGATCAATTAATTAGTTACGACGTTTAAGTATCCTTAACAAATTCGCATTCGAAAAATTAGTAAGGATTTACGGTATGCAAGTGTTGAGGTACCTAGTTATAGATATAATAAATAATAAATACACCAAACAGTCATAATACATAGTCCCGACCCTACACTAGGATTGAGTTTTTTGTAGTGGGTATCACAAACTACGAGGGACTTTTCGGACTCACGAATAGCCAGGCATGAAACAAATACCAATGGATCACACAAATATTTGTTTCAGTGCGACCATCTGCGCCATGGAGGCTATGTTGCAGCTTCTTCTTTGATTTCATATTTTTAATTCACTTTGTTAAGCTCTTAAGTCAGAATTATATTAATAACCTCATCCCTTATGTACCTTACCAAATATACAACTATATGAAGAGCCGGGGTACTTAAGGTACCTATGTCACTTCATGTCATGTCCTCTATTTGTATGTCGTAATTAACCTATTGGTATTATTTATTATGTTTACTCCGGGCAATCGATATAGCGTTTACTCGTGGTTCCGACCATGTTCAATTAATCAGGACAAGCTTTGCTCAGGGTTCGTTGTTGTGTAACAAACAGTAAAGATCCGTCGATCATAATGACCCGCCGCTAATGACAGCGATGTGACGCGACCGCGAGGGTCATCGCTAAACAATAACCGGTTACTTAGTATTAAACCTTTTGGATAAGCATCGAAAATATGTTAATGTTAGATTATAATTCGTTCGATAATGTTCGATTGGTGATATTTTTGTACATGGGGAAAGTGACGATAAACTGTAAGAAACGTAGTTCGGTTAGTTGTATTTTTGTGTAGGAGGACAAGGAGCAGTAGAATTCAAATAGAGCATTTTTTTTTTGCAAATGTCCGGCAAAACAGCAGATAAGTCACCTGATGCTAAGTGATCACTGCCGCCCATGAACACCCATAACGATTAAAACATGGATGTATTGCCGAACTATCAATTCGGGAGAGGAGTGGAAAGGAAAAAGTATGGGAAGGAGGAAAGTGTATTGGGTATCCAGTAATATCTCACAGCACGAAATGCGACAACAAAGCTGTCACTTCACGTTGATCACTTCGAGTACTGGCCCGGACGAGCCGTAGCCGAATGAACCAGGAAATACTTATGAAAACATCCCAAAATATTTATTTATTTAAACATATATTTTCTCACACCTGCACTTTTTGTAGTATTTTGAATACTAAGCTTAATATTGAGACACGAATCATAGCTGTAATCTAAAATATTTGAGTACAGTATGGGCATCCCTACGGCATTGTATGGCCCATGTCAAGCGCTAATGTTACAATCAACACATTAGCACGTGTCCATTTGTCAACACCACTATGCCGGGACCGACATGTCGCTTAATGTACAGGGCCCACTGATTTGCTGTTCATTACAGGTGTAATAGGAATGTATTATAGCATTAAGTAAAACTGTATAAATACTATCCCGTTAGGAGGTTGACACTGAATTAGTAGAGAATTATATTCGGCTTCAGTTAAAGGATATTTTTTACAAACATCGAGTGTTAATTAATAAATACATCCAACTGTCAAATACATACTGACCCCCTGGTCCTGGCCCCACACTAAGATCGAGTCTTGGGTCGCGGGTATTAGAAACTACGAGACTTTTCGGTGTCACTTACCCCACCGGTGGAGCCCACAAATATTTGTTTCGGTGCAGGGATCGAACCTGCGGCCTCTGGTTTTATAGCCGGCGTCAAACAACTACGCTAAGGACGCTTACATACTATTAATTTCAAATTTTGACGAGATAAGTGCCTAATTTTATGAGAGGATTATTGTTTAACTCGTAATGTGGTAGGTATTGCATCTAACTTTGCACTTAGTATGGTTCCCTCATATTTAGAAGAGAACAATGAAGACTTATAACTTCGAGAGTCGAGATAATTAGATATTAAATTATTAAGCGATTACAACATATAATATTAGTAATTTAGGAACACATGACCGTTTCTCGACAATGACTGTACGGCCGCGCAGGTTTCACGCCCTGTCTGTTGCACTGCCATATCCCGCCAAATTAGGTTATGCGGAGACGGTAATTTCCCTCCTGTATATCATTATAGCTAGCGTGAAAATCTGAATATCCGCATACAGAGTATTATACATACCGGGTATATCAAGAGTGCTACCGAAAACGAAGCCGGGTGGTAGTTTTAGTGACTACAAACACAATGCAACTAAAAATTTTGCTAAGAAACGCGACAATTATTTAAAATTATTTTTTAAATATCGTCGAGTTTGGGTGGTAAATCCATAGTTTTTGCTAAAATAACAACTTAAAGCCTTCCATACCATAGCATCTTTAAGAATAAAAGGGTGTACACTATTATTTAAGAAAAAACTATGTATTTACCATCCTAATAAGACGATAGAAAAAAAATAACAAAAAAAAACATCACAAATTTTTACACAAAATTTAGTTGCATTGTGTCTGAAGTCACTAAAACTACCACCCAGCTTCGTTTTCGGTAGCAGTCTTGATATACCCTGTATTTATGTAAGTATAACTCTGTAGCCCCGTTAGCATCGGCAGAAGTGTCATTAATGCGTGTTTTATCGATTCTTTTCCGTCTTAATGAAAGCAGGCATGTCTACTGCCATACTGAGCATGTGGTATGCCATACTGAGATATGGGAATGTACCTCCTAAAACACTTTAAAATATCACCGTGAGGTCATTCCAACCTTAGGATTCCAAGTTTTATTGACAGTTTATCATCCTATTTCCTAAAAAAAACTTTTTTCCTTCTTATGTATGCTTAGACATTAAACAAGCGTGTTTTGCTGATATGATATTTAACAAATCTGTAAGGAATATGAAGACAAATGAAATAAATTATTGTTTCTATAAGATTAAATTTGTTATAATATTTGGCATACAATTATATGGATGGAGTAAATACATTTGTATTCGTCGTATATGTATATGCCACGATTACACTACCATACTCTGTAATAAAAATTGCGATAGCATCTTTTTATTAAAACAAAAAGCATTAAAGAATCTTCTATGTCAGTCCTATAAGTATATTATAAACACCTTAATAACACAAATTTCCTATACAAAACCGTTATTAACGAACAGTAATGTAAACTAATACAGGTTTGACGAACCCGCGTGCGCCCCACTGATTCGTACGCAGCGAGCGTAAAATCGAAAATAAATGGGCGAGCCGTCTCTTTGACACCTGCCGTGTGAAATGTGCCAGTATGTACCAGTGACACGGACGCACCTACTGAACCCGATGTTACCACTGACAAATTACTCATAATAGATTTTGTTATAGTTTTTTAGTACAACCATGCACCCAATGGCAGTCAAATTGAATGTGAGTGGTGTTGAATGATTTTGTGGCTATTCGAACCCAAAATTTTAGATGCAGTTTTACAATGCAGAAACAGTTTAAATTTGAGACTTAACATCTTACGTCTCATTGTGTTTGAAATCACTAAAACTATTACCCGGCTTCGTTTACGGTAACGGTCTTGATATACCCTGTATGCATTAATAACTAATTTATGTAACCTTTGCAACTTTTGCACCGAGACAGACCACGGATCAAAGGCGGTGAATTGCAAAACGAATGGACTGTCATAATACGCTAGTCGGCATAAATTATTCATGTATTCACGGCATTGTACGACTGTTTCATTAATTAATTAAAGGGTTGTGTTCTTGTAGGGGATCCTGTTAATATAAATTTAAATCCTGGTAGTTGATCTGGGGGCACGGCCGTGGCCCCCCAAGTCGAGCTAAAAAGCGGCGCGGTCGTACAAACCTTTTCGCGAAGCAATTCAGACCATTATCTACCCCCCTATAACTTCGTTGTGGTTAAAGCAAGAAGCCTGAATTTTCAGTTACTAAACAGGCATTGTGTAAGCACGGTATATTTAAAATTTCATTCAATTTGAATCAGTAGTTTAAGAATTGTTACTTGTCAAACTTTCTTAATTTTGTCACTCACTGACTGACTGACCGATCATCAAAAGTCTAAGGCACTTCTAGCAGACATAGAACCTTCAAATTAAGAATATAATTATAGTTGTGTCTAAATCAAGGGAAAACTTAAACAGCCTCCGTGGCGCAGTTGGTTAGACGCCGCCTGTGAAACGAGAGGCCGCGGGTTCGATCCCCGCACCGAGAGAAATGCTTGTGCGGCCCACAAATATTTCTTCCGGGTCTGGGTGTATGTGAGACCGAAAAGTCTCTCGTAGTTCCTGATACCCACGACACAAGACTCGATCTTACTGTGGGGTTAGGACTATGTATGTGACTGTTGGGTGTTATTTATTTATTTATTATATTTCATAATTTCTGTCTAGTTTTCTAGATACACCAACTGCGTGAATAACTTTGTAATCCCATAAAAATGTATAGGATTACAATGTTACATTTGCAGTTATTGAATCATTGTACCCGTATGTAATGGATTAATAGTTGTAGATAAGTATCTATATATATGAGGCATAACAGGGGGGTAGAGAAAGGGAAAGGGTGTATTCAGTATTCAGCCCATGAAACTGTACAACATTCCTCTAGAAAAATATGACGAAGAAAAACTTGCAAATAAGTAGACATTTAGTCTATTAGCTCGAAATTATCAATTACCATGAAAGAAAGAACACTAATAATCAAATCTGCTATATTTTTGATAAATTGATACCTATAAAAATAAGAAAAAAACATAAGACAGAGGCTTTAAGAAAAATCGTAATTGATATTCTAGAAGAAAAAGTACCGAAAAGGAAAAAAAGTAGGACTCTACAAAAAGACGTGAGATCCCATCAAAAACATCCTGTAAAAAATACCAAGTCTCGCAGCTCAGTTTTTCTACCGCAAAAAGTTGTAAGATCCATGTAATACCAAGTCGGTTAATTTATTTAGTCCTTGCTTAAGGGACCTTGTGTATAAAGTTGCGATATGGAATCCGCAATATTTTAAGTATTTAGATCGCATTGAAAATGTTCAAAAACGCTTCATTAAGTACCTTTGCTACCATCAAAGAATTCCATACGATTCGAAAAATTATCTAAAGTTATGTCAAAAATTTCATTTACTACCACTTGCAAATCGCAGAAATATAGCAGATATCTTACTATTTTTAAAAATAATCAATAGTGATATCGACTGCCCTGATCTCTTATCCAAAATAAACTCCAAAGTCCCTTCTAAATTATATCGATTTAATCCACCCATATATGTACCACATGCGTCAACTAACTATAGACAAAATAGTTATATTATACGAACGAGCAATAATTTCAATAGCATCTGTAAGCAACACAACTTTGATCTGTTTTCTACCACAGTGCATTCAGCAAGGAGATGTTTGAGCCTTAATTTTTTTCAAAAGACTCTTTAATTTGTATTATTATTACTTTTTAGTATTATTTTTTCTTTTTCTATTTCACAAATTTGTACCCGGCCCTGTATGGTTGTTATACTGTTGCTGCTCGTGTGAACAGTTGTAATATAATAGTTTATTAATTTTGTAACCAGTATCTATACGTGAAGACTTGTAATTGGGTTTCAAATTGCTACACAACTGTTACATTATCATTTTAAAGCTGTTAGTCTTCCATGAAAATAAAATAAATAAATAAATAAAATAAAGTTATTACATATGTTATTATCATATCAACATTAAAAATCCTTTACGTTTTAAATAAATAGATCCGTCGAAAAACTCACAAAATCGGTGACTAAACACCAAACAAATTCTCTTTTGCTCTAATGAATAAAACAAATACAAATGATATAACTAATCCTTTTTATTTTACCATAATAATATATTTCCTATAAAATATTTTGTCCACTCAATAACAGGCCAAAATCGAAAAACAACACAAGGCAAATGTAATTTCCATATCGCTGAGGTTTCAGGGGTGATAACAAAAGATATACAGTACGAATGCGGGTGGAATAAGAAACGGAGGATTGGAAGCTCAACGTGTTCATAAGATGAAAGCACTCAAAACCTGCCCAAATTATGGAGCACTTTAACCTGACGCTTTTTAAGGGGAGCTCCGGGAAATAATAAAAGGAACAAAGGGGTTATGGAAGTAGAATGTCATTACGTATTGTGTTTTGAGTGCATTTGTTATTATTGTACTGTTGATTTACAGGGAAAGCGGCCGGGAATTTAATAAATGTGGGGTTTAAAGTCATTTTGAGACCAATATTTCTGTATAATTTATAAATGTGAAAACATGTTAATTGTAATTTAAATATTGTATATTACCTAGATATAGAACTGTTTGTTTTCCGAATCATCATCAACATCATCATCTCAGCCACAGGAAGTCCACTGCTGAACATAGGCCTCCCCCAACGATCTCCACATCGACCTGTTAAAAGCGGCCTGCATCCAGCGACTTCCTGCAAACTTAGCCAGGTCGTCCGTCCACCTTGTTGCCACTTCAACTTGCCAATCCTATGGGCTATGTCGGTCACCTTGGTTCTCCTACGGATCTCCTCATTTCTGATTCGATCTCGTAGGGAAACACCGAGCATAGCCCGCTCCATGGCTCGTTGAGTGACTTTGAGCCTTTTAATGAGGCCCACAGTGAGAGGCCACGTCTCGATGCCGTATGTCATCACTGGTAACACACAACTATCGAAGACTTTCGATTTTAGGCACTGAGGTATTTTGGACAAGAAGACGTCGCGAAGTTTCCTCAACGCTGCCCAACCGAGTTGGATTCGACGATTGACCTCTCTCTCGAAGTTAGACCTGCCTAACCGGACCACTTGTCCTAAATAGACATATTCGTCAACATCTTCAAGAGTCGAGCCCCCAACACCGATGGGGGTGGGCACAACATGGACATTCGACATGATCTTCGTTTTGTCCATGTTCATTTTAAGACCCACCTGTTGGGAGACTCAATTGAGGTCTTCGAGCATAGTGCTCTGCTCATAACGTCTTCCAGCGATTCTGCTACTACTACTATATCGTCGACAAACCGAAGGTGAGTGAAATACTCGCCGTTGATGTTGATGCCGAATCCTTTCCACTGCAAGAACTTGAAGGCGTTTTCCAGCGCGGAAGTGAACAGTTTCGGAGATATGACATCTCCCTGTCTCACGCCTCTTTGTAGTGGAATAGCCTTCGTATTCTGAGCTTGTACTCGGACCGACATGCTGAGGTCTTGAGTTCGAATCCCAGGTCTTATTTTTTTTTAAATAACATCCGACATTCACATATAGGTCTGGGTATGTGATATTGAATTTTTCTGTTCATTATCAGCTCAGAGTTAGGAATATGTGCCCAGTATGGTGATTGGCTCGTCCCCTATCACATAGTAAGATAGAACAAAGCGAAAATTGAGTGCCCTGGTAGTTCCCCTGCCTACTCCTTCTAAAAAAAGGCGTAAAGATTGTACGAAAAGTTCCTAATAATTTCTGAAACAAGTGTGTCTAATTGTGTAGTCAGAACTACATGTCTGTTGTATGAACTTCGCTATGAAAATGGCTCGTGGTCAGTCCAGTACGAATGTTATTGCACAAACATATTCAGACTCTGAAGTCAATTAAACTTCAAGTTATCGCAGAATTGCACCTCACGTTTCATTTCAAAACAGAAGCAAATTATAAACTTTAGAGACTATAATTTACACTTAAAGCAGTATACTTTTCGTTCCCTAAATTTAATTAAAACTTTGAACATGCCAAATAAAGAATAGTATCAAAAATGTTAACTGCAGGTAGATCTTTCATGTGTGAGAGGCCGCCTGGGTAGGTACCACAGCAAAATCTATTTCTCCCGGTAAACAGCAGTTTAAATGCACTGTTGTGTTTTGGTTTGAAGGACATTGTAGCCAGAGTAACTACTGGACATATTGAGACTTAACATCTTATGTTTCAGGGTGGCGAGCGCAGTGAAATGCCAAGCATTGTTTTATAATGCATGGTGTTTGGTTTTGCTGTCTATGAGCGGTCGAATCGCTTACCATCTTGTGATTAATGCAGATCTTCTCAATAAACTGGACCGGCTTCTCAATAACTGCATTCGATTCATCTTTGGCCTTCGTAAGTATGACCATATATCATCTTACCGTTCTCAACTCAAGTGGTTACCTATTCGCCAACGCCGGAGTATGCGTGCTCTCACAACACTCTTCTCTCTTCTTAAATCTCCTTCTCCGCCTTCCTATTTAATCTCTAGCTTTCAATTTCTAGGTGCCAATCATAATAGAAATCTTCGATCGTCTAATAATCTTCTTCTTAAGTGTCCCCCTCACAGCTCTAATTTTCTTCACTTCTCGTTTTCAGTCCAAGCGATACTACTGTGGAATGCGCTCCCCCTCGTTATCAGGACGTTCACTAACCGTTTCACATTCAAAATGAAGGTTCGTGATTTACTGCTTAAGGAAGTTGCAGAATCATCACAATAGTTTGTTACTTATATATTACTATATGTATTTATGTATGTATGTATATATATATATATATATATTTATACCCATATATATTTGAGATATATATTTATGTCATAATTATTCATATAATAACTATATATATCCACTATAGTATATCATGTATTGACCCTATATTTGTATGTATTTACATATTAATTATTTATGTTTCTATTTATTTTTCTCTTTTCTCTAAAAATTTATACGCCCACTTGATCTCATCTCTGCATCACCCAAAGGTAGCCTGGTAGATAATGCCTCTGGCATTAAGTCCGCCTTGTATACAATGTATATGAAGTTTAATAAATAAATAAAATAAATAAATTAGCAGGCTTTTCTCGCCATTCATTGCAATAAGAAAAGTAACTTAAACATAAATGGAGAAAAAACGCCATCTTTTGCTTTAACAGCTAGCCCGTACGTCTATCGCAAAAATAACAATAATTTCGAAACATATTAACATAAAGTGAGAAAACAAAAATGCTTTTACTCATGTCATGACTGACAGCATGACACAGTTGGCTAGGAAGCCGGGTGTGAAATAAGAAGCCACCTATTTTAGTCCCGTAGCCAAATAAATATTTCGGCATTCAGGTCGTCGGCTTGTGCTTTGGGTTTGGGTGTTGAAAGACACAATTTTTATTGATGTTAATGGCGAGTCGGGCACGCCACTCGCCTGATGGTTAGTGGATACGACCACTAATGGAAATTAGCAAAACCAAACAACAGCAATATTTGGCATTCCATTGCGCTCGCCATCCTGAGACATACGATGTTAAGTCTTCATATGTCCAGTAGTTACTCTGGCTACAATGTCCTTCAAACCGGAAAACAACAGTGCATTTAAACTGCTGTTTGGCGGTAGAAATAAACAAAGCGGTGGCACCTACCTAGACGGTCTCTCATATGAGAGACATATGTGTCTTTATAATTTGCAATCACACCGTACTACAACTGCGGCACTGAGGCAGTTTTACCTTGCAAGCACACTATAATTTAAGCTCCTGCTAATACCCCAATAAATATATAAAAGCGAGCTCAAGTTACACTGGTGCTCTGTAAAGCCAATTAAAGGCCGGTCTAGACATAGGTGCAAACATTCGTCGATGTCTGGCGTATTACTCCCACCTGTGCACTTACACAGCATCCACGCTGTACTGAGATTTATCTGCCGTCTTTAAAGCCTTCGACTAGACTTCACTATAGAATATACACAGATGTGTTTTGTGATCTTTTTTACTATACAAGTAGTCATTCATAATGCATTGTTTATAAATATTGTTAATATTCTGTTGATTTGTCTAGATTTAGTTGTTAGATATAATTAGGGTTAAGAATTTAATTAATGTAATTGGTGTATGCCGCTTTAATTAAAAAAGAAAACATTTTAAATAATTTTTAAATTGTTTTACGAAAGGAGTAAATGCTCTATTATAACCGTCAGAATAAGTAGTTTTTTGACGTGGTTAATATTTTTTTGTATGCTTAATGTATTTTATAATAATAGTAAATAAAAAGGGTTTAGGTATATTCTTTTTGTTTCTTATAATCGGCTCTGTAATATATTATCAGTGCATCCTTGCCCATCAATATTAATTTAGACGGCCTATATTTTTCATGCTTAAAGCACGTTATCGAAATATTCTAAGTTACGCTTTTTGATGCTGATTGTATTATTAACTTATTATGTGTAAAGCCCTGGTCTGTCGAAGCTACGCACAGCGTTGCGTTGCGCGGAATGCGGTGTCAAACTCGGTTTTGTATGAAAAACATTGACATTGACATGACGTTCCGCCGCAGTATGCTTCAGCCAGCGTCTGCGATAAGAGGTCAACCGGGTGACGGGTAGACTGGTCTTTGGTGCTGTCACAGTATGCGTCGGTGTAGAGGGGCAAGTGCGGTGAAGTGCGGGGCGGATACACCGCACAACGTGCCGTCATTCTCATCATTTCGTCGCGGTAAGCGTACTTGCGCAATGGATTTATTTGAGGACAATATTTTTATCAATTTTCGTTTGGTTTAACTTTTGTTTAGGCTGTGGCGCGTCCATCGACTATGTACTGCCGCGCAGTACGTTGAATACAGTTCACGTGCGTTTCCAATGACAATGGCGCAATATAAAATCACGTAGGGATACAACTTTAAAACATTGCGTTGGTAAAAAAAATACAGTTAAAAAGTAGAAATAATTAGAATGTAATAAGTATATGATTATAAAATGGAGTCAATTACATTTATTTTATTGTTATAAAAATGGCATACGGAACTGTATGTTAATTGTTCTAAGTACCTAGTACTCCATGCTTTTTAACAAATTATAGCAACGGAATTAGTTCCCAACTGATCAGGGTACAATTGGAATATAATTGGAGACGATTTATTAGTAAGTATCTATATAAATTCAGTCTTTATCCCTATTCGCATGGTACTTTATCAGCCCATATACGTCCCACTGCAGAGCACCGGTCTCCTCTACAATCGAGAATACGATTGAGAGTGGTTAGGCCATATTATAGTCCATTGCGCTAGCTGGCCTTATCCCTATATGTGCATAGAAAGAAATACAAACAACAAACCCAATAAAAACATCAATCGTTTAAGTGCACCCGCTTTTTATATAAGTTGTGTATCAGCCCATATACATACATTCGATGCATAATGGTTGTATATTATCGTTGTAGTTATTTACAAAATCCACCTGCAAGATCTACTACAAGAGAACTATCGCCATTCGGCACAATTAGCACCACTCTCCTAGCACCTAGAGAGCATCATGTTACGATATGGTGCAATCTTAAATATGTAGTTCCTCAACGTGGTATTAAGTTCTGTGTTTTCCCCGTTTTTCCATTCTCACTCCATCAAAACCCCCTCTATGTATATTGTAATTTATGCTACTTACACCTATGCATATATTATTTGAGCTCCGTGTCATGAATTCTGTTAAATACTAGAATAAAATTATTATTGTAAAAAGTGTCTATCAGTATTGTTCCAGGTTTTGCTTGTGAAAATTTTATAGGCAAATAATTTAATCGTTATGGAATTTATTTTTACCCAATTACGGCACGATCGATAACGATAATTTAAGAATGGATATCTACATAAACCCAGTGAAATTTAATTTGATCGAACAATTAGTTGTTTAGGCGAAAAAAGATGTATACAGCAGACGCGTATTTCATTAGAATGATACAAATCACTTTTATCACATATCAATATTGCGCAAATTATCTCGTAAACATATATACCCAGTCTATTTAAAATGACGCACAAACATTTTTTTTTAAGGAATTATATATATTTTCGAACATAAATGATTGTTATTTGTTGTCATGGAAATTCAAGAAAACTTCAATGCGAAATTGTCACAGTAACGTTAGTTGTCAATGAACGGTTCTCCTATTGGTCAACGGTTTGACGCACAGAGTAAAACCTATATGAACCACCTTTTTTGTTATGTGAACTACGTTGTATGACGTCACGACGTTGCCGCTTACCGCAGTGCCGCGCGTATCCTTCGACAGACCAGGCCTTAAGGACTTACGTCTTAGCAGGGTTCGGCTTTTAATAATTTATGCAAAACAAAATAAAAAGCAGTTCTATTTTAAACTGGAAGTGCGTAGTGGCCTGTTGGTAAACGGACTAGTCGCGGCTGCCCACATATTCACGCCTCTGACTTTTCGGAGTTATGTGTGTATTGATAATCAATCACCACGCTCTAAAAAACGGTGAAGGAAAACATCGTAAGGAAACCTGCATACCATAGCGATTTATAAGAATTTCTATGGTATGTAAGTCCGCCAACCCGCACTAGGCCAGCGTGGTGGACTATATGGCCTAACCACTCTCAATCGTATTCTCGATTGTAGAGTAGGCCCGTGCCCTACAGTGGGACGTATATGGGCTGATACATACATACATACATTTTAAACTTGATATCAAGCATTAAAACTTTCCTCAAAAAGGCACATAGCAGCGAGCACCGAAATTATTTAGAATAAGCTTAAGGGCGAGCTGGAGAGAAGTTGAACCCATTTAATAAAAACTTATTTAGCATTAATTTAAACTATCCAACTAAGAGTGAAGTAATCAGATGCACGGTTAAAATTTCATATTTAATCGCATCTACATTCTGTTGGATGTAAAATAGGGCAGGGACTTGATCGATAGTTCTAGAGTTTCTTGTCCGTTTCCCTCTAGTGAAATACGCTTTCCGAACCGGGTGGTAGACATAGATTAGAATTATATACAGAGATAGATAAAAAAATTATTGCATGTAATGATGTTGAACATTTAAATGGGTCCAAAAAATATTTTCATTTTAATTTTTGATATCTTTTTTTAGAATGAAATCCAAAGGAATAAAATAATGAAAGAAAAAACAAGTTTTAATGGCTTTACGTCTATTTTATTATGCTATGAGTATGTGAGATTTATTTATGAATCCATGCTGCAAACTAAGTTGTCGATAGTTGTGTCCCCGCCCAGTGCAAGCAATAAACAGGTGCATATTGCAGTCGGAGTTAGTTGCGGTTACAAGCGATGCATAATGCGGGGGCGCTTGTAACTTCAACCCTTATTGGCTCAGGGTTAATACTAGTACGTGACAACACTACTTTACAGACTTCAAGGTTTGTTGTAGTAAATATAGAGTGGATAAATGTTGGGGGACAAACATGTGATTCACGAAGAAATACATATGTAACAGTAGTAGAGTCATGCTGTTGTGATAATCAGCATGAATTAGCAAACTCGTCCGGGGCGGTACATAACCTCACAGGAAATCGACGTGAAGCGACAGACTTAACGAGATTGACGGATGCCCAATACCCACTCTTCCCAAGTTCTTTCCTTCTCGATCCCCTCATATTTTGATGGCAGCACATCCCTCCCCTATTCCCATCATTTTTCCTTCTCGCTCCTCTCATATTTTGATGGCAGTACATCGATGATCCAAGCGTTGAGAATGTTCATGGTAGGCAGTGGTCACTTACCATCAGGAGAACGGTATGCTCGTTTGAGGGACAGCGGAAGCGATATATTTGCGAAGACACGTGTATAGACTATACTAAACTGCTCACCTGCCTATTTTAATGGAAAACTGGTAAGAATTTAAATCTGTGAATATCTTTCTTTCAATCTTATAATTTACCCAGCATATTTCACAGCACCTCTTTTTCTTACTTGAAAGCCGCGTGCTACCACGTGTCTTTCTAAACCAACGAAGGTTCTTCGTTTTCTTCTTCTTCACCCGCACGGCACGGAGTGCTGACTCCGTGCGCTTGCTTTGCAACCCGCTTCTGCTCCGCATCGCTTCCTGCCCGTACTACAACCGAGCCTGCGCCGCGCCGCTGACCTGCGCACCGTATCCTGCCACGTGGCAGCAAACTTTGCCGGCGAGCTGTCGCCGGGTTCCGCTACGTGCCGAAGACCCGGATCACTGTCCAACGAAGGCCAGTGACTCCCGTTGCATACCACCAGCAACAGTGCCGAGTGTAAAACGTGATGCGAAATTATTAAAGCCCGAACCACGTAATTACCCTGAGTACTTATTTACCTACCTACCCCTATCTGCGGGCGGCCTAACCCGCCGCATTTTGTGGGATAAAAATTCCATGTAGAATTGGATAAATCTTTATGCATACAGCTATGGCGCTCTATTTTCCCGTTGCTGCGTGGAAGAAAGACAAACACACGTGTGCATTTACTCACAATATTTGTTCTGTATCAGCTCATATACGTCCCACTGCAGGACACGGGCCTATTCAACAACCGAGAGTACTATTGAGAGTGGTTAGGCCATATGGTCCACCACGCTGGCCTAGTGCGGATTGGCACAATATTTGTGGAGGCTCATTATACCGAATAGTCATGAAATAAAAAGCGTTTATTGGTCAAATAGGCAATTAAATAGCTCTTATGACAAGTACAAACACATAGTACATAATCTTTATTAAAAAAATATTTGTTGTTTTTCTTTTATTGGTCACAAAAGAAAATTATACATAAATCATAACATGAACAGCATCAATAAAACCACTAAGGTTTATACCAGAGGTGACACGAGTTAACAACAGCACAGTAATACTTAATAATTAATTTTATTAATATTTTCGATCTTACAATTAACATAATACAGCAATATTGGGATGTTACATTATTAATTGCTTAAATAGAAATTTTTCAACTTAAATTTTATATAATGGTTTCTTAGATTTACGCGAATGTTACACATTGAAATAAAACTATTATTTACGGATCATTATTATTAGAGCATCTGTGAAGGATTCATACCAGTTTGTCAGTGATATTAAACATCTACAATTAGCTGACAATGAAACAATGGTTAGTTTTGATGTCCAGTCACTTTTTACAAGTCTTCCGGTACAAGACTGCATCAAAATTGTCTCTAAGAAGTTAGCAGAGAAAGACATGCCCTTAGAATATGCAATAACTACTCAAACATTGCCTCACATCTGGCTATATGTTGTGGAATAATAAATTCTATGTACAAGTGGATGGCGTCGCTATGGGCTCACCTGTATCTCCAGTAGTCGCCGATATTTTCATGGAAGACTTTGAGGAGACAGCCCTTAGTACAGCCCCAGTCTCACTGAGATTTTACAAGCGGTACGTAGATGATACTTTCACAATTTTACCATCTAACCAAGTAACTAATTTTTAAATCACCTCAACTCCATCAACAATAAAATTCAATTTACTATGGAGTTAGAACATAATAAATCTCTTGCTTTCTTAGATGTTTTAGTTATCCGTAATCCCGATCAGTCCTTAAGTCACACTGTGTATAGAAAAAAGACCCATACAGATAAATATCTGAACGGCGATTCTCACCACCATCCAAAACAGTTAGCTACCGTGGGTAAATCCTTGTTTCAGAGAGCACGAGGAATCTGTGACGAGAAATACCTGGCGACTGAGCTGCAACACGTCAAGCAGGTACTGCGAGACAACAAGCTCCAAATCCCACGCCGCCGTCACAGAAACCGAGTGAAGCCAGCTACGGTCGAACGAGTCCCCGTTGTCTTGCCTTACATAAAAGGAGTCACAGACAAAATTGGCTATATCCTGAAGCGTGCTTCTATAAAGACCTACTTCAAGCCGCCCAAGAAGATTAGTCAATTTCTACCACCTGTCAAGTGCCATATACCCCTGCAAGAACCGGGCGTTTACAAAATAGATTGCGACTGTGGCCTCTCCTACATCGGTCAAACAAAACGAAGCATAGGGACCCGCGTGAAAGAACACATAGCTGACGTCAAACATCGACGCTCAACGAAGTCTGCAGTTGCTGAACATATAGAAGAAGGCTCCAAGCATTACCTTCGCTTTGACCAGCCTCAAGTCCTCGCTAAAGAACACCGTTTCCTGCCCAGGATGTTTCGCGAGGCTATTGAAATTAAAAAACATCCAAATTTCAATAGAGAAGATGGCTTGAAGCTTGCACAAGCATGGGATCCAATACTACATTTAATTAAATCGGAACCCAAAAGACCAACTGCCAGACCTCAAGACACAGTGAGCTCCTTCTGCGTAGATCGGATCGCAAACACAGACTAGATATTTAAAATTATTTTTTTAAATTAATAATTGTTAAATAAGGGTAGTTAAATTGTAACAGTCACAGAGCGGACGTCTAATACCTCAGCCCGCCCCGTGACCACGAAAGCTGTAAAGTAATCGAAACGTCGGGAAGTTAAAAATGTAAAAATTAAACTAAATTCGCGATAAAATCCGTAAATAATAGTTTAATTTAAATTTTATATTCGACGGTGTGATATTATTAACTAAGTAGGCAGGCAAATTATTAATAAGTCGGGGAATTATGTAGGTAGCTGTCCTCTCTCCGTACGCATTATCTGCACTCGTTGTACAAAGCCGGTTATGAGCGACTGCCCGTGTGAATGCAGGGTGTTCAATTTTTTTTTTGGTAGGTGGTATCAAAATAGTATTTTTTAATAAGGAATATTCTATATTAGTATAAATATTTAGAGTTTTGCAATGCTTAAAAAGGCCTTTATCATCATTCCGATATTTGTTTTTAATATTTTTTTTAAGATTCTAAGTTTAAGTTGGTATATTTTATCAAGGTATGTTTTATAAGTGCGACCATAGCAAACTTGTCCGTATTGTTTATGTGATTCCGCCAATGAGTTGTAAAGAATTAGATTCGTTTTGAAAGGAATGCACTTGGTAAGTATACTTATATTTGCTAAAAACTGTCTCAAGCTATTGCATATTCGTTCAATATGAAACGACCAATTGAATTTGCTATCTATCAATACGCCTAGGTACATTTGACTTTCAACAGATTCTAAAGTAGGGCATTGACAGGGTTTGCGATTTGATAAATGTAAATATAGACAATTATGCTCATGGGCCACAAGAATTGTCAAAGAAGCGTGTTTAACGTATTTTTTTTTTATTGCCTTGTAGGCAGACGAGCTAGCGGCCCGCCTGATGGTAAGCGGCTACCGCTGCTCATGGACCTCCGTAGTGCCAGGGGACCAGCACAACAAAGTCGCTGCCTACCACGAGGAAAGTACTCTCCTTAAACCTCGTTTGAAGAAGGACAGGTCATAGCGCTGAGGAAACACCGATGCAGGGAGTTCATTCCAGAGCTTGCACGTACGTGGTAGAAAAGAACGCTGGAAACGTACCGTCCGGGAACGGTACGCCTCCAGGTGGTAGGAATGAACTCTACTACGGAAACGTGTGGTGCGATGGTACATAGGCGACGGTGGTACCAACTCAAACAACTCCTCGGAGCACTCCCCATAGAACAAACGATAGAACACACAGAGAGATCCGAAGTCTCTCCGCAGTCCTAACGGTTCCAATTTGTCCGTGAGATCGGGATCATTGACTATTCGACAAGCTCGTCGCTGCAAGGAGTCAAGTGGGTCGAGCTGGTATTTTGGGGCACCTGCCCAGAGGTGAGGTGAGGTATGGTGACTTAATGACTAAAAGTTTGGTTTTATTGGTATTTAATACCAATCCTGAATCATGGCACCATTTCGCAAGTGAATCAAAGTCAGACTGTAAAAGTTCTATAGCTGCTTCTGGATTCTTATCGGCGATAACAAGGCACGTGTCATCAGCGAACTGGTAGCACATGCAGTTTACTCATATTATTGACGTATGTCAAAAAATGCAAGGGACCCAAAATGGACCCTTGAGCAGTTCCATGTGTTACGTTTATGAGATCACTGTACGTATTGTCAATCTTAACAGTAAACTTACGGTTTTTCAGATAATTATTACACCACGTAAGCAATGGCCCACGTATACCACAATAATTTAGCCTTTCTATAACTTCTTCATGGATCAAAGTATCAAATGCACGCGAAAAGTCAATAAATAGCGCGAGAACGTATTTTTTGTATTTAAGTGTTCATTTACTTCATCTGTGAATTTTGCCACAAGGTCCGTGGTGCCTTTTCCCCATTTGGAAACCAAATTGATTGTGATAAATAACGTCGGGTTTCTTATAAAAATCATGTATCTGCTTACATACGAACTTTTCCACAATTTTATCCACAGAGGAAAATATCGTGATGGGACGGTAGTTATAAAAATCATCACGCTTACCCTTCTTAAAAATTGGCCGGACACAACCTATTTTTAACTCATTTGGGTACAGGCCAGACGCAATACTGGTGTTGATAAGATTAGCTATGGCTAATGAAACCTTTTCTCCTATCATTTTAATATCAGCAATTTTGATACGATCATAACCTGGAGCTTTCTTAGAATTAAGACTCCTAACAATTTTAAATACGCTACTAGTGGTTGCTTTCTTAAAGTGGATACTCGAGTCGATCGAGCTACACGTGGTTTGGTTTGTTAGTTTTTGGCTACAATTTGGTATCATATCCTTTACCGCCTTATCAAATGCAACTTAAAACATTTTCACTATATAAATAAATAAATAACACCCAACAGTCACATACATAGTCCTGGCCCACACTAAGATCGAGTCTTGTGTCATGGGTATCAGAAACTACGAGAGACTTTTTCGGTCTCACAAACACCCAGACCCGGAAGAAATATTTGTGGGCTGCACAAACATTTCTCTCGGTGCGGGGATCAAACCCGCGGCCTTACGTTTCACAGGCGGCGTTTAACCGACTGCGCCACGGAGGCTGTCGTTGTATATGATTGGTATTAAACCCTTTCGTGTCAAACGCCTTATGTACTGCTTCATCAATTGATAAGGTCACTCTTCCGAGCATTTGATTGATAATATGATATATTTTCTTAGTATTTTTAAAATTTTCCCTAATTAGAGATAAATAATAATTATTTCGTTTAAAATCTTAACTTGTATTTGTTTTGTTTCTGATTGTATTATATCTTAGCCTGAGATTGGGGTCGGTTGGGTTGTTTTTCTATAACCCAAACAACTTATCTCGTTTTTTACAAAGACGAATAATAAACTCATTTGCAAAAAAAACGGGCACCTAAGCAATGAACCATTTCAAATGTTACTATTGGTTTGTTTGATAATTATAGGTAGTTTTACTTTCACAATTTTGTAAATTAATAAGCAAATAATCGTTTTCGTCAGTATTATCATAAAATTTTGATAAAATTTATAGGTTTTAATGCTAAAGTTCACTAGTAGTGTATGCTCGCTAGTAGTGCATATGCTTGTGAAGTAAAAGTTAACAAAGATTTTTGTTTGTTTTTTCTTTAATAAAGTAAAAGCAGATAAATGTTTAGTATCGAGTGTGACCCCTTCTAGCTGAAATCATAGCTTGAATTCGTCTGGGTATGCTAGCGAGGATATCCCGGATACTTGCTTGCGGAATACGTTCCCACTCCGCGGTAATCACATTCTTTAGCTCTCTGATGGTCTGCGGAGCCGGTTGTACTGATCTCACGCGTCGTTTCAGAACGTCCCAGACATGCTCTATAGGATTGAGCCTGGTTCTGGAAGAAAACCATGTACCCAACCACGGGATGATCGTTTTCTTGTGAGTCGCGCATTGAGATATCGCAAGCGATTCAGCTAGAGGGGGTCACACTCGATACTAAACATTTATCTGCTTTTACTTTATTAAAGAAAAAACAAACAAAAAATTTTGTAACTTTTACTTCACGAGCATATGCACTACTAGCGAGCATACACTACTAGTGAACTTTAGCATTAAAACCTATAAATTTTATCAAAATTTTATGATAATACTGACGAAAACGATTATTTGCTTATTAATTTACAAAATTGTGAAAGTAAAACTACCTATAATTATCAAACAAACCAATAGTAACATTTGAAATGGTTCATTGCTTAGGTGCCCATTTTTTTTGTAAATGAGTTTATTTTTATCGATCCACGGCAAGTTTAACCGATTATTACGTTTGTTAGTATGCGTGTAGGTGTTACTTCTAGTGGCAGCTTCATTTGCATTATTAAAAGATTTACAGATAAAATTATATATATTGCAAGACGATTTCATATATCGAGTCTGATCCTATTTTATATTTTTTAACTCTTTACAAAGTATATCATAGTCAATCCATTCTTTTAAAACAGCCTGTATACTCACGGGTTGTGAATTGCCGATGCAGGCAAAGATAATGCCTCGATGGTCGGCCAGTACAGTATCTAACACCGCCGAGTACGGACTTAAAGTCGGAAAGCGACCAAACAAATGATCAATACAAGATCTAGTTATCATATTTTGTCTAGTTTCGATGCGGGTGAAGTCTGAAATTCCACAAGTCAATCCGTGTTCGCTAAGTGTGTTAAGATATAGTTCTTTGTATGACAAAGTGCATTTAATATCTATATTTGTGTCACCAATAATACATAGGTTTTTTTAGAGTCATACTTGGACATCCATAATTCCGTAATAAATAAGTTTCTGTTAGTTGCCGGTGGTTTATACAGTGCACACAGAACTACGTCAATAGTTGAATTAAGTTTTAAAATGCCCGATATGCTTTCAAATGTTTTAAGTTTGATGATTGAGAGGCCATCTGGATAGGTACCACCGCAAAGTCTATTTCTCCCGTGAAACAACACTGCGTAAATGCACTGTTGTGTTTCGGATTGAAGGACATTGTAGCCAGAGAAACAACTGGACATTTTGAGACTTAACATCTTATGTCTCAGGATGGCGAGCGCAGTGGAATGTTGCTACTGTGTATGAGCGGTCATATCGCTTACCATCAGGCGAACGGCTTGCTCGTCTCGTCATTCATTGCAATAAAAAAAAAGATTAATTATTGTGAATTTTAAGTGATTTCTTATATATATTATAACACCACCTCCTTTCCTATTGTTACGTAGTTTTGAATGCATATTATAGCCAGGTAGATTAAACAAATGCACAATATGTTTTAAGATACATGCTTCTGTGATTACAATTATGTCCAAAGGAGACATACAATTTTGTATTGTTTCTTGCAACTTAGCAAAGTTTTTTATTAATGATCTAATATTAAAATGGATACATGATATTGGTAGTTCGCAATGTGTAGGAAGTTGCCGGAAAAAGCTGTTAATAGTTTTACAATTATTAATTTCTTTAATTTGAGGCTCCTTATTATAATAAAAACGAAATATAAAAGAAGAGTAGATATAAACTAAACATAACGTGCACTAATAATTATACTTAACTATTATATAGGTGTAGGCCATTGTTTCTCCGCTTGAGTTGAGTTTGTTTTGCAATTTGATTAATATCAATTAACGAACGGATGTAATGTATTTTGCTACTAGCTGTACCCGCGACTTCGTCCGCGTGGAATTTAACAAAAAAGTTAATTAGTTTATTTAGTTTTTTTTTGGTTTTTGCATTTTTATTTACCTTTGTAACGAAACCATACCGCGATCTATTTCTACGGTGGCGCCATCTCTTAGCGAGCGGCGGTAAACTCCCGTTACACATTTATTTTCAGTTTTTTGTATTAGCTTTATTGAAAAATTTCTTTATATACAATATTTTGTAAATGTGATATTGATTCGTTGGTGGGAGAAGTAGTGGGAGGCGCCCGACGTGACGGCCCAGTGGTGGCATGCGCGTGAGCTTCGCGCGGGCATTGCAACATTACTTTATTTTTCTAAAATAAAAGAATTTTTCTAAAATAAATATAGCCTAAGTTACTCCTTGTTATATCAGCTACCTGACAAAAAAAGTCCCGTCAAAATCGGTCCAGCCGGAACAAACAGACAGACAGAGAAACAGACAAAAAAAATTAAAAATCATTTTCGGCACAGGTATCGTGTATATAACGATATGTAGTTGGACATTTTTTTTATTTTCACTTATAAAACAGACACTTCAATTTTATTTATATGTATAGATTGCTAGTTTTCCTGGCAAACACCTTCCTGTCTTTACACCATACATGACAGGTTTTATTTAACAGTTGTAATTTAGCATTATACAAAAGTGTTTTGTGGTATTTAGTTAACGCTTCACGAACGTAGACATGATTATCTGCTTTCTCCTGTGGAACATTTGATAGTATAAGTCCTAGTTTGAGAGGTCTTTTCTTACTAGCGTCTATCCACTCTCATTGAATTGTCTTAGATTTGAGCTTGATGACTATAGCTCCTGGCCTTTCCTTGGTCCCGGGGAGACGATACGATGACAAAATAGGCTTATTCTCATCTACTTCCAGCTTTGCAGCAATATTGTTAACAGTTTTCATAATGTCATTCGATGGGAGTTCAGACTTCAGGCACACCGTCGATCTCCAGAGATGTTGAGAGAGATTTCTGTTCTAGATCTTTCAAATTTTGTTCTAAAATAGTGACTCGTAGTTCTAAATTCTTGTTTTTATTCGGTAGATCATAGTTTTATTTTCAAGATTTTTTATGATCGAATCCTGTTTTTTCAAGGATTGCTCCATGGTGTTGATATGTCACCCATGAATTCTAATGAAGTCTCAAGTCCCCTGATCTCTTGCTTGAGGGTTTGTTATAGTACTATTTACATTAATTTCATATTAGTATTTTGTTTGAATATAAGTAACTATTTTATAGTTTTTTTTTCATATCAATAAAAAACTTACTATTATCAGATTTTTAGTGGACTATGAGAATAATTAAAACGGCGCGTAGCAGCGCGGCCCTGCCTGAGAAGACCCGGCGAAACAAACTCAAGTTTTTGATTGGCCTTAAAATAAACCCAACCTAGATACCTGACTCTCAAAACAGATGAGCATTACGTCTTTACGATCATCTCAGCCATAAACTGAAACTTATCAAGAATCATGTCTCTACATAAACAAGAATGCATATAAAACTTCCGGAACACGGCATTACCGGTTTAACCTATATCTCCGGTTTAGCCGGTATCATCGGTTTAGCCGGCATCGTATCAGTAGGTAAAGCAGCGTTTAACACGAGACCATTACCTATAGAGCGATGTGGGATTTACAACCAGTTACCGGAGTTTACTGCTGCCATGTAACATTTGAACGCATTTAAATGAAAATTTAACGCGGCACGCGTAAACCCTAATCCCGGATCAGCTGGCACTCGCCTCGTCTTTGTTGCTTGCTCAATAAATTCCATTACTGCGGAAAAGTACAGTAAGACAAATTTCGTATAGTCCCCATCAGTTTGTGAGATTGACGGATATTCCATTGACAGCTGCTCCACCTTTTTATTGCAGAGACACAAGATTAGGGACCCCTCTTAATACCCAAAGATCGTTATTACCTATGAACGTTTTAACAACCATAAAAAATAAGTATTAGGTATTTTGTCAGCCTGTGAAAAAAATAGATTGAAACGTACTGGTAGTGTATATTGAGCTATCTTCAGCGCTTGTAACACTTAGGGACTAGGGGAATGGTTTCCCACCAATTTATTATTGAGAATTTAAACAACTCAATTGTCCAAGCAATTGCTTACGCACCATCCATTCCATCCGAAAACTTCAATTCCGAATTTAACAATACAAACAAATTTATATATTATGTATATGTATGTATTTTCTGATGTATGTATTCTTATGATCTTATATATGTATGTATATATTTATGTATATGTTTATATTACATAATATGAGTATTTATGACTTTTATTACTTGTAATTTTTAAAATTATTTTAATTAGTATATTGCAATTTTTTTCCCTTTCTAGGTAGGTTCTATCCTTTACACTTTTGACTGCCCTCTGTTTATCCTGTTCTTAAATCCATCCCATGGTTGTCTGTAAGACATTGCCTTTCGGCGATAAGACCGCCAATTGTACTTTTTTTATATGTAATTTCTCTCTGTATTTGTTGTCTCTTTGTGCAATAAAGTGTAAATAAATAAATAAATAAATAAACAAACTCATTAAATTTCCATAATCCAGCTATTCGTTTCCGATTATCCGGGAGTCCTGGGACCGTGGACCTCGTGGCCACCGCGAGTTTAACGTGCGGCCATAACGTGAGCGATAACCGTGATCGATGCGATTTGGGAGACACCGCCTTTTATTAAACAGCGTAAGCACAACCTTATATTTGCATCCTATATGCTTGTTATGCAAACAGCGATGGATTTGTTATGGGTTATTCAAACGGCAGTAAATGTTTTACGGTTTTATTATCTATTTGTTTGGAAACGCGTTTGTGCAGATTGAGCGATTTGATTCTGTTGAATTTGATTGTATAGCAATCATTGTGATTGTTTTATTTGTGCTAACAATTCTGTATTTGACAGTTGATCATATTAAATAATAATATGTAAATGTAAGTATATTGAAATATTTGGTATCTGTAGATTACTTTCATGAGAATTCAACGTATTAATCTATTATACTTGGAACCTAAAATGTTGCCTCTGCAATTTCAAACATTAATAGGCGCACATAAATTTTATGACGAACCATACAAGGATATATTGAGCATTTGGATTAACTAAACTGACAATAATCATAACATTACAATAAATTATGCAATGTATATTGATCCAATGTAATTTACGTACGAAGCCTATACAGCATCAATAAATTTCCAAATTAAAATCCATTTATGCATCGAATTTGATCCGTCTCGCAAAACCGAAATGATCGGGTGAAATCACGCAATCTCTCTTTCCGCTGCGGAAGCCTCATCTTTGTTTACGACTTTCGAATAAATGAGCACACAGAGCATTTGATCACCAGTAGTGCAACTCGTTATGTTCTGGAATTTAACAAGCTAACTTATTGCAAATAGTGTTACCAGTGTTAGTTTACCTTACCATTTGATATATTTAGGCACTGTTTTTTTTTTCATTTTTATGGTGTGCATCATCCAGAACACGTTTTAAATTGTAGGTAGAAAAGCACTCAGAGTTGTTGAGCTTCTGTTAACCACAGTACTTATTAAGAGGCTACCGCATCGTTCATGCCAAGTAATGCAACCTGTATAGTGTATGTAATGTGTATGTAAAGTGTTGCTAGTATGGCTTTGATTAGATGACACAATACGGTGCACATATCGAATAGAATCTTAATCAATTTGTCCTTATGGTAATTGTATCAATACTTTGCAAAATTAAAATCCAACTTAAACCGAAATCAATAGCAGATCACTCTGCTAGAATAATTCTTTAAACGTATAGTCATGCCTTTAATAACAAGACTACATTGTTGGGTTACTATTGGCCAATCCACTGTGGTTGTATATAGCGGTTGCGTGTCCCGGACGCAAGGCCTGAAACGGCATTTGCGTAATGCAGTGAAATCACAACATGAGTAGTGCGATAATCCCGAACCCAGTAGATCTGCATCCCATCCTTCGCTTCTTTCGTGTTTATATTATGGGTTGAGAGGCTATCTTTTCTATTTTACTACCCATGAGGGTACAAGCTCATGCCTGATGAGATTTTTCATCAGCAACACTTTACTGTACATTTTTCTACGAAAAAGGTGAACTCTCTTACAAACTTTTATTTTTATTTCTTTCCTCTTATGGGATGTATTCCCGAAAGTTAGTAATAATAGGTGATGGATTTTCTTTGAAGCGTTGTAGAACCAATCATGTGCTAGAAATTACTTATTGGAAATCGCTTCGAAAGGGGGATTCTCTTTGCGTTTTTGATCAATAGACAGATATCTTAAATAGTTATCTTCATAAGGCAGAAGATATATTAAAAACATTTACATAGAATAACAATAATTATAATAATCCAGATGGTACCTACGATTGATCGGTGAGTCGGGGCGGCACGGTGTAGTTTTACGAGTGCAGACGACTTTATGGCCGCAGTTGATTTAGCGCCCGGACACCGCTTTACATCTCATTTCACCTCATCTACTTAGTGAATTGTCCCGCGATATTCCTTGACGGGTGTGTAGTTTTATGACCTTCTTAAAGTTTCATCTGTTCGAGGTATTGTTTAATTGAAATTGACAGGATAATTAGTCTTTAAGAACTTGCGCTGTTTTAGATTTGTCTCTCAAAGATTGTCTAAGGGATTAATACATATTTGATAGTTTATGCAGTGTGTATTCCGGAGTGTTTAATGTTCGAAAAACGATTCTATCTATTCTCAAATCGGTATGGTGAAAGTAATTATTTATTGTTCAAAATTCAAACAACAAATTATAATGAACTTAAAAACGAACAAAAATCGTAGACTTAATAAGTGACATAATATGAAAGGTCCAATATAATTATCCCCTCTCTCTGCCTGTTTCTTCCTGTTTTTGTTTTCCTCTCTTTTATGTACTTATAAAGAGTATTAATAATAATTTTCAATTTACGAATCACTTCCTTGTTTGAACCATTAAATGAATTTAGCAATATTGAAATTGAGCGAATAAAATGACTTGAAAACAATAAGGGCCTCACGTCTACTATATCTTTCTCTCTATGTCCGACGAATAATTAAATCGTAACAACAATAAAACTTGAGAAGGAAAATTACGCAAATTGAATCCTATGTATCCGGACTGCTTCGTGGCGCAATTATGCTACGGTACCATTACAACGTTGAGGTCTCGGCTTCGAATCCCAGATCGGGCAAAGTGATATTGTATTTTTCTATTCATTATCAACCCGGAATCAGAAATTCGTTCCCAGTGTAGTGATAGGCTCGCTCCCTATCACGAAGTGCTGGAACACACAATGCGAAACTTGGGTATACTGGTAGCACCTCTGACTATCGCTTCTGAAAAAGGCGCGAATTTATGTACGACTAGGTCCAGTTTTTAGTATAATATATCTATTCAACTGTTTGTGGTAGGTATATTTGTATCCGTCAAGATTAACATTGTATATAATGATGTAAATGAATAGTGTTTGGGGTTCAGCATAAAGTAAATCTTGATTAATTATGTCTGTGGACATTTTGAACTGCTGTACAGTAAGCGTCAGGTGGATTATGATAGTAGAATCATTAATAATATTTTAGATATTTACATACATACAGTATACATAAATTCAAGCCTTTTTTCCAGAAGGAATAGGCAGAGGTGTTACCAGATCATCCACAATTTTTCGTCTTGTATGTTCCGTCCCTAGCTAGATGTGATAGGGGGCGAGCCTATCGCCATATCTGGTACAAATTTCTGATCTCGGGCTGATAATGAATCGAAAAATTGAACATCACTTTGCCCGACACGAGATTCGAACCCAAGGCCACAGTTATGTAACTGCACAATAGTACAACTACGTCACCGAGGCAGTTTGGATATTTAATACCAGAAAATTCGCAGACGGGAACAAAAATATCGTAAAATGTTACCTAAATTGTGTTCGAGACGAGTAAAGCCTTAGAAAATTCATTGATCAAGGGAACAATTAAGTGAATTTATGTAAACAGTTGTTAACAATACCGCATCGCACAAACGGCTTGGTTCCTCGTTATGTTTATTTTGAGGGAATTCCAAGCCGCGTTTATTTATCAAAGAAATTAAATTGACCGCTGTTGGAGTGGTGGCTTTGGATGCCGATTAAAAAAAAATCAGAGGAGGAGTACCGTTTAATGGAAGATTTATTTATAAATTCATATAAATCGAAGTTTATTCTGAAAAATGACCAGTTATTAACCTGTGGCTAATTATTTTATCAATCAATTTATTCCAAATTAAAAATTGTATGAATGTTCTAGAATCTAAGCTAAACAATCTCGAGATTTTTATTAATCGAATATAATATTTTTAACTCGACTTGACTGCCTCGGTGGCGTAGTTGTATCAAGGTACGATTACAAAGCTGAGGTCTCGGGTTCGAATCCCGGGTTGGGCAAAGTGATATTGGATTTTTCTATTCATTATCAGCCCAGAGTCAGGAATTTGTACCCGATATGGCGATAGGCTCGCCACCTATCACATTGTGGGGCGGAACATACAAGGCGAAATGTGGGTGTCCTGGCACCTCTGCCTACACCTTCTGGGATATAGGCGTGAGTTTACGTATGTATGTATATTTTTAATATTATTTACGAATTTATCGTTTAAATATGAAACTATCTACAGCAGCAATAGTTTACGCTATAGACTGTACTATAATACCATTATAGGAGCCGGAAAAAGTTGCAAACACACTGCATGCAAAGACGATTTTAGTATATTTTTTTTTGGCAATGGTGCGGCTGGAGGCAAGAGCGGGGACGCGGAAGGCGCGAGGGGCGCTGTAGATCAACGCTCGATACGTCTCCAGCAAGCCATCGGCAGTCGTGCGCAGCGCCCGTAGCGACAACATTGAACATAATATATTGTATTACGTAATAATAATTAAATCACAAAAATATACAGTCCACGTTTTATTGAAGCCCAAACATTGGTCCTTCTACCGCCAGAAAGGCATATCAAGATTGAATATTGGATATATTGCAACATTGGACCAGAAATACGTCATCAAAAATCGGCGTGTCTTTCACTGACCTCTGACGAAATTGCAAATCGACGTAATCAATATATTATAACAATACAGAAGGCATACAAGAAGAAAGAAAATTACACAATAATTTGGACAACTAGAACTACATTAAACATTCTGGAGGTCTTCCATTGACACGTGTTTCAAGATTTATCGAGCTGAGGAGCTGTGATCTCGCCGTGTCAACATTTTGCCGAATGAATGTCAACGCTTGTTCGATAGGGATTCAGTTATTTTGTGAGTTTGTTCCATATTACTTCCTTCAATCCCTATTGTTCCATTAGCGCTTAAACATTAAATTCATTTCATACGTAGCTAGTAATTAATTGTCAATTTCTTCCATCCATCCATCCATCCATCAGCCAAAGGAAGTCCACTGCTGAACATAGGCCTCCCCCAATGATTTCCACAGAGACCTGTTGGAGGCAGCCTGTGTCCAGCGACGTCCCGCGACCTTTACCAGGTCGTCGGACCATCTTGTGGGTGGACGTCCTACGCTGCGCTTTCCGCTACGCGGCCTCCATTCGAGCACTTTCCGACCCCATCGGTCATCAGATCTCCGCGCTATGTGCCCTGCCCATTGCCACTTCAACTTGCTAATCCGGTGGGCTATGTCGGTTACTTTAGTTCTCCTACGGATCTCCTCATTTCTGATTCGATCTCGTAGGGAAACCCCGAGCATAGCCCTCTCCATAGCTCGTTGAGTGACTTTGAGCTTCCTAATAAGGCCCATAGTGAGAGGCCACGTCTCGGTGCCGTAAGTCATCACTGGCAACACACAACTATCGAAGACTTTCGATTTAAGGCACTGAGGTATTTTGGACGAGAAGACGTCGCGTAGTTTCCCGAACGCTGCCCAACCGAGTTGGATTCGACGATTGACCTCTCTCTCGAAGTTGGACCTGCCTAACCGGACCACTTGTCCTAAATAGACATATTCGTCAACAACTTCGAGAGTCGAGCCCCCAACACCGATGGGAGTGGGCACAACATGGACATTCGACATGATCTTCGTTTTGTCCATGTTCATTTTAAGACCCACCTGTTGGGAGACTCGATTGAGGTCTTCGAGCATAGTGCTAAGGTCTTCCAGCGATTCTGCCAAGACTACAATATCGTCGGCAAACCGAAGGTGAGTGATATACTCGCCGTTGATGTTGATGCCGAATCCTTTCCATTGCAAGAGCTTGAAGGCGTTTTCCAGCGCGGCAGTGAACAGTTTCGGAGATATGACATCTCCCTGTCTCACGCCTCTCTGTAGTGGAATAGCCTTCGTACTCTGATCCTGTACTCGGACCGACATGGTGGCGTTGTTGTATATACACTTCAACACTTCGATGTACCGATAGTCGATATGGCACCGCTGGAGAGACTGTAGCACAGCCCAAGTCTCGATCGAATCAAAGGCTTTCTCATAGTCCACAAACGCTAAACAAAGCGGCAAGTTATATTCCTCGGTTTTTTGTATAACTTGCCGAAGCGTATGGATGTGGTCTATGGTACTAAAGCCTTTTCGGAAACCGGCTTGTTCGGGAGGCTGGAAGTCATCAAACCTGCGTTCGAGACGATTTGTGATGACCCTCGAAAACAACTTATAGACATGGCTCAGGAGCGAGATGGGCCTGTAATTCTTCAGCAAAGTATTATCACCTTTTTTGAAGAACAGTACCACCACGCTCCTGCTCCATGCCTCTGGCGTTGAGCCCTCGAGGAGAACGGAATTGAAGAGCCTCTGAAGGACTTTCAGTATCGGCGTTCCGCCCGCTTTCAGAAGCTCTGAAGTTATTCCGTCCTCGCCCGGCGCCTTGTTGTTTTTAAGTTGCTTCAGGGCCATCTCAATCTCACACAGGCTGATGTCCGGGATATCATCGCTAAAGTGTCGGATCAACTCGGCTCTCGGGTCTTCGGCCGAGCTAACAGCAGGTTTGGCAACCGAGGTGTAAAGCTGTCCGTAGAACCTCTCGATCTCCCTTAATACCTCTGCCCTCGTCGATACTACGCGGCCGTCCTCCGTCTTCAGCCTAGACAACTGGCTTTGCCCAATAGACAAGTCTCTTGCAAACACTTTGGAGCCTCCGTTCCGCTCGATTGTCTCCTTAATGCTCACAGTATTGTGAGCACGGACATCGTGTCGCAAGGACTTCCAGATCTGTCTATTGAGCCGCCGATATGCTTCGGCGTCAACGGAAGACTGCAGCGTCAGAGATCGACGTTCGGCCATGAGGTCAAGAGTATGGATCGAGAGTTTTTGTGGTCTATCTCTACGGCGAGGTCTAAAATACTTAGATCCCACCGTATGGACAGCTTCTACCAAACCGCTGTTTAGCTCGTCCACTGCAAGGTTTTCTCCTAGACAATCAAAGCGATTTGTCAGCTCGAGTTGAAAGCTCTCGGGGTTTTGGATATGGGCGCGAGTAGGTCGGAGCGTAGATTTCATCAAGCGACGCCTTTCCGATTGGACATTGATATTCAGGGTGCCCCTAACCATTCGGTGATCACTGCCGGTTTTCACCCTGTTGATCACAGAGACATCTCTGAATATCCGTCTATTCGTCGTCAAGATGAAATCTATCTCGTTTCTCGTAGAACCGTCAGGACTCAACCAGGTCCATTTCCTGTGAGGCGGCTTCTGGAAGAAAGAGTTCATCGCAAAGAGTCCCTCTTTCTCCAGAAAGTCGGCCAGCCTCTGACCCCTGGGGTTCCGTTGCCCATGTCCAAATTGCCCCACTTTCAACTCTGCATCGCTTCCCTTGCCCAACTTTGCGTTGAAGTCTCCCATAACAACATTGAAGTAGGTTTTGGAAGTATGTATGGCCCGACTTATGTCCTCATACATTTCCTCTACTTCTTCATCTGGGTGTGTCGAGGTCGGCGCGTATACCTGTATGACCTTCAACGAATATCTTTTAGATATTCTGAGTATAAGGTATACTACCCTGCTCGACACACTTTCGATGGATACGATGTTGTTGATGAGAGACTTGTGGACGAGAAATCCGACACCTCCTCGGGACTGTTGGTCGTCCCCCCGGTAGAAGAGCAGGTTACCAGACTTCAGGGTTATCGTATCCTCCCCGATTCTTCGGACTTCCGATAACCCCAGAATGTCCCAGTGTAACCTGCTCAATTCTTCTTCCAGTTCGACAATCTTCTCGTCTGTCCTCAATGTGCGTACGTTGTGTGTTACCAGGGCCAGTCGTCGTCGGGGGGGGTGGTAGCCGGGGCCAACCCGGGGATTCTTAGCACCCCCTGCCCCACCGTAACCATGACCGCTACCATAGCCAGGAATAGTGGGGCTGCCGGGGACTGGGGGCCTGGTCTCTATTTGTGTCGCCATTGTGGGGGTATTTGCCGTTACTCGCCACGCTTGGCAGGCGGGTTGGCGAGCGCAGTAGGGGACTGGCGTTAATGACGCTGCTGCCCGCCATTAACCGGGGAAAGGAAATAGGATTTGTGGGTAGAGGATGTTATAGGAAAGGAGAGTATGGCCTGAGGGAGTGGATACTGCAGTCACGGACGGGAAGTTAAGGTGACTGCAGTAGCTCGGGGGCCGAGGTCGCGTACTCGTAGCACCTATACTAGGACAGGCCATGACCACTAGATAGGAGCATCCCTGACCATCAATTTCTTCACTGCTTTATATTTGAATCATTACACGTAGCTTACGCTTATTTAGCAAACAACACATTATATTAAAAGATGCGCTAGCGCGGTGGCGCGGCGCTTCGCATACCTACATATATACATAGTTGTGCATAAGTATTTGCATCGAGTAAGTAACACGCACTAGCTCGGCTCGCTTGGTTCGTCCGCATTGACCTTCAAGGTCAAACGGCTAGTCTTATTATATTCGTGTGATTTGTGCTTTATAATTATAACTTGCTTATAATATATTTTAATTGTTAACTTGTAGCCTTATTTACTGCATTCATACTCATAACTCAAACAAAGTTTTTTTTTTTGTTTTTTTGCTATGGCTACTTTAGAGACTAATATTAAAAAACGCAGTTCTATGAAAGCTAAGCTTACGACTTTTGGCAACTATTTAAATGTGCTTCAAACCTGTAAACATCTTTCAGATTTGCAACGTATCGAGCTGAAGGGTCGTTTGTTAAAATTTGATACATTGTACAACGAATTCGATGATTTACAGACGCAGATTGAAATTACATGTGATTTACCAGACGAGGCTTACACGAAACGTGCTGCATTTGAACAACGGTACTACGGGCTTGCCGCGTTGGCACGTAGCTTGCTAGCCGCCGCCACTACCAATGCCGGCGAAGACGGTTCTGTTGCGAGCTCGGAAGCCAAATCAGGTGGATCAAATCAACATAATTTTGTACGCCTACCAAAAATTTCACTTCCCCTTTTTAATGGTGGTTATGAGTGCTGGCTTGAGTATAAAGATACGTTTCTGTCCCTCATTCACAACAGTACTAACATTGACGATATAAGTAAATTTCATTATTTGCGTGCCTCTTTACAACATAGTGCCCTCGAGGTTATTAGCAACATAGATTTCAAAGCGAGCAATTATCAAGTTGCATGGAGTCTACTTTGCCAACGTTTTGACAACAGTAGACTTTTGGTTAATAACCATTTACAAGCGTTATTTAATGCAGAAGTTGTTTCGAATGAATGTTGCTCGTCTTCACGTAGACTTGTTGACGTGATCAATAAAAATATTCGAGCATTACAATCCTTGAATGAACCCACTGACAGTTGGGACACATTAATGATTTATATTATGTCTGGCAAGCTTGATTCGATTACAGCGAGAAACTGGGAGGAGTATCGTAGTTCTTTAGATAAATCACCGACATTAAAACAATTTTGCAATTTCATTAGTAATAAGGCCGATTTATTAGAGACAATCGACGACAACAAAAGGTCAGATAAGTTACAAAAACAGATTAATAATAATAAAAGGCATAGTTTCATTGTAACTAAAGATGAGAGTAAAAATGTGTCAGAATCGAAGACTTTATTTGAAAATGAATTACACTGTCCAGTATGCGCCAAACCTCATTTCTTGTATTCATGTGAACAATTTCGTAGTTTGCCTATTGAGTCACGCATTGCTAAAGTTAAGTCTTTAAAGCTTTGTTTCAATTGCCTTAAACCAGGGCATTCATCGAAGCGATGCCGCTTAACTCATTGCAAATATTGCAAATTTAAACATTCCACACTTCTTCACATTCAGCAAACTGAACACAATCAATTTCAAGATCCTATGCCCAGTAGTGTAGCACTTCCTGCTACAAATGCTGATAGTACTTCTTCGTCTCATTGTAAGACGAGAAATGTTGTTTTATCAAGCAATATAGAAAAGCAACAAGCTACGTCATCTGTTATCTTGCTATCCACAGCGCTGGTAAAGGCAGTGAACGACAATGGCACCAAGGTCGACGCGAGAGTTCTCCTCGACAATGGTAGTACAGCCAACTTCATTACTCACTCGCTTTGTGATCAGCTGGGATTGTGTCGATCGAATGCCGGCTCCACTGTGACAGGTATTAACAATCAGACCTCACTTAGTACACAGTCTTGCGATTTAACGATCGAATCATATGACAGTAGCTTTAGGGCACACGTCAAGTGTTTTATTTTACCTGAGATTACAAAAATATTACCTGCATCTCATGTCGATATAAATAGTATTTCTATACCTTCAAGTGTACAACTCGCAGATCCGACGTTTCATGTTCCGTCGGCCATTGATATTCTAGTGGGCGCTGAGATTTTTTGGAATATTCTTGGCAATGCATCTATAAATCTAGGTAAAAATAAACCTAAGTTATTTGACACTAAATTCGGGTGGATTGTTTCTGGGCCTGTGGCTCGCCCGATACATTCGCACTCACTTAATGAATCACATAACTGCAACCTTTTGTCTAGTGAATTTAATGAAAATCTAAACCGATTTTGGGAGCTAGATAGTGTATCTCCTCATCATATATTGTCACAGGAAGAGCGCGCCTGTGAAGATAGTTTTTACAGGATGCAGGATGACTTGTTGTCTATATTGCTTCGCTTTCGAGAGCATAAATACATAGTTTGTGCAGATGTCGAAAAGATGTATAGGTCAATTCGTATCACAGCTTCACAGCAATCCTTGCAACAAATTATTTTTAGGGATGACCCTAAGTTGCCTCTGAAAGTGTATAAATTGTGCACTGTTACCTACGGTGAGGCCTGCAGTCCGTACTTGGCGACAAAATGCTTGGTAAGCCTTGCAGATTCCTCAACTAATGATACCGTCAGAAGGTCCATTAAACACGACTTTTATGTCGATGATTTTCTGAGTGGTGGAGCTTCAATAGAGACAGTTGTCACCATGGCAAATGAAGTTAATTCTATTCTGTCATCTGCTAATTTTCATTTACGTAAGTGGAAGTCTAACAACAATTCGATTTTGGAGCAAATTGCGGGAACCTCAGACGACTGTGGCAGTATTAATTTTGTTGACCATAACCAGTCTTCAAAAACTTTAGGTTTACGCTGGTTAAGTAACACTGATATATTAGGATTTTCTATTAACATTGATGTACCTCAAAAAATAACTAAGAGGCATATTTTATCAGTTATTAGTAAAATTTTTGACCCCCTTGGATTAGTAGGGCCATGCATATTAGAAGCAAAAATACTAATTCAAAAACTCTGGATCGCCAAACTTGACTGGGATTCAGATGTGCCAAGTGAGTTACATCAAGAATGGTTATTATTCGCTAAAACACTCCCATGTTTAAATAACTTAAAAATACCTCGCTGGGTTTTTAATGACGGCACAATTCAGGAAATTCATGTATTTACAGACTCTTCTCAGAGAGCGTACGGCGCCGCGATTTACGCTAGATCAATCGATTCTGAGGGTTGCGTAAAAATTCAACTGTTGGTTTCCAAAAGCCGCGTGGCTCCTATAAAACCTACGACGATACCTAGACTAGAGCTCTGTGGAGCTCTCTTAGGCGCAAGACTGTGCACTAAGGTTTTAAGCTCAATCACTACAAAAATTAATTGCTGTCGATTTTGGTATGATTCGACCATCGTGCTGTGTTGGCTACGCATGGCACCAAATCAATTAAAACCCTTTGTTCGTCATCGTATAAGTGAGATACAGGAACTTACTTCCGGTCACAAGTGGAGCTACGTGCCTTCGGGTTCCAACCCGGCAGATTTGATTTCTCGCGGGCTGAAGGCTGACCTTATCAGCGGACTCTTCTTTGTGGTGGTCAGGCCCCTCTTTTTTGTTGAAAGACCCAAAACACTGGCCCACAATGCCTAACAATAGCGTAAAACAAGACGTGCCTGAAGTAGTGTCTAGTAAAAGTGACATATTTTTCCAATCTAATGCATTTCATCAATCACAACAATCGTGCACTCAATCTCAATCATTAATTTCATCATTAATACATAAATATTCCAACATGTATAAGGTACAAAGAATAATTAGCTACATACAAAGATTTATTTACAATATTAATTCTAGAATTAGGTCAAATGACATACAATGTGGTCCTCTTTCAGCTAGTGAACTTACAAAGTCTATGAATTTATTTGTTCGTAATGCGCAAATAGAAATGTTTCTTACGGAATATTCATTGATTAATTCAGGTAAATCGTTACCACGTAAAAATAGACTATCTTCGCTAAGTCCATTTCTAGATACCAATGGTATCCTTCGCGTGGGCGGCAGGCTTGACAAATCACCCTATGACTATAATGTTAAACACCCGATCTTGCTTTGTAGTAAACATCATTTTACCCGATCTTTATTTGAATCAGAACATATAAAAATGTTACACTCCGGGCCACAACTATTAGTAGCAAGTATAAGACAAAATTACTGGCCCTTGGGTGGAAGAAATCTTTCCAAAGCCACTGTCAGGAAATGCATAAAATGTTTCAGGTACAAAATCCAAAGTCCTCAACCTCTCATGGGTCAATTGCCTCCTTGTAGATCAAATCTAGAATTTCCCTTTTTAAATTGCAGTGTAGACTACGCAGGTCCAGTACTCATTGCCGACCGTAAAGGCAGGGGATGTAGGCTTACAAAATCTTACATATGTATCTTTGTCTGTCTTGCGGTTAAGGCCGTCCATATTGAGCTCGTCACAGAACTGTCGAAGGAGGCGTTCATGGCTGCACTTAATCGGTTTGTTTCTCGTCGGGGCAAGCCTAGAAGTATCTTGTCCGACAATGCAACAAATTTTATTGGCACATGTAACGAATTACAAAAGTTTTTACAAGACCATAATATTTCTGACCAGTTAGCACAGCAGGGTATCGAGTTTTCCTTCTGCCCTCCATATTCACCTCACTTCAACGGCATTGCAGAAGCGGCAGTTCGTTCAACTAAACACCACTTAAAAAGACTTCTTAATCTGACTCATTTCACATATGAGGAGCTAGCTACTTGTTTGGTTCAAATAGAAGCAGTTCTAAATTCACGCCCCCTTACACCATTTTCCTGTGATCCTCTTGATTTAACCGCACTCACTCCCTCACATTTCCTCATTGGACGCTCACTAATATCTGTTCCATATCCTCAAGTGTTTGACGCCAAACTCAGCAGCTTGGAGCGTTATCAACGAGTGGAACATATCAAACAGCACTTCTGGAATAGATTTCAAATAGAATATGTGTCTTTTCTTCAGAACAAGACAAAGTGGGTCACCTCTACAAGGCAACAGCTTGCTGTGGGCACTCTCGTCCTCGTCAAGGAGAAGTGTCAACCGCCATTGGTGTGGCCACTGGGTCGTGTCGTCAAGGTGTTTCCGGGGAGTGACGGTGTGTCACGAGTCGCAGAACTGAAGACGAAGAAAGGCGTCATAGTCCGAGGCTTCAACAACATATGCCCTCTTCCTCTTTGAATTCTTCAAACGCGGGGAGGATGTTTGGGAATGGTGCGGCTGGAGGCAAGAGCGGGGACGCGGAAGGCGCGAGGGGCGCTGTAGATCAACGCTCGATACGTCTCCAGCAAGCCATCGGCAGTCGTGCGCAGCGCCCGTAGCGACAACATTGAACATAATATATTGTATTACGTAATAATAATTAAATCACAAAAATATACAGTCCACGTTTTATTGAAGCCCAAACAATATTCACGTCACTTATTCCAATAATCAACTTCTTATTTCTTTTTACGTCATGTATACCCAATTATTATTAAACTAGATCGAGAATACACAGATACATAAATACATACATATACGTACATACATACATACATACATACTATATTATGTATATATATAACACAGACCGGGAGTTTTGCTTAATATTGTCGAATATTCACAGCGACAAACCCATTATGTCGCGCTCATTAACGAAACATCGAATGGCGCTGAATTTGTGGAGCCATTACCTCAGAGTCCCAAATACTGGCGAATGTGATTGCCGATTGTTTTCCGGGAATAGTCATACATGAATGGTGCAAATTTTGAGAATTAGATTATTTACTAATTCTTTTTGTTTCTGTATATTATATTTTTTTGTGTACAACAAATAAAAAAATTTAGATATTATCATTTATACACACAATTATCCGTCCTATCGCCTATTTTATTTGATATTGTTCCCAATAACGTTTACGGTCATGTACGGCGTAGTCGCGAGCATTCATCGTTGGTAGAGGTGAGCTGATAACAATGCCGGTTTACTGCCGCTTTACGACGGAATATAAAATCTGGCGAACGGTTAATGCTTGAAACATTGTGTTTTCCATCGCGTAAACTCGCAAGCTATTTTTGGATTGAATTTTATAACGCAGCTTTGTGTTAGCCTTATGGAGTAAGAGCTCATGGGAAGATTAATTTATAAATTTCATTTTTTAAATCATAAGTCCGGCAAACGAAAATTGTCACCCGCTAGTAAGTGAACATAAACAACGCCTGGATCATCACTACATAGTATAAAACAAAGTCGCTTTCTCTGTCCCTATGTCCCTTTGTATGCTTAAATCTTTAAAACTACGCAACGCCTTTTGATGCGGTTTTTTTTTAATAGATAGAGTGATTCAAGAGGAAGGTTTATATGTATAATACGTACATATTATTATTGTACAGAAATCTATTTGTACCCGGGCGAAGCTGGGCCGGGCCGCTAGTGTATTATATATTGCCAGCCTATGAAATCTCGAGAGGAGCGGGAAGGAACGGGGTATTAGGCATCCGGTAGTCTCATTCACAGAACAAAACACTAAAGCAAAGCTTTTGCTTCAAGTCGGTCTCCTGTGAGACAGTGTACCACCCCGGAGCCTGCCTATTCATGCTGAGTCATGAATGACAACAGCGTAGTTCTAAAACTTACAAAAAAGTATAGTGTAAGGACAGATTTTTTAATGCAATATAAGATATTACTTACACTTGCAATATACGTGATATTGCATGTGTAATAAGAGGTATCTATTTTCCATCTATCTGTATAGAGACCATGGATTGTTAGCCCTCGCCTGCGGCCATCCTAAGCTAATAAAGTTATATTGGTCAATTCCTTATCCGTAGCCGAAGTATTCATATTTTTTACTAGCAAGGCAAATAACAGCAAAAAATCTAAGTATACTGTTACCATAATTATTGAGAAGCCATTCATAATTCTACTTGTTTTACCGAATTTGAAATGTAATATATAGGTATTTTGGTAATTCGACCTTCGGCTTCGGAAACTGATCTTCTGTCAGACTAATCTTTATTTATTATATTTCAATATTATAGTATATTATGTACTTTTCATATAACAAGGTAACATTGTCGTGTTCATGTCAAGAGGTATGTACATTATTCTGTACATGTCGTATTTTTTGTGAACGGCATTTATTTCTTAGTGTATAAGTATTTTTGTGGGTCTAATTAATTACTGCCTCGGTAGCTTAATTGTACTAGAGTACGGTTACAAAGTTGAGGTTTCGGGTTTGAATCCCGGGTTAGGCAAAATGATATAGGATTTTTCTATTCATTATCAGAGTCAGGAATTTATGCCCGATATGGCGATAGGCCACCTACCACATGGTGGGACGGAACATACAAGGCGAAATGTGGATGTCCTGGCACCTCTGCCTACCCCTTCTGGAAAAAGGCGTGGGTTTATGTTTGTATGCCTAATTAATTTACGTTATTTAAGTACTTTGATTTGTCTAGTGCAGCACGTACGAGTTAAGGGTGGCGTCCTGACTATGACTGAATCTGTGGACTGAATGTTATCGAATAAGGAATGTGTTTTTATTACACTTTTTTATTCGACAGTTTGTTTGATAAATGGTACCTACATATTCTTTAAAATGTTATTGTTACATACATTACAAATGTTGCATTGCTATACTGCATAAAGAGATAAAGGCAGGAGGAATAAGGCCCAAATAAATTAATATCTATCGTGAAGATTTATATCTAAATATACATACAAGCATTAATTTTGACAGTCTTCGCGGCGCAGTTGCTTAAACACTGCTTGAGAAACGTAGGTTCGATCCCCGTACCTAGATAAATGTTTGCGTTTGGTTGTTTGTGAGACCAAAAAGTCTGTCGTAGTTTTTGATACTAACGGGACAACATTAAATCGATATTAATGAGGATTCGGGACTATGTATTTATTTATTATTCATTGGGAGTGGCGCATAATTTCTCATCCATATCATTTAACGGTCCAATTTGTGAAAAATAAAATGAAAATACATTGCGGATATTAATTGTTGTTGTTGATTAATTTTCTCTGAGGGATCGTTTCACAGATTTTTACCATTAAAAATAAAATAAAAAGTATTAATTTTGATTGAGTAGTCCCGAGGTAATCCATTCATCACGCATGTCGACTTTGATAATTCATTGTGATTCATTTGTGATGGATGAATTTGATAAAATGAGGTCCAATTCTATCTTTTCCCGGGCACTCGAAATATACTTTTATTCTCGCTTTCAAACAAAATATGAATAGTTAAACAGATCAATCTGCGCTTACTTTGCGGATATTATTGCCATTTTCACAGTAGTCGTCGTTTGGTTTTGCTACTGTTCAAGAGTCATATCGCTTACCTTCAGGCGAACGATATGCTCAACTCACCTTTGACTTCAATAAAAAAAAAAAAACCTTTATAATTCCATATCCAAAAATTTGTGCAGTATTTTACCCTCATTAATAACAAACTACATGCAAATTATACCACAAACATCCATCTGTAGCTTTTCACGCTTGAGATATGATTGCTAGCACAAATTCCGCTCATCTCTTTAGCGGAGACGCAGTATTCTCACGGGAACATGCAGCTAAATTCACATTTAATGGCGACACGTGTTTATTTACGCTGTGTGCTGAGTAATTGCAATTTGACGCCGCGAAAGGCGGAATTATAATCAGAGGTTTATTGCATGTGGAAAGCTTAGGACTAACATGACCTAAAAATTATATACGTTTATGCTTGTATACACCGAAGAATACAGGTATACCTAATACTTATAGATCTACTCTTTCTAGTCCTGTGTTTTAAGGTGATAATTATGATCTTTTCATAGTCATCAAAGTAACCCATGATTTGATTTTTCCGATGCAATTTTTGGCGACTCACCTATCACTCTCTTGGACTACCTAACACAAACTATATGAAAGGGTGGTAATAATACACATTTTTCTCTGACTTTCACATCTGAGTATTTATTCTTAGTTAATTTCTTATTTTTAATTGTGAAGAAAATATTTTGAGGAGTCCCTGTGAGGGAGAGTATATAAAAACATGTAATCATTTAATAAACAGCAGTATTCAATCATCACTTGTTGTATCATTTACTCTCGAACCTATGCATAAACACGCCTTCCGTACATGGCGACCCTGCCAGCGCAGTAATTATTAGCCGCGAATCGCGTTGTTTACACATCTTTGACCAAATCAGGCGTCACAATGCAGTGCATAAAATACAATCTTTGTTCGGGACTCGTAACGATCACTACGTTTTTACTTTTTTTTTGAAAAATGGGCACCACTAACACCAAGGAGGAGGTAATAGTACCCCAGAACGCAGCAGGGGGTAGCAACAGCGCGGACATTCGTCAGCTGGCTGTACACGCCAGTTCCACTAACATCATCCTGTTGGTGTTATTGCTGATAATATCATTGGCATTTTTTTATGGTATCTTCACCCTATACAGAGGATGTCATCGACAGTGGATGGCTAACGAGATAAGGCGAGACAGGTTGCGATTTTCGTTATGGAGAAGAAGAGTAGATAGAGAAAGGGATTTGAGAGACCAGCCGGAGGCGAGGAGCTGCAGGAAAGACCCTGAGGATATTTGAGTTGAGACGGTGAAAATTTCAGTGCAGTGTACATACCAGTGTGCGGAAATTTTGTGATGCGTTGTAGTGCGCGGAAATATCGTGTGTTGCGTACTTGTGGACGGTAATAATATGTATCCTATGTACGTTATTTTAAAGGACATAGTAGAGGGTAAGATATATAATCATAGATATAATAATCACTAAAATGTATGCAAATAATATAGGTATGTAAATGTAAAATGTATGCAAATAATATGTAGTAGGTACATACATTTTGTAATCATGTTATAAATAGTGTATCAATGGAAGATAAATTAAAGGGCTTATATGACAGTCTATTTGAAATAAGGAAATACCTAATTAAAATTGGTCCGGATAGGCGAAAAGGTAATATTGTTGTAGTAAAATTAAGTGAAGCCAACAAATTATTAAGTGAATATAATCTATTTTTAGAGTATTTTACTGCAGCCAAAAAATCTTTAAGTAAAACTGAATGTTTAGTTATTAAAGATCAATGTGCTAATTTTGATAAATTATATAAACAAGTTTTCGATTTATGCTCAAAGACATCCTGTGAGTCAGTAAATATGGCTCAGAGTACCAAATTTGATCTGAAAGTTGCTTTAAATTTATTGCCAGTTTGTAAAGATGACGAGGCTAGTGTAAGACAGTTTATTGAATGCGTAGAGTACTACAAATCTGAGTTAGAAGAAAGTTCGCAGGAAAAGTTATTAAATTTTGTATTGAAAAGTAGACTTTCCCAAGCCGCGAAATTGAAGTTATCTTCATCCTACCCTAATATTGATGAATTTATAGCAGACATGAAAACACAATTATTGCCCAAAAAGTGTGCTACCGCAATTCAACGCAAGCTTCAAAATTTTAGACAAAATAATTTATCAATTGACGAATTTGGTAAACAGATAACGGAAATGTTTGTCGAGTTAACAATTACGCAATCAAATGGTAACGATGACAGTTTTAAGGTATTAAAGCCATTAAATGAAAAGCAGGCCATTAAATATTTTTCAGACGGGTTGAGAAATCGTCGTCTAAGTACGATTATTTCCGCCCAAAAATTTACGGCCATACAGTCGGCTATAGACGAAGACGTTACAACTCCATCGGCATCCAATGAAATTTTAACCCTAAATTACAGAGGCAGATCGTTCCATAATAGGCAGCAACAACGTGGAGGCCGCCCCTCGTTTGTGGGTAGAGGCCGTGGGCGAATTGGCTATCAACCGGCTCCCCAGAACGGCCATCAGGCTCAGGTATGGAGAGGACAGCAGGCACACGGGCGCAAGGCTACTGGCACATCACATACATCCCATATTCTAGGAATAACTCACAACATTTTCAAAGGTATGTGAAATCAATCAACCCGAATAAAGCCAACTTGCTAGACAAAATCTTGAATCATGAACTCTCAGTGTTATTTTAATTAAATAGAATTTTAACATCTTCCAGACATTCAGCGCACTATCCAAATAGTTTTTGTATTGATGTTAAAAAGCATCGCAGAATCTAAATTGAATAGGAATTAAAGTTTTTTAACAGCTAATGCAACATGAGAGGTTTCAATTAAAATGTACGGTGGCTCTCACCGCTTGTGTGAGATTAAATAAAAAAACTAAAAAAACACGCTTGCATGGGGTGTTTCCAACAATTACTTATCCTACAGCACCCCACGCTTTATAGCAAGAAAATGTATGTATTTTACTCCATTTTCTTTCGAATCTTAAACTCTTTATCAATTATTTTTTAGTTTTTAGTTGGATCTTTTATGCAAGCGTCTTTTTTTAGTTTTTTAAACTATAATTTAATTGCTTACACTAAAAACATTATCTACGGCTGTTTTATCAAAGAAAGACAGCTGCGAGCAAATTACTAACTATGTTTTTTTTTTTCAAAAACATTTTTTTACATTTCTGGATAAGATAATGTCATATACTTTTTAAATTATTGCGTTGTCATCGGTCCTGGATAAGTATGCAACGTTTGAATTAAATCTGATCGTTCTAAGTAGGGCAAAATCGAGCTTAAAGGAGTCGGTTACATACGTACAAACATACAGGTGGAGCTAATAAAAGCGTGTTAAAAACAGCTTCTGTGGCGCAGTTGCTACTGATCCTGGGGCCCTACTATATAAATCCGAAATTCGAATCTTCGTGACGTTTTTCGTTTCGAAACCTACTCTGTAACACGACATTCGAATCTTCGGATCGAAGAATGAATGATTCGAATATATCGGCAATCCGAACAGTTACATTTTTATTTACTATATTCATCCGAAACAAAGTTCGAAACTTCGGACGAACGAAGTTTGTGACGATAGGAATGTACCTACTCTGTAAATGGTCGTATTGCCAATATATTGGAATAATTCATTCTTCGATCCGAAGATTCGAATTTCGTGTTACAGAGTAGGTTTCGAACTTCGATTCGGATTTATATAGTAGGGCCCCTGGCTGTGAAAAAACGTGAGGTCGTGTGTTCTATACCCAAAATTTGACAAATGTGACTAACGTATGTATATATTTCTGAGTTTCTAATATTCACGATACAAGATTAAATACATAACAAAAACGAAATATCAATAATAAATCAAATGCATTAGATTTATTATTGGTATTTCGTTTTTGTTAAATTAATGTAATTTAATGTAATTACCACTGATTGTCCTTAAACAATAAAAATAAAATAATAGTTAAAAAAAACTAAAATACACGCTTTAATAAGATATACAACTAAAAAAGTAAAAATAATTGATACTGAATTTAAGATAAGAAAATGGAGTAAAATACATATATTTTATTGTTACAAAGCGTGGGGTGTTTACAACAATTACTTATCCTCCTGCACCCCACGCTTTGTAACAATAAAATATATGTATTTTACTCCATTTTCTTATCTTAAATTCAGTATCAATTATTTTTACTTTTTTAGTTGTATATCTTATTAAAGCGTGTATTTTAGTTTTTTTTAACTATTATATAATTGTTTTGACTAAAAACATCCATCTACGGCTGTATTTCCAATCAATAACGCCATCTGTTGGTCAGTAGTAACATTTGACACTTGAAGAATACAAGAAGCTTATACCCAAATGGAGATTGCATTCCGTATATAAAAGTGAAGCACAAAAATTTTACCTTGAATGACGTCGCTGATGCCTGCTATCCTTTTCTTTAGCGTAACAATGAATGAACTTCACGTGAACTTCATTCATTGTCACTCTAAAGAAAAGGATAGCAGGCAACAGCGATTGCATTCAAGGTCAAATTTTTGTGCTTTAGTGTTTTATACGGAATGCAATCTCCATTTGGGTATAAGCTTCTTGGAAGAATACAATGTTAACGCCATCTAGCGATGAATGTAGCAATGGTCATCAATTATAAGAATAATTAATCCTGGCGAATCTAATCAGGATAATTATATATTTTAATCGAATTATTGTATTGTCATCGGTCTTTGACAGGTGTGCAAAATTTGAACGAAATCTGGCCGTTTAAAGTGGGTCAAAATCGCGCCCAAAGAAGTCGGTTACAAACAAACATACAAATATACAAATATACAAACATACAAATATACAAACATACAAACATACAAACATACAAGTGAAGCTAATATAAAGCGTGTAATAAAATAAGACTAGTATTTAGTACTGTTAGTAATTTGTTTGTGACTTGGATGTATGTGTATTAATTACCTTACTATCTACTATTCAATTACATACATAAACGCCTTTTTCTCTGAACGGGTAGGCAGAGGTGACAAGACACCCACATTTCGCCTTGTATGTTCCGTCCCACGATGTGACAGGTGGCGAGTCTATCGCCATATGGGGCACAAATTCCTGATTCTGGGCTGATAATGAATAGAAAAATCCAATATCACTTTGTCCAACCCGGGATTCGAACCCGAGACCTCAGCTTTGTAACCGTACCGTAGTACAACTACGCCACCGAGGCAGTCTGTACTATTCAATTAGTTTATAAATTAATATTTAAGTAGCAAAATCGAAATAGAATATATTTCAGAATTATGCAAAGGTTTTTAAAACCGTCGTCAGCGGCGCGGCTTATTAAAACGTCCGCTTCCACCGCTCGACATTTCGCCACGAACACTTCATAAATAACGCGCCATTTCTGCACCTTATTAAAAATCATGAACAAGTGCACTGCGCGATGGCAACTTTTTTCATTTGTAAACTCGCTAAGAAGTTTTTTAGTTGGTGAAACTCGTTTACCTTGGTTCTTCTGCAGTTTTTATTCTGATGTTATTATGGAGTGACCTGGGCATGCGATTGCACGCGCTAGGGTTTGTCGTCGGCTTTACTTATGGTGTGGGATTAATTTATTTTTAGTTGATTTTTATTAATTATTTTTCAACATGGCTTGATAATAATGCTGCTTAGTAGATAATAATATTACGGATAAGATGAAAGCAGGATCTATTGAAGTTTTACTAATAGATTTTAGTGATTAAGATAGGTCCAAAATCCATCCCACGCTTGTCTGTAAGACATTGCCTTTGAGCGATAAGACCGTCAATTGTTCTTTTATGTTTGTGATTTTTGTTCTATTTGTTTTTTTTTGTGTGCAATAAAGTGTACAAATAAATAAATAAATATGTCTACTAGTAAATTTTTAGGGCACTAATATCTACACATTGTAATACGTTTAGTGAAAATATTTATGAGGTTTCCCTTATGATTTGAAAATATTTTTTGCCGATTACTAAATCTTAAACTTACTAACTATTCATAAATGAGCTCCTATTTTAAAATTTAAAATTTTAAATATTTGATTTAACATAGTACAAAGTCTGACTCTACAGTATAATACAATAGATAACAATTTTATGCGTCCCTTAGATATTTTAAGTGATATAACTTTTTATTATTGTCGATATTTTTCTTAATGTTTAACCGATAATTTTATTTTTATGATTTTTGTTTTGATAGTTAAAATAACAGAAGGAATACAACTATCACAGAATTTCGTGTTTTTAAGAAAGATACAGTCGAGGCAAAATCTTATTATTTATATGGTAATAAAATATTTATAATTAAATTCAGTTGCATTGCGAATGTCCATAAATCCAACTACATTTTTGCATTTATTAGCTAAACTATGAATACTTGAGAAAATTTACACAACTTTAATAAGTTTCGTAAACTTTTGCGTCAAAGTTACAAACGAAAAACAAACACAACACGCGAAAGAAAAAACTGGCTTTGAATAAACTTTGTAAAATATTATTTTGAGTTGTAGTTTGTAATAATACTTTATCTCATGTAATAAATACATATTTTGTGCAAATAGTAAAATTAGTTATATTTTGAGAGCCTCCGTGGCGCAGTTGGTAAGACGACGGCTGTAAAACGAAAGGCCGCGGGTTCGATCCCTGCACTGAAACGAATATTTGTGTGACCCACAGGTTTTTGTTTCGGGTCTGGATGTTTGAGGGACCTAAAATCTCTCGTAGTTTCTTATTCCCCATACCATAAGACTCGATCTTAGTGTGTCAGGACTATGTATGTGACTGTTGTTTTTTTTTTTTTTTTTTTTTTATTGCAGTGAATGGCGAGACGAGCAAGCCGTTCGCCTGATGGTAAGCAATACGACCGCTCATAAACAGTAGCAACATTCCACTGCGCTCGCCATCCTGAGACATAAGATGTTAAGTCTCAATATATCCAGTAGTTACTCTGGCTACAATGTCCTTCAATCCGAAACACAACAGTGCATTTAAGCAGTGTTGTTTCACGGGAGAAATAGACATTGCGGTGGTACCTACCCAGATGGCCTCTCACATATGAGAGACCTACCACCAGTATTGTTGTGTGTATTTATTTATGAGGGTTTATGTAAACTCTAGTCCTATAAAATAAAACTAGGCCTATATATAAATAAATAAATACACTTAGCAGTCACATACATAATCCTGACCCGACACTAAGTTCGAGTCTTGTGTCGTGGGTATCAGGACCTACGAGAGACTTTTAGGTCTCACAAACACCCAGACCAGGAACAAATACCTGTGTTCCATATAAATATTTGTTTCGATTCGGCGATCGCACCTCTCGTTTCACAATCACAGCCGTCGTCTAACCAACTGCGCCACGGACGTTGTCAAATTTAGATTGATAATGTAAGGTTTAAACTGAATTTTATTAATAGGAATAATAATAAAAACGGTTAGTGTTTTCGCAGGGCATAAAACCAGAACATTTACGCATTGTTGCTTGGCGGCAGAAATAGACAAATGGTGGTACCCAGGTGGCCTTTCGTGTTCCAGAATAATAATACATTAGATGTACACACAGAAATATGCACGACTATGCTGTAATAAATGTATAGAATATTACACAGTGGTCCCTTGATATTATTATGTAAATAATATTAAATATTAGCGAGGTATATTATTCCTGTTAAACAGTAATAATGTGACCTAAATATTTAATGTGTGACGTTATTCCCAGCGGAATAGATTTGAGTGAGTAAAATCATGAAACGTTTTAAAATTATTGGCTAGGTTTTAGTGGTTATTATCGTAATAATTGCTCGATAGTAGAATTTGTGCTTCCAATGGTGATAAGCTTATCGCCAACACGTCTTGAAATGCAATAAAGTTCAGCAAACTGTGGATTATAGTGCCACTGTCTGCTTACCTCTAACTAGGTACAGACGTGGACTCAGTTATGTACTTAAAATTATAAATACTTTGGTTGTATGACTGAGTAAAAATCATAACACATTTGAAAATTTATAGCTAATGAACCAATATAAATCTGGATCTGGATCAGCCCATATACGTCCCACTGCAGAGCACGGGCCTACTCTACAATCGAGAGTACGATTGAGAGTGGTTAGGCCATATAGTCCACCACGCTGGCCTAGTGCGGGTTGGTGGACTTACATACCATATAAATTTTTATGAATCGCTATGGTATGCAGGTTTCCTCACGATGTTTTCCTTTACCGTTTTAGTGCGTGGTGATTGACTATCAATACACACATGACTCCGAAAAGTCAGAGGTGTGCCCTGGGATTTGAACCCGCGACCACCGTGAACATGTTGGCAGCCGCGTCCGGTCCGTTTACCAACAGGCCACCACGCACTTATAACCAATATAAATATTAACCTTAAATTTGTATAAAACAGTAATGAATTGTGTAATTAAATAATAACATGAAGATTAGCTCGGCCCGCCACGTAAACATAGCCAATTGAAAAATTGATTGTCAATGCACCAATATACATATTGCATTATTTTTGCATAAAAAGGCAATGAATAGCGCATTCAATAACATCTTGATTACTGCCGGATCAACCCGTCACGCCGCGTAATCATCAAAACCCGATACCCGGGGTACACAAAGCCCGACGCTCGGTACCCGCATCACGTGCTATCGTGGCCATTTGTCGGGTTCAACCCGCGGTAATAAAGGTGCCGGTGTGAACGGGTTAAAAGCTTTGCACTTCGACACCGCACTGCAGTTTAATCCCTTGTGGGAACTAATTGCGGATGTTGTTGATTTCTGTTTGGATTGGATTTTGTTGGAGAATAATTACAGTATCGGTAATTAAGGAACTTTTGTTGGGTTGGCCTTTGTTCAATGATAAACTTCATGTGTAAGGTTATAAGTAATTAAAGCGTTGTAGGGTTGTGACGTCACGTTGATTTTGTGATTGTGTTCAATCAGATGTATAACTTGTTAATGAATTGAAAAACTTATTGTAGATTGTGACTTGACTTGGGGGAAAACCAGAGTACTTATTGACAAATGTAAAGTATTGTAACCAGTGTAGACTGGACATATTTAGACTTAACATTTATGTCTGAGGATGGCAAACATTGCTTTGTAATTCAAGGCGTTGTTTGGTTCTGCTACTGTTCATAAGCGGTCCTATCGCTTACCATCAGGCAAACGGCACGCTTGTATCGCCATATATTGCAAAAAAATATGTAATCTCCACGTTCCCTACCTTGGTTTTTTATTGTTTGGCGATCGGCATTACCTTTATCTTTCACATATACTTGCTAATTTCAACCCCGTGGCTTTCAGTGTGTAGTAGTGTACGGCCTATTGGGTTTAATTAATTATGGCTGGCAGTAATAACCATAATTGTCATTGGCAGTGAATAAAAACGCGTTAAAACATATAACAATAGGCAATTCAGCCTTTTCAACAACATAATACATGTGAAAAACAAGCTCCTCTTCTGACCAGTCAATGTTCGTCGACACGGAAATTCCAGATAAAGCTGTTTTGTTAAATGAGCTCGAATAGAAAATAAACAAAGGTTGTGAAATTGACGCCGCTTCAAAATGTTATTTCAGAATACAATAAAAATGATACTCTATACGTAATGACAGAATACAATCAAAATTATACTCTATACGTATGTACATACTTACAGGTATATATGCTTTTTTTATTGCTACGAATGGTGAGACGAGCATATGAAATATGCTCGGCGCTCGGTTAGGCAAAGTGATTTTTAATTTTCTGCTCATTATCAACATGGAGTCAGGGATTTGTGCCTGATAACAGCGCAGAATCTCTTCCCACATATATGACAAGCGAAGAGTCAATTCGATCAGAGACAGTTGCTTTAGTACGACGCTTTTATTTTATTATATCAAGCCAGACGTCGTCATGCTTCCGGATCCCTTCTATCTTCATATTAGATAGTGGAAAACCAAGTGTCTCGGTTTTCGTTTCCAACTTGTTTATCCAGCATACCTCATATGGTAGACGATGTTACGATACTTTGAGTGCGTTATTAATTCTCATAATATTATATATAATATAGAGACACGATTACGGGTTCGATTCTAACTAAACTGCTCCAAAGCTGACAATTACCTTTTAAAACTTGAGGATTTTTTGTCAGTTCTATAAATAAAACTCTAATATTTGTAAGCAATTAACTTTCATAACCACTGAAAACTACTTAATTGTGTGTCAAATGAGTCCAACGTGAGATCGATGTGTCCACGTGCCCGCCCGCGTCCTCAAATCTGATCCTAATGACCATCATAAAATGAACCCAATTGCCTATAAAATATGATATCCCGCGCCGGAGGACGGAGGACTCCTGAGGGAAAAGAGGCTAGGTAATGGAGACAATTTTGACTTATTAAACGAACCGCCTCCAAACTGCCGGGCTTTTATTATAAAACGTTATTTCTTTTTCCAATTTACTTTCATTACGTAAGATTCGCGTCAATCGTCGCACGAAAAGAATGGAAATTGATTGTTTTTTGCTTTAGATATTTTATTATATTTGATTTAATTTATTCTAATCTCTTTTTATATAAATTTGTTTTCAAAAACAAGTTACTGAATATATGAAAAGTGACATTACCACGTGTACGTGTACATGTATGTATGTATATCTTACTGAACTGTACTGTATCAGTCTATGTACGTCCCAATGCAGGACACGGGACTCCTCTACAATCAAAAGTACGGATTGAGAGTGATTAGGCCATATAGTTCATCACGCTGGATTATGCTGTTTGGCGGACTTGACATAACTTTCTTACAAATCGCTGTGGTATACAGGTTTCCTCAAGATGTTTTACTTCAATTTTATAGTATGTGGTGATTGACTATTACTACACACATGACTCCGAAAAGTCAGAGGTGTGCCCTGGGATTCGACTAAAATGTATCGATTATATATTTAAAGCACTTAATATGAGTTAATGATGACAGAGTTATTGAAGTTGAGTCATGCCATTTAAATTCGCGACCACAATCTTGTAACTTGTATTTAACCACAGTATCTAACTATATGAAGAAAATTTGTCCGTGTTTGCGTACTCGGCGCCCAAGGGGAAGAGACATCGCCTACTGTTTTGATTAAGTCTAGTCAGAAACTAAACCGAACACACAAAACTTGTAACTTAATCATCAAGTTTTGAAACTAATGTTCTGTATGCGCTGTTGTGAACTTGTCTTTACATAGAGTACATTAGATTATGACGTCTTTGCCATAAAATAATTTTCGTATTCATAACTTTATTTTTGAATAAGTGAACATACAAAAGAAATAATCTTTAATACCTGATTGTAAGTCCGTGCAACTAGCTAGCACGGGTATCCAATACAACCAACAATACGATATATACATATATGTTAGACCTTATAGTCCACCATGCTGGCCGTATGCAGGTTGATGGACTTTATATTTTTATATATAATATATATTTTTAGCTTGAACGTTTGGGCCCTTTACTGGTCGCTACGATTAGTGAGAACCGCTCTCAATTGTAGAGGAGGCCTGTACCCTGCAGTGGGAGGTATACGGACTGATACATTTGTGGTTGCTAATATTCAATTTCAAACCTATTATTTTGTATATAACATTACATTGTTTGCACTAATATATAGTCGTCACTTTTGGTGGCATTGTATTCAAGTGGTATTTCAAGATAGTTTTCCGATAATATCCATTCATGTTCAAGTTCATGCTTTGAAGAATTATAAGCATGTTAATGTTGCATATTAAATAAAGATTGTTCTCATGATCACTAGTTAAAATAAGCATTATTTCATCTACTACGCTTAGAGATGATCACAAGTGGTGACTAAAACATTTTCCGCCCCCTACCCAGAGGGACGTGGGCGCAGCTAACACGTTTACATCCGCAGGACTCGGCTTTGATGGCACGTAACTGAATCACGCCACGTAATATAGAATGCCATCACACTGGACACCCCCTCCCTTCCACTGCACCCCCCTCCACCCCCCAACACCCACCACTGATTGCCTATCAACCGAACGTTGTTTAAGAGAAATTTGATTACAGGCAATTTTGCATGTAAGTTTTAAACATGATTTTTTTAGTGAAAATAATTAACAATAGATATTTTTTTTGCAAGATTTTATGGGTATGAGATACACAAAACCAAGATAAATGTTGGGTTAATGAGAGAAATTATATTTCTTATCACCATGTCGTAGGCTTACTTACCTTAAATATGCCATTATAAAAAAAGGAACATAATACTCCTGAAATAATGCGGAGATTTGTTGATGAAAGCCTATGTTCTTCAGTTTTCCCGTTACTGACGTCAATGATGTTGAACAAATTTATAGTCTGTATACTTTATCAGGGTATCGAATTAATGTATGCTTTTATATGGGGTTTGGAAAGTGAACTTTCGCGGTCGCTTTAACGGTCTAGACTCGTGTATGGTCTAGTGACTATATGGGCTGTGAAACATGAAGGATTGGCTTTATTTTACCATTTGATAATCCGTGTATGTGATGTTTTCGTCTTGGGAGTTCCCAGTTGCTCGAGAATAGAATTTGTGTTAGCCTTGGCTGTAAACACTCGTACCATATCTTAGCACAGGAGTAAGCTTGACAAATGACAAACCCTTTCGGTTATCTAGAGCTTATGTTTATTTCACGTTACTGCTTACATCACAAAGCAGCTTTTTTAAAAATAAATGGTGAGACGAGCACGCTCTTTGCCTGATGGTAAGCATTACGACTGCTTATGCACAGTAGCAAAACCAAACAAGACAGAGATCAAAATCCTGAGACATAAGATGTTAAGTCTCAGTATATCCATTAGTTACTCTGGCTACAATATCCTTCAAACCGAAACAAATTTATAGTCAATAGTCTACAAATAATAGCCTAGACTATAAATCCTAAATTTAGATTAGCTGTCCTCTAGACTATATTGTATAGGTGTATCATAAATTCATATTCCATTTGGCACGGGCTCGTAAAGATGACCACACGGAGTGTTACGATGCATTAAAATTAAATGTGCGACAGAGGAACGTACTCCTCGCTTTACAGCCGCCAATAATAACACTTCTATAAGGTTTTATTGGTCTGCTTTGAGGTTATCAACAGTGGTATTGTTGAAAATGCCTTAGTGCATGATTGAGGAGGAGGATGATACTTGTTTTTATTTAGATTAATCTAAGTGAAGGATAGGAGGCTTAAGGATTGAGGTAAAGAACGCAACTGGCATTCAGGAATAAAAAGAGATTGAATGGACAGGATATAGGGTAACGTCATTATCTTCTTTTTTATTCTTTGATAAGAGTAAAATAAAATATTTTATGCCTTTGGTATACTTATGAAGAAATTTTATGCACCTTGCATTTTCCCCTATCGACCAAAAAATAAATTATTAACCTCGGTAAACAATAAGAAAATGATGAAAGATATGTCCCCAGAGAGTGCTAACAATAGAACATCAATACATTAATTAAACTGCCTGAAACTTTTTACATAATATTATTAAGTAAAAATGTCACCCACATCGCCAGCCTCAATTCAAATTGAAATTAAATTATGTACACTATTCAATTACTTCACAATATTCTTTTTAAAAATAGTTCAATTTATTATTCAATATTTTAGAATGAAAATAAAATATTGCAATATTAAGAGCCAAGTAAACCCGTTTTCAATGTGACACTTTTACACTTATCGGCTACGATTTTCTTACCCTCAGTAGCGCTGTAGTGCAAAGTAGGTAATAAAAAGAAACTTTGTTTTTCTTTTGAACTTGTTATTACTATTAGATAACGTGTATGCATATTGTTCACATTACAAAAGCATAATATGCGCCAAAATGCGCCTAAGGATTAATATTTTTTTACTAAGATACTTGTAGTTCATAATTTCGCCACGCCAACTTTAGGTCGATGCGGTATAACACGTAATTTCTATGCATATATAAAAATTATCAATGGCATCATATTTATCATTTAAAGTGAAGTACAGACATAAATGTTCCTTGGTTTGATATATTAACGAGCATGCGATATGGCTTGCGGTGCTCAAATCTCATCGTCGATCAGATGCTAATGTAGCAACTGTATCGCAGACAGTCTGAATAGCGCGAATGCTAAATGTATTGTTCACAAAGATCTGGATGCTTAGACAAAACGATTTCTCAACGTTCGCGCGGTTTCAGAAACGAAACGTTTATTTTGTTTGTTGTCTTATAATTAGATCTATGCGAAGCTGAAATAACACTTCAGTATAATCTTAAGTACTTAATGCTTTAAGATTTAGAAGATTTTTCAAACATTGTTTAATTGTATCAAAAAAACACATTCGTTCCTCATATTTCTAACTACACAAAACGTGGTTGTCAAACAAAAAGAGAAAAATATAATAACAGAACGTACGAAAATAGTAATAAGTTAAGGCGAACTGTACATCTTGATTCCTATAAATTATTTGCACGTTAGCCTCGTAGCACTCGAAGTAAACCTACTCACTGACGGTGAAGAGTTCAGATTACAATGAACACCTCAACAACTTCCAGAAATACTAGAGAGGCAGTCATACAATTGAGGATGCCACAGACAAGACTAAGTGGAAAGAGTTTCCCACAGAAGAACACGAAAGATCCTTAAACCAATCTATACATATAAATAAAATTGAAGTGTCTGTTTGTAAAGTGAAAATTAAAAAACATGTCCAACTACATATTGTTATATACACGATACCTATAACGAAAATGACCTTAGATTTTTTTTTGTCTGTCTGTCTGTTTGTTCCGGCTAATCTCTGAAATGGCTGGACCGATTTTGACGGGACTTTTATTGTCAGGTAGCTGATATAATAAGAAGTAACTTAGGCTACATTTATATCAGAAAAAAAATTTTTTTTTTAGAAAAATAAAGTTTTTGTTAAATTCCACGCGTACGAAGTCGCGGGTACAGCTAGTCGGGAATAAAACAAATGATTAAACAAGATGTCCACAAAAGTACACGGAAGGTTCTTACATCAGCAGTGGATTAAACAAATGAATATCGGTACCGGCAGGACTTTAGGCTCGCTGCAACGCACAGCTATAACCCACGAGTATTTGTCCTCATTAATATGGACCTATCAGTAATTATACAGCAATACCCGCTGTACTCGCATGCCCAAACGGTCTGCTCATTCATAGATAATACCCACTACCCAGGGTCTGCGACTTGGCTCGGCTCCCACCGCATAATTTAAGATAAGCGGCTAATAAACGTCGCTGCAGTGTGTTAACACAGAGCATTTGTTACGGTTTATGTCGCTTTGGTGTTCTGTTTAAGTAGAACTTCAGAAGAACAAATAAATATATACCATCAGATTTGAAACTATAAAGGACATCCTGTCTCAGTAGATTGAACCTGCAGACGCACATTTAAATATAAGTTTCTCGCATATTGTTAATCGCCGGCTGTGAAACGAGGGGCAGCGGGTTCGATCCCCGCACAGAGACAAATATTTGTGTGATTCACAAGTATTACAAAGTCTCTCGTAGTTCCTAATACCCACGACACAATACTCGACCTTAGTGTAGGGTCTATGTACGTGACTGTTAGGTGTATTTATTTATAAATAAAAAATATTACGCCCATTATGACGACCTCAGTGTCGTAATTGTACTACGACATGGTTACAAATCTCTAATTGGCAGAGTGAAATTTGATTTTCCTATTAATTATCAGCCCCGATTTAGGAATTTGTGCCCAATAAGGCGATAGGCTCGCCTCTATCAAATCTTGGGACGGAACATAAAAGGCGAAATGTGGGTGTCAAGACCTTTGCCTACCTCTACTGGAAAGAAAGCTTGAGTTTATGTATGTATGTATATGTTTATAAGAGATTGTTTGAGGCTGCTTAGCCAGTGTGGTGGTTTATATGGCCTAACTACTCTCAATCGTACTCTCAATTGTAGAGGAGGCCCGTGCACTGTAGTGATACGTATATGGGCTGATACAGAACTGTATAGTACAGAACAGCACAATTGAGGCTGCTAAATACGTCATACACCACAATTTCCTTCAAGCTTGTTCAATTTAAGCGGTATTTTATAAAATTCCAATTTCACTAAACTCGAATAAGACTAGACTCTAGTTAATCTCTGATAAACCGGTCGGGGCCAAATGGATTTTATTCTCTACAAAGCTATCTAGTCGATCCAATTTTCGGCAGGATAATAGGCGAATTTAAAAATAATGGCCAATACCTTGTTAATACTATTTGAGTTCTATGTCTGTAGTAGATTGTCGTTCTATATTTAATAAAAATTGTCGCTGTGTGACTGCAAAATGTTGTAATGGAAAAATAGCACTTTGAAGTAAGAATACTCGTGGTTTAAAGAAGGTTGCTATTGAGGAATTGTTTATAGATTTATTGAGATACTGTATCCGCCAATATAAGTATAAATCATACTAAAGAGCATGGGCCTCCTCTACAATCAAGAATACGATTGAGAGTGGTTAGGTTATAAAGTCTATCAGCTGGCCTAGTGCGTGTTGGCGGACTTTATACGCAATAGAAATTCTTATTAATTGCTATGGTCCGCAGGATTTTTCACGATGCTTTCCTTCACTGTTATAGTGCGTGGTGATTGACTATCAATACACAAATAAATGGCAGAAGTGTGCCCTGGCATTCCCTGAGATTGACGCTGTCGCTTGCCCATTTGTATCTATCGTATTTTTTTTATAAAACACATTTTTCACATTAATCAATGTATACTGGATCATATCTAATTAATTCAAAAACCCCCCGTAGCGATTTATAGTATGCTACCATCGGATCCAACGCAGCCCTGTTTGAGAAGACCCAGCGAAACAAATTCAGTGGGCTTACATTAACACTGTAACTACATCCCGCGATACGATCCTTCAATATCCAGTAATGTTTTATATAAAGTAATATATTATAACTTGCTACGCACTATTAGTCCGAGATCCTTGTTATTACTCCGACATGGGAACTAATGAACGGTTGCCCAGAACAATATATTTGACTTATTTCTTTGTATTTACTTTACGGACGAGTGAATTAGTACCAAGATTAATGTATTATATTAACCGTCAGCCAACAAATCACTAATTGGATTATGACCTAAGGATATAATACCCAATTTCTTGGTAAAATAACTAAGAATGTGTAAGACTAACGATCCGATGTATCAGCTCTATGTAACTTCATAAAGTATCTTTTTCTTCAAAAAAATGGCACTATAGTATTTTTTATGCTGCCTAGACAAAGTATCTACAATGGTAGTCGGCAGGTGCTATTCAAGTAAATATTATATAATTACTTATGTAATCTACCGGATATACACAAGTTAAATCCGAAATATAACTCAGTTGTAAGGGTCACCGGTCATTTTGGCGAACTTTTCAATTCCGTGTACATTAGATCTAGTTTATGGATATCATTTTCTGAAAAAGAGAATGAAACGCTACAACTTTGCTGTCGAATACACTCGATAAAATTATTGATGCTTTATTTACCCCTCAATTCCTCTTTCCCTGTCCTTCCTTCTCCCATCCTCTACTACGCAACGGTTCTCCAGACGAAAAATCCATTATTATTAGTATTCCCTTCCTATCAGGCGAACACTACTCGTTTACCGCACGTTTACAGCGCACGTGAAAAACAAATTGAATACGATCTTCACCCGGAGGGTAACTGAAAATCGTAAAAAACCATTTTAGATTTTCAAAGGCAAAACCATTGATTGAGTCGTCCGTCTGTAGCAGCAGTTTTGTGTTTTTACTCGCTGCCAGCTCTTTCTTTTATTGTGCCGTTTGAGAGCCTTTCAAAACACGTTTCAGAGTGTCCGTTGTTCGACATTTCCTTTACTGAGAATATTGGAATGTACAGCTGACAGTTTTTAGGTTAATGTTTCTAAATGTAATTGTAAAATACTACACAATATCACATTCATAATTACATTTACAGGTACTTATCCATATGACATTTAGGGAGAAGTTACTTCAATGCACCCGGTATTATAATTTTTTTTTTCTCGTCGATAGTTGCAATTATGTCGGCCTAGTCGTGTCTTAGCTGCTTCAATTATTAATGATAGGCAAAATGGAAGTGATGAGGCGCGATACATACATAATACGTACGCGATATAAACAATCATGCGAAACATCCGGGAGTGCAACAGTACCAGCGCCGTCGAATAACTGTTCCACCTAGCTAATGACAAAGAAGAATTTAAGAAGCTGGCGGCCAACCTTCAACTGAAGATGCATTCAATGAAGAAGGAGATGTTGAACGGATCGGATCGACACAGATTGCACGGCTCATTGAGACGGGATTTTCACCTTCGTGCACCGTGGTCACAACTGGACGATACAAATAGACAATTGACATCCTCTTTGGCGCAGTTGGTTAGACGCCGGCTGTGAAACGAGAGGCCACGGGATCTATTTCCGCATCATGACAAATATTTGTGTAATCCACAGTTATTTGATTCGGGTCTAAGTATTTATGAGACCGAAAAGTCTTTTGTATTTTCTGATATCCACGACACAAGACTCGATCTCAATGTGGGGTCAGGACTATGTTTGTGACTGTTGGGTGATATCATCTATTTCTCAAATGTCGTATAAAACTTTGCTCATTCTTCCGTGTGATATGATTTGCGTGTTCTCTGTTGTAGCGTGGAGTTATGGCGCGTTTCAATAAGCAAAGCAAGGCGTCGCCCGAGGCCCATCAAATCATTTCATATTCCGCCTGCGATACAAATCCAATATGGAAGACAATAAATCTCTTTGACAGTTTGTCATACACTGGCACAGATTATTTCATACCAGATAGGTAAATGTTCTGTTTTCTTGATATTATTTATGGAGATAGATATGGAAGGCTGTCATAATATTAATTACAGTCTATTGTTGTAGATTGTCTGCGATCTTTTGGCGTCTGAATGCGTAGTTGTCATGCTGTTGACAAAATATTAGGAACTGCTTTTCTCTCTTCACGTTTGATTAAGTTGCACATTTTAATGCTATTAGATTACGAGTGTACATGCTTGTTGTTTATGATGTGAAAACATACCAAAAATGCGGATAATAGATAATTTTTAAAATTTGTCTTTTTAAATTATATGCCAGTAATATTTAGATGAATAATTATAATAATTATTATAGTTTAATTCTTTATCATGAACAGAGAGGAAATATATTTATTATTTATTTATTTATTTAAATCTTTATTGTACACATAAAAAACAAATACAATATTCAGAAACTAAAAAAAAAGAGTACAAATGGCGGTCTTATCGCTTAAAGCAATGTCTTACAGACAACCATGGGATGGATTGTAAATATAATGAAGTGTAAATAGTACACATAATATCTATTACGATTCTCAAATATTCAATGATTCCACAAGCCGAATGATATAATACATTACAAAGAAATTGATATTTCTATTGGCTTTCTATTGGCGTGTCACCACAATTAAAATTTTAATATTTTTGAGTATGTAGCCCTGCAGTTAGCCTTTGACAGACGCTTATACAAATTTAAGTTTATTTATTTTTCTTCTTTTTATTTTAGTTATGTTCAAAATAAATTCTTTATCCCAATAATATTTTGCAAAACGAAAAAAAATCCAAATAAAAACGAGATTTTTGCCATTACCACAATACCATTTTATAATATCCAATGTATTTTTATATTTTTAGTTTACGAGACAGAGCGCTACAGCGCGCGACTATAAACTTTTACGTTTATAAGAAATTAGTGTTATTGCATCCATTACATTTATAAAGTGTCACGTGAGAAACTTAAACAGGATTTGTGGTTTTATTTCAAACTGCTTTAGCATGCTGTTTATACATTAATCATCACTATGCTACGGACATGTATGGCTTTTTGTTGTTTTTATCGACGAGAATGTCATTACAAGCTGGACGATCTGCTCGATTGCAATAGGTTATTTGATAATTATCGTTTTTTTCAAGGTTTTTTTTGGTATCATTTTGCGTACATAAATGCCATTAAAATTAACATGTTTATCAAAACATTATTAACGTTTTATAAAGACTCATTGAGCTTACGTGCTCATGATCACTAAATCAAATGCTATCAAGGCTTTCAATATAAAGATACAATCGAGTTCAATTCCATGTCCCACAGTGCTCATTTCACAAGCATATTTCAAGTATCAACCATAAGTTCTTGAAATTCCGTTCAACAATTCTACCTCAATACACTTTCACAGTCATAGATCTCATTTCAAATCGACTTGAATTACGTCGATAGAGTGAGGAGGGACGTGTTACACGGGAGGGTAGATCCTCTGAATGGACCTCCGGAATGTGCCGTCTAATGCACATTGTCGATGCAGTTTCAGCTGGAGGTTTGAACGTTTTTGTGTGGATTTGTGACTTGGTTAATTGTGCTGCAGGATAAATCGGAGATTTGAGTTATTGATTTTGTTTTCACCAGATACTTAGACTTTATAAATCTTTTTCTTTCTATTTTTAAATAAATACAAACATTTAAATAAATACTACGGTAAGTTTACAATGATAATTACAATGGGTCTCGGTTTGATGTCGGGTTTGCATACTAGGTGGGACAAAGTGATATTTGAATATTGTATAAATTTATCAGTACCTACGGAGTTAGGAATTTGTGCCCAACATAGGCATTAGGCTTTCCCCCTATTACATCGTGAGACTCAACATACGCAGCGGAAAAGTGTCGACTGTCTGATAAGACATGCTTAACTTTCTACAGGTTACATAATTATGCCAGATTGATTAAATTAGGACATATGTAAATACATACATATATAAAGCCACGCCTTTTCCTAGAAGGGGCAGGCAGAGGTGCTAGGGCACCCACATTTCGCCTTGTATGTTTCGTCCCACGATGTGATAGGAGGCGAGCCTATCGATCGTTGATCGTTATGTAAATACACAACGTACTTTTCACTCTAGTTCCATACGGTATTGAGTATCATGGGGAACAATAGCTTTTTGTTTTCACTCCACTTTGCGTCGATTCGCCAAAGCTGGGTCGTTAGTCATCAGGTAAACAATCCTTCGCGCACGATATTATGCCATCTGGTCCAATTTTTGGTCCAGATGGTTTTATTTGGACTACCTCAACTATATTTTTACTTATGCGAGCTATGTAACAAGTCAGTGGCAGGCCCTTATTTTAAAATATTTCTCCTAAAAATATCCTCAATATATCTAAGTAATACCCCTAATCTATCTTCATAAATATAGCTGACGATATATCATATGTGCAAATGAACATAAATTTAATATTAAAAGACATCGCACACTCAGGTCGTAACCTCGGCTGCAATTTCATCCTTGCGATTAAAATAAAATAGCAGTTAAAACTCAAAGCAAGTTGACACGAGCTGAAGCTCTTTATCGCAGCGTATAAAATAATAATCTATTACCATAAAGCATTAGATGAATGTGCGTCGTATTTTTATTGCCTTTAGATATATTTTAGTGGCACTAACGCGGGTGAATCGTCCTTAGAGTACGTGTCAGGAATTATTAGATATAGTGGTATAAAATCACTTCTAAGCCGATAACTTTATCTGGAACTGAAAATTCATTCGTAAATTGTTTATTTTTGGGAGATTTTTTAAACTATAGACTGATGTATTTAACGTTTATTGGTATACATAAATCGAACCCGAAACCTGGTACATTTGTTAAAGTCATTGGTTTCCAATGTTGACTGGGCTTCTCACACCCACATACAAAATTTGTCGAATTCGGGACTCACTTTTTGTCCGTAAAGGGGAATAAAAGTATTGGTCAAAAACATTAACTTACAAAAAACTTGTTTAATACTTAATTACACATCTATATCAGCCCATATACGTCCTACTGCAGTGCAAGGGCCTCCGCTACAATCGAGAGTACGATTGAGAGTGGTTAGGCCATATAAACCACCACGCTGGCCGAGCAGCCTGAAACAAACTCTTATATACATATACACTCAAGCCTTTTTTTCCAGAAGGCGTGGCAGCGGTACCAGGACACCCAAATTTCGTCTTTTATGTTCCGTCCCACGATGTGATAGGGGCGAGCCTATCGCCATATCGGGCACAAATTCCTGATAATCAATTTAAAAAAAAATAGCACTTTGCCCGAACCAGGACTCAAATCCAAGCCATTTACTTTTAATGCTGATAGTGCCAGAAATCCAGTGGATTAGGACTATCTATGTCTATTCCGTGCCCACTTAATATTCGCTCCATGTTTGGAAAGTACTGACTTCAGTAATTATGAGTGGATGTCGGAAGCCCCGTAATATGATCTCCTTCTGGCCCCACTACTAGGCAAGTCAATATCTCAACATGTACCAGCACCTAACACTTATTGTTGAATTTCTGTTAATATTATTTACTGGTGTTAGGTCTCTCATATGTGAGAGACCGCCTGGGTAAGTACCATTGCAATATCAATTTATCTCAGCAACCAGCAGTGTATGTGCACTGTTGTGTTCCGGTTTGAAGGATATTGTAGCCAGAGTAACTACTGAACATAATGAAACTTAATATCTTATGTCTCAAAATAACGAGCTCAGTGGAATGTCAAGCACCGCTTTGTAATTCATAGTGTTGCTTGGTTTTGCTATTGTTTATGAGCGATCGTATCGCTTACCATCACGCGAATGGCATGTTCGCCTAGCCAATTATCACAATAAAAAATACAAACGCACGCAAATATATCTGAGTCTATTATAGGCTGTATAAGTTCAAACTAATTCCCCGAAACCTCACGCAAACGTGAAATATAGTGTAGTTGTGGGTTGGCGAAGTGTTGCAACTCGCTGCACCGCTTCAAGCGCTGAAAAGGCAGTTATTATTAACTTCCAGTCCACTTGATCGCTTTCCGCTGAATTTATTTAAGTTGCTCTTGCATGTCGTGTTTTAGTTTGGGAATTTAAGCGGAATGGTGTATTGTCAACGCTAAATTGTGCTGTTGCAAATAGACTTTCCATGCTAGTTTATTTGGAAATACTGAATGACGTTAACATGCTTGTCATTGATGTGTTGAAATAAAGCGTATCATTAGCAAGAATTAGAATAACATGATGCACAAGGGGCAAAATGTAAAAAGATATAGACCAACCAAAGAGACCGCTTTTCATTTTTAAGCCCAATATTTGAAAATGTTGTTTACTTACTTTTTATTTTAATTCTTTTTTTTTGCAATTAGTATTTCGACAAAAATATATATTTTCTAAGTACAATAACATCTATGTATGTTACCATTAATATATATTAGTTACACGACCAAATATATTTTATTATACTTTCGGTTACAAACTGAATAATAGTAAGTCTAAACACGTTTAAAATATTAATACTCAATCCAGCGAAGTTTCCACTTATTACATTTGTGTTTCCACTAATTATATTTGTTTTTAAATGCATCGTTGTGCTTACATAATATAATATATCTGACAGCTATCTTACGGCATAATTATGTCGGATTGAAACTAAAAATCTACAGACGAATAACACAGCGACAGGTCACTCGCAAAAGCCTCAACAAAAATCAGGTCAAAGTATAAATCCAGCATATTTTTCATGGAGATAAAGAAAGGTGGTCGCGATGAAATTCAATAGAACATAATGTTTTCAGCGGGGCAGAGTTTACAGTTCGCGGGTTCTGTATAAAAAGTGAGAGAGTTTCTACAACACTCTCTCAACGCTATTTCACTTTGTGTACGCCGTCGAAATTGCGAAAATCCTTCTGTAGACAACTTGAAGTTTAGAGATTTTTGCAAAGAATACTGTATTTTTTAAAATAAAATAATGTAATAACTGATTGCCATTTGCCTCAGTGGTGTAGTTGTGCTACAGTACGGTTGCAAAGTTACAAAAGGATTTTGGTTTTTCCATTCATTATCAGCCCGGAGGCAGGAATTTTTGCCCGATATGGCGGTAGGCTCACCCTCTATCAAGTTACATTGGGATATGGAGAAGCTGTTGAACTTACAGAACTTTTGTTTGTGTGAAACGCGTATATTTCTTTCAGTTGTAAATAACTACACTCAAGATTCATACTCATAATCTTGACCCCCAATAATAGTATTAAGTATTACTTGTATGTAGTCTGAATCAGAAAATACGAGAGGAATTATTGAACTCTAAGTGCGTGGTGGCCTGTTGGTAAACGGACTAGACGCGGCTGCCAATGTTGGCAGGTTGATCATGTGATCACGGTGGTCGCGGGTTCGAATTCCAGGGCACACCTCTGACTTTTCGAAGCCATGTGTGTATTGATAGTCAATCACCACGTACTTTAACGGTGAAGGAAAACATCGTGAGGAAACCTGCATACCATAGTGATTTATAAGAATTTCTATGTTATGTAAGCGCCAACGCGCACTAGGCCAGCGTGGTGGACTATATGGCCTAACCACTCTCAATCGTACTGTCGTTTGTAGAGGACGCCCGTGCCCTGCAGTGGGACGTATTTAAGCTGATACAGATTATTGGACTGACAAATATCCAGACGCTTTAGAAATATTTATATTTTGTAGGCCCACAAAGACTTTTTCGAGTGGCGATTGTATCTGACGCCTCTCGTTTCAAAGCTCTGGCCAACTGCAACGTAGATTTTCAGAGTAGATAAATATTAATAAAATAAAAAAATTACACCCAACAGTCACATACATAGTCCTGACCCCACACTAATATCGAGTCTTCTGTCGTGGGTATCAGTAACAACGAGAGACTTTTTGGTCTCACAAACACCCAGACTGGTAACGAAATATTTGTGGTCCGCACAAACATTTGTCTAGAATAACTAGATGCGGGGATCGAACCCGCCGCAGTTCGTTTCACAGGCGGTGCGGCGTCCTACCGCCTGTGCCACGGAGGCTATCAAAAATATAATTAACTATTAAAGTTTATTTAATTACTTATTTGATTAGTGACGAACCAACTATTTGGAAACCAAAAAACGTGTACAATTTAAGAACTAGTCTATTCACCAATTGCAAGTGTGAAATAATATTAAATTTAAATTGATTTAATGAATTAATTATATTATATTACATAACAAACATAATCTTAAAAATAAAACAAATACTACTGAATCGAATACCAATACTTAATAAGAACATAACATAAATGTATGTTAATAAAAATTAACCCACTTTATTAGTCAAATATTATGTTCAAATCGAATTGAAATCTCACTGTGCATGTAAAAATAATTGTTGCTTAGTCATTCCGTTTACAAAACATTTTTACCTTGGCCTCATTAAACTAACATAAATATACCTATATAAATTCCTAGTAAACTGTCTAGACTTCGCACTTTGCACTTCTTTAGAATTTGACTATGTCATATTGCTATTACTGTAAACGTATTCTATATTTCCAAGTCTTTCTAACATCAAAGTAAAATTATTTTTTACACACATTTATCTATTAAATAAACTCACGCCTTTTTCTCAGAAGGCAGATATGCTATAAGCCACATTTGGCCTTGTAGTTTTCGTCTCACCATGTGATAAGGGGTAATCTTATCGCCATATCGTGCAGAAATTCCTGACTCCGGGCTGATAATTAATGGAAAATCCAATATCACTTTGCCCGACCCGGGTTTGGGACCCGAGATTGTATTAAATTATTTAAAATTTAATTTATTATATACTAGCGGTCGGGCCCGGCTTCGCCCGGGTGCAGATAGTTTTTGAGTCCAATCCACATCAAGAACATATTATTTCGCGTGTCTACTAACTATATTTCCCGCGTGCCGTCGACTATATTTCCCTTCCGTAGGAGAGGACATCCCGTGCCAACAATTTGAATTTGAAAGAGTAGAAAATATGTATATTTGGTTTCCTGACTCATCCCACGGGAACACTACATTTTTCGGGATAAAAAGTAGCCTATGTGTTAATCCAGGGTGTCAGCTATCACTATACCAAATTTCATCAAAATCTGTTGAGCCGTTTTTTCATGAAAGAGTAACAAACATCCATACAAACTTTCACCTTTATAATATTAGTAAGGATTCGTATTATGATACTGACTAACTTTTATACATATTTTTAAACGTATTTTATGTATAAAAGTATTACAAAAGGCATGCCGAGATGAAGTATAAAGGGCACAAGCCCTGTACCTATTCATTTTTTTGTGGTTATGAAAATTATCGCCGTTTGCTTAACATTATTGTAAATGAAGGTTACAAGTATATATGTTCTCCATAAGAATACAATATTTCCCTATATGTATGCCTGTGCTCTATGAGTACAGGACTTCTCTACAATCAGGCTTCACTTCACAAATTTTATACCTTAGTAAAAAATCTGCTTGAATAAATGGAAATGTATAATTACTTTTGTAATGGAGAAATATAAAATGCTTGTAAGACGATCCTTGTCACTATAATTTATCTACAACACTATCCTTTACAAAAGCTAGCGCTAGTCTAATCTAAATAATGATCTCTTTCATTTAATTTTGTTTTTCATTCCATAATTAGTATTTTCAAATCCTTAACAGATCTCTGGGTGGAACGTGGCATTAACATCGAAGGCGAAAGGCTCTCTAACCTCAGATTTGCGGATGATATTGTCCTTTTCGCCTCTTCGGCCGACGAGTTGCAACAGATGCTCAACGACCTGAGCAGGGCAAGCCTTGGGGTTGGATTGATGATGAATCGGTCAAAGACTCAGGTTATGACAAATAGTTCCACATCGAGAATTGTTGTGGACGGAGATGAGATATTATATGTCGACGAGTATAATTATTTAGGTCAAATAGTCTCCTTCGACAACAGACAAGACCGAGAGATCCAGCGTCGAATAGACAATGCGTGGAAGGGCTACTGGTCCTTGAAGACATTTCTTAAGGGAAACCTTCCCATTTCCCTTAAACGTAGACTCGTCGACATGTGTATCTTACCAATTCTCACATATGGAGCTCAAACCTGGTCTTTGACCGAACTTCAGAGGTCCAGGCTTGGGGTTTGTCAAAGAGCTATGGAACGCAGCATGATAGGCGTAACACGCATGGACAGAGTGCCCAATAACACCTTGCGCTCCATAACCAAAGTGAAGGATGTTGCACTGAAATCGGCCGAATTAAAATGGGATTGGGCAGGTCACGTCACGCGAATGCACCCAAAGAGGTGGGCAAAGATTGCTACTCAATGGGTGCCTAAGGGCAAGAGGCCACGCGGTAGGCCTCGGAAAAGGTGGCGCGACGACCTCGACCAATTTGACAGCACTTGGGTGGCATCAGCAACTCATAGGGATAAGTGGAAGGAGTTGAGGGAGACCTTTGCCCAGCAGTGGGACAGAATAGGTTAAAAAAAAAAAAAAAAAAAAAAAAAAAAAAAATTAGTATTTTACGGTTACGTTACTAGTTTACGGTACGGTTACAAAGCTGAGGTCTCGGGTTCGAATCCCGAGTTGGGCAAAGTGATATTGGATTTTTCTATTCAGTATCAGCCCAGAGTCAGGAATTTGTGCCCGATATGGCGATAGGCTTGCCACCTATCACATTGTGGGACGGAACATGCAAGGCGAAATGTGGGTGCCCTGGCACCTCTGCCTACCCCTTCTGGGAACAAGGCGTGAGTTTATGTATGTATGTATGTAATTAGTATTTCTGTGTAAATACTTGTTTCACTAAAATACAAATGATTTTTTTCTCTAGACCCGCATTTTTTAAATATTTAAATGGCGAGCATGTCATTGGTTTGATGGTAAGGGAAACGACCGCTCATGGATAGTAACAAAACCAAACACTATGAATTACAAAGCAATGCTTGGCATTCCACAGCGCTTGCCATCCTGAGACATAAAATGTTTAGTCTCATTATGTCTAGTAGTTACTCTGGCTACAATGTCCATCAAACTGGAACACAACAGTGCGTTTACTCTGCTTTTTAGCGGGAGGAATAGACACTCCGGTGGTACTAACCCAGGCGGCCTCTCACATTTGAGAGACCTACCACCAGGGTAATTTGTTGCAATATGGCTGAACTCTTTTCAAATGAATTCTCGGTTATAAAAGGATCACGTGCACTGTACTAAGCAATTATGGGCTGATGCAGTAAAATTACCTACTTCAATTCATCTAAATGCAGTATACCATTTATACAGTACCATTTATACAGTTTAGAATATCCACATCAATGTATCCTGTGATCCCAATTATGCCGCCGGTCAAAACAGGACGCGTGCGATTATCCTGTACCTACTTGTGTTTGCGTGGAGTTGCTTACAAACTATAACGCCTACAATCGAGTTGCTTACAAACAAAATTCTCATTTATGTACTAGAATCGAAAGTCTTACCTATACAAATATTGATAGGTAATAATACACACGCATAGTTCTGACCGCACATTTAGATCAATCAAGTCTTGTATCGTGGGTATCAGGAACTACGCGAGACCTTTCGGTCTTACAAACACCCAGACCTGAGCCAAATATGTATGGGCTTCACACACATTTATCTCGGCGGGGGGATATATCCCGAGGCCTCTCGTTTCACAGTTGGCGTCTAAACAACTGCGCCATGGTGGTTATATATGTGTTTATAGTAAGAATCCTCCAGCCAACCTCAGATATGAGAAGATGCAATAATAATCTTGTTCCAAAAATATCATAATATAGGTGCGGGTGTTGATTCCTACGATACAAAACCGATTTTGTAATAGAGAATGATTTGATAGACACGTACATAATCTTACGCCTTTTTTCCAGAAGGCGTAGGGAGAGGTGCCGGACACCCATATTTTACCTTTTATGTTCCGTCCCACGATGTGGCAGAGGAAGAGCCTATGGCCATATCGGGCACATATTTCTGACTCCGGGCTGATAACGAATAGTATCCAATCCAATATCTCTTTGCTCGACCCAGGATTCGAACCTCAGACCTCAGCTTTGTAACCGTACTGTAATAAAACTACGCCACCGATGCAGTGGGATGATGTGATTGTTGGATAATTATTGGGTAAATATTGCGAGCACTGGCATAAAAAGCCTCGTTAGGGCTCGTTACTCATTCGATTCGCATCTGGCCAATGTATATAAAAAGGCAACGATACTGTTTACTTTATCCAATGTGCGAAAATTATTTGCCGAAATTGTACTACCTCACGATCAGAATTGATTACTTATAATTTGGTGGCCCAAGATAAAACTTGAGTCTTCGGCCATATATTTCTATGTCCGAAAATAAATTGCATACGAAATTATCAATTTTAAAAGTGGCACTTTTTCTTGACTCGATAATGTTGCTAAAAGAATAAACGTAGGAAGAAAAAATAACCAGAATCATTTTAGGAAATGGACGGGGAAGCCCAAACAAATCATAACGCTTTTACTGTTAAAAAGCTATGGGATCTCATGGAAAGCGAAGCTTTTAACTCTATATGGCCATATTATAAATTCCAACATCTTTGTATGAAAGTATGATTTCAAGGAAGTACTCACGACATCTTTTATTTCATTTTATTGAACGGCGAGACGAGCTTGTCATTCACTTGATGATTAACGATATGACCGATCTTGGACAGTAGCAAAACCACACAACACCGTGAATTACAAAGCGATGCTTGGCATTCCACTGCGCTCGCCATCTTGAGACAAGATGTTAAGTTTCTTCATGTACAGTTTACGCTACTGTTAGGCGGGAGAAATAGACAATGCCTCAATGGTACCCAACCAGGCGGCCTCTCACTTCATACCACCAATAATTCACCACCATTGACTCGAAATAGTATGAATTATTAAGACCATTTATAGTAATTTATACAAGATTACTTACCTGCATTGTACGGTCATGATATACATAGTAGTGGGCGCAGACCCTTAATGTAAATTAACCCAAAACAATAACTCTGAAGTTTCTAAGTCTTTGTGTGAAAACAAACAAAGACAAAAATTATGATACTTTATTATATGAAAAAAACAAAAGAGTCATAAAATTTGCTGATTTATTGTGGCAAAGTTAACAGGAAAAGGCGGGAGGCAACACATTACCAACGGACCTGAACGGAATACAATAAACAAAATAGAATCAGTGATGTAAGGTACACATAAAGTTAATAGCACTCAATTCAGTTGCTTAGAAAGAAAAATAAATAAATGAATTTGTTTCTCAAACTATGTTTTTTTATTGCAATGTATGGCGAGACGAGCAAGCCGTTCGCCTAGCGAGGACGGAAAGCGATACGACCACTCTTGAACAGTAGCAAAACTAAACAATATATTAAATTACAAAGCAATGCTTGACATTCCACTGCACTCGCCATCCTGAGACATAAGTTGTTAAGTCTCAATATGTCCATTAGTTACTCTGGCTACAATGCCAGTGTATTTACACTACTGTTTGACGGGAGAAATAGAAATTGCGGTGGTGCCTACCCAGATGGCCTCTCACATATGAGAGACCAACCGGTAGTAATTAATAGTAAAAAGGCTACAGTAAGAATTTGAAGGAGTGTACTTGTTGTTGGCACAATTTGAATGATAAAATGCTTATAATAGTTTAATTATTACTTTTTAATCTATTCAACTATTTTTATTTCTTGCTTTCAAGTTTTTGTACTAAATTCTTATTTTGTTTCTCTTCATGTGATTATTTGTACCTGCATTAAATAAATGTTTCTTTCTTTCTAAAAGTGTTATGAGAATGAAAGTGCTGAACATTTTAGTTTAAGAGAAAGGGCTTCACGCATTTGCACTAAAATTGTTTTCTTAATTATAAAAAGGTTAATGATATAGCCTTTACGAATAAGAAGAGGTATTCATTTTCTGTTGAAGTGTAATGGTAAATGTGTATAATAGACCAGGGTAGAAGCCTTTAAAAATAATAAAAAGTGAAAAAAAATTATAGTAGGATGAAACCCCTTAGAAAAGCAGTGGGATAGTATACAAATGAAAGGAAAAATAATTTACGGGCGATCTGAGGTCGGGAAGGGGATGGGGGTGGGTTTTTAAGGTTAAAAAACGGTTTTCTTCGATTTCCGGCAAAACTAAAAGTCCTATCGAAAAAAGTCAAATGGCAAAGTTGTAGGTAATAAAAAGATCTAAAACTTTTGTATTCACACTTTTTTCACAAAACCTCAAAGTTTATGGGAAAAATTCAAAAAACCAAGTTTTTGGTTTTTTATTTTTATCTTTTACAAAAAAAAATATTTTTTTAACGAAATTTGGTGAAAACTTACCTTTTTATGTCCCAAATACGTTGTAATGTATTTGATTAAAAATATTTATTTTTTCGCCTTATTTTGAATTAATATCGAAAAAGCACCCTAATTTTCAATCGAAAATTCACCTGTCATAATATCAGCTTTTTTCAAAAAATTGGTATGTTTTCTGTTCGTTGAAATCTCTTCTTTCCGATGGTGAAAATATATATATATGTTACTATAGTAAATCTTCTCAGAAAATGCAAAGCAAAGCTGCTTTTTTTAATATATTCATAATTTATTTTTTATACATTGACATTTATTTCTTTACTATATTTTTTTTTCATGGGTATATACTCACCATAAAATAGTGAAGGCATTATTAAATCGATTTTGTGTTTCAGATTATCAGTATGGATGAATCTGTTTGTATCATCTGCAATAAGGCAGATGATAAGCAAGTGTATGAAATAAAAAAAGCAGCTTTGCTTTGCATTTTCTGAGAAGATTTACTATGGTAACATATATATTTTTTTTCACCATCGGAAAGTAGAGATTTTAACGAACAGAAAACATACCAATTTTTTGAAAAAAGCTGATATTTTGACAGGTGAATTTTCGATTGAAAATTAGGGTGCTTTTTCGATATTAATTCAAAATAAGGCGAAAAAAATAAATATTTTTAATCAAATAAATTACAACGTATTTGGGACATAAAAAGGTAAGTTTTCACCAAATTTCGTTAAAAAAATATATTTTTTGTAAAAGATAATAATAAAAAAACAAAAACTTGGTTTTTTGAATTTTTCACATAAACTTTGAGGTTTTGTGAAAAAAGTGTGAATACAAAAGTTTTAGATCTTTTTATTACCTACAACTTTGCCATTTGACTTTTTTTGATAGGACTTTTAGTTTTGCCGGAAATCGAGAAAAACCGTTTTTTACCCTTAAAAACCCACCCTCATCCCCTTCCCGGCCTCAGATCGCCCGTAAATTATTTTTCCTTTCATTTTTATACTATCCCCCTCCTTTTCTAATGGGTTTCATCCTACTATTATTTTTATTGGTTTTAAAAATTATCGACCCTGGTCTATAAGTACTACATTTGGCTTGTATTGTGACTATATAAATCGCAACTCATAAAATACCCCACTTTATAGGGTTTGATTATCATAGTACATATATATTTATGTGCCTTATTGAAAATAAACAATAATTATTATATAGTTAGGTATCTACTTGTCTGTCTAACTAATATTATAAAGAAATTTGACTGTTTTTTGCATTGAATAGGCTCTCAAATTATTGAACCGATTTGAAAAAGCTCTCACTATTAGTATCCTATATTAACCCTGATAAACAAAGGCGATGGAATACTTTTAGTAAATTTTACCGGCACCTAGGCGGAACAGGGCCGAGCAGCTTGTACAAAATAAATATTCTTGAAAAATATTAATTACTTATTTTATACCTCTAAATTTTACCTAAGTGACAGTAAATAAATAAACAAACCCAACAGTCACATATACACAGTCAGGTCATAAGTATTGTCACACAGTAAAAACTTTTCTTTTAGAATGCTGACCACAAAAAGTTTATTGAATTGGAATTTCGAATTGTTCATGAAAATAAAAATGTAATTTTTAGAATTTTACTCATTTTTAAATATGGAGTGGACTCTTAAAGAAGACCGTGTTGCAGTTATTGCGTTGCATCGTTGGGGTTACAAGCCAATTCAAATTTTTGACATACTGAAAAATTTGAATATAACCAAAAGATTCGTTTATCGTACCATTAAACGATACAATGAAGACTCTAGTGTAGATGACAGGTAAAGAAGTGGTCGCCCTCGGTCTGTTAGGACTCCAGCAGTGATAAAAGCTGTGAAGCCGCGAATTCTAAGAAATCACAAACGTAAGCAGAAACTGTTGGCCCTTCAGATGGGGTTAAGCAGAACCACGGTGAAAAGGGTATTAAATGAAGACTTAGGGCTTCGGGCATATCGAAGAAAAATAGGACATCGTTTGAATGCTCGTCTAATGGACCTGAGACTGAAGAGATGCCGCGCTTTGTTGAAAACGCGGGAAAAAAATATCGGGAAATTCTTTTTTCAGATGAAAAAAATTTTACCGTAGAAGAGAGCTGCAACAAACAAAATGATAAGGCGTACGCACACAGTAGTGAAGAAGTGAGCAACCGTATTCCGCGTGTCCAACGAGGTCATTTTCCATTTTCGCTCATGGTATGGTTGGGAGTTTCTTATTGGGGCTTAACAGAGGTACATTTTTGTGAGAAAGGTGTAAAAACGAATGCAGTTGTGTATCAAAATACAGTCCTGACGAACCTTGTGGAACCTGTTTCTCATACCATGTTCAATAACAGGCACTGGGTATTCCAAGATTCGGCGCCAGCTCATAGAGCGAAGAGCATACAAGACTGGCTGGCGGCGCGTGAAATCGACTTCATCCGGCACGAAGACTGGCCCTCCTCCAGTCCAGATTTGAATTCGTTAGATTACAAGATATGGCAACATTTGAAGGAAAAGGCGTGCTCAAAGCCTCATCCCAATTTGGAGTCACTCAAGACATCCTTGATTAAGGCAGCCGCCGATATTGACATGGACCTCGTTCGTACTGCGATAGACAACTGGCCGCGCAGATTGAAGGCCTGTATTCAAAATCACGGAGGTCATTTTGAATAATCTTTAGTGGCATAAGAATCTATGTTTTGTTAAGTTCATTTTGGTATATAAATAGTTACATAATGAATAAACTTGTTTCAATTATTTTATATTAAACATGTGAAAGAATTTATGACCTGACTAGGTATATTCCTGACCCCACATTAAGATCTATTTTTCTGTTGTACGTATCAGAAAACAACGAAAAACATTCGGTCTCACAAATTCCCAGAATCGAAACAAATGCGTGTGGTTCTATTTATCTCGGTGCAGGAATCGAAGGTGTGGCCTCTCGTTTCAGCCAACTGCGCCACGGAGACTGTCAATAGCATCACAGTTATTGCACGTACACATTTTAATCTCCTACCCTCACTAAATCTTTTAAACAAGCATTAATAAAGTTCTCCGCTAGTTTAGACCTAGGCTTTAAGTATTCGTAGCTCGAACTAACTTTCGTGTGTGCAATACAAAATTAGTGCCCGACTTAGAATACTGTATAATAGGGCAATTAGCTTTGAAGAACCCTATACGTGATCCGGATAGTCAACGGACAAGTTTGTTGATAATTGTATTGTCTCTTAGATAGTTCGATATGCTACATTATAAAGAGGTCAAACTTCGGATGCCTGTTTAATAATGCTTTGTATGGCCGGCGGGAAATGCGTTTTAATATATTGTAAGTGTATTTGATACTTGTTTTATTGTAATATTTTGGTGAATAAAAGTGTAACATGACGAAGTGTATGTTTGCAGTAGTTGTGAATATTGAACCTGAAGTTATTTACGGTTTTTCGACCTCTGACTATATCAGATCCACCCGGGACTTAATCCATCGACTACTACTTCTTGATTTATTATTCTTCTAAATAGTCTATAAGGCTTAATACGCAGATATTGTTATTTATAACATCATGAATATATAATCCGATGCATCACTAGCGGCTTGAGGCGACGTCGTGCAGATAATCTTGTTAATATAATTATTGGACTGCAAGCGCTTCTGAGAAAATGACTTCAAATATGAATAATTTCCGTAGTGTATTATATTATAACCAATTTCTATGTAATAATTATAAATCTGTTTCATAGGGTCGCCCTCTATCACATCTCGGGACGGAAAAGATAAGATGAAACGTATCCTGGTAGAACCTCTGCCTACCATTCTGGGAAAAAGGCGTGAGTTTATGTATGTATAAAAATCATCGTCAACTTAGACAAGCGTGAAACATTGACCTCAGCTCTCGGTATGTGTACTCGTATAAAAATAACTACAACCAACAGTCACACACATAGTCCCGACCTCACAGACACACACAATTTTTATTTTTTGTCATCTCACTCGCTTATATAAGACCATAACAACCAATCTAAAACTCATCATCATTATCAGCCTGTTGTCATCCACTGCTGGACCCAGGCCTCTCCCAAGGTATGTCACAGAGCCCAGTCGCCTTGCATCTAGTCTCTGCCAGCCCTCTTGTGCCTCTCTTAAACCCATGGACGATGGAAACTACATAGTAGATATGGCATTATCATAAAATAACATGAAGCTGTATTTGTTGGAGCAATATGTGTTTAGTAATTGATAGCGGCTTATTATCTATTTGCATACTCAACTACGTTACTAAGAAATTACATACCTACTAAGACTCACGCTTGGTACCATGAAGGTGTAAGCAGAGGATATACTGGAACTTCAGAATTTCAGCGACCTTATTTCCATCTCAAGATGTGACAGGATTTATCACCTCGTTTGTCCAAATTCAGCATCGGATTAGTTATATACTTTTAAACCGAAAATCTTATATATTAAGGTGGTTTGCCTGAATCGAGTATTATTGATAAATTAATGTCCCCATACTAGAATCTCTATTTGTGTCGCCATTGTGGGGGTATTTGCCGTTACTCGCCACGCTTGGCAGGCGGGTTGGTCGCTGGATGCAGGCTGCCTCCAACAGGTCTCTGTGGAAATCATTGGGGGAGGCCTATGTTCAGCAGTGGACTTCATTTGGCTGATGGATGGATGGATACTAGAATCTCCCGACTTAATCTTTTATGACGAAATTGCATCAAAAGTCAAAATTTAATGGTAAACATGCCAAAACTAATGACATGAAATAAAACATCTACCCATACTTGTATCATAATTACAAATTCTTTCAGCAACGAAATCTTTGTAAAGAGGACTTCCAAAAAGTAATTTCTAACAGCAGAATGTTTGGGAAAGAAAGAGGGGCCTTTCTTTGAAATAATTTGGAAGGGAAGCAAAATATTTCAGGCGGAGTTTGTAAGTACAGGATAGTTGTCGCTGGGTACTCGGTCTCTCAGGCCCTTGCGTTAACAGTTCAATATCAACATTTGCCGTCCCCAATTCAAACGGTTAGCGAGTAATGTAAATATTTTAGATGTTTTGTTTGGTAAAAGTTAAAAGGTCGGGGAGTTTGCTTAAGCCTTAAACGTTCGTATTTAGCTTTTATTTTTGAACGAGTGGAATTTTTACTTCTTTATAAAGGAGGTGTTTTTAATGATAATTCATCTCGAGTTTTTGATGCTGTGACTTATAGCGGCAGGGTTTGCTAACTCGTTTGAAAAATAGACTATAATTTCATCTGTATCAGCCCATATACGTCCCACTGTAAAGTACGGGTCTTCTTCACAATAGAGAGTACGAACGAAAGTCATTTTTTCATAAAAAAAAGTTTCATAAACACTTAAAATTCATTTCAAGTAATGTTCATTCATATTAAATATAGTAGCAACCGCAGTATTAGACGAAATATGGTGAACCATTATTTGCATTGTATTGCACACTTTCAGCGCAATAAAAGTCATTTTATTTGTATGAATAAAAGTGAAAAATTTAAATCAGATTAAATATGTACATGGCATCCTCGATTACCAGTATTCTAACTTGCATTTAGCATATTTTAGTAAATACAAAGCGTTTAAGAAACGTGACATTAGCCGCTGTATAAAGCTTGCGGTGGTTTCTCTTGGTTATCAGATAATAGGATCGCGGGAACTGCCGCCGTCTTTAGCACCTGTATTGACTGCTCTTTATTACAATACACAAATAAAAGGGCTTTGACACTAGGCGAGGTCATAAATAACAGCTAGTATTTGGATGTTTTTAATACAGAATGTTTAATATCCATTTTTTAAATATATGATTGAGAGAAGTGAATATATTAGATATTAGTTAGAATAACCCCAGATTTTTTATAACCATCCAACCAACCATCTGACCAACCATCCTACCATCCAACCAACCATCCAACCAACCATGCAACCAACCATATAGGCCGTAAATTAACCAAACCGCCAAACATCAGTGTAAATGTACCATTTTTTTTTTCAGATTCAAGGACATTATAACCAGAGTGACTAATGGACAATATTTTCACTGATCGTGCAGATGGCAGATAATTAATTCTGTAGCGCGAATAATATCGTCCAAGTAAGGTTATCCGATTAAAAGTTAAAATGACAAATTTTAATACCCATTACGCTCAAAATCTAAATTTTTTAGGGATCGAAATATATTTAAATATTTTACGACGTCAAAGTAGTCGCGTTTCAGCTTTATCTTTATAAGTTTTATTGAATCTCGTATTTTGTAAATGTGTCTTAAAAGTAACATTATGTAGATCATTGGAAGCTTAAGATGAGTGCTCTATATGAATGATACGCATTAAATACTTGAAATGGCAAAGGATTATGCGTTTTCTATTACAGTATTATGAATGTAAAGTTTATGTTTTTTTAAATCAATAGCAAATAATATATTAACTCACGCCTTTTTCCCAGTAGGTGTAGGCAGAGGTCCTACCACGACATCCACATTTCGCCTAGTAAGTTCCGTCCCACGATGTGATAGGGGGCGAGCCTATCGCCACATCGGGCACAAACTGTCTCCGGGCTGATAATGAAAAGAAAAATCCAATATCACTTTGCCCAACCCGGGATTCGAACCCGAGACCTCGGGACCTACTATATAAATCCGAAATTCGAATCTTCGTGACGTTTTTCGTTTCGAAACCTACTCTGTAACAGGAAATTCGAATCTTCAGATCGAAGAATGAATGATTCGAATATATCGGTATTCCGAACATTTACAGAGTAGGTACATTCGTATCGTCACAAAATTCGTTCGTCCGAAGTTTCGAACTTCGTTTCGGGTGAATATATTATAGTAGGGCCCCTCAGCTTTGTAACCGTACTCTAGTACAACTACGCCACCGAGGGGTGTATATATAAAACAATGAGTCTACATACATGTATCAAATAATGATGAAAAGGATTTCTGGAATTAATAAGTTGATATACAATACAGATACAAATACACAACATTTTATTGAACATTACATTTCATAAGATAATAAAATTAATAGAGAAACCATAAAAATTTGAACAACTGGCGGTCTTATCGTTAAGAACGATCTTTTCTAGACAACCATAATCAATACATATATGTAGATCCGTAGTCTATCATGAATCAAAACATACATCTTTAAAATTCTTCTTCAGTTACTTTCTAGAAATTAGTTTATCAAAATTGTTAAATGGTATAACCATCGCCTCAGAATATTTTATTTTTAACCACTAAGACAGAAACTTACGGATAGTAAAAGGTCTGCCGATGATAAGCTTCCCAACGATATAATATCTTTAACCCAATTGCAAAAGCAGGACATAAAGCTTTCAATTTAATAATTATTTTGGGGAGATCTGCATTTGTGAGTTTTTTGATTCATTTAGAGAACGAGGCGGGCAAAGTAAAATTTCCCTCATTCATTATCATGTTACGTCCGTAAATGTAGCTCGTAATAGGTAAATATGTGATGCGTCCTAATGGACTCCTGTGAATAATTTATACCCACAAAAACGCGGTGGAAACAACGGTTTTGGGTATTTACTGGTATACAGTGTGTATCAAGGTTTGCTATCGGAAACGAAGCCGGGTGGTTTTAGTGATTACAAACACAATGCAAATAAACATTTCGTAAAGAAAAGAGTCAATATTTTTGTGGCTTAATAATCATTGTTTTGAAGTGGTAAATATCTAGTTTATGCTAAAATAATAATTTACGGCCTCGGGTACCATAGCGTCTTCAAAATTAAAAGGGTGTACACAAAGGCTGTACATTATTTTAAACAAAAAATGTATTTATTTACCTCTACAACTACAGGAATAATAAGAAAAAAATATGTCGAAAAAAATATACAACTACAGGAAAAACAAAGAAAAAAATATATCGTCCATTATTTTGCAAAAAAATTTGGTTGCGTTGTGTCTGAAGTCACTAAAACTACCACCTGACTTCGTTTACGGCCGCAGTCTAGATGTACCCTGTATAATGAATAAAGGAAGTTACTCTATGGTCCGAAAAGAAGTTCGAATGTTCGAACTTCGTACGTAAAACTGTACGAATGTACCTAGGTACTCCACAAAATGTCCGAAATCTCTATTGTACGTTGTAATCGTAGACTAAGTTCCGAGTGGATGATAAGTGAAATAGTATTGATTTTTAGAAGTGGAAAACTTATACTGGTTATCTCAAGACTACTACCGAAAACGAAGCCGGGTGGTAGTTTTAGTGACTACAAAAACAATGCAACAAAACATGACAGTTATTTTTTATGATTTTTTAAATATCGTCATTTTTGGGCGCTAAATCCATAGTTTTTGCTAAAATAATAATTTAAATTATTTTATACCTCAGATCATTTATAAATAAAAGGGTATACACTATTATTTTAGGAAAAAATGTATTTACCACCCAAATATGGTCATAGGAAAAAAAATAACAAAAAAAAAAATTGTCGTTGCAACTTTTTCTGTGGCATTGTGTCTGAAGTCGCTTAAACTACCACCCGGCTTCGTTTTCGGTAGCAGTCTTGATATACCCTGTATATGTGAACGTCGAACGTTTGAATATTCGAACTTTGTTTCGGATTAAAGAGTAGCCCTCAAGATTTTTTTGTATATGAATTACAAAGTTACTAATTATTTAAACTCGACTCAAAAAAATGCCTCAGTGACATAGTTGTACTAATATACTATACATAACATAACATAACCGCACCGCGGTTAAAAAGCTGAGGTCTCGGGTTCGAATCCCAGGTTGGGCAAAGAGATTTTGTATTTTTATATTCATCATCAGGCAGTCTTGAGTCAGGAATTTGTGCCCAATATGATAATAGGCTTGCCCCCAATCATATCGGAACATACAAGGCGAAATATGGGAGTCCTGGCACTTCTGCGTCCCCCTTCTGGGAAAAAGGCGTGAGTTTATGTATTTATATATGTAATTATTTAAATTTGTGAAGTAGACTTCATTGATAAAGTTACAATATTTAAAGAGAACCTCGGCGGTATCCCGAGTATGGCGGTATTCAAATCTAAAATAAAAATTTACCAACGTGAAACTTTTGTTTCATTCAGTGAGGTTTTGCTCAGAGTTGGAAAAATTTTTGAAAAAGTTACAGACGTCACAATTTGTGTAATTATAAAATAACCCTTTGCCGAGATTCAGTAAGTTACGCGGATATTTTGAGCTATAATCTCGAGGCTCGAAGCAAATATTTGCCAAAGACACTAAGATACTTATATCTATACATAAACTCACGCCTTTTTTCCAGAAGGGGTAGGCAGAAGTGAAACCAACACATCCACGATTCGTCTTTTATTTTCTTTCCCACGATGTGATAGGGGGCAAGGCAGACACTAAGATCTGATTGGATGAATTATAAAAGTAATTTAGTGGAAATAAATTATAAAAGTAGTAGTATTTTAATTTTTAAATAAATTAATTTGATGGAATTAAACCAAAGACTGCACTAAAAACCGTGATATGAGGGTTTATTTGAGTTCGAAATATTCGCGTGAGCGTAAGAAAATATGCATACGTACATTTCTAAGCGGGAAAATCTGTCGTTCCAAAACCATACTCGTTTCCTTCTATGTATTACATACATTAAACCCCATTTACACGGGGAGACTTTCTCGATGAAGCGATTATCGTAAGAATATAAAAAAGCAGAAACTTGTAAACATTATTGTCAAACATGATAATCTTATGGCGGTTATGTCATGCGATAGTGGCATACGATTCTCGCGACACACTCCTCGTGTAAATGATAGCGTAAATGAGGGTCTTTCTATAAAATATTTTATTGTATCAGCTCATATGCGTGCCGCTGCACGGTACGAGTCGGGGGACCCTACAATCGCGAATATGTTTAGGAGTGGTCCATATAGCCCGCCAGCTGGCCTTGCGTTTGCGAACTTTACATACCATAGAAATTCTTACAAAATCGCTATGGTATGCAGATTTGATGATTGACTATTAATATACAAGACTCCGAAAAATCATAGGCCCTGGGATTTGAATCGGCGACTACTGTGAGCATGTTAGCAGCTGTGTCTGGTGCGTTTACCACCACGCACAAAATATTTTATAGTAAAAATACATTTTTGATCCAATCGTACAGTTTAATTACCGAGGTGAGTTTAAAATCACGTGTGACGTCACGGCTTGTTCCCTCGGGAGCCGGATCACGGCAGGATTACGAGCACGCCACCGACCAGGGATTACCGACAGCTGCCGGGATCGATCGGGACCAGCCGGTATGTAGTTACAGAGACGACAACTCGATTTGATGTTGGTTTATTGATTAATGAAATAGTCAGATTAAATTTCAAATATGTATATTTTTTAAGATGTTAAAGTGTTTGGCGATTTAGAATGAGTCAGTTTATGTGTGGTTTACGTAATCTACAATGTTGTAGAGTGAAGGTTTTAACTAAGAGTGAGATATGGAGTGCTCTAGACTAATCTAAACTTATGAGGAAGGTGAACCAACCAAAGATGACACACTGATGATCTGTGATAAACGCTGCAGACTAGGAGGTTTGAAATTGGGGAAACTTTAGTTTAGAATAGAGAATGGGGTCCATATTATGCTGTCTGAGCTGAAGAGAGTAAGATTCAAGGATGTCCATAATACAGATCTACCATAAAAAATATACTGTAAACATAGTCCTGAAAGCTATTTCTGGCGCTACTGTAGTGTCTGGTGCTTTTAAAAATATTGCCACGATCCACTGAGGTCGCGAATGTTTTCGCTTGTTCAATATTGAAATACTTACGGTGACGCACAGTCACTGTCGACCCTCTTCTGGCTTCGAACGAGCCAATTCAATCTCGTTTCCCAATTTTTACATTTAGGCTAAAATATCTATTAACTGCTTTTTTATAGACATATTTAAAACGTATTTTAGTTATAACACATTCTGTCCCTTTCGAACTTCTTTTGAGTTCAGTTTAAGCGTAGAAGACGTCATTCAACACCTGAAATAGGTTTGAAATCAAACTATGATTAAGGCTATTTATCATTGTGGATAAGACGTGTAATCAGTTGCTCATTCAACAATAATTTATTTTGGGTCTGTGAGTGGTGGAACTGGAACTATTTATTTCATAGCTATGACAAACGTCTGTCACTTTCATTATTAACAGGATAATTTCAATCACAGAGATTTTAATGCTTTTCATAGGCCTTCTTCTAGAATCTTCACAACTGTTATTAGCGTCCTTTATTCAGTAACATCCTGCAATCTTGATTTGGTTGGTCATCTTCTTTTATGTGCTTAAAAACGTTACCTCGAGAAATTTATTAGGGAAGGCATCTAGATATTCGCATAGTACTTATCGGACGCACCGCATCTAACGGATCGTAGAATTCTTTGTATAGGAATTCATACAAGTGCGTCCTTTGGTTCACATCGTACGGATCGCATGAATCTACTCCGGTTTTGTCCGTTGCAGATATTTTTCAAAATGGCTGCCAGAATATTCAATTTCGTCTATCAATTTAGAATATTGCCCAATCGGACCACGAGAAACGAATACAATTTTACTCGTATTTCCTGCTTCCCTCCTATAGTTCATAGCGTGATAATATAGCGTTCCTCAATAAATGACATTATTATTATTAATTTTTGTTATGTTTCCGATCTGTGTATTTAATTTTATAAAGCTACATATGTTTCGTCAAAGCGTTTCAGTTAATCTTCAAAGGTAAGTCTTAACTTTCCGTTGTGTTACCTTTAATATGTTAGAAGTTTCATGTTCACAGCTATAATATATTTAGTTGCTGATTACGTGTAATTTCTAAGGCTGGCACTATTAAGAACATATGTATGTCGTAAAACGTAGTAAGAACTTATTTTTCAAGTTCTAAATACATACACACACATACTACACAGTAATGTATTTAACTACTGCAGCTAGCAACACACAATCGTACTCGGGGCTTGTAAAGTTTGTTTTGTTCAAAGTAAAAAAAAAATAAAAAAAAATAAAGAAAACTTAATTACATATATAAACTCAATTTCTCAGAAAGAAACTCTTTCTCAGAAGGGGTAGGCAGACGTGCTACTAAAACACCCGCATTTCGCCTTGTATATTCCGTCCTACGGTGTGACAGTGTCCTTTCGTTATATTGGGCACAAATTCCTGACTCCGGGCTGATAATGAATAGAAAAATCCAATGTCACTTTGCCCGACCTAGGATTCGAACCCGAGACCTCAGCTTCGTAAGCGTACAATTACGCCACCAAGACAGGTAGTATTACCTTGGGAACAACAAAAAAAAAAAGGATTGTAAAATCCCAATTTTATTTATTCGATTTGTCAGTTTTCATATTGTAGGTAATGTAGGTGATCCTGAGAATTTCAATTATAAGAGTGTATTGAGTCATTTTGTATTATCCAATCACAGCTGAGGATTTTATTCTACGTGGGGTCCCGGCACGACATATGAGCAACAGAAATGGTTTGAGGAGCACCTTGTGTTGTACATTGAGTTGAAGTATTCATAATGTTTTTGGAAGTGTTACTTTTGTGTAATACATACATATCGAATTGGTAATCTCTTTTTATGAAGTCGATTCAAAATACAAAATAACAGGTGAAGAAATTCGCGCGCAAATAACGCGCGTGGTGTTTATATTTAATATTTTTGATTTTCAAAACTTATAGTAGAGGTAGTTGCTTAATTTAAGTCTTTATAAATTTATTAAATACTATTTATACAACATGTGAATCGAGAGGCCACGGGTTCAATCCCCGCACCGAGATAAATGTTTGTGCGGCCCACAAATATTTCTTTCGGGTCTGGGTTTTTGTGAGACCGACACGTCTCTCGTAGTTCCTGATAACCACGACACAAGACTCGATTTTAGTGTGGGTTTAGGACTATGTATGTGACGGTTGGGTGTTATTTATTTATTACAATGTATGCGTACACGTGACAAAACTTATACCGGTGCCTATCGAATTTTGAAAGCCTAGGGGTGGAGATGTAAATGAACTCTTTGAATCCTTCATTTAATTTAGTACTATCTGTGGTGACAGACATTTGCTTTATGATCTGTAATAAATGCTTTGTAGAATAAAACCATAAAACATTAACAGGTTATTAGTAATATTTAGTATTGTACTCGAGAAAATATAAATTAAATCAATAGCTTTAAATATTATCGTTTTACAAAGTCATTCAACATGTATTAAAGTGCAGTGTTAAATTGTAGTTACTTAATTTAAAGTTATGATTGTTAAACATAATTTAAAGTTTTTTGTTACAAAAAACAAATTTATTTTTACCGAGCAACAACTTGGTAATTTTTGTTTCATTTAACAACATATTATTACATATTTATATGCTTTTATACATCTCGACATGGAGCCGATAATCTTTATGTTTTTTTTATTTATTTATTTATTTATTTATTTAATTTATTTTCATGGAAGACTAACAGCTTTAAAATGATAATGTAACAGTTGTGTAGCAATTTGAAAGCCAATTACAAGTCTTCACGTATAGATACTGGTTACAAAATTAATAAACTATTATATTACAACTGTTCACACGAGCAGCAACAGTATAACAACCATACAGGGCTGGGTACAAATTTGTGAAATAGAAAAAGAAAAAAAAATAATACTAAAAAATAATAATAATACAAATTAAAGAGTCTTTTGAAAAAAATTAAGGCTCAAACATCTCCTTGCTGAATGCACTGTGGTAGAAAACAGATCAAAGTTGTGTTGCTTACAGATGCTATTGAAATTATTGCTCGTTCGTATAATAAAACTATTTTGTCTATAGTTAGTTGACGCATGTGGTACATATATGGGTGGATTAAATCGATATAATTTAGAAGGGACTTTGAAGTTTATTTTGGATAAGAGATCAGGGCAGTCGATATCACTATGGATTATTTTTAAAAATAGTAAGATATCTGCTATATTTCTGCGATTTGCAAGTGGTAGTAAATGAAATTTTTGACATAACTTTAGATAATTTTTCGAATCGTATGGAATTCTTTGATGGTAGCAAAGGTACTTAATGAAGCGTTTTTGAACATTTTCAATGCGATCTATATACTTGAAATATTGCGGATTCCATATCGGACATGCATATTCTAGATGACTTCTTACATACGTACAATAAAGTATTTTAAGAGTTTTAGCTTCAGAAAAACATTTTGAGATCCGCATTATGAAACCAAGTGATTTACAAGCTTTTTTAACAATACTATCAATATGTTTATCATAAAGTAATTTACTGTCCTGGATTACACCTAAGTCCCTTATATCGTTACATCTTGGCAGGGATTGACCTCTCAATGTATAGTTCGTGGCCAAAGTCGCACGCTTTCTTGTGTATGTCATGACAGAGCACTTTAAAGGATTAAGTTCGAGTTTATTACGAAGACAGTAATCTTCTAGGTGATTTAAATCAGTCTGAAGTGCAGAGATATCATCAAAAGAAGATATAGAGGAAAATATTTTCATGTCATCGGCAAAACATAATAGTTTAGATTTCAGGCAGGTGCCGATGTCGTTTATATAGACTACAAATAATAGCGGACCTAATAGCGAACCCTGTGGAACACCGCTGGGCACAGGGGCCCAACTAGAAATGTAATTATTGATTGCTACCGCTTGTGATCTATTTTGGATATAGGAGGAAAACCACCTTAGCAGATCTCCTCTTATACCAATGTCGAAAAGTTTTTGTAGGAGAATCACATGGTCGATTCTATCAAATGCCTTACTGTAGTCTGTATAAACAACATCGACCTGCTTGCCAAGGTCCAAGGCTTCAGTGACGTAATCGTTAAACAGGACAAGGTTAGTGACAGTTGAACGGCCTCTTAGAAAGCCGTGTTGAAACGGGCTAAGAGATAAAGCTATTGCAGAATACACCTGATCATAAACTATTCTTTCGAATAATTTAGCAATGACACACAGCTTTGAAATGGGCCTATAGTTTTTTATTTCAGTTTTTGGACCTTTCTTATGAACGGGTGTTATATATGCAGATTTCCAAACACGTGGAACTACTCCCGTTGCTAGGGACATTTTAAAAAGGAGTATAATTGGCCATGATATAGATGATGAACATCGAACAAGAACATTCGCTGAGATCTTATCAGGCCCTGTTCCCTTAGAAGTATCAAGCTTACGAAGAAGATTGGCTATTTCACTAACTTTAATTTCGATACGACAGATATCCGAAGCACATGGTGTTGATATGTAGTTTGATGTTTGGTTAGAAATACAAGTATTAGACGAGTTAAGAAACGTTGAGTGAAAATACTTCGAAAATGCCTCACATATAGTATCACCTGTAGTAAACAATTGGTTATTGAAAAATAGACTACTGGGTATTGCATTACAGTTATGCCTGTTTTTTACAAAGGACCAAAAGGCTTTGGGTTTCGAAGTAATTAAAGTCTCAGTGAGATGAATATAATTTAAGTAACTGGTAGCTTCAATAGTTTTGGCTCGGTCACGTAATAATTTGAATGATAGTTCGTCAGATTTGTTGCCATATTTTCTGAACCGTTTCAAATATTTAAATTTTTCTTTAATAATTTTTACAAGCGATGTATTATACCAAACAGGATATCTGTTATTTTTATACTTTTTTTGTGGTATGTGTTTATTTTGCAAATTTATTATAGTTTCATTAAATATGTCCACTGAGTCATCAACAGACTTTAACGAAAATTTAGATGTCCAGTCAGTTGTTGAAATATCTGTGTTCAGGGATTCATAGTCGCCTTTATTGAAAATGTATCTAACTCTTGCCGCACTGTCTAATATTGGAGGAGTGTGTAAGTCCAAATCAATGAATAAGGCTGGGTGGTAGGGGTCAATAGGCACTAGGGGATCGACACATTCATGGACTCGAGTTGATATATTTGTAATGACTAAGTCCAGGATCTTACCCTGATGATTAGTTACTCCGTTATATTGTTTTAGATCTAGCAATGATAGATCATCGGACAATTTCAATTCATCATTATCTTTAAGATTTGTAGGAATAAATGACTGTTCATTAGACTGTACCCAATGTATATTACTCATATTGAAATCCCCTATAACAACAAATATATCACAATGATTGCTTTTATTATTTATTAAGTCATTTAAGACTGATAAGAAGTTAGTAAGTTGGGAGGAGAATGTAAGTCTATTATTTTGTTGACACAAATAAACAGCACAGAGATAAACGTTTGTTATCTCGCGTGATTTGAGGGATTTAAGTTGTAGATTAATCCATAAGTCTTCTGCAGAGGAGTGTAAAAGTATTGGCGTAACTGTCAGTTCCCTTCGTGTTGCAATAAGAACCCCTCCACCACGAGATTGCCCAGTTAAAACAAGATTACGGTCACGTCGCCAGACCACGTACCTGTCATCAAACAATTCAGAGTCGAGTATACTATCCACCAACCATGTTTCAGTTAGCACGATAACATCATAATCATTTGCTGAAACTTGGCGTAAAAAATGGTCTGTCTTGGTCCTAAGTCCACGTACGTTTTGGTAAAATATATTAAGTTTACTGTTTTTATAAGTCATTTCCACACATAGCAACAATAACATACGTAACATTATAGTTAATTAATATGTACCAAATGCATCGCAACAATTCAAGTAACAAAAATATAACATTATAAAAATGTAGGTAAGCAAACAAGGTAATATTGAGATATGAATCAGTAAAATTGTAAACAACTTTATAAGCTAGATAGCAATAGTGCGTGATACGTATCAGTGTGAGCGAGACAAGTATAGGTAATAGTATTGAAACTTTAAAGAAAACAGCGCGATATGGAGAACAAAAGAACGGTGTGAGGCTCATTAGTGAGGCAGATGTTGTGAACCTTTTACAATTTTTTAAATGATTATTTTTTATATTTATGCAAACAATTATTTTAGAAGTGTTACTAACACCACAGTATTTTAAATTATCAGTTTTTGGAACATATAAAATATATAAATAACAAACCAATCTTCTTAATAGGTAACATTTCACACAATTTTGTTTAAATCCGACTCTTTTCTAATTATAAATGATTTTGATGTTGCATTCTTCCTGACATGAATTTTACCATGCTTGACCCATACATACAAATAATTTTTCTCTTTGGCAGTTGTTTTCACTTTGCTTAATAGAATTTTGGCTTCCACAGTCAGATGATCATTGACGTAGATTTTCTGAGGGGATCCTTGGAATCCTAAGTCTGATGTTGATAGATGTTTTTCAGAACGTGCTGCAGCTATAAAATCCTCTTTCACATATCGATTCAGAAAGCTAACTATAATAAGCTTTTCTTGAGAGTTTTTCATAGGCACACGAGAAATATAATTGATCTGGGTCCTTTGGCAGACATAATTAATCTTCCGCCCGATTGATTCGATCAATGTGAATAGGTTTTCGTCGTTTTTGACAGGAATTCCTTTGATTTCGATGTTATTTAATCGGCTTCGCTGATCATGCGCTAACAACTCATGCTTTGTATTAGACAATTCAGCTTGAAGTGTGTCAATAACGCCATGAAGATTACTCAGTTCTGAAGTTTTGGATTCAATTTCCGTTATTCTAGTGTGGAATTCATCAAGCTTATTACAAGAAAAATCGCAAGCTGCCTTCAAACCAGATAACTCATCTTTAATTGATCTTATATCGTCGACCACTATAGGTAAATTTGCGAGTTGACGTTTAACATCACGAAGTTCAGAGAGAATGGTGTCCAGAGAGGCGGGAGCGTTAGCGCTAGTTGCGGTGGGTGACAGAAGTCTACACTTTGGGCACTTCCAATGTGATCTTCTATCAGCACCCAACTTTCTCCATCCGGCTTCGGTAATACCTCCACATGAGAAATCAAGATTTTTCTTACAATTTCCACATTGAACTCCGTCCGTGAATAGTCCACCACAGGCTTCGCACGTATTCATATTTGAAACAATACAACTCAAAATGACCAGTTGCAAAAATGAAAAAATGTTTACGATCTATTTATTCGCACGACAAGCAAAGCGCACGGCTGCTCTAGAGGTGTATTGAAACGAGAACTGGTTAGTACCTAGATTTAATGTATTATATTAAAAATGTTACGTCTAAAATTCTCTTTGAGGATTACTTGCGCTTTGACGTATTCTTTGTGGAATGAAGCATAATATTATCGGATCAAGAGCTTGAATTATATCAAAAATATACTACATAGTGTATAATATATGTACATAGACGTTATATTTCAGTATGATGATTAAATTCAAGTGCTCTTTATTTTAAGTAATTGTTTATTCACTAAGGCTGTCAGGGTTCTTTCCAATCAAAAGGACTTAATATATTGCCAAGGAGGCGTAGTTGTAGTTTATGCGATTAAAACTCTGAAGTTACGGATTCGAATCCCGGGTAAAGTGATACTAGATTTTCAATTTATTATCAGAAAGGAATGAGGAATTCATGCTCGATATGGCGATTGGCTCGACCCTTATCACTTCGTGGGACGGAAAACACAAGGCGTGATATGAATGTCCTGATACCTCCGTTTAGGTGTATATGTAATAAGATTTATCTAATTGCCCGGTTCAGATAAATTTAAGGCTTAGTTGGTTAAACGATAGGAAATGTGAGGCCGCAGTTTCGATCCTCGCTCCGAAACATATATTTGCGTGAACCACAGGCATTTGTTTAGGCACCGGGTTTTTATCAGACGGAAAAGTCTCTCGTAGTTCTTGATACGTACGACACAAGACTCGATCTTAGTGTGTGGTCAGGACTATGTATGTGACTGTTGATTGTATTTAGCGGCTGCCTCGGTGGCGTAGTTGTGATAGGGTACGGTTACAAAGCTGAGGTCTCGGGTTCGAATCCCGGGTTGGGCAAAGTGATATTGGATTTTTCTATTACCAGCCCAGAGTGAGGAATTTGTGCCTGTAATGGTGATAGGCTCGCCACCTATCACATCGTGGGGTCGAACATACAAGCAAAATGTGGAGTGGCACCTCTGCCTACCCCTTCTGGGGAAAAGGCGTGAGTGTATGTATGGATGTAGCTTGTATTTATTTATTTACTAGCTGTCGGGCCCGGCTTCGCCCGGGTGCAGATAGTTTTTGAGTCCAATCCACATCAAGAACATATTATTTCGCGTGTCTACTAACTATATTTCCCGCGTGCCGTCGACTATATTTCCCTTCCGTAGGAGAGGACATCCCGTGCCAACAATTTGAATTTGAAAGAGTAGAAAATATGTATATTTGGTTTCCTGACTCATCCCACGGGAACACTACATTTTTCGGGATAAAAAGTAGCCTATGTGTTAATCCAGGGTGTCAGCTATCACTATACCAAATTTCATCAAAATCTGTTGAGCCGTTTTTTCATGAAAGAGTAACAAACATCCATACATACATACATACATACAAACTTTCACCTTTATAATATTAGTAAGGATTTTTCTTGTAAAATCTAATCCTAATAATAATATAATTGTCATTCAATATCTTTATGGCAACAATTAGTTCTTCAACAAATATCCTATTTCAGATGTCACTGCTAGTTTATCGATATAATAAATAACTTACCTTGAAATAACAGACTGACCGCTAATCGCCTCAGTGGTTTGTTTTGTAAATCCTCGCCATTGACCTCTACCAAGTCGGATAGTTACTTTGATTTACCGCTTACGGTAATTCCAATACTGTGGTTCCTTGAATTTCTGTTACTCAAAGTCACTGTCACAATGCGGTATTACGTTATCTTTGTCATCCTAGATTCTGCTAGGGTTGGGTCGTAGGACTTTACCTAAATATATCATCATTTTCATGCATTTATTGAAATATTATGACAAAGTAACATGTGTGTTTTGATTTTTTTAAATAACAAGTGGATGGTTCTTGACTGACTCGGTGGCTCAGTGGCATTACGATATGATTGCAAAGCCGAGGTCTCGGGTTCGACTCCCTGGTCGAGTAAAGTGCTATTGGATTTTTCTATTTATTATCAGCCCGAAATTAAGGATTTGTGCTCGATGTAGCGGTAGGCGTACCCCCATCATATTGTGGGATGAAAGATAAAAGATTCAAGGCGATATGTAGTTGCCATGGTAACACATCTGTCTACTTCTTTTGGAAAAAAGACGTTTATGTGTGTATGTAAATTGCAAATAATGGTGTTCTTAAATCAGTTATACATGATCTCAATATGATGTTAGAAAGACTTAGAAATATAATACATTTACAGTAATATCAATATGATTTTTTAAGTTTAAATCGTCTGGGAAACTCGTGAGTTTATGTATGTACGTACATATGTATAAGTTGATGTGACAAGGGGAAAAAGGAGGAAGGGGTATATTCACTCATCAAATCTATACGATTGGCAAACATTTAACTTACTCTGATGTTTCTTAAAACAATGGTATCGCTCCAGGTAAGCGTACCTATTGGTGCTGAGGCTATAGTGGTATAAAGCATGTCTCATTAATACTTAAATCCATTGAAACCATTTATATCTTCCCCACACACTGTATCTGTCCATATACGTCCCACTGCAGGGCACGGGCCTCCTCTACAATCGAGAGTACGATTGACAGTGGTTAGGCCATATAGTCCACCACGATGGCCTAGTGCGGATTGGCGGACTTACATACTATAGAAATTCTTATGAATCGCTATGGTATGCGGGTTTCCTCACGTTGTTTTCCTTTACTATTTTAGTGCGTGGTGATTGACTATTAATACACAAATTACTCCGAAAAGTCTGAGGTGTGCCTTGGGATTCGAACCTGCGACCACCGTGAACATGTTGGCAGCCGCGACTAGTCCAATTACCAACAGGCTACTACGCACACAATACAACTAAATAACAATATAAGTATAAGGTAACATTTAACAGGCCTATATTAATATTTGCTGTAATATGCGTTTAGAATGGACACCAGATCAGTACGAGTATACGCTGTTTTACAACAATACTGATTTTCAGCTGACTCCAAAGCCATCATATTACAACAATTTTACTTGAATTAGAAATGAATAAAATATATTTTTTAACAATTATATATTAAAAGAGCTTCGACAACCTTAGATCAGCGGTAGTGATTACCCAGTTGTCAGGCTGTCATCATAGAAGTACGTATTTTATTACTAATCCCTTTGATCTTACTTATCTAGCTTCCTTTATTCAATTTGTATAATTAATGGTTGATTCATTTTTATTACGCCGTCGCGAAAACTCTTTGTCATCTCTCGTATTTGTTTTTTTATTGCAATGAAAGGCAAGACGAGCATGCCGGTCGCTTCGTAACATCTTATGTCTCAGAATGGCGAGCGCAGTCGAATGCCTAGCATTGCTTTGTAATTCAAAATTATGTTTGGTTTTGCTTCTGTTCATGAGCGTTATCGCTTGCCATTAGGCGCACGACATGCTTGTCTCGCATTTATAGCAATAAAAAAATACTTGGACGAAATATAGATACAAGCATAGCTACAAAAGCAACAATTCTCAAATACGAAAAGAAGGCTCTTCAATTGACAGTTATTCCGCACAAACAAGGAGCTTATGTACACAAAGTTTGATTTGTTTCGAGGCGCTACGTGGGCTGTACCGGTGGAGACACTTATCTACGTCGACGGCGCGTGGATCGTGCGCCATCCGCGCCGCACCGGATTGACCCAGTTACTGGCGTGTGCTGATCAACTACAACATACCTTACTAAGACGGCCTGAACATTTCTACTATTGTTAAAAAGGTAGCAGGCTAGTGATTTCGACTATTGATAAAAAGAGAATAAAGGTAGCTAAGGTAGGTTTCCATGAAACTAATTTGTTTAACTATTAATTAGCAGGAACGTTCATGATTTTGTGGATTATCATCTGTACAGAATAAACCAAGTAGATATTGTCAGAAAGATAAATCATGATGAAAACCCCATCTCCACGATCGATATTGATCCACAATTGAGCGTCACGTTTAGGTTTTCTGTGCCAGCCTATATACATCCCACTGCAGGGCACGGACCTTCTTTAAAATCGGAAATACGATTGAGTGGTGAGGCCATATAGACCACCACGCTGGCCTAGTGCGGGTTGGCGGACTTTATATACCGAAGACATTCTTACAAAATCGCTGTGGTATGCAGGTTTCCACTTGATGTTTTCCTTCACCGTTATAGTGAAATGAAATGAAATGAAATGTATTTATTGGTCACGTACAATTTAAGAGCTATAGTAAATAAATAAATACACCCAACAGTCACATACATAGTCCAGACCCCACGTTAAAATCAATTATGTCTTGTGTCGTGGGTATCGGGAACTACGAGAGACTTTTCGGTCTCACAAACACCCAGACCCGAAAGAAATATTTGTGGGCCACACAAACATTTCTCTCGGTGCGGGGATCGAACCCGCGGCCTTTCGTTTCACAGGCGGTGTCTAACCAACTGCGCCACGGAAGCTGTCGATATTGTTTGGTGATTGACTATCAATACACACATGAGTCTGAAAAGTCAGAGGTTTGCCCTGGAATTTGACCCCGCGACCGCCGTGAGCAGGTTGTTGTTATTGTTGTTGTATGATTAATTTTATTACACACGCCGGCACAATTAGAGGAACACGCACAAAAATGAGTATTTTTTAAATGTTGTTTGCTGTTTGTTGAAATAGTCTTTGTTTTTATATTTCAGCACCTTTAAAAAATTAAATGATGCAAAAAGATTTTTGGATATTTAGAGTTTTATCGTTAATTATACGCTCTCAAGTGTTTTTAAGATTTTTTCACTTTCAAGTGGTTTCACAAAATTTTGTTTAATTTCATTTTATGTGACTTAAGATATTTTTATTGATATTGTTTTTAGAGTACCTGTCTTGTAGGATATAAAATGAGTGGCTTACCTTCCACTGAAGTTGCCAGAGCGGTAACAATTGTTGAAAATGGTCAAGGGTAGGATTCAGTAAGTCGCGCATTGGGTGTGTCGGTATCTGTCGTCTTTCTCAACGTTAAACGTTAGAGGCACATAGGCTCTTATGAATCATGCCAGGATAAGGCAGAAAACGGTGGACCAGTACCCAGAATGGTCAATTTATACGGCTGAAACATTTTGAGAAATTGTCGTCAAACGGCTATTCAGACCCGAAACATGTCACAAGAAGTCCGTGATGTTAATATCAGTGAGCGTACAGTGAGAACACGTTTAAATGAAGTTGGACTGAAGTCTTACGTTCCGTCAAACGCTCCAAAACTTGAGGTGGTACATAAAGTAGCCAGATAAGCTTTTGCTCATCAACACCGCGACTGGACAAATGAGTGGAGCCGAGTTTTGTTTAGTGATGAAAGCAGTTTTGTTGTGAATTGCATAGAAGGAAGGGAGAGGATCTGGAGGTATCGAGGAAAACGCTAATCGAGGAAACTTTACTGAAAGTGGTGTGTTATGGCGGAGGGTCAATTTTGGTATGGGGTGGTATATGTTTGGAAGCACGCGCGGAGTTAATACTTATAGAAAATGGGTCTTTAGCTGCACAAAGATACGTCTCAGAGATCTTAGAGTACCATGTATTGTCTTTTGCACCATCCATAGGCGAATATTTTTTATTTATGCATGATAATGCGCGGCCCCACACAGCGCAAATGGTTCGCGACTACTTAAATCAGGCCCAAATCGCGCAAATTAATTGCCCAGCAAGATCACCAGACATGAATCCGATAGAGAACGAATGGGACGTCATCGGAAGAAAGATAAATGGACCAAACCAAGCCCCTAAGATCGTCCAAGGATTAAAATTCATGTTAGTGCAAGAGTGGGAGAATTTGTCGCAAAAAATGATTGATGACGTCATTAAAAGCATGAAGGATCATATCCAGATTCTTATCTGAGCCCATGGTAGCAATACGCATTATTAATTTTCTTAAATTATTTCTGTAAGTTTTTAAAATACACGATTACATTTGACAATACAGAAATTTCATTTTACTGTATTTCCGTTTAATTGCGTTTGCGTCATTCATTAAAGTATTTTTTACTCAATTTTAGTAATTTATTATAAATTTTGCATCATTTGAAATATTGAAAAATAAAAACATTCAGTTATTATAATATTTTCAAAGAAATTCAATATTTAACGCGTGTTCCTCTAATTCTGCCGGCGTGTGTATGTTAGTAAATACGCAATATATTTTTAAATTTGTAATATACATCCGGCTCGAAGGACCATTTTACATCAAAACACATAAGTTACAGTATTCTTCCTATTTTAATTAAATTGGCTGTATCTGCTAATGCCCAATAGTTGATTAATTAATATGTGTATTAGGCGGGAATTGATAATGATATTAGGAGGGTGTAGAACCATATGAAACCACAGCTCCGTGGTGTATCGGTCGCTGAGCGTCAGCCTGCCGCCTTCGTAGATGCTTACCTCAATATAATTATATCAATTGTTTGATATACACATGTATATGTATATATGTTTACACGGGCATTAACTGATATAGGAATGGCGGAATTAGCAGCGGTGTACCGTGAATTTTATTAACATTTTATTGACATTTCAAGTTTAATATAAGGTTTCCAACCACTGATTGTTATTTTCAATAAATTGAAACATCTAAACAACATAATCCAACATAATACGTGAGTTTTCTTAAAAAAGAAAAAGGCGTATAAAGCTTAGCAACTAACTTTGAAAGAAGGGGACAATGTTTTTTCTAAATGGTCGGCAAACGAGTAAATAGGTCACCTGATAGTAGACCATTGACATTCATAACGCTTGGATCACAGATGTGTTGCCAGACCATGAAATCGGAGGGAGCGGGAAGGAAAATGGATGGAAAGAGGAAAGGGCTATTGGGCATTCGGAAATCTCACTTGCCGAATGAAACGTGACAGCAAAGTTGTCGCTGCACGTCGATTCCCTGTGAGACAGTGGAACCTCCCCGGACGAGCCTGCCCATTCATGCTGAGTTATAACTACAACAGTGTGGCTCTGACACCTATTTATTTATTTATTTAACATTATTTTACACCAAATACATAGAAGAAGACAGAATTAAATTAAAACAAAAAAAATCAGAAGTGGTGGTCTTATTGCAGGAAGCAATTTCTGCTAAACAACCATGGGATGGATAAACGAGAACGAACGAAAGTTGGGGCAGCTTCAGGTGTACGAATAATTTAATTACAAAACCACGTCTTTAATACTAGGTGAGATATAAAAATACACGGACTTATTGAGAGTGTTTATAACATAAATAGGGATGCAATTACTTATCTTAAGCCAATTAACAATAAGCGATTGAGCTGTAGGATTCATCGAAGTGACACAAAACTTTTTCTTATGAAATTAGATTTTCCAAGAATATGTAGACGATTGAAAAAGAATAAATTAACTTAGGAAGTAGGATGGATGAAAAAACGTTATATAATTCAATTAGTTCGAGGAAATTTTCAATCAAGAATATTATTTGTTTATCTGAATATTTGTAAGCAGTATTTGTTAATAAGAAATCTATAAATGGATTAGGGATCATAACCAATCAAAGATGTAATTCGCTTTGAAAATAATTTTATAAAGTATTACTAAGGGTATTAAAGTTTGTCGAAGGTCTTCTATTGTAATAAATCTACACTAATATTATAAAGAGGAAAGATTTGTATTTTTGTATGTAACGAATAAACTCAAAAAGTACTGGACCGATTCTAATAATTCATTAGAAAGCTACATTATCACTGAGTAACATAGGCTATATTTAGTACTAGAATACTATAGAAATCTTTAGAAATTCCTATTAAAACCAACCAAAGGTGTAAAAAAATTAGCCATAAAATGTCTTTCGTCGCATGCGCTGCGAAGAGTATTAATGATAATATTATAAATATGAATGATTCAAGAGGAAGGTTTATGTGTATAATACATGCATATTATTGTAGAGAAATCTACATGCACCCGGGCGAAGCAGGGCCGGGCCGCTATAAAATATGGTACGTTCTTAAAAAAAGTCGTTCTAGTGGTGGATTGTAAGAGCTGAGAGCTGTAAGTCAAACATGACATTTTGTATAAGTTTTTCGCTGTATTCAAATTTACATGAGTTATTCGGGATAAAAGTAGTACTAGGTTTGATGCTAGCCTCGACCTGTGACGCATTTTTTAAACCTTTAACTGGTTCAAAAATGGGACAATGTTGGCTTTAGTCTGGTCCTGGGAGGTGCATTTGTTGATAATTTATACTAACTGTAAGTTATTCGTATCTGTCTGGATGGCGTATTGAAATTCAAATTTCACATGTACCTATATACTAAAAACTATTTAAATATTAACAACCGTATTTATAGACAGTTTTAAAATCCATTTTAGCTATCCAATGATATGTTTCCTTCACTCAAACTGAATCCAAAAGTACTTTGATAGGGACAAAACATTCTATTTAATTTGCAATTATATTGTATTTTTATCTGTTGGTAATTAATTAATATAATGATAATAATTGAGAAAAGTATATTATGGAACATCTATATAATACACACAGACCACAGACCAAAGAAATATGGCATAATATTATAACCATAGACCTAAAAGCGGGGAAACGTGTTGACATCTTTGTACAACCATATATTAAATCGAATAATTATCTAATACATTCGACAAGTAAAATTGGTTTTAAAAGTCTATGAATAAATATGGAACCGCACACGACAGAGGAAAACTTGACATCACTACCCAAGCAACTTATTTGCGTTTCGAAGACGGCGCCTCTTACCGTTGGATACTCCATCTGAATTGCACTGCACTTGACATAAATTTCAAGTTCGTCGCTATTACGATATAAAAAGCAGGCATTGCTTCCCAGTCCATTGATTCATTAGAGCTAGTACTTATTGTTTGTTGTGTAGTTTGGTAGTTAATGAGAGGTCCGGGTCGGGAGGCTGTTCGATATTTGCATAGTTTTCTGAGGCAGGCGGTAATGAGGAACGCTTGAGCAGTCGAATCGATGCTCGTGTAATTTACAATTTAAGGGCATTTTTGGTTGTATAGAAGCGTTTTTAATTTACTATTGGATATAAACTGTAACCCTTACTTTTCAAATTTTAGGTAACAATTTGCATGTCGTGTTTTTTTGTAAGTGATTGTGCAACATGCATAATAGTTGTATATATTTTCTGTCATAGAAAAGTTTTAAGTAGGAACTGTCAGCAAATCTGAGTAAAGAAGTGAAATTAAAAACACATATATGACGGTTACTAAATTATACGTTCACGGCTATATTTGATTCATTAAAAACAAAATATAATGACTAAACTAAAGGCACACATTTAAAAATGTTTTAAAATTAAAGTTATAATTTTGGTGTGTCGTCACAAATATTCATTCAACTCTATAAATAAAATCATATTACAATTGTACGTGAACTTTACAACTTTTCGTATAAATGGAAGATTTAAGTTATCAGAAAAGTTTGAAATAATAAAGTCCCTCATACTGGGATTTAAATAAAAAATTAAAGTTTGCGGCCCTGGGCGCCGCTGATAAGCTGAAGACATACAAAAGTTTGAGAGTAGGACGGGAGGGCGCGGCGGCTCGTTATGTCGCGCAGCTCACCTACTGGGTTTCAAGGCTTAAACTAACTTAGAGTACCATCTGAAGGTACCATAGACGTATCTAAACTAGGTCATGATTTTTTTAATTAAAAGTTTCATTCATCATAAAAATAAACAAATAAGAGTAAACAAAGATTTTTTTTTTACATTTAATTGTTCCGTGAAACAACAGTGTAAACAGCAGTGTAAATGCACTGTTGTATTTCGGATTGAAGGTCATTGTAGCCAGAGTAACTACTGGACTTATTGAGACTTAACATCTTATGTCTCAGGATGGCGAGCGCAGTGGAATTTTCCTACTGTTTTTGAGCGGCCGTATCGCTTACCATTAGGCAAACGGCTTCCTCGTCTCGCCATTCAATGCAATAAAAATAATAATAATAATAATAATATATCTACATTTTGATATGTGTGCACTAAATATTAAATAAATATTATAGACTAGCTGTAGGGCCCGGCTTCGCCCGGGTGCAGATAGTTTTTGAGTCCAATCCACATCAAGAACATATTATTTCGCGTGTCTACTAACTATATTTCCCGCGTGCCGTCGACTATATTTCCCGTCCGTATTGAATGCTGTTCAATCCTGTCCTCTCCTATCCCGTGCCAACTATTCGAATTTGAAAGAGTAGAAAATATGTATATTTGGTTTCCTGACTCATCCCACGGGAACACTATATTTTTCGGGATAAAAAGTAGTCTATGTGTTAATCCAGGGTGTCAGCTGTCACTATACCAAATTTCATCAAAATCTGTTGAGCCATTTTTTCATGAAAGAGTAACAAACATCCATACATACAAACTTTCACCTTTATAATATTAGTAAGGATAGGTACAGTTGTAACATTGTGTCATTGACACTAATTATGGCCTAGGTTTTGTTATGGACTCAGTTTGGCCTTGACATCTGCAAAAGATCCAAGTGGATATGTGAGTGACATCGGCATATTCCATTTCAACCTACTTTGAGGTGCCGGAATATAAAGAGTTTCACTTTCGTAAAAAAATAGTAAGATAACCACAAAGTATAGAACTCACGCTAGAAGGGGCAGGCAGAGATGCCAGGGCACCCACATTTAGCCTTGTATGTTCCGTTTCACAATGTGATAGGTGGCGAGTCTATCGCCATATTGGCACAAACTTCTGACTTTGGGCTGATACTGAATAGAAAAATCCAATATCATTTTGCCCAACCCGGGATTCGAACCCGAGACCTCAGCTTTGTAACCGTACCGTAGTACAACTACGCCACCGAGGCAGTAAGAAAATAAAGCTAGTTAAAATTTATAATACTTAAATCTGGTTCCTTTTCTTCTTTATAGTTTCTTTTTTTTTCATTGAATAGTAAGACGAGCATAGCAATATCAAACAGCATCTTGAGTAACAAAGCAATGCTTGGCATTCCTATCCTGAGACATAAGATGTTAAGTCTCTATATGTCCGGTAGTTACTCTGGCTGCATTATCCTTCAATCGGAAACGCGACAGTGCATTTACACTGCTGTTTGTTGGGAGAAATAGATATTAAGGTGATAGCTACCCAGGCAGCCCCTAACATACCTGAGAGACCTTTATATTCTAACTTTCATGGAGTAAGGTAATTTTAACTAACTAACTCCACTGGCCCAGCGGCCTGAAGTGGGTCTTGGCCTCTGAAATGAGAGCTTTCCACTTATCTCTATTCTCCGCCACCTCTCGCCAATTACTGACTCGAAGTTGGCGCATGTCACTTTCCACGGAATCGCTCCAGTGATACCTCTGCCAACCCACCGGCCGTCGACCGGTTGGTCGATCCAAGTATGCTTCCTTTACTTTCCGATCCTCGCCCATCCGCTCGAGATGGCCAAGCCAGCGCAAACGATGAACCTTTATCTCTCCGATGATGTTAGCATGTGTCAGCAGATCTTCTAGTTCCAAATTTTTCCTAGGGGATATTAAGGTACTATTTTAAGGTAATTATAAGATCTTCTTAAAAACTCTTAATCCACATTGATTTTGTAATAAGTGGCGATGTACAAACATGGCTTAAGCCAGCCAGACTGTACCATAATATTGACAGAAAATCCCAAATCTCGCCAAAGTCAAATACAGTTAATAGCGGTTCGACGACACGTGCCAAGTGAAATCTAATAGTGTTGAACAAACATCGAGATGTGTGCGATACATCCAGACAACTTGCCAATAAATTGTCTTGTGTAAGGTACCTACTACAACAAATTGTGGTGTATTGAATTTATTGGATAGCTGTTTAGTTAGGTAATTAAGTTATTTGTTAATACATTTGTGGTTGAGACAGCTTGAAGTATTTATAAAGTGCCAATTCTTTGCAATCTATTAGTGAAAATGTGAAATATATTTATTTGTAACATATTTAAGTTGGCACTTAAGTCTCTTAACGAAATAATATTATTATATATATTTTTTCATCAGTGGTCTCCCGTAGTATTTGTGATTTTTCCAATGTCAAGTTTTTTGCGTGATGTCGATTATATTTACAGATAGAGAGGTTGAACTAATAGCTAACGATGGATAATATCACATTATCAAAATTAAAAAAATCTCTGGGTAAATCATTGAGATGTATAATACCTCAATGGGGTAAATAAAATAATGTTATCTCGGAATAATAGTACACTTATTACAAAGTAGTGAGTGTGCATAGAAAAAACCTTAGTACCCTCTTTACAAAATTAATGTTGTAAAGTAATGATCAAATCATGCTTATCAGAAGAATACTTGAAAAAGTAAACTTAAATTTAGTTATATTTAAAATTAAAACTACGATTATGAAAGAGAGGTAACTACTACCATGCCACATAACTTGATAAATACACTATAAAATTACTATACAAGAAATGGTTTATCAGAACTTTACAAACTAAGTAACGTACCATATATCACATCCAAGGCTACCATTACCTCCAATTCAAGATATTTTCTTAAATTTACTTTCAAGAATAAACAACTTCTGGCAATGTCAGAGAAACGGATGTGAATTTCTAAAGTAGCCGTACTACGTGGCAACTTATTCAGTCAATAGCGCATGTGTCGGTGGCTACAAATTGTGTAAAAAGTTAGGATTATGCGAACGTCTCTCGCAGAAGTCTAGACAAGTAGAGTTCGGGCTTTTGTATACATGATGTTAAATGTGGAGACCGGAGTCCACTGACTACTGCGAAATGTAGTCACATACTGTATACAATGGGGCAAAAGCTGGGATTTAAAGGGATATTTACTTCACATATTTGTTTTGAATTTTAGGGTGTTTGCAGTGGTTATTTACCAAAGCTTGTATGAGTTATAGCTTTTATTAAATATCCGTTTGAAGTTGAAATGTTGGCTCTTTCATACTACGACACATCGTTTGAAAAGCGTTGCATTATTTTCATTTTTTTTTGCTGTGTATAAAACTCTCCTGTAGTACAATATAATATTTTATCAGCCCTTATCCATACCAATATAGGGCATGCACCTTTTCTTCGAGTGTTCGATTGAGCGGGGTTAGTTCTTATAGAATATAGTCCACCACGCTGGCCTAGCGCAGGGTGGCAGAGTTTTACATATCGTAGAAATTTTCACACACGATGTTTTCCTTCACTGCAACCTAAATCAAAACCAGGTAGTTCTTTTAGTGACTACAGACACAAAAGGCGACATATTATTTCGAATTATAGCGACTTTTGTATTTCGGTGGTAAATACGTACCTAGTTTTTGCTAAAACAAATATTTGAACACATATGTACCTTTAAAACTAAAAAGCCGTACATTATTATTTTAGGAAAACTTGTTGTTAAATAAATGTAAATAATAACCGTCGCTTATTTTCTTTCGAAATTTTTAGTTGCATTGTGTCTGAAGTCACTAAAACTTCCACCTTTGATCCCGGTCACAGAGCGAAATACCCAGTATATTCTAACCAAATGTTTACACATGCCCGAGCTTAAAACCAAGTAAACTTAGCTGCGCCAATTGACCATCTGTTTTATTAGTACAACACAGTAGCTCTAGTGCAAGTCGCAGTAGTTTACGACGGCTGGGTGCAGATGATAAGGTGCAGACGATCGACGGGACACGCGTGCGGCGCTGTGATATGCACCCTACAAGGTACTGATGCTGAATGCATTGCATGCTTGAGACTTCAGTGTATGTAAAGACGAAATAAAAAAGTAGTAGAGTAAATTTTTACCGATTTTATCGCGAATTTGGTTTAGTTTTTTTTTTAATTTCCTGAGTTTTAGGTTATTCCCAGTTTTCGTGCTTAAAAGGCGGTGTTACATTCACGTAAATCTAAGGAAGTATTATGTTGCCGGCCTCGTGACCACGAGAACTGTAAACTGTAGCGTCAAATGCAAAGCTAGACCATACCCGCACTAGGCCAGAGGGGTAGACTATATGACCTAATCCCTCCCAACCATACTCTCAATTATACAGGAGGCCCGTATTCAGCAGTGGGTCGTATATGGCCTGGTACGGACGCATTGGAAAAACTTAATCGCCACGCACTTAGGTAGGTCACTATGATGGGTACTTGAACATTGTGTACGAAGCTATCATCCAAGACAATACGATTTTTCTGAAAGTAGCTGTCACTGGTAATCTCACCCACCGAAGGAAACGGGTTTTACGAGACAGTTTGAATGATGCAAACGTTACGAGTAACTAGGACTAGCTATAGTTGCGGGGGGAATGTCGCTTCTTAATACGTGTCTATAAAAATAAAAGCAATAATGTTCTTTATTAAAGTACAAGATATTTTGATCCACAATAATCATTGGGCCAAATTGTTTTAACCTTGGTATCGAATAAGCTATCTATGGTTGATTAATTTGTTTTTCGCTGCTGCGCTGCTAGCTTTTGAACAGAGAATGTAATAACTAGCTACTGCTTTTTACATACATATAACGCCGCGCCTTCTTCTCAGAAGAGGTAGTCAGATGTGGTATCAAAACACCCACGTTTCATTTGGTGTGTTCCGCCCAATGATGTGATAAGGGTCGAGCCTATCGCAAATCGGGTACTTTATTACCCGAACTAATCGTTTTTACTAGATTTTTTAATATCTCCTCCAGTCTGATTTATCAAGTAGTCAACAGAGAGAAACGATTTCTCCTGTCAAGCAATTTACCAAAATCGCCTTACGATACGTCATAGTTTCCCTCCCACACATAACGTCATAGCTTAAGTATCTAAACCTTGTTGCCTCGCAAATATTTACCGATATCGGATATCGAACAATACCTAGAATAGAATACATTATTGATTACAGGAAGCACTTAGTGTGGGCATAGCTCTCAGAAGTGTCATACAACATCTGTCATGTCATGTCATGAATTGTAAACACAAGAATAGTTGCGAGAAATAGTGCTTAAGAAAATTACTTTATTAATCCATAGTTTATTAAAATATACTAGTGACCTTTCAGCTTCGTATTACAAATCTTTTCTGTACTAAAATATGTACATATTTATAGTTCATATAAACCTTCCTTTGGACTCACTCTATCTATTACTAGCTGCAAAAACTGCTTCTGTTTAAAACTGCATTAAAATCCGTTGGATCATTTAAAATATCTAAGCGCAAAGATATCCACTTTATTTTAAAAATCATAACAGCTATTGTATGCCAATATGACGGTTCACAGTTGCACATAATAAAAAATAATGTAACCCAATTTTCACACATGTACCACGATAATATTCTGAATTGGTATTTGAATTGATACAACAGAATAACAAAGAAACTTCTAGAAGGAAAGATAAAGAGGAAAAGGTCCAGGTCGGCAATGACGAAAGTCGAACTGCAACTTTGAAGAATGGACTATAATGCGATATTCCGTACTTAAGTCAATCGCCGAAAACCCACACACTTTCACCTTCTAGTCAAAATTAAGATGAAGCAGTTTATGACGATAGGTATCAAGCTAATTGTAGGAACTTGGATGTTGGATAAATTATGGTTTCTTAGATTTACGCGAATTTAAATACATAAAATATTAAAATAAAACTATTATTTACGAATTTTATCACGGACACCGTCCATCCCGTGATCACGAAAGCTGTAAAGAAACCGAAACGTCGGGAAGTTAAAAAATCGTAAAAATTAAACCAAATCCGCGATAAAATCCTTAATAATAGTTTTATTTCCATTTTGGATAAATTATTTGGCTGTTACGTACAGAATTCTCTACCAATTTTAATGTGAGGCAATGTTCAACAAGACATTTGAATTCTGTCTAGGCTTTTCGATGATTTTTGCTTCAATAAAATAAACTTGAACTACCTACTTACTATTTTACAGAGCCAATTGACTACGTTAGCAGTTACCAAAACTCTTCACCATTTTATTTATTTTAGTTGTTATTCAACTTAGAAACTCTTTGAGCTACAGAGGGGGAGGGGGATAAACACAAGGCTACTCTTTGAATAACATCTCAAGTCTCAACAGACCCTCGTATTATTTGCAGAACACTAGCGGCGAGTAATTACGTAGATTCCTCTCCACCGACCGATCCAGTCGTCAGTACACAAACTCAAGTTGATTTCAATAAGTCATCAAAACAATTTGAATTGGATTAGTTGTGCGACGGAATAACATTTAATTTAGTGTCGAATGAACGGCGTCGAATTATTTTCGACAGCCGTTGACGAGTGTCGGGCTACGCGGGGATTCTGGGAGCTTCGCCTCCGGCAGGCTTTGGGGGCCGCGGGCTCGTCATTATTAATTGTACGCTTGTGTAGATATTAAGGACATTTTCAATTCTGAAACAGAGCATTTAAATAGGCTATTAGGGAGGAAGTAGTTGGCCAAATCCTCTATTAAACGCCGTCGGGTACTATTGTTTTTTTATAATATGGATTATTATATAATAGTTCTAGACATTGATTTCAGAAATAAGGATAGGACCTTCAGTGCATTTGTAGATTCAAAAAGGTAACCGTGAAATGGCGCTAAAATAAATATTAAATTAACTTAATTCATTAGATTTCGTCTAAACAGTGGTTAAAAAATATCTTTATATTATTGAACTTTCTGCCATAATAGAAGCAAGCATTTCCGCAAAATCGTTGATATTATTAATCTCAGTAACTTTTTACTAGAGATGTAGTGGAGCGCGCTCCACTTACGTTGGAATACTACGTGCTTTTTGCCCTGTCCATATAATTATTTCTATGGTTACGTTACTTTTTTAAGCCACCCAAGCCCACTCAATTGCATTAAGGTATAGTCGAAAAGAACAAGAAAAAGGTAAGTATTTTTGATAACTCATTGCCTGATCGAAATGAAAGCAAAACTGTTACATTACGTCAGATTTCAGTAAGGAAGTAAATCACTCAATCGAGCTGGTCCATTTGCATAGGATCGACTGTTCTATATTGCATGGATCATGTAGTTTAATCAGAGACGTACAACAAACCATGAAGGATGATTGGTCACGGTTCGGTGTTGACACAATCTCATCAAGGTCTGTTTGGTGTGTTGTGACGTCATCGATTTATCATGCCGCCTACTGAATATCTGTCGTTGTCTTGAGTAAATCCGTCGTCTTGTGTGTTTCATATGCTGTGGTGCTGACATAATGTCATTAGTTCCAACAACATGGGGTAATGCGTCATCAGTTCGTACACACAAAATTGTCTAATTATATTCAACTAGCTGACCCGGTCACGCTTCGCTTTGCCTTGGTTATCATAGGATTTATATATTTATTTATTTATTTATTTATTTAAAACTTCATTGTACACCTAAAACTAACAATACAGAAATAAACGACAAGAAAAAAAAATGTACAAAAGGCGGTCTTATCGCTCGAGGCGATCTCTTACAGACAACCAACCATGGGATGGATAAGAGGGAACGAAAGTTTTGGGGTACCATGAGGTGTACGAAATGGACATATATCTATAAGTATACATACCTAATGCATATATAAATAAATATATATACATAAACACATACATAAATAAATATTATAACTAACATGTATCAACATTATGCATAAAATAACCATAGCGACAAATATATATACATATACACACATACACATACATATATATATATATACAAATAAACACGGTATACATGCAATGTCTTCAGTTTAATTGTGATAGATAATGTTGTTTGACCAATCTTTTGAATATGGGCAGCGACTCTGCCCGCCTCACTGTGAAAGGTAATGAATTCCACAGCCTTGCAGCTTGTACAGTAAACGATTTGTTATAAAATGTAGTGGAATGCACTCGGATTTTAAGTGTTAAGTTCTCCGATGACCTCAGGGATCTAGAATGCGTATCATGAAGAAACTCGAATCGGCTATTAAGATACGGGGGAGAATGGGGATTGAAAAGTATGGAATAAAGAAGAGATAGAATATGGGTATTCCGGCGAAACCGAATGGGTAACCACTTGAGCTTGTTACGGAATTCGGAGACGTGATCATATTTGCGCAATCCAAATATAAATCTAATACAAAAGTTTTGGAGACGCTCAAGTTTATTAAGTTGTTCCTCAGTGAGATCAAGATAACTGGCATCCGCATAATCAAGGATGGGGAGCAGGAGGGATTGAGCAAGCGATATTCTCGTGGCGATAGGTAGAAAATTGCGTAACCTCCGCAGGGACCCAGCCGAGGCGAATAGTTTCCTACTCAACTCTCGAAGCTGGGGACCCCAGGAGAGAGATTTATTAAGAATAATACCTAGATTTTTCACTGTGTCGTTAAAAGGAATAGCTACATCATTGCAAGAGACTGGCGGTATAAGCGACCAGTTCAACCTAGACATCAACCTGGGGCTGCCGACAACAATGACCTGCGTTTTAACCGGGTTAACTTTAAGGCCAAACTCCTTACTCCAAATAGAGATGCGTCCAATGTCTTCATTAATAGCTAAAACAGCATCTTTCAGCTCATCTGGATATGCATGACAATATATTTGGAGATTATCTGCAGGATTCATATTATGTTAAATTGTTTAGCATAATAACTTAACAACTTGTATGCCTACACTTGACGTAGCTATCCTACTGTCCTGCTAAATCCCGTCTTAACCCGTCTGTTCAGTCACTTCTCGATCCATCCCGTCCTTTCTCTTCATTATCAATTCCGTCTTATACCGTGAATTTCTATACTTCGTCCTATCAAATCTGCCAGCTATCCCAATTCTCTCCCGCACCTCCCACTCTATTAAATCCCGTCTCTCCATATCCAAATAGTGTGCCTTATGAATTTTTGACATTAATAACTTAAGTGATTCTGATTATCCATGCAATATTCCATCCCTTATTTCACACCCACAATGCTGCTTTTCCAAAACTATTGCAAGCAATATTTAGGTTAAATATAACCTATCTCACTCAGAGACGATATATTACATTAATTTCTATCAGTGAATAATAGCGAAGGAAAGGCTACTGTAAAAATTCTGGATAAAAGTGACATTCGATCTTGAAAAGAAGTAAATATAACTTTTTACTGTTGCAAATTATTTATTTAATTATCTCTATTTATGCAGCTTGATATATTCTCCTTAGTTCACACAAAATACATTTCTGTACGCATTATTTGACAACCAATTTTAACGTCAATCCGTTTAATTAATGTCATTAATTTACATCTTTAAAATCTAAAATACGCCTTTAATCGAATATTGTGGATATATGTTGTCGATTCGAAACCTTTATTTAAATAAGTTTTTTAATTTGAGGGAAGAGTTTACCGTATCGACGGGATGAACATTAAATGTTTGACAGTTACAAACCCAAGAACATTTTGTATAAGAAAATGTTAATAAGCTAATAGAAACTCGGGAAACCGGGAACGTGATAAAAAGTATCCTATGTCCTTCTCCTGGTTCTAAGCTACCTCCCCACCAATTTTCAGCCAAGTCAGTTCAGCCGTTCTTGAGTTATAAGTGGGGTAACTAACACGACTTTCTTTTATATATATAGATGTCTTGCAGCCCGTCCTAGCTTGTCTAAAATCTTTTTTAATCGTGTCTACATTAGATACATTATTTCACGTACTAACTGTTTTATATTCAAACTTAACGTTATTGCTGACCTTTTTTCCTATTACATATTATCGTTACATCATGTATTGCCTATCCTATATTGTCACCTGTATCTCATTCTATCCCATGACTCTTATCTTTGGCATGTCATCTTGTCTGCTTATATTCCTTCTCATATGCCTCATATTATATTCCATAAAATCCCTTGAAGTTTTAAATAGAACAAAATATAAATATTTTTATTATTTTTTCATCCCACGAAAACATTATTTTTAGGGATAAAAATTATCATTATGCAGGGTATTAATAACTTTCACATCTAATTTCATTAAAATAGGTTCACGTGTTTGAGCGTGAAGAAATAAGAATTAAGATAAAATATTGTTACTGTTTTTAAACGGGAGATAAGACTCTTAATATATAACTTGAAAGAATTTAAAGAAACTGCACTGTCACCTAACTTATGTATTTTTTTTAACATGAACAAACTATTTTCATCAAAAATAATCCCGCAGATTTACATAGCACAATAAAAATATTTATTTGCAATGACCATTGAGCTATACAAATAAACATTAGTTATAACCGGAGGACAGATAAACGGTCGGTTTCTATAATTATTCGCTGAGTTATCGCGCCATTTCGCACGTTAATGTTCATCCGCATTTTAAATTTTATTATTGCATGCTATATATTATATTGCGATTCGAATTCGGCTGTGACGTGAGACTTTTATTCGTATTTATTGAAGCTCCTTTAAGAGTGCAGAAGGTTGAAAGATTTATTGGATTTGCTCTTACTGTAGCTGCATTGCAAATAGAGTGAACTGCGCAATCTTCAGTTGGTCTACCAGGTTTCAACATACTTGATATTAAAAACATACATATAGGTACATATATAAACTCACGCCTTCTTCCCAGAAGGGGTAGGCAGAGGTGCCAGGACTCCCTCATTTCGCCTTGTATATTCCGTCCCACGATGTGATAGGTGGAGAGCATATCCCCATATCGGGCACAAATTTCTGACTCTGGGCTGATAACGAAAAGAAAAATCCAAAATCACACCCAACCCGGGAGTCGAACCTGGGACTTCAGCTTTGTAACCGTACTCTACTACAACTACGCCACCGAGGCAGTTGAGAGGAGTTAAAAGCATTATAATAATATCGAATCAATTTAATTATTTATTCATACTAGTGGTCGCCCAATGGTCGAAAATCGACCAAATCAAGAAGAGAAAAAGTTTTTACCTGTATGATGATGTTGTTATTCTGATAATTCGTGCACATTTTAATTTACATATCTCTCAAAATCACTTATTTATCCTGAAGTATATGTAATTACTGAAATCGTAAACTACAATAATTGCTTTGAACCAGTAATAGCAAATTATATTTTTTTGTACCTGAATGTTGTTATTGCAGATTGCTGCTACAGAACTTTCTTTATGCATATAATAATAATCCGTGTACATTTAAATGTATCTTACTGCTACACAATTTGTATAAGCGCTCAGTATTTCACGTAGTATTCGTCAAATAAAACTTTTCTGTTTGACATTCAACTATGTCTATAATAAACAAAAGAAACAATTTGACACCAGAGTATGTATGCGTGTACAAATACTTGTGTATGTATGTGCGTGTGAAATGCATGGTAGTGTGTGTAATGTTTTATTTTTTGATTTAATGTACTTTATAAGCATTATAATTGAAAAATATTAGCGTTCCGCACTTCTCCTACACATAAACTATAAGTGTGCCAAATTTTATGCTCCTGCGTCCGCCTAATTTTCGTAAAAAGGGGTCCAAAGTTTTTGCATCACGTATTAATATATAGATGTAATGTAGGCAATTAATATACTTTTATGAAAGTTAATATAATAGGTTTCGATATAACATAGTAACTCATCAAATCAAATTGTAGTATTTTCTATGACCAGAACCACACTACGAACATTCGATGCGTGGCGTGTCTGTAGTGTGGTTCTGGTAATATAAAAAAGTAAGATTTGATATTTTGATTCAACACGTGTCGATTTATAAGAATTTCTATGGTAAGTAAGTCCGCCAACCGGCATTAGGCCAACGTGGTGGACAATATAGTGTAAGGTTTCCAACGGGGTTGTGTATGGGGTCATACACGTTATCAGGATGGACGAGTGTAAGGTTGCATAACATGGAGATTGGCCGCTTTTAAAAATATATATCGTTTTGAAAACAAAAAGAGAGCGCGGGGGGCTTTTGACAGATGGATTTGCACGGATGAAGGGAAAGGATTAAGATGTTATAAATATATATTTTATAGTTATTTGTATAAATATAATTATCTGAAAAGGTGTTCGGCGTTTAATTTGGGAGTTCTTACAATAGCATAACCATTCTCAATTTTACTCTTGATTTTAGGGGACGCCCGTGCCCCGGGCATTAGGACGTAAATGGGATAATACAGAATAAATAACATATTTTAAAACTGTCTGGAAGTAAGTGTTAAGGCCAAGCAGAAGACTTCTGCCTTCATCAACATATTATACGTAGTTGGATACAATTTAAAGTCTATTTATTTTTTATTTGCATTTTATAGACAGCGGATATTAAAAATATTAAAGATAAACTATTCATTTTGGGGTCTATTTCAATCAACTATCAACATATTACACGTAGCTGTACATAATTTAAATTCCTTTTTTTTTTCTTTTTGCAATTTATCGACAGTATGACATGATGTAAAAAATATTTATTTTGGGATCCATTTTCTGATTAATGATGTTATGACAAGTAGAGTCATAAACAGACTTATTACACTGTGCTAAAATTATTCTCGACATATCCGAGAATTTTTCTGGCTCGGGTAGGTTTTCTTCGAATGATGTCGGCAAAGGATGGAGAAGCCTTCAAATCTACAAGGAATAATCAACAAGTATTATAGCTCTGTGGGTGGGAGAAAGCTGTGAATCAAGGGTCGCGGGATCGATGCTTGCTTTGTGACAATTATATGTGGTTTTTTCTGGATCGGCTGCGTTAAATTTACTACAGTTTGCCTGATAGCAAGTTACTCGCTTCTTGAGCAGCTTAAATCCTAAGTACCTAAGTACAAGACATTTGCATGAGTGCATGTAACCACCATCAGATAAATCGTATACCATACCGAAAGGCAGGTGTCGACATATTCGCATGGTATGTATCGAATATATTAAATAATAAAATAAATTAATTTAACACGAACAAAAATACACTATACCGGGTATCTCAAGACTGCTACCGAAAACGAAGCCGGGTGGTAGTTTTAGTGACTACAAACACAATGCAACTAAAAATTTTGCTAAGAAACGCGTCATTTTTTTTATCATTTTTTTAATATCGCCATTTTTGGGTGGTAAATCCATAGTTTTTGCTAAAATAATAATTTAAGCTCTTTTATATCTTAGAGTCTTTATAAATAAAAGGGTATACACTATTTTTTTAAGAAAAAATGTATTTACCACCCAAATACGACCATATAAAAAAAATAACAAAAAAAAAATTGTCGCTTTTTTTTCCAACATTTTCTGTTGCATTGTGTCTGAAGTCGCTTAAACTACCACCTGGCTTCGTTTTCGGTAGCAGTCTTGATATATCCAGTATAACGTTATGAGATACATCACACTAGCATTCATATTTCAACCTACCAGTTCTTTTTATTGCTATAAATGGCGAGACGAGCATGCCGTTCACCTGATGGTAAGCTAACCGATCGCTCATGAACAGTGGCAAAACCAAACACCTTGAATTACAAAGCAATGCTTGGCATTCCACTACGCTCGCCATCCTGAGGCATAAGATGTAATAAGTCTCATTATGTCCAGTAGGTACTCTGGCTAAAATGTCCTTCACACCAAAACACAACCATGCATTACAATGCTGTTTGGCGAAAGAAATAGTCATTGCGGTGGTACCTACCCAGGCGGCTTCACACATATGAGAGACCTACTACCAGTTAAAGTTTCCACATAGATAAGTCGTTTAGATTGCAAATGTATTCTTTACGATGCGAATGTGTGGATGCCTGTCATAACCGTGTTATTACGAATATCTTACCATGACCTATAAAGTCTAAGACAATATTACTAATCTAATTGCTATTGTTTAAATATATACATTTTGTCTTTTTTTCTATTTCTGGTTTCAATATTTTATTTGTAATTTTCTGCACATTCCATGTTGTGTCTATAAATCGTTTTTCTTTCTTTCTTTCTAATCCATACTACTATGAAATCAGGCTTTCATGTATCTATCGGGTGTATATTTTTATTTATAACTATTAAACGATCACTTGTTAGTCCGTTTATTATGTAAATATAAGAAAAACGAGCTGATGGCACGCGATATGAATATTTATGGCCAATTGGTTCGGTGTAACCTATTTTACTTATACTTGACTCCATTTTGCTCGATTGTAGCGTATCTTTTTTTTCTGGCGGGTTGTATGTTTTATTAGTATTTATTTTACTTAGTAGGTTTTATAATTTATTGATCAAATTAGTTTGCAGGTGGACGCGGAAAAAAATAAAGTGAAAATGGCAAGTTTTTTAATCCTTAGGAATAGTATTTTCAGTCTAAAACAGGTAATATACATATATGTATACTGGTAAGTGGGACGAATCCTAGAATTATATAATTTATATAACGAGAAATCTGTGAACTTAATACTTTTTGCATAACTGACGTCTAAAGTGACGTCAGTATTAAGATAACATGACTAAAATAGAATTGTTAAGTAGTGTCGATAAACGAATGAAGGGGCGCGAGAAAATAATTTCAAGAAATACTGGAATTTAACTTCGCCTGAGTACCACTTCTGTGTACCTCTTTATTTATAGTATAAGCACGTAACTAATCAACGTTAAATTTTAAGTATGATTGAAGGCGAAGATAATGCAGGACAGCTTTGAACTAGCCCGAATATCAGGCACAAGATTACTTGTGCCTGATATTCGGGCTAGTTCAAGCTGATGATTACATCAGCTCCATGGTTTGCATAGCGACCGCTTTATCGTACGAGTATACGAGTTCGTAGCAGTTGTTGGTATTTCGTAGCTCGTAGATCCTTTGAAAAGTTTTATTGAATCCTCATTTTCGATTCAAATTTAATCTGATTTTGCTCTCAAGTAATGTTAATACTAAGAAATCAAGCTTTTTGATGAAAATATAGATTATCATAAATTTTAGCACATATTTTTTTTGCAAATATATCAAATTATTTAAGTTATATCTAAGTGGTAAGTTGTAAGAGGGGGGGGGGGGGGGGTATCGTCATATCCACTCAAAGCTGGTCCGTGTTCGAAAAGCCTAATTCAATGAGATATATGTTTGATCTCACGCAAGGACGATGAGAATTCCAATTCCTTTCATCAACTCTAATGGAAGCCTTGAAGAGAGCCACTCTAGCCTAATGAAATTAGGTAAATACGAGTTTTTTGTAACTGAATACGAATTAAAGTGTATTTGGGACGTTCGCTAATAGCCCTCCAATTTTTCCACTACTCAACATTTTCTAGTATTTAAGGAGCACTTCAGCAATAATCTAGTTTTCTTATAACTCATGTAAATATAATGAAAGCATACAAGTTTAGTATCCTACTGGCAAGAGATTAGACGTTAACTAGCAATTTTTCCATTACTCTACATTTTCCAGTATTCAAGGAGCACTTCAGCAATAATCTAGTTTTCATATAACTTATGTAAATGCCTTGGTGGCGTAGTTGTACTAAGGTACGGTTACAAAGCTGAGGTCTCGGGTTCGAATCCCGGGTTGGGCAAAGTGATATTGGATTTTTCTATTCAGTGTCAGCCCAGAGTCAGGAATTTGTGCCCGATATGGCGATGGGCTCGCCACCTATCACATTGTGGGACGGAACATACAAGGCGAAATGTGGGTGTGCTGGCACCTCTGCCTACCCCTTCTGGGATATAGGCGTGAGTTTATGTATGTATGTATGTATGTTATGTAAATGCAAATGTGATGGGTATACAAGGGTAGTATCCTGATGGCAAGATATTATACCTAAACTAGGTATAATGAAGTCTGGTTCTATTTTAAGTCATTTTTACTATGCAATTATCGGTGAAGAAATCAAAATCACTTCTTGAGGAAACTTGCATACTATAAAGATAATTGCATGAATTTCTACAATATACGAAGGCTGCCAACTCGTTAGACAATAGCGTGGTGGACAACGGCTTTAATATTTTCATTACCACATACAAATACATAAGCTTACGGCTTTTTCCCAGAAGGGGTAGGCATATGTGCTACCAGTACACCCACATTTCGCCTTGCATGTTCTGTCCTACGATGTGATAGGGAGCGAGCCTATCACCTTTTTTATATTCTACTACATAAAATTTAAATAAAAGTATTATTTACGGATGTAACACAGGGACATTAAACTACTGTTTACGGATTTTATCACGGATTTAGTTGAATTTGAATTTAACATTTTTTAACTTTTTTTTTTTTATTCCATTGAATGGCGAGACGAGCATGCCGTTCGCCTGATGGAAAGCAATACGACAGCTCATAAACAGTAGCAGAACCAAAGAACACCTCGAATCACAAAGCAATGCTTGGCATTCCACTGCGCTCGCCATCCTGAGACATAAGGTGTTAAGTCTCAATATGTCCAGTAGTTGCTCTGGCTACAATGTCCTTCAATCCGAAACACAACAGTGCATTTAAACTGCTGTTTGACGGGAGAAATAGACATTGCGGTGGTACCCACCCAGGCGGCCTCTCACATATGAGAGACCTACCACCGGTAAAATACCGGTAACTTCTCAATGTTCTCGATTAATTACACACACGTGTTCACGGGATGGTCTTTTGGACGTGGAACGTCGGGTCAAAAAATAAAAAAACCAAACCAAATCTGCGATAAAATTCGTAAATAATAGTTAAATTTTAATGTGTAACATTAGAAAATTGCATGCATTCCACTTCAACCAACATTGATACAAATTTAAATAAAGGCCGATTATCTAGTCCTTTATTACCGTCATAAATAAAACGAAGTGTTTTCTAAATAAGTATAATAGTTTTACATTCAACGAACTGCTTGAATATCAAAGTTTTTAATTAAAACATCACTTTTAAACTTTATTCAATAACTTTTATTAAGTACACAGTGTATTTATGAACTCAACCGAAAATACTTTCCACGAATTTTGGAAAATATTTATACAAACTCATTATTTTATTTACTAAAACAAATTGTTTTAAGACCGGTAAACTAACTATTGTGACTTATTATTCCAATTATTTTGTTGAGAAAATTAAATAAGGAAAAACTTTGAACCTTCCCACGTAGGCAGACTTAAGTGTATGAGTTACAACAATACTTCAGTCAACAAATGCTAATAATATACTGAATAAATATTTTTGCATGTTCAGTATGACCTAACATACATAAGCACGTTTTGTCTGACAATTAATTACAAGAATGGTCGGGCACGCGAGCTGCAAAAATGCTAATATCGCCATGGCTACGGAGTCCGTAGGCGGTGCGCGCTACGGTCCCGCTACGAGCTACGAGTCATTCATCTTTGAGTATTCTGTGTACGGTCGCGAGTACTGTCAGTAGGCGCGCGGCGCTCGTACCGATAGCACGTGTGAGCTCGTCTCAACGCTCCGTGCAAACTTTACTCGTCGACCGTACTCGAGTGTAGTATTTATACCAATATATTAAGGATACTTTGTAGTTAATTGTCGTGATTTCGGGACACTTTTAAATACATTTGTTAGTGTCACGGTGTTTGGGGAGGTGCGGGATACGCGGCGCACAGTAAGTAACTTAACATGGATAATTATATTTTTCCCCGTTGTAATATGAGGCGGGAGGCGGTTATCTACGCAGGGCGTGATAGCGCGTTATCAGTACATGTGTAATTAAAAAGTAACCGGGTGTTTGTTCGCTAACGTAATCCGCGTTTATTTTAGTTTTTATCTATGCGCAACGAGCCTCGAACAGAATTTACCGCGCGACATACCTTTTTATAACTTTCACTCACAATAATAGCATTATAATTCGTATTTTTCTAAATCTAAAACTAGAATAAAATCTGAATGAAAAATAGTTCATTATATAAATAGTACATAATTAATTTTAAGCATACATTCAATGTAAAATTTGGCATTAATTTCGTCTGAAACTTTATCACATGCGTGAATAATTTTGAATGAATTACGAAAACAATAACAGAAGCGTACAAAGATCATCCCAAACTAGATTAAAATCTATATGGGCACCCCGTTGAAAATCAGCGCTGCAGTTTGCTTTCCCATTCTGCAGCATAAAGCTGAAAGGGAGGCCCATTGTCGGCGCAATAGTTTAGCCACGTAATTTTGTTGCATAATTGTATTTTTTGTCATGTTTTTATTTTTTGTATATTTTGTTATTTTATTACCTACCTATGTATGTTTGCGCCTTCAATAAATGTATTTCTTCTTCTTCTTTCATATGAATAATAATCTATATGAAAGGCTCAACGATAAAGATAGGACTATCCAATTATGAGGATCAAAACTAGTTCGCAAAGGAGACCAAATAGTGACACTGGGTAAGTCTAGACCCTAGCATGTTTACAACCAAAAATAAACTAATCAGAAAGTAAAAATAATTTGATTTTATTTGGAAGGAAAAAAGATTTAATTTTCTTTATAGTAAAGGCAAAAATTACAAGATCGAGTGAAGAGCATCCTCCGATTACTAACAGATAAAAACACTCAACTTTCATTAAACATATATCTGACTATACTAGACTATGAATTGTGAATTCAGAAATATGGAAATATAATAGTTAGACCAACAAAAATACTCGTAGATAAAACAAACATGCATACGGATGGTCTAACCTGAAAAACCAGCATAAACTCCACCAAAATATAAATTCAAACAACTATACCTAAAACACACCAAGTTCAAGTTAGTGAAAAACTTAGAGCACACAATGTTTACGAAGTGAAACTCCGCCTAGACCTCTCATTTCCAGGATGGATTGAGCTACTAATGTTGGCTTACACTTTGTTCGAAGGGCAATATTTTCACTATCCAGTGTTCCACTTAACCCCACTCTCCTCATATGTTATGATAATATTATTACTCGCAAACGGAATATTAAGTGAATACCACGTTTCAATTTTCTTGCCGTTGAATTAAAATTCTAATATGAACAGCATGTTAATATTTTTATTCTATTAGCGGGAATGATGAGTTCGTATTTGTGTAACGTACATCCTAACTATAAGTCTATGGTTACGACTATAAGTCAATAACGACCATAAGTATATGTAGGTACATTCGTATCGTATATGAACTTCGATCATCCGAAGTTTCGAACTTCGTTTCGTTGAATATAGTAGGGCCCGAGATATTGGTGGTAAAAAATTTGCCTAAATCAGAAGCAATTTTACTCAGAATGTATTTAATAACCGACTTCAAATCGTTAGGTTTTGAGTTCAACTGCTTTTATTTTTTCATTTTATTTATGTATGTTGTATGTTTCTGTCTGCGAATTTCTCAAAAATTTCTGATTCTATTTGTCTATTTTTCGTTATTTTAATGTTAAAACATCAATTGCAACAAAAAGGCATCGTCACCATGTACGGTTTGATAAAAGTATCAGATAAGATACGGACTACTGATTGAAATATCTGCCGTAATTTGTACGGATAGCTACCTTTAGCAAATCCCCAGCGAATCAGTGCATTATTTAAACTGTGAAGAGGTAAAAACAGTAATTTGTAAGGAAATTAATTAGAAAGACAGCCTCCGTGGCGCAGTTGGTTAGACGCCGCCTGTGAAACGAGAGGCCGCGGGTTCGATCCCCGCACCGAGACAAATGTTTGTGCGACCCACAAATATTTGTCTCGGGTCTGGGTGTTTGTGAGACCGAAAAGTCTCTCGTAGTTCCCGATACTCGGAGTACAAGACTTAATTGATCTTATTGTGGTATCAGGACTATGTATATGACTGTTAGGTGTATTAATTTATTTTAACACTACTCCATCCAATCACGGAGAATAAATATAATAATAACTGATCCCAAAACGCGACACCCTTTTATACGCAACTGTGTTGAATATTCCAGACAGATAAGATTAGTCTCTAGCCAGCTTTTGTATCTCCAACAATCATCTCACTCACCGACAAAAATGAAACATATAAGCTGTTACTTTACTTTGTTATTCCAAAGAACATATATACATAAATTCACGCTTTTCTACCAAAGGGGGTAGGCAGAGGTGCGAACAGGACACCCACGCTTCATCATATTATATTTCCATCCCATGATGTGATGGGGAGCCTATCGCCATATCGTCAGTGATTCCTACCTCCGGACTGATATAATAAATACTACCTATATAATCCATTATCACCTTGCTGCCACTGAAGCAGTGCATTACCAAAGACCGGGTAATTTAATAAACATTCATTAGAATAGCAGATTCTAATTCCTGCCGATATATCGCCACATAATACGTGTACGTAAAGTTATCTTCAATATCCGATACAATGCATCGTCATTTATCAGCCTCAGGGTACATAAAGTTATCAACTCAATCTCGAAGCTAATCCATCAGTGTTTAGAAACTTAATTACTCGCTCCCGGGAAGTTATTACGCGTAATACGTTTTACGTACACCAATCATACAAATGAACCATACGCCCTTTGAGGAATGTGTCGATCGTTACGGAAAGTCTGTTGATTTTTGTATTTAGGTGATATAATGATCCGACATTTGTGTTCTAAAGTCCTAGTGCTGTAATGGGTTAATGAATGTCATGCAAAAAAAAAAAAAACTCACGACTTTTTGCCAGAAAGAGTAGACAGAGGTGCAACCAGGATATCCACATTTAGTCTTGTATGCTTAACGTGACCATTTATTTTTTGTGCCAAAGCGGGACATCAGTGGAATTAAATAATAATAATAATAAAGTTTTTGATGCTTTACAAGTTTTTATCACAGAAGATTGATTAACATAAAATAACAATCAAAATCGTATTTTTGTATTTGATGTTTTTACGAAAGTGTTGGTATAATACGACCTCGCGGTTTTCAGTAGTAGTTTGGTAAAGCATTTCGAGCGAGAAATACATTTTAGATTTTTGTTTGGTCTGTTTACAAAAGCGGGACGATGTCGGCCTTGCTGGGGACACCGGGACAGACTTCCTGAAAGCGGGACTGTCCCGCCTAAAGCGGGACGTATGGTCACGTTATGTATGCTATACACACGATACGATAAGGGGCGAGGCTTTTTTTTTATTGCTGTGAATGGCGAGACGAGCATGCCGTTCGCCTGATGGTAAGCGATACGACCGCTGATGAACAGTAGCAAAACCAAACACCTTGAGTTACAAAGCAATACTTGGCATTTGGCCTTGGCATTCCACTGCGCCCACCATTCTGAGACATAAGATGTTAAGTCACAATATGTCCAGTAGTTACTCTGGCTACAATGTTCTTCAATCCGAAACACAACAGTGCATTTAAACTGCTGTTTGACGGGAGAAATAGATATTGCGGTGGTACCCACCCAGGCAGCCTCTCACATATGAGAGACTTACCACCAGTAAATCTATCTATATATAAGATAATATCTATAGAATAATCTATATATTGCCATATTGGGCACAAATTCTGACTACGGGCTGATGAGGAGGAAGAAAATCCAACATCACTTTACCCGACTCCGGGATTCGAACCCGAGACCTCAGCTTTGTAACCGTACCGTAAAACTAAGCCACCGAGGTAATCACCTATCTGCATCAACGAACACATTTTTTCTCAATTCTGATTGGATGTCGTAGAAATACCAATAAAAATACTCTCTATAGGAATTTGAATGAATGTAAGCCTTGTAGCTCCATAGTGAAAGGTCACGTTTTGGTACTAATAATATTAAAAAATATATGATGGAAAATAGTACACAACTTGTAAGTAATATAAAAAAATGTTCATACATTTTAATATATAGTCTTATGCTTCTATGCATGCTCATAAAATGGTTCATATCAAGAGTATTGTAATAGAATTTTTTGCTTCAGTGATATGCAAATGGCAATCCTTCAACCCTACGCACTATTATTTATAGCTCCGACTTTCAAGAATGTCAAATTATGATAATTTTACTCAACAAAATTCAATGATTCTTGTTTTCTTTCTTAAAGATTCATATATTTTATAGAACGGCTGCTGTACGTAGTTTTATATTTTATTTTGCGATTTTTTTTACTAGCCTATACTGTCCCACTGCAGTGCAAAGGCCTCCGTTTCCTTCTTCCACCCGTCTCTATCCAAGGCTTGTATCCTCCAGTTGTTATTAATATTATCCAGTTGTTGTTATTTTGCGATATAATGAACATAATTTTAATATAATTCCTAACGTAGGGTCCTAATTAGGGTCGCCATACTCATTTAATGGAAGTATTTATTGTTGGTATACCGCTGGGTTTTGGATTTGTACAAATTTGTATTTAATTTAACAAGAGTATGTTAGGGACTAAATTGTTTCAAAAGTTTATTGCAATATACTCGTGTAATTGGTGGTACGTCTTTACGTATTTCTCCCGCCAAATAGCTGTGTAAATGCACTGTTTTGTTCCCAGTTGAAAAACAAAGTAGCCAGATTAACTACTATTAACATCTTATGTCTCAAGATGGCGAGGGCAGTGGAATTCCAAACATTGCTTTGCAATTGGTTTTACTACTGTCTATGACCTGTAGTGTCACATACCATCAGGCAAATGGCATGCTTGACTTGCCCTTAATTGCAATAAAAAAATATTATTATTATTGAAAAATCATGTTGCAATGCCCCGTGTGAATGTGGGCAGTTCGCAAAAGAACAACATTAAAAGCCTTCCCAGAATGAATCCCAGAATCCCAAATGCTAATATTAGTATAAACTTAACTCCTTATTTAAAATTTAAATAAGATTTGTATTATTAAAATAAATTTTCTAATAAACTCCAGAAACCTTTTCACGGAATGTTAAAGTACTGAAACATAAACTACTTCTTCAAAAGTTAGACAGCAATCTATTATATAAATACTAATTTTAGTATTAAATTGAAGCTGTTAGTGGAATTTTCCCAATATAACTTTAATTATTTATTGTCCTGTGGCTTTGCTTTATAGAGGTTAGTTAAATTAGAGTTAGTTTTCCCTTAACAGAACCTCCGTGGCGCAGTTGGTTAGAACGAGAAGTGAAACGAGAGGTCGCGGGTTCGATCTCCGCACCGATACAAATGTTTGTGAGGCCCACAAGTATTTGCTTCGGGTGTGGATGTTTGTGAGGCTGAAAAGTCTCTCATTAATTAATTTTAGTGTGTGGTCAGGACTATATATGTGACTGTTAGCTGTATTCACTCGTTTGATAGAACATAAATGCACAATTAAATTTTGTACCAGGCCATAACACAACATGCTGTTAATTTATTTATTTATATACATACAGTCGACTCTCGTTAATTCGAAACTCGAGGGACTCTTAAAATATTACGAATTATCGAGTATTTGAAATATCAAATGGTTCGACTTTCGTATCGTATCGTATCAGCCCATATACGTCCCACTGCAGGGCACGGGCCTACTCTGCAATCTAGAGTACGATTGAGAGTGGTTAGGCCATATAGTCCACCACGTTGGCCTAGTGCGGGTTAGCGGACTTACATACCATAGAAATTCTTATAAATCGCTATGGTATGCAGGTTTCCTCACGATGTTTTCCTTCACCATTTTAGTGCGTAGTGATTGACTGTCAATACACACATGACTCCGAAAAGTCAGAGGTGTGCCCTGGGATTTGAACCTGCGACCACCGTGAACATGTTGGCAGCCGCGTCTAGTCCGTTTACCAACAGGCCACCACGCACTTCTTGGTTCGACTTTACGAGAGACAATATAAAACTTCGAATTATTAAGTGTTGATCAACTATTATTCAATCAATAGCAATCGTCAAACATTTATACTTCCTCTTTCTCTCTCTGCAACTTTGAATTGTCGAGTGTTAGACGCCGTTGAGTTCGAATTAACGCTTCGTTTTGTAATTTAGCTATGACTTTTGCGTTCGAATTACCAAGTGCATAAAAATGTATTGATTTAGTTCGAAATAGACTGTACCTAAATTCATATCTATCGCCAGTTAGGGAAAGGATTAAATATTAACACTAACATGTCATCGACTAAAATCGCTTCTTTTCTTTCTATACTGATGTTATTGTAGCCTTAAAAACTTATCAAAAATAAACAATACTTAATAAAAAACACCATAAAAGCATTATATTTTGGTTGAAAAACATCGTTACCACTGTATTAAACTATTTAAACTGCGTTTAGTTTATTAATCATACAATTCCTTTCCATTTAAAAGCTGGCAAAAGTGCTGAACCAGGCACGTTCTTTGGTACTACAATTTAATTATTATACATAAATAAACTCACGTCTTTTTCTTAGAAGGCATGTGTATCACTGGCTACCAGAACAGTCACGTTTCGACATGTATGTTCCATCCCACGATTTGATAGGGGCGGGGTTATCGTCAAATCAGACACAAATTTCTGACCCCGGGCTGATATTGAATAGAAAAATTCAATATCACATTGCTCGACCCTGGATTCAAACCTGAGTTTACGGCGTTGTAACCTTACCGCAGGACAACCACCCCACCGAGGCAATATCATACACATTTGTAATTTTATTTAAACTTCCAGGTAGATAAACAAATTAATTTTACTTATACATTTAAGTCAACACAAATTACGAGACGACAAACCTAGACTAGACTTATAAGGAAACATAACTGCTAAACTTGGTCTGCGTTCTCAAATAAAGTTTACTTAAGCCGCGGGTTTTAAACGTAGGCACCCGGAATCAGACCGGCTTAAACAGCCAACTGGGTACCAATAGGAACTTTTTGCTGATCGAATTTTAAAGTCGAGGGTAATGACCTAAGGTCATTGGAAACAAAAGACATCTGTTTAGACCACCTGTGCCAAATGTGGTGGTCTAAAGTAGAAAATAGATAAAATTTAACTTTTAACTTTTTAGTTTGAATTTGAATAGCTAGTATATTCATTTTTATACGTATAATTATATGTGTTATATTCAATGTAATATAATGATATTTAATATAATTTCGGTTGCAGTCTTGATATACCCTGTGTTATATTAAATTTAATATTATAAAATGTATACACTAGCGCAGGTCACATAACACTCTTTAAATATTATATAGTATTATGAAAAACGAATTAAATATTGATGGATTAAAGTTTTAAAATTTTGTTAATGCCTTTAACTGACTGGTTCATATTTATTTTCAAAATCTAACAATCAATACAGCTGTAAAATGGAGCACGAGACAGTTATCACTCACTTTAAGGATGATTGATAACATCGTGAGGAAACCGGGATATATATGTATGTATATTTGTTATTGCTTCGAATGGCGAGATGATCATGCCATTCGCCTGATGGTTAGTGATACTAACACCCACGGATAGTAGCAAATTCAAAAAACACCACTATGAATTACAAAGCAATGATTGACATTGCACTCGCCATCCTATGCGAGACATAAGATGTTGAATCTCAATACTTCCAGTAGTAGTTCTTGCTATAATGTCCTTCAAAACGGAACACATCAGTGTTTTTACACTGCAGTTTGGCGGGAGAAATAAACATTGCGGTGGTACCCTAGACGGACTCTCCCACATTTTAATATATCAAGAATTTCAAATGTTTGTAAAGTCCGCTAACCTCCATAATGTATTTATTCATTCAATGTTTTAACAAAGTAAATACTTAAGTAGTCTAGTCTGTAATAAAGGGTTCCGCTTGAATCTCTCCGCGGACTACCCATTGATTATATTCATGCTGGGTTGGAGACATACGACTATTGTCCCTTATCTGCGACCCTATTGTTCGGGGCACAAAACTTTCTACGTAACGGATACCATTAATTTTATGTAAGGAATTGCTACACCCATATCTTCTTTTATAACTCAGTATACAAAAAATAAAAAGGGGTTAAATAAATAACACCGAACACTCATATACCCCACCCTAAGATCGCGTCTTGTGTCGGGTATCAGGAACTACGAAAACGTCATCATTTGACAAACACCCAGACCAAAAACAAAATGTCGATCTCACAATTATTTCTCTCGGTGTGGGGATCGAACTCACGGCTCCACGTTTCACAGCCGGCGTCTAACCAACTGCGTTACGGAGGCTGTCAATTTGGTCCCTTGCTGGACCTATGTAATAAAAAAGGTTTTACCGTGAACTACTTGTGCCTATGAACCTCAATAATGCCAGGGGAACTAGTTATGCCTCGACGACCAATGAGGATTAATCCATTGAAAAGTATTCAGGAAAAAGTGTAGGGATTCATTAGCATTCACTACCGGATACTCTCATTGACCGAACGAAATACGAGGGAAATCCATCGGTTACCGTCCCCATGTTCAGTCAGTCATGTCAGTTTTCAATGATCTGTCGGCAGTGAGACATGAAGTTTTTATCTCAATCAGTAGGTCAGGAAATCCACTTTTATGGTATAAGAATATATATAATATTAAACCATTGTCTTTATAAGATAACCCTCGTTTACTTTGTCATAGTGTAACTAATATTTTTGTGAATGTTGTACACACCTTTAAGACGCATTTGCATCAGCATTTAATTTATTAAGTTTTTTGTAAATTTGTAATGTATATAGCGTGTCTTTCTTAAATAAAAAAAAATAATACTCTTTATGGTGAAAACAACATACAACAAATTGTTCTTATGTACTCAAATTTTCTTATTTTTCGTTTTAAAAATATTTAGTCTATTAATCTAATATACTTAGGTGATTTAAATTTAGTGAATAAAACTCATCTATTTTTTTTTGCATTATTTTGCTACTTTAAGTGCGTGGTGGCCTGTTGGCAAACGGACTAGACGCGGCTGCCAATATGTTCGCGGTGGTCGCGGGTTCGAATCCTAGGGCACACCTCTGACTTTTCGGAGTCATGTGTGTATTGATAGTCAATCACCACGCACTAAAACGGTGAAGGAAAACATCGTGAGGAAACCTGCATACCGTAGCGATTTATAAGAATTTCTATGGTATGTAAGTCCGCCATCCCGCATTAGGCCAGCATGGTGGACTATATGGCCTAACCACTCTCAATCGTACTCTCGATTGTAGAGTAGGCCCGTGCCCTGCAGTGGGACGTATATGGGCTGATACAGATTTTGCTACTAACCTTGCTTCCAAAGAACACAGATTAATTAATGATTCCACCCTCTCCTAGCAGTGCAATGTGCGTAGTAAGCAGATGAAGGCCAGATTATTGGGTCGGAATATTGGTCGCTTGTCCGCGCCTAATGTACGTTCTGTGTCGGCCGCGCCGTGTTCAGGAAAATCCCCGCACATCGCTTGAATTACGTTTGTTCGCACTTTTGTGGGTAGCATAGTGTTGGAATCACGTTTAGCTTTCGTATATGTTTTAATAATGCAATGTTATGATTTGAGTGTGTGTGATCGAAATTGTATGTTATGGATAGTTTTTTCGGTTCTTGATTAGGATTGATATTTAAAATCACGATGCTGACTAGAAATTTAAATGGGTATTCCGACGCCACCACGTTTACAGATGGTTTCATAAAAATTAAAGTTTTTTCTATACTTACTTACTTTATCAGCCCATATACGGCCCACTGCAGGGCACGGGCTTCCTCTACAATCGAAAGTACGATTGAGAGTGGTTAGGCCATATAGTCCACCACGCTGGCCTAGTGCGGGTTGGCGGACTTACATACCATAGAAATTTTATAAATCGCTATGGTATGTAGGTTTCCTCACGATGTTTTCCTTCACCGTTTTAAGTTATTTCTATAGATACATGTTTCGATCGACATAGCTTGAAGGCGTTTGTCAATACTTTGTTACAAGAGTAGTCAGTCATTTGCTTTTATTCGATAGAAAACTTCATGCTGAGGATTTTTTACAAATATTTCAATGTTTTATTTGTACCAATACGACTTTTAATGAAGATGCCTATTAAATTAGATCGCCCAAACAAAATTGAAAAATACAAAAATGTCAAAATTATTAACTACGTCCTTATCAATACTTGAACAACTTTTAACAAGAATCCTAAACACACCGAGAATTATAAAGTCCGCAGATATTTACGAAATGTCTTCTAAAATATCCACAAAAATTGGTCCAACTTACACCGAAACATCAGCTTGAGCGATAATGAGAAAGTCAAACAAAATTCTAATCTAATTCGAACGGAAATTTTCTGCCAAAAATGTCTTTAGATCGAGGTGTTTTGCTAACTTAAACATTACTGCTGTGTTCAAATTCTTCTGTTTACATTTTGTCAACCGGGCTGAACTAATTTGATCTTTATTGTAAGGGAATAAGGTTTAAGGGATAACGAATTACTTTTAAACTTCCTTAATTTTATAAGTAGAGTTGGTTTCGGCAGTGTTTTTGGCGCGTGCCTTTGTTGCTTTGTACTTTGTGCTTGTTATTTTGATTGTACTTTTATCTATACAGATCTTCCGTTATTTTTTTTTTTAACTCAGGACTTTAAATAATTCGATGACAATCTCTTGTATAACTTATTTTTTGTATTTTGTCCTGATCTCGGAATTGACCTACAATTATTACTGTTCAGCGTCAGAGTAAAATATGGTAGATTGGTATTTTAGTGAGAGAGTATGGTAAATGGTATTCCAATAAATGTAAAATATTATGAAACAGTGATTATTACCATTTTGTAACAGGGAAAACGAGCAATAATATATTTATAAGTATAGGATAAAGCATTAAAACAAAATAATGCCTGAGCATTCCACAAAGACATTCTTTATTGTGCAATGCATTAGTTTGCATTGAATCGGGAATAATCTTATTATCATCATTTGTTTTTAAACGGATTCATAATTATTGCCGCAAACCTTTATGCGCTGTTGCGCAATATGTAGCGACTTTAACAAAAATATTATTCAGTCTGGTTATAAATTAAATAATATTTTCTTTAAATAAACGTATTAGTTCGTAAGGAATTTATTATCTAATAAAGGACCATTTAACAAAACAATAATATCTTATCTTAGTTTAAAGTATTATTTTAATATCTGATATACCTTTACAGGTTATCATTCCCTAAAGCATTATTTATACCTTTGTGCCCATTATATAATTTTCTAACTTTTCTAGTACGTCTAACATTTCGTATAACATTTTAAAGGTCAATCTAAATATAGGCAGTATTTATCTCGTCCCTAATAACGCGTGTTTAATGAGGACTCGGCGAGCTGCGAGCAAACATCACGAGTGCTTCAGAAATAATGCCGCCATTTTAAAGTCAGCAAGGGCTTAATATAGAGGTTTGTGTTGATGAATTCCTAGCCGTTTTTGGCTTCGGCGACTGTTATATTGGACACAAGAATCTTTAAATTGGACGTTGTTCTTTCGTCCTCTGATGTGTCTAGTGTGGCTTACGTATCCAAGTTTGTTCGTAAAAGTACGAACGCATTTTGGACACTCCGACACCCCGTTAACATAGTTGTAATAAGGTTTATAATACAGTATTAATCTACTAAACATTTAAATCATTATGTGCGTGTGTTTATTTGCTTGTATTACATCAACTTTAAAACTGCGTAACCGATTTTAATTATTATTTCACTCTTAGAAAGTCATTAGATTTTTTTTTTTTTTTTTTTTTTTTTTTTTTTTTTTTTTATGTGGGTAGTGAAAGTGAAACACAGAATTTTGGCGCTCTAAATATTTATTTTAAATAATAGATTATTTCATCAACTTTTCGTAATTTCTATGGTACAATATATCAAGTACTAAAAAACCCACCTGCCAGTACAGTCTATCCAAATATAAACACAATGACTGAAACGGTTCACGACACCATCACTACTTTGAGAGAGGAGTTTCACTCTAGGATGGCTTCTTTTGAGGAACAGCTGAAGAAAACGCCTAATACTGCCGCACCAACTTTGGCAGGCTTATCCTCTGAGTATTCCACTTTTAAAACATTTGTTTTGAAGACACTCGAGCTTCTTCAAACTCAAGTGGACACTCTTGCTCGAAATGCTGACAACGTCGAAATGAGGAGCCGAAGAAAAATTTTGCTTCTGCACGGCGTCAGTGAGGCGAAGGATGAGGTAGTTGAGCAGGCGGTGGCCAAGGTGATCCAGTCTCAACTTCACTTGGACGACTTCACTGCTGACGACATCAGGCGGTGCCATCGAATGGGACGACAGAGCGGTGATTCCAAGCCCAGACCAATACTCTGCAAGTTCGAGAGAATGTCGGTCCGAGATAAGACTTGGACGTCGAAAACGAAGTTGAAAGGATCGGGAATCACTATCTCAGAGTTTCTTACGAGGACCCGTCACACAGTCTTCATGGCGGCGCGGCAAAAATTCGGCATTTCCAGTTGCTGGACCAGGGACGGATTCATCTTTGTTGTTGGACCCGACGGTACGCGACATCGGATAGCATCCCTCGCGGAGGTCAACGGTCTCGAAGTCGACAGTCCGAAGCCCTCTGCAAACACGGCCAAAGTTGCGACAAGAACTCGACGAATTGTAGCCCCGAAAAAATGAAGTCCCATTTGATTATTGTTACGGAACTATTTACTCACTAAGGTAATAGCTTCCACTGTCACCTTATACTTTATTGTTTATTTATTACACTCTTTTGTCAACTGATATGTAGGTACTTCAGTAAATTCAAATATTCAAAATAAGTGGGGTAGGTACGTGTCAGTTGCATTGGTCTGTGGACATTGTCTGTGGATTTGTAACTGTCAGTTTGACAACAAAATTGTTACGTTCCATTGCAAAAAATTCAATACTTTTAACCACGTCTATAAAGAGATTTTTATGTGTTTGTTATTCCTATTTTATTTTATTATTTTAATTTTTTTTTTTTTTTTTAGAATTATTATCTACATTTTTATTATGGTAACAATTTTATAGCTTGGTTTTATTTTTGTACATAGTTGATGTTAAACTGGTTATCAACTGTACCTACTGCTGTGTATTTTTGTTGTTATTTTTTCATTATCTGTTGCTTTGTTTCATATATTACTCTACTTACTTCTTGTACCTACTTTTGATTGTGTCATTTTTATTGTTTTTTTTTTGTACTTCTGACTGTGGCTACTGGCGGGTGGACAGATTATTATATTTATAAGACTCGGATAAATTAATTATTAGAATACATATAAATTGATATTTATTTATATTATATTCATATATATCTATTTTTAAATATTTTAACATGTCAGAAATCGACAGCGACAGTAATTGTAGTTTTCTCACTGCTGATAGCGAAGATAGTTTTAAAAGTATTCCTTGTCTGAGTAATGTCCTTAAAAATATATTCTCCGATGATCTTGGAAATTTTAATGCGGTACACATCAATGCCCAAAGCATTCCGGCCCATTTCCCAGATATGCTGGCAACCTTTGACTGTAAGAATATACACGCAGTTCTTGTCTCCGAGTCATGGTTAAAACCATGTCTCCCTTCCATTTCCTACACCTTACCAGGATTTACCCTCATCCGTAATGACCGTGCGGTCGGCGTTGGAGGTGGTGTTGCTATATATCTCCGTGACTATATAACATTTTCAGTATTAGATACATCACCTCAGCCACCATTACCGAATGCAGGTGAGCATCTCATTATTGAGGTCGAATTACACCACACTAAAATCCTGGTAGGTGTTTATTATTCCCCTTCTCTTCGCATTAATTACTTCCCCTCTTTTGAAATGCTCATAGAAAAGCTAACTCCATCTTACAGTCATACAATTATCATGGGCGACTTTAACACCTGTCTTCTTAAAAATGATTTGCGCACTAAATCACTTCATTCTGTTGTTGAGTCTACGAATCTTTCCATTCTTCCGTTAAGTGCGACACATCATTTTCCTAATTGCACTCCATCTTTATTGGATCTCATTTTTGTTTCTCGTCCTGACCTTGTCAGTCAGCATGGGCAATGCTCAGCTGACATGTTCTCCTTTCACGATTTAATTTATATATCCTACAAAGCTCGCCCTCCCAAGGCAAAATCGAAAACTTTCCTACAGCGCAATTTTGCTCGAATGAATTTAGAGAATCTTCGTGCGGCTGCTAGTAGCATTGACTGGGGTCCCGTTCTGAGTTCTTCATCTATTGACGACCAGGTGAATCTATTTAATGCCAAGCTCATAGAACTTTATGATACCTATGCTCCTGTCCGTGCGATTAGAGTTAAACACTTCCCTGCACCATGGCTTACAGATGAAATCAAAAAAATAATTCACCTAAAAGCATCTGCAAAAGCTAGGCTAAAATGTCGCCCTACAGATATAAACAGGGACAAATATGTCAAAATACGGAATCACTGCAACAAGATGTGTAGGAACGCTCAACGCCAAAATATTCACAAATCTGTTGAAAATGGAGATCCAACAAAAATTTGGAAATTTCTTAAATCTATAGGGGTTGGGAAATCAAGGAAAGATCCTTTACCAAAAAATTTAGATGTTGAATCTCTCAATAACCATTTCTCATCGTCGTCCAACTGTAGCAGGATAGTTAAGGCAGACACACTTAAATATCTTTCTTCCCTACGAACCCCTAACCATCCATCATTTGTCTTTAGTCAAGTGTCGGCATGTGATGTTAAGAAAAGCGTCCTATCTATATTATCCGATGCGGTTGGTAGCGACTGTATTAGTCGGAAGATGATCATTCCTATCCTTGACGAAATCCTTCCTATCATCTGCCACATCCTCAACTATTCCTTGTCCAGTGGGTGCTTTCCATCTCCATGGAAAGAAGCCCAAATTATTCCATTACCTAAAAAACATAATCCTAAATCATTTTCTGATTACCGACCCATCTCAATCCTTCCATTCCTCTCAAAAGTTCTTGAACGTCTCACCTACAATCAACTTAATTCCTTTCTTTGCAAAAACAATCTCCTTAATCCCATGCAATCCGGATTTCGTCAAGGTCATAGCACAGTCACTGCATTAGTCAACGTTACGGATGATATTAGAACAGCCATGGAGAGTGGAAATCTTACAGTTCTGCTTCTTTTAGACTTTAGCAATGCTTTTAACACTGTAGATTTTGACATTCTTCTTGGCATATTACGCTCTCTTAACATATCTCCATCGGCAATTGACTGGTTTCGTGGTTACCTGTCTGGTCGCCGACAGCGAATATGTATCGACAAAAGCATCGTATCGTCTTGGTGCAATACAATAGTCGGTGTACCGCAGGGTGGCGTTCTATCTCCTCTACTTTTTGCTATATTTATTAGTTCTATCTCTTTGAAACTTTCCACGTCCTACCATCTTTATGCAGATGATCTCCAGATTTATACTCATGGATCATTAGTAGGATTGCCGGAAGTAATCGCTACGATTAATAGGGACTTGTGTCACATTGAAGAATGGAGCAAAGCTTATGGGCTTAAGGTGAACCCCATAAAATCCCAGGCTATTGTTGTTGGCAGCTCTAGAATGATCTCCAGGGTAAAGTGGAATCAACTTCCCCAAGTTTGTTTTGATGGAACTGTAATACCGTTTGTTGAGAGTGTCAAAAACTTGGGCGTTATTATTGATAATACACTCTCTTGGAATCCTCAGATTAATGCTGTCAGTCGCAAAATCTTCGCTTCAGCGGGGACTTTGCGACGGCTACGCAACTTTTTGCCGATTAATACCAAAATTGCGCTGGCACAATCCCTTCTCCTATCAGTTCTCGATTACGCCGATTCCAGCTATCTTGATCTCAGAGAAGACCAACTAGATAAGCTTGAGCGACTTCAAAATTTCTGTATAAGATTTATATTTGGTCTGCGCAAATATGATCATGTCTCCGCATTTCGTGCTAAGCTCAAGTGGTTACCAATTCGACTTCGTCGGAATGCTCATCTTCTTTTTTTGCTCTATAATATTCTATTTGACCCATCCTCTCCACGTTATCTTAAAGAACGTTTTGAGTTCCTAAGTGTATCGCATTCGGTGTCACTGAGGTCCTCGGAGAATTTAAAGCTTCGTACTCCGAAGCATACCACTAATTTCTTGGACAAATCTTTTACAGTGCAGGCTGTTAGATTATGGAATGCCCTTCCCTTTCAAATACGATGTGCACAGACCATAGGTTCTTTTAAAAAACTGATTAAATGTCATTATCTGTCGTTAGTTCATTAGATTACCTGTCGTTGTTTATATGTTATGTATTTATGTATGTTCGTATGTATATATGAATATGTATGTATTTATTTATATATAATACCATTATATGTGTATAATATGCGTACTGCGTGTACATTATATATTTGTGGTATGTTCATACAATATAGTACTATATTATATTTATTTGTTGTACAATTTTATTCTATTTTATCGTTTTTATGCTTTTACTGCACACCGAAAGTTATTCTTATAATTCCTGTCCATCCAAAGGTTGCCTGGTAGAAATCACTATTAGTGATAAGGCCGCCCATTGTACATATTTTTTGTGTGATTATTCTGTAAATTGTATGTTATCTTGGTGTACAATAAAGCATATTTTAATTTAATTTTAGATTCAGAAGTAACATTGGCTATATTTAATCCCTGTAATAATCACGTTATAACATTTGTTCCTTGAATATTGGCAGGCGTAAAGAATGTTAAAAGAAAATTGCTAGTGAGTTACTTTCTCCGTATGCTGATTCAATGGTACGTCATATATTTTAATACTACAAAATACTGTTAAAAACGTCTTGTGGCCAAAATACTTGAAATTCCTAACATCGCATGCGAATAACAAAATGTTGAACTAAGAAGTATCACTGACATAAACATTTACAACTGGAAAAGCCAGATGTACTACGCATAAATATTTAGATGGGTCCTATAGTGCGAACAGTTATGTTCGGTTCCAATAATAGGTATCGCAAAAAATCCTGAAAAACACGAAGTCATCATAAATTTTACGAGGTATTTTTCATATATTTTTTACTTTGGCACGAAATTGTGTCTACACCTGCCCGGGTTGCTGTATATTGCGACAAATAGTCCGAATGTACGACGTCCACATATAAGTTATATTTTTTCCACTTCTAAAAATCAATAGTATTATCTATTACACTTATCATTTACTCCGAACTTAGTCTATGATTGTGACGTACGATAGAGGATTTGAATATTTTGTAGGGTACATTTATTTGTATTGTCATCGTTCAAAAATTCGATCATTGTATCGAACATAGAGTGAAATATTTAGTCTAACCTTTCTAAATCGTACTGTCGACTGTAGAAGAGGCTCGTGCCCTGCAGTGGGACGTACTTGGGCTGACACCGTCTGTATTCCCAGTTAGGTGAGCACTGACAATCCGACGAGACAAGCAACTTAAATGAAAATAGTTTGCTCCTAAAGTTGCAACGTTCCGTCACAAAATTGACCTGAATCTCAACTCTATTTATCATAGGTCTGTACAGCAATATTAAAGTTCGCTATTGCTAAGTCGACTTAACCGAATTTGTCCCCAATCGAACTAGCTAATAAAAGTTGCGCGAAGTCTCTGGATGCAAGCCGCTTTAATTCTTGGGGGAGGTTCGGTAATTGACTTGATGGAATGGAGGCGATGTTGATTATATCTCTACAAAGCTTGATTTTTATTTGTTTAGAAGGTTAAATATTTAACTTTTTTGGACTCTAGCAGTAACTTTATACCTAGTTTAAAGTCCTACTGCTCAAAACTGGTACAAACTGCTGGGACAAACAGCGGTGGTTTTTTTTTTCTGGGCAAAGCCGCGGGTTAAGTAAACATCATGGCGTCCCGTCGGCGCCGCCAATTAGCGTGCATTCGACGCCCTAGCTGATTCGCACTGGGCATAGAGACTGCCTCTGAATATGACGAGAAGGTCACTCTATAGTTTTAGTGGTCCTCTGATAGGTTAATGAGGGAGATCAATGAGTCATCTCATAGCTGATTATATTTGTGCTCTAATTTCAATGCAAATGAATTTGATTGTAGGCAAGTGCAATGCAGTCCCGAGAAAAAATTAAGAAGCAATAAAATACTGCCTTTTTCATCAAGAGATACATAGTAATTCAATATGTTAAAGTGTGTACTTTAGTCTGAGATATTTATTGCACAGTCATATCATGCAACGGTATAATGGACATAGGCATAAATATTGTTCTTTACAAGTGTAACACTGAAAACACTAGCATGTAAGGAGAGGCAAAGTTCCCCCCTACCTCCCACTCAGCACCGTCCGTAACCTCCTGTTTGGATGTCATAACTATCTATTAGGTATAAATTGTGGCTGGATCGCGCGGCTTTCGGCGACTCTATTCCAAAATGTCGGCGTAAACTCGTGTTTATTAACTTTGTCGATACAAGTTGGGTGTGCTTTGTTGTAGTAAGAACTGCATTCGAATCTAGATAATTGTATAATACATTTTAAAAATTGATCGCAATAATTGTCTCTTGTGTATGTATTACAGCGTATTATCTGTATGGTGGATTGTAAGATCTTTAAAAAATACTTGGCGTGGATCAGTCTGTATCAACCCATATTCGTCCCACTGCAGGGCACGAGCCTCCTCTACAATCGACAGTACGATTGAGAGTGGTTAGGCCATATAGTCCACCACGCTGGCCTCGTGCGGGTTGTAGTGGGTGTCATGTGTGTATTGATACATAATTAATCACCACGCACTAAAACGGTGAAGGAAAACATCGTGAGGAAACCTGCATACCATAGCGATTTACAAAAATTTCTATGATATGTAAGTCCGCTAACTCGCTCGGGATCAGTAGCAAAAAATAATTGAAATAAAAAAAAACTATTCTGTGCCATGCTGAGCTTCCCCCATAAAATCGGTTTCCATAGGGTTAGGGCTGGTAAAAGTAAAAGAACGCTTTACACGAGAAAATATATTGTAATAGAACACCATAGACCATATTAGCCATTTAGACAGCCATCAGAACATTTAGACATTAGACCATTTAGATTTAGACCCATTTAGACAGCCTCCGTAGCGCAGTTGGTTAGACGCTGCCTGTGAAACGAGAGGCCGCGGGTTCGATCCCCGCACCGAGAGAAATGTTTGTGCGGCCCACAAATATTTCTTCCGGGTCTGGGTGTTTGCGAGACCGAAAAGTCTCTCGTAGTTCCTGATACCCACGACACAAGACTCGATCTTAGTGTGGGGTCAGGACTATGTATGTGACTGTTGGGTGTTATTTATTATTATTTATTAAAATATGTTTACAATATGAGAGACAATTCTATTAAATATAGCTTTTAATTCTAATTTCGCAGTATAACAAAATCTGTATCTGTATAACAAAATAAAAAGTTAATATTTGTACGGTCGTAGTCTTGTTTTAGTTTTAGTTTCGGCTCGGGATGAGTCAGTAACACTTTTACAAAGTGCTCTGGGAATTTGTTTGAAAGTCAAACAAGCAATTTATTTGTATTTGTCAAATCACTGGACCATTTGATACAATTGAATGCTCAAGGTTTATGCCGAGTATAACGATAGATTTATTGCTTGTTCTTTACGCTTTAGACACTATTGACGTCCGGAGTAAGATTTTGTAATATCCGCTAAGCTTGGCAGGGGAGTTCATGATAGTAAGATGTACATAGATGAAAAGTTTACTGGTGGTAGGTCTCGCATATGTAAGGGGTCGCCTGGGTAGGTACCACCGCAATGTCTCTTTCTCCCGCCTAACAGCAGTTTAAATGCAGCGTTGTGTTTCGGATTGAAAGATATTGTAGTCAGAGTACTACTGGACATATTGAGACTTAACATCTTATGCAAAACCAAACAACACCGTGTATTACAAATCAAAGCTTTGCATTCCACTGCGTTCGCCATCCTGAGACATCATATGTTAAGCATCAATATGTCCAAGAGTCACTCTGATTACAATGTTCTTTAAATTGGAGCATAACAGTAGAGTAAATAGACATTGCGGTTGTGCCTACCCTGACTACCTCTCACATATGAGAGACCTACCACCAGTAAAACTAGTGGTACTACATACTGAAAGAGGTCTACTCTTTATTTCTACTACCAAATAAACAAATCAACGTACTTTAAACTAAGTTTACGTACAAAGATAAACAGCACAAACATTTATCACGCCACGTCGATGCGTTTAACGTACAGACCGGCAATAAAGTTAACATTTATGATGTACGAGTTAAAACAATTGAGCGCGCGAGCTGTTGGCAGCACTGTTGCGAGCTCTGTATAGAGTGATATTTATGGGCGGTGAGGCGTACAATCGGTGGCCGACATAAAGAGCGCGGTTAACGACTGGTCGACCGCCGTCACCCACAAAAGCTAAACATACGGGTTTACGCTGAAAGTGTTTACGGCGGTGTGGGGATGCTAAATTGCATAGTATATCGATTGTATCGGGTCGGACTTTACAAGATTTAGGCGATATTAACTTTGTTTGAATTTATTTCCGGAAGTGAATGATAAATTCATAAATGTAAATATATGAAATTAAAGTAATATAAATGCATACATGCCATCTTTTACATTGCAACAATGTGTTTGTTGACTTACAATTATGTTACATTGTATCTGTTTTATTAAGACTAAACTCTTTTAGACTTTACTACAATGGTGATTATACCATGAAAATTTGTTTACTTTGAATCTCGATATACTGCAACGATATTTTGTTCAACGTTTCAAAGCTTTGAATAACCAGTAAGTAACTCTAAAACATTAGTGATTTTAACATGCATTATCTTACATATAAATCTACGATCTCTCGAAACAAATCTCTGACACTGGTCTCAGTAGTGTCGCAGTGTCTAAAGATGTCAGACGTCAGCGGCGCTCGCGCCTGATATGCTCGCCAAGTGCCCATAAAACTTTACGATGAAAGTAAAGTCCTTAATGAAAGGCTAGTCGTAAACTCGCTGCCTAAACTCTTAAAAGTATAATTATGCTTTATTGTCCACTAAAATAAGGAAAACAAGGTTACCTACCATCGGCTACCTGCTTTCTTGGTAATAAGACTGAGAATGGAAATTAATATCCAATTTGATAAGAAATTCTTATAAAGCTAATTTTATAATTTCGGTGCTTTGGGCTTGAAGAAAGGTTAGTCTTACTGTTGGAAGTTAGCTAGAAGCCTCCTTGTTTCCTCACTCATACAATTTGGGACTCTTTAAATCGCGTGTGAATCAGTACCTTCTGGGTTAGCGGCTCTAACTTAGACCGTATCACTGCTTAACATCAGGCAAATTGCGGTAAAACCCGAACCCATCTAGTAAAAAGTTAAATAGAAGGTACAAACAGGGCGAATCAAACTAGGATGGACCGTACAACTGAGTACATAAGTAAAACAAGAGCTTAATAATAATTGTATTTTGTTTAGTAAGTGCAACTAAGATAACTGAAGATCTAAACGGCAATGTAAATTTGAATCACCCCAAAAGGCCACCATAATTAAAATTAAGTGACTCATACAACTTTGTCATTGAAGAGAACCATATGTCGTCAGTAAATACTCTATTGTATAAACTAACGCAATATCACCAGAACGAAACCTTTCATATTTTTTTTATTTACAGCACCTGTGATAATTTATACAAAAATATGTCACACTACTACAGAAAGTAGTTACAAAAAAAACGCATGTATCTGTAGGGATACATTGCCAAGAACGTTCATAATTACATTACGCTAACATTGTATCTCTACAGATACAATGCCGAATCAGCTATGAGTTGATTATCAATTAATTTATATGAAAATAATTATTATTAAACCTCGTTTTTATCAGTAAGCTGTACCAATTATATAAGTTACACAAATATAACATTTATTAAAAAAAAATGAAACAAAATCTGATTAATTTTGAAAATGTATACTGTGGAAATTAAAAAGACAGTTCCTATCTGGTAATAAACACAGCCTCATGGCATATTTTATGCACACAACAGTAGTCTGTCTTTTGATGCATAGTTTGCATCTTCCTTTGGGCCCAAATGTAGGGAAATGATTGTACCCGTCATATTTCACGTCTGCAGTCGGCCTTACACTAAGGTTTTCTGGTGCTGGTGGTAGAGTTCAGAGTTTTGAAATGGTTGCCGTCTAGCTCTTATATAATATGATACCGGAACTTCTTTAAGCTTAGTCGTTTTATATTATTCACGGCAATACGTCAGCGATATAAATTTGGGAAAATATGGGTAAGCACCATCGGTGGCTTTTCATTTCCGTTCTGGGTAAGGCCACCAGCATATCTAGAAGGACGACCCCGCCACACTATATAGGACTATACACTTTTGTTCCAAACTCATCTCTTCTGGTGAAAATGTGTGAAATCTGAATATGTCTTCATCACCATATATGACAAAATCATAAATGAAACCCGAAAATCCCGCTCTAACAAATATTTTGTACCCCCATTTGCGAAGCTTGCCCTATGTACAGTTTTCGATTACCGGTTTTTTTTTGCCTTTGTATGACACCATCATTTAATCAATACTAAACCTGGTTCCATGTGGAACTCTTAAAAAAATTGCATCAAGCAAATTGTCATTGATATGGATATACCGTCATATCAGCTGAAATGTTTTGAGTGTCATTATACGTCAGCTATATGAAGAGAGTCTTGAGCTAAAGAATCCAAGGATTGATTTTCTTTACCAGGTTTCATTGATACTGGAGGGCAGAAAACAGGAATATGGGGCATGGTGAAGTTGTTTTCATCGTCAGAAAGAATGTGAAGATTTTCAAGAGAAAAAGGTAGAGTCGGGCCAGGTGTAGATTTAGTACTACTTCACTACTTGAATCAAAACTTTCTTCATCATTTGATGATTGATTGTGTTTTGGCACCAATGTGAGTCTTTTTCTAGCTCTTGAAAGCCTATGTACCTACAACCAATAGAAAAAATGCTAAGCATGCATAAGCACATGAACTTGGCAGTGTGTACGATGAGATACATGACTAATAAACACAAATCTCTTAGCTACTTGGCGGTGTGCACGATGAGATACATCTTTTTAAAAAGTCAAATGAAGCATCAATCAGACAGTTATACACAAATCAAAGTAATTAGTTTAGTGCAAAATATACTTATAATTTATAAATTTAGGCACCCATTCCTAAAATATATCAAATCGAAAATATTTTCATGAATATTCTTACCTTCTTGCGTGGCAATTTGGCGGAACTTGAATTAAAGTAAAGTTTGACAGTTAATTAGTGAGGTCTATAGAAAATACTAAATGAGCGTTTGAAAACTAAGAAATAAGCTAAACATTCATATAAAAATATTAAGTTTGTGCTAAAAATAACGGCGCAAGATTTTTTTAAAGTTGATGTATCTCCACAGATACACTGTCAAGAAAAGGGTTAAGCCATTTTGCACTCGACGTGGTTTTATGAAAGTTAAGGTTAGGACGGTAATGAAGCGAGAGGTGGCGCGTCTGATAGCGAATTATAAATGTCATGTATTAGATGGTTCGGTTTGTATCGAGACGTTGAATCACACAGCTAGTAAGTTTCAAAGAGATTTAATCAAATAACTGTCAACAACAACCTATTGAGAATTACCCCATACATATATGTTACAATAAATAACATTGTGACTCATTAATATGATTTGTTAAGAGTTTGCATATTGAAAGACTAAAATCAGCACGATATTGCGTGGTGGCCTATTGGTAAAAGGATTAGACGCGGCTGCCAACATGTTCATGGTGGTCGCGGGTTCGAATCACAGTGCACATCTGTGACTTTTCGGAATTATGTGTGCATTGTAATGTTGGAATAAATGGCAATCGCAAATAGCAAGTGAAGTCGGTAATATCATTTAACAATTTATGTAAATAAACTAAATTTTGCGATTTACGATTGTGATTCACAAAGCCGATCGGCTAATAATTTTATACGATCTCGTGTATTCTATAGAGGAGTGAGTTTTTTTTAACGAACCAATTGAAGGATGAAACTGAAAAATCAATTTTGTGTGTGTACTTTTAGATGTCAAAAATGGCTATAATATTATATGGTCAGTTTTTTTCTTTACAAATTCTGTTGGGGGCAATTAGCAATTTTTTATTTATTTTATTTATTTATTTACAGAAAATATAACATCTTAACAGCCGAGGCCAACACGACGCTATACATATAAATATAAAAGAAACTCTAACTCTAAAAAGCAGAAATATAGAGTATGCTGAGGCTTTTAACATAACAACATGGTGATGTTAATTTGAAATAACAATAATACCCGTTACTTGTGCATTGATAGTCAATTAACAATCAAGTATATAAAGTCCGCCAACACGCACTAGATCAGCGTGGTGGACTAAATAACCTACCTACTCACAATCGTACTCTCGATTATAGAGGAGGCCCATGCCTTACATTGAGACGTATAGCGGCTGATAAAGTACCGTACAGTGAAATTAGCATGTCTTGTAGTATCCTATACTCGTGATAAATGACTTTTCTTTAGTTTAAGGTATAGATCTTATGTGTGACTCTATGTGTATGATCTTTGGATGTATTTATTTATATTTACCGTGCTTCTTAGTTATGTTATAACGTAGCTTAGGAAGTAGAAACTGCCGAAAACTTAGGTATCGTGTTTACTAGCACCGTGTGGGCACACACATTGTTAAGAAATAAGAACGTTATGTTAATTATAGTAGCATGTTTTCTGGAACATGACTATTTCATTAATTCTCCCTTTACAACTTCCACTTATGGCCTAACCACTCTCAATCGATAGTCGATTGTAGAGGAGGCCCGTGCCCTGCAGTGGGACGTATATGGGCTGATAAAAAAAAAAAACTTCCACTTATAGATATCAATTGTGCGACATATAACAGAGCTTTACACTTGTATTTATATTTTATAGCGGTCAAAAGTCTACTATACCGAGCTTATAAAGGCCTTATTTGGCGCTTAATTTATTTATTGTTATTGATTATTCTTAAGTCTTAAAATATTTCTCTCTGTAAAGACTGGCGTAAACATATTCGCATAGTATGTACTGCATCGTAGCTAACGGATCGCAGTTTCCTTTGTTTAGGAATTTCCTGTATCCTGATACAGATACAGGAATATATGTGAATGCGTCCACTGATTCGCATCGCCCAAATCGCACGAATATGCCCGTTGGCAATGCCGATGCCGATGCTGTAAGGGACCACTAGAAAACTACTAATAAACAAAAGTTAAATCAATTCTTCTTAATTTTTGTCCATTAGCTCGCATACTCTACAAAACACTACGCTACCTCTCACTAAAAAAAATCGAATGTAAGTGGCATCGGCAAATCCGATCGATAGTAATCCCATTTCTGGTAGTTGCGTCGGTAAATCCGATCGCAGCTGATACTGTGAACGCATTGTAAAAAAATAATCCGTTGAATGCGACGCGTCCGATACTCGCGATGCGGAAATGTGGACGCCTGCCTAGATAGTGACCATAAACCGCGCCGCGACTGGATGCCGGATATTAGGGCTGCATCATGGGTATTTATTTATTAACCAACTTCAAAAAAAGGATGTTCTCAATTGGACTGTAGGTTCTTTTTTGTTTTTTATTTATGGACATACAATGGTTATTAAATTATTTCTTATAAACTGAAACTCTAATATTTGGTAACATGCTAAACGCATTACCTGTGGATGTCACATTATGCATTTAATAACTAATAACTGCTAAGTAATACTAGAATTTAATTAAAAATAAATACAAAAATAACTACAATATTATATGTTGGTATTGCTATACATTTTTGTACGGTTTTTGTTTGTTTTGTGATTTAAAATAAACATAGAGGCTATTTACAACCATTAATAAAAATACCAAGTATTTAAACGTTATCCGTCTTAGTGAATCGGGTTACCATTCGATCTTAGCGTCCTCATTAAAATCTGTTTTTTGCCAAGCTATATAGACCGGGGCTGGTTGACCAGTTTTCAGCTTAAAGATTTCTATTTCTATTTCTTTACAGTATATAAATTTAAAAATGGGTTCAGTTAATAGCTGTACTCTTAAGCTTTGCAAGAAAGTGGCAAAAACCACGTTATTCGTTATGATGTAGAGTACAGGCCAGTTTTTGTATAAAAGGAAAAATTGGTCAACCTACCCCATACTCGGGGTAGGTTGACTATTCACCTGGGGTAACTTGACCTATGAAGTTGTAAGGGCAAAATCTACGAGTATATGAGATAAAAGACACAAAAATGTATTACTCTTTTTTTATTGAAACCAAGGCGATCTTCCGCCATGTCAATTAAATACAATAAAATTCAAATTATAAGAATAAACAATCAAACATTTAAACATTAGGCAATTTGAGTACCTAAAATAAACAAAGTACTTTCTTATTCAGTAATCAATACAAAACGAAATAATTTCTTATAAGCTCTAACCATTTGGTAACAAATAATCATATTAAACAAAAAGCTCTCTTATTAAACATTTCAAACAAAATGAAATAATTTCATGCAAACGTTAATCATTTGGTAACAAATTATCATATCTAACTAATTAAATTGTATTTTTCATTTGGTAACAATTGACGTAAGTACGTATATATATTTATATATAAATGTATGTATATATACATATTATTCATATAAATTATATATGTTCGTATATATGATATAAGTATATTATTTTATTAATAAAATAAATTATTTTTAGATCATACTATCCAATCAGTCTTCTATATCGGAGGTGTAGTTTTTGCATTCATATAATAATATGTTTCCTTTTACACATTTTGTGCCCACAAACTTGCACGCAGTGTATTGAGCCCATTCTTCTCCAAAAATAATAGAGCTATAGGATTCAGTGCACTCCAAACAAAATGTTTCATCCTCATCACTTTTATCATCGTCACTTTTTTTCTTATTAGACCCACGAAGAGTTTTTGTTCCTTTAGCCTTTCCGCCCTTTTGAGTTTCTGTAGATTTTCCGCCTGTTATCTTTGGCTTCTTTGCTTTCCGTGTCAGCGTCTTAATATATTGTTGTTTTGCCTTAAGTTGCATAAGAATTTTTTTTCTGCTGTGTCTGTGTAAATATTACATCTTTGGATGTATTCCCTCTATTAGTCTTTCTTTTGTTTGTTCGCATGGTCCTGAAATAATGATTTATGGATGACATTTCAAAAATTCTGACTTCATTTTATGTGTGGAATACCCATAATATAATGGGGCTGGTTGACCAAGTGGTCAACCAACCCCGTTATACATTAGTCTACTAGCCCCGAACCACTTTTTAACTTTTAAGCACATGCCATAACCTCAAAACTGCGACAAAATTAAATAGAATAATACGTAAAAGAAAGAATATGAATCGAACATTCGTTTGTGAATGTTTTAAAGATCAATAACCATGAATAGATAAATAGGCATTATTACAAATAATATGACATCAGAAATAATTACTTACGTGTGTTGTTTTTCAATATTACGATTCTTCTCTCAAACGACGTGTGTGCGCGACGCCGCGTTCCTGATGACTGAGCGGGGGAAGATGACGGACTCTTGTGACGCACTAGTTAGCTCAAGGCTATAGCCTCGGAAGAGTTTTTGATAATTAGTCAACCTACCCCTATAGTCAACTAGCCCCGGTCTCCCCATATCGCGTTGTAATAAATAAGTAAATATATCCAACAGTTGTATATATCGTCCTGACTCCACACTAAGGTCGAGTCTTGTATCGCGGGTATCAGAAACTATGGATATACCTTTGGATCATACAGATATTTGTATGTCAGGGTGCGGGGATTGAACCCATGGCCTCTCGTTTCACAGCCTAGCTGGGGCGGCGGCCTATTGTGACTGTTGGATCTATTTATTGGTCCACATGGTCCACTAATTAATTTAATTCAATTTAATTTGACTAACGTACATATTGTATTTCTTTGAAAAATAAATTACCATAAAGTCATAACCAATACTTTAAATAAAATAAGAATAAAAACTAAACAAATAAATAAAATTAATAAAAATCTAAATAAAAATTAATTAATTTAAAATAAACAAATTAATTAAATCAAGAAATTAAAATAAATAATACTAAGTATAGAAAATATATTGTATACAGAGATTAAGTTCTATGTGTATTGACTTGTCATAAGAGCTTTTAAATTGCCTACGTGACCAATAAATACATTTCATTACAATACATCCCATTTTATTTATTATAATTATTACTATTAGAACCACATCATAACTAAACACAAAGCTCACTAATGAATTTTGCCTTTTGACAACCCTAACCTAGAGAAGAAAATGAACAGCGGGAGGAGTGATAGTCGAACAGTCATGGAAGTGAATTTGAGGAGTATTCATTATCGCTTTCAGGGTTCAGGGTTGGCGCAAATCACTCAGCGGTTAGATTAATGGCTTTGAGCATGTGCTGCCGACAGGTATTCGTTTTTGTGCTTTCATTGTGTTTGAAGTATGGAGCTTCACGGAGTAGGTTAGATGTATAAATAGTAAGGATTGCTTTCGGTTAATTCTGGATTGACTTATATCTCGTAGGAACGCGGTACTTTTCTGGAAAAGGTATTCTTCGTCTAAATCCCGATTGTTTACTATTTTAAACGTGAATTAAATGTGTTTAGAGTGTTTCATGGTAGATGTCAGAAATCTTGCACTTAATAATTCAATAAGCCGCCTAGCCTTAGGATTAAGTACGTGGTGGCCTGTTGGTAAATGGAACAGATGCGGCTGCCAGTATGTTCATGATGGTCGCGGGTTCGAATCACAGGGTACATCTCTGACTTTTTGGAGTCAGGTGTGTATTGATAGTCAATCACTACACGCACTATAACGGCAAAGGAAAACATCCTGAGGAAACCTGTATACCATTGGGATTTGTACGAAATTCTATGGTATATAAAGTCCGGCAATCCGCACTAGGCCAGCGTGGTAGACTATATGGCCATAACACTCCCAATCGTACTCCGGATTGTAGAGGAGGCCTGTGCCCTGTAGTGGGACGTACATATATATGTACACATACATTAAAGTTAGGATTAAATCCACAGAATATAGTCTCATCATTATTTTTATTGAAGTACATATTTGAACTTGATATTGTTAGTACAAGTCTATACTGCCTATAACATGTCCTATATTACTTGTCCACCCAATTATGTAAGTATATTAACACCATAAATATCAGCAAAACGATTTCATAATCTCGACGAGCAGGATAAATGTTTGGTGACGACATGACCGCGCCCCTCGCATAACACTCACAGAATAAGTCGACATTTTCCTATTCCCGACATCCCTTTCGGTTTTTGCAGATTCATCAATCTCTTTTTGCACGCCCGCCGATTTCTAGTGCTTTTTGTAAGGCCAGATATAAATCTTCTGATAGTCCCAGTGACTTGACGCTACTTTTGAATATAAATGTTGGGAGAACAGTTTTCATCTAAGTATTTGTAAATAACAGCATGAAATGTATCGAGAGAAATATCGGTTGAAATCGTGTCAATAGACACTGGGTTGTGGAAATAAGAAATACTTTTGATTTATTTGGGTAGTTAGAACTGCAAACATCATTCAATGTTTTTCAAAGTCCACTGAAAAACAGCGCTGTATGGTTATTTTAACGCATAAGATAGCTAGTCGCCTTGATTTGGATGTGTAACATTTTATTCTATGCCATTTTAACCCTGACGACGTAAAAAGATACCAAGTGGCAATAAGAACATCCGGCAAGAGATATTTAAATATGGATACAGACATACATGCTGATTTTTAAATGCGATGTATTTGCATGGCAATACCACGTCGAATTTCATACCAAGCTTTTATTTTAATCAGCGATATCTGGTTTATCTTGTTCACTGTTATTATTTTCGGTTGCATCGGAAAAAGCTTTCTCTATATTTTGCAATGATTAAAAGTAAATGAATACATACATTTTGTTTTTCTTATTCTTATTATTTACTATTGCATAGTTTCGGCAAATCAGCAAACAGGTGACCTGATTGTAAGTGATCACTGCCGCCCATGAACATTCACAAAGCTTGGATCATGTATGTGTTGCCGGTCCATCAAATCAGCAGAGGAGCGGGAAGGAAAAAGAATGTGAACAGGAAAGGGTATTGGGCATCCCGCAATCTCACTCACCGAATGAAATGCAAAGCCGTCGCTTCATGTCGATTTCGTGTAAGACAGTGGTAACGTCCCGGACGTGCCTGCCCATTCAGTCTGCCTCATGACTAACAGGGTATGACTTTCCTACAACAAGAAGTCATTACTCTGGGTTATATTATAAATGTGAATTTGTGTTTATTTGTCGCGCCTTAACTACACAAACTATGAACAGGGTGTGGTATACGCATTGTCAAAAATACAGAAAATGAGAATTTAGGGTACGTTACATCCAGAAAAAGGAATTGTTCCCGAGGGATAATTAAAAATGCAAGAGCAACGGAGCTGAGCTTCCGTTTAGTAAATTTCTTGGTAAATCCAATGAACCGATTGTAATTACATTTTGGATACGCGTAGGACCTAAAGATACATTAAGGGTGTTTTTTCCTATTAAATTTAACTCGTGAGGGAGAAAACGTGGGGCATAATGAATTTAAATGAGAAAAAAATTGTCAGATTTATTTATAACTAGTTGTTAATTATTCCAGACTAGTCCGCAGTGATTTCAACCAGTCGAAGCCGGGTCGTACTAGATATTTATAAAATAAAATAATAGTGTATTTTTTAAAGTTTTTCGTATGTTAGATTTATAGTGGTCGATGATAGTTTATGGCCGCGCGGCGGACTGTGAGTGGGCCCGACACAGACTAATGTCCACATCGCGATGAGTTTTTGCAAACCACCCGCTCTTGGCAGGTTTGTAAGACAAATACGCACTACTAGTTTTTTTTCTCTGCATTTAGGATAACATATTGCACAACGACGAAATATAAAGAAATGAACTGACTGGTGGTTGGTGTCTCATATGTGAGAGGCCAAATGGGTGGATACCACTGCAATATCTATTTCTCCCGCGAAACAGCAGTTTAAAAGCACTGTTGTGTTTCAGATTGAAGGACATTGCATCCAAAGTAACTACTGCACATATTGAGACTTGTAAAGTCTTATGTCTCAGGACGGCGAGCGCAGTGGAATGCCAAACATTACTTTGTAATTCAAGCTGTTGGGTTTGCTACTGTTGATGAGCGGTCGTATTGCTTACCACCAGGCGAACGGCATGCTCGTCTCGCCCTTCATTGCCGTAAAAAACATGGAAATTGACGAACTTAGGCGTTATGCAATAGGCTATTTGACTAATTTCTGGAAACCATAACACATTATTATGAAGTTGGGTCTATGGACCTTACAAATAAAGGTTATTTTTAATTATGATATCTAAGTATATAATTTTAAAATATATTTACAAAATACACTGAATAAACAAGTTCGTAAACATCCGTTCCACAGATTCTTTCGCATATGTCACTCATTCTCAAATCAACCATAGATCAATTAACCAATCAATCGTTCGAATGAGTTTTTGTCAAAAAAAATATAATTCTTTTTCTTTCTATACATTTTATTACATTGGACATGTTAATATTATTAATTCACGGGTATTAATGTCAAATAACGCGTTTTAAAGGTATTTTTAATATTTAATTTGTATCTCTGCCGTTATCAATCCCATTCATTTCCTGTACGTGAGTAGTTCATACTAATGCATGACGTCAAAGCCAATCAAAATCGTTTACGATCACGTGGCGCGAACTCAAAATCAATTGAATTGTAATTCTGGTTTTTAGCCAAAATATACAATATTTTTAAAGTATGATAATGAAATTTGTTTTAAAATTAAATTATCTACACGGATGGAAACAAATAAGTCAATATTTTTTATATAGTCAAATAGCCTATTATACTCTTTGCAGAGTATGGATATACCTACACCTCCAAAAGTATAGTGTATTTTATTCATACTAAAAGTTCTACACTCTTGAACTCTAAGTATAGAGTTTTATTTCAAGTGTGTCCATGTAACAGTGTTACTAATTAGATTATACAAACTTACAATACGAGTATAAATAGATTAATTTATTAGAATTAAGCTGTTGTTCTTTGCAACGTCGCCCACAATGGATAGTTTGTGATTTATTCCGTACGTAGATAAACGCTGTAATTAGCTACCTGCTCGGTAGTAATCGGTCACTGTGTAAGGGATTAACTATTGCAGGCGTACAATGCAACCGCTACTTAAAATCTCTTCTTTTACAGGTACTTATTGTAAGAAAGTAATAAATAAATATAGCCAACGGTCACATACATAGTCCTGTCCACACATTTAAATCGAGTCTTGTAGGTAATAGAAACTACGAGAGACTTTTCAGTGTTACATACAAGCACACCCAAAACAAATATTTGTCATTTACATATACACGTGTTTCGATGCGGGGATCGAACCCGCAGCCTCTAGTTTCACCGTCGGCGTCTAACCAACTGCGCCACGGAGGCTGTCCTATATATGTGTTATGTTATGTTATGTAAACGACCTTTCCTTCAAAATATCCATAGAGAGTAGTTATTCCCGAACTACTACGAAAGAAAACGATACAATGGTTTGCACCGCGCTAAAACGAAACCCAAATCTAGCAGCTTCAAATCTAAAAAAGACGTGGCAAACGTTTGCCAATCAGTGTTTATTTGTGTGGATTCGGCCAATCGAAGTAAATAGTGGCGAGATAGATGCAGTCGATTTACCACGATCTATCGTTAGCAGATACCGCCGTCCAGTTTCTGTAATTGGTTTGTTTATTAACTAGACGGCGAGAAATGGGATGCGCGTTGTATACTATACTAACTTACCTATACATATACCTATTGCCCGCATTTTGTTGCCAGAATACATGATTTTATTTGATTTTTAGTCATTTCAAGGGGACAAATATTTGATAGATATATCTCTATAAATTAAGTAGGTAAGGGTAGCTGTATTTTTTTAGGGGTGTTCTTTGTCCAACACATTAGATTATTTTTAGTGGTTAAAAGGCTTAAGGTTTTTGTCATTCAATGTATTTAATTATTATTTCATTATATTTAAACTTCATAGTCGTTCTTAAAACTTCATTCGTATATTGATAGTCAGTCACACGCACCATAGCGGTGAAGGAACACGTCGTGAGGAAAACTGCATACCATAGCGATTTGTATAGTTTCTATGGTGTGTAAAGTCCGCCAAACCCGCGCTAGGCCAGCCTGGTGGACTATATTGCCTAACCACTCAATCGAAACTTCGATTGTGGAGTTGGCCCGTTCCCTGTAGTGGGACGTATATGGACTGATACAGATTTAAACTTCACATACATTGCATATAAGGCGGACTTAATGTCTAAGGCCTGGTAGATAAACTTATTATCTACCAGCCCACCTTAATACCTATTTACCTCTTGGTCAGAACTCAGAATGATTGAGTCTGATCATTGTATTCAATAGAATTGAGCTTTCCCAATAAATCAAATGAAATCAAATACTAATAAATATACCCGAATTTGTTTAGCATGGCTGTGCGAGATGAGAGGAACAATCACGGTAATGTACTTAACCTTCATGACAAAATAACGTTCTACGAATGAATCAATATACTTAAGCAAATTGGATAAACCAGTACAAACATTACATCATTTGCCGTCTCGTATCGTCAAGATACATTTGATTACATTGCCCAATGTTTCCTTTTGTTTCTGCCAGGTTAATGCATTATTTATTTACGAATCAGTTATGAGCGATGGAATGTTCTAGAATCTCGCGTTGCCTGTCAATCGTCTTGTGTCAGACTAATTTCGTTTTGCTACATCAACTGATCAGATATCATCTATCATTGAATTTCATTTGCGTGTACAAATCATTGGCAAAATTAAATTGGACTGCCAAAACAATAATTTACTTAAAACTAATAATGTTAAAAAAGTTAAAGTGCGTGGTGGCCTGTTGGTAAACGGACTAGACGCGGCTGCCAATATGTTCACGGTGGTCGCGGGTTCGAATCCCAGGGCACACCTCTGACTTCTCGGAGTCATGTGTGTATTGATAGTCAATCACCACGCACTAAAACGGTGAAGGAAAACATCGTGAGGAAACCTGCGTACCATAGCGATTTACAAAAATTTCTATGGTATGTAAGTCTGCCAACCCGCACTAGGCCAGCGTGGTGGACTATATGGCCTAACCACTCTCAATCGTACTTACGATTGTAGAGTAGGCCCGTGCCCTGCAGTGGGACGTATATGGGCTGATACAGATACAGAATAATGTTAAGGCAGAAGCACTGAAATCGAAACAATAATCCTAATCCCACCTCTTTATCTCTTTTGTCCTCAATCATTTTGTGTCAGAAACTTTTAATTTTAATATTTTAGTGATAATATTTATTGTTCTTTCTTATATTATATTGACCTTTTCTGTCCTATAATCATTTACATTGTAGCAAATAATTTCTTGACACTACAGTTACAGGTTTTGGTTTATAGTTTTTTATTTTTTTTAAAGTTTGGAACATTTTCTTTTTCTTTTTTATAATTATTACCACACCAACCAGCGTTGGAGCCAATTTTTTATAGTAACAATGGTACCAGTGCTGTTTTTTGTATTTCATGTACATTCAGGTCTACGGGACAGCACTCCCAGACCATTAGTTCACAGTTATAAATAATGGGAGGTGTTGAGAGGGCCGAGACGCAGGCAGTGTAAGTGGATGTGTGTACCATCGGTGTGCTCCGGCTATTTGCGGACTAAAGGAATGAGCCCGCTTTGTGAACTGGAATGTTCCATGTTAGTAAACAATTTTATGGATTTTAGAACATAAATAAGCGGATTGATCAGATTTTTCAAGCATAGCCGTTGAACTAAGAAGTTGTGTACTTGATTCCCAGGTTGAGAAATTCACGATGAATGAAAATCGCATCCAAGGTGTCTGGGATTTTAATTAGTTCCCAGCATGTCACTAAAAAAAACAAAAATAATCTTATGATACAACGCTAGTTAAGTTAATTCTATTTCAATTTGCACATAATTTAACATACTTTTATTCACAATGTTATATTTTGTTAGTTTCATTGTTTAAATATATTTAAAAATTACGTAGATAATTTTGTCCTTACGAAAAAATCTAGCTTCACACGCTGCAAGATAATATAATTAATTTTCGACATTTGGTTCTCGCAAACAAAACGCCTTTGAAACAAATTTAATTTCACTTTACGAAGCGAAAACGAAGGGATGCCGTCCTAACTGTTTTTTTGCCAACAAAATTAATTCTAACTTAATAAATTTATCTTGCTACGACAGTCTTTTATTAACTTACATTAAGAATTTTAATTATTATAAATGGAGGATATGACAATTATGCTGAACGTGTACCTTTTGTGTCGGGCACGGAAATATGACTGCATAGCACCTGGTGATAAATGAATGAAGTGGTGAAGTGAAGCTGTTGTCTATCATGACTCGATATGAATTGGCAGGCTCGTCCGGACGGTGCTACTGTCTTACAGGAGATGGACGTGAAGCGTCAGCTTTGCTGTCGAATTTCGTTTGTTTGTTTCGCTCTTTTCAGATCCTTCGTCCTTAACGCTTCCTCATCAATTTGATGGGCAGGCAACACATTTATAGTCCAAACATTGTGGATAGTGACGGTAAAGATCACATACCATCAACTGACCCGCGGTCTTTTGCCGGACCTATTATTAATAAAATACTTTCTTTGACGTTCATTCATTTATACACAATGCAGCAAACTATAAACTAACCCGCATCTTAATTTTGCGACAAGAAAACGAGCTGGAAAACCTGCTTTATGTGCACAAGAGCACAATGTTGCAACATACAATTACCTATTTTGCTTTATTTTGACGACCACCTTCACACAACCCTTTCAATACATACGGACCCTAAAAACATACTTTTTTTCATCTCAAAATAATTTAATAAATTGTATATTTATACAAAGTTCATATTTCCCAACATATTAAACAGTAATGTCAATACTGCATGCAGTTTGCCATTTGATTCAGATGTATGCAGTATTACACGTACTCAACATGTGTATGCAAATGGCGAGTGTTTTCTGATGTAAATACAATGTCGCAATTGTCGCTTTCCTCACGTACTCGAGAGCATATGTTATCCGATAACCAAGCACGCTGACTATTATATTGTGCTAGCTATATTGTAGTTATATTTCATATACATCGATATAATCATATATATTCAAGTCTGTATCGTTAAGAGAAGAGTAAGTGATGTTTCAAAGTGGTGGTTCTGTAGTTGCCTTACTGTAGAAATTGTCTCACCAGCTTGATAGTCTTAGAGAAAAACGATGGAAAACCATGGCTTTCATCTCTGATCCGGTTTAATTGCCTTTACTAATGCGATATTATAGTATCCTTATTTTACACCTAGAATATTATATCAAGCATTCTTATATGCTGCCAGGTTTACATTTCAGGGCATCTCGTAAGACATGAATTCAAAAATTATGTGTATACCCAGATGAAACGCAGGGGCAAGTTCATCGCCTTACCGCGCAGAAATTTCAGAACCAGACAAATTAAAGTATCTTGGCCTTTACAAAAATATTTGTATGCTAATTAATTTCCGGGAAAAATGATTGTACATTCTCTTATTTCTCATAAAAATAATTTTACAGAAACCTGATATCTAGTGCTGTAAAGTTATTTAACGTCCAAGTTGAAATATCTTGGCTCTTTCTCAGTTGTAATTTCATCACGCCTATACATAATTAAGTAAATTTGGCAAGACCTCTTGAAAGTGTAAGCAGGGGAGAGTGGGGACTGTTGGCTCAGCGCCAGGGTTGGGGGCCCGCACTACAATGTTGTCTTTTTGTTAATTTAAAATTGGGATCGGGGTAGGGCACTGTTCATTTCATTCTAACTGGTTCGAGAACCTTTTAAATGGAAACGGTTGAATCAAATTGTTCTTTATTCAAATAGTCCTTTCAATATTTTTTGAATCGTCCATTAATGATATCGATTTGGAATTTTTTTAGCTGCTAACAAACAACAATAAAAAAAATTAGTCCCACGGGCTTTAATGATCAGAAATAATATTAGCTCATGTTTGTACCTGTAACGTTTTAGACAGGGGATAGTGTCATTTATAGATAGCTATTATTCGTGATGCTGAATTTAACGAAAAATTTAGGAAATTTGTTACATTACCGTTAGTTACAAATTTCCTAAAATATTTGCAATCTTAAAGCATATTGTTATTTTTATATTCAACATGCTTGTACGGATAATGACATTACATCACTGCTCGTGATCCAGCCTCTTATCCAGTTACCAATTATTTTGAAATAAGCCTTAACGAGGTTGCAAAAATGTAAGCGCCCAGCAAGCCAGCTACGGTGTAATTAATTGCTTAATTTTCCATTAACATAAATGATGTTTCGGGATACGTCACCAGTTCACGTTGACTTGGAAGGCCTTATTTAAATTTATAAGGTACATACCGGGTATATCTAGACTGCTACCAAAAACGAAGTCGGGTGGTAGTTTTAGTGACTTCAGACACAATGCAACTATTTTTTGAGAAAAAAATTTTTACAAGTTTTTTATTTTTTTTTCCTTTGGTTAATATCAGAAATCAATTAGCAGATAACTAGTCCATAATAAAAAAATGGTATTAAAATATGTTATTCCACATTACTTCTGCCTATTAAAATCTTCAAATCTTGAAAAGAGAAGGATTTAAGGAGAACGGGGCATTATGACTTAAACAATCCCACTTAGAGAACATAACATGAAAGCTTGCCTTCCTTTTATGTTAGTTTTCTGTATGATAGCGGTACCGTGACAGCCCATACCTACTTTTATTTAAGAACCAACAGAGTGACTCTATTACTTTGAAGATTCTCTTCAAATACATATAAGTTGTTATTAATTCAGTAACTAGACGGGTATGGCTTTATTTTCTTTGATTTCTTAGTATAATTGAATAAAATGTCTGTATTTTGTATTATATAAAATTAATTGTACACAACCTTCATATCAAAGAGCCTGCTTAATTAAAAATAAATAAATAACGTAAACGTAAACCTTACTTGATAACATAATTACCGAGATTTGCCATCCCTGTGAGAATATTAGATTTCTAGCAAAAATATTATTAAGCTCTGTTTTCATAAGGAGATATACAAAGAATAATTTAATTACTCAATTACTTTTTTTGCTGTAAATATTTTTTTAGTTTATTATAAAGGCGATGTTTTTTAATTTTAAATAATTTATAACGTACCAACAAAACATAAATTTGTGTGTACTGCACGTATAATGCTTCTCGAAGTGAAGTGCGAATTAGACAAAAAATATCGGAAAATAAATAGACTTTAGCAGAAAAAAAATATTTTGTATTTCGTGCGCGGACCAATGTTTGCTCGGGTGGAAAAACTGACAAACAGTGAGCCAATACACGTGACTTGTGGCGAGAACATCGCTCCGTGTTGTTACTATGCCCAGTTATTATTATTGCTAGTGGATTAGTTAATATAAATAATGGAATGCCAAGCATTGCTTCTGTTTGGTTTTGCTGTTCATGAGCAATCATTTCTCTTACCACCAGGCAGATGGCATTCTCGTATCGCCATTTACAGAAAATAAAAAATAGCTCATTTGATAAATAATCACCACTAACTAAACTGCTGTTGACGCAGTTGGTTAAACGCCGGCTGTGAACCGAGAGACCGCGGGTTTCATCTCCGCGGCAAGACAATTATTTCTGAAGCCTACAAGTAATTGACTATGGTCTGGGTGCTTATGCAACTCGAAAGTCTCACGAAGTTTCTGATACATACGGCATAAACTTAATTGATCTCAATGTGGGGTCAGGACTATGTATGTGACTGTTAGGCGTATTTATTGTTAAAAAGGAGGGAGATTTATTGGACCCATATAACGACGTGTAGTAATATTATTAGCTACAAAAAATAAATGGAAATATTATATTTATGTATGTTAACAAGAGTGTTTGTCCTTAAGCCACAAAACATAGTGAGTGTTTAGCTAATGTTCTCATTGTTTTTTTTTTATGCTCGTAATACATATTCATTGCAGGATTACTATTCATGAACTATAAATATGTCCTTTTTCAGGTCAAAAATGTCTGCAAATATTTGTGTATCATAATTATGTGGATATTTGTGATTGAAATGACCTACCTACGCATGATGAAAAGCGGGCTCGATGTCGCGACGTCACTGCCTGGAACAGAAAAAACAATCATTTACTTTGTTATTTTAGTAATTTAATATTCAATAATAAATAAGACGCGAAGCCTTATAACTCGATATAGCTACATAATTTATATAAGCATCACCAGAACATTTTCCGCCACAGTGAGAAGAAGCAACCCAGCCAGCTGGCATAATTGTAAAATATATCGAATGGCATTGAACCGCCGTTTGATGTCATCCGATACCACATCTGGACGGCATTTGCGCCTACCATCAGTTGTAGTGTAGTCACAATGCAGTGCTAGAATAAAAGTCAACCGAACGGGTGGCAACTCTCCCATAAATAATAAAAGTAACAGCTTTGTTGTTGTATATTCCTCTATAAGCGAGATTTACCGACACGGTTGAAAGTGAATTGAAAGTGGTAATGCCCCGCTGTAGTAGTGGCGGTACCACTGTCCGCAGGAAATCGACGTAAATTAACAGCTTCGCTGTCGTATTTCAATCTGTTACTTTGATTTTCGGATGTTCAATACCACTTGCTACTGCTTACCTCCTGGTGTGATGATAACTACTTACCATCAGGTGACCTGTCCGTAGAACTGCCGGTACTATGCAGTAAATACGAATGAAAACCAAGTCTTAGTGATTCACATAATTTAGTCGCGTTTTTTCCAACATGTGGGTAATAAGGTTTCGAGCACAGAACAGTTGAATATGGTTAGAAAGGCAATAGCCGTCAAATTGTATGAAAACCAGCGTCGTCGTTTTCGGAACACAAAATCTCAACAAATCCAATACATAAAGCTTTCTATAGTCGATTTAAAGTATCGATAAAATTATGAAAATATGTCTTTGTTATAAGACCGGAATTTATTTTATCGATATGCTTCATAGTTTTTTCTGATACAGTTATTTAATTAGTAATTAGTATTATGTCAATAGTCGGAATATAAATGAGACTAGTATTGAAAATTAATTTTAATTTGTACACAATTTTACAAATCTATATGTACAGGATTTTTAAGATTTTCAGCTGTGTGTGACGTATTAATATTTTTATTATTGGAAAGACACAAATAAGCAATTATTATAGCTAAATAACGATTTTTTTACGTCAATAGATTCAGTGGTTTTGATTTTTCAATATTTAATTATTTCATCGCCATGATACAGTTTTTCCATAAGCGTTGCACGTAATTATTTTTGATTTGTATTTTACTTAAGATTCAGATTTTTTTATTGTCTTCCGTTGTCTAAAATGAATACTTAGAACAAATCGTACTGGATTTTTAACCGACTTTAAAAAAGGAGGAGGTTCTCAATTTGACTGTATGATGTAGAGATCCAGTTGTCTCAACCTATTGCCTTTATCGACTCACTCTTGGAAACGTATAAATGAATAAGTTACTATATTATAAAGTATATTCAGACAAAATATGTTATTCTCAAGTTGGCAGAGGTATGAAATTAGAACATAAGGATAGATCATCAACGTTATCAGACGTTACTACAATTGAAAATGACTAAAAACTGATTTACAAGTATACGAAATCTATAATTACATCGATATAGTTACTATGTACAATACTACAACACTACTTGACATGTGCCTATTTTCGCTGTTGACATAACAAAAATGAATCGTATGCATTGCGTAGGAACTTGGCATTCGCAAGCATTGTATGTAAGCGTAATCAGCAATGTATATTTTTGATTTGTCGTCTATCATATTATCGAATTCTACAAAATGTCGTAATTAATAACCGCAATTTTTGAAAATAAAGGCTAAAATCAATAAAATCGCGTTGAATAATGGTATGAAATTCCTCCTTTATTGATATTTAATGCTTCAGTATTGGAACTGCAAGATAGAATAGCACAAATCTGCATTTGTACTCTATTTCGCCGGAGCACTTCTCTCCAAGGCATTTCGACAGCGACTATTTTGACAAATTATCCGTTCCGCGGCAGTGATGCTTTTTATGCACCACCTTGCGACGCGTCAAACGCTTTTATTTCCCTTCTAACTATATTCATCTGTTCTGTGGTTTCGAGCAATCAAGCATACTTTTGACTACACTTTACTTACGATCCCATAATGAGTCACGAGGCTAGGAAAGACACTTCAATAATCATCAGATAATTAGCAATTCAATCTCGATTTGCTCCATTTAATGTAGAGTTAGTTATTACGATGTCGTGGGTGCCGATAGCGTTGATCTCACATCCAACAGCACTAATCCGTCATTTGCATTCAAACGTGCGAGCGATCTCACACGAACCATAAGTTATAAATGCCATGGATTGTTTGTTTGAACTCGTTCTATATATCAATGAGATGGATTACTAGGACATTTGATGGATTTATTGTGGGATTACTTCCTATCTTAAAGTTGGTTTTTGAGGGAAAGGCTCGTCGAAATGTGAAGGAAAGGTTCGGTTAATTGTGGGTAGTATAATTAGTGTAATATCTATTTATTTAATTTTAAAATTTATCATCTAACAGATTGCAATTGCGAACTTTTTATTTTACTATATCATCAACAATTACGAATGAGAATTTGAATATTATGGACCTTCTATTTTTAGTTAAAATTTTCTTTATTATTTGCATAAAATACATACGAAATATTTATTTTCAAATACAAACGTATTGTTAAATACATTGATTATTTTGATTGAATATAAATCATGTTTCATTTTAAAATCACACCTCACTCTGAAAATAAAAGGAATTGCATTTGCCTTTGAATACGTGTAACATACTACGCCTTACGAGTAGAAGCAAGTACTCTCTCGACCTAGGTTGTAGGACCCAGCTGCAGTGGGGCAGAGCCGCGAGTAATTGCTAGTCTTGCCGTAAATTACGTTGTTCACAATGCACTCGTCACATAAGGTTCAAAATTTAATATGTGCTTGGTGAACGGTTCGTATATTGTATAGTAATGATATTAGGAATGTCTTGTGGTATAAATGTTTATTAATTTTATATATTATTGAAACAAATGATTGTCTCGATAAGGTAATAATAAGATACAAAGACGGTTGTATTATTAAGTTCGTTTTAATAAAAGTGATCTTTAGGATTCCAAAAATCAGCAATATCTAAAATCACCAACACATAAAAAACATAAAATAAACAAGTATTATGACTTTTTGTGTTTGCAAGCTAAAGCTATTAGATAAGAAGTGATCCTTACTGTGGACAATGCCAAAGTGCTTTGTATTCCTGATGTCAAACGTTCAGTTAAACAATTTCATCAAAATCTTCCCTCACGACAAAACTAGTCCTTTTCAAAGCCTAATAAATTTTACCAATCAATACTAACTTACCTTTGATTTCACGATTAGGGAATTGTAGGCTTCGTGTTCAGAATAATCTAGAAACCACGATTGAATCACGTGGAATAGGCGGACATGCCACGCTTACATATCTTTTTTCTCTCACCAAACAGCAGTGTAAATGCACTGTTGTGTTTGGGTTGAAAGAGATTGTAGCCAGAGCAACTACTGGACATATTGAGACTTAACGTCATATGTCTCAGGATGGCGAGAGCTGTGGAACACTAAGCATTGCTTTGTAATTCAAGGTGTTGTTTGGTTTTGCTACTGTCCATGAGCGATCGTATCGCGTACCATCAGACGAACAGCATGTTCGACTAGACATTAGTGGTAATTAAAAAAAAATTAACGAACAGTTGTTAAGGCAATTACTAAGCTTTTCAGTAACTCTGTCCTCGTGTCGTAACAATTTGACGTTTACTAATGAACACCAGTATGGCACCCAATAATTTCAATATAGCCATAACTGCTTCATTAATATGGATGGACAAACATAGATCCAAACTTTATTAATAACTTGCCATGTTTCTCTCCTGATGTAATATCGAAAACTTCTATTTCACATTATTATTATACATATTATGTTATGTCATATTTAGATACATTCATACATAAACTCACGCCTTTTGTGTTCTGTTCTACACTGTGTTGTATACTGTGCTGTCATGAATAAAATAATAAATAAATACACCTAACAGTCACATATATAGTCCTGACCCCTCATTAAGATCGAGTCTCGTGTCGTGGGTATCAGGAACTACGAGAGGCTTTTCAGTCTCACATACACCCAGACCCGAAACAAATATCTGGGATTCACACAAATATTTGTTTCTGTGCAAAGATCGAACCCGCGGCCACTCGTTTCACAGGCTGCGGCTAACCAACTGCGCCACGGAAGCTGTCAAATAGCTTCTTTTTTTCTTTCTTTCTTTCTTTCTTTCCTTCCTTCTTTCTTTCTTTCTGTCTTTCTTTCTTTTAAAAGTGTATGACAACTCAATTGTATAAATTTACTTCGGAATGTAGATAGAGCTATCAGAATGATTGCGTATTTATTCAGGGCTGTGGTTTATTCGCTCCAGCGACGTATTTACCTTCATTTTGTAATTTATCTAAAGCTGTTGTTTGTTTCAGGTCGCGAGGCGTGGAGGCAACCTTGAAGGTGAGTTATTCAGATATTCACAGAATTTTACATCTTACGCACACGCGTGGAGCATACGCGACCTCTTCGTGTTTTTGTCTTAACATTTCAAGGTCAGAGTACTTTGTCAAATGGAATAATATTAGATAAGTAATAAACAAAATAACTTTAATAAAACTAAAACGAAACAGTTTTGCAAAAAAAAATTCTTAAGTTTTAAGTTTATTAAAGTTTTTTTTCTGTTTTCTCTTTCTTATAAATACAATGTTAATGTTATAATTTAATGTATTTTTACGAAAACATATAAACATGTATCAAATGAGTATGTAATACGCCTAACAAAATTCTCAGAATTCTGCTCTATTGGTTAGAGAAAACCGTATTTTAATAAGATTTATAGTTCTTGGAATATTCGGGTATATACATACGTACAGGTCAAACCTCTTTTAACACAATAATTTCAACGCAATATTCCTATCACCATGACACATTATTAAATCCATTAAATTAAAATTGAAGTAGATAAGCGTTATCATTAAAAGTTTTCCTGTTATTTAAACCGATGCAGGATTACAACAAATAATTGGAGGGCGGTGCGAGCGGCCGCTCAGGCTTCGAGAGCTGTTATCCACTCGATAACGCTTTTAGAGCACGTGGGCGCTTAACACCTCCATTAGCAACACTAGTTTATTTTTATAAGGGCTATCTGTGAGTGCGGGTTACGTAATTGGAACTAGAGAGGTCAGATAAGAGATAGATACAGAATGAGAGCGACAGAAGATTTTTTATTCTACGAGATTAACTGATATACTTCAGAAAATTATATCGATTCCCGGTGCGGAATTGAAGAGGTTAAAGGATTTGACCTAAAAGCCATAGGAAGATAAGGGTATTAAAATTGCCCCAGAACGATATCTTGACGATCTTCAGAGTGTGTTGACGCCAATAAGATTCCTTAACTGTGCAAGTTAAAATTGCGATGTTATTTGGTTCTCGAATAAATGCATAGGATATAGCGTAGCTTTGTGATTTATTACGATCAAGATAATATTATGATTGAGTCTTCCGTAACATAAAAAATCTTAAATACATGTTTTTTGTTTATTTCATAATGAGTCAAATAATATGAAGCTGATAGTCACTGAAGTGCAATCTAGATAGAATATTTATTAGAAAAAGATTATTATCTCCTTACTTCTGTAGTAAACTATGGAGTTTCAAACTACAAAACACCTCAAAGATTCTTTCTACGCAACACCTCAAAGCAGATGATCTGAAAAGATACCAAAACAAAGTAACAGACAGCGGTGCCAGGCGCGAAACTGAGTTTAGCCAAGTTCAGTGTATCTAAGATCTGTGGAAGTGCGTGGGAAAGCGACGAAGGAGTTTTTAAATACTTTTGTTTTATTGCCCCTTTCATTGCTGTTTCTTTGTAGCGGCCTTTAAGTGCCCGCAAAATATTCTCGCCTCGATACTTATTTTTGCAAACAGATTTAGCGAATACTGTGTTTTTTGTAGGATTATTAACAGTTAGGTATCAGTTGTGTTGATATTGTTACTTGTCTTTTTTTGTTATAGTGCTATGTTACATTGACAGCCCTAGTAAAACGAGAGTCCGCAGGCTCAATCCCCGCACCGAGATATATTTGTTTGAACCACAAGTATTAAGTCTCGGGTCAGGCTGTTTGGGAGATCGAAAAGTCTCTCGTAGTTCTGCTAACTCGCTGAGCTTCAATGCTCGGTATCATTACATTGCGTGCCACTGTTGATCCTGGCTTACAGGAGTTGCAGTGGTGGGTGTGGGGCGGGGATAGTCTCCAAGCGGTGGCTCATAGGGCGACGATTATCGGTTTTAGCCAAATCAAAGGGCACTCGCAGTGCTACACATTAGAACCTTCTTACAGTAACATACAAGTTACAGTTACAGCCCGTTAGTGAGTACTCGGCTTCACGGTTTACATAACTACGCACAAAACGAAAAATAACAGTTGTTTGTCTTGAGTTTGCAGATGTCAATTTGTTCTTGAGGCTATTACTTAACTTTAAAAAAATATATTATAGTAACAAACTTCAACGTCCCAAAAACAACTGCTCATTATTCCCTGCCTATTATACAGTTGGGTATATCGTGTTAACAGTACCCAAAGTATTCCTTATTTCACAACAAGAACGCGTACATGTCACTGTCAATTATAAAGTTAAATAAGTCAACCTCAATTTGTTCGACATATTGTTTAGTTTTTTTAGTGTATTATTTTATATGTACATCAATTTGTTTATAAAATGTACAAGGCAATTATTTTTTAAGATTATGTAAGTGCTTTAATGTAAGATGGCTAGCGTTCGTGAAATCCTCAAAAAAGGAAGCTTTGTAGGCGTAGCTGAACTCTAAAGAATATAGGAATAGAGAAAAGAAAACTAACGAATTATAATTACACTCTTTGAAATCCGATAATTCCAGCAAGATAAATCAATAGAAAAACTATTAGGGGAGAGCGGGGCTGGTGTTAACGGGGGTAAGAATTAACAAGCTTATTCCCGCCAAACGTGAAGTGTTAATAATGTGAGACTCGGTTTAGAAATTCTATATACGCAGCCGAACGTGTATTCACTTGTCAGTTGCCGGCCGGCACTCTCTTGTAATAGTTATGCGTAGTGACTTCGGATTGACAGGTAAACGAACTTTTCTCATGTTGAAATAAATTGATTTAAGACTTATTTGTTCGCTAAATTGATTTAAATTTTATTCCAAATCAAACTGCATTTTATTGGCATTAAAACTATATTATTTGTTTATAATTATTTTCACTAGATTCTTTTCTACAATTGATTAAGTAAAAAAATTAGCCTTGGGGCTAAATTTAACAAATTGAGTGGGGTAAGTATTAACATGTTAAAACTGCTATTCGAAGACTGCAACTTTGCACCATCATTTGTAACTGGTTGACCCAATCCAAATACTGGTACCGATGGTAAACCAAGGATCACCGCAGCCCGGAGATAGTTCTATCAATCCAGAAATTATAAGTAACACGCCTGATATTGATATAAGTGTTTCTGAGGTGATTGATCAAATATCTCGGGTACTATCAAATGAGCCGGGACCGTCAAATGAGCCAAGATCGTCTATTATGCTTCGCCCACTAAATGAGCCAGGACCTTCAAATGTGCCAGGACCATCAAGAAATGATAATTTTAACATATGCTCAATAAGACTGCTTCCAAAAGCTCCACCACGCGTCGAATCCAAACGAAAACATTTAAGGAAATCAACGATTCTCACTGACACTCCCGGAAAATTGGCCTTAGAGGAGGAAGCACAATTAAAATTATCAAAAAAGATGAAAAGTAGCCAGACTGATACAAAATGTAAGGGGAAAGGCAAAGGAAAAGGTAAAGAAACCCGGACAGAAAAGGTTAAAAAGCGTATTCTGCAGGATGATAGTGAAGAAAATGCCTGTTTCTGTTTAGTTTGTGCCGAGTCTTATAATGACGACACTTGGACTTGACTGGATACAATGTATTTTATGCAAAAAATGGGCCCACATCACCTGTTACAGGTGACACCAAATCATACATATACCTCAATTGTTTTTCATAGGGTGAAGAATCATTTTCTGAATAATTGGGTGGTATGGAGAACGTACCGATTTCCGCCTAACACACAGAATAAATCATTGTTAGTTTTTATGTTTTAAGAATACCTTACACAGTCATTTTATACAGACTGAGCTTAATTAAACTAGACTGTTATTACCTCATTAAGATAATTAAAGAAGTAAAGACTGTTTGATACTAAAAAGTTTATATAATGTTAATAAATACTATATTCTTTTAGTTCCTATCATAAAACGTACAGATTTGATTAATCTTAAGTACAATAAAACATTTTCATTAGTATAAATAACATTTTATTTATTTATTTTATACAGCGAAAGTCTCTGTTAATAATTGCCCCTTACGTTAATACTTACCCCAGCTCTGTTAATATTTGCCCCAGATGCGGGGTAGGTTTTAACAACTGTCTTTTTTGGTTTTGATTAGTCTGTTTCTGAAACGGCTTATCTAGCTGATGGTTTTTGTCACTAATATCATAGCCGAATAACCAAAGCATGTTTTAAATAAAAAATAAAACAAAAATGATAATTATTTTTAAAGATATAAACTATAATACAAAATTTGTTAGTACCAGCCCCGCTCTCCCCTACATTGCTTTGATGTTATAAAAGATCGGATTTTTGGCATAATATTTGGATTCACTTGGATATCGAATATTGTACAGATTGATGGAAAGTATTTTTACAGTGATTCTAGTAAGTGTGGCAATCTTGCGAGTAGATGTGTTACTTTGCGCTTGCTTATAACTTTTTGGTCCCATTAGCCATTTGCTCTTCGGCTATCTAAGCATATTAATTCTCTATACTGATTCTATTTAGCAAATACCGAACATATCCTTCCCAATAATAAGAAATACCGTCTGTGTAGTCACGCAAAAACCCAGCTTGGTGAATGTTTAGTCGAGTTGGCAAGTATTCCATGTCGGAGCTAACTTGTAATTGCACGCGTTTTTCAAGGCCGGAAAGACAACGGTTACCGCAGATTAATTATCTACAGTGTAGTTTGAAGTAGTAGCGATTTTTTATAGCAATGAAACACGAGATTGGCATGTCATTCGCCTGATAGTAAGCGATACTAAGTCTATAGGACAGGAACATTACCAAATAACATCATGAATTACGAAGCAATGCTTGACATTCAACTGCCACTAGCCATCCTGAGATATAAGATGTTAAGTCTCATTATGTATAATAGTTACTCTGATTATAATATCCTTCCAACAGAAACACAGTGCACTTACACTGCTGTTTGACGAGAGAAATAGACATTTAAAGGTACCTACTCAGGCGGCCTCTCATAATATATGAGAGACGTACCAGTAATTAATACGTAAAATACATTTTAATGATACTGAAAAGTGCTAAGTAACGTTGTGATGTGGACATATTGTGGCATTACCACAAAGTCAGAACTTTGTTGCCGGTGTATTTTGAACAAGCAGAGTTCATATTTTTTTTTTTTTTTACCTTTTACTCTTGCCTGGCATAGTGGCGACATTACACCTGATGGTAAGCGCAAATGCCGCCCAGGAGTATCCATTGGCATCGGACGGCAGTCCCATGCCAATGGAAACAATTATTACTACAATTATGCAATTAACATAATATACTTTAGTTACTGTAATATTTACAGACATATTTGCATTTTGTCAGTCTTGGACGTGAACGAGGGTGGGTTCGGCCCCCGGACCGAGGCAAATGTTATTGCGATCCACAAGTATTTATCTCGGGTCTGAGTGTTTTTGATACCCTAAATTCATTCAAAAAGTGGTTCCTAATACCCAAGAACCTTGTATGTAACTGTTGGGTGTATTTATACAGGGTATATCAAGACTGCTACCGAAAACGAAGCCGGGTGGTAGTTTAAGCGACTTCAGACACAATGCAACAGAAAAAGTTGCAAAAAAAGTGACAATTTTTTTTTGTTGTTTTTTTTCCTATGACCATATTTGGGTGGTAAATACATTTTTTCCTAAAATAATAGTGTTTATCCTTTTATTTATAAATAATCTAGGGTATAAAAGTGTTTAAATTATTATTTTAGCAAAAACTATGGATTTACCACCCAAAAATGACGATATTTAAAAAATCATAAAAAATAATTGTCGCGTTTCTTTGCGAAATTTTTAGTTACATTGTGTTTGTAGTCACTAAAACTACCACCCGGCTTCGTTTTCGGTAGCAGTCTTGAGATACCCGGTATTTAATTAACATTAACATAAACTCACGCCTATTTTTCCCACAAGGGGTAGGCATAGATGCCAGGATACCCACATTTCGCCTTGTCCGTTCAGGTTTTTTCCGTTTATATTTAATAAAGTTATTATTTATATTCTGGTACTCATGACACAAGACTTGGATTTTGCGAATGTTTCGAATCTGCGTAAATGACAGTTGGTTGTATTTATTTTTATGTATTTCCAAAAGACGTAGGTGTCGAGTCTCAGATTTAAAACAAATACGGGGAACATGTATTCACGTGACAGCGTTAATTAAAACCGCATAGAAGTTTTACTGACAGTTCGTACATCAAACAAATATTATATTACAATGATTATTTTTCCGACCCAAATATCGACCAATAGAATTGCACCATTCGACGTCACGTGGTACAACCTACATGGTATTATACTGATAATTTTTTACAGAGCATCCGGCAATCGCACTCACCGAAGGAAACACGATAGCTGAGCTGTCACTTTCCTGTGAGACAGTAGTATGGCCCCGCACGAGCCTGCATATTTATACCGAGTCACGACTGACGACAGCTTGGCTCTGCCTTGGAAATGTATAACATTGTAACTCTTTGTAATATGTGTAAAGCGCGGCTAACTATGAGTGGCACTTGTAGGTAATGTTTTGTGGAAAATACGCATTAATTTCTATTTGTTTAATGCAGGACTGGCACTTCGTTATCATTAGAATAGAAACTAAGCGGCCAGTACAATAAATAATAAAACCTATTTACAATATACTAAATATACGACAGTACTTATATGCTATTATATGCTATTATATGCTAGAATAAATATGTATATAAAGGGTTTAGCAGGATACGTATGACGAGTCGGCCCCCAAATGGGAATCGATATCGAAACTTATGTTTTGATATTGACTTGATGTTCTAACACGATTTATGTACTTTTCGCGTCCGACTTCTGCTTTGACCTTGAGATAGAGAGCAAAATATCTGTATTCTTGACTTTTACTAAATGTGATATATCTCTGAAGCTAATTAAGATAAAGTAATGAAACCAACGCGAGGTATTAGGTAACATTACAGAGTACATCACATATATTTTTTTATAATTTTTAGAATAAAAAATTACATTAAAAAAATAAAAAATAAAAAAATCTTATTTATTTTTCTGAGTTCTCTGTGACTTACAATCACGAAATTAATATATGTGATGCTCCTTTGTGTGCTCTATTACCCATAAAAATTGCGTGAAAAAAAAGTTGGTGCAACACAACGAAAAAAAATTATATGTGATTTGCGCCTTGCAGTGTGACTGTATAAACATGACTATTTAACACGCGCGGACAAACAAACAAGTTCGAACTTGTTACATATCGCGCTGTTTATTGCATCGTTTGTTTAGCTACAATCGCAGTCATTTGTCTTACACAAGGAGGCAGTTTATAACTTAAATTCTGTCATCGGTATTTTGTATCAGCATTTTGAAATTATTAACTATCGAAGCAAATTATTATTAAGTCATAATGTCGAAAAAGTGTAAAAATAGTAACAAGTACCTGTGTAAGATTCCTGGTTATAAAAAAATTATAAAGAATGAAGAAGAAGCTAAAGTGTTTAGTGACTGTTTGAATAAAACCGTAATAGTTAATGATATTTTTTGTAAGAAGTGTCGACTTATCCCATATGTTTACAAAAAAGCTTCTACTTCTAAATGTGCAAACTACTTTTAAATCTCCAAACATATTGTCATAAGATCAGTTGTTTTTTGACATATAATGCAATACTTGTGAGTAGATGCAACACGTTGAAGTGGAACTTCAATAAAATCATCACTCAGATGGTATTTATATGTAAAATCACTGTCACTACTGTTATCAGAATCTTCAGAGTAAACGTAAGTTTCTTCCGGCACTTCTCTAGTCGCTAATTCTTCAACAGATTCTTTTATGCTTAAAGATACCTCGTTAAATGCTGCACATTTAGAAGTAGAAGCTTTTTTGTAAACATATGGGATAAGTCGACACTTCTTACAAAAAATATCATTAACTATTACGGTTTTATTCAAACAGTCACTGAACACTTTAGCTTCTTCTTCATTCTTTATAATTTTTTTATAACCAGGAATCTTACACAGGTACTTGTTACAATTTTTACTTTTTCGACATTATGACTTAATAATAATTTGCTTCGATAGTTAATAATTTCAAAGTGCTGATACAAAATACCGATGACAGAATTTAAGTTATAAACTGCCTCCTTGTGTAAGACAAATGACTGCGATTGTAGCTAAACAAACGATGCAATAAACAGCGCGATATGTAACAAGTTCGAACTTGTTTGTTTGTCCGCGCGTGTTAAATAGAGTCATGTTTATACAGTCACACTGCAAGGCGCGAATCACATATAATTTTTTTTCGTTGTGTTGCACCAACTTTTTTTTCACGCAATTTTTATGGGTAATGGAGCACACAAAGGAGCATCACATATATTAATTTCGTGATTGTAAGTCACAGAGAACTCAGAAAAAAAAATAAGATTTTTTTAATTTTTATTTTTTTTATGTAATTTTTTATTCTAAAAATTATAAAAAATATATGTGATGTACTCTGTAATGTAACCTAATACCTCGCGTTGGTTACATTTCTTTATCTTAATTAGCTTCAGAGATATATCACATTTAGTAAAAGTCAAGAATACAGATATTTTGCTCTCTATCTCAAGGTCAAAGCAGAAGTCGGTCGCGAAAAGTACATAAATCGTGTTAGAACATCAAGTCAATATCAAAACATAAGTTTCGGTATCGATTCCCATTTGGGGGCCGACTCGTCATACGTATCCTGCTAAACCCTTTCTGTCTACCCCTTGTTAACAGACCTAGGCATTTCAATAATCATGCATATTTACAAAAAGTAGGTTTTCTACATATGGCGAATATTTTCGGGACATGTTAGGGAGGCAAGACTATCGGTATAAATCTTTCGAATGAATCGTAAAACGGACGCAAAGTGGATTGGCAGGACCGAGCGTTTAAATATAGGCCGATGAGACAACTGATTATATCAATAATATTGATTTATCTATTGACTATATTGGCTTTGAATTATAAAGGAATAGATTTGTGCAATTTTCTATTAAAATAAAAAAAAAACGTTGAAAGATTCATTGATTGATTCAATTTTTTCAAATGTTTTTGAAGTGACTATGTTTAAAGTGAACTTTATTCTTTATTTTTTCGACAATATAACTCAATTGCTCCCCAGAACGTTTCAAAGAAATTTACTAATGAAAAACCACCCCCACTTGCAATAAATAGTAATTCTTTTCAGAATAAAACATTGCTAAATATTTTATTCAGTACAAAAGTTTATTAAATTATCTTGATATGAAATGTTACAAGCACCAAAACACTTTGTTCCACGTTCTTTGTTGTCAATATTTGAGGCTAATACAATAAAGAGGACTTCAATAGAAATTTATATTGCAATATGAAAAGCTATTGAAAAACAGCTTCGCATATTTTTTATAAATGTTTTCTTATTTCTTGGTGTCCTTTCCTCGCTATGTTGAAAATTGGTTTTCAATTTAAAATTTCAATATAGTCTACAAACACTGCGCAAAGTACGAAAGTTAATGCTTTAATGATTGCTCAGTGCATTGTGATTTTCTGGCATAAAAATTCGTACCCTATTTTCTTTCCTAGGAACTTTTTCAAAAGTCTCAATAAGGGGAACTCAGAAACTATATGGAAATAGGTAACCTGTCTCGGTAAATATGTTTCTGTACTAAAATTATAGGCTAAGCGTGAAATGTCTATAAAAATGGGTAAGAATTTCCTTTGATGTTCGACAGGTTTCTTGTAAGAATAAGTTTGTAACTTGGCAGATAAAATTGGGACACTAAAAGTTGATCAAAGGATTTGATTTCGTCTGATGAAAAGATTCGGACCAAGGGTTTAAAAGACAAGAATAAAAAATATGCGAAAAAATCAGTAAAAGGGTATTTCTGACTACATGAGTAATTCGTTGTTTCTTCAATAACATCTCTTTGATCGTCACGTATGTATACATTCGGACCTAATACCCATTCTCTTAAATACTATGAATCTGTTAACGTGTGGCTTATTTGTTTCTTCTTTCTTTTATTTTGTTACGACAGAAACTACTGCTAAAAAATGTAACGATATATATATATTGTCGATTTAAATAGCCTGTATAATACAAAACGTGGTATATTTGCCTGATTCACTATGCCAGGTTTCCCAGCATCTAATAAGTAGTCAAATAATAATGTTAATGTTTTAAAGATGTACGCGAATATGACATATTTAAATGAAATTATGATTACAACAAATTTCTGCATCCAGGTTGATAATGAATAAAAAAATCCAATATCAATTTAAACGACCCGGGATCCGAATCTGACATCATAAAAGTCTAACGCAACGTGTTAATGCGAGTGGCCGAGTCGAATAATTCTAAAGTCGTCATCTTCGCCCACTTGTCTTGAGTGTCAATTGGAGGACGCTTGTAGAGTAATTTCCCGGATTAAGGGCCCACTTGAGGATTAATTTGGATTGGACAGTTCTGGTTTGTACGGTTTCATAACAAAATACTACGTAATGCTAATTTTCATAACGAATAAGGAGAAAATACACCTCGTTATTCGTCGAAAAAAAATTTGACGTCTTTTCGCTCTTTTCTAAAATTAGTTCAAAATATCGAGTGTAGTCTGGCTTTAAGAATCGTTTAAACTGATGCTATTCAATATCATTATAATTAATTTAGTTGCAAACGACAAGTTAATTTCCCTCCAAGGCAAGTTATGTTTTGCGGTTCGGTGCTATTTCAGCGAATCTTACCGATGATCTTGGATCTTAAACGTTGGGTGTGTAGGGTTATCTTACTCCTTTATTATTTAGTATGAGTGAATACTGCTCTAAGGTCATTAAATAGTTATAAGGAGCCTCCATTAAGTACTGCATCTAAATATTGAACTCTATTAAACTGGGGATAATCACGTATCAAAAAGATTTATTTATTGTGAATATAACGGTACAAAACACCACTTATACTATTCAGTACATACTCGTACATTTATATAATTTCACGCTAATAATCATTTTCAGTCAATTGTATTCGCAAAACTTCATGCATTTTCATATAAATTTTCTCCAGTCATTCGCAAACGTGTCAAATTCTGGTTTCGAGTCCAGGAATCGGTATAGTGTTATAAGAGTACGAGGAGATTTTGACTTAGCAAAGGAAGAACAATTCAAAGTAATAAGGATATTTTCCCTAAACACAGTTACACTAATTGGCGCCAACATTAAAACAAAATAATACTAAAACGCAAGCAAACGAAATTATAACAATGTTGACTCGCGGACTGTCCAATGTAGTAAAGTGCAGTGCAGCGCTCATAAACATCATGTGCACAAATACACGTGCAAATTGGACCGAATTCAGTTAGCTTGCTTACTGCTGGCAATTATTCTCATGTACAAGCAGCTAACAGCCACTGACGGAAACAAACAGCTTCTGGTATTCAAGTTAGTGTGATAAACTTATGTAGTGGGTGAGTATCACTAATTAGCTTAATAAAATATAATGAATTTTTCGCAGAAAAAGATTATATTATTTTAAATCACTAGAAAGTTGCCATGTCGAGATTAGCCTTTGTAAGTGCGTCGTGTGTCGTATTTAGCCAGATCGATATAGTTGTGTCGATCAGAGACAGACAACCTTCTCAGTGGATTGTAGCTACTCATCACATAAAAAATGTCACCGCAAACAGCCTCTGCTTAATCTTTATGAAATCGTCCGTCGGCGGAATAAATTTCCTAGCTCGGCAACAAATTGCCGGCTTGTTCTGAATAAATTAAAGCCGTGCTCCACTACCGCCGCTATGAATGTGAGAGATCACTACCCCTCTTACTCCCCCCTCACGGCCCCCACCCTGCCTTTCCGCCGCACACATCAATTATTGTCACTACTACTAGTGCTTACAACTCGGTCTAATTAATGCAGAACTGTATTATTTAATTTCAAAGGTATATTGCATTTTCTGGGTTACTGAATGTAGCTCACGCTAACTTTTCATAGTCGATTTATGAAAATCGTATGTACTTTCATTGCCTTTTGGGTCGAAGGAGGAAGCAAGAAATACGGGGTTTTCGATAATTTCTCTATTAAAAGATTGAGTATCGATTGATCGAATTATTCAGGCGCTGGTACTATCTTAATTGATACCGATATATCAAATAAGTCAATAAGCCTACAGACTTAGATTGAGTCACACAAACTAACTTTGTCAATACCTTTGCCTTTGAACATTTGAGACGTATTTAACCTTGGTAATATATGGGATTGACATTTTCAAAGGTATTTGCAAAGTTAGTTTGTGCAACTAAGCTTAAGACAAGCATACCAGTAATATGGCTCATCCAAGGAAGCAGAAAAGCAAAGCATCGGTTTGCCATCAGACAGTTGCTACACAATCTAGCAGTCTACAGAACTAACTTCGACATCCCATACCAACTTTACCACTCATCGACTGGCATGCCAAAAAACACTACCAAAAGTTCGGAATAGATCGGTATACCCTTGAGTTTCAAACAATGCCTCGCATATTTGCTTTGAGCTATCGCTAGTTAATTCCATTAGTACAAGTATGTCTGTTTGAGCCGGTCAGATACTCCATAGTTATTCTCGTGCGATCAGCTCGCTCGCCACTCTGTATCCAAGCATATTACAGAAGTGCTTGTTAATTTATTTGCAATTATTTCCAGCACAGTTCAAGTGTTTGTTGGGATCTTTTATTTTATCTGTTTGTGCTAGGGATACTTTTGTTAATTTATGACGGTATGTTCTTATTGTAGACCTAATCATAAGAATGTACGTAAAAAACAATCGAATCGTATTTTCTGCCAGTCTTTATCCTTTAGTTTATATGAGATCGATAATGACACTTTTTGTAATGTTGCATTATGATTGAGCTTACAATTGTAAGCTTACAATTGAATACCAATGCTTTCTAGAATATGTTATTGAGAATACCACGCCAAATTTAGATTGCACACACAAAATTCTTCTTCGAAAATTCAGACCAATACCAGTGTAAATACAAAACAAACCTTGTGATAGATGAAAAAACTGATATCATATTTACCGAAGGAGAGAAAAAAAAACAGTTGGAGATGTTGTACGTGTGACATCAAAATGAAAATCTACAACTAATACATATGAGAATTCTACTACTCGATGTCATCGCGAAAAGACATCAAATCGAATTACTCATAAAAGTAATTCAATAAGTTGACTTACGCCTGAATAACGTGGGCGGCTTGTCTCAGATCTAACAATCATTTTATATTTTTTACGTATTGAATCGCTGAGGTACGTAGGTATAATACATGAGTTTTGTATTCATAATCTATATCTGCACTAATATTATAAAGAGAAAATATTTAATTGTGTGCAATAAATGGGCTCTGAAACTACAGAAATGATTTAAAAAAGCAACATTAGAATTCCATTTTATCCCTCATGAATATAGGCTAGGATATATTTTGAAAAAACGTGTATCTGCACCCGGATGTAACCGGGACGGCCGCTAGTGAATTGTATTTTGAATTGAGAGTTACTTTAATTAAAAATGAATTCAGCTTCATAAGACTGTAATTATATTTCAATATAGTATTATAATTACATGTACATTTTTAATAAATAAAAATAGCTGTCTTCATTCGAATTTTCTGGCATCTTATATTAAAGAAAACCTTTGTCATTTAAATAAAGACAATCCATTGCCAAATTGAGTACCTCCAAACAGCCATTACCAAACGTCACATACATTCCGAACTCAGTTTTAAACTCAGTTATTTGTAGATTCAACAAAAGTTTAACAATTTCGTTTGTCGTGACGAGTTAAATTGCGCCATTTACATCGGAATGGCGTTTATTTTCCGCCGGCGATGCGTTTAACCGCATCGGGAACCGTTCGGAGTATTGTCAACATGTGCTTCTCAGTCAAATCCATTATTGTATAATTGCCACGTTTATTGGTCAAAATTATATTGGAATAAATTTCAATGGCTTTGGTTTATAATTTATCTTCTAATTGGTTAAGTTATTGTATCCTTTTGGTAGCCTGTGCCTTTTGGTAGGGTCGTTGTCTTCTTATCTTTTAATAGAATATGTTAAAATAGCAATAATAGCGAAATTTTAAGATTGTAGTCAAGCAATACACTATACCTATGCGGTGGTCTATGACATACACTTCCTTAATCGAACTGTCTATTGTAGTTGAAGCGAGTGCCAGCAAAATAGCGACTTGTATGTATGTGGTCTAGATTAGATAATACGACATATAGGGTATCCGAAAGGTCAATTTTAAGTCAGGCAACCAAAGGTATTACAAAACCAGACAGTTTTTTCTATATCATGTATCTACATGAACAGGTAGGCTCGCTCGAGTTGGCACCATTGTCTCTTCTTCTTCTTCTTCGAGTGCCTCTTCAGTGCTGAAGGTTGGCCGTCAGCTTCTTGTATTTTTCCCTGTCCTTAGCCAGGTGGAATACTTGTTCAACGGTGCTGATACCGGACCACTCCCGGATGTTTCGAAGCCACGATTTTTTCCTTCGTCCAGCGCGTCTCTTGCCCTCCACCTTGCCCATAATAATTAATTGGAGCAGCTTATATCTATCGTGCCTAAGCACGTGGCCGAGATATTCTGTCTTGCGTTTTTTGATGGTTTGCATCATTTTCCGGGGCATACTGACACGCTGGAGCACGGTATCGTTCTTTATTTTCTGCATCCAACTGATGAGCAACATGCGACGGTAACACCACATTTCGAATGCTTCTAGGCGCCTTGTAGTATCGTCTTTCAAGGTCCATGCTTCGCACCCATACATGACGACAGGCCAGATGTAGCAGAGAAGTATTCTTACTCTGAGCTTTATGTTCAATTGACGACAACACAGCACTTTTCTCATTTTGTTAAAAGAGGCTCGGGCAAGTTCTATACGGGTCTTAATTTCCTGGTTGGTATCCCATGCTTCATTTACCCAAGCACCGAGATACTTGTATTGTCGTACTCGCTCTAGTTGTTTTTCACCTATCGATATGTTAGGATTTATTTCTGGATTTCTGGAGACTACCATCAGTTTTGTCTTGCTGATGTTCATCGACAGACCGGCTTTTTGGCTGCTCTCGTTGACTTTATTTACAATGGCTTGCAAATCGCTTTCTGAGGAAGCTATGAGAACAGTATCGTCTGCGTAACGCAAGTTGTTAATGATGGTACCATTGATTTTTACTCCAGCTTCAAGGTCTTCAAGAGCTTCAGACATCACGGCTTCCAAGTACAAATTAAATAGAAGTGGAGACATAATGCATCCCTGCCGGACCCCACGACAGATCTCTATATCCTCGGTGTCTTCATTGTCGACCCTTATTGTAGCCACTTGTTTTTCGTATAGATTACGGATAATCCTTACGTCTTTGCCATCGAGACCAATATTCATTAAAAGGTTCATGAGTTGCTGGTGTTTAACTCGATCGAATGTTTTTTCGTAGTCAACAAAGCATATCAATATATCATTTTGCATATCTCGGCATTGTTGAGGGCGAATAGGGCTTCTCGTGTGCCGACGCCAGAGTGAAAACCAAATTGGCTGTCTCTCAGTTGTTTGTCACATTTCAGTCTTATTCTGTTCTGTATGATGTTTAGGGACACTTTTAGGACATGGCTCATTAGACTGATCATACGATATTCTCCACATTTTTAGCATTTTGCTTTTTTGGTATTGTTATAAACGCAGATTTTAACCAGTCATCAGGAAGGACACCATTCTCGTAGATATTGTTGAAGAACTGGGTCAGTACATCCAGTTTGTCTTCTTCTAATAGCTTGAGGATTACAATGGGTATTTTATCAGGTCCCAGTGATTTTTCTGTTTTGGCTGATCTCAAGGCGCGTAATACCTCAGATTGTAAGATAGAGGGGCCATTGTCGTCGGTAGTTTGGATATTTCTGGTTAGATCAGCGAACATCTCTGAGACGTATTCACACCATTGTTTCCTCTTGCTAATGGGATCTAGGATCAAATTCCCACCTTCGTCGGTAAGAATATTAATTGGTCTTTGTCTTTGACCCACCATTTCCTTGATATTTTTGTTGTTTTTTTGTCTCACAGGAGATAAACGTAAAATGACATCTTTACTGTCGCGTTTTGTTTGGTGAGTGAAATTGCCAGATACCCAATATTTCTTTCCTTTTCCCATCCTTCTTCCTTTCCTCTCTAACATAACTCCTATTATATTCGTCATGCACAGCAACTTGGGATTTTATTGGAAAAAGATTCGGAAACTCTTCCGCAACTTCACAAAACAGTATTGCAATTTAAAGTGCAGGCAACATTTCAGCGTTATTAAAAAGTAATTTGGTACCATTTTCCCTGAGTGTTGCTGTAAGGACGTGAGAATTTTTTTAATTACAACTATAACAATAGGTGCGTTGCGACCACAGCGTCGCCTTACAATTCTATACTTTTTAAATACGCTGTCGACAAGGCTAAGGATTTTAAATTAACATTCCTTGGAAATGTGGCTTGGGTTGAACTAAAGGAAAGGAATTCTTAGTTAGCGAATACTTCTAACATACTTTTTAGATACAAGTGGTTTGGACATTCAATTTAGCTTTGATCAAGATTGCAATTACATGATTAAATTGTTTCTTAAAATCCTTAATAAAATAAGAAATCGTTGGGTGTTAAGTTTAAGATTAAATACGTACTGAATTTGTAGCAGAAAAATGACTTCAAAGAAAGACGGCATGACACAGTCTTTAAAAAAATAAGTATGACAAATCGTCAATAATTGATTAGTTGATTGAAATAAGTAATTAGCTTCAAGTCAGCCACAGTTTTCTAATTACCTTCATAAAGTTGTTGACAGGTTTTCTGCGTCATTTTATACTGGCTGCGATAAAATAAGAATAAAAATATGAAGTTGCTGTTTTAATATAAAACTATAGTCTCGGATTCAATTTTAAAAGTTAAATAAGAATGGTGCGCAAGATTAAAAACTCTGGCTTACCGCGTAAGCCATTAACGTCTTACTGGGAACTTGCTAAAATAGGTTATGAATTATTACTTTGTTTTTTTTTCTGTTTATGTTTAATTCATTTAAACGCTTCCAACAGGGAAAATGCATAATTAAAGCGAAATGAAATATAGTTATTTTAAGAAAGATGACAAATTGTACCTTAATGTATTTATTCATATACGTCGTGATTGTCATGCCACCTCTACAATTGGACAGCAGATGAGCTTTGGTTCATCAAGCTCTCGAAACAAAGCTGGGTGGTAGTTTTCGTGACTACAGAAACACTGCAACTACATTTTGTGCAAAAAATTGTGACGAATCTTTTTGTTATTTTTTTTCAATCGTCGATTTAGGACTGGTAAAACTTAGTTTTTTCTTAAACAAGAGTGTACACCCTTATAGTTTTAAAGACGCTATGGTATGCAAGGCTTTAAATTATTATTTTAGCATAAATTATGGATTTACCACCCAAGGTCGACGATATTTAAAAAACAATAAAAAAATTGCAGCGTTTCTTAGTGAAATTTTTCATTGAATTGAGTTTGTAATCACTAAAACTACCACCCGGCTTCGTTTTCGGTAAAACTCTTGATATACCCGGTATTTATTTGGGTTTCATGTCGAGAGAGAAGAATTTACTAATTTTGAAATGATAAACTTGTCGAAACTGCAGTCCGCCCCACAAGAGTAAAATTCTATGGTCACTCACAAAAATTAAATTATTCAAACACTTGAGTATTTTTGAAATATTTTTTCGTTCTTTTTTTACATAATGTTTCTGTATCTAATGTACTTTTAATCTAAAATACTATCTATAGTGGAAACTCAAAAAAAATTGCCTACTTAGAAATTAAACCCAGAATTATGCTCCTCAACTAGGCACGACTATACCAATAATAGGACCCTTCATGTTATTTAATTAACAGGTAATTAAAATAACAAGGCTGTTGTTGGTTTTGATGTTGATAAACAGTTATTAGAGCAAGGTAGTGTTGGGTCCCTCGGGAAATCAAAACTATGTTTTTGTACTTGTATGGGCGCGGCGAATGATGGACAGTTATCACCATTGAGGAAAACCCATGATACATCAGGGGCGTGCACTCCTTGTTGGCAGAAATGCAGTGCTTTACTTGCCATTCACAGATATTTTATTATAACGTTCGTACGTTTTAGATGACTTTAATTTATAGTAAATAAATGAATAAACAAAATATAATAACTTAAAAACACCTAATATTTTATAAATAGCACCTATTTGCAATCACGCAAACATTATGTTTGCCACGCGAAAAGCAAGAGGCGCTGCAAAGCAAATTAATGTACCTAATCAACCAAGTCATGCCGCCGCTTCCCGCATGACATTTGTTTGCATATGTGTAGTAATTTTGGCGTCCGTGCACAGTCGCAAACGCACATGAATATTGAAAGCCGCGACTCCTGTGGCAGGCCTCGGGAGTTCGGCAGTTGTCGGGAGTAATCGTAAATGTTCGTTGCCTATAATCCGAGTAAAATTAATAGGCTGGAATCTAATGAATCACCTATGCACATTATGCATTTTTGGTTAGTAAGGTTTTATTTGTTTAAATAGAAATGTTTTGTTTCGCTATTTTATACTAAGTAGTATGTTTGTAAAAAAAATAGATTTCTTAACGGATTTTTCATTTTAACATTTGAAAGTGTGTACATTTAACAGTTTATTACTAAGTTTCGATATTAATTGTAGTAATTTGATTTTACTAGTGTGTTTGTTTATTTTTTAAATGTTATTTGATTGCGAGGTTTGTGTTAAAAATGTATGTTTATCAAATGAATGAATGAGGTGGCCGAAATCTTGCGTTTATTTACATCGGGATAGGTATAGTAATCTCAACTAACCGGAACCTTGAATATGTGAAAATTGAAAGCTGACTAGGTGAGTTTTTTTTATTTTACTTATTAGAATTTCTTCCGCCGCGACGATCGATCGCTGTTTTGTCTGCGTTGCCGCAGAAGATGGACATGAATAGTAGTACATCTAAGACTTGTTATGTTGGCATGGTTTCCGACTTAGACATCCGTCGCGTGGCTGTGGCTATGCTAAAAAACTATAAAAGAAAAAGTTTTTGTGACCGAGTACTCCGCCGCATACCCAGTGTCATAATCCTGTGCACGCCGCTGTGATACATAAATACTGTGCTCACTTTTTACCATGGATAGCAGAGGGTAGACGAGATACAATTAATAATTGAAACTTTTTAAAATGACCATGGTCTTATTAACACGTAAACGGCTTACTCAATATTATTTATCACCAATCTAAATCAGGTATTTAGAGTATTACCGTTCTCCCCAGTGGATGAATTAAAAAGGCAAAAGTAAAGGGCATCCGGTTCCAGTTTATTTTGACCTACCTTGATTTCTCTTCACCGCAAAGGTTGACTGAGAGAGAATGCCTCAGGCATCCGCCTTTATACTTTTTATATAAAGCATGCAATAAATAAATAAATAAAATGTATGGACAATGAAAGACAAAAGCATTTCCAGTAAATTGTGGCCGTAAAATCGATCTTAAAGTTGAACTGATTTTTGGCCGAATGGTCATAATGAGCGAGCAGTGCGGTCAAGCTCGACGCCGTCTAGAAGGAACGTGCGATGTGGTAATTATGTTACAAGCGAAGAGCGGCCTGCAACCACATTCTACCGTAGCTAGGGATGTGCCGCCTAGGTAACATATCGAAACAGCATATCGATACATACGTAGAGTAATGTGGTGACTATCGATAACGAAATGTATGAGATCTGCTGAGATTGTTACGATTTCGAATTCCAAGACACAGTTTTAACTTTTATATAATTGTTAACAAGAATTTCTTTGGTACGTTTAATGGTTAACTTATATTGGTAACTATACCAGTATACGTTAACCATTAAACGTCATTTAGTCAGTACTAAAGCCAACAAATAAGCCATCGTGTCAATAGTAAAAATATTTAATATCTATATTGGTACCAAACGGTTCACTCGTATTTGTTGTACCACAAAGTGAATCACTGGATGTTAAGTGATCGTTGCCGTTTATATAAATTTGCAATCGTAGGAACAGCACCAGTCTTTGTCTTGAATGATGCTGAGGTGTGAGGAAACAATCGTTGCATAGAGCGGCCCTAATGTCTTGGCCAGATGGTCAGCTTTGTCATTGTCAAGAAGGAATGTATGAAGGTGTGGTAATTAAGTTAAAAGCGAGGAGCGGGCTGCAACCACACGCTGCCGTCGCTAGGGATGCAGTGTCTTTGTAAGATATAGAAATGGAGTGTCGATGTTTTTTAAGACGAACATCTATCGTCGATTTTTAGTTATTAAGGGCGTAGACAAAGTGACTTTACAAGCGGCTTAAAAGTCATTTCGAAAATTATTTCCAAGTGCTCTTTTCATCTTCATATAAATTGTGTCAAATAACAATTTAAAGAGTAATTTATTTTATTTATTTTAAGAAATAAACTTTTTGTTTTGAATGCTGTCGTCGCTAATTCCTCGACTTCCAAGCAGGGTATAATTTCAATTTAACTATAAAACTTAAATAAAAAGGCTATATAAAATTATTAGATTAATAACTTTACCAACACATACTAGGCTCTGATGGTAGAAACCATTGCCAATTTTAGAAAAATCCCATATCCATAACATTTAGCATTTATTTATTGATATTTTTATTTATTTCCTTTTTCTTACTACTAAGTAATACCAATAAACTTGAATAGACAAAATTCCTTCGCATTCATACTTCCGGCTATCGATACAGCTTCTAAGAGTGACATCTCTAATTGTTATCAAGTTGGCGGCAAATAGAGCGGAGCGCGTCGCCATGACAACGAGATGGCCACACGTCGCGCCGCGCCACGAGCCAGCAAAATCGATAACAATACCACTCTCAAGATATTATATTATACACTCTTTTGATGAATCATTTGCAATATAAACTAAATAATTAAAAAATAAAGCAAATTGTTTCCGTGGATAAGGTTGGACTATTTTTGTTCATTCATTTTAATTTAAAAAGGATTTGAATGTTTTATCTTGTGTACTTTTGATTGTCTTCTTTCTACTTTTATTATATTACACCCTTTTGTTGTTGAAAGAATTTCTTTAAGAAGTATTATTATTTTTGCTTTTATTATTCCAGTAATCCCAGTGTAGATTGAAAGTAAATAAATATTTACTCTCAATTTACACAATATAAGAAAGAAAGAAATAAGTAACACCCAACAGTCACATACATAGTCCTGGCCCTAAACTAAGATTCAATTTTGTGTCATGGGTATCCGCAACTGCAGGAGACTTTTCAGTCTCACAAATACCCACATTTATATCGGAACGGGGATCGAGCCCGCGGCCTCTTGTTTTACTGGCGGCATCTAACAGACTCCGCCATGGAGGCTGTCAATTAATCTTTACAAATTGTTGTTGCGGTATTAGACAGGATTTGTGGGACATGTCTATTTCAAGTAGACCTTTCAAGTGGCTTAAGGATATCTAACTACATAAGTACTGCCCGATCGCCTTATCTGTGAAATTTAAAGGCCCCTAGGACATTAAGAGGGCCGCTACCATTAAATTATCATATAAATAAATTACATACCAAAAATAAGAATCCTTTTTTCGATATCAAATCCAGTGTTATAATTTAAAGAAAATTGTGCGTTTATTCGGTCGATTGAGTTGTTCTTGCGTTTTAAAATGGTCTGCACGATCTACATCAAGCACGTGAATTTGGCTAAATCCTCAAAAATGATTGATAAGATCCTAATACACCTAATAACTATTAGTGTTTTGTGAGGATGGCGAGATGAAGAGAAGTTTGTTCATCTTGCACGCAGAAACGAAGATACGATTTTTGTTAATATCTTCAGTGCTGTAGCATATATTTAAAATAAAAAATTAAAATAAAAGAATCGTAACGACAATCCTTGGTTGTCAAAAATATCTAAACATCTGGAATTTAGTAATATAATCTCACCACAATCTGTTTGAACAAAACACGTCAATTGAACACAAACCTTTTGTAGTTTCAGACCCAGTTATCTACAAACAATAGTCTCGTCCATTTGTTCCGCAAATCCCGAATGATAGTGAAAACATTCCCGCGGGAACACCTCGTAATGGTAATTTATTAGATTTCGCCGCTCCGCTGCGCTAAGGAGCTCTCAATAGGTTTCGTCACAGTAATGTATCTGAACGGAAACTGGCTTTGAATACAATGCCAAGTAATTAAGTTTTCCCTTGGCTGCGCTCGTGCACCTAATCAATTTAATTAAATGTGGACTCACGGTGTATTCGTGAGGGTAGACAAAAGTGACTCTAATGTCGCCTTTATTTTAATATAGTTAGACAGTCCCGGAGACTCACCGAGCTTCAATGCTCGGTGTCATTACCTTGCGATGTAACTCCCTTGAAATGTTTCAAACAAACCAGATGAAAGTTACCGAACTGAACCCAGAACCTCATGGTTCACAGTTACTACATGTTATTACTACACTATGGAGACGAGAATTTATTTACCCTTTAGAATTAGTAAGGGCCCTTTAACTGTGTGTCCGATCGGGGTGTTAAGCTTTATACGCAAAAAGTTGAGTGGTCAGTCCGATATATGTTTAGGATAAGGGTACTTGGGGAATGTAAAATTTGTCTTTGATAAAGTTTCAAAAGCGGGCCTTATACCTACCTAATATAATATAATTCACCACGTTCATTCGAAACTAGTTTTGGGAGTTAAACTTGTATGGTGGACTATAGCCGAAGTCCTCTCAATCAAACTAATAATTATAGAGTTTCTTAATATGATTGCTATAAATGGCGAGATGTGTATGCCATTCGCCTGATGGTAAATGATACGACCACCCTGCATTACAAAGCAATGATTGGCTTTCCTCTACGCTTGCCATCCTGAGACATAGGTTGTTTGGTTTCATTACGTTCAGTAACTACTGGCTGCAATGCACTTCAAACCGGAACATAACACTGCACTTACACTGCTGTTTTGTGAATGAAATATAAATTGCGGTGATACCCAGGCGATCTCTCATATATGAAAGACTCCCCACAGTGTCATTCCATGCAGTTAAAAATCATACGGAGTACTATGAAATAAATTTATTAAAGTTTAAAACATCTGTCTATTCGGGAACCAAACTAGCATTCTTTACCCTGTAGTCTAATACACTGCCGATCACGTTATCACTCACGCAGATGTTATATAATAACAGACGGCCTAGCCCTAGACGAGTGTCGTCCTCATATTTCGTTTTAACCGAAATTGACACCCAGGGGCGATTTTCAGCTTTAATTGGATTTGTCAAGGGCCGGCTGGAATTTTGACACCCGGGCTAGTTTTCAGTATTTTTGCAAAAATAGAAACGTCACTCGTAACGAGATTTCTTTGTCGGTATGTCACAACTGCTTTTGGAACTGTGGATGTAGATTTGATTGGTAAAAGATGTGACATGTACGTAAAATTGGCCGCGGCAATTATTATTTTAGCCGTCCTACTGAATTTTCGTGAAAATAATTTGATGCGATTATTGTACTACGTATTCATATTGAAAATATTTTAAATTCGAGTTATGCTTTGTATATGTGTTACTACTTTGGAATGTGTTAGAGCAATGGAGAAGAATCGGCACAAAAAAAATCTATCAACAATATCGTCAAAGTGCAAACTCACACAATTTTGTCCAGACATGTATCCCAGAATTTTATCGTTTACAGGTCGATTATTTGTGTAAAATTACCGATTCAGTAAAGCCGCAATTCAAAAAAGTCTACTACAAGTATATCTATAATTATTTGAAACATTAATACGTAAGAAAAACATATACATATAATATGTAATGTAAGAAATAATTTCGACTTAATTCTGGGTCTTAATCATTTTCCAAACATTGTCAATGTATAAAAGGAGCTTAAGATGTCTCGGTTGTCAGGGACACGCAGGGGCGCGGGGAAAGCGGGGAGAACGGGACATCACGCGGAGGAGGCAAGGTTAAGCCAATTAAAACTTTCCAACAGTCGTCATTACGTGTTTTTATATTTCGTTTTACAAGCGAAGGGGTGCGGGGAGGGGAGAAGGGGCTGCTCGTGCCAACTCGATCTGTCGATTTAATTTGAATTTGACGCCTATTGTGAGTCGTATTTCTATATTAAATATAGCACTTTCATCTGAGTTTGATTGTTAAAAAAATGTTAATTAGAAAATAATTATTCCATTAATTATCGACGGAAAAGTGTTTTATTCGTAGCAGAACGGAGCAAGAAAACAATTTTCTTCCGTAGCAATGAAAGCGAGCGTGAAGTCAATGACCTCGGATGCTCAGTACTAGGGCAACACAAGTGGGGAGCGAATATCCTTATAGGTTGGTTCGCTAAACGAGAATACGCTATGCCCAAGTTGTAACATTCCAGCAAAGATTACTAAGCTTTTTGTTGCTGTGTCTTTCGTCATCACAAAATATTAATGTAGAAGTAAATTTATACAATACTTTTTGTACCTATGACTTTGTGTGCTAGAATTCTGTTAGCGATAAAACACTTCAGATGTTAGGTGCATGCTTTGTACGAATGTCAAAGCAATGCCGATCGAAAAGGATATCAATTGGTCACAGACATTTATTATTTCCTAATGGAAAAATTAAGCCCGTATATGCAATTTTCTTGCTACTAAAAAATAACTCAAACCGACATTAGTGTGGGCCACGCATCACGCATGGTTTAGCAAACTGAACAACAAAATATATTTTTGGGGCCGATAAATTATGTCTAATTAATTATAGGTATACTAGCTGTCGGGCCCGGCTTCGCCCGGGTGCAGATAGTTTTTGAGTCCAATCCACATCAAGAACATATTATTTCGCGTGTCTACTAACTATATTTCCCGCGTGCCGTCGACTATATTTCCCTTCCGTAGGGAGGGATATTCCGTGCCAACAATTTGAATTTGAAAGAGTAGAAAATATGTATATTTGGTTTCCTGACTCATCCCACGGGAACACTACATTTTTCGGGATAAAAAGTAGCCTATGTGTTAATCCAGGGTGTCAGCTATCACTATACCAAATTTCATCAAAATCTGTTGAGCCGTTTTTTCATGAAAGAGTAACAAATATCCATACATACATACATACAAACTTTCACCTTTATAATATTAGTAAGGATGTACTGTCTCGGTGGCGTATTTATATTACGGTACGGTTACATATCTGAGGTCTCGGCTTCGATGGCAAAGTAATAATCTATTTTTCTATTCATTATCAGCCCGGATTCAGGAATTTGTGGCCGATATGGCGATAGGCTCGTCCCCTATCGGACGGAACGTACAAGGTGAAATGTGGGTGACCTGACACCTCCGCCTACCCCTTCTGGGAAAAAGGCTTTAGTTTACGTATGTATGTATGATAAATTATGATAAATGTATCTCCTTGATCCCTATGGTATAGCCAGAGACCACGAAGATTTAGCTTCATAAACCAGTAATCCTGAAATGAGTAGATGTGAAGAGTAAAGATAAATTGAACGTTTCATCTGGGCAATATTTTTTTATAATATGAATAAAAAACAGCAAAAAATATCGTTTATTTATTACAACAAATATGAAAATGTGTAAAAACAAGTCATGCTATCTGAAAATTACAGTAGTGTTTGTAATGATGAACTGCAAATTGCAAAAGAATTTTTCGTTGTAAAAATATGAGTTGTTTGTGAAAGTTGTGTAAGCTATTTGTACCGTGACCCGCGTTTTTGCGGCAAATTGTGCGTGAACGTCGGCAAAAACGCTTTGATGTTGATGCGTGCACGATAATTAGACGGGACAGCTCAGCAAAATCTTGTTTTACATTTAAAAAATATTATATTTTGTTTGTCAATTGAGATTTTGATTCGTGGCATTTAGAATGAGAAGACAATGTAGAAAACAAAACATTCATTAATAAAAGTCACATTTTATTCCAAATCCGGCTCGAAGGACCAAAATCTTTGTATGGCCTCTTTCATTGTTAATATGATAAGAAGATAATTAAATACCAATAGCTGATATAATTACGGACAAGTAATAATTTTAACCATTATCAGATCATCAATATAGTACTGCCCATACTGGATTTCCTGTGGCTGAGGACTGAGAAGTTAGTTCGGAATAAATGCTGCTGAACACTGATTTCAATTACAACTTAATATATTCATAAATAATCAAGTTATTACTATACAATCCTAATTTGTATCGTACGTTACTCGTACAATCACTTAAAAACATCTCATGAAAATAGTGTGCACACGCAACAGCGCTAAAGCAATAAAATTGCAATTTTCGCAGTTCCGTTTGTATTTTTTCGCTTTATTTTTCCAACATTCCAATTATTGCCGTAAATTAGACAAGAGTGCCGGTCATCGTATTTTCACTCGCACAAACAACGTTATTCCTATTTATTTTCTTTCTTTTTCGCATCTCATTACTGGCTCAAAGAATTTTTAATTAAACATGAATAAGCATCTGTACACACGGTTAGAGTGGGACAGGTAGTGAGTGAGAGAACAAGGGATAACGTTTTCATTATAAGCGTTTAAGATACGGTGTAATGTGATTTGCATGTAATTTGGTCGGAGATTTGTGAGGTTGTGAGGTAAATGAGTAAAATTGTAGAGCTAAATTGTTTTGTGAGGAAAGTTTCGGTTTTCGTCATATTTTCAATTATAGAGATAGGTTGTATGCGTCTTTTGCAAACTAATATTATAAAGAGGAAAGATTTGATTGTTTATTTGCATTGAATAGGCTCTGAATCTAACGTCCAATTTGAATAATTCCTTCACCATTACAACTTTATATTCTCCCTGATGAACATAGAATTAAAAAATATTTCCACCCGGGCAAAGCTACGACGGGCCTCTAGTTAATTACGTAGCTTTATTTCAGTAATCAGTCTATTGATTTTTGTTAGCTATTTTCTTCTAGGTGTATAAAGTTGATCAGAAAATATTTAGTTCGCTATAGAAAAATATGTGAAAAATAAATTATTTAATAGAATCATTTAAATACAAGTTAAACTAAAGACAATTAAGAGATAGAGTTTATAAAATAATGAGGCAATGTTTATTCAGTAGTTTTCTAATGGAATTTGAATTCAAAAACGCCTAATGTTTATATAAAATAAAAGCCAGGTCTTCAAAATAGGTCTCTCTAGAGTCGTATGCTTTGAAATTTAATAAAAAAAATTTTTGATTCGATTTAAAAACCCTTGTGAATAGTCAGAACTCGTCATCGCTATATCTTGCTTGGGTTTTTGAAATCTAATCTCTTTAAGTGTTTTAATATTATATAGCGATATAACAAATGTGTCCACTCTCTTATTATTAAATAAAAGTAATAGGAAACGATTGTATTCAAAAACAAATTTAAAATTTAATAAACATAAAATATTTTTCAGTAGGAGATCATTTATTTCTCCCATAAATACAACTAATTTCACAGTCACAGCACCAAATTGGCAGTGACGCTTAGTGTGTTATATATATACTTAAATACCGTCATAATCCTTAATCACATGACTTGCTCCAAAATATGAGCTTTACCATATATAAAAAAGGAAAACTTCAATAACAAAAACTACTGGCAAAACAAAAAAAAAAAAACAACCCGCACTAGGCCAGCGTGGTGGACTATATGGCCTAACCACTCTCAATCGTACTGTCGATTGTAGAGTCAGCCCGTGCCCTGCCGTGGGACCTATATGGGCTGATACAGATACAGAGAAACAAAAATACTACTGGCCTTGAAAAAGTACAGTTTAAAAGCTAACTGGGTCGGAGTTTCCTCGCCCCTCGGCCCCGGGTTTACGTACCGGAAAGATACGACGCCGACACGTTCCGGTACACTACACCGCGCTTTTTGATTTCCATCACTTAGACCGGGATTCCGGTGTTTACGATGTTAAAAATTATTGCTTTTTTTATTTTGTTTTTTTTTTTATGTGTGGCTTTTTTATTTTTTTTTATCATTAATTATGCCGTAGGTTTACTGGTATATGAGAAAGCATTATGTTAGGAAAAAATACAGTCGCATTGGTTACCCTCTTGTTTTGAAGTCGGTAAAAAATATAAATTTATAATAATGCTTCAGGTAAAAGGCATGAGATGACCATTTCTATAGTTACATCAATATTTAGACAAAAAAAGTCTGGAAATATTTTTTGTAATAACTTTTCCGAGAGATAATGGGTATTAAAAGAATTTTATATATTTTTGTGAAATGTTATTCTTTAACATTAATGAAGTAATATGATACATTTTGTTGTTAAAAGTTTCTTGTTCAATTATTTTCTCGAGCTCAACATGGTTCAAAAAGTTGACAGCCATACGTGCCAATTAAAAAATATTGTAGGAGAATAAAATATATTTTGATCCTTCTAAAATATACACGGATAAATTTATATGTACATGTTTATCATAATATATTACGTTATATTAGAGCTTCAATAATGTACATAAACTTTTTGAAGAAACAAAGATATCCTTCCTTAGATTCGAGTAATGGAAAAATAAATTCAGAAATTACGCTCATTCATAAATGTTTCAGAAACCAACAAACTTGTAATACAAAGATAAATTAACGTAAATTCACGAAAATATTTTGTTAATACCCACGCAAAAATCAATGCCGCCTACTCGATTTTCGCTAAGGAACATGGCGTGATGGCTAATTTAAAAAAATCAACATGATATGATGGTTCTCCTTTCTAGGAGTGCGTAGGAGGGTTCAAAGATGAAAGGGCATCCCTCTCTCATTCATAAAGGACTGTCAGTTTCCTCCAGGCGATGTGGCCCTACAAATGTTAAAGGTTGTGATTCTCTCATACTCTTGTTACTATTAGAACGCGGCCTACGATCTGTTGTCTTTACTCTGTTTGATATTCAAATCAACATTATTAATAAAGACCCCAAATATAATTTGTGATTATCATATTATGATGTTACACATTTAGGTTTATCGTACAATTATACTAAAGCCTCTATTGCTGAATACTATGCCAATTGCTTGGTGTTAAGCGTTTCGACCGCTCATGGACAGTAGCAAAACAAACAAAAAAGGAGGCCTATGTCCAGCAGTGGATAAATATGAGCTGAAATTATGTATACAAAACTTATATCAAGCCTATAGTTTCAAAGAAGTATGTGGAATTGCCTCTGCTACGATCTATAGTTTAAAAGCTTACATATCGTTTAATCACATAATTGTGGGAGCGCCAATATTCATGCCAGAAACAAATAATTGTTACACATTAATAAAGGATTTATATGGAAACTACAATACGATACTTTCCACAATCCAGAAGCTTTTAATGAGCGCAATAAAGCACGGAGAAGTAGAATAGGTTCAATACGGCAGACAGAGCGACAATTAACCGCCGTTGTTTGCTCGGCGGCAATATGGTGCAAGTTTCAATGTAGACACGGAAGCAGTTGAGCCGAGCAAATATCGTAGGTACCGTACGTGTTTACTAGTGTGGGAACAAGCAGGCTTTTAAAGGAAGGCGTCCACATTCCCGCATCGTTAATATCGCACGCATCGACTTAAAACACGGCAGAGTTTTCAACACCGACTATTTTTTATTAAAGATTATATTTTACCAACAACAAAATGCACAAGACAAAAACAGGTAATAAAAGTAGTAATTATCTATATGAACGATATACACTAGATGGCGTTATAATTACATTTATTTTAATACTATAGTAACACGTCGTATTGGATTTTTTGTATCATAATTCGTAGATTCGTGCGATCCGTACGATGCGGGTCAGCATGCACTTTTTTGAATTGCTTTTAAAGAATACTACGATTCGTTTGATGCGATGCGCCCGATAAGTACGATGCAAAGATGTGGACGCCTGCCTTTATGCCACGGATCTGAAATTGCATTTTACACCGGAGTAGCAAAGCGACTAATGATAACAATGCGCACGATAAAAAAATGTTTTGAGTAAAATAAATGAATAAAAAAGAGAGTAATTGTGGATCAATAATTACAAAGTCTCTATTTGAAACCCTCTTTTGTAACATAAATATATTTTCACAGATACTGTAGCTATATGTAAAGAAATAATATTTAATTAAATATATCTTAATAAAATAATGGATGGATGGATGGAATGGATTGGAATGGACACTATCAAATATACTATATAGGTACTTTGTTTAAATTGTCAATTGACAGCAACAATTATTAGGTCTCACATTTCTTCTTGTCAATCCTGCAAATATAATATTCCGTTTTCTTCTTGTTTTGTCCCGGAGAAAAAATAGTCATGCCTACCGTTCCCAGGCAACCAATCAAATAATCAGCAATCCAGGCAACAACGTCCTGTACTATACATCCAACAACTATATGTTCGTTCGCACAAAAAGCCCTCAGGCGATCTACTCATGCATAAGAGAAATAGAGACCATGAAATTCCCTTTCACATTTATGAACATAAAGCAAACAACTCCAGTCATCTAGCAGTTATACCGACCTCCTTCAGCATATTATAAAACCATATAATTCGTTAGTAATTACTCCATTCATAATTTGAATAATTGACATTTACATGTAGTATGAGACTTCTAGAGTACGATTCAGTTGGCATTTCGTGGACGCCCACGTTACGAATGAGAGTCGTTGATACTCCAGCCCCTCATTATTTTCTTCAAAAAACTTAGAGAGCGTGGGACGGTCTTGTAGAGCCATAGCCTTGGGTAAGATGGAAATAAGATTACAGATTTATGTATGATGACGTCTCAATCAGTTATCGATTTTATATACAACAACGACTCATTAATCAGAATACAAGCAGTAACTAATTAGAAATTTCAGTAAATAATATTTATATTGCTAAAAATATGTATCCATATCCCGAACTTACCTCGACAGTAAATACTTTTGTAACCCTTTTTTAAGTAACTAAATCACAATCTCTTTTCTTTTCTCTCACAAATACTCCAAATAGTAACTTATGATTTGTCATAAAATATCGAAGTAACATTCGAAGTGAACATCGAAATCTTTGTTTCAGAATATCAATCAACGTCAAATAACTAAGATCTCACCTAAAATAGTTCACTTCACTTGAGTTCTCACCTTATAGTGTTCGTACAGATTTCATACAAGTTACAAAATGTCCAATAAGTTTTCACTGCGGATTCATTAGCTCGTGAGTTGTTACAGAATAGCACGTCTGTATTTATCCTACATTAGTGTGATTATTAATTCAATTTGCATTCGGATTAGGTTGAATTAGAAACATACGTTGGTCACTATGAACATTTTCGAATATCATTTATGATGGTCTAAGGTCATCCTTCGGTTTTCCGGTAATATAGTCAAAACAAATGGAATAGCAAAACTGTTACTTAGGTATTATTTTTGTGAAACAACTAAACTTCATTCTGCGATGTTATGCTACACAGGTAGCATGAGTTATTCGGTATTCTCTGACTACCTTCATGTAAAAACTTGAGCATTTATGTATACAGTGCCAATAATCTTTATATTTGTCTAAATGGAACGATACCTGGCTAATCTTCATATAAAAACTTGTTTTTGTACAGCTGTACCACGTGTCATAGGATACTTTGTTAAATCATTTCCTTGTTATTATTTCCTTGTTATTATATAATGAATCCAACTGGCTAAAATATGTAGCCATCCGGAATCACTGCACTAAGGTGTGTAGGATTGCTCAACGCCGTCATATTCACAACTCTGTCGAAAACGGTGACCCAGCTAAAGTCTGGAAATTTCTGAAGACGTTGGGAGTGGGTAAATCTCATCAAGACCGTATTCCCAAATCTATAGATTTAAATTCCTTGAATCATCATTTTGCTTCTCCGTCCAATTTCACCAGGACGATCAAAAATAACACTTTAAAGCATCTCTCTACCCTTAAGTCTCCCGTAAGTTCTGCTTTCGGTTTCAAACAATTTGCTATATGTGACGTTAAGAGAACCATCTCGCTTATTTCATCAAACGCAATGGGAAGTGACTATGTCAGCCGTAATATGATCCTTCCTATCCTAGACGAAATCCTTCCCATTATTTCCCATATCCTTAACCATTCCATCTCCTCTGGGATCTTTCCTAGTGCTTGGAAAGAAGCCCATATTATTCCTATACCGAAAAAACCGAATGCTTCTATATTCTCCGAATTCCGTCCTATTTCCATTCTTCCATTTCTGTCTAAAGTCCTTGAACGCCTGATCCATCGCCAATTGTATGATTTCCTCTCCTATAATAAGATCCTAAATCCGCTCCAATCAGGATTTCGTTCTGGGCATAGCACAACCACTACCTTGACTCATATTACGGAGGACATTAGATCAGGTATGGAGGAAGGTAAGCTGACAGTTCTAGCATTGCTCGACTTCAGCAATGCCTTCAACACCGTTGATTTCGATGTACCACTTGGCATTCTGAGTTCTATTAACGTATCTCCATTGGCAGTTGACTGGTTTCGAAGTTACCTGTATGGGCGTCGGCAACGCATCTGTGTTGAGGAATATTTTTCCTCCTGGTGCCCTGTAAATGCTGGCGTCCCTCAGGGCGGCGTGTTATCTCCTTTACTTTTCGCTGTTTTTATTAACTCCATAACTGATCATCTTCGCTCCTCCTACCACCTTTATGCTGATGATCTCCAAATATATACTCGGGCACCCCTGGACAGGATAGCTGATGCTGTAACGGCAATTAACGAAGACATCCAAAGTATCTGTGATTGGAGCGATGCTCATGGGTTGAAGGTTAATCCATCTAAAACGCAGGTCATTGTTGTCGGCGGCTCCAGGATGATTTCAAAATTAGATTGGGATCAGATTCCCTCTATTTACTGCGATGGTATCACTATCCCATATAGTGATACTGTTAAAACCTTAGGCCTGTATTTAGACAAAACTCTCTCCTGGGGTCCGCAGCTTCGTGAGCTAAGTAGAAAGATGTTTGCTTCAGCACGGTGTTTGCGAAGGTTACACAATTTCTTACCCGTTACCACGAAGATTTCGCTTGCACAAACACTCCTTCTTCCCATCCTTGATTATGCCGATGTCAGCTATATCGATCTCACCGAGGACCAACTTAATAAGCTTGAGCGTCTCCAAAATTTTTGCATTCGGTTCATATTCGGTCTTCGCAAATATGACCATGTTTCCGAGTTTCGTGTTAAGCTCAAGTGGTTACCCGTACGACTTCGTCGGAATACTCATATTCTTTTTCTTCTATATAACATCTTGTTTAATCCTCTCACTCCTTCTTATCTTAAAGACCGTTTTATATTCCTACATGATTCACATTCGAGATCCTTGAGATCGTCGGAGAACCTAAAACTAAGAATGCCGGTGCATTCAACAACTTTTATGGATAAATCGTTCACTGTCCAAGCGGTCCGTTTATGGAATGCACTTCCTGTTGCTGTGAGACGAGCAAGAACACTGTTGTCCTTCAAAAGAATGGTAAAAAAACACTACTTGTCTCTTTAAAAACTAATGGTTGTTTGCTTATGTATCTCAAATATTGGAGAGCAATGTGCATGTATGTTTGTACTTATTATAATATTTGGTTTTTATATCTTTATGTGTATGTTTATTTTTAAGTAAATTCATGTAGGTATGTTGTTTAATTTCATATATTTGTATCGTTTTATCTATCAAGCTAAATATTTTAATTATTTCCTATTTTTTTTTTTATAATTCAAGCAATATTCTAAAATTATTCTAATTCTAAAATATTCTGCCCTATCTTCATTTTCCTTCACTTATGTCCATCCCATGGTAGTCGGTAAGAGATTGCCTTGAGCGATACGACTGCCATTTGTACTCTTATGTTAAATATAAGTTTTAGTTTAAGTATTATTTGGTGTACAAAAAAGAATAAAAATAAAATAAATAAAAATATATATATATATTCTACCGCCTATCTTCATCATGGATAATGTCAGGTTCTACTGGCGAAAGAATTTTTCCAGTCAGTAAAGATTAGTAGTCAGCAGCACTTTGACTTGGAATGTGAAATTCGTGATGGACTAAAAGTATTTTTCACTCCATGCTGTCAAAATCATTCTGCTACATGTTTATTAAAATTAATGGCCGAACCCGTGACTTTCTATTTCATAAATATTTGAATTTGTCTATCGTCCATATACATTAAAATGAAAATAATTTATTGAATCCATTAATATATTCAACATCGTTTAGATTCAGTCTTTTTTTTATCTACCACCCGGTTCGGAAAGCGGTTTTCACTAGTGAAGAACGGGCAAGAAACTCTAGTGTTGCTCTTTTCAAAACCAGACAAAATTTACAAGTTGGTTTAAATCAGAGCAGGTTATTAATAAATTTGTTGTAAATTTACAATAAATATTTTTAACACGAATATGTTTACGTTATAATAAATATGGTTGAGTGAAGCGAAGTCGCCCAGAACGAAGAATCAATAGGTATACTCTTTTTTTTAGTTTATTTAGTCCTTCACTCACGGATTAACTATTTACAATTCTTTGAGAATCATGACTGGCAAAACTATTACTGTATGGAAGATTTGCCTGTTGGTAAACAGATAGGCCCGACAGTCTTTCCCGGCGGGTAAAATGTATGTACAGGTACGCTTGCTGTCTCTGCCTGGCGGGTCAAAATGTATGGAAAGGTACGCCCTGCTTGCTGCTTGTGCCCAATATTAATTGATTAAAATACCGAATCGCAACTGGTTCCCAAGACCAGGTATGGTGAGGTTACGTATCAGATATGAATGCGTCTGACGGGTTAGTCTGCGTATACGGTTAACTAATCGGTTAGGCTTCAAAATATATACAGTATTACGTCATCCAAAGCTCAATTACATTCAAACAGTTCCTATTTAAATATCCTATTAACTATTACACAACAAACAGTTGTCGCGTCCACGCTTATACTTACGCAACATTGTTGTATAAGGTCTATTTTAGTCAGACAATGTTCAATTAACAAGAAATTCAATTAAAAAAAAAAAAAAAAAAAAAAAAATCTTATGAGACCTTCCAATTTTTTATTTTTCTTCTATATTTTATGGCGTAGGTTCTACGAATGAGCAAACGGCTCACTCGATCAAAAATGATTGTCGCCGTCCATAATATCTATAAAATTCGGATTGTACATGAATTAACACAATATCTATACTAATATATAAAACTGAAGAGTTTGTTTATTTCTGGATCTGGATCTGGATTTGGATCAGCCCATATACGTCCCACTGCAGGGCACGGGCCTACTCTACAATCGAGAGTACGATTGAGAGTGAGAGTTGTTTATTTGTTACCTCTAATCTCAGGAACTAATGCGTCTAATTAAAATATTATTTTTGTGTTGGATAAGTCACTTATCGAGGAATGCTACAGGCTATATATCATCACGATATGACTTATAAGAGGAAAGCAGTAATGAAAGTCTAGCAAATACGAGGTAATTTTATTCTTTTTTGTTGTCTTGTGATTCATTTTTGTCGATGCTCTGTTCTCTATACTGTGAAAAAGAATATTTTGATATCTTTAAGACCTGTTCGAAACCCGGAAGGACTGGTGATTGTTACCGTCCCGTATTTGACCCCATATCATTCCAGCCCAGTGGTTAAATTTATTGCGTTTACCTACATAATGCAACGACCCTCCATGTAGAATGTTTCTTATTTTTCAGCTTTATTACTTCCATATAAGAAAAATCCTCTTAAAATATTGATTGAATAGAGAAATAATTATTTCATACAAACTCTAATCAGAGCTCTGAATAGGAATATTTGAAAGCTAGTATAGTACATATAAGAATCAATATATAAGCTTTAAAATAGAAGATATAATATATATGGTTTAGATTAAATTCTACCAACATAAATTGATACCTTTGTTTGTTTTCACCACAATAGACATTCGAGAAGTAATAAAATTTAATTATTAGAATATGTTATAAGGCTACAAACATTAAGGAGTACCACTACGATATTCCTTACAAGACGGTATCAGAAGCCCGAACACATCAGCTTTTCGAGTAATTCTACAAGCAGGATTAATTACACGCGCCTCTTTCAAGAAACCACACCACGCTGGGTCCTAATCATTACTCCAATTTCCTCCTTCCACACTTGTTCAAAGAGAATTTAATGAGTATATTATTCTTTTGAACCGCGGCGGTGGTAGATTTTTGCTTTAAATCGGATATGATGAAACAAGAAAAATGAACCACAGTTTATAAACCAGAGAATAAAACTATATTTTCTTCAATATTTTTTTTTGTTTCGATAATATAGTAAGTAATCTAATAATCTGATTCTATTTAAGAACATTTTTTTTATTACAATGAATGTGGAGGAGACCGTGCGTTTCGCCTGATGGTAAACGATACGACTGTTCATGAATAGTAGGAAAATCAAATAACACCTTTAATATTATAAAGCAATGTTTGGCATTCCACTGCATTTACCTTTCTGAGACATGAGAAGTCTCAATATGTCCAGTAGTTATTCTGCCTACAATGTCCTTCAAACCGAAACACAACAGTGCATTTACACATGCTAAAGTTGATACCTACTAAGGAGAGAAGGTGGAAAAAACACCATCATTACGCTTCATTTTGATTTTTCCATGCATTTGGAGACTTTTTACTACTTAAAGTATTATTTCTTGTAATTTTATGATTATTAAATTCCAAAACAACAAAGTAGCTAATTTATTAAAGCTTACCACACCTGCTGCTATAAACACTGGTAGAATGATTACGGAAGCCTTCCAAAGACTTTGTACTATAGGTTGGTGAATAATCAAAGTATTTGGTATGCTTCAAATTAATCTTCGTATAGGCGGTTTCCATCGCTACGATCAAAGCGGTGCTCTGTATAACGCAAGGCAAGGATTTAATTGTTTAATCTGAAGCCTTCTGTGCATGTTCTCGGAAATCTATCGCTACATATCCCTTTTCAAAACACTTGGGTGCACCAGAAGTGTTCGTGTGGGACGGTGTTTCGTCGAATGTCGAGAAACAATTGTATGTTGCCACTCGACACTCTACGGACTGCATTGTTAAACCTATTCCGTCTTATTACCAAACGTGGTTTATCTAAAAACTTTAGTTTAAATCGCAATAAACTATGGTTTATATGAAATTCATATTACAAAAAGGGGTTTAACGATAAACCATGGCCTTTTTTATGGTTTATCGCTAAACCTGACCGCCCCCTAGTTTAACGGTGGTCTAAATCGTAAACTTCCAACTATTTCTTTTGGATTTAGTGTCTATTTCATCGTATTATTATTTATTTATTATTTATTTATTTATTTAATAACTAAAACAAACATATTACAAGTATTCTGATGATGTAATCATAAACTCAATTGAGTTTTACCGCACATCATGGTCATCGACAACATTGTTAGAAGACATACTTAATAACATTAACATTACAATAACATTTCAAGTATATATAATTTTACAAATAATGTTTAGGGTAGCAAGCAATTAATGGAATATCGGTCACAGCGCTGGCTGCTGATACGAATATAACAAAGTGGTGGCGGTAGATATTTATTCATAATTACAAAGTTATAAACAGTATAGATTGTGGTGCTGATACAGAATGTTCCTTTGGCTATTATTTGATTTTTTTGTTTATTATGGATGTGTAAATTTGTATGCTATATAATATTGCCTGCTCTATTGTTCTTACAAGTTAATATTACTTTGTTGTTTTTTTTTTATATCATTTCGGTATCTGAATTTCGTAAAAAATATTGTTTAAGCTTAGGTTTTATATTTTTGTCAGTAATTTCATTCCTCAATGTTAGAGGTAGTTGGTTAATAAGGTAAGGTATTATATAATGTAATGTTCTTTTTCCGTGTTGGTTTGTATATTTTGGTAGTAATAATTTCGCATTTGAGATACTACGAGTCTCCATGTTATAATCAGGTTTTGTTTTTATTTTCCAAAGTTTATCATTAAAGAATTCTTCAGTCAGAAGTGTTAATTGAATTTTTTCATGTATAGGTATTATTTTACAAATGTGAAATAGTTTATGATAACAACTTTCATACTTTTGCTTAATATTTTCCGGAACAATTGTCTTAAGTAACCGTAGCTGTAGTGTGTAAATTTGGTCTAGATGAGTCTTATATGTCCTCCCGTAGCTAGATAGACCGTACGATATGATGGACTCGCCTAATGCTTTATAAAGCATCAACAATATAGAATAAGGTATTTTGTACTTTATTACTGCGAATTTAGCCAGTATACATCTTAGCTTATCACATACTCCGTTAATATAGTCCTTCCAAGTAAATCGGTTATCAATAATTAATCCTAGGTATGTATGTTTATCTACGAGATCTATAAAAGTACAGTTACAATTTTTCACACTTTTATTAGGGCTAATGTTATGCAGACATACGTGACAGTGAGCTGTTAGTTTGGGCAGAGAAGAACTCCTATTTTGACTTGTACTAATATACATAAATTTTGTTTTGCTAGTATTAATTACTAAGCCTGTGTCATGTGACCACTTAATCAGCATATCAAAGTCTTCCTGCAGTAGCTTTTGAGCATCACTGACATTTTTTCCTACGGCTACCAGACAGGTGTCGTCAGCAAATAAGTATATGTCACAGTTTTTGATCACGTTTGTAAGACTGTTAACATAGGTGAGGTAGTGAAGTGGTCCGAGGACTGAGCCTTGAGCCGTCCCTTCTGTTACGTGGACCATGTTACTAGTGGCATCTCCGACTTTGACCGTGTAGTTTCTTTCATGAAGATAATTTTCACACCAGGCTAGTAGTTGTCCTCTAATTCCACTATCTTTGAGGCTCTCTATAAGCCTATCATGTCTGAGTGTATCGAAAGCCTTGCTATAATCAATAAATAATACTAAAATATGCTGTTTTGTGTTAAGGTGTCTGTGTACCTTATCTGTGAATGCGGATAACAGTTTTGTTGTGTTCTTTTTTGGTTGAAAACCATATTGATTTGCAGTTAGTATATTATTTGTTTCGTAGAATTCGTGTATTTGTTTACTAATAATTTTTTCAATTATTTTGTCAATTGTAGGCAGTATGGTAATAGGTATTATGTTACTTTTACTCTAAAATTGATATTAATATGATGAATTTGTTCGTTATTAAGGATTTCGAAGCCTTTGAGCGATTAAAAACGTCATGTCGGCCCAACAAAATACGTCTACGCGTCAAACCCTGTTTTAATTTTTTCCGATAAAAATATACGCATAAGGATAGGTTTACCAAACATTTTGCAATGTAATCATCCATATAATAATGTTGGTTTACTCACTTTTTTCTCACTACTCAAATTCATAAACCATTTTTCATTTTGTTGGTCCACCACAACACGATATTATTAAATTAGATTACTATGTAATTACCTAAGCGACAATTATTTTATATCACTTCACTTCACATACTTCGTTGACTAAATAGTAAATGCATTCCAATGCTAAATGAACTTATTTTAACTCGCGATAGTTTTGTTTATTGTTATGGTTTCTTGTAACGCGCCAGAATGTTACGGTGCATCACACGTGTTGGGATGTGTGACTAGCTAATATAACATGAACCAAATGAAAAAAAAAATTAAATTATAATCGATATACCAACCAATATTGACATTCTAGCAAAATGTCCAACCCTCAATAGGTTCAATACGCCTAAACATTATTTAATCATTAAAATTTTATTAAAACGTATTCTTTTCTGTGGATACGGAACGTTGCGATGGAATGATATCATGTTGAACGAATATTATTTGTATTAATCTGTGGTTGGTGTATAAACTACGGTTCAAAAGAATGAACCAAGGGAACCATGGTTTATTTATGTTTTGTAATACAAGTAAATTTAAACCATGGTTCTGCAGATTAGACTGGTTTTGCTAGACTAGGTTTAAACCAAGGTTTATTTCGCTTTTTGTAATAAGACCGATTGGGTCTATTGTAGAAAGTGTTCATCTATTTCCTATCAGGAACAAACCTATTTCTTTTCTCATTCCTATTTTATGTGGAATCAGCTCATAATATGTCTACGTCAAAGTGTTCTTTCTTGGGCTACCAGTTTAGGTAAATTATTTTTGTGTAAAGTTTTGGTAATACTGGTCCACCAGGTATAGGGAGGTTGACATCGTCCTCTTTTGTGTTTTAGAAGGCTATTGAAAATGAAGCAATTAAGTGGCAGAAAAGTATGTCAGAAACACTACCAGATTTTCACTACTAATCAGTCAGGTCTAATCTACTGTTATGATGGAAATAAAATGTTCCTTAAGTTCTTACTTTCCTGAAGCTGTGTATTTATTTTATTGCAATTAATGGCGAGATTTGCATGCTCGTGGACAGTACCTAAACCAAACAACACCATTAATAACAAAGCATTGCTTAGCATTCTACTGCGTTCACCATCTTTAGACATACAATGTGGAGTCTCAATATGTCCACTTGTTACTCTGGATATTTTAACTAAAATATCTGTCTCAAATGGCCTTTTAAGTAGGTCTTTTGAATTATTTTACCTGTTCGAATGGTTGTCTGGAAGAGATGGCTTTTAGCGATAAGGCTTCCAACATTTTCATCAAAAGTACATTTGTTTCATCTTTATATTACGAGTTGTATGGTGTAATCACAAAGTATTTATTATTAATATTTTTTACCAGGTAAAGACAAGCTAGTTTCCCTAAGGAATTCAGTGAGATCAATGCCCGATATCAGTTTCTTGCGTGCTACTGTACATTCTTGTTGACACCAATTACAGTAGTTGATTAGCCGGATAGTCTCTAAAACAGCCTATACCTACCAAATAGCATTAGACAGCCAATTAATTAAGAAACCGAAAGTGAAATTGTAATTTTACGAGTCATTTATAGCCGTTCCCTATAATCTATCTATCTTTAACAAGAGGTTTTGTTTAGATATTTCGATGCATTTTATGTTTCAGTTAACAAAGATAGAGAGGTATAGATATGTTCCATAACTTTATAAGTAGCTAGGTAAGATAAATATATATGTATATGTTTGTTTAATAAAGCGTAGAATTGTACCGGCATAGTAGTGGTAGCTATTTTAACCTGTTGTTAAAGATAGATAGTATATAGAAAAAGGCAGTTAATAAGTTGATGACTGACGATCAAAAATATATTATTATAGCTTATTTGTATCACTTTATGTTTGTTTATACAGTCTGAGGTTTACGGCTAAATTATTCCAATCAAATAAAGGGATGGGAGGAAGCGAATTATTATTACTGCTGTATTGCTTTGATTTATTTTCTTGATTAGAATTATATTGGAATATTTTTCGGAATATCAGTGGTATAATAATAATCTTTGATATATATTGATTTACTTGACCTGATTGACTGGTGGTAGGTCTCTCATATGTGAGCGGCTGCCTGAGTAGGTACTACCACAATGTCTATTGCTCCCGCCAAACAGCAGTGTGACGAGGTTTAAGGAGAGTACTTTCCTCGAGGTAGGCAGCGACTTTGTTGTGCTGGTCCCCTGGCACTACGGAGGTCCATGAGCAGCGGTAGCCGCTTACCATCAGGCGGGCCGCTAGCTCGTCTGCCTACAAGGCAATAAAAAAAAAAAAGAAAGAAAAATACACTGTTGTGTTCCGGTTTGAATGACACTGGACATATTGAAACTTAATAGTTATTAAAACTCAATAAGAATTGCATTGTTATTCTTGGTGCTATTTGATTTTGCTCACAGAGTACTTTGTTATATTTTGCTACTGTCCATGAGCGGACGTGTCGCTTTAAATCAGGCGAATGGAATGCTCGAATCGCCATTCATAGCAATAAAAAATCCATGATATAAATATTGATGTATGCATTATGTAGGTACATAATTATGTTGTATTAGAGAGTTAGGACTGAATTATATTATTGAAGGCTTAAAACTTCACTTAGTGTGGGTGCGTGAACTGAAATATAATAAATATGAAATACAGATTTAATAGAAAAGATATTTTATGAAGATTCACTTGTGAATGTCGTTACATTAATGAACGTAGATATATTGACACCGATATTAAGTGGCGACTCAACATTGACCAACGTAATTGACATCGAATCGAATATGCCTACTCCCTAGGACATAAATATACGGTGAGATATAAAAAACTCATTAAAAATAATAACGGTATTAAATTCCATATTTTTATCCATCGAGCGATTAAGAAAAGACACCGGTATTTATGCAAAAAATATTCATTTTCAAATTTCGAATCAATTAAGAATGTTTTCAACGATCATTAATTACTAAAGAACTTTTAAAATTCCCGAATTAATTAAAAGTTCCCGACTTGACGGACCTTTTTAAGTAATCATTCAGACGGTACATTTTATGTTGGATCGGGGACTCGTCTAGACTGATTTGATTATGATATGGACATGCGGTCGTTACTGATATTGTTCGGTGAATCAGCATGTTTGTCGCACGATGCATATTTAATCAAATAATAGTTTACATGATCTGCAGATTGGTGAGACATGACATTAGACTAGAGTCTAGACGATAGGTACTAAAAATAATTTGAAATCATAGAATCAGCTAGAAACATTAAGTAATTAAATAAATAAATACACCATACTAAGATTGAGTATTGTGTCGTGGTATTAGAAACTATGAGAGATTTTTTGGTCTCACAAACTACCAGATCCGAAATTAATGCCTGTGGATCACGCAAATTTTATTTTACTGGTGGTAGGTCTCTCATATGTGCGAGGCCATCTGGGTAGGTACCACCGCAATGTCTATTTCTCCCATGAAACAACACTGCTTAAATGCACTGTTGTGTTTCGGATTGAAGGACATTGTAGCCAGAGCAACTACTGGACATATTGAGACTTAACATCTTATGTCTCAGGATGGCGAGCGCAGTGGAATATTTCTACTGTTTATGAGCGGTCGTATAGCTTACCATCAGGCAAACGGCTTGCTCGTCTCGCCATTCATTGCAATAAAAAAAATAAAATGGTTTCGGTGCAGGCATCGAATCCGCGGCCTCGCGTTTCACAGACGGCGTCTAACCAACTGCGTACCGGAGACTGTTAAATTAGTACCTAATAGCTTTATCCATTTGCAAGAAGATGAGTGGCAATGATTACGTATGTGTTTCTGTGTCAGCCCAGCCTCCTCTACAACTGAGAGTAAAATTGAGAGTGGTTAGACCATATATTTCACCACGATGGCGTATTGCGGGTTGGCGGACTTTCAATCATAGAAATTCTAAGAGAAATCTCTACAGTATGCAGATTTCCTCAAGATGTTTTCTTTTAACTTTAAAGAACATGGTAATTGTCTAATAACACAAACATTTACTCCGAAAAGCCAGGAATCCCTTGTATAGAAAGTTGTTCGTATTCTTATAACAATCTATGTATTAAGGGTTATGTTCATAATAATCATTCCCCACGCATCCATAACTTTTCAGAAGCAATTATACGCGCACGAAGTTACTGGGACGTGTAAGTCCCGTTCGGAAAGTTGGACAAATTGTTATATGGAATATTTTATTGAATACGATCGCTTAACTAGTTGGTTAACTAAACCAACTGTTCGCGAGTCGCGTAACTTCATGATAAATAAACGAAGCGAGCCAATAGACGGTTAAATTAATAATAATAATAATAATAATAAACTTTTATTTCAAAAGAAAGACATACAAAACACTAAAACTAAAGTACAAGCAGTAGGAATACAAAATAAAATAGAGCTAAAACGCAAGTGTTAGATTGAACTCTGGTGCCCAAATAAAGATTTAACTTGTGTTATGGGCACCAGGGGTTCATATCGTACATATAGTCACTATATCGAGGTCGCTAACAAAATCAATATTAATTTTAAATCTACAGCATTGTTAATAAAATAACATTTAAAGACTTAAAATGTCTTATAATATCGTGCCTGTAGCCAAGACACTATGTGTAAATATCTTTAAGTGTAAGTGTGTGAGTTGTGTGTAGTGTGAATGTGTGTGAGTGTGTGTGAGTGTTTGTGTTTGAGAATATATGATGTAACGTATTTATTACGATGGAGCAAAATTTAGAATATTTTCCGTCTCGTTGTAATTTTTGGTTAAAAGCCATTTCCTTACTTTCTGTTTACAATTATATCTGTTTAAAGGGTAAATATTGCAATCTTTATTTATTTTATTATAGATGTGGTTTCCAGTAATCATAAAGCTGCGCTTAGCCAGAGAAGTTTTAAATGTTTTAGTAGCAAAAATATCATAGGCACGTCGCTTTTTTGTCATATTGCGATCATACTGTAAGGTAGAGTGTTTCCGTAAAATGGTATGAAAAATGTACAGTTGCCTAACAGTGAGAACCTGACTATCTCTATAAAGAAGGGATGTTGGATATCTGAACGGTCGAAAATTCAAAACCTTTAGCACTGCCCTCTGGGCCCGCTCTAAAGGAAGCAAAACTGTTTTGTGAGTGTTACCCCAAACAGAGATACAGTAGGACAGTATGGACTGGCCTAAAGCATAGTATACCGTGTAAAGTGTTTGCTTATCTGCAGAGTGGCGAAGCTTTTTAAAAATAAATATTAGTTTCCTCACACGGGAGGTTAGTGATGCTAAGTGCAACTTCCAGTTTAGGAGATTGTCAATCTGTACACCAAGATATTTGATAGAATTAGATCTCTTTAAGGTATGGCAGCCGCATGTAGAATTTGGAGCCAGAGTCAGGCATGTATGGGCTTTAAGTTCTAAAGTATCTTGAGTAGATTGAATTTGGGGTTTTAACGAAAACATTAAATAGGTCGATTTATTTAAATTTAGGGACAGAAGGTTTTGAGAAAGCCAGATCATAACTTGTTTAAGAGCGATTTCAGCATGAAGAATAGTTTCCCTCCAGTCGCTACCATGAATCACCAACGCTGTGTCATCAGCATAGGTAAAAATAGAGCAGTTTGGAATGGAAAGCCTGCATAATGAGTTGACATATATAAGAAATAGCGTAGGGCCCAAGATGGAGCCCTGCGGGACACCATAACTGAGGTTTGAGGTACTACTAATTACTGAACCAATTTTTACGCATTGTGAACGGTCGGAAAGATAATCTTTAAAGATATCTAGAGTAGTCCCTCGAATCCCCATTCCATCCATCTTCGACAAGAGTAGCGGAATTGAAACCGTGTCAAAGGCCTTAGACAGGTCAAGAAAAATGCCTAGACATTTTTCTTGAACATCCATTTTGGTAATTATATGCTCAACTAGAGAGCTCACGGCATCCTCAGAAGATTTCCCTTTTCTAAAGCCGAATTGGTTGGGAGCCAAGATATTATTTTTCTCTAGAAAATTTACCAATCGCCTGTTGAGAACTTTCTCTAGTATTTTAGACATAGAAGGAAGAACAGATATAGGCCTATAATTGTCAATGTTAGCTCTGTCACCACTCTTAAAAACGGGGTGAACTATAGCTTTCTTAAATAAAGCTGGAAAAGTGCCGGAGGACATAGAGGGGGCATTCCACGCGAAGCGGACAGGTAAAAAATCTCGATGTTTCTGATTTCAGAAATATTTGAGTATGTTCTACCTATATATGTCCTTGATTCGTGTATCAAATATTTTTCTAATATAGTGACTGGTTAAAGAATTAAGGACCTTTGAAATTTTGGCCAACTGGTGGGCATACAGTACTTCAAAGCCGATTATCTAGTCATAAAATTATTGATTAAAATAATTAAACCACTGGATTTAAAACTTCATTTAATGAGCTTTTTAATTGCATTTTTGGATACGAAAATAAATTGTTTTTTTCCATTTTTTTTTTATTTTAATTTTATTAACTTCGATTTTCACAAATTTAGACCATTTCGATTTTTTTTATATTTTTTATGAAAATAGCTAGTATTGTATAGAACATCCTTGCCAAGTTTTATTATGGGTTGGGAAGTGGTTTACGAGCTATACTGGAAATATGCGCCGCACCGCGCCAAACGCCCATCACGTGCGTGAGCTTGCAGACATTATTTCTTTAGTACTTTGATATAATATTTAAAATACAACGAATTATTTTTATGTGACTAACTATAAATTTATTTACAGGCTTTTACAACTTTAAATGTCACACTGTTACTTGTGCGTGTTACCATAACACCTTCAGTAGTAGGAATGAAGGCATGATATTTTTTTGTGCCTGGTATTGTCGCTGCCGACTCAAATCTGCTTTTGAATGACTCTTTTCGAGCATAGAAAATGTGCGTTTGTGGAATTGATTTTCTCGCCCAATGGTACAAACGCTCAGCTGTGCTATTGCTTCGTTTGACGCAGATTGTAGACTAGCTGTTTTATTTTAAACAGGATTTTGGTAAGAAGCAGAATTTCATTTTCATGCCACTGCTCACGGCAAAGGGCCATGTGATGGACTTGGGGGCAACTTAAAACGTCTAGCGACTCGAGTTAGTCTACAATCGGCGTCAAACGAATAGGCTTGGGCCTAACCGGTCACTACAGAGAGCGCTCAATTTAGTTCATAATCCAAGGATGAACTAGTTCGCTCTATTAGTTCATTAGTTCTTTTTTTGAAATAATTTAGTAAGAACAATAAATAAAGAAAAAAATATAGTTATGATTATTGTAAGTTTTGTTTATTTTTATTTAAAAAATACAAAGTATTACTTGAAAATTTTACACGTCCATTTATGTAATATGAGATTTTTTATTTAAATAATGAAAAATAAAATAATTTATATTAATGATTAGTCAACAGCTATGCTAGTTCCTAGTATAATGTGTAATTATATTAGAATACTTGAAAAATATGAATTTTTACAATTAAAGTTGACTTTTTTTGTTATGGCAAATAAAATCTTTTATCGAAATAATCGAAAACATAGCGCCACTGTCTAGTAAAGTGGACGCTAAAAGAAATATAAAAAGAACTAAGAGCGGGATTTTCAATGAACTAGTTCGCATAGTTCACCTAAAGGAGCGCTCTTCCCATCTAGGTCGTTCGCGAACTACCCAAGACTACAAACGAAGCAATAGCACAGGTGAGTGTTTGTACCATTGGGCGAGAAAATCAATTCCACAAACGCACATTTTCTATGCTCGAAAAGAGTCATTCAAAAGCAGATTTGAGTCGGCAGCGACAATACCAGGCACAAAAAAATATCATGCCTTCATTCCTACTACTGAAGGTGTTATGGTAACACGCACAAGTAACAGTGTGACATTTAAAGTTGTAAAAGCCTGTAAATAAATTTGTAGTTAGTCACATAAAAATAATTCGTTTTATTTTAAATATTATATCAAAGTACTAAAGAAATAATGTCTGCAAGCTCACGCACGTGATGGGCGTTTGGCGCGGTGCGGCGCATATTTCCAGTATAGCTCGTAAACCACTTCCCAACCCATAATAAAACTTGGCAAGGATGTTCTATACAATACTAGCTATTTTCATAAAAAATATAAAAAAAATCGAAATGGTCTAAGTTTGTGAAAATCGAAGTTAAAAAAATTAAAATAAAAAAAATATGGAAAAAAACAATTTATTTTCGTATCCAAAAATGCAATTAAAAAGCTCATTAAATGAAGTTTTAAATCCAGTGGTTTAATTATTTTAATCAATAATTTTATGACTAGATAATCGGTTTTGAAGTACTGTATGCCCACCAGTTGGCCAAAATTTCAAAGGTCCTTAATTCTTTAACCAGTCACTATATTAGAAAAATATTTGATACACGAATCAAGGACATATATAGGTAGAACATACTCAAATATTTCTGAAATCAGAAACATCGAGATTTTTTACCTGTCCGCTTCGCGTGGAATGCCCCAGAGGTGTTACAGATATGTGCTAACACAGGAGCCAATGTAGAGGAGCACATTTTCAAAATCCGAGGAGAGACACCGTCCCAGCCAACTGCTGAATTTGTACGCAGATCATGATACTTCTGATTCATCGGTGGAAAGTAAAACAAATGATTTATCAATAATAGGGTCTTGAAGTATTGGAGCTTGTAATTGGGACATGGGTATAAGTTTTTCTGCGAGTTTTTGGCCTATACTGGAAAAGAAAGTATTCACTCTGTCTATTGACAAATTTACATCGGGATCTATTTTGAGCAATTCTGTTGGAGTGTTATTCGTACGATGTGATTCGGTTATATTTTTAATAACTTTCCAAGTCGCTTTCGGGTTGTGTTTAGCCTTATCAAATTCCGATTTTTCATAGGCGTACTTTAGTCTTTTAAGAAGTTTATTACAAAAGTTTCGGTAACGCAAATAAGTAACTTTCAAAATATAGTTATTTGGATCTTTTTTTAGCTTGCGATGCATATTATCCCTATTTCGAATGCAACGTAGCAGACCTTGAGTGATCCACGGTTTAAACACTTTGCATTTAGAAGGTTTTTTAACTATCTTGGAGTGTTTTAGAATAATTTGGTCAAGAATCGAAACCAACAGTTCCGTGGCTACATTAGCGTCTGCTGAATTTGTAACTAGGTGAAAGTCAGTCTTTAAAATATCATCGTAAAGGGCGACGTAATCAATTGAGGTGTGTGTGGAAGTAGTTTTAGGATAATGACGATTGGTATATATTTTGGACATTACTGGGAAATGATCGGTAATTTTAGTATCAACAACTAAGGTTTTAGAACTATGATTGGATTTTAGGAGAACATGATCTAAGCAACTTTCATTACGTGTAGGTAGAGTATGGGTTGGCAACAACCCGTGCGAGGCAAGTAAGTCTAGATAATCATTAGCTCTAGTATGCATATGCGTTTGATTAATATTAATATTCATGTCACCCATAATTATAATATCCTTTTGGTTAGAGTTGGTTGTTAGTAAAATGTCAAGGCTAGTAATAAAATTGTCCAGATTATAAAAAGACGGTGACCTATACAAGGCAATAACTAGAAAATTACAATACTTAATTTTACAAACAAGACAATTTCCATCTATAAACTTGGGTTCAGTGATATGATGTGACAGATTAGATTTAATATATAATGCAACTCCATCATTTTGGTTAAGATTGTTTTTAGTACAATATGATGTGTACCCTTCAAGAGGAGGTAAGTTAGAGGTGTTTTTAAGCCAACATTCGGATAAAATTAGAACATCAGGAACAATACGTATACTTATTAGAAAAACGCGTAGGTCATCGAAGTTGCGGTTTATACTACGAATGTTGATATGCACCAAAGTGAGGGATTTACTATTATATTCGAGAATTTTTATGCAATTTTCAGGTTTACAAAAGAATTGTTTACTTGTTCCAATGGAATCAAGTTCGTTAGATATATAATCTAGGTCAAGCACTTTTTAAACAGGATATCAAAATAATAATCAGTCACCAGAGGTACAAAAGAAAATAAGATAATCATTTTATTGGCGTACCAATCTAAGCTCCAGGTCGTTATGGGAAAAGCTACATTATAATATGGTATCAACAAGAGATGTGAAACAAGGCGGATTAAAATATAATACCAAATTAAAACATCATAGAGTGAGTAAAAGTCTGTTTGTGTGTAAGTGTGGATGTGTTTGTAGAGTAATATACATTTCTTAATTTTGTTTTTTAAAAAAATATAGATATTAAGCAAAATAAATTTACCGAAATTAAGGCTAATGGTATTAACATATAATGTTCTGTACGAATACAATAAAATTGAAATTGGGCAAAATAATTTTGAGTAAACATGAAAAATTTTATTACAAAATGCGAAAACAATAGATAACCTAATTTTCCCGTTGTAGCAACTGCTCAAGATTTGCAATTGATGAAATAACTTTAAATTTAGATTCTTCATTTTCACGAAGAAAAATTTTCGCATTTTGCACCCAACAAAACTTATAATTATGCGTTTTTGCAAATTTGCGTGCTTCATAAAAAAGTTGTCTTAAGCTGGCTGGTAAGTGTTCGGCTATATAAATAGGGGTTTTGCCCCCTGCATCTGAATATGTGTAGTATTTAATTTGTCACTAACTGAAAGGCTCTTATTAAAAGAACGGGAACATTCGATCACTTTGTTTTTGCTAAAAACAGTTTGGAACTCTGCAACAATCGGTCTGTTTTCACCTTTTTTGCCAGGCAGACGATAAACATCTCTCAAGTCTTCTCGATTTATACCGGATTTGACAGCACTGCAGGTTTTAAGTGCAATAGATGTAAGGTCTTCAAAAGATTCCTTGTCCCTCATGGGTACATTTCTAATTTCAATACTCGAGGATCGGGACAAATTTTGGAGATCGTTTACTTTCTTTTCAAGATCAATAATATACATACGTTGATCATGCCGTTCCTTTTCCATTTTTCCAATCGATATTCTCATGCCTTCATATTCCTTATTGATAAACTCAATTGATTTCTCAATTTCGATGTTGGTATTTTGAATCTTAGTGTTTTGGAGTTTCACCTCCGCTATGTCGGACATAAGTTTTTTTAAAGCAGTGTCCTGCTCTGTTTTCCATGTAGTCAGCATTGACATTATGCGATCCTCAAAAGACTGCGAGTCGATGTCCACGGAAGAAACGCCGGCCTGATTCCGTTTGGCTCTAGTGGTCATGTTTGTAGTCTTATTCCCAATTAAATTGATATCAGGTTCAGAAGTCGTTCGCTGAGATGCAGGGATAGGAGTAGCGGTAGGTGACCGATGAACTTTAGGCATCTTATAAATGCAGGGGAAAACCCAGACCACCAAAATTAATTAAGCAGAGAAGTATATATTTGTTTTTTTCCAAGCGTTAATTTTCATGCATAAATGTTAGCCAGTAATTTATATTATATTGCATAGATTCTCGTGATTTAAAAGAAAGTGTGAGGAAGCGATACGTTATTTCGACAACTGAGCGCATGCGCAAATTGATGCCATTGTGAACTGAAATGTTTTGTTTCTGATACTTTGTACTTCGGACTAGAAGTGAAACGTAGAACGGCATAGTTGGAATGGAATTAAGTGTCTTTTACGGTATACATAGCAATAAAGTAAAATGAAGGCGATATTTTAAGACAAGTATGATTTCACTTGTTTCTCGATAGTCAGGAATTGGAGTTACGCATAATTGGTTCTTATCCCACAATATATTGATGAAAAGGTCAATGCTCTCATAGAACATTAACGAGACTTTTCTTAGTGGCGCTTTTTGTGAAGAGTTATAAAGATATAGATGATATGAGTTCATAAATATTTCCAATTGCACGATAGATTATTATATAAATTTGCTTCCTCCAATCGATACAACATTATACCGAATATTGCTCTTTTGAAAAATTTACAGTTTTTGTTCGACGTAGTTGTACTACAGTACGGTTACAAAGCTAAGGTCTCGGATTCAAATCCCGGTTGGGCAAACTTTTTATATTCATAATCTGTCTGGAGTCAGTAATTTGTGCCCGATATGGCGATAGGCTCACCCCCTATCATATCATGGGAAGGAACATACAAGGCGAAATGTGGGTGCCCTGACACCACTTCTGCCCCTACAGGGAAAAAGGCGTGAGTTTATGAATGTGTAGTTAGAAAACATCAGTACGTAGCCTTCTTTTCAATATACCTTCAAGAACTTATCATAACCTACACGAGTAAACAAACCGTAAACATATAACCGTCGATCGATCTGCAGTTAACGTTTTGTGTAGTGTTAGTGCAAAGTTACAGCGCATTATAGTTTTACGAGCGCAGCGCGGCGCTGTCAGCTGACTGTCGAGGCTTCGTCGCGAGACGCAAGCGACCTGTTGAGTTTGAACAAACGTTGTCGGTTGTTGCAAAGATAAATTGTATGGTAATTTATAGCAGTTTTGATAATAGTGAGTCACTTGAATGATTTAAAGAAAATTTGGTAGCAAGTCTTTAAGTCCATAAGTGATTGTGTAGCTCAGAAATTTTAGGTTGAGGTTTGTGGATAATTTGACCGGAAAGGGTGTTAAAGTATTTGGTATTCAGGAGACAAAATTTGGTATCTGTCCTTGTTTTTTTTTATTGATGTTACCAAAAGACAAGTTAACACAATGAAATAAGCATAGCTGTATCATAATAAGGAGAAGTTTATCTGTACATCTACAATCATAATCCATGTACGTATTTTTTTCAAAACAAAGTTATTATGTGTTTCTATTGGATCTACATGTTAGAATGCCATTTTAATCAAGATGATGATTTTAATCAGTTTCAGTGAAGTAAAATGTAGAAATAAAACAGCTACGAAAATCATTGAACTGATTGAAATAAATATTTTCGCGCTTCCCTCAAAGAGGAAAAAGTAACAGTGAGAGAATCAAAAGCTGACCTGCTTAATGACGGGAAAAAAATGCTGACCTACTTATATTGAATAATTTTTGCCTTTATAAACTGATCAATACCACCGTTCTTTACCTTTCAAATAACTCAAGATAATTTAGTAAAAAAATAGTAATTTTTTATTTTAACTTTAAAAAAAACACAACACATTGTTAGGACACACAAGTTCCTTATTCAATCACATAATAAAATATCGATATAACAAGTAATACATTTGACCTCCTGACAACGCTGCACTAACATTTTATAACCCTCAATTCGCATGGAAATGTTTGTGGCTACAAAGACAATACTACAAAAACCGACCAACATTAAATCTTATCAATTCCAGATATCTACACACTACTATAACACATGCGCATAACTTGATCAACAAAAAAATCCACACAACTCACTCGCACGCGATAATGTGCTTTATTTTAATATCGGTAGAGTCTAAATTTCTTGTTGCTTATGTTAATGTGATTCAACCCTCCGGCAGGCCGATAAAGCTCGTTATTATCCTCCAATAATCCGGTAAGGAGAGGGCTAATCTGACCCGCCCGGACGCCGAGTGCCGCGATCAGGAAGGCGCAATACAACCTCGATTCATATCTCTGCCTAATGTAATTGTTATTCAATCGCTGTATTGACTGGTTCTGCTCTGATTCAGTTGAGAAATCTGTTTGGGTTCATTCAATTGATTTTCTCATTGCTTTTATTAAATTCTGTTTATTAACCTCTCTTAGAGTCAGTCAATGATGTGAGTATACTATGGATTATCACCCGAATTATGGGACGAATGGTATCGTCTCGCCATTCATTGCAATAACAATAAAAACAAGACTATAAGATAGTAGTTTCAAAATTTGGATAGAGGTCACCAACTGACATACTAATAAAACCAACTTCAGCAAGTATCAGCCAGTTATAAATTACGTATTTATTTGAAGTAGTCTCTAGAGAATAATTAACCTCGAACAAATGACTTTTAATAATGACTTATATCATTTATTCGAGTATGCCTTCCTCAGTAATATATTGTAGGGACCAAAAACTATTTTATGACAAAACTTAGTTTGAGAGTAATAACTCTGGCGCCAAATTGGCCGCGTATAATTTGATTGTCCCGAAAGTGTTCGCAACGAGCGAACAATCGAACGTGGACCCGACTACAAACCATAGATTAATGGAGTTACTACTTGTTTGCAAGTGAAACTGAATTTATGTAACTTTGGACAAAGTTATTGATAGTCTAGTGTCTCTCAATGGGGTACAACACCCCTTTGTGGGTGATGAAACTTGCGGGGAGTGGTCAATGTGGGGAGTTAAATCAAAATCGTACTGAGAATCTGAAAATAACGGAGTGCCCATTCATACTATCGATAAAATGTATCTTTGATCCCGATACGGATACTATTTAAAATAATAGTAATTTGGTTTGTCCTTAAACGTTTACCTGTTTTATCTTAGGCGACAGATTTTTATAAACTAAAGTACCTAATTATGATTACATTTGACATTTTCTTCACAGAGACGAAGACAAAAATTATGTTCTATTGGACTTCAAGTTCATTTCGCCATGAACTTTGAGCCCGGGTACAATATTAAATTTCATAGTAAAATGGGCATTCTCTTTTCTAGGTATTTTTCTTTAAATTTCACGAATCTAGGCGAATTCTTACTCCACCCTATGTGACTATTTTTGCTTCTGTAAGACACTGCGTTATAATAGTCTTCGCGACACACAACTACAAACTCAATTTCCACTTACAAAGGCAATGTAATTTCAAATGGTTTGGTCGCACGTTACACGGCTCGTTTCCCGCGGCCGCGTATAGCGAGGGCTGGCAGGATGGCATTGCCAGTGTATGTGAGCCAGCGCATTAAGCACTAATGTTGTGCTGGCAACTGCACTGAACCCCGCGCCAATTGCAGGGTTGCCAGGTATAAACTCGTCATTACATATTCATTGGCAATAGTATGGGCTGAGGTGACGACTGATGTAAGTTAGAAGTGATTGCCATGAACAAGGGAAAGCCTATGCCGAGTGGTTTGATAAATCAGTACAGTGAAATAACATGGGTCTGGAAATGGATAGTATTTGATGGTATGATCTTAGTGTAGGGTCAGGACTATGTATGTGACTGTTGGGTGTTATTATTATGATTATTATTATTTATGATCAATATTAATCATCTATATGGTAAAATCGTCATTCTAGTATAAAGTTAAAAATACATTAAATTTCGGGTGAGAGGATTTACGAACGAATAAATAAATACACCCAACAGTCACGTAAATAGTCCTGACCCCACACTAAAATCGCATCTTGTGTCGTGGGTATCAGAAATTACAAAGGACTTTTTGTTCTCACAGATACACAGATCTGAAACAAATACAAATGGAGAAGGATCACTCGAAACAACACAAAAAAGTAACTACAACAGATATTTAAATTTGAAAAGGTTATAAGCTTACAACAGAGCACAAAACAAACAAGACGGTGATCTAAGAATGAGTGTTAAATGATTATGATCAAACACGTTTCTAAAAGGCTAACAGATGTACGCATATAAAGGTTATCAGCCCTCAAGCAAAATGCAACATCAAAGCTGTTCTCACATTATGTGTCATGTAAGACAGTAAGACTCAGCCAGACAAGTTAATGTATTGCTGTTTGCGTAATATTATTTCATTATTTTGATATTTTCAATGATGATTTGTATTATTCTGCTCATTAAAAAGTCAGATTCTCCCATAACGTTCTTTTTTACCACCATCTTCGACCATAGACCGTGCATGGCTGAATTTAACCAACGCCCAATCCTGTCATCGACTCCTTAGAGTTAATTTGCATTCAATAACTTTTAAGTTCCAGGTTTTTTTTTATTGCTGTGAATAGCGAGACATGCCATTTGCCTGGTGGTAAGCGATACGAACACATGGACACACGGACAGTAGCAAACCAAACAAAACCATGACTTTCAAAGCAAAGCTAGGCATATCACTGCACTCGGCATTCTGAGACATACAATTTTGAAGGTAAGAAATGAAGTTGTTAAGTAAGACAGTCTTTAAATACTTAAATACACGATCAAATACTTCAATGGAATGTTATACCAGGGCCAAACGAGCTCTTTAGCACTGTCATGTGGCTACGTTAGGTAACAATGCAATTTTCAATTAACATGCCTCCAAATTGGCTCGTCAACTGTCCACCTAACCAGCCATTTGCATAGGTAACTTCATCTCAAGTGTTAAGACATACTACTCTGAACTATAACCTCCCAAAGTAACACCCCCCCCTCCCTTCACCCCGCGCCACAGCGTCTGCCCCCAGCAGCTCGGCCCATTAATATTGATTAAATAAATTGGGTACATCAAATAAATGTATTTATTGGTTATCTTAATTGTTCACATTACTCGCTCCATTTATATTTTGCTTTATGTTTATAGGCAGTTTTATTTATTGTATATTTACTGTTCAGTGACAGATTTATGTTATATTATTGTTGTGGTTGTGTCAAAATAACTACGATGCAATATTGTTTTTCCTTACTAAATGTCATGCAAAATGTATTTCCAATCCAACATTTAGTTTCTGGATATGGATTTAAAATGGAAAAAACAACCGACAAGTTAATTTTAGTATCAGGGACAAAGAGATTTGAAACAGAATTTGACTTAAACCGCCCAAAAGCCTACAAGTTGCGTTATATATATCTCACTTTGTGGAAAAACCTATCTGTTTCCGCTTTCCCTGCTGCCGAAAAAATCACATACTTTTCCTGAAACTGTGTTTTGTAAGACGTTCAGGAAAGTCGAATTAAAATCAAAATACAAAAAAATATCCTTACAACAATGAGCCGTTCCATAGTTCTGTCAGCCCTGCGGTCTCAGCCGACATTGGCGGGCCTAGCGCCAACTCGCCGCCAATTTGCGACGCACCGACTAATTCACGTTGAATAGTGTTATTGTTCCCGTTTTATTGTCAAGCACTAATGGAAGGATTCTCCTTTGTTTTACTGTTTCAAGAAAATATTTTATATTTTTACTTATTTACTACAATGAGTGACGAGACGAGCATGCCGTTCACATGATTGTAAGCGATACGAGCGATTTTAAGTCTCAATATGTGCAGTAGTTACTCTGGCTACAATGTCCTTCATATCTAAACACAACTGTGCATTTAAACTGCTGTTTGGTGGGAGAAATAAAAATTGCGGTGATATCTACCCAGGCGATCTCTCACATATGAGAGACCTACTTCCACTATTTTGATCTACTATTATATATTTTGATAAACAATCACTATCACTCACAAAAGTAATGATTTTTTTTTTATTTAATAACTGAGTGTGGGAGTTATACGCCCAGGGACCTTGGGTCTGAATCTGAAAATAATCTGCAATGTTTTACATTTAAATATATTTGTATGTATTGAATTGCATATTTTGACAAACAATTGCAAACCCTGAATTGCTCAGCAATCCGTTGTCACAGAACAAACAATTATGAAAAATAACTTCGTCAGAAATTAAGGTTATTTGTTTTGCAGGTATTTGGGGTTGGAATGGTGACCTGGTATCACCTTTGCATACGTAAACTCTATGTTTATACTATGTATGTGTATGGTATTTGGATTGTTTGAATACTCAATACCGTGCTTCAATACGGTATGTTCCCCGAACCATGCACTACAACTGTCCTTTATATTTTTTCCCGAAATAGTAAGTAGATGCAGAGACAAACGGCATGTACTAATTAACGAGGTCGCAGCTCTTGAATTACGAGGATCTTGAATAACTAAAGTACAACAAGGAGAGCGGAACAAAAGTCAACAGCCCATAGATCCTTTAACGAGGACTTATGAAAATAGATTTACGAGAATAAGACGACTGCCTTGGTAGCTATGATTGTACAGCAGAGGTCTTGGGTTCGAATCCCAGGTCGGGCAAGGTGATATTAGATTTTTCTATTCATTATCAGTCCAGAGTCAGGAATTATTACCAGGTGTGGCTATAGTCTCATGTCCTATCTCATCGTGAGAACAACCAAGGAGAAACACAAGGATATGTTTGTCCTGAGAAAAACGCATGAGTTTATGTATGTATGTATGTATGTATGTATGAGACTAAGTACCCACTATCTTATCTTATACGTAAAAAATAGATTTATGTCGATACTAGCTTGAGTACAAAAAATATTTTGCCGAAGACCCGGCAAAGTATGGTCACACGATCACACGGACCATGCGACCCACGGAAGAGTATCGCGTTTCTGATTCATTGACGTATATTGGGTATCCAACAGGTCCAGGTAATTGGGATTGGCGAGAAATTAAACGCTGCTTTGATTAAACTGCCCTATTCGAGGTGTTCTATTGAAACGTTGTCATGTGGAAAATGTTGACCCTTTTGTGAAATACCAGTTAGCAAAATCAGATTGATAAAGTCAATATATCCATGATCCAAGTGTCCATTGGCGGCAATAATCACCATTTTTGCTCGTTTTCCAGAACTAAGCAATAAAAAAAAGATTTGTTACGGGTGATTTTTATGAGTGATGCAACCTATTTTAATATGATGATGGTGCTGGCAGTTACATTAAGAAAAATAGAACAAGGATTTGAATATTCGAATTCAGAACGTAGTTGTCAACGACTGATGTATGGATTGTACCAAATACAAGGATAAAAGATGTAATTTAATTCGGAAATTACAATTAAATATGCTTGACATGGGAGTTTTCGCCAATATTTTATCGAGGCCAGCTTCTGTAGAGGCTAGTGCGTTGTTTGAAATGTTTATACATCAATAGAATCTTGCTGATTGTTATTGTTTAGGGTAAGATGGGACTGATGTACCTTGGTTGCGTAAAAGTCCCTAAATAAAGAAAGATTAAAAAAACGGCTGATGTGAAGGATCGCCGAGTCGAGAGTATTCCAATGTGATTGTTTAAAAGTAGACGTTGTAGGCATTTAAATATGCGAGTTGTATGTTGTAGAGAGCCTTGTGATTATATACACTGATGTTGGAAAAGAATAGAGGAAATAATAAGATAACACAACCGGTGTATTATTTGGAGTTTGATATAATTGACAAAGTACATTTCCAGCACAGAAGTGATGTTGGGCTGAGGCTTATAAACAATGACCGAAATATACAGAAGCTTTATAACTACATCTGGTATTGTTCAATACACAAGCGACACAAAAAACAATTTCCCAAATCAATACACGAAAACATTATAAGCCGTTTTCCATTAAGAAAGTTATTAATAGTAAACAATAAGAATACGCAGTTACAAGCCTATTACGTTTCTATGTAATTTCGTAACTTATGTCTGAGTACGTTGTAATAGAAATCATACTTTCGTAAGTTTTATTATTTTTTAGCATATTCTACTGATATTACTTTGCCGTCTTATTTCGTTCCGTGAGTGAAATTACCAAAGTTACTAGTGTCTATAGTATAAGTCTAGTTTGAAGGACTATATAGCCTAACCACTTTCTATCGTAGAAGAGGCCCATGCCCTGCAGTGGGACGTAAATAGGCCGATTTAGATAGATAGATTATTACTACAACAAGAACCGGATTGGTTTTGGTTCCCTGTGTCTAAATTAATACAATTGAAAATTAACACAGTATATAAGATTTTGTAGCGAAGACATTTATAATTTAAAACAATTTTAAAGTTCTGTTTTTGAATCACATTTCTCGCTTTGCGGAGATTAAGCAAATTAAATTAAAAGTCTTTACTTTAAATTTGGAATTAAAATTCATTCCTTAAACTAATTACAACAGATAACTTTTTTATGTTGGCCCAAGCTTGCGGCGAAAGACCAGTCGAGAATAAAAGTGTTCAGACGAAAACCATTCTTCATTTCCTTTACTTAAACATACAATTGAATGATACAGTCACGGTGGCTGCGTTAAATTAATTGTTTGAGCAAACGAAACCCTCTGACTGAAGATATTCAGCGGAGTGTTTATACTATCATGCTTACATAGGCCTGTTTAATTCATTATTCTTAATTGAAAGTCTTTGATAGTCTTTCGGGCTATAGAATGATGAGAAGAGAATTTGTACTCTCTCTCTCTCTCTCTTCAGCCTCAGGAAGTCCACATCTGAATATAGACCTCCTCCAAGGAACTTCACATCGACCTGTTGGAAGCGCCCTGCATCCAGTGTTTTCCTGCTCTGGATTTAATGAATAAATAAGTAATCTCAACTGCAACACTACAGTAAAATACAAGTTTAGTGTTCTAACTAAGAGACTCATCGTTCTTGATTATTAGAGCAGCCAAAGCTAAAACAAACAATGGTTGGTCATAAGAAATTATCTTACCACGAAGATCGAATCAATGGCCTCAATCTAAGCTAGTTATTTCAATATTTATCTCGAGATATTTTTTATCCCTTTTATCATTGATTTCGACATTGCCAAATGCCTTCAAGAGCCTGCAAGCGGAATCGTATACCTAATTGAATATAATTTAGGAATGACATATCATGAGTCCGCCCCGTGACCACGAAAGCTGTAAAGTAATTGAAACGTCGGAAACTCAAAAAAAAAAATGTAAAAATTAAACCAAATCCACGATAAAATCCGCAAATAATAGTTTTATTTCAAAATGACACATCAATTATTGTTTTTTTTTACACAGCAACGGCAATTTAGAAAGAGGATTATGACCATTATTACAAAAAACAGTATATGTCTGAAATATATTACGTATGCATTTGATCTTTCATTTCTCCTAAAATGCGTACATTTTTCTTTATTTTGATATGAAACACGAACACGTCATAAAATATTCTTTGAGAATTTCTTTAAAATGAATATCTTTATTATGAAATACATATTTACATGATTAAATAGAATAATTAAATAGTCTACACTTAAAATTTAATGAAAAGTTTCCTCGGCGCGAGGGCGAATCTAATTATTTTTCATATTAATTGCCTTTTAAGAATTCATAAGCACTCTTATTAATTATTTGCTTTGTAATTTTTCGAACATATCCATATACATTTTTAAATTATGTACATATTTGATATTATTTAAATTGTGATTATTGCTGACTGCCTCGGTGGCGTAGTTGTACTACGGTACGGTTACAAAGCTGAGGTCTCGGATTTGAATCCCGGGTTGGGCAAAGTGATATTGGATTTTTCTATTCAGTATCAGCCCAGAGTCAGGAATTTGTGCCCAATATGGCGATAGGCTCGCCACCTATCACATTGTGGGACGGAACATACAAGGCGAAATGTGGGTGACCTGGCACCTCTGCCTACCCCTTCTGGGAACAAGGCGTGAGTTTATGTATGTATGTGATTACTGCTGTTTTAGTCACCAGAATAATTGTTGTAAGCTAGGATTATAAGCAACACGGAACTAAGTAAGTTAGGAAGTAGAAGCACTAAAGTTTGGCATGTATGTTACACACAGAATACTGAAGTTTGAAACTATCTTGTCTTTAAACTACAACGAAGGTAGTGAGACTGAAAATTATTATAGATAGAAGCATTTTTTCCTTTTTTTATTGCGATGAATGGCGAGACGAGCCTGTCATTCACCTAGTGGTAAGCGATACGGCCATTCATGGTCTGTTGCAGAACCAAATAACACCTTGAATATTACAAAGCCATGTTTTGAATTCCACTGCGCTCGCCATCCTGAGACATGAGATGTAAAGTCTCAATATGTCCAGTAGTTACTCTGGCTAGAACGTCCTTTAAAATGGATCACATCAGTGAATTTACGTTGTTGTTTGGCGGAAGAAAAAGAAACAATTGGAAACTAAGTATATTTTTTCGGTACCATTCCTTTTACTTTAATACCACGATGTAAAATGATTATTAAAACACAATGATTTAGCATTCATTATAACGATAATATATCATTTTTTATAACGCAATGTAAAGCTATTTAAAACCCAACTGTCATTTTCGGTAAACGACACCCGATGCAATGAAATATTTTACTATACCTTGCGGGTTGATGACATTACAATAATTGTTTTTATTAAAGAAATTTATTTTCCCTTTATTTCATAATATATTATTAAACAAATTATTATTGTTTTTTACAATTATAAGGTTTCAGTTTTAAAACACTAAAGGCCCAATCTGCCTCTGCCTCATCAATTGGTTTCCATTTACTCTAATATCATAATAATATCCAATGAATAATAAAACTGAAGCAAAAATAATATGTCAGGATGGAGCAAAGTGGAGACACTTGTCTCTATTTATCACTATAGGATGGAGGCATTTTGAATATGTATATTACGTATGAAAAATTCTAAGGAGTATGGACTATTAACAAGCCCATCACCACTGAAGTGTTTTTAGCGGTAGATTATTGTTGATTAGTTCCACTTCCTGCTTGGCGCGTGTTTATCCTCCAAACACAGTACCGCGCACGCAGTGTTATCGCAACAAACCACAAGCGCCGCCGTGCGTCTTGAATGTAAATCCTGCGTACACAATACACGTAAACAGTGTGCTACTTTGTGTTGCTTTAAAGGATTATTGGATAATGACTTAGGGTTCTTAAAGCAGTTGGTAATACGGTATTAAGTCTTTGCTGGCGTGACGTGATGAAGGCTTTATGTGAATAGAATGTAAAGTCGCGAAAGCATCGCGAAACATATGGGTGAGCTAGTATGTATATATAAATAAAAACGGGATAATGTACGTTTTTGACTATAGCATAGAACAGTCATTAAACTGGGCGGTTTCGAATATCTTACTTGCAAAATTTTATTAATTAAAATAGCAGCACCTGTTATGCCGAGATGGATTGTTTATGATTCAAAGATTCTACTGATATGTAAGTGGCTACAAAGTACTTATAACTCTTGAAATACATTCCACTAAGAAAACCACGAGTTCTTCGAATATTTTATTTGAAATTGCACAATATGACCTAACATTATTACAATATTGAGTCTCCACAAAAGGTATAATTTAGAAGTATACGCAACCAAAATACGGATCGCTGGTTCATCTGTATAGCTTTAGAAATGGCCTCACAATACGATGCTCATAATGTTAGCGGAGAGAGTGGGTAGTTGAGTTATCAAAATGTATACACCCCGCTGGTTCCATCGTAACTTATTTTATTATAAAGATGTAAATAAGTAGCTCCTTCACAATATTTGGGATATCTCTGACTATTTGCCTTCATTCCGTACTTTCGTAAGGCAGGTCAACTGTCATATTTTTTATGGAAGGATTGTCTCGGGAAATCTGGCGTTTTAGAATTTAAAGTGAATTGGCTTTTCCAGTTCTTATTGTGTAAACTTTTTTCAGTTATTTTGTCAGGCATTATAAAGTCAGGAAGGAATTTGAATTTTAATGGTAGGAACTTGTGTTAATAATTATTTTGTTTCTTGGAACTTATACTTTAACATTCATTTCTTGTTTCAGAATTGTATCGTTGGAAAACTGCGTACCCCTGGATTTATACTGCATCAATTTTGGTGAGTAATAAAAAATATTTTATGTTAAGTTCAAATTTATTTTTTTAAAAAGGCCAACTGTTATATTATTGTTGCTTTTCAACAATGAAATTCATTAATCAGATTCATAAATCACATGGATGATTTGAAAACGACAATAATTTGTTAACCAATTTATTTTGGAGCAACGTGCTACCAGTAAATGTTAACGTTCATACATTTCAGCAAATTGAGCCCTTACAAAATATACATACGGACAGAAATACACAATAATAGCGTACACCCGTTTATTTTTAAAGATGCTATGGTACGCAAGGGCTTAAATAATTATTTCATCCAAAACTATGGATCTACCACGCAAACAAGATAATATTTAAAAAATCACAAAAAAAATGTAGTCATTAAAACTACCACCCGGCTTCGTTTTCGGTAGAAGTTTTGGTACACCCTGTATAAAACGTTTACAATAAAGATTAGGAACATTTAAAACCAATATTTCTTTTAAACTCTACAAATATTGAGTTGAATAAAGTATTGTAGTGAGTTAACTTGCTTGCAAGTGAATAAAAACGGCTCAATAGCAGAGTACTTGGCAACCGAGCACAAATAAATACCTCATTGTTATTCAAATGCCGTGGAAGAAATGGAACGATTTACAATACATTTTAAGAGGTCAGCTCGCCACGTACTTTGTATGGCGCCAAACATATCTTCTATATATTTATTATCACTACATAGTATAAAACAAAGTCGCTTTCTCTGTCCCTATGTCCCTTTGTATGCTTAAATCTTTAAAACTACGCAACGGATTTTGATGCGGTTTTTTTAATAGATAGAGTGATTCAGGAGGAAGGTTTATGTGTATAATACGTGCATATTATTGTAGAGAAATCTATATGCACCCGGGCGAAGCTGGGCCGGGCCGCTAGTAAATTATAAATCAGTATAGTATACCACTCTCAATTGTATTCTCGATTGTAGAGTAGGCCCGTGCCCTGCAGTGGAACGTATATGGGCTGATACAGATACAGATAGTGGCGTGAGCTGACCCGTGAAAATCTGGACGATTATCCGGCCAAACTTCTTGATTTATAATTTACTAACAATCATATTATCTTCCTTAAGTTGCCCTTTTTGATACTTAAATAATTCGGATTCGAAACGATATCAAATGGGAATATTGAGTGGAAAAACCATCATAAATTGAGTTATTCGACTGAATAGTCAAATTCACGATTTAGCTCTTAGGTAATCTATGAACTATGTACATTGTGGTAAGAATATTATAAGGCCCTACGCATTACAATGTAGCATAACATAACTTATAGTAACCTATGAAAAAAACATATTCTAGGAATAGCCGACCGCGTTCCACAGTAATTCATAGAAATAGTACTTATTTACCCGATAAAATTATGGCATGTAATGTAGCGAGCAAACCCTTTGGCAAAATAAATTATGATCATTTAAAACCACTTGACAATATTGCTTTGCTAACGACTTAAAAACATCTATATTAGCCTCGCTTCAAAAACACCCAACCCTCAGATTTAAGCAACGAAAATAAGTTGAGTATAAAAAGATTTCGCTCCCCATAATAACAAACTCGGATTTCATCAATAAAAGTAATTTTCACCTTTCGTCGGCGACCCGGCAAGATTTATGTTCGAAATTTCACAGTGAGTACGTTTTGCCTTATTCAAATAGGCAGTGGATTTACACGACGCCTATTTAAATGGCTCAGATGTAATATCTCGTGTTCTAGAAGTTGGTTTAAGTGCTTTGTACTAAAAATACTTTGGAATGTTATTTTGCAAATTGTTTGGGGTGAATTCGTATACAACTGGTTAGCGATTATCTCACATGGTGGATGCTTAGGCAGTTTGATACTTGCAAGTTTATGAAATTTTTAATATTGATATCCTTTTGAATAGTGACTATATTACATAATAGAAACTATACTCATAATTAGTTTGCGTTTTTATCAACGGATTGTCATAACCTATTTCCGTCTTTGCTTTGGTTTTTTTTTCAGTATATTGTACATAATTTATTCCCTGCTAACACTATCGAACATATAATAAAAAACACAATATGTAGTTTCGATAGCGATGTGAAATATGACCAGTTTTTTCCGAAACTTGGAAGTCGGCCATTTTAAAGCCAATAGGCCTATTTGGCAGTGACACAAGTGGCGAGATTAGCCTACGCTGGTTTGTGCCAAGCTATCTTCATATTGTGCTACTGCTATTTTCAAAACTATTGGATGTCACATTGTAATAGCCAATACTTTAATTTATGTCGTGGTCTACTTTACATTTTGTTTATGTATAAGATACATTAATTAAAATTTTGTTTATGTAACGTGCTGTAACTCTGACATAAAAAATTTAAATACTTTAAATATTGTACTTGTATTTTAACAGCCTCCGTGGCGCAGTTGGTTAGAAGCCGGCTGTGAAACGAGAGGCCGCGGGTTCGATTCCCCATCGAAACAAATATTGGTGTGAACCACAGGTATTTGTTTCGGGTCTGGGTGTTAGTGAGACCGAAAAGTCTCTCGTAGTTCTTGACAACAACGCCACAAGACTCGATCTTAGTGTGGCGTTAGGATTATGTATGTGACTGTTGGGTGTATTTATTTATTAAATTTATTTAGATACTTTATTTGGATTAAAGGACATTGTAGCCAGAGTAACTACTGGACATATTGAGACTTAAAATCTTGTGTCTCAGGATGGCGAGCGCAGTGGAATGCCAAGCATTGCTTTGTAAATCAAGGTGTTGTTTGGTTTTGCTACTGTTCATGAGCGGTCGCATCGCTTACCATCAGGCGAACGGCATGCTCGTCTCGCCATTCAATGCAATAAAAAAAAATAAAAAAAAACTTTAGTCTTGAGATAATCTAAGACTTCAATTAAAATGAACCGTCTTGTTCGGCATAATACTTGAGTCTCGGAGGAAAACCACATGTGGCTACGATATTATACAACCACGTTCCAACTTTCAAGTGTTTGATTGATTGATGTTTGATTGTGATTCATAAGTGTGTGGAGGCCTGTCGGTAAACGGGCCAGACGCGGCTGCTAAAATGTTATCGGGGGTCGCGGGTCCAAATCCCAGGCCCCCAAGCCAAGTTACGAGCGCTTCCAAGATATTCTCTTTCTACAATCGGTACTGCCTTGGCGTAAGCGATCACAGTGTTAGCGTTCCGAAGCTTTGATTACTTTACGTTTGCGCTGGTCAAATTGCAACTTGACCAGCATTTATATGGGAGTTATGGTTTGGCGTTATAGACAACAAGTATATTCTATTGAACGACTAGAAATTTTGTATTTTGGCTACGATTATTCGATTCGTTTTTTTTTCTGACCATGTGTTTTATCGATGTTAAATGTTATTACCATACTATTTTTTTTTTGTTTTTTTACTGCGAAATTCGATTTTAGACAGTCAACTCGGCTAACCCCCCAGTGCACACCTCTGACTTTTCGGAGTGATGTGTATATTGATAGGCAATCACCACGCTCTATAACGGTGAAAGAAAACATCGTGAGGAAACTTGCATATCATAGCGAATTATAAGAATTTCTATGGTATGTAAAGTCCACCAATCCGCACTAGGCTAGTGTGGACTATATGGGCTAACCACTCTCAATCGTACTCCCTCTTGTAGAGGAAACCCGTGCCCTGCATATGGACTGATACAGGACAGCACTAACCTGTGGATATATTCTATGAAGAATCATAGTAGAGGGCCAGAATTATATTACTGTTAATAATACCATCGTCCACAAAACATGCGCCGTCTACAAAGCATTTCACGATACAATTTCGAGAAAATTGTGGGAATGTGTTCATGGAAACCATACATCTGAATCATGTGATGGCGAGTCCATCGAGATGGACGTTTATGAATCATATTTTTATGTGAATAACTAAATATTTACACGTTCCCAATGAGCTTGGCGCGGTATTTTGAACCGGCACGTGCACCCCGATACCAAGTTTAATCTAAAGTATTTTTTGTATGTATATTTATACATAAGGCCATGTCTAAATACCGAAGGATGTAGGATCAAAAGTCGCCAAAATTTGGCTGTGTTTATTTCCGACCCATATGTGGATATACTGTACACACAATTATATTAACTTAGTCAGCTCGTGCCACGATATTGAACCCGGTAAATACTTGTATAAACGATAAATAGTATTATAAATAAACCCTTGTGTTTTATAAATGCTAAAATACCTACTAAAGGTACATGTTCAGTGGATATCTTTTTGTAATTATGATAAATTAAAAAATATATACATACGGGTAAACTCAGAAATATTACTTTGGCCGATTTCTTAATTCGAATCCAGGACCTTAAGTTTTACAGACCATGCTTAACGATAGATTTGCCACCTCGCCATCACAGAATCCATTTATGATGTCGGTAAGCCGCACGTCGCACTAGTGCTACTTCCCATTCACTGTATTAATGAACCACAAGCCATATTGTTCACTACGAATGATAAATCACAAACACCGTGAAACGGCGCCACAAGATGTATACGAAAGATGTTTTATTATTTAAACACGTTGAGGTTAACTGCTAATAAAATGTCATGCTGAATCAATTTTATGTTATAAAAGTTTACTTTGAATTCATAAATATTTTTTTGCTTTAGTTGTGACCAATCATTAGTTCTTAGCTTCTTTTCAATCTAGTCTATGTAAAGGTGTTCTAGAAGAAATTTCGATAAGAAATAAGATCGTCGATTGACATCTTTATTTAAACGAGTTTTCTATTCTTTCCTTTGTTTTTGATGTATGTAGATTTCAATTAAGGATTTATAAATTAATCCATCAAACGCATGAAATGAAATGAAATGTATTTGAAATGAAATGAAATGTATTTATTGGTCACGTAGGCAATTTAAAAGCTCTTATGACAAGTCAATACACATATAACTTAATCTCTATATACAATATATTTCCTATACTTAGAATTATTTATTTTAATTTTTTGGTTGAATTAATTTATTAATGTAATTTATTTATTTTAAATTAATTTTATTTTCATTTAGAATTAGTTTTATTTATTTGTTTAGTTATTATTCTTATTTTATTTAAAGTATTAGTTATGACTTTATGGTAATTTATTTTTCAAAGAAATACAATATGTACGTCAGTCAAATTAAATTAAATCAATATTTTTTTTTTAATTAGCATACCAAAATTATCGGTAATGGAATATTCGTACCACATAGTTTCAGATGCAAGGTCAAAACTTACTATAAAGGCTTATGCGGGTAGGGGATAGACAACATTTCATAAAGTTTTAGCTTACCACTAAGTCCCTAAGAAACAAGTAGAGGTAGTATCGAAAATTCTAAGGTGTTACTTGTGTTCCAAAATGCAATTAAGTGTTGTTTACAACTTTTAATTGAATATATTATTATATTTTATTTGACAGATTTGCCAACAATTGCTTTAATCCTGATTTATTTTTAAATAATGTGTTGCGATTAAAATTATTTATGAGAGCAACAATTATTTACAGGCAAAATCAAATGCTTATGTGATATATTCCAAACAAAAACTTAGAAACCAAATTAATAGGGCATTGTGAAAAAAAGAAGTCAAGATTTGACAGCTCTCAGACAACTCTATTAAGTCCAACACAAGTCAAAATGCGAGAAATTATCATTCGTCGCCAGTCAATACTCTGGACGGATTGCAATTACTAGCAGGTCTAGTCTAGACTTGTCTGACTACAACGGACTATAAAAATTTTAAAAAACATTGCTACAATAAAAAGACTCTGTACATTTTAAAATACAAGCGACTCTGTGCAATTTGTTTGCGACTACATTTGCGTAGAAATGTTTAAGTCTTAGTCAGTGGAATTATAAAGTAGAATGATAAGTATTCCACGTTGGCTCCCGAGTTTCACGGCACGCAACCTTGCGTATTTCGTCAAGATGTGTACGCATTACGCACCCTAGCATAATATTATTACTAATTTGAATTTAACCAAAATCGTCGTATATCTATGCCGCAGGAAACGCGCATTTTTCGCGATAAAAAGTAGCTATTGCTGCTGTATAAGCCGATATACGTCCCACTACAGGGCAAGCGCCACCTCTACAATCCAGAGTAAGATTGACAATAGTTAGGCGTATAGCCCACCACGTGGCCTATTGGCGGAGTTTACATACCATAGATATTCTTACAAATCACTATGGTATTTAGGTTTCCTTTAGATGTTTTCCTTCACCGTTTTGGTGGAATATATCAATCTATTTCTGTGTTGCAGTATAATAAAATGATACACGAAGAACCACACTTCTATATGTATAACGTTAGTACGATTATTCGGCTTTCAGATGTTAGAGATTAAAATCCATTCTTGACCTAGTCTACGCCAATTCTGTAGAATTACAAATTGATTGCAGTATTACTATATTTTTAAACCACCTACCTTTTACTGGTGGTAGGTCTCTCATATGTGAGAGGCCATCTGGGTAGGTACCACCGCAATGTCTATTTCTCCCGTGAAACAACACTGCGTAAATGCACTGTTGTGTTTCGGATTGAAGGACATTGTAGCCAGAGTAACTACTGGACATATTGAGACTTAACATCTTATGTCTCAGGATGGCGAGCGCAGTGGAATGTTGCTACTGTTTATGAGCGGTCGTATCGCTTACCATCAGGCGAACGGCTTGCTCGTCTCGTCATTCATTGCAATAAAAAAATAAATAAAAAAAAACCACCTAATGGCACTTGCAGTGAAAACTTATGTTTATTTATTACATTTAGAGTATAGTTATTTTAATAAAGACATGCTTTACAGTTTCCTATAACATAAATAGGAACGCATATCGCTTTAGATATAAATAGTACTCCGCGTAGCTCCAACAGCTCTCACCTTTGCTTTTAAGTTAAGCGCCTTAACTTCCCGCTTTCTTGTTCATTGGCGCTGCAACTCCTTTGAGATAAATTGTTGTATAAACTGGCATAGTATAACCGGCAAATGTTATATCTATACAGGATATTGGTTGGTTATTACTTTTAAACTGGGGCATGGAAAATTTATTGATAGCGTGGAGCTATAGCTCAATTATAAATAATTGAGGACGAGGTCTTTTAAATAAAAAAACATAAAATAATTAACCTTGTTTTCCTGAGAATTATAAAGACAGTAGATTATCTTAATTAATTTCGTGGATAAACTTTATAATGGCTTTATAACCGACGTCTTTCTTTCCCCTCTTATTTTGAGAAGCCGATAACCCACCCAAAATCCATGCGTTGTAAATACCTATGAGTTGTGGTAATTACATACAATTAAGTGAGTAATTTGCTCACTAGCTGGATATCTATCAAAAAATGTTATCAGCCGCAATTTAAATTTGGCATCATGACTGACTGAAAGTGCTGAAACTGCCCTGGTGGCGAAGTTGTACTAAAGTGCGGTTACAAAGCTGAGGTCTCGGGTTCGAATCCCGAGTTCGGTACAATGATATTGGATTTCTCTATTAATTATCAGCCCAGAGCCAGGAATTTGTGCTGGATGAGGCGATAAACTCACCACCTATCAAATCGTGGGACGAAACATACAAGGTGAAATGTAGGTGTCCTGGCACCTCTCTCTACCTGCTCCTTCTGGAAAAACGACGTGAGTTTATGTACGTATGTATGAATGTATGTATGAAAAAGAACTAGGATGGCACGTAGGACATCAGTAAAACGCAATAAATTGCATTACCCACGTCATACACTATACTTGTACGTTATACGTAAACTGTACGCGACGTCGAATGAGATAACGTGCAGTTCGCGCTGATTGCGAACCCTTTGCAATTACCACTTGCTTGTCCCAGATCGAGGAATTCATCGGGATATTCCACTTGGTTACACTCTATTGTATGGCTAGTGGAAACACGATTTTTAACAATTCGATGAGTATGAGTTTTGGTGCCCCTCAATAGTATAAAATTGTAAAATTGGGAGTCTAATTTTCTTTTGTTGTACAGACGCGATTTTTATAAGAAGTTTCAACGTTTATTATTTATTTATTTAAAATATACAAACACATTGTAGATAGGCGGACTTAATGCCAGAAGTTCTCTACCAGTCTACCTGGAGATGGTGCTGAGATGACAGAGGTAGGGGTACATATGCTTATTTGATTAGATGTTGATATAATGTATCATAGTAGATTGGTACAGAATTGAAGAAACTAAAAGCATACCGAAACTAATGAATTTAAGGCACTAATAATGTTGGCAAACGAAAGGTGGCACTAAAGTCATATTTTCCTAGTTTCGATAAAATAGAAACCATGTTATGTTTATCATTTGTAAAATTAAAACAAGTTTCCTTACCTTGATTTCAAACCTAGACCCACACGTTGTCACTAACGTCGTACCCTTCAACAATGAAGATGTTTACAAAGTGTCGGCGGCAGATTCCGTTCGCGCAACACTCACATTCTGTGTAGATATGTATCAGTTCGCGTTGTTGGTTTGCATTGTACGTAAATAGCGAACGACGTCAGACACACGTATGTTTGACCTCCAGCGCTTGAGAAACAAGCGGAATTACACTGTTATACTGTGCACTACGACCTATGCCGAGGAAACTACTATCGAGAGGTCAATTGACAGGCCTTAAACTACCACCCATTACGGTTTGAATTTCACGTAACGATTATAATCATCACCCAACTCGTGTTAATGCTATTGCACGGCACGAGACTGTTCTAAAACCGAGAGTCCCATTGAAGGCGTTTACCCCATTGTCCTCAACTCTGGTCTATTACTTTCCTGACGTCATTTACCATATATTTTTTAACGATATCTATGGTATACTGGCATCCTCACGATGGTACTCTTAGTTAAATTTAATTAATAATAAATATACCCAACAGTCACATATAGTTCTGACCCTACACTAAGATCGAGTTTTGTGTCGTGGCTTCTCGTTTCACAGCTGGCGTCTAACAATCTGCGGCTTGGAGGACGTCAAATGAGGCAAAGAGAACGGTAATTGACTATCAACTTTCAAAAGCAGATTATAATTAATAGTTTGCCCCAGTTTAAAAGTCAGATCTAATACCTGAGCTGAGTACCTGACGCGTCAATTCCCAAAACCCCTGAACACGACACCTCTTAATGTGTACGTGGGAATGAGTTTTACATTTGTGGAAAAGGCAGCGTGAAATAGCACCGAGTTAATTGCGTAATTACATTAACGCGTTGCCGAATTTGTTCGTTCATTTTGGAAACAATCAATGTCTTTAAGCGAGTTAGTCGCCACTTACTGTAATTTATTAAAAAGGTTGTAGAGGCTTTTAAGCCTAGTGCAAGGTATTGACGAGCTGCAGGAAAAGTGCTCTTTTTTCACATGAATACGGCGAATGTATATCTTTTTAATAGTATGTAACATCCTTCATGAAAAACCATATTATGTACGTATAATATACGTGTGTTCAAATTTCCTTGATTTAAAAGATACGAAAACCGAAAAAGTGGCACGCAAAGAATTAACCAAGACACTGAAGCTCGGCGAGTCTCTCAGGGAATCTATTCAACCCGCAACGAAATTATTCAGAAAGAAAACAAACCAGAAAATGCGGAAGTTAAAAACTGCCTACGGTCCTTTATAGCCGAGGCTGAATATTAAGAGGCAAGAGGCTAATAAAAGAACACTACCTTTCTCTTTAATTAAACAGATTTTAGTAGATATAATTCCTACATCTAAGTTATTTTACAATTAGTATTTATTATATATTTATTTAGTATTACATATGTATGTTTTACGAGTATTATGTACGTATGTTATGTTGGTGTATTTTTATGTTTAGTTGGTAGCAGGTACCGGACACAAAAACATATATGTGTTATCTACGGGCATTTGTTTCGGGTTTGGGCTTTTGTTAGACAGATAAATCTGTCGTTGTTGCGACACCTACGACACATGACTCGATTTTAGTGTGGAGTCAGGAATACCTATGACTGTTTGGTGTATTTTTTTCCTATATTGACATGCAAATTTTCATGATTCAGTTTCAGTGGTATGATAATGAAATTCCGTTGTCGATATTAACCCAACCAATTTCTAGCAACTCTCTCCATTATTAAACTGAAAATTGGGAAGAAAATTCGTGAATATTTCGCTAGCCTATCGCTACGGCGAGCATGAATTGAACCCCAAAAATAGACTTTTAAAAGGCTTTTTGCCTAACTTTCGCTTTTTTACTGCTAAAGTGCCTGTGTTGCACCTGATGGTGAGAGCAATGCGGTAACAATGAAATATTAATTGGGAACAGGAATTATCTGTTGCTACTCTGTACAGTTTGCACTACCCTATATTTCAATATCACGATAATCCAGTCCATCCAAAGATTACCAGGAAGAGATTGCAGCTAGCAATAAGGCCGCCTATTGTAACCATGTCTTTAGTTTTTAAGTATTTTGTAAGCGTCTTTCATTTTGGTGTACAATAAAGCATATATAAATAAATAATGTTGGCCTATTTAATTTCTTTACGATGCGGGGGAAGGACTCAAACCCATCTTTTATTTAGTAAATTATTACCTTTTACCCTAATATAAAATAATCAAATATAACTGCAATTGATGCCAAATTATTTTTGATTTTGTATATTTTAATTTAAAAAGAATCAAGTGGTCAGCGGTCACATTAAATTTAAATAAAAGACTATTAGTTTGCAAAATAATATGTAGTTGATGTAGACTGGATTTAAAAACTCGAAGCCGGGCCGGTCCGCCAATTTATCATAATATTTCAGTGTCTCCATAGAAACCCGAAGGTGTGATAATTGTCACATAAAATATATCGCGGGGCTTTTATGACGGTCCCGGAGTGACAAAATTATGGAACCAAAGACCATTACCTCGCATGGTGACCACTGAAACACTCCTTAATTAATCGTAAAAAACTTGCTAATCCGTTTTACTGGCAGTTAATGGCTTTTTGACAATTAAAATCACATTTCGCAAAGGTAATTAGAGTGAAAGTAGGAAAATTAAGGTTTTGAATATGAAATTAGAAAATTATGAATTAAGTGATGTTTAATAACGCTTCAGGTTTTTGTTATACATGGTGCGCATAAAATAATGGCCTTTTTGTTTGGTTTTTTCATTCCACTTTTAATAAAGGTTACATGTATATTCTGCTATAAGTTTCATAAAAGAAAAAAAAAATGTGCTATTTACTAAAATGTATATAATATATCAGTTTATTCATTCTTAGAGTGATGATCGCATCGACTTCAATTTGTCACTTCATAAATATACAGTGCCTAGTAATCAATTCCAAGTGGTGTTATTCCTGTCTACGGGCAGACAATGCTTTTAAAATTACGTAAAGCATAATTACAACCCTACGAGATCGAATCCGAAATGAGGAGATACGTGGGAGAACCAAGGTTACCGACATAGCCCATAGGGTTGGCAAGTTGAAGTGGCAGTGGGCCGGGCACATAGCTCGTAGAACCGATGGCCGTTGGGGCCGAAAGGTTCTTGAGTGGAGGCCACGTACAGGCAAGCGAAATGTCAGACGCCCGCCTACTAGGTGGACGGACGACCTGACTAAGGTTGCAGGAAGTCGCTGGATGCAAGCCGCTTCCAATAGGTCATTGTGGAGATCCTTGGGGGAGGCCTATGTTCAGCAGTGGACTTCCTGTGGCTGATATGATGATGATGATGATAATTGCAACCCAGGCTATTTATATCAAAATACCCAATACAATTGCCGATCACATCAAAACCGCCCCGAAATATGAGTTGTATAATAACTTATCCATTGTAATATTATGGTTTTCTGGAAAATATCGCTAATAACGATAATAGCGCCATTTACTGCCCTCTCTGGTTATAATTGTTAACTATGTGTCATATTTTTGTATAAAATGGTGTGCAATAAAGTTTTGTATCATAACTACAAACAACAATAGGCGATCAACCTCAGAACAAGCAGAAAACAATCAATCAATGCGATGGTTCGACCACGCGGTCGCCAGATGTTCCTTCGCAATCCATCAATGTGTCCAAATCAATAGTAAAACAATGTGGTTTACATACATATCATTTTAATGGCGTCCTTAGTAATACGAATGTGTGTTTGTTTGTTACCGTTTTATGCCTTAACTGTTCGACAGATTATCATAATTTTTTGTGTAGATATAGCCAATGGTACAAGTAAGGTCATTAGGTACTTTTCATCATAAAAAATAATTCCCAAAATATATTAAAATATATTTCTTCTATTGCTTCTTACGTTAAGCTACTTATTACATTGCTTAATCCGACTTTAACGCAAGCAAACCCACGAGCAAAACCTATTTAGTAATAAAACAACGCTTGTTTAACATGCACAGATCATTTTAATGGCATCGACAATAAATGTCTATGGTAAGTGTTATATGTGTTCTATTAAGAGGATTTACGTGAGTGTACGAGTAACGTTTACGCTATCTAAATCGATTCCGAGAGGTTTTTAGTGGTTCGATCGGTGAGCCGTTTAGACATCGCTACGAGAAATTTATGGTCATGAGTCACTGTTTTAGATAGGCTTCTCCAGGTACGCTGAATATTTTCGTGTTACTCGGCAAACTAGGAAGTAGGTCGTATAATGGTAAGTAATTACCATCATGTTGGAATTATAGGCGTGTTACCGAGTGTTGGAAAAGTGGAAGTGGCTATAGATAAGGCAAGATTGAGTAAAGAAAGGGAACTGTAAAGACTCGCTGTAGTAACTTTACTTTAACGGTGAAGGAAAATATTGCATGGAAATCTGCATACCATGGCGATTTGTAAGAATTTATATGGTATGTAAAGTTCACCAACCCGCATTGCAATATGGCAGAACTACTGTGCCGTGTCTTTTTTGATTAATTTGTTTGTATTGTAACAACGCATATACATACGTCTCATTGCAGGGTACGAGCTTGCTGTAAAATCGAGTACGGTCCACCACGCAGGGGTAGTGCGAGTTTGCGGACTTACAAACCCATAGAAATTCATACAAATCGCTATGATATGCAGGTTTCCTCACGATGTTTTCCTTCACCGTTATAGTGCGCGGTTGTTGACTATCAATACATATAATATGTCTAAAAAGTCATATGTGTGCCCTGGGAACTGATTTTTTATTTATTCCTTGTTCACACGTGCTTTTTGTTAGGCCCTCTATATTGCGCCTCTGTGAAATATTATCATCACAAAAAATATATATATACAATTAACACTCCGTATAATTTATCTCTTTGAAACTCCAGCGTTGCATATAGTTTTTAATATTTGTGATTACGCTCGTATGCTTTATCAACACGCGGCTCGGGGACGTAATAAAACGGCTTTTAGTTAATGAAAGTATCAAGTATACTTAGCGAGGAATGGTTGTTTACGCAAGTAGTATTTGGTGTATTTAAAACATATCTCTAATTTTATTCCTCATGATATTATGCCGTTAAATACACATACAGTCCTCTGTAGGAACTCTCTCAACATCAGGATGTCATTACAATAGATTTCTTATTTTTCTATGTGGTTTAAAATATATAAAAATGCACACATATTCTTCATCCATAGACATGTCGTGGATATCAGGAACTACGGGAGACACCTATAAATTAGTCATTTCATAAACTAAATTAATTGTTTAACAAATATTTTTAACGGTGCAGCGATCAAATCCGCTAACTCTTATTATTTAAATCAGGGTTTAATTACATCTGCTCTTAATATAAAATGACCTTTCCATCCAAATGTCTGGCCGAATCCTCAGTAATCGCTGCAATGAGATATTTGAAGTGCTTCTAACCGCTTCAGTTAATTCACACATGAGTTAGGCTACGCACTCACGATGTGGTTTCAAACCGCGCCCGACGCGGTGGAGGTCAACTTTTTTTTTATTGCAATGAATGACGAGACGAACATGCCGTTCGCCTGATGGTAAGCGATACGACCGCTCATGCACAGTAGCAAAAACAACGCTTTGAATTACAAAGCAATGCTTGGCATTCCACTGCGCTCGCCATCCTGAGACATAAGATGTTAAGTCTCAATATGTCCAGTAGTTACTCTGGCTACAATGTCCTACAAGGTGTGCTCAAAATGCGTTCAGTATGCTGTTGGGGATACTACGTTTTTGTAGCGCGTCAGATGATATGATTGCAGACGCACATACTGATAGTTTTGGAGCCATGAGACGCAAACGAGCGGCATCGTTGTTGCTCAGAGTGCATGGCAGCACCAACGGCCTTCTATGTGTTGTTGCTTGCAGGCCTTATTACTTCTTTATGTATAGATTGATTTCACTGCATGTACGTAATTCTAACATGGGTATTTATGATAATTGTAATACTCACACTATAAGAATATAAGATTTTTGTTGAAATAAAAATATATTATATATCACTTCGTTAAATGTCCTTTTATTTTTTAATATTTATCTGCATTCTAAAAAATCTGCGGGCACGGGTGAAATCCGCTTCATGTGTTCGTTGCCTTACAGTCAAAGCGCTCATTTGGTGCCCGACACTCTCTCGAGGCGTCACTACGTCGCGACACTAATTGTACCCATTGCAGATCAGACATAAATAAAACAAAATAAGCCCATATTACTGTGTGCAGTTTGTTATTGTTATTGTAGCTTACTACTAACTATAACACCTACCTATCTAAACGGATTATCCTGGTTTACAAAATAATATCTGTATTTATTTACCTTCTGTCTTATTTCATATTAATTTAATACTATTAGGCGACATAGGCCACTTCTAAAAATTTATATTTTTCTTTGTTTTTGGCTATTTGGCACTCTGTCGGACCAGCTATTAGTTTAATGCCTTCGTTTATTTGGGAGCCTTCTCGTTTTTAACCTTTCTTCGACATGTTCGAATACACCATCCAATCTATGGATTACTGTCCACCCCAATAACACGACAGTGTGATGGGTAGCGTCTCGATGATTGAAGACACTAGATTTGTTGGTGGAGTAGATTCAATTGATTGACGTAAATACTAACATATCACTTTGGAATATATTAGTGTGATGAAATAGCTTGTTGCTTTGCGGTAAATATGCCGTTTTATTTAAGAAGTGAGTAGGCTCAGCTCATTTTATTCATAATTTATTTAATAAATAACGACACTGAACCTACACCATCCAAGTTGGTCATACGAGGAGACGACGAGAATGCATGAATAGATTGATGAAAGTGCATCAAGCAAAGTGGCGATCTGTAATCTCTGCCTACCCCTATGGGATACACGCGTCACGATTATGTATGTACGTAAAAAAGCTGTCCCTATAAATATCAAATGTTTTCATTTTTTGTATTAAGTGGTGAACCATAAATTGTTGACTATATATAAATCTATCGGTTACACCAAACATTATCGGAAATGATCTAGTCTATAACATTTATATCGAATATTTAGCGATTTTCCTAAGGATCACCCAATTCAAGCTACATTCATATTGCAATTCACTTCACTATATTGGCACTCCTTCTAGCTTAACCACCCGTAAGTTACAAATTTCCTTTAAACCACGTCAATATATCCGGAAAACGTAGCGTCGGCCGTCCAGTGGATAAATTACCTAATAAATGTTGCAGGAAGTCGTTGGATGCAGGGTGCTTCCAACAGGTCGCTGTGGGTATTATTGGAAGAGACTTACTCTGATTAAACAAAATATAAATATGAGATTGCTATAGGCCTAATATGACTGCTTCGGTGGCGTAGTTGTTATACGGACTGGTGGTAGGTCTCTCATATGTGAGTGGCTGTCTGGGTGGGTACCACCGCAATGTCTATTTCTCCCGTCAAACAGCAGTTTAAATGCACTGTTGTGTTTCGGATTGAAGGACATTGTAGCCAGAGTAACTACTGGACATATTGAGACTTAACATCTTGTGTCTCAGGATGGCGAGCGCAGTGGAATGCCAAGCATTGCTTTGTAAATCAAGGTGTTGTTTAGTTTTGCTACTGTTCATGAGCGGTCGCATCGCTTACCATCAGGCGAACGGCATGCTCGTCTCGCTATTCAAAGCAATAAAAAAAAAAAAAAAATAACGGAGCGATTACAAAGTTGAGGTCTCGGGTTAGAATAACGAGTCAGGCAAAGTAATGTTGGATTTTTCATTATCAGCCCGGAGTCAGGAATTTGTGCCCAATATGGCGATAGGCTCACCCGCTATGACATCGTGGGACGAAACATAGAAGGCAAAACATGGGTATCCTGGTTGTTACTTCTGCCATAGGCATCAGTTTATACAAGTAGAAGCCTATCCCTTTTCTTCCCAAATTTTCCTTTCGTATTCTTTTTAAGGGCTGATAGCTCATCTGCTATCAATGTGGTGCAAATGTTGATGGATGCTGGTAATCACAACTTGATAAAGATAAACAACAAGAAAATAAGATTGATAGTAATCAAATACCGAATCTTGGCCTTAATAAGATCTTATAAATTGAATCAAATATCTTAATAAGCCAACATTAACCCGGAAGGAATGTTCGGAGGCGGCATAACGCGCCACATCAGCCGACTCAATGAATATTCACGCGAACATTATTTATGTATGAGTGATTTCACACTAGTTTGTTTCCCAAAATATGGAGCGCGTTCACTGTTTCAGTGATGCATATACACACACATGTACTAGAGGTGACATGGATAATTAGTGTGCGCTTCTTAACTTACAAAAACAATTCTGTTATTCGCCTCGAATAATATGGCGATAAACGTGCAAATCACATCTTGGAATGGAAAATACAAGGTAAAACACTTGAGCGTCTTGTTCGCACGTCTTCATACCCTGATGGGAAAAAGGCATGAGTTTATGTATGCAATATTATGTTTCTTGGAATCTCACGATCAACTATCAGGGTATACGAAAACACAACTAGACTGGCCGCATCTTAAAAGTTCTAGGATTAGAATTATAATATATGGGTGGAAAAACTCGTTTTTATTAGGAGTCAAATGATTCGTGCTTATATTTGAATCTTCCGCCACTTGGATCAGTACTTGATATTCTGTTTAATGTATATCTTAAAATACTGCATTATAATACTCAAGATGGCCACCATTACATCGATGCCTCTTCTATTTAATAACGTGTCTTCTATTCAATATCCTTATAGATCTACTCATCTTTCATTTAATTATGCGTGTTTTGCCACGTTTTGCCGTCATTTAAGGAAATTTAACATGTGTATGGTAAATACGGAGAGCATTAAGTTGTAAAACGGACGGCTTTGTCTGGCCCGCGCATAATAATATAGTGGTTGAATAGCTTGGATTGAGGATAATCGCAATACTCACGCATGAACATACGGGCGTGAGCAGACAAGTGTCTATAGCTTGCAGAGGCATAGATAGACTAATGAAATTGATGACTGATTAACTATATTGTATCAGGGACAATCAAGATGGCAATTGAACGCACTTAAGCACTGTTGTGTTTCGGTTGGCAGGGCATTGTAGTCAGAGGAACTACTGGACATAATGAGACTTAAGATCTTATGTTTCAGGATTGTGAGAGCAGTGGAATGCCAAGCTTCGCCTTATTATTCATGGTGTTGTTTGTTTTTGCAACTATCCATGAGCGATCGTATCGCTTGCAATAAGATATTCACCGCTATAAAAAATTATTGTCATGTTGCGGACTGGCCAACTTAATATGACATAGACGATATTTTAAACATTGATGACCATAGATGAATAGAGAATTGTTTGTGGTTTTTAACGCTTAAAATGCTTGTTCTATCTTCGCGTAGATAACATTGCTTACTTAAATCATATTCGCAATACATATTTTTTGTATAGAGGCATACTGTTTTCATTTATATTTCTTATGACCCAACCCGTGCGTCGTCCTCATGCCCTTACGTCATCGCAATACAAGTTCAATGAGGCACAAATTTAATTAATATTTAAGCATGTATGAAAACCGTCAGCTCAGCCCCAATCTATTAATTTAATTAGCTGACGCCTGAATGCTAATAGGCGATTACTTCTTTTCAATGCCCCTGGAGCGTGGCGCGAAAATTTCTATCAGTTAGCAACTCTGGTTATTAATTACAGCACAAGTTTAGCTTTGCAGACAAATTCTCGTAATAACATGGTTTGAATGCTGAATTTCAGCAGTTTAGCACTTTTTAATGTTATGTTTCGTCATTTAATTAATTGGATTTTCATGTATGTGCACGTTTATTGTTAAATGTAGCCAGAGTTAATGATGTGACGATTTTTTTACGGCTATTAAAATAATTCCACGTATTTGCTGTCGGTAACTAGATCCTGTAACGACTGACCTACATTTTAATTTGCTTTTTGGTCAAATATTTTCGTTGGTAAGATTAATTTTGGCATAATGTTGTTTCAGTAATTTTAGCTATGACGCTGCCTGACGAAGCTCTACTCTGCCATAATGGTCTGTTGCACCTTCACTTATTTTTTAAAACCCTTCTACCATTAGCGAGACTTGAGTTTCGCGAAATGAGTAATAACTAGGTTTGGTTCGGCCAAAATATTCCTACAATAATTATATCCTCGATTACTCACCCTCCATTAATAAAATCACATAATCCATATTTAAAAAATATTTTTACTCCTAATTTCGCCAGTCTCTACCACACGCTGTGTGCGCGTGTATCGATGTGTATGTAGTATATAATATGTTGTTTACACTGAAATGTAAACTTGCGTCACACTGCGATTTTTTGGTTTCGACCAATCAAATAGTGCAAATACGAAGCCAATCTGGTTTGTTTGCTGAATTCCAGTTTCATAGTCAACTACCGATACATTTAATTGTACAAGACTAGATAGAATTTTCTATCACATAATTTTGAGTAGATGAAAGGCAACTGATGATAGTACTAATAGATATGGAGGACGCAATAATTGATAAGATTACAATTGAAGACGCTGAAGAGCGGGCAAAATACGGAAAACTCAACGGGAAGGCGGATCCTAACACTGGTAGGCGAATGTTTAGTAGAAGATAACATAGTAGTAATAGAAGTAGCCACTAAATAAAAATTGCATTGAATGTTTACCCACTTAAGTTAAGGTAAAGAGACGATCTCATAGAAACTGCAAGAAGTCGCTGGATTTGGATACGCATGCCGCATCCAACAATTGGCTGTCAATATAATTGAGGAAAGTATTATATATATGTTCTGCAGCTGAGTTGTAACAGATAAGAAAATTATGATTGAAACAGTGTTCGCTATATCTTGCCGGAGAATACGATTGTCCTGGATAGAGGATTCAATCCCGGGATTTTTGGAACTAAAATATGACCGAGATCCCGGAACTTGGAATCCTGAGTTTGAATCCTATAGTCCCGGGCTACTCAAGGCCACACTTACTAAAATTGGCATTGATGAACTTGTATGAACGGTTTGAATATCTATCATAAATACACGTACACAATTTGGTATGTATTCCACTATGATATTGTCAATCCAGGCGGTATTTAATATCCTATCACAAATACACCCAATTAATATGCAAAAACAATTAAAAACGTGCACCGTTGATAAATACATCATTAATATGTTGTTGACTCACTCGTCGACATCAAATTAATAATATTTCCTATCGCTGTTTGCTAATTTAATGTCGATCTAATTGTATTATTTCTGTATTCATTATGAACTCAGTGATTTCCGTTCGTTTTGATGTTAATTAGTACTCAATTTAATTTGGGTTTGATTCGGTCAATGATGACATTAATAATGTAGAAAAGAATTGATTTATGTCGCGTTGGAGAATTTTTATTTATTTATTTAAATCTTTATTGTATGTACATCAGATATTTAACTAAAAAGAAGACAATAAACTGAAAAAAGTACTATTAGCTGTCTTATCTGTATCAGCCCATATACGTCCTACTGCAGGGCACGGGCCTCCTCTACAATCGAGAGTACGATTGAGAGTTATGTCTTGGTGTTGTCTTATTAATCAAGGCAATTTCTGACAGACAAACATGGGATGGATAAACGATAAAGAACGATAGTTTGAGCAGCGTCAGATGTACAAATATTAGATATATAATATATTCCATTATACTGCTAGTAATTGACAAAACCATGACGACATTATACTCAACAATTAAACACAAGTTTTGTAATATTATAGTTCATGTAAAAAGTACTGTAAGACTGTAATTTAATTTTTGGATAAATAAATAAGCAACACGATCGCAAAAACTAGCCAAAATACTTTGAAATTATTATAAAAGGTGTCAGAACAGAATTACAATAATAATATTTTTCTATAATTATCACTATACGGTAAACTGGTTTTAAAAGTTTTAACCCCCTTAACTTGATTCCAATCATAGTCGACCTGACGACTATGTCACCTTCCAATATAAGTCGAAATAATAAATAAATACACACAACAGTCACATAGATAGTCCTGGTCGAATATATAGATCAATTCTTGTGCCACCGGCATCAGCAACTACGAGAGACTTTCCGACACAAACACTCAGAGCCGAAACAAAAACCTGTGGATCATTCAAATATTTCTCTTCGCGAGGATCGAACCCGCGGCCTCTCGTTTCGCTGCCGACGTCTAAACTGCGCCATGGAGACTATCAAATGGGTTACTGTATGTATTAAATCCCGGTGCTTATAAAAAACTCCTTGCAAAAGCAAAAACTCGAGCTCTACACGAATATCTATAGTCACAATGTATCTTGAAACATAAATTGATCTTATTAGATTAGACATTTTGTCAATTTTCTAAAAGCATTTGCTCTTGCCAAGACGATGTCAATTGATTCTACTTTATTGATTGAATTATTGATTTTATTTTAAAAGTAACAATCTTTATTACTTAAAAGCCTAGACCCAAACATTATAAGTCTATTTTTTATGTTCCAGTATATAAACAACCACTATAGCCACTCCATTCTCAACCCATAACCTATCGCCAATTAATTAATTAATTTCTCCAAAACACATTTTTGTTTGCAATAAATTAACACAGCAGATTAAAACATGCTCGTATATTTAAAAATATTATATCAATCAGCGTTGAACAAGATTCGCACGTTGTAAATCTGGCGGGCTGTTAGTCAGCCACAACACCGGTCGCATTGTTTACACTAGTACAACTTTAAAAAATTACAACATTCAAAATATTTTAAAGTGTTCATACATCCATCGTGTGTTTTCAACAGATCGTTTGTAAATAGCAAACAATAAAACGCGATGTAACGCGAAGTTGGCGTAAACAGCGTGTAAATCAGGAGTGTTTACGCGGCGGAGGCGGCGGTGTGATGCGCGCCCGCGCTCCGAACAATCGATCACTGCCCGCCCGCCCATTAATTATTATGATGAAACTAAACACCTCTGCACTGTATTTTAGGATTAAGGTTAGCGCATCACTTTGCAACCATCATGCGTGAAATTCTTACACTAGTTTTAAAAGGCAAATTACTTTTTTTTAGGTCTGGTTCACCATAATATAACATTGACGATAAATTATTATGTTTTCCGTACCTCCCATGGATCCGATCTCTCTACATCAGTTAAAAATTATATGTATGTATAAATTAACTTTGTTATAAGGCATGTATGATCTAACTACCAAAGTTATAAATCTACATCAATACAAATATGAAAACCGCATCAAATTTAATTCAGTAGTTTTTCCGTTATGTGACAAATATATGACAATATATTAATATTTGTTTGGATATATTTTCCTGCTTAATTCATCATATCAAGTTTTATTATATGCCTACTATGTACGAGTCTATACGAACATAAGCAAGTTAAAACTAATTACAAGTTACGACGTGTTTTTCTTTTACACAATTGAAAAACTACCAAAAACAGCACTAATAACAACCAAGTCTTTTTAACTTTCAAAATAAATATTACATTATCACAAATAAATACATTCAATGTTAGCACATCTATACTCGCAAGTGCTGGCGTCCAGCGGCAAACATTCCAACAGGTCCGTACTTTTGTTTACTCGCCATATTACCGTAAAAGCGAATGTCTGTTGGTTTAAACTTGTGTCGTTTTGTTACACTGGACTTGCCAGTAAGTGTAGTTAGTAAAAACATGAGAGACGCGTGGCCTGCATTCCTGCCAAACTTCGCCAAGAACTTTGTCGCTTGGATATGTCGCGACAAAGTACTTGCCGGATCAAATGTGTTTCAATAAAATAAAAAAAAACTGGTTTATAAGCAGAATTAAAAGTTCAGACGTGGCTGCTATGTTTACGGTGGTCGCGGGCTCAAATCCCACGGCACACCTCTGACTACTCGGAGCCATGTGAGTATTGATGGTCAATCACCACGCATTATAACAGTGACGGAAAATATCATGAGGAAACCTGTATACCAGCTGTATAGCGATTAAGAAGAATTTATATCGTATTTACAGTCCCCCAACGCACATATTAGCGTGGTGGATTATACAGCCTAACCCCTCACAATCGTACCCTTGAATGTAGTGGACGCCCTTGCCCTGCAGAAGAACGTATATGGGCTGGTACAGATTCAGTGGTATTCAGATCGGTAGAGTGATGTTCTTATAACTAATACATTGATTCGACTTGATCGAAGAGGAAAGTGGTACTATCTCCTATAAAATCGATGTAAAATATTGGTTTGTTTCTATCAGTTCATCACCGACATTGTTCGCTTTTTCAAACCATTGCTCTGACTTTTAAAAGTCTTGTGTTCTTGAATATTTTCCAGTCTTAATGGTGAATGAAATCTTCGTTACGATATCTGCATATTATAAAAATCATATAATAATATCTACAGTGCCGCCGATGTTTAATAAGTCCATAAATTCTGTACCTACTACTGTCAAAATGAGCTATAAATTAACTCTGATTTTCTACTGTAATTTCTTTGTTTCCTCCTCTACCTGCTTTTATACCACCCACAATGCAATGTCGGGGAAATATAATTAAATGCACATTGCATAAAGATTTTTCTTCTTCATATTATTGAAATGAATTCTGAAATGTAAAGAGCTTATTTTATATTAATATTACCTCTCGCAACGTAGCGAATGACAAATGAAGCGTTTTTAATTTCCATTTTTAACAACGTTTATACATAAATTGTAACTCAAAATAAATTAAATAATTTCATTTCTAAAATCATTTGAAGAGAAAAGTAACAATAAAGTATTATAGTTAAGTGGGTAATTAAAATTAACAGTAGAATTGTATTGGTAATAAATTATTTTGTTTATACAATACGCCGAACGTATCTCATTGTTTTGGTAAACTTGAGTTCTGAACACGGACCATCTGCCTTCATAAATTTCATAATATTTGTATTTATTGAAGATAAACGTATACAAATCAAAGAAACGAGCCATTACACGATTATTACTCTGACGTGATTGCCTCCGCTGTTATGAATGGGATCCATTGTTTTGAGACTAATTTAACCTTACTTTATGAGGTTTGGAAATTTCAAGGAGCTTATTAATTCATTTAATTAAACGAAAGGCACGATATAATAGATTGTAGTAAGTGTTTTTAGTCGCCTGTCGACACATATATATCAGCCTGCTGGGACTCTTAGTACTTTGAGTGTACATCATTGACATAAATATATGGACAGGGCGAAAAGCGCGTAAAGTTTTCCGAGGTAAGTGGTGCGCGCGCTCCAGTACATATCTAGTGGGGCGTTACTAAAAATAGTCATCGCCCGCAACTATTCGAAAATTCTTGCTTGTATTATGACAAAAAATTTAGTAAAAGTAAGGATAATATTTTTATCACCGTTTAATCGAAGTCTATTGATTTATGTTAATTTTATATTTATGTTAGCACTTAGCGCTATTTAAACGGAAATCTTTTTGAAACTATAAAATATACTGAAGGGCCTGCCCTTAGTTTTTAAATTAACGGTGTAGATACTATTTTATGTAAGTACTTACATTTTCGACAACCTTGTAGCCAATTGATACTCCATTTGGAGTACAGTTCCAGCAGTACCAGTACAGTAGCAGTACCATCCAGTGTTAAAATATAAATAGTACAGAAATATTTAAATATAAATTACCACAATTGTATTTTTTGAATAAGCAATATAAAATAATCAATTATTACTTAGCTTTTATTTATCTGTTTAATTAATTAAAATAAATTGTTGGCGAGAAATGTTTATTCTGAACTCCAAGACGCCAGACAACTTAAATTGTTGTAATTTAATTATTTTCAAGTGGAAACTTTATATAAAATGTCTGCAAATGATATAATTCTAGCTCTGTGATAAAATTACTTGTGAAATTGCACAGTTTTTTTTAAATAAACTAGTGGCCCGACCCTGCTCCACCCGGGTGCAGATACACTTTTTTGAAAATATTCTATCGCGTATATTCATTCGGGATAATGTCGGATTCTAATGGTGAAAGAATTTTTCAAATCAGTGCAGTAGTTTCAGAGCCTATTCAATGCAAACAAACAATCATTTTTGCCCTCTTTATAATATTTGTTTAGATGAGCCATAACCGAGACTAAGGTCAAACCTTCGTATATTTATATAGACATAGGTTACAGGACATAGGTTCAAACCTTAGTGAGTATTCATAGGTGTTTTGTTTCATATTGAAAGAAAATATCGCAAGGGAAATCGGGAACCTCATAATACGGGGAGAACGAATCATGGCTAACGGCATACCCTTTAAACCGGAGCAGTTCTGTTGACTTAGCTATGTAACAACACAATACTAAAGCATCTACAAATGATAAACTTCATTTACTTGGAAATTTTCACAATTTCAAAGGCATCTGAAGTCTATTATCTTACGTAAGCCTAGCAGAGCGGACTGAATATCTTTCTTTAAAGAATAAATATTACAGAAAGTAGTTCGTGGTTTACTGGTGGTAGGTCTCTCATATGTGAGAGGCCACCTGAGTAGGTAACACCGCAATGTCTATATCTCCCGCCAAACAGCAATAATAAACGCCTTGTGTTGCGGTTTGAAGGACATTGTAGCCAGAGTAATTATTGGATATATTGAGACTTAACATCTTATGTCTCAGGATGGCGAGCACAGTGGAATGCCAAGCATCGCTATTACCCATGAGCGATAGTATAGCTTACCATCATGTGAATGGCATGTACTTCTTTCCAATCATAGCAATGAAAAAACCTATTCTAACATCGAAAATTATCATAATATGACAGTAATATCTACCAAGTCAACTTTGGCTTTGTTGCAAATGTAAAGAAGTCTGGTAAAAATTTCATAAATGTGAAATAAAATGGGTTAACGGTTGTAGCAGTGGCTCTCTGACCGAACCTTAAATTACTTAGCCGTATAATTAAATACGTAACACGCCTTAACAATTCAAATACTGTATTCTATATATTCGGGTTTTGTTTAAAAAGGTCGGTTTCATTATTGTGGAATTAGAAATCTTTAGACGTGGGTATTAGGTCATAATACTTTATCCGGCAAATATTAGTAATTCTAGATGTTTTAAAACAAAATAAATTCAAAAAGTTTATATATCAATGCAAATTATTGACGTGCTAAATGCTGCTTAACCACCCAATATCCATAAGACCTATTAGCCTAGATACGGATGATGCAACCATGCCGAAAATTTTCCAGTAAGCTAATTCTCAGTCTAATTATCGCGTATTAGATAGGTGATATTGACAAGCTTTGGGATTGCAAAATCGAGAAATTAATAAAATCGTCGAAAAAACAAGGTACCGAAGTAACTGTAACATTGTAATTAAATATAAAATTTGTAACTCAAAATACATCCATTATTAAAGCCAAGAATACTATAATTGATTCAAAGTTGTCTACTTTTTCTCTCAACCCATACTAGTCGATGTATCTGGGTCTGGGTATTGTTTATAGATAATACACTAAATAGGTAATAGATGAGCAACTCTTCAATATATATTTTGAGGAACAAAAATTTACTCTGCTGTGTACGAGATTTGCCAAGACGCGGTCTCCACTCCAGAACACGCTTACTCCAGCGGTTATCCGTTCTGCGACATATGTGGCCAGCCCATACGTTTGCCGTCTTGGCAAACGTAGCGTGGGACGTCCTCTGGCCAGATGGCGGGATGACTTGCAGAAGAGGGCGGGCAAGAACTGGATGCGTACAGCTACAGACCGGGCTCTGTGGTGTACCTTGGGAGAGGCCTATGTCCAGCAGTGGACTGCAACGGGCTGATGATGATGATGATGATGATGATGATGTACGAGATTTCGCTGGAAATATTTTATTTTAAATAAAATCCGCCAGATGGTGCAATTGTGCCTTTATAATTTCCAATAATTTCTAAAGAATGAAGGGGTCACGGCAATTTGGCGCCACCGCGCCGTGACGTCAGTTCATCGTATTCTATCCAAATTCCACAACTGGAAAAAATGTAAATAATGCATTCAAATTAGCATTTCCAGAAACACCTCCTAGGTGACATTGTTATTGTAGAAATATTCAAGTCAAATAAAGCTAAATCGAGAAGCAAGTATCAAAATCTAGCAATAGAAAGCCGAGGTCAAACGCAGAAGATATCAAACAAGTCCAGTTAAAAGCCAAACTCGCAAAATTATAGTAATTAAATCGCAGTAGCACGCACACGAACGTTTTCGAAAAAATTGTGTAGCTGTCAATTTATAACACAAATTGTGAAGAGGCGGTATGAATTTAAAAATATAAAGTATCTAATAAAAATTTTATAGTAATCAATTAAAAATAATAATATTGTTATATTAGTAATAAGTCAATTAATTAACCAATAGTAGTTATTATTATTTTAGTTATTAGTTTTATTATTTTTTTGGCATTCAAAGCGGCATCTATTAATATTAAAAAAAAAACATCTGGTTTGTGTCTGCTTAACGTAAGATAGCTCTAACTAGTACCATAGGAATAAATTATAAGAGAGAGGCACCCCCATGGTGTTGTTTGTGAGACCGAAAAGTCTGTCATTGTTCCTGATACCCGCGAAACAAGACTCGATCTTAGTGTGGGGTTAGGACTATGTACATATGTAACTGTTGAGCGCTATTTTTATTATCTAAGGGTCAACGTCAGTATAATCTGTCACATGTAAATAAATTTCCGAAATGAGCAAACCTGGTCGGCCTTAATCGCGTCCCGAATACAGGAGGCGCTCCACAAAGCAATTTCACCGCATATATGTACATTTACATAAAACTCGCCTTATAAGAAAACAGAGGATAGCGGGACGCCCGTTCTTCTGAAAAAAACACACTGATTTATGGATAGCCGATTTAGTATTCAGCGGACGGTAAATCAAATTATGGAAATAAATTACGTCAAGTCAGTCTTCAGCAGTTAATCATCGGTGCTGTCAAAATATTATGACGGCCGTGGCTTTTGAGGCACGTTTCTGTGGACGATTCAGGAAAGGTCATGCATCAACAGGAAGTAAAGTGACACGAATATCAAGCTCAGATGAAAATAAATTTATTTTTAGTATTGCAAGAACGTGATTTGATTGGGTATTTTTAGGTCTGATCGTTTGTTCTATTAAGGGTAGGATAAACGTTTCTACGTTGAATTAATGGCCTGTGTCAACGTCTGCCTTACTAGATAGTAGATTGACTTTTCCATTTCTTTCATGTTCATTCATTAAAACATGTTGTATTGATAGTCAATCATCACACACTATATAGATGAAGGAAAACATCGTGTGGAAACGTGCATACCATAACGATTTATAATAAAAAATGGTATATAATTCCACCAATCCTCATTAAGCCAGCGTGGTGGACTATATATTTTTTTTTATTGCCTTGAATGGCGAGACGAACATGCCGTTCACCTGGTGGTAAGCGATTCGACCGCTCATGAACAGTAGCAAAACTAAACAACACCTTGAATTACAAAGCAATGCTTGGCATTCAACTGCACTCGCCATCCTGAGATATAAGATGTTAAGTCTCAATATGTCCAGTAGTTACTCTGGCTACAATATCCTTCAACCCGAAACACAACAGTGCTTTTAAACTACTGTTTAGCGGGAGAAATAGACATTGCGGTGGTACCCACCCAGATGGACTCTCACATATGAGAGACCTACAACCTATATTACTAACCGCTCTCAATCGTAATCTCGATTATAGGGGAGGCCCGTGGCCTGCAGTGAGACGTATATGGACTGATACAGATAGATTTAAAAAGCTTTTTGCACGACCTCTTTGTTGAGCCTAAAGTGATCTTGATTTCGGGTGTAGATACTTAAATCTACTTTATTTATTACATTTATATGACACTTAATATTCCATATGTAGACAGCATTTTTTTAAAAGCAAATCATTGTTATGAATAATTATTTTTCCGTTAATTTCCATCATTATTTTACCTCTCGCATGTGTATAAAAATGCTCAGTAGAATATTTTCGCTGAAATTTCTAAATTAGCATCCCTTTTATAAATCCTAATATAAAGCTAATGTACTTAGTGGTAAGGCTGTCCGTAAGCGAAATGAACAACTGCTATAATCTGAGACGGTTACAAAGGGACGCCGGGAGCGCCGGACACGCTATATTGCTAAAGGACTCAGTGAGTCCTTCCTTATGACCCTGCTTTGAGAATAATGCTTTTGGTTATTATATTCTCTGATGTATCGCTTAGTATCAACCGTTTAGGGAATAAAATCAGCCATCGTGTAATTATTTATTTGAGAATGGATTAATCAATGTATGAAAGTATTGTAGTATAAATAATGACGCCTAGTCTACTAATAAATGTTAATTCTCACCTACGAACAAATTGCATACGCACCTAGGCGATAAAGATAGCGCCAAAATATGAAATCATCGATTTTCAATTTAGAAACAATCTGTATGAATTTGAAACTGCAGAAAAACCGTTCGTAATAGGATAACTAAAATACACGTAAAAATATGATATTTTGTCTACAACGCGACACCAAAAACCAAGTAACGAGCTCAGTTCCACCGCAGTTCCACTCTCGCAAACAATTTTAATAAACATAAAGATTAACTGAAAACTCGTAAAAACGCGCATGCCGGCGAAAAACTCATTGGGAACAAAGTTTACGTGAAAATGTGCATGGCTGGGGTCGAATGGGTTCCAATAAATATTTCAATTTCCCGATAGCGGTCAGCGAGCGGGTGGGGCGGGGGACGGGTAGAGAGGAGAGGGATGCTATTTAGAGGTACTTTCTTCTAAAGCAAGGGACTGGAAAATTAGCTGTCATATTACCTGATGGTAAATAAACCTTGTTATGATTCGAGCTCGAGGCACAGAACACTGACTATTCGAACTTATGAGTGTTCTTGGTTCATTATCGTTTATTTAGATCTGAAAATGACATTTAGGATTCAGTTCAAGCACGAGCAAGCTGTCTTTTCGCAGTTATGAGTGTTCTTGGTTCATTATCGTTTATTTAGACCTGTAAAGGACATTGTAAAAAAATCTTCTGACGTCATGCACCATAAATCAAAATTGCGTTAACAAGCGAAGCTGTAATTATTGGCTTTGGCCAATTACTTGGGTACAATGGTTGCTGGCCAGGGCTTACACTTCTACCCATCTCAGTTATAAAATAGGTAGGTTTATGCTTTATAATGACATGTGCATATTTGGTTTATTTATATTTATAGTTTTGGAGTCTTTGAACCGCAGTCAACTGAACTCTTTCTCTATCTTTGAGAACCGAAATCGCTGTTACAACTGTATTCCATGAAACTTTAATACCAACCTTATCTAAACAAACCAAATAGGCTACGCAGGATTGCTATCTTCATAAAAATAATATTCCGAATCATTTAGCCCTCGAACTTTAGCTCTCCATACGAATTGTTTGTAACAAATAAATTTTCATATAGTTTCTTACCGAACATTTAATAAACAATAATAAATTATGTCGTTTTTGGTTTACAAAGCTTTGTTAAGAAAATGTAATCAATGATTACTATAAAACATCTTCATTCCATATAAAATATATTTTCCAAATATTAGTCCATATAAAGGTCCTTACTTATAACACATCCAATAATATTTGAACAAAAAGATAAGTCCCTTATTTTGTGTACATACCATGCTGTATGTATGCTGTGTCCATTTCTTTTATTGCTTTGGTACGGCAAACGAGCAAACAGGTCACCTGATGGCAAGTGATCACTGCCACCCATGAACATCAATTACGCTTGGATCATGCATGTATTACCGGTCCATCAAATTGGGAGGGGAGCGGGAAGGAAAACCGGTGGGAAAAGGGAAGGTGTATTGGGCATTTGGCAATCTCATTTAGCGAACGAAACACCGTAGCGATGCTGTCGCTTTACGAGTATTCTTATTTGAATATGAAGGAAATTCTTGCCAATGAATACAGTGGTATGCCAGTATTGCTTTGTAATACAAATTGTTGTTTGGTTTTTACTGTTCACGAGCGGTTGTTTAGGTTACCATTAGGCGAACGGCATGGTCGAGATGAGCTATTCAAAGTAATAAAAAATAATCAAATAGATACCTAAAAATTTCTAGTCATTTAACTGTCAATCTGAACAATTCTAAACCTATCATCAAGTACAATGTAGTAATTACTGTATCAGCCCATATATGTCCCACTGCAGGGCACGGGGGTCTCCTCTACAATCGACAGTACGATTGAGAGTGGTTAGGCCATATAGTCCACCACGCTGGTCTAGTGTGGGTTGGCGGACTTACATACCATAGAAATTTTTATAAATCGCTATGGTATGCAGGTTTCCTCACGATGTTTTCCTTCACCGTTTTAGGCGTGGTGATTGACTATCAATACACACATGACTCCCAAAAGTCAGAGGTGTGCCCTGGGATTCGAACCCGCGACCACCGTGAACATGTTGGCAGTCGCGTCTAGTCCGTTTACCAACAGGCCACCACGCACTTCATTCACAATGTAGTAATTAAAACTCTTAATATGTAATGTGGGTATACCTTCACTGATGAATACGTACTTTGTGACGATATTCTATACTTCAAAGGTTTCCATCAATTATTTCATCTTAATTGGTAATCAATACCCGTGAATCTGCCCAAAGCCTTTGAAATTAAAACCGTGTTAATTTAGTAAGTTAGCTTCAGAGAACAGACTGCTGTAATATACTAATCTCTAATTGAAATGGCAGCCGAGTTAATTAATTTCAAGCATTGCGTACACCTGTTAGTACAATACTCGAGTTATTTACACTACGCAGATCTTGTTTGTAAGGTTATTCGAAGAAATATTATTGAAATGATTTTTCATCAAATAAAATATAAAGATATGTAAATTTCAGGATAGAGATTCTCTGACTTTTCGGAGTGTGTATTAATAGTCATTAACCACCACCACGCATTAAACGGTGAAGGAAAACATCGTGACTAAACCTACATACCAAACTAAAAGTCTGTATAAAGTCCACCAACCCGCATTAGGCCAGCGTGGTGGACTATTTGACCTAACCACTCTCAATCGTACTCTCGATTGTAGAGGGGACCCGTAGCCTGCAGTGGGATGTATATGGGCTGATAGAGAAATAATTATACCGGGTATCTCAAGACTGCTACCGAAAACGAAGCCGGGTGGTAGTTTTAGTGACTACAAACACAATGCAACTAATAATTTCGCAAAGAAACGCGACAGTTATTTTTTATGATTTTTTAAATATCGTCATTTTTGGGTGGTAAATCCAGAGCTTTTGCTTAAATAATAATTTAAACTCTTTTATACCTTAGATTATTTATAAATAAAAGGGTATACACTATTATTTTAGAAAAAAATGCATTTACCACCCAAATATGGTCATAGGAAAAAATAACAAAAAAAAAAATTGGCGCTTTTTTTTGCAACTTTTTCTGTTGCATTGTGTCTGAAGTAGCTTAAACTACCACCCGACTTCAATTTCGGTAGCAGTCTTGATATACCCTGTATTACGTATTCTGTTCACCTACCATTGGTTAGAACAAATTATGCAGATTATCAATAGATAAACATGTTAATCCCATACCTAACATCAATATGGTTATTCCAATGTAAATGGTGATTATAACTTTACATACGAATATCATTAGTTTATGCATTAGCACTAATATTGCGTTTAAGCCGCGTTGGACACCTGCACGCATTACTGGCGCATGCAAATTGTGATTATTGCCAATACACAGTGAGCCGGCATAATAAATTCATAGCCGAATACCAGCTAATGCAATTATGATGCACGCGTGTATGTACCGCAGTGCAAACAACTATAATTGATATTAAATTATACTGTTATGGAGACAGTTTTCATGCTCGGGATTATAATTGGTTATGTATCCAGTATCTGACTTTCCGGGGATATGTGTGTATTAATAGTCAATCACTATAAAGGTGAAGAAAAAAATACGTGAGGAAACCTGCATACCAAAGTAAATTTCTATGAATTTATATGGTAGTAAAGTCCGCCAACACGCACTAGGCCACATATTGCAATTTAATTTGGCCTAACCACTTTCAATTGTATTCTCGATTGTAGACCACGCTTTACTGTGGATTCGTCGACTTTCATCATCATCATCATCATCATCATCTTAGCCACAGGAAGTCCACTGCTCAGCCTACCCTACCCTATATATCCTAGAAATTCAAACAAATCGCTATGGTATGCAGGTTTCCTTATTATGTTTTCCTTCACAGTTTTAGTGCGTGGTGAATAGCAATTAATTAAAAAATGTTATTTTCACTATTAAATAAAAATAAATATTCAAATTGCGTGTCAAAATCAAGTGCATGTGTGGTGGCCTCTTGTAAATGGATTAGACGCAGCTGCCAACATGTTCACGGTGGCCGCAGGTCTGAATCCCAGGGCACACCTCTGACTTTTCGGAGTCATGTGTGTATTGATAGTCAATAACTACGAACTAAAACGGTGAAGGAAAACATCGTAAGGAAACCTGCATACCATAGCGATTCATAAGAATTTCTATGGTATGTAAGTCCGCCAACCTGCACTAGGCCAGCGTGGTGAACTATATGGCCTAACCACTCTCAATCGTATTCTCTATTGTAGAGTAGCCCGTGCCCTGCAGTGGGATATATATGGGCTGATACAAGAAATATTCAAACAGAATTTGTGAAACACATGTGGCATCCAGTATCCTCATTTAAAAGACATTGTAGGACCGCTATCGACATGAGCGTAACCATTTGTTCAATCGCTGCAGCGTTTATCCCACTTTAATTACATTTTACGCTGCAAAAAGTTCAAAAAGCTCGCGTGAAAGCTTTTTGAAATGAGCACGAGGTTAACCCTTTCCTATAGTCGTGATTTTCTGTTCGACTGGGTACATCGAGCCCCCAAAGTTGGCTTTTATAGCTACCGAAAAACAGAAGTTTGGAAAGCTTTTTGAAACTCAGTAGTTTTTATTGCGCATTCGTTTTTATGGGTACTGTTGTGATGCAGTGAAATTAAACTGCAACATGAGATTAAAATAATGAACAAAAATTACATTAAATAGTGTATTCTTGCGTTATTTGGTCAGTGATCTGTTCACACAAACACCGTTCGCCCGATGGTAAGCGGTACGACCGCTCATGAACAGTAGTAAACTCAAAAAACACTTTGAATTACAAAGCAATGCACGGAATTCCACTGCGCTTGCCATCCCGAGATATAAGATATAAGATCTCAATATGTCCAGTAGACAATACAATACATCCTAGTTACAAAGTCCTTGAATCTGAAACACAACAGTGCATTGAAACTGCTGTTTGACGGGTGAAATAGACATTGCAGTTGTACCCATCTAGGCGGCCTCTTACTTATGAGACACCTACCACTAGTAAATTTACTCAGAGGTATAAGTACCTTTTCGAGACGTTTTTTCTTTATAGTTTCCCCAAAATACCTAACATCTTAACACTGAGATTTTATCAAATTTTGGTTACAATGTGCCCCTCTTTCCAACCTCAAAAGCCCATTCCCCGTCTTATCGGGTGTTTGTGATCCATCTCTATTACGGAAGACGCTATTTCTTCCGCCAAAAGTATAATAAAATAAAACTCCTAATCCTGTAGAGTAAAACATTGTATGTATTATTCATACCATCTATACAATACTAATATTTCATGACGACCTATTTGTAGTGAACGTACAATAGGCATTTGTCTCTGCCAGGCAAGGACGTAAATAATAAAGATAAAATCGATGCCCTAATATTACAAGTTCAAGACGCTACGAATTCTCAGTTTACTAATCAAAATGTGACTTCAATATTCGAATTTGATATTTGTTGATTATATTTTGTGAAAGCGTCGGTTCTGTGTTCACCAAGCGTAGTGACCTAAGCGAATCGTTAGGAATATAAAGCAAATATCATTTTGCTAATATATCAATGTTATTAAATACAATAAGTGGTATGTTGTAGGTCGTAAAACCTGGTTGGTACTATTGTCTAATATAATCGATGTGAGTTAATATTTTTTTATGTGGTGGTTCATTTTGATTTGATCTTTCTTCCCTTTCTTCTTTAGTCATAGGACTTCTATTGCAGAATATATGCCCCACTGTTGGAAGCGGCCTCATCACTCCAACACAACTATGACGACCGGCAAGGGATTACCACTTCTCGCCTAAATAAATAATTTAGATTGCATAGGATCTGATCATAGGGTTTATTATTTCAGTATTATATTTTTTTTTGTCAGAAGCACATTATTTACATTAATAAATAATAAATACACCCAACAGTCACACTCATAGTCCTAACCGTAAACTAAGATCGGGTCTTGTGCCGTGGGTATTAGGAATTACGAGAGACCCGAAACCAAAACCTGTCACACGAACATTTATTTCGGTGCGGGGATCGAACACGCAGCCTCTCATTTCATAGCTGTTATACAGGGTATCTCAAGACTGCTACCGAAAATAAAGCCGGGTGGTAGTTTTAGTGACTTCAGACACATTGCAACAGAACATGTTGAAAAAAAGCGACGATTTTTTTTTGTTATGTTTTTCCTATAGTCGTGTCTGGATGGTAAATTAATTTTTTTTGCGAAAATTTTAGCTGCATTGTTTTTGTACTCACTAAAACTACCACCGGCTTCGTTTTCGGTAGCAGTCTTGATATACCCAATATAACTAACCGCACCACGGAGCCTCCGTCTAATATAGGACGTATTTTTCCTGATTTTTCAATTTGTTTTTCAGTTGAAGGAATAAAAATCCTTCCTGCTTAATGGATTGGGATAAATTCATCAAGCCACTTAATCTTGATTAATAGTTTAAGAAATCCAATGAATTTCTATTACGCCAATCGGTTGAAAGTTTTCGTTCAATATTTTTGTTGATCAGAGCAATTTTCAGTTAAGGTCGATTTGGAGTTCTGCTCAGTGAAATTCATTTGGCAAATGGGGAAATCATCCACACAGATTTAGCTTACGTAAGCTCCAATGATCTTTATTAGAAGTTTTTATCAAAATCTACATTATCATATTATATAGTTGTTGATTGTATTTTGTTTAATACTAGCGTCCCGCCCCAGCTTCGCCTGGATGCAGATGTCTTAAGATTCCACTTCACTTGAGATACATGTTATTTTGATTAAAAAACTGGGATACCCTGACTATGTATTATATATATAAACTATCCTCTTGAATCACTCTATCTATTAAAAAACTGGTCGAATGAAACAATTATTGCTATGATATTCTCCGGTATAATTTTAATTCAGGTCTGTCATATATGAGAGGCAGCCTGGGCAGGTACCACTGCAATGTCTATTTCTCCCGCCAATAGCAATTTACATGCATTGCTGTGTTTTCGACATTGTAGCCACAGTAACTACTGGAGATATTGAGACTTAACATCTTATGTCTCAGAACGGCAAGCACAGTGGAATGCCAAGCATTGCTTTGTAATTCAAGGTTTTGTTTGGTTTCCAGAGGCGAACGGAAAGCTCGTCTCCCCAATCATTGTAATAAAAAAAAAAACAGACGCGAAACGACTTTGTTTTATACTATGTAGTGAAGTCTATGATACCTGATTTATCATATAAAACACAGTGTATACTTATTGTCTTGCATACATAAATTTATAATATCACAATGCAATTTCCACTTTTCTAAAGCATGTCTGCGTCTCTCTGTGTCTCAAGATTTGTATGTTTACATTGCGGGATGACGAAAATACGAATGAACTTGTTAATATAAAGCATATTTAATTCTTTTAATGTGTAATATATCATAAAATCAAACATAAACAATGACTTAAAAATATCCAAAAAGTACGAATAATCAAGGAACAATGACAGCATAAAATAGACAGGATTCACTGAATTGCATTCAGGAAGTATATTCCCTTATCAGTAAACCAATCAGACCGAACAATAAATTATCCGTAGAATGCTCGATCGCAATCACAGACGATGCGTCTAGCTTACTGCACAATTGATGGTTCAATGCTACAGGGAGTTGGCAGGAATGTAGCTCCGAGGCAGCGTGAGACGTAATCCTCGGAATCATTCGGCGCACGTCGGCTAATTCCGCCGTTGATTGAGCTGGCTGACCGAGATCGTGTTATGCCAATAGCCGATACTGTGTTTGGGGACTGTAGTACCTTGTAGGACATAAATATCGGAGTTTTCCCGGATTTATAGGGAAATTGTCGAATTTTCTCTATATCAAGGGGGACAGTTCCCATAAGCGGTGTGATCGACGCTTCAACATTAATTGATAGGCTTACTTAATTTTAAATTAATCTCCAAATATCTACTCATACTCCAGTGTGTTCCATAAGCATGTCTAGGGCGTCTTTATGTTGTGGTAGTTTTTTCAATAATTTTGTATGAAATATAGCTAATCAAACCTTGAAGATTTCTCCCACAAATACTACAGGTGATTCTAGAAATACGTATATCTTACTTGCATTTGTTAATATAATTACAGTCATATTATGCAAATAAATTCTAAACAGTAACTCGCAACTTTCCAGTATAAATATTCCACGTATAATTAACAATATACGACTAGTTATAATAAAGGAGCGGTTTTAAAACACTAACTCGAATTAACACGTCTGAATAAAATCCTGAAAGCTTTTATAATTATAACACTGAAAGTGTCAGCGCGTTCCGGCGTGGTAAACCACCGCTTACATTGACCGGGACACGTTTTCACACATTCAGTTGCATTTCTCGCTACAAAAGACTGAGAGACGTAGCCGTCCATTCTGAGCGAGCAATGTAACGAACACTAATGAGTGTATTCGTTAACGTCTCGAGGTTGTAATGAAGGACGACGAGCTCAACAATTACCGTATCTACTGGAATGAGTTGGCTAACTGGCTGAAGTTTTAATAAATAGATATGATTTATTTATTACTCCATACCAAGTACACTTATACCAAGTTATTGAAATGAAGCCCTTATTTTTAATAAAATACCTCACAGTTTAGCAGTCCTTTATATCTACCGGTATACACCCAATAGCCTTAATTTTGGTTCATTACGGTGATATAATATGTACTATCATAATTTGACAGCTTCCGTGGCATATGAGGTTAGACGCCGCTTGCGAAACTGGAGGCCAGGGGTTCGATCCCCGCACCGGGAGAAATGTTTGTGCGGCAAACAAATATTTATTTCGGGTCTGGGTGTTTGTGAGACCCAAAAGTCTCTCGTAGTGCCTGATACCCGCGACTGAGACAGATGAAGAAGGCTGTATTTGAATAACACAACGTTAAGCATTAAACAAATTATCCTTCATATCCTTACAACTAGCGGTCGGGCCCGGCTCCGCCCAGGTGCATACATGTTTTAAAATGGCGGTCAAAATGTTTAATTCTGACTATCAGTTTAGAATAGCGACCAATCGGACCACGAAAAACGAACAAAATTTCCTCGTATTTGCTAGAAATATCACTACTGCTTTCCTCCTATAGGTCATAGCGTGATGATATATAGCCTATAGCCTTCCTCGATAAATGGACTACCCAACACTGAAAGAATCATTCAAATCGGACCAGTAGTTCCAGAGATTAGCGTGTTCAAACAAACAAACAAACTCTGCAGCTTTATAATATTAGTATAGATTATAAAGCAAATAGCACATAATTTTGGAAATTAATTCAACAGTAGGACGAATATACAATTATACCTGACGATGTATTTATCAGCTTGAATTTCCATTAGTAAATTAAAAGCCGCATTGTCAGCCGATTTAAAAGGAATAAAACAGCGAAATGCATCGTTAAGGCGTTTATGCTCTGAGCCAAATTAATTACACAAGTAGAGGCTAATTACTAATTACATTACCAAATTAAATGGTTCTTTTAAGGATTTCCAGGCTGTTAAATGTTACCGAGGACATAATAAATCTAATCGTTTTAATTTGTTTATTTATAAAGCAAATAGCTTTATTTATGTTATGTTATTTCTTTTTATTTATATTATGTTTGTGGTGTACAATAAAGTATTTATAAATAAATATTTCAACTTCAACTATATATTAATTTACTTAATAACTTTATTTGTTTCTTATTTCGACATCTTATTATACTAAATTAGTATTAAATTCGTATATGTTTGATATGGATCTTAGAAATATCCTGCCAATTTAATATATAAATCTGCGGCCAATCCATACGATTTCCAGAAAGTATTGCACTGAACTTCAGATGAAATGCATTCACTTTGCTGAGGGAGGGTAATACTACCTGAAAAATTATCTAGAATTGAAAAATATCAGTTCCATCACTTCCATAATCTACTGAACAACTTTTTATACAGGATTGGTAATAAATTTTGCACTTTGATATATGAACAAAATTCCAGAAGTGATTTTATTGATTGTTTATTTCAGGTAATAACCGTATATATATATATATATATACATATATACAAAAAAAGTTTATTAACGAGGCTAGATCATTGAGAGAGACACACGATACCCCGCTACACACGCGCCCTTCTCTTTAACCCTTTTAGAGAAAATCAGTTTTGCTATTTCTAAGTTTTCGCCTCATCCTATACGTATTCCCTTCATAAATTAGGTCAGAATATCGGTCCTTATATCATTCTATAACATAACAAAAAGCTTATGTAAGAAAACAGGAAAACATTGAGCAAAGAATAATAGTCTCCACGTTTCCTTAAAATATTGTGACATCGATGGGTACACTCTTATGAATTTAAAGAACGTGTTTGATCACGAAACGAGAATATTTTTAGTATGTCGTACATTGCGTGTTATTTTACATTCATTTTGACTAAGTCATTCGTGGATAGTGAAATGGAATATGTACATATTTGTATTGTGAGATAATATCTTGGTGTAGAAACTTAAAATAGCATTAACCACTGGTAATCTGATGAAAGGATAAAATCAAAGCTCGATAAAGTCGATTTCTTGCGGTAAAGCCATTGCTTTCAGTACGTTGGCAGAAGTCATTAGTGTTAATGCACTTTTTGTATTGTGACGATAATTAATGAATAATATCGACTGCGAGTGTAACGTGGATTAAGTATTATTACGGCAATTTAAAGCTTATTATTCCCTGGCGAGTTTTTAATAAAACAGAAAAAATAATTGGAAAATCCCGCCAAACAGCAGTGTTAATTCACTGTTGTGTTTCGGATTGAAGGACATTGTAGCCAAAGTAACTACTGCACATATTGAGGCTTAACACCATATGTGTCAGGATGGCGAGCGCAGTGGAATGCCAAGCATTGCTTTGTAATCCAAGGTGTTGTTTGATTTTGCTACTGTTCGTTAGCGGTCGTACCGTTTTACTATCAGGCGAACGACACGCTCTTCTCGCCATTCATAGAAATGAAATAAAACATTATAATAATATTGTATATTTTTTAGTTTTGTAGGTAATATTCTGTATTATAAGATATTCCTAAACAGATAAATCAAGTTGTAGCTTGTTAGAGCAATAGTACTAATTATAATCAGTCGAATGGACTGGAATGGCATCACAGTCTCTCGTAATACCTATTTGAAGTAACCATCAAAGTTTAATGCATGCAGACCATAATCCAGCTAATTAATTGCTTCTGGCAATTTCTGCAAATTAATGAAAATCCAGAATGCTATTAACAGGTTGGGATTGTGCAATTAGCGCATACAAAATTAACTCCACTGTTAAAACTTTTCTGTTTAAACAATTTTAAATTTTGCCAACCACGTAACCGGGGATAATAAGTTTAAGCTATTTTGCAGAATAAACTTGCATGGTCCAACTTTTAATATAATTTTGTCAAATACTGAGTGATATAAGCGTGGAATAGAGTAATGACAAGAAACCATGAGAACAACCTCTGGGTTTTAAGGATATTTAATCGTGTACATAATAAATGTACTTTAAGTTCTGTTCCATTCAATGATAAAGACTTTTTGTATATTTATTATTTATGTGCAATATCAAATGTTGTATTTCAAAATCTTTCACAAATACTCCACTCCACCCGAAGTTTAATAAAGGTAATATTAAAACCGTTTTCGTTTCACGATAGGACAAAGGACATATAACCTTTGTTCTGTGCATTTTAATTAGTTTGTGCATATGATACTAATTAAAAGTAATATATTTAATTTAAATTAAATATTAATTTTCAGTTTAACTGTTTACCCCTGAGTGGGAATACAAAGCTTTTAAATGCAGGCATTTAGTAGAGTCTTTGAAACTGAAATAAATGTAATTAAACACAGTCTTTGGAACAAAGCCTTATTGGATAAAGTCATGCATTATATTAAATCGCTTCAAATATGGTTATTTGTAAGTTATTCAATGAGTATGTCGGAGACGCAGTTGTACTACGGTACGCTAAGGTCTCGGGTTCGAATCCCATGATGGAGAAATTATATTGAAATTTCCTATTTATTAATTATTATCAGTCCAGAGTAAGTATTTGCGGTAGGCTAGCCCACTATGAAAAATGTGATGGAACACACATGACGAAATTTGGGTGTTCTTATAGCACCTTTCTCTACTTTGAGAAAAAGACGCAAGGTCTAGGTTTATATTCTATTAATTTATAAAAACTTTGCCCGAAAGTACAAAAATCCTACCCATCTGTCCAATGACAACACACATATTACATATCAGAGCAAAATATTTAATAAATCAGTCCCTTATTTTCGAACGGCGAGGGAATTTGTTATGAAACTATCCCCAAGTACACGAAGACGGCCAAGCAACAATACCCACTCCAAGGGAACTCTCATTTGTCAACAGCATAATGGATTAGGGGTAAAAGATATTGTATGGGCTCTCTTACCCCTAGTCATTTTTCCAGCTTGTTACATAATTTGGCGACACAATCTGTATATATTTGAATATATCTGGGATGTTTTGGAAGAATCATTATGTTTTCATAGACACATATTAATGCATATTTTAAACTTTCATTATATAGCAAGATATTCACTGAATCTAGTTACAACTAGCACCCCCTACAGCTAACCACGATTTTTATTTACATACCGTGGATGAACACAGATAAGAAAATATCCTCTTCAAAATAGACCCAGAGGTTATAGTAAGGAAAAATAATTATTGATAATATTCCGACAATCATTGCCATCATGCCTTGCGCCTCAGTAAGTAGTCCATCTTGTTCTACTTCGTTAAAGAAAATATAACATAATTTATAGCTCACTATTATATGACTACTACAAAACTAAATGATTGCACCAAAATCTAAACATCTACTTCAATCCAAAATAATAATAATTTATTAATCTTATAAAATTCAACCAAATGACAGCAGATTACCTTAAAAATACCTTCAATACCCTATCAAATTCCTTACAAAAGTGAAGATAAAACGATAGTGCATGAACTATTCCGATACTGCTGGAAACTCCGCGTAAGTGCAATCGGTTGCGGCGCACGTCGCGCAGACGAGAATTGCACCGAGCTGTCTGAGAGAACGATAGAGGACAGTATTGCAACTTCAGATACACTGGTCTTTGTGCTAGAACTTCATGGAAGAATAGATTATATGTCTACAGAATTTATTAAATATTAAGTCTTTTACTTGAGATGATAGATAATGATGAAAAATATACATAAAATCACGCACCGAAACAAATATTTGTGTGAACCACAGGCATTTGTTTCAGGTCTGTGTGTGTGTGTGTGACCGAACAGTCTCTCGCAGTACCTTATACCCACGACACAAAACCCGATCTTAGTGTGGGGTCAGGGCTATGTACGAGTATGTGACTATTGGGTGCATTTGTTATTGTCATTATTTATTGGATCATTTTTATATGGAACTTTGTAGGTCGTTAATATTAATGGTTCGGCTCGATTAGAGTAGTGAATCTGTCTAGAAAATGAGTGTGCCTTTCCATGCTGAGTCATGACAGACAAGAGTGTGGCACTACCACTCATAAAATATAACCTATATATTTCAATGCCCCCATAGTGACATGCACAAGGGTGTCGCTAATCAGAATTAGCCAATGTAATCCGGTGTCAAAGATTATAATCGACGAGTAAAAAAACCTACTGTTGCCGATGTATACTCTGCTTGCTTAGTACTGCACTTGCTAATCATCATTGTGGAAATAAAATATTTTTTATTGCGATGAATGGCGAGACGGGCCTGACATTCGTCTCATGGTAAGCGATACGACCGCTCATGGACTGTAGCAAAACCAAACAACACCATGAATTACAAAGCAATGCTTGGCATTCCACTGCGCCCGCCTTCCTGAGACATAAGATGTTAAGTATCAATATGTCCAGTAGTAATTCTGGTCAGTACAATGGCCTTCAAACCGGAACAAAACTGTTCATTTAAATTGCTCTTTGACGGGAGAAATAGATATTATGGTGGTACCTACCCAGGCCGCCTCTCACATATGTATGTGAAACCTACCACCAGTGAGACACATCATATTCGTAAACATATATTATGTAAAGTTATCATACTGCTCTTTGTGTACCGTGGCGGTGAATATGGTTCGTTGATATGTCTGAAGACGCGACCCGATCAGCTCGTCCCGTCACAGCTGCTCGCGGGTCTTACATCAATATCTCATTCACTTTCATGTGATTTATTAAAGAAACCTGCCTTTGGAATGTTGTGAGGTACTGGTTTTGATGTTTCATAGTTTTAAACCTTCAATGTTATTGTAAGTTATGATGCAGTGACGAAAGCACATTATATTGTTTAATGATTTCTCGGATTTACGCAAATGTTACACATTAAAATAAAACTATTATTTGTGGATTTAATGTTAAAGTAATCGAAACGTCGGGAAGTAGAAAATGTAAAAATTACATTACATTATTTATTAAGTGCGTGGTGGCCTGTTGGTAAACGGACTAGACGCGGCTGCCTACATGTTTACGGTGGTCGCGGGTTCGAATCCCAGGGCACACCTCTGACTTTTCGGAGTCATGTGTGTATTGATTATAATCAATCACCACGCACTAAAACGGTGAAGGAAAACATCGTGAGGAAACCTGCATACCATAGCGATTAATAAGAATTTCTATGGTATGTAAGTCTGCCAACCCGCACTAGGCCAGCGTGGTGGACTATATGGCCTAACCACTCTCAATCGTATTCTCGATTGTAGAGTAGGCCCGTGCCCTGCAGTGGGACGTATATGGGCTGATACAGATACAGATTTATTAATATTTAAAGGCTTATTTTCTTGTACGAATATGTAACTATAATAGATATTATGATATTAATAATGCCTCCTAAATCCAGATGGCTCAAAAAGTTCGTATTTCTAAAGCTTCAAAATTCAGGAGTCATTTGATTTAATGAATTAATTTTCACGTTTAAATATATATGTCCTTCCGTGTGAAATGTATATTGTTTTGAAATAGAAATCACATGCGCCATGTTCCAGTAGCCATTTGTACCGGGCTGCAATGCTGCTAAACAACCGCATGCAATTCCCAAACCACAGTGTTTCGACTACTGCGCTGAATAATTCTCACTAAAATACTAATGTGGTTTTTGCAGGCACAACGACGATTTCTAGTTTTCCGAATGTATTTATGTACATGTATGTGTAAAATCATGCCTATATGCTATATCTAAGAAGTAATAGCTTGAAGAGAATATAAATGATGTATCCGATGACATTATTTATAAGATGTAATAAGGGATTTCATATCACCATCTGTATCAGCCCATATACGTCCCACTGCAGGGCACGGGCCTCCTCTACAATCGAGAGTACGATTGAGAGTGGTGTCATATCACCATGCCAGGCACAAATTTCAATCTAAGGCAATTTACATGACTTGCATACTAGAAAAGTCACAGAAAGTACATTGATTTTTGAACAAAAAAAGCTAACTTGTTTTTAATTGGAGTTAGTAATATGAAAAGTGCATACCTAACAGTTAATTTTGATAGAAATAAAACACGAAATCTAGTTGTAGGTCGGTCATTTTTCAGACTAATGCAGTAGACATTAGGGCTACAACGTTAATTTTCACTAAATTATTAACATTATTTTAGTAGAAACATCGACTTGCAGCACAATCACATTTCCATAACAGAGCATGCAAAAAGATGAATCGTCGCCGACCTTATTCAAATGTAGGTAGTTATGCGGCATCAACACGCGATTACCGCTCGTGGCCACTCGCCCTGGGAATATGTGATGCATACGTGTGATTTATGGACCAACCCGCTTCAACTCTAACACCCCTCATTGTACAGTTTCAGTTCCTTTCACGTCGCGTATTATCTTCACATTGAGGTCTGAAACTAGATCTTGGTTGGAAACGTGAATATATGATATGTCGCACGTGTTATAATTTGAATTTTCTCTTCTTCTATATGATAATTCAAACATCTGTGTTTGTTGTTACCGTCACTAGTGGCGTATTGGTCCACTACTATCTTCTTATTTAACAACCTTTGGTATTGGGTTAATACATAAATAGAAAGCTATTGCATATTGTCCTTTTATATTAGACCAACTCTACTGCCTCGGTGGCGTAGTTGTACTAAGGTACGGTTACAAAGCTGAGGTCTCGGGTTCGAATCCCGGGTTGGGCAAAGTGATATTGGATTTTTCTATTCAATATCAGCCCAGAATCAGGAATTTGTGCCCGATATGGCGATAGGCTCGCCACCTATCACATTGTGGGACGGAACATACAAGGCGAAATGTGGGTGTCCTGGCACCTCTGCCTACCCCTTCTGGGATATAGACGTGAGTTTATGTATGTATGTATAAGACCAATTATTTTACTTCACGGACCACACAACGGATACAACGGATATATTATCCGTTTCAATTACATATTTAAATCTAAATCAGTGGTATTACAAAAATGCATGAAAAGATTGATGAAAATAGATTAAACAAAATTGATAATTCAGGATCAAGCCAAGTAAACATCCTGTCCTTCTTTAGCAATAGCTATTCATTTTGCGTGTATACAATACTAATCGAGTAGGTACAATAACATATTATGCATCGAAATGAAAAACAAAATAAAACCGGTTTCTCTCGAAATTTAAAATAGCATCTAACTAAAATATCTCATGAAATATTCGCAATGCCAGTCCATCCGAGGCACAGATTTGCTCGGCGTGTGTCGAATGTCATTCCGGGAACGCTAGGTGCGCACGAGCGGTTTGTATCCGCCTCGGGAACGCCGCTCGTCTTGTTAGCACTCCCGATTGTGCTGTCTCGTATATCATGGATATTTTGATGCGGAATCATACGTGTTGCGGTTTTACAGAGGTTTATGACGTGCGGAAGGATCACTAAGATGTTATAAGGGATATATGTAGTATAAAATGTAACTTGCATGATTGTAAATGAAATAAATGTAATTAAAGAAATATTTGGTTATGAATGTGGCGTTTAATCAATTAAATAATAATAATAATTCATAAATAATTCAAATGTATAATATACAAACATTTCATATTATAATAATAGGATAAAAACTTGTTAATAACTATAATAATCCTCGGACACAAGATAATATTATGACGCTTAAAGAGTGCTGGGTGCCCCTAAGCATTGGTATTCATATTTATAATCTAGGCATGTATCAAATCCCTGACACTTGTTGTTCCTACTAGGAATACAAAAAATCGTAAAAAAGTAGAATATTTTTTCTAAAAAAGAACTGTTAAAGAACATGAAATGCAACTTTTGTACATATGTAGAATAAAGAATTTTTACTACAAAGTCAAAACTAGAAACCGTTTTCTTTTCATGGCTGTAGCAAATACCAAAGGGATTTTATATTCTAAGTCCGTAAGCTTATTAGTCGTAGTAACAAATATCCTTTCTAACAAAATTCAAGCGAAAATATATCAAAAGTCTTCTCCAAAGTGGAAAGAAAAAATGCTGAAAGGTTATTTTTCAATAAGTGCCGTCAAATGAGACAAGTGTCACCGTGGCGAACTGCATGTGATGCACTGTGCGGCTTATTGAAACTTTACACGACTCCCACTTCAAACTGAATTGAACTTTAACACAAAGTTTCAAAGTCCCGAATCCATTGTCTTTACATCACAAAGCGTACTCGACAACGTTGTAAATTGCGCTCTGACTTTGTAGAGATAAAGTTCTCTTTCAATTATTTACATTGTTTTCCTTCACAGAATATCCAAAGAAAAATGGCTCGATTTGAAACAAGACAGATTAAGCATAGCTAGATAAAATCTAGTGTAACGTCTGGATATATTTTTTTGATAGTTCGTCGACTTTTCCAAGAGATAAAACAATGACGTTTTCGTCTAGTCTCCGACGATAGAACTTCAGCACGTATTTTCACTTCTGCGAAGTAGTTCCAAGTTACTAAGTGCTAAGTCGGGCTGTGTTGGATTTCAAAAACATTTACTGCGTTCGGCACTCCATTGTTTTTATTTTACAATAGAAACTTGTTACGCGTTGATTTATGGCAGTAAATAAATTAAAATATACACAATCCACACCGATATTATAGAAGTAAAAGCTTTTAGTCGGTTTTTGGTTTCTTTGTTTACAGACAGGGACTTGTTAAAACACATTTTAAAAACACATATCAATATATTTTTAATAATACCAGGCAAATACATCCCGCTATAAGTGCCTGAAGTTTAGGTACTAGTCAATCACGCTGGCCTAATGCAACTTACTGGACTTTACATTGGTTTCTCCATCTACGATTTTATATCTTTCAAATTCTGATGTAACTTAGGATTGCATATTTTTCTATTTCATTTACTGTCAAGACGAGTGGTACATTTTATATAATTTAAGATTTTTGCATAAATATAAACGTACATCATAAATAGGCTGGGTAGTAAAAATCCCTAATGACATTGGATGTACGGTAACTTTAATTTTATTATCTTTAAAAATAAAAATGTGAGTATATACAAGTATTATGCATTTCTAGTAAAATATAGCATGCGTAATGTCACTTTGCTTGCCGAAACGCATGTGCAGTAATTCCGAGATCAATGTCTCAATGAAAAGTAGACAGTGATTTTGTAAATTATTATCTTATGAATAAAACAACAAATCGAAATATTATTCAAGATCCTGCTAACTTCCAACAAATCACAAAATACATACAGGTAGAGGCAAAATAATGATATAATTTTGCATTGAGTTGTTATAAAAAAGATCTGGAACATGATTAACTTTATTATTCCAAGACTGGCGGTCACGGCTGGTATTATTTTTCTATCTTCGTTCCGAATTATACCCAGATATATCCATCTTAATACGACATACCACCCATGAGAAATTCTCATCATTCGCATTCGCAGCGTCGGCTTACCGAGGATTTTTCTCCGAACTACACCGGACTATGTCTTCGTCCCAAAAAATATCCATGTTAATACCACTGCAAGCCACGAGTTATGTGGACATACCAGTCATGAGAAATTTCCAACATTCGCATTCATAACGTCGGCTTACAGAAGCTAGATCTCAATAACACACTTTTTACTGTATCTTTGGCTGTGACGCAATATTCAGGTGGCATACATTCTGTTCTTAACGAATCAACTGATTAAACGTTAATTGATTTATCGAGACAGATACAAATTCAAAGGTCAAAATTATTAAAAAGGAAATTATGCATAATAAATACATCAAATTTGCCGAGGGGTGAAACCAGCAACACAGATGACACATATTTTAATCTTGGACAACTCATAAGATTTTCTAATCAAAAGAGTCACAAAGTGGAACGTTTGATTCGAGCATTAAACCGAAAACCGCATTTTCTATAGTCTACGCACGTTGCAGCTCCACCAATGAGGTGAATTTTATTTAAAATGACCAAAACAACAATAAAAATGTTATTCAAGATAATCAAAACAAAATGAAAAGTTTCCTCCAAAAGTCAACTTTATATACCAGATTTTATGCATGCAAGCTCTGTCACGAAGAATAGCCATATCTTTTAGGAACCATAAAAAATATATAAAATATTCCAAGTGGTGCCGTGATTTCGAGAGATTTGATGAAAGTGGAGCACGGTGACTGCAAATTATATAAGACATGGAATGAAGATTTGTAGACCATCAATGCTATACACTGACAAAATCATGCACCACCCCCTTATGGAATGAAGGGAGGGGTGGGGGATACGATCAACAAGATAGGGGGAATAATATAATCAGTCACACACATAATCCTAATATTGACATGCCATTCATATGCTATAGGTTTCATATTGTATGAACTAATTTCGATTCGTTTAGAATATTAAGACTAGAATAAATAACAGTAGATCACACATATATTTTATATCAGTCTATCAAACGATAGGGACGGGCAAAGTGATATTAGATTTTTCTATTCATTATCAGCCCGGAATCCGGAATTTGTGCCCGCTATAGCGACAGGGTCGCCCCTATCACATCGGGGGATGGAACATATAAGGCGAAATGTCGTTGTCCTGGTTGCACCTCTGCCTACCCCTTTAGAGAAAAAGTCGTGAGTTTATGTATGTAAGGTAAGTATGTATGCATTCCATCAAAATCGCAGTCAGTGATTTTAATTTTGAGAGACCAATATGCTAAGCTCCCAATCTTCACTAGTGGGAGAGGCACTACAAGAAGAAGAATATTTCCCGGACAGTTTTATAACCCGCGGCATCACAATGGCTATCATTTATTATCGCTACATTCCCATATGTTACTGAAGAATAACAGAGCTGTAGGAGTAACGCGTGTAAGAGTGCGTCATTCGTGCTTATTGCTAAAATGACATATGACATGATACCATCCAACATACCCCGCTCTCCTCTTCCCTTTCGTTCCCCTGGACTGTCGTGTACAAAGTTGCAAGTCTATAGCATGCACCTCAAATAGCACTATTGAATTATGGATGCACTGCAAGTTGTAAGGTTAGATCAACGATAAGTAATGAAATAGTTACGAGGTCGCTATTCAATGTTACGACCATTGTTCAAAATGACAAGTATCGGTACTTGCAGCTTAAAGAATTATAAAAAACTTGCAATGAATATTCGGTTTTAAATGTATATGTTTTATGTGAATAAATATTGAATAGTTTAGGTTATTTTTAATGAGTAAGCAAACTACTAAATATGAATTGAGTGGCATCTTTGTAATGAGCCAAACGCGAACTTCGCGACACAATGGTTGCAGTTTCGGATCCCAGGACTCACATCAGACTACTCGTTTGTATATTGTCAGTTCGATACCAAGCACTTAAACATTGATGGAAAACATCGTGAATAAAAACAATATACAATATACATGAAAATTAATTCTGCATGTGTACCTAATTTAGATAAACAGAGATACCAAATTATTATTCAACTAATATTGATTTATTTTTATGCCATGGCAGCGGAAATATTTTATTTTAATTTTGTTCCAAACGTGCCTGAGAAGTATCACTTCAAAAGTCAACAATGATACTGCAACCTATAATATATGTTACCAATAAATATTATTATTAAAGACGCGCATGATACGTTTACGTTACATTCAGAAACAAACATAATATATTATTTAAATACATAAACAAGGTATGCTCCGAAAACAAATAATATCGACATAAAAGCGATATTATTGCGTAATCGTTCTCATTCTGTAAACAATTACGCACAACTTCGAATCATCTTTAACACATTTATAAGAATACACATTTACGGAATACATACTTACGACATAATGTTTTGGAACGTATAGTTCGGTCAAATTAGATATTCGGTGCTACATAAATTCGCAACAAGCTGAATATTGGTAAAATTGTTCAGACGATAATTATAAACAAAACCTGAAAGTTCCCCATCATTCCCGAGTGCGGAAAAAAAATTTATTCAAGGTCAAAAATGAAAAAAATATGAGCTTTTCGCTATTTTGAGCAAAACGGTAAGTTTTATCATAAATTACCTCAAACTACAATTGTAGATCATAAAATTATCTATGAAAAATGTTATAATACTTTTTTTCCTACTTTTTTTCCATGTCGGAGATTAATAGTATAGGGATTTGCACCTTGTTGCGAATTTATGTAATTTGACCCTAACTTTTTGGTCTAATTTGACCGGAGTAGTATAAGTCCAAGCTCAAACGTTGATCCCAACGCCACGCCTTATAGATTTCTTATAATATTGAAAGTATATCACCGATTCACCAGGCATTGTAGTAATCACTACAATGCCTGGTGAATCGTAGCGGACCATCTATACTAAAGCTTTAATAACACTAGTTTACATAATTGAACTTTTTTCTTATACCCCAAAATAAATGTATACAAATATGTTAATCTACCTTCCTTAAACCAAAAAGTGTTAGTAAAAATATTCTATCACGTCCATTGAGGTATTATACTAGAGCGGACATTGGGAACAAAATCTGTGCGTATGGAGCGTGCACAAGGGTACACATTGAAGCGAGAGGGAAGATATGTTACTTCGTAGGTGTGACAGAGACAGAAATAGAATGTACCCTTCATTTTGTGACAAACATTTTGTTTGCAGTGTCCCCTCTAGTATATTATCTCAATGTATCACGTCACAAATTCTTCCTGCAGTCAAATGTTTTTTTTTTTTTAACTACCTAACGTGGTAACGACATTTTATTGTTTATTCGTTCGCTTCAAACAACAATTATCTTGTTTCGGATTGATTAAAAATGTCGAGTAGAAAGTGTAAACAAAGTTCTGATCGTTTTTGTTATGTTTGATTTTGATTCTCAGTTTGAAAGCCTTTTATCTGTTAATGAAAAATCTGCTTGGAAGTCATTCAAAATGGTTGTGGAACATTTTTTGGGAAATAAGAAAAGTGAAGATTACAAAGAAATTGTTACCGATTTATTGGAAAATTTCCAAAAGATGGGAGTAAACATGTCATTAAAGATTCATTTTCTGCAATCGCATCTTAATTTTTTTCCCTGAAAACTTAGGAAGTATGAGTGATGAACAAGGGGAACGTTTCCATCAAGATTTAAGGGTTTTTGAAGAACGACATCAAGGATTTTGGGATGAAAACATGTTGGGGGATTACTGTTGGTCCATTATCCTCCTGCCTACCAGAGGTACTTTTTGTTTCGTATGTTTGTGAAACTTTATCATTCCTAACCGTTTAAAATGGATCAGAAAAATAACAAAAAAAATCTCACCTTTCGGAAAATAGTTTTTCACTATGTCCTTTATAAAGGACAAAGTGACGATACTACTATGTCATTTACATAGGACATAAAAAAGAATTGGAAGAAAAATTGTAATAAGAATAGAATTATAATGTAAAAAAGCAACAATATTATATATTATGTTATTTTATTCGAAAATATTTAAAATTAAAGTAATTCAACGTGTTCTAGAACAAAATTAAGCACAATTCTCCAAAAACAAACAGAAAATAATTTGTAGTCAACATTATTTACTAATAAGTCGTAAATTAAGAACATAAATAGAGATTAAACAAATATAAATAAAATTTATTTACCAAAAATGAGAATAACAATTTCGATTTCGCGTAAAAAAAGGTAAATAACACTTTTTTTTTTCAAAAAAAACTGTGCTGAACTCTATCAAACCGTTGTTATGTAATCCTTTTTTGTCTTTTTTGTTCTGTATTTACTTCACTATTATAAACACCCTTTAGGCGCGATCTTATAAAATAAAATCTGTTTCTCATTATAGCCATAGCAATAATAGGAACCTTCCATTTTTAAGACCAGTACATATCAATTTAATGCGGACATTGTAATAGTAATCCTTACTAATATTATAAAGGTGAAAGTTTGTATGGATGTTTGTTACTCTTTCATGAAAAAACGGCTCAACAGATTTTGATGAAATTTGGTATAGTGATAGCTGACACCCTGGATTAACACATAGGCTACTTTTTATCCCGAAAAATGTAGTGTTCCCGTGGGATGAGTCAGGAAACCAAATATACATATTTTCTACTCTTTCAAATTCAAATTGTTGGCACGGGATGTCCTCTCCTACGGAAGGGAAATATAGTCGACGGCACGCGGGAAATATAGTTAGTAGACACGCGAAATAATATGTTCTTGATGTGGATTGGACTCAAAAACTATCTGCACCCGGGCGAAGCCGGGCCGGGCCGCTAGTACCTAATATATTATTTAGTTCTCTCAAAGTTAGACCCATTGATCTGCCTGTCTCTAAAATATATCTTCTATTCGAACAGTCAACTAAAAATACAAAAGTCTCCTCGTCGATATATTGATCCTAGAACTTATTCCATTCCCAATATTGAGTTTCTTTATATACATAACGAAACTATCATTTTATGCTTACATACATAAGCATAAAATCATTGATTTCGGGTTCTAAGGTATATTTTGTCCATGAGTCTTGCATGCAATCATATGTTTTGTGATTTCTGATCGCACTCAGTCGAATAGATAATGATGACGGTTGGGTGGGTTGCATTCTTAGCCAATATTTGAGCCACGTAAACGACCAAGTCCACGTCCTCGTCTTCTTCTGTTCCGTGCTCTCAAACGAGATCGCGATGTAGAACTGTCAAACAGCGCTAAAGAAGCAGGTAGATAATAATAAATAAATAATCTTCGTCTGAACTACTGGAATCACTAGTCTCGTGGTAACTCGCTTTTTGGGTCAATTCCGGAGGCAGAAACTCAACTAAATTATCGTCGCAGTAATCCCCCAAACAGTCTAATTCAGAATCATTTAACGTTTCAACTTTGCTATCATCTGTTATAACTGGAAAATATAAAAATAATTGAAAATATCTTCCAATGTACTACACAAAGTACAGTAGTAATAAAAGTATCAAACTATAACTACCTACATTTGTTCTTTGTATAGGACATAGATAAACAATGCGAAGTTACTCGAACATTATTTATTTTTACGCAAAAATAACACTGTATATCTACGTCACAAGGTATTAATTAGTCACAAATAACTGAAAAACTAGAAATTATTAAGAGTTTGATAACATTTTAACGGCTTAACTTACACATGCGTGAACGCACGGCTACGTTTACACACCCCGACGCTATTTTTAAATAAAATTATAAATTTGAAGTGTCTTTTCAATTTGTTTTCATATACCCAAATATCCAATCGATGTCACTGTTAAGTAAAATTAGTATTTTCTTTCAAACGTAAAGCGGCAGAATTTTTGTTTTCTTATGTACTATGAGTAGTACAGATGTAGGTACGAGGTTAAAAGAGAAACTGATTCAAATAGCTATAAAAAGAAGGCAAAAAATTGCCATTTTTAATTTTTTCTTAGTATTAATACCAAAATTATATATTTCAGTTAAGTTAATAAATATTTCTTAAACCATACGTGATAGATTTTTTTTTGGATAATTCTACCTAAATGAATCACAAAATAACAACTTTTAGCTGAGGTATAAAAACCGTGTAAACCAGTGTAACCTATAGCTAAGTAAGGCTACTTAAAAATATAGAAAAAAATGGCTCGAATATTTAGGCGAGCAATTTTATGGAATGAGTTGTAAGTGCGTGATCTGCAAAGGTAGCAATCGGAATTTTACGAAATCATGCTTGCAATCTTAAGGCAATAAGATATCCATATAAAATAATGTCTTCTTCAATTTGTATTAAGAAAATATCGCGGATTATGATGTCCTTTGTATTAATTTTATTTATTTATAACAGTCGATAATAGACTGTGTAGGCGATAACTACGCACTTGAAAAAGAAAAGAAAACATCGGGTGTCTCTATTCCAAATAATAATTTAAGATACGGTTCCGCAAGCCCGAAATAAATGAATTGAGCCCTCTAGTCCCGTATTTAGCAATTATCTGTTTTGAGCACATAATTAGTTGCATTTAGCCAATGTTTTGGCGTAAACGGGAGTAAATGGAAAGTCAAACATTCTCTTCTGAGTTCTGCGCAATAAAGGCATGAGCACACAAACTCTCAAACAATGTTATCTTTTATTTGTCTGAAGTATGCAAATGTATCACGTATACGATCCTCTTGTGTAATCTATGTTGTATCAACAGATGTAGGGACTCATTGGTTTATTGGTTGTGCGTTTTTCAGTCGTCTCAGTTTAGTAGCTGTACGGACTCGAGACCATAAAATTCTGAATTCAATTCCTAGGTTGTGCAATCCTTGTGACTTTTTGAAAACCTCATATTAATTGTCAAGTACTGGAACTAGAACTACGTACCTGACCTGCTAAATAAGGGTCATCCCTTATCACATAAAAATGATCTTGACAACATATTAATATTGCCAATGATACTATTACATTACATTACAAACTTGAGAAAAGTGTTTTCCTGTAAATTCATTATCATATTTATAACACTCATGTATGTATAGATCAGAAATATAATATAATTCGTATACTAATCTAATTTGTTTAAAATATTAAAAGATAAAAGAAAAATAATTGTAACTTTAATATGTATGAATTTAGGCACATATACTAAGTCCAATTATTAACATAACGCAAAAAAACTAGCAATATAAAAAATGTATTGGTCTGTCTAGAGTCTAGACTGTCCAACGTAAAGTAAATTGTATTCCATTATATTATTAAAGGTAACTCGGGGAAAGTGGCGGACTTGATAGATTGCGCGCAGCCTACGAGTTGGCGGTGATAAATCAATATACTGACATTTATTAATTTTATACGAGGTAAGTGGTATTAAAACAACTAATGTTAGGGTTGTAAATATTATTATTTTACTGGTGATAGGACTTTCATATATGATATTCCGCCTGGGTAGGTACCACCGCATTGTCAATTTCTCCCGTCAAACAGCAGTGTAAATGCACTGATGTGTTTCGGATTGAAGGACATTGTGGCCAGACTAACTACTGGACATATTGAGACTTAACATCTTATGTCTCAGGATGGCGAGCGCAGTAGAATGCTAAGCATTCCTTTGTTATACAAGGTGTTGTGTGGTTTTGCTACTGTTTATGAGTGGTCGTACCGCTTACCATCAGGCAAACGGCATGCTCGTCTCGCCATTCATTGCAATAAAATAAAATAATAAATAAATGTAAAAATACATGTGTTTTGTAATATATTCTTTTTGCCTTTTTTACTAACACGGAAGTACATTGGATAAGCGATATTTTTCATTAAGTTTTAACTTGATTAGGCTTGCCATTGTGAATCGATTGCCTGACTTGAACCCTTTTGAGAGAAGGCAATTTATTACACCATGCTGGACTAGTATAGTCTGGTATACTTCACATACTTTGCAATTTATTTTAAACTAGCGGCCCGGCCCAGCTTCGCCGGGCACAAATAGATTTCTGTACAATAATATGTACGTATTATACATATAAACCTTCCTCTCGAATCACTCTATCTACTAAAAAAAACCGCATCAAAATCCGTTGCGTAGTTTTAAAGATTTAAGCATACAAAGGGACATAGGGACAGAGTAAGCGACTTTGTTTTATACTATGTAGTGAAGCCTTTAGTTTGCAAACGTACTTACGAATTTTTCCTTTACAATTGAAAGTAGTGAGAATTTACTATGAATTAAAACGTAACTTCGAGAAATCAGTAGTTTGTGCGCTAAATTGGACCCAACTTCTTCTAATTTAACTCAGCTGGTCACAACCATCGCGTGTCCCACATAACGCTTGCAAGAATATAAGCTGACCACGTGACCACATAAATCCCGAGAAATAACAAAACTTAACTGACGTTGTAACAATAAAACAAACTTCTGCGAATTGAAACTAGGTGCGCCATACATCAGCTCACGTAATTAATGAACTAAGTACAAGCTCCCGAACACGTTTATGGGATCATGAATGTCGACTGTTGTGCCAAATACACCGTGACGTCACGCGAGAACTTTACACACGTTTCACTAGAGTTTTACTGCCACATACGAAATCACCTAACGCTGCCATTTCGCGTTCTTTAATTTGGGAAAGCGACTGTCATGTTTAGGTTCTGTTGTAAACCTGACTGTAAAGTACTAGTAAAATAACTGTCGTTTACTTTTTCAGTGCGATAAAACCTGACTAAACACATAAAACGATACACATGAGGCATCAACTAGCTATAGATACACATACATATAATATGTAAGAATGCGATCGAAAACGAAACAGATTGGTAATTTTAGTGGCTAAAACACAATCAAACTTAAAAATATCTAAAGTAGCTTAAACTACCACCTAGCTTCATTTTCGATAGCAGTCTGAATATAACCCGGTATTATTAATAATAAATGAATACTGGGTATCACATATAGTCCTGCACCACATTAAAATAAATTAAGTCTTGTGTCTTGGGCATTAGAAGCTACGATGGCCTTTTCAGTCTCACTAACACCCAGACCTGACACAAATACTTGTGGATTTCACAAGCTGTTGTGTTTGTGCGAGGATCCAACCTGCGGCTTGTTTACACAACTAGCATCTAACTGCGCCACGAAGCTGTCGAATATTAGTTAAGATACTTATTTTAACGAGCAGGCATCTGGCTAGTATAACAATACCTAGTCTCGCTTTACATTAGAAGTATTATATAATCCCAAGCATAATTGGCAGGCAGATCCGTCGGGTAATTCCGTGCGTATTTGCCTATTCAGTTACAAACATATTTACCATAGACTCGTGTCTAAAAGCCCCTAAGTAAATAAAGATAATAAAAAAAAACATGTACACATTTTTATGTTTTAATTGAATAATTGTAAAATAAGGGTAGGTGAATTGTAGCAGTCACAGAGCGGACGACCAATACCTCAGTCCGCCCCGTGACCACGAAAGCTGTAAAGTAATCGAAACGTCGGGAAAAATCCGTACCTAATAGTTTTATTTCAATGTGTAAGATTCGCGTAAATCTAAGATACACAAACACGTCTTTTTCCCAGAACGGGTGGCCAGAAGTGTTACTATAACGCACATATTTTGCCTTGTGTGTTTCAACCTAAGATGTGATAAGGGGCGAGCCTATAGCCATCAGTTACAAACATCTAAACTGTAAATTTCAATAAAGCCACTTAACCCTCCCAGCATTGACCCACAGGGTGCAATTTTTTCTTGTTAGTGGCATTTTTTTACAATTTTACGTCCGTAATCAAGGTGATTTACACTTTATGTCGGCTTTTGGTCGCGTTATCTCGTAATCAGCGTCCTTCTTAAATTATTTAACTTGGAGCTGTAGGTTTGCTCGTAAAAATGATTTATAACCAGCCCTTTGTCGGCGAGTAAAGAATTCTAACTTATTAATACAAAAAAGTTTCTAAGAGAATCGTAAAAATATATTTGCATATTTATTTCTAGACATCTTAGGGCATCGTGTAAAAGGGTAAAATAATAAATATTGCTGAATTTATGAGGGTAAAAAAGTATCTTGTATGAAGCCAACCATACTATTATAATGAGATCACAGATATTTAAATTATTGATTACTTATTATTATGACGTAAAAAATAGTTTTCGTGCAATTCAATTACCCTACGTAAAGACGAATAAAATATTTATAAAGCACGAATTTCTTTTTCAAATTGATCAAAGGGCACCAATACAGCCAAATATGACATGAATTTGGCTATGAGTTATTACATATCATTCACCCTTACATGCGATGCGAGACATATGAAAGAAGCGAAGTACCGTAGATGTAGCCGAAACCAATTTGGTAATAGACTGCGACGCCGCTTACACCTGACTTGACATGTAAATTCAATGAAATATAGTAGTTTTTAGACTTTCGTATTGGCCAGTTCGAGCGAAAAATGTTTAAGTTGAATTTGAATTTTTTTAATTCGGAATTTTGTAGACCAATACAAAAATTGCGTTTAAACTATAATAAATAAAAAATATAAAATTATGAAGATATGATAGCTGATTACATCTTTGTATATTAGGCCAGCGTGGTGGACTATATGGCACTGCACTGGGACCTATCTAGGCTGATACAGTACCTTACAGTCCTAGTCTTGACAAAAATGCCTTGGAGTTGAACCTTAGATTTCTGTGTCAACAGTTCAAACTGACTTAAAATTGGACTCGCTTACCCTACATGCAATTTGGAATTTGGTCGGTGTACATCATAAGATTCATAAACAAAATATTTCCGGAATATTTGATCAATTTCTTTGACGGAGGTGAAGGCAAAAAATCGTTTTTGTGCGTGTTTCCTCAGTCGAGTAATCAACTTGATTATTACTCCGGAAATATTGGACTGTGTATTTTAAACAAGTTACCGTTATTGAGCAATAGAATTTCAATAAATACATACATAATACCCATGCGTGTATCCCATAGAGGTAGGCAGAGACTATAGACCGCCACTTAGCTCGATCTTGACATATTACTTTCGCATCATCCAATTCAAATGAACTTTATTTATTAGCTAAAAAACTAGTTAGTGTGGTAGTTAACTAAAAAGTAATTAGTTCGTGTGGTCCACAGGTATTTATTTCGGGTCTGGGTATACGAGAGAGCAAAACGTGTATCATTCTGATACCCTGATACCGCGACGTATCGAAGCTTTTAGAAGTTTATCGGAGCCCCGGTACAAGATTTAATTTTATTTCAGAGTTAGAACTATGTACATATGTACGTATGTGACTGTTGGGTATATTTTTTATTCTTCTTTTTCTTTTCAGCCACAGGAAGTTCAATGCTGAACTTGGGCACCCTCTAAGGATATTGACCTGTTAGAAGTGGCCCATCCAGTTTTTTGTGTCTTGTCTTATATATTTTTCATACCCGGGGTTTCGTTTAATATAATAAAGTATTTAAACACAACCAATCAGCAACACTCTAGTCAGACCCAGCCTCCTCTCATACAGAACGCCCACGCGTATTGCAATCATATTTGATATGAAAAAATCACATACGAACTGAAATCTCGACACAAAGTGAACCGTAAAATAAACGAGCCAACACTAGTTTTGTGAATCGCGTGGGCTTATTGCATTTCCGTTCGCACCATGCCGCATGCAAACTGCAGGTTGAATTTGAAAATAACCGATGATTTGAAGCGGCGCAGACACTTCGATAACAAACAGTTGGCGCGCGTAATCTTACACAACAGTATTCCATGCAAACTGAAGGTTCGATTGTTAGGATTCTCTTTGTATTCTGTCTGATTTGCAAGTTAGTTACTATACGTGGGAGAACTTTATTTGTCACGCAATTGTATTGCGTTTCGGATTCTTTTTCTGTATATTCGGTTTTGATTTAGCTATCAGAATTGCGTCAAGTAGCGGAATATTACAATTTGTCGCCGCGAAATACTTGCTATGACTTGATCTTGTGAAAGCTTATACAAATATAAAATACTAGATAAAATACTAGTAGTTTGTTAGGTAAGGCGAAGGAAAACATTGTAAGACCATGTTAATGCCTCGTATGTAAAGTCTCATCAAAATAATGGTTGATGGTCTAACCTCTAACAGAAGTGTTGTTACGAACTAATGTGCAGACCATAAAACCACACGTCAACTCTGTGTAAACATAATTTCAAATCTATTTCCCGAAGTAGCGAACAGTAGTGACAATAGCGCCAGCCACAGGTCATCGAGTTTATTTATGTCGCAAACGTTACAGGAGGTTAGCCTATCGCCAAATTTCAGCCCCGGCAAAACTTTCAAACGAAAATTCACACTAAATAAAGCGTCCGACCTACAAAACATACAAACATACTACTACTACTACTATATCAGCCCATATACGTCCCACTGCAGGGCACGGGCCTACTCTACAATCGAGAATACGATTGAGAGTGGTTAGGCCATATAGTCCACCACGCTGGCCTAGTACGGGTTGGCGGACTTACATACCATAGAAATTCTTATGAATCGCTATGGTATGCAGGTTTCCTCACGATGTTTTCCTTCACCGTTTTAGTGCGTGGTGATTGACTATCAATACACACATGACTCCGAAAAGTCAGAGGTGTGCCCTGGGATTCGAACCCGCGACCACCGAGAACATGTTGGCAGCCGCGTCTAGTCCGTTTACCAACAGGCCACCACGCACTTACAAACATACATAAACTATTTCCCAAAAGGGTTAGGCAGAAGTGCAACTAGGACACCCACGTTCTGCCTTGCATTTTGCTTCCCACGATGTGATAGGGGTCGCCCCCTGTCGCCATATCGGGCACAAATTTCTGCCTCCAGGCTGATAGTTAATTGAAAAATCCAATATCACTTTGCCCGATCCATGATTCGAATCCGAGACCTCGGCTTTGCAATCATAATGTACTACAACTGCGCCGCCGAGGCAATCGATCTAGAAACTGATAAATTACCCTCCCATTCATAAAAAAACTCATGAGCAATAGACGTGTATCTGAAGAAGTATTTATAATTCCATTCGATACGGAACTTTTCTAAATAGAGGTATAAAATGTTGCGCCGCAAACGTTGCTTCTATGGAGATAAAAATGCCTTTAGAAATTGGCAACTCCAGGCGATCTTGCTATTGAAACGCAAATGATGTTTTGAATTTATACTTTATATAAAATTTTGAATAAATAAGTGATGGTTTTGATTTTAACTCACGATAATGTTCCGCGGGTGCTAATATATCAACTTTGTTCTCAAGCATTGTTGAATGAATGTTTTACTGTTATTAATGAATTGTTAACTGGAATCGTTAATGAATTAAAATAACTGTTCTTATGACTTTCTTCTTCTCTCCCTCTTTTTCTTCAGCCACAGTAAGTCAACAGCTGAGCAGTGAGCACTGGCTTCTCCCAAGGATCTCCACATCAACCTGTTGGAAATGCATCGAGAAACTTTCTATCATAACATAAATATACCCAAAGTAAGATTTTCGAATTCGCACGTATAACAAACCGTACACAATGGCTGTAAATTCCTCATAGTGACAAACATAAGATGTCCAAGTTCAAGTTCAGCTTGCATTGCTGAATTCAAGCACACTTACATAATTGTGATTTGTGCCCATCGACGAGACATAACGTTTTCTTTTCTACGAATGCAATGGTGAAACGAGCAATTCATTCGCTTGATAGTAAGCGATACGACCGCTCATAGAAAATAGGAAAACCACACATCACCTTGAATTACAAAGTAATGCTTGGCATTCCACTGCATTCCCCATCCTAAGACATAAGATGTTAAGTTACATTCAGTATATAAAAGTTGTTGCAGCAAATATGTTCCCTATAATTATTATATTTTTTATCGCAATATAAAGATAAGGAAAAAATATTTAACTAACACAAAGTACTTTATATTTCATTTTTACCTTTGAAAGAAATTTGTTATTTGCGAATTAATTTTCGACTTCACAAGTTCCATTACAAACGCCTCCATCTTACTGACACTCAATTTTGAATAAGTTATAAGTAATATTATTACCTTCTTCTTTCAAAAGATATAATTACATTATACGTACACTGCTTATTACAAAAATTCTCGTTTGGTAATATTTACGTGACACCGAAGAATCTCGTTTCGAAGTATTTGCAAAAATAAATGAAAATAAGTAATACCTGTCCGTTTTTTCGGAGGTACAAAAATGTAAAGAAACTCTGAGAGATTTCACAGGAGGTTCAAAGATGCCGCTCACTTACCTGTACTAGGCAAGGTCTAAGCTCTTCTTGATCTTTGACAGGCTTATGCTCAATTGTGAGAGTATAGGTAAAGATAGTACTCTATTAATTTTACTCTCTTTTTTTCGACTGCGTCCGTGGCGCAGTCGTTTAGACCCCGCCTGTGAAACGAGAGGCCGCGGGTTCAATCCCGGCACCGAGAAACATGTTTGTGCGGCCCACAAATATTTATTTCGGGTCTGGGTGTTTGTCTCATAAACAAAATGTCTCGTAGGTCCTGATACCCACGACACAAGACTCGATCTTGGTGTGGGGTCAGGACTAAGTATGTCACTGTTGGGTATTATTTATTTATTAATCTCTTATCAAAGCCACAGAAAGTCCACCTGAACATAAGCCTCCCCGATGTTTTCCATAGCGACCTTTGTTAAGCGACCTACATCCAGCAATATCCTACAACCCTACATGGGTTATATTATTTTAATACTGTCCTGTACTGTATTAGTCCTAGTCCCAGTGCAGGGTACGAATTTCCTCTACAATCGAAAGTTCTATTGAAGGGGATTAGGCCATATAGTCCGACACGTGTGCCGTGTGAAGGTCGACAGACTTTATATACCATATACATTTTCACAAATCGCTATAGTATGCAGATTTCTTAACAATGTTTTCTTTTGTTGTTATTTTAATACATACTCAAATATTATTATTAACTCTCACTTCGCATGTAAGAAGTGCTTAATACTTAAGAAACACCATTAAACGTATATTTAACGTATGTAAACAAATCATCCAAATGGAAGAGCGCAATTAAAGCAGCTACCAATTTAGCTTAATCAAAAATAAAAACCGACTTCAAAACAAAAAACCACTAAAAACCGAAAAATAACAAAATAATAAGTACCACTGCAAAGCAAAAAAATAATATTTCTTTCATGGAACTTGTGCTTGTTGAATAATTTGCTTAATGACTTGACTAGCCAACAAATAAAAATATATGCATAACATATCGAAGGCGGGCCGCCAAGTACCAAACATGTAGGACCTATGCCTTATATTAATTTAAATATCTACATGTTTGGTACTTGGCGACCCGCCTTCAATATGTTTTGCATATATTTTGATTTGTTGGCTAGTCAAGTCATTAAGCAAATTATTCAACAAGCACAAGTTCCATGAAATAAATATTATTTTTTTGCTTTGCAGTGGTACTTATTATTTTGTTATTTTTCGGTTTTTAGTGGTTTTTTGTTTTGAAGTCGGTTTTTATTTTTTTATTAAAAATTTTAGTTATTTTTATCTTTTTAGTGTTGATAGGCATTTAAATGAAGAAGATTTGGTCCCCACAAGGAATATGTTCTTTCCGATGACAATGAAATCGCTAAAATCTGCTAAAAGCTGCCAAAGATATTGGAATATTCACATGTTTATTATTTTTTTCTCCCCCCCCATTCCCCCTCCCTTCGCCCCTACCCCTTTTTCCCTCAACCACTGTAGCCTAGCTTTTATACTGAACCCAATGCAAAAAGAATCGTTGAAATCCTATTAAATTTTGAGGAGTTCTACTCTCCAGGTCCGAAAATGATAATCAGATCTTAATGTTGTGTTCTTGGGATCAACCTGTCAATACGTTCTTTCCAATGAAAAAGAAATCACTAAAATCGGTTATAAGCTGCTGAAGATATTAGAATTTACGTGTATTTTAATTTTATCACCCACCCCCCCTCACCCCTACCCCTTTTTCCCTCTCTTACTGTAACTTAACTTTTCTAATGAACGTAATGCAAAAAGAACCATTGCAATTCTCCTTAATTTTAAGGAGTTCCCCTCTCCAGATCCGAAGATATTCATCAGATCTTCACCATATTTTTATGGGACTAAACGACAAGCACCAGCTTTCAATTAAAGAAAGAATGATCGAAATCGGTTCACGCAGTACAGAGAAACGAGGTAACAAACATAAAAAAAAATAAAAAAAGCAACATACAGTCGAATTGAGAACCTCCTCCTTTTTTTGAAGTCGGTTAAAAAGCTACGAGTTGCTCCGAACGGCTACATACATATAAGTGTTTGAGAATGTTTGGAGACGCTGCGCTTGTTAATCGTGTGTTGAGGAGTAATGTAGATTAATAGACATTCATAGGTCTTATTGATTGGAAAATGGAGTCTGTAGAATATTAGTATAAGTATATAGTAAGGATAGCAACAAACGTGTATGATAGTAGAAAACAAGTAACGTTTTTTCCTTAGATCCATAGCTCATAGATGCTGTACCGGAATGCTAGTGCCGTCAAATACGTTTCAATCACTTTGTCACGGTATTGGGGTAGCCATATATTTGTGAAGAAACAGGACAAAAATGTTACGCCGAATTTGTTAAAATTTCACGACTTTTGAAATGTCAATTGCTTGGTGCAACTACTAAAATCCAAGGCTACTCATATTAGATTTTTAAAACCGAAAAATGCACGCAAAGTCGTATACAGTCAGTGATATTGCAAAATCTTCTCGGTGCTGGCACAATGAAAATATTTTTCACAAGTGAAATTTAGGTTTTAATATTTCGCCACGACTGATAATATGATCCCTTGAAAGCGATAAAAAATACACTGCATTACCGGTTTCCCAAAATAGTAGATAAATATATATAATAAATGATAAATATATATAATAATAATAGATAAATATATATAATAAATGGGACTAGTCTTACCAACGGTATCTGTATCAGCCCATATACGTCCCCTGCATGGCACGGGCCTACTCTACAATCGACAGTATGATTGAGAGTGGTTAGGCCATGTAGTCCACCACACTGGCCTAGTGCGGGTTGGTGGACTAACATTCCATATATTTTTTTATAAATCGCTATGGTATGCAGGTTTCCCTCACGATATTTTCCTTCACCGTTTTAGTGCGTGGTGATTGACTATCAAAACACACATGACTCCAAAAAGCAAGAGGTGTACCACCGTGAACATGTTGGCAGCCGATTCTAGTCCGTTTGCAACTACAATTTTTTAGGCCACCACGCACTTATCGACCGAAACACGACAGGAAAGGCATTGCTTCACTATTCCAATTATTCTCCAAAGTAATTGAAGTGAGACTAAATACTTCTGAATCTAATATTAAACAAACTAGTATCGAATTTCTGATTTTATGTAAAGACGTGCCTTAAAGATAAATTTTATACGTATAAAATGGGACGCCTCATTATTGACAAATGTAATAATGTGAGCATGTCACGCAATTTTCTCATTACAGACAATGGGAAATAAAACGGTTGACATTTTGATAAATATGCGGTGATTTTGCTGAGATTATCTGCTAATACGTATTTATTATTATGGTGAATTCCCGCGGTTTAAAAATATTTTGTTTGTGATTGGATTACTAACAAATTTGTAGAATATAATATGTAATATACTCACTCTTAAATTCTTCAACACATAAGCAAATTTTCAAACTGTGTTGCATTACCATCTAGAAATTTAATAGCTACCGAAATTGTATCAGGTGTTTGAATGATTGACTTAATATATCGCACAACCTTTACTTACGCTGACGTTAAAACATAACGTTAAGAAAACTGGCAATCTATATATTTATCGAATCCAAAGTACCAAAACATTGTTTATCACATCAAAATTTAGTCGACAATATTTGGTATTTAATCTTTGTTTGTTCTTCTAAATAAATTATCATCATTATAGGCATGAAAATTGTTTGTTTTTAGGTTGCATTCAACAGTAGTTTAATTTTAAACCATTATTCAGTCTGTTTATGCATATTTGACCGAAATATTTGCTTAATAAATTTGCATTATTAAACATTAGGGGCCCTACTATATTCATCCGAAACGAAGTTCGAAACTTCGGCCGTAGGCCACTAAACTAGAATAACGAACAAATAGGCTAGGACTAAAATTATTCTTCTGCTGAAACCGATATAAAATTTAGCGGGATACGCAACAACTGCATAAAAAGAGTCTTGGAGCAATACTGAAAATAATGAATTTCTTTTCTGAATTTATACATTTGGCGTGCGTGTTAAAATAAATATGTCACAAAATGTTCAGTGTTGACTGCGTGGTTACGTCGCCTTACATTCTTCCTGGTGTTTCACATAAATGATACAACGTAGTAACTTTTTAAAAGTTTAGTGTTGATGGAGCCGCTCGGACGGGGTGGAAACGTAGGCTTTACTGTAGCCCACTGATACTATACTACCAAAGTGTCGGCTCAACCAAGCTCGTACTGGAGTGTCATAAATAAAAAGGAACTGATAGCCTCGGTGTTGCGGTTCTTGACGCTGACCAAAATCCCATCTCTCTCTGTCACTCTCTCTTCAGCCACAGGAAGTCCACTGCTGAACATTGTCTCCACCATTTATAACCACATAGACCTGTTGAAAGCGGCCTGCATCCATCGACTTCCTGCGACCTTAGCCAAGTCGGACGACCTTGTGGACATGGGCGCCTGAGACTTAGCTTGCTTTTACGTGCCCTCCACTCCAGAACCCTTCAGCTCTAGCGACCATTAGTCTACGTTATATGTGCCCGACCCTTTGCCACTTCAACGTGCCAAAATCCAAAGGGCTTTGTCATTCATGATACGAGAAAAATAACCCATACTTCAAACCTCTGCCATCACGCGTAACTTTATAGGAGGTCCGATAGCCATCAGTAGACCGTACATTGATATAAAACAAATGTTGGCAAACGAAATGAAACATAGTTAGGCTTGAGTTCTATCCCTAAGGCTAGGAATCCTTTATGACAGTTGTTCGATTTAGAAAAGTATTTGTTGGGGATATAGCCTTAGGCTTTGTACAATATCAAGGATATAATATTATTGTGCTCTTTATTTTTTTTCTTTCATATTATTGTCATTGTTAATGGTTCAAGAGTACATTAAAATAGAGAAATTGACAAAGAACTCATTAAACATGGGTAAAACCGAAAGTACCCTTTATAGACGGCTATATTGGACACAGAAAATGCCATCTTTACCCATATTGGATAAAAAAAAACCGTATGTATGTATTTACCTGTTGTAATTTGAATATCTTTAAGCACAATTTCGTTTAATGCTTTCAACGGAACAAAGATCACACTCATAAAATCTATAATCATCGAATTATTCACACTCACAGTAAGAATATGAGTAGGAACAGAGTAAACAAGAATAGTACTCTAAACATAGCAAGTATATTTAGACAGGAATTTGTGGATCCACGCCGAGCCGTGTCGCACTCCGCGATATGATTATTTTTATACAGTTCTCATGTAGCGCCGTGCGTCTAGACGACTCCATATAAAGCCTTCATATACAAATGTATAGAATATGAAAATGTATATTTCTCGTTTTTATTCTCCCACGCATTATGGGCACGGTATGCAGCGTATATTACAGTGTTATGTAAACATATTTTGAAGACCTCTATTTTTTTTTATGAACGCCTATGATATTGCGTCACCATTGGGTGTCACAGTGTCTTTATGAGTATTTATTATGTGTTGGATATTTTCATTTTTCTAGATAGCAACCATTGCACATAACTTCACCAAACCGTTCCGTAACTAGATGGTTATGATCCGTATTAAATCAAACTAAGTATTATTATTGTTTTTTTTATCCGTACATAGACATAATTAAATCATTAGACCCAATATTCACATACATAGTCCTGACCCCACCCTAAGATCGGACCTGTGTCATGGGTATCAGGAACTATGAGGGACTTTTCGGTCTCACAAACACCCAGATCCGAAACAAATGCTCGTAGCTCACACAAACATTATATCTTAAGTATATGTTCACATATTATCACGAAAACTATATATACTACTATAACCACCATAATATCATATATAAATGAATACATTACAAACGATATCAATATGTATATCGACAAAACATTTTCCGTCACTTGTTTTGTGTACAATGAACAGAAGTAATCTTAAGATAGGCACGTGTTAACGCGGTGCTCGCGTTTCACTTGCCTACAAGTCTACACACACGCCAAAATTGTTTGCCGTTCATTTGCGAATGAGGACTTCGACCCGTTGCCTGAAATTTACTGTCATCGCTTGTTGAAGCCAAGTATGACGTATAGGAACTGTATTTTGTTCGTTTTGTATGATGGGAATGAATAGATCCGTATTGTTCGAGTATGATTCCTAATTACTGTAATTTTAATTGAAGACTAATTATTCGTTGACCTTTATAAACCTATTTTAGTTTTTTTGTGGTAATTAGCAACTGACCGTGACAAATAGAAGGAAAAGAAGGAGGCCTTTGCCTAGCAGTGGGAATTGAAGGCCTTATAATAATAAAAAAAATATGTTTTTTTTTTTGCAGTGAATGGCGAGACGAGCATTCCGTTCGCCTGATGGTAAGCGATACGACCGCTCATAAACAGTAGCAACATTCCACTGCGCTCGCCATCCTGAGACACTAGATGTTAAGTCTCAATATGTCCAGTAGTTACTCTGGCTACAATGTCCTTCAATCCGAAATACAACAGTACATTTACACTGCTGTTTCACGGGAGAAATAGACATTGCGGTGGTACCTACCCAGATGGCCTCTCACATATGAGAGACCTACCACCAGTATCGCTTCTTCGCTTTAAACTAAGTTCAAAGTTCGATCGAAAAAGACAAATGATTTGTTAACTAAAATGGTTTTATAAATGTCTATGAATGAGGCCACAAGTGTTTTGGTTGACGACAATACAATAAACACATCACAACGTTATGATACAAGTTAACCATATTTTTCGGCACAAAGCCTGCAAGACACGATTTTCAAATATTTACATTGACATTGGACCGTGTGAAAATATAATCCAATCCAAACAATTTTCTAAATATTCATTCTAATATTAACTTTTCTTTTGTTCCAGATGTTTCCGTGATTGGAGAGGACTAGCCACGCCATAATTTTCATACGTAAAATGTAAGTGTAACTAATCTTACGATGATGTGTAGTAATAGCGCGGGGACAAGGTCAACCGTTCAATATTAACCATAACTCATTCGATTCCTGACCCGAGCACATAACTGCGAAGGCCGCCCAGAATAATAACATCGAAGTACGATCCATCATTCCAAGTTGAGTAACACCGCTCGCCTTCCACACAAAACGAATCAATTGGATTTTTTTCGAGAGAATAATTCGTCTCGCTACGTATTGATATTGAAAAGTCGGATGGATGAATTAATTTTATTTAATCCTGAACAAAGTGAATCGCCATAATTGATTGGGAAATATCAGCATTTCTAAACTCCCACGGGAATACTTTTCAATAAAATCAGAAAAGCTATTCAGGCTATGTATATGATAAGGGCACGATAACGGTCACTCACATTACGCAGGATCTAAAACAAAATGACGCTATAAAATTTTGTAGCTCATAAAAATATTTATATGAGGAAATGAAATTTATGCCAATCAGATAACCCACGTTCGCAAAACGAAGATATTAAAACGCTGGCTGCTCATAAACTGAGCACGTCAGATTATTCACAAATAAGGGAACCTACACTTGTTATCAGTTTTAATTGAAAACACTGCAGTGTTCTCAATGTAATTTAATAAACCGAGATAAAACTACAGTGGTATGAACACGTGGTGTAACCGGAGCGCGTGGACGCCGCCCTCCCGCCGTCACACAGATAGTGGGAAAATGTTCCCCAGTCGTAACACCTCCACCAAATCGAGTCTACGTGTTTCGTAACACTTGGTATTTGTTGGCAGGTGATTTCGTCTCCTGGTGCCAGTTCCTCTGTGCGTCCGTCGCCATGGAGCTAGAAGACGTCGAGATGTACGGCCACGCCAACTACAGCTATGATGACAACGGCACCTACAACGGCACCCTGGAAAATTGCCCCAACATCAACCTGCCCATCGTGTACGTGGTAACCCAGGTGCTGTACGCACTCGTGTGCGTCATCGGCTTGCTCGGCAACACGCTCGTCATCTACGTGGTGCTGCGCTACTCCAAGATGCAGACCGTCACCAATATGTACATCGTCAACCTGGCCATCGCAGATGAATGCTTCCTCATCGGTATCCCGTTCCTCATCGTCACCATGTCGATGCGCTCGTGGCCTTTTGGGCGCTTCATGTGCAAGGCTTACATGATATCCACAGGCATTAACCAGTTCACGAGCAGCATATTTCTGTGTATTATGAGCGCGGACAGATACATTGCGGTGTGCCATCCTATAGCTGCACCTCGTCTGAGAACACCATTCGTATCTCGGATCGTATCGGCAGCCGCCTGGACCGCGTCAGCTTTAGTGATGACTCCGATATTCATGTACACCACATTGATACCGACAGACAACGGTCCATCATGCAACATCGTGTGGCCCAAACGCGACTTCAATAAGGGTCAGACTACTTTCACTCTCTACTCCTTCGCCCTCGGCTTTGCTGCTCCTCTGACGCTGATTTTCGTCTTTTACTGTTTAGTCATACGCAAACTGAAGACTGTGGGACCAAAGAACAAGTCTAAAGAAAAGAAACGCTCACACAGAAAAGTGACGAAATTGGTGCTGACAGTTATAGCAGTGTACGTGCTGTGCTGGCTGCCATACTGGGCATTCCAAGTAGCGCTGATATATTCTCCGCCCACGGAGTGCGCGAGCCGCATCACCATCACTGTGTTCCTAGTGGCCGCCTGCTTCAGCTACAGCAACTCTGCCATGAATCCGATCCTGTATGCGTTCCTCTCCGACAACTTCAAGAAGAGCTTCCTGAAGGCGTGCACCTGCGCAGCCGGGAAGGACGTCAACGCCACCCTGCACGTGGAGAACAGCGTGATACCGCGGAAGCGCGGCGGCGGCGCGGCGCGAGCGCAGGCGCGAGCCATCGAGTCGCGCGGAGGCCTCTCCGTGGCGGTGGGGGGGTCACGGTCGGAGGCGTCGACGGCGCTGACGTCACGCTCGGTGGCCGCCAGCGAGGTGCTGCCGCTGGAGGCGCGGCCGCCCACGCTGGCGCCGCTGATAGCTCCAAACGGCCTGTCGCACTCGCGGCTCTGAGTGCGGGCCTCGCGCCGCCGCCGCGAGCCCTCGTGCGCCGCGCTGGAGGAGGACACGCTAATCGTGTCCATAGACTAAGCGCAGGACAGTGAAGCGCCGCGTCGGCAGCTGGAAAGGCACGAGCCCTGCCTCTCGAGCGGCCGCCCGGCTTCGCGCCGCGCCGGTGGTGTGTTTTGCGTGTGTACTGAGACTGTCGCCGCGACCCGTGGCGGTGGAGTTGTGGGGTTATTGTTAAGTTAAATTTTGTACAAATTAACGCGAGTCGACTCGGTCTAGGGTTGTAACGATGAATTTACTAAAGTGTAAAGGTGTTATTATCGCTTAGCGAACGTAAGGATCAAAGTTTGTATACCACTACGTATAGTTAGGTTTGTATCAATTGTACATATCGTGTAAATATTCACTGCATTGTCATTATGTCAAAAGTTGTAATAAAGTTATGTTCGTCACGCGTGCTGTTTCATTTGTGTACCTTTTACTAGAGATCACTAGCGGACGTGTGTAAACTTCGATCAAATATACACTAGATTATAAGTTACGGTCTAAAAAACGACAAGAGAAATAAGAGCACAATTAAACGTGTGGTCTTATTTGATTTTAGTATAGTCCAAAAACATAATAAATTTTAATTTAAAGGAATACGGTTTATTGTTACCTGAAGTTGATTATAATTTAAGACTTTTTGCAACATCTCGTAGTTCCAAATTCAAATGTATAAGTACCACTTTTGGACGTTTGATTATGTTCCGAACCCTTTATCTAGTATAATATATTGGATCTGAAGTACACATACATTATATTTCCACGAAATGGTGAAAGTTGATATAATATTGGAATAATAAATTCTGCGTATAGAATAATTATGACACAGATAAGGCTGCCGCCAGAATAAGTAGTATCATTTGACGACGACTTGTTATAAGAGGTTCTTTATTGGAAGATTAATCTGATGGTAGGCGTCACATCTTTCAAACAATGCAACACCACTCAGAACTTAGTATTTAAAACTCCATGGCCTACCATTAGGTATCAGGTCGCTGAACCCTCTATAAAAAATGGATACAATGTCCTTCGAACCGGAACTCCACGTTGTTTACACACTGCTTCTAGATGTTTTTTTTATTGAAGTTGATGGCGAAACGATCATGCCATCCGCCTGATGGTAAGCGAAACGACCGCTCATGAACATTAGCAAAACCAAACAACACCTTGAATCATAAATGCATTGCTTGGCATTCCATTGCGCTCGCTATCCTGAGACATAAGATGTCAAGTCTCAATATGTCCAGTAGTTACTCTGGCTACAATGTCCTTCAATCCGAAACACAACAGTGTATTTAAACTGCTTTTTGGGAGAAATAGGCATTGCGGTGGTACCTACCCAGGCGGCCTCTCTCATATGAAAGACCACTACCAGTAAATATAAGAAGATATTAAGAAAGCGGTGATTCTTATCTATACGGCCATAGTATGCGAAGGACCTACCAATTAATATACAAGTAAGATATTATGGTCGACAAAAATATACACCATAATACTAGATTTTCAATTGAAAAAATATTTTTTTTCTTTCAAGATAAATTAAAGCACAGGCAAGCGAAGTGTCGGTTGCCGGCCTACAATATGAACGGACGACCTGGTTAAGGTTGCAGGATGTTGCTGGATGCAGGCCGCTTCCAACAGGTCGATGAGGACATAATTAGAGTGGCCTATGTTCAGCAGTGAACTTCCTGTGGCTGAGGAAAGAGTGAGAAAGAAGAGAATGAGGAACCACGACCTCAGGTAATTTACCCAAAAGTGAGCATACCCACCCACGTATAAAAATTCGAACGTCTCAGCAGAAAGAAACCTTCAACAAAACTGTTTCGTTTTGGAGTTCTTTCTTTCCATTATTAGTTTTTACGTTCCATAAATTTGACTGGATATGGGCCCGCTCTCTATTACATGCCGATTATAAGCACTGCGTACTTAACCGATTTATATAGAGTTATCAATATATAGGCAGTACATAGGTAGTAATACATAGGTGGAGACGTACACCCACGGGGATGCAAGCGTTAATGTTTGTACATAGTTTAGATCGGAGCAAATGCTCCTCCTTTTGATGGTTAGAAGATATGAATACTAAAAATGATGAGAAATCCGTTAACCATTGTACACCCAATATTATACTCATAAGTTTAATAACATATATAGCATAATTTATCACTTTGTAAAAAACTGAACCAACCAATTTAAATGAAACGTATTGTGTGACATGGGACCTCGAAGCTATCTCAAATTATGACATTCTTAGCACCACATAGAAGACGTCACCTATAAAACATGTCAGACTTTAGCGGCCCTATTTTACTAGGCCAACTACCCTAAGTATGAGCATAGGATGATGTTTATAGACGGTGAAATTAAGTTACTTTTTCGTACTTCGAGTGAGCTTACGGGAGTGTCAAATTCTACATTTACATTTAGCAAAACATCCTGTATGAGCTCGTAAAAACAGCACAAATTTAAAATCGCATTACTCAGGAAACCGGTAATAAATAACAAAAATCCGCTATCGAGTTCTCATCGCGAACATACATCAATGAGAAATCATTGGGCTATAAATACTATGCTATTTTCAACCGATCTTCAGTTCTACAGCGAAACTGATCGAGACGTTTAATAAACTCGCAGTGGAGAGTAACCCAGGATCATTTTAATTTCCAATTTCAGGAAACCACTTCGATTGCGAGGCTTTTGTTTATCGTAATGGAATTTGAGCGTAGCGCTTCAGTTGACGAGCTATTAACGGATTTCGTCCTAAAGTAAATAGGAATGATTTGTCCTCATATCTGTATGTATCAGCCCATATACCCACTGCAGGGCACCGGCCTTCTCTACAATCGAGTACGATTGATAGTGGTTAGGCCATATAGTCCACCACGCTGGCCTAATGCGGTCGGTCCCCGTATAGATATAATATAAGGTATTAATAGGTGAAAGGAGAAGACTAATCGCCATTCACCTTTGGGCAAAGATTGACACGAACAATACAAAATGTGTATAATTTTAGAGGTAATAATCTCATCATCTATAATGTTTTTTTAGATTTACGCGAATGTTACACATTGAAATAAAATATTAGTTACGGATTTTATCGCGGATTTGGTTTTATTTTTACATTTATGAACTTCCCGACGTTTTGATTATTTTACAGCTGTCGTGGTCACGGGGCAGACTGGATCAATAATAATAGTTTTATTTCAATGTAATAATATCTGTGGAAAATTACGTCTTATTTGGAATGAATTTACAATTGAATTCTTTAGATATACATACGTTGTTACACATTTTGTTCGCTTGAAACATGGACGTCCGTTAATGGTAAAACGTTTGGTCCTACCTTGGATCAAAGACAGGGATGATCCAGTGATTAGAATAAACAATTGCGTTCCAAAATTATCATACAACTGTTGAATACAAACTAATCTTCATACTTTACTAATTATTTATTTGTTAGACAACTGTGAGTTGAATTTTTTTTTCTGCGATAAATCTTGCTACTTATGGAGTAAATATAACTAGTATATTATTATACAATACTGTTATACATGTGAAACAGCATGATTCATTAAATTATTTTGTTTATTGCTCTGACTGACGAGATGAGATAGGACCGCTCATGGACAGCAGCAAAACCAAACAACAACATAAATTACACAGCGATGCTTGACATCCCACTGCGCTCGCCATCCTGAGACATAAGGTGTTAAGTCTCAATATGTCCAGTAGTTACGCTGGACACAATGTCCTTCAAACCGGAAACCAACAGTGCATTTACACTGCTGTTTGGCGGAAGGCATTGACATTGCGGTGGAGGCACCCTATTCGGCATCTCACATATGAGACCTCCTCCTCCTCCTTGCGTCGATTCTCCAATGCTGGGGGTCGTGACTCATCACGGAAGCAATCCTTCGCGCACGATGTTTTGCCATCTGGTCCGATTCTTGGCGACTTGAATCGCTTCAGCCACGTTCATGTTGAGTGTGGTGCGGATCTGATCTGTCCAACGCTTTGGGTTCCTACCCCTTGATCTCTTACCCTCCATTCGTCCAGTCATTATAATTTTTTGGAGGTTGAGACCTACCATATACAAAAAAAAAATCTGAAATAGCTCATATTAATAATTAATGACTATGATCGGGAACTACCGCAATATTATACGAAATTAATTACAGTAATTATTATTTTCCTGAATTTTACAAGTGCGTGGTGGCCTGTTGGTAAACGGACTAGACGCGACTGCCAACATGTTCACGGTGGTCGCGGGTTCGAATCCCAGGGCACACCTCTGACTTTTCGGAGTCATGTGTGTATTGATAGTCAATCACCACGCACTAAAACGGTGAAGGAAAACATCGTGAGGAAATCTGAATACCATAGCGATTTATAAAAATTTCAATGGTATGTAAGTCCGCCAACCCGCACTAGGCCAGCGTGGTGGACTATATGACCTAACCACTCTCAATCGTACTGTATATTGTAGAGGAGGCCCGTGCCCTGCAGTAGGACGTATATGGGCTGATACAGAATGATGGCAATTACCTGTAAAACGCCAATGTTGACCTTTATCTGTGTAATTCAGAATAAAATTCATAAACAAATCATAAACTGAACCAATCCATTTGAAATTTGTAATAAAAGTGTTAGATTAACAAACGGTTGATATAGTTGTGAGTGACACGCACTAGGCTACATACACGGGCGGTGGGCACCTCGTAAAACTGTCCCGGATGTGTTTTATAGAAACTTCTCGATCTCACCCCTCCCTCTCCTCATCCCTTCATTCCCCGGGTTTATGAGGCCGCCGGCTGGACCGAGCCGAACTTTTTATCGTCCCGTTTTATGTGCTAAATATTTTATTTATTGTATTTCTATTATAAAGTATTTATCGCTTGCGAGTTGCGTTTGATGAGTTTCGCTTCTGTGTCAATATAAATAAAAGTGGAAATGTTTAATGAAACCACTTTTGGAAAGGTCAAAATTGCAGGAGATTGTGTCGATAAGGCTATATTGAAAGCTTAATGAAAAAAGGAATTTCATGCGGGAACAAGTCTAATGTCAGTATTTTAAAATAGAATTTTTGATATAGTTCAACAGCAAATAGGAGGGTTACCATGTAACACGATATTCTAGTGCCTTCGTTTTCACCCATACGACTATTAAGGGAGTGAGGCATCGAGAATATTCATCAAAATTATAGTAAAATCCAAGGCACTAGAATCAGATTGCAATATGCAGAATCGCACGATATATAGAATATTGTGTTACGTAGAAACCCCTCAGGTCATACGTAGTAGCCCAAGCCAATTCGGAGAGCTTAGTTTAAACGTACTGAAGCATAGTGCTTATAAATAATAATAAATAACACCCAACCGTCACATACAACCCTGACCCCACACTGAGATCGAGTCTTTTCAGTCTAACAAACACCCAGGCCCGAAATAAAATATGTATAGGGCGCACAAACATTTATCTCGTTGCGGAGATCGAACCCGGAGCCTCTCGTTTCACAGACGGCGTTTAACCAACTACATCACGGAGGCCCTCAATATAATATAATCTGTGCATATGCTATGCATATATAATCTAAGAGCCTTTATGGAGGATACAAAAAAAACATAATTCAATGAACAATTATGTAGGTTGATTAACTCACCGCAACTATGTTTTCGAAACTAGATGGTTGGCGCTGACGACATGGCCATTAAATGGACATTCGAGCACTTCACACCACATGCAATCAGACACCACTTCCAATAAACAGCACTTGCACTACACTCCACTAGGCAATACCAGCACGACACACCACTCACACTACTTACACCACCCTTCACTTGCAAAACACTGCAATTGATTATTAAACTAACTTATTCACAAATATTAGATTAAATTAGACTAAAACTCAACGCAAATGCGGAGCAAGAGTCACGCGCTTGGAAGCGTATTGGAGACTCGCTTTATAAATAATAGCAGATTACCCTCCACTAAATATTATTTTCAATAAAAACAAAAGGTATTGAAAAATTGAATTTCACCATGAAATCGTGTATCACTTCTTACATTGTAATGTTAGGCATGCCTATTAAATACCTTATGTTTGTGTAATGAATTACATTTTAATTACTTGTAGTCTAAGTAACTGTAAGCGCAATTAAGGCGGTATGCTTATTAAATTTAATTAAATTAAAGACACATTTTAGATTAAACCCACGCCTATGAAACTGAAAGATTAGTTTGAATTGACGCTAGTTCCACAAGCGTCGTGATTCTTGCCGGCCAATAATACATAGTAGGTAATGGTGTCGAGGGTATATACGGACAATTATGACAATTAACATAAGGAGGAAACATCGAGAGTTCCATTGCAGATGGGCCCGAGCCAGATGCAGATTCGTCCTCTTATTTGCCTCCTATTTGTATAAAGTCATCATCATATCAGCCACAGGAAGTCCACTGCTGAACATAGGCCTCCCCCAATGATCTCCACAATGACCTGTTGGAAGCGGCCTGCATCCAGCGACTTCCTGCGACCTTAGTCAGATCGTCCGTCCACCTTGTAGGCGGGCGTCCAACACTTTGCTTGCCTGTACGTGGCCTCCTCTCGAGAACCTTTCGGCCCCAACGGCCATCGGTTCTACGAGCTATGTGCCCGGCCCACTGCCACTTCAACTTGCCAATCCTATGGGCTATGTCGGTAACCTTGGTTGTATAAAGTACATAAATCCAAATGGGAAAAAAATAACTATTGTAGTAAACTGCAGACAAAGGTAGGTTTCTCCAGACGTACTTAAACTGCTAGTCTAATAAAACCCACATGGTGCTTCGTTTCACGAGTCTACCACAAAAAACACACCGTGTACGTACTATGTAAATACATACGCCTTATCAGTTGCCATAAAATGTTATGAAAGAAATGTTATTATTATTATGTACTATCCCTTACACTTCCCTTTGTGTTGCGCCAATAATATAAAAATGTATTTGAAGCCACATTACTGTCATAATGGTTTCCTGGCAAAGAGATAAAAGTTATGATGATCTGTGCTTTTTGGGTCACTCATTAGGGATCGTGGAGTAATTATGTTTCATTACTGTCACGAAATGACTTCAATACATCTGACGATAAGTGCAGAGCAGTCCTTATCTATGTATATCTATACCATTATTAGCTGAAGTGTTTGTTTGTTACCTCTAATTTCGGAAACTACTGGTTTAAATTGAAAAAACGTTTTGTGTTGGATTGAACACTTATCGAGGAACGTTATAGGCTGTAAATTATGACGCTATGGCTCGTAGGAAAAAGCATTAGTAAAAATCTAGCACATAAGAGTTAATCTATTCGTTTTTAGTGGTCCGATTGGTCGATATTTTAAATTGAGAGACGAAATTGAACATTTAGGCCGGAATTTTGAAAACTGTATTTACACTCACGCTAGTAGAGAATAAACCGACAAGTATCTATATGAATGTCGTGGGTATGAGACACTGCATCAGCCCATATACTTCCCACTAAGGGGAACGGCACGGACGTCCTCTACAATCTAGAATACGGTTAAGGGGGGTGAGGCCGTGTAGTCCACCACACTGGGCTAGTGCGGGTTAACGGAACTTTAAATATCGTAGATGTTTTTCCGAATCGCTATATTATGCTGGTTTCTTCACAATGTTTTCCCTCAGCGTTACAATGCGTTATTATTGTCTATCGATACATTCATGACTCCGAAAAATTAGACTTGTGACCCGGGACTTGAACCCGCAATAACCGCAAAATTTGGGCACCAGTGTCTAGTCAGTTATATCAATTATGTTACATGCACGCATGAGATACCATGGAACCCTTTTTGATCCTTCACCTTACGACCCACCTTCTTTTGTAGAACTTTCAAAGATTTGTCTCGGTGTGAAAATCGAACACTTTTTATTTCAATACAGTCCTAACGCATTGCGCTAATAGAAAAAAAACGGTACTGCTCCTACTTGAAGGTATTACATCAAAGGATTCATAAACACCTCATTACCAGTGCGACATACACAACAATTGATGAAAGCCAGACGCATTGAGAAACATAATAAAAGTCAGTTACGTAGCAACGATAAAACATCACTGCTCTCTCCGTGCCTAGTGTGACGGAAACATGGCGTGACTCGTGTGTATACAGGCTGATATGATCAAGGAGACAACGATACCTAATATTTATGTGTTGAAATTCCTTATATAGGTGCGTGGTATATGAAAACGCTGTAAATATTACTACTGAGTTAATACCTTACTGGTGGTAGGTCTCTCATATGTGAGAGGCCTTCTGGGTAGGTACTGCGGCAATATCTATTTCTCCCGCCTAATAAAAGTATAAATGCAATGTTGTGTTTCGGTTTCAAGGACATTGTAGCCAGAGTAACTAATGGACATATTGGGACGTAATATCTTATGTCTCAGGATAGCGAGAGCAGTGGAATAACAAGCATTTCTTTGTAATTTAAAATGTTTGGTTTTCTACCGTCCATGGGCTGTCTTATAGCTTACGATCAGGCGAAGGGCATGCACGTCATGCCCTACATTACAATAAAGTGATAATTTTATTCGATAATTCATAAAATCTTGTTAAATATTACACAAATGTTTCTGTTTGGAAATCCTTTAATACAATTTCAGACGTACTAACCTTCGTTTAAAATCCTAACACATTAATAAAAAATACTATTTCATCTAGGTCATTCATACTGGATTTAGTAGAACAAAAACCAACTCCAATATTTCTTACAGTGGAATGATAATGCAGATTATATGGGGGTATTTGCCCAGCCTTTATACCCTGAACAAGTGACACGTTCGAGTAAAAACAAGTCATCAATCATGGAGCGGCGTGACACCGACGAGCCATGAATATGCGAGAACAAATCAGCTGCGAGTCCAAATTACATGCTAAGGGTTCTCTACCTATTAAATATTAGTCATTCATTTATTGAATACTACAGGATGTTTGGTATTGTATCATTAGGTCATCGATAACGTAGTCATGAGCTAACTAAACTGACAAAATGTAGTTCGCATGTTTGAACTCAATTACATCCGACTTGTCGAGGATAATTATCGCTTATTATAATATAGGATGTATATAGGTATTAGGTACGAGTTTTGTGCATAATATTTTGAAAGTATTCACATCTCACAAACGCACAATCATACTTTACCCCAACTTTCGGCTAATATACCTAAGAACTATCTTGTCAAATTATAATTTAAGTTAATATAAACATAAAATATAAACAATTCAACGAGAGTTTGAGTCTCCTCATACAATCTAATATAGACTTTAAGGCTATTGATCTGATACTTGCTTACGGAACCCTAAACGAAGCGTTTAAGTGTCAGTTACATCACTTAATGCAGCGTAAAAGATATGAATATACTCAAACGTGTTCCATCTTGTTTAGCAATGGTAGGAAATTGTCATAATCATACTCGACGCTTACCATTTATAACAGAAATACGAAAATTAACATTTTGAGCTTTAGCTTGCGGCTTTATTAAATGTTATACGACTAAATTTTATTCGTATCATCAGCAATGAAATACAATATTGTGACTCCCGCCAATTGTAAAATGGTTCTTGATTGCCTTGCTGTTCCAAATTCCAATGTCAGTTTGTATGCATTGAGAACGGTAACTTTCTGAGTTCGATGCAAAGTCCGGTCTAGGTATAGCAAAACATTAGTATGCGTTTTTCAATACAAAAAAGCATACTCAACAAATACTGGAGACATCACGAGAAGGTAAATGTCAGGCACACAGCCAGGCGTAGAACCGTAAACCAATATTTTTTCAAGTACAGAGAAGGCATGCTACGCCAAGTAAGCGTAGGAGAAAAGCAGGTTACCAAGAACAGAAACTAAGTAAACATTATTTAAGCTTCAAGAATATTCTTCTTACAACCTGTACATACTTCTAACATTAGCAGATCAGACTGAGCTATACTGAAACCGCATTACATAAAGAAACATGTATAACACGATGCTTCTCAACCCATTTCCCCGCGTCTGGAGACGTTTGACACAAATACGACCTCTCCATACATAATAGAATATAGACCAAGATCCCAGAGCCGCTAGATATACGTCATTACTGTGAACTTGATTTTTGTGTTATTAGTAAACCAATATGCACTACAAAATGCAAAATTGTTCACTCATAAATTACATAACGAATTATATTTTGAAACCCATATTGGAGTAATAGTTCTAAAAATTCCAAGTTTTGATTATACTATTTTAGGTTGCTGTGTATGTCCCGATAAAATTAGGCTAGCGACCGGAGAGACATAGCCATCTCGCGTTGACGAATACTTTATTTAGAGTTTGTGTTGCACATTTCATCAGGTGCGTCGAGCATAAAAAATAACTATAAGAACTTCACAGGAACACACCGAAGAAAATGACGTAGATCTGACAGACCCTGGATCTTAGTGTATTGGCGAGTCTGTCAGGCAATGCCAGACGGTTGAATTGCTGCACTTAATTTAGCTAAAACTTGTGGAACGTAGACTTAGTTAGTGGCTCGATGAAAGCACACGCCAAGTGATATAACTTTTGGATTGTTTCAAACTTTGCAGCTAACAACAGTTTTGTTCAGTTTATAATGTAATCAAGAGGAAAGTACTTGAAATACACTAACTTAGTCAATCGCTACGCACTTAAACCGATTTTCAAGTAAACTTCCATTATACAGGCTTGTGAAATATTGGACGCACTCTTACAAGGTGGACGGATGACCTGGCTAAGGTGACCTGGCGCAGTTAATCGCTGGATGCAGGCCGCTTCCAACAACAGGTGGATACATAGGCGAGGCCTATGTTCAGTAGTGGACTTCCTTTGGCTAAAGAGAGATAGAATTCATTTTACAATTATTCACGCTTTTTTAAAACGGGCAATCAAAACCGTGTGGGTTTTCAATAAAAAAAAAAAACAGTGTCGAGTTGCTTGTGACTATATATTTTAATATTTTGCATGGTGATAGAATCGGTCCTATCATATCCTAAAACTGAAATAGCGAAAATTAGAGTTGCTCCATAAGCTCTGTCAGCAATATTACTTATTTATAATCATACTTAAACTTCGGTATTTAATTTACAAGTCCATAAACTTCCTGATGCGTGACAGCGTCTTCCTTAGAGAAAGTGATTACTGCCATCCATAAACACCCACACGTCGTAGTAGCGGTGCTGACCTTTACGAACTGAGGTGGTGAATAAAAACATTAAGGTAAAGGATAGTTTTACGTAGCCGCTAATAATCAAATCCAAGTTCTTCTCCTAAAGGAACTAAAATTTTCACATTTTAATTTTCGGCTGGCTCCGTGGTCCGAGGCCGCGGGTTCAATCCCCGCACCGAGAAAATGTTTGAGCAGCCCACAAATATTATTTCGAGTCTGGGTGTTTGTGAGACCGAGAAGTCTCTCGTAGTTCCTGATACCCACGACAAAAGACTTGATCTTAGTGTAAAATCAATACTATGTATGTGACTGTTTGGCTTTGATTTATATGGAACCATCCAATGCATGCAACAATCGAACGTAAGTAAAATGACTGAATGGCAATTGACTCAATTTTCACTACTATGCAATGGCTCTAAGCCGTTACACAAAAAACCTTACATTTGCAAAATACGCAAATCCGTACAAAAATAGTTGCCTCACTAAAACCACTACCAAATTACTGAAATAACCTCAAAGTAACAGTCAAACGTGAAATCAGCAATTCCCTAAAAAGGGTCACGATATCCACTCCATACATCAGAAATCCGGCAAAGCAGTCCGCAGCGTCTTGAATTTACACGCAGCGAATAATACGGATTACAACCCGACTCGCCCACATGGCCGGACCTTTGCATATCAATGAGTATCGGACATATTTGCACACAAATGTACGTGGACTACAGCACCGGCGCAATACCCGACCACATCTTCAATTATAATTTCATTATTTTATACTTATACAAAATACAACTTTAACAAACACGTTGGTTGAAACTCCTAATGGTGATTCTCGGATTGAGCGGATAAAATACATCAAATTTTAAACGGGTGGGATTTTTTTGTTTTGTTATTTTAGTTACCAAAAGACAAATTATAGTTGTCGTTATTCATATAGGTTGACAGGAAACTGTCTATCTGTTTTTTTTTTATCGCAATGAATGGCGAGATGAGCCTGCAGTTTGCCCCATCATAGGCAGTCGAAAACTTGTTAAAATAATACTGATAATAACAAAATATAGTTTTTGGATGTATGTGTGTGTGTGTGATTAAATATATAAAAAACTTACTAAATTAAATATTTTAAATAATAAGGAAGCTCACATTACACTGCTAACAGATCTGCGGCGGTCGTAACAAGCAAACGTGCGGGGCGCGTTTCAGAATTGTCAGAATTTGTGTTGTTGTTGTCGGAATTCAAAACTTTGCTAGATTTTAGGATAATATTCATACGAAAATGTGTATTTGGGTGAATATACAAAAATTGGGTAACTCGCTGTCATCAGCCAATATATACAAAGTCTTATTATATTTTATTGAAATAACAACTTATTTTAAAACAATGAAAAGTCCTTTATATGGTCACCCAATTTCACTTATTCATTTTAAATACAAGTTAATAAAAAAACAAAATTAATACTTAAAATGTCAGTCCTTTGGCATGTCACAATCCCGAAAACCAACAATCAAGTGACTATCTATTAAACATTATCATTGATTTAAGAAAACTTACTAATTTACTACAATCTGTGATGAACATAGTATTATATACTACAACTTTTATAATCCAATGTTCTCCAATTTATTTAAAAAAAAATAAGTAACTTTGTGTTTGTTTTCATCCGTCAGTCCGTTGTGTGTTCTTTAAATTTGAAATTCTCGCCATATATCACCGAGTCAAGGTCAAATCCCTGTTTATGTATTAATGTTGGTAATGAAGTTAGTTGCGGACAGCACAATTTGACGGCCGCCATAACTGTACGAGTTCTTGGGTTGTGTTTGTCTTCTATACACATGCAAACCCAGTCAAAAATTCAGTCCCGTGGTGGGTCGTTATGTTCTTGTTAATCTGAGGTTTATTATCATTTATACATAATTAACTATGATTTGTTAAAATGTAGTTTGTTGATATTCGAAATTATCAAAAAAAACATTAGTTCTGATTATAACCTCAAATTATGTCTTTTTCGTCAATCCGCTGGCGTCAGTCCTTTGTCAGGTATCGCGCCAGATGATTGAATTGTCTCCATAATACTGCTTTTTGTTGTTGTTTTAGAGCACTTTTATCTTAATTGCTACCGTGTATAAGCATTTCTATTTTATATTTCAGTTTAGAATATCATACGGCACACTAAAAGCAATTTGACTAGGGAAGAAGATTAGAAAAAAAAGAGAAGCCGAAAAGGCTCGCTTGGCCAGAATTAAAAGTGCCCCATTAAATTAGCGGAATACAAAGAATAACAAAAACTTCAGTACTTAAGGAAATAACTAAAATTTTTAATAAAAACCTACTTTAAAACAAAAAACCACTAAAAACCAAAAAATAATAAAATATTAAATTACGCATAAATTTTGATTTGTTGGCTAGTCAAGTCATTAAGCAAATTAATCAACATGCACAAGTACAATGAAATAAATATTATTTTTTGCTTTGCAGTGGTACTTATTATTTTAATATTTTTTGTGGTTTTTGTTTTGAAGTCGGTTTTTAGTTTTTTATAAAATATTTTAGTTATTTGTATATTTTTAGTGTTGATAGGCATTTCAATGAAGAAGAGTTGGTCCCACAAGGAATATGTTCTTTCCGATGACAATGAAATCGCTAAAATCAGTTAAAGCTGCCGAAGATATTGGTATTTACGTTTATTTTAATTTTATAATTATTTTTAATTGTTACTAAGTGATTTGAATACTTAAAAGACATGTGCCATTATTAAAACTAAGAGATTTGTACTAATTCTTATTAAATTTCATTATAATTCTTAGAAAATTGTGTACTTTATCAGTACTATGTTAGCCTCGTCAGTCCCCTGGCAGTCAAATTCAGAAAATTTTAAATATCTCATAATTTACTTAAAAAAGTGACTGGCCCGATTTGGAACAATATAATCATTAGATTTGTCATCATATGCACCCGAATTTGTTATAATTTGATTTAATTATTATAGTAAACAAAATATCCTCAAAAGTTACCCAACTTTTGTATAATCACCCATTTATAACTTAAGATAATTATGTTATCTTATTTTATAATATTTATTTTCGTATTTTTTAAATACTACAATTGAGATACCCAAATGTGCTTCTAGACTTGAGAGACTCGATGTTCTCTAAAAATTAGTTCGTTGTGTATCATACCAGGCATTCGATCTACATAATATAACTAATATAAAACAGTGAATTCCCGGGACAAAAAGCGAGCACCTCTGAAACCCAAGCGAAACGAGGCCTAATTTAAAATCCCTTCCTGAATAATTGGCTTCCTTACCACATAAATATTTACAAAGTACATTACAAGATACGCTACATATATTTTTAGAATAACAAAATAAGCTAAAGAGGTTTTAACCATTTAAATTGTTGAGACTTAAAGTTATAACGAGGTGGAGTGATGATATCCGAAAAATGGCTGGTAGCGGTTGGAGACGTTGGACTGAAGATCGAACCCAGTGGCGTGCCATAGGAGAGGCTTATGTCCAGCAGTGGACGCGAATAGGCTGATGATGATGATGAAAGTTATAACACGTATAAAAAGTAATTAACTGACTACATCAAACCCAAAGATAAATTTTCCATTGCGCGCATAGAATATTTTCCGTGAATAGAAGCTACTGTCACAAAAGGGGCTGTAGATACTTCAAAAATGATTTCATAGAATTCATTTTTGGAACCCGAATTTGATTTTAGCGCGACGAAATTCAAGAGAAAAGATAGGTTTATACGTCGGCTACGATCTTCTGTCGCTGAAAGTGCTATTGCCAAAGTAATAAGAATAGCTTTTCTCTCTTCACATCTCATTGGACATTTTAAACTATTCGAATACGACTAAATAAATAAATACACCCAACAGTCATATAGTCCTGACCCCACACTAAGATCAAGTCTTGTGTAGTTGTAGGAGGTATATATTTATTTATTTATTTTTCGGTCTTACAAATACCATTGGCATTGGCACTTTCCATCAGGTGCAATGCCGCCACTATGCCAGGCCATGGTAAAAAAAAGCAGCAACAGCCAGCAGCCTCGACAGCCTTGACAGCCTTGTCAGCCTCCGTAGCGCAGTCGGTTAGACGCCGCCTGTAAAACGAGAGGCCGCGGGTTCGATCCCCGCACCGAGACAAATATTTGTGCGGCCCACAAATATTTCTTCCGGGTCTGGGTGTTTGTGAGACCGAAAACTCTCTCGTAGTTCCTGATACCCACGACACAATACTCGATCTTAGTGTGGGGTCAGGACTATGTATGTGACTGTTGGGTGTATTTATTTATTTATTTATTTAAAAACCCACACCCGAATATTTGCCTCAATGCGGGGATCGAATCAGCGGCCTCACGTTTCACAACCGGCGTCCAACCAACTGCGCCATGGAGGCTGTTAAGTATGCTTGTTGTTTATTTTATGAAAACTAAATATCTGCAAAATTGCATTTAATATATATTTCTTTTAGCTTAAAATTTTCTTAACCCCCGTAGTTGGCTTGTAATGCAGAACTCTCTTTTTGCTCAAGAGTAAAAGCTATTAAGCTTCCCTTTCGATACCCCGAGGCAGGCCGAAAGGAGTATGTCAGTGTCTCTGACCTTCAGACTTTGGACCTCTATAACATAAACAAAATAATACTGTCAAGTATAGATAAATACAAAAATGAGAACACACCTAGTAAAGACACTGACGATAACACAAAGCGTGGATCGACTAACCATGCACAACCAAAAATACATCGCACAATAGAAAGCTTTCCGAGCGTGGACGTTGATTTATACATGGATATTAAGGACTATGATTAATGGTGCGGCTTAATCTTTAATCCATACGTATTACATATAGATGTGTACTCGCTGGATCGGTGAGTCGGGGTACTTAAACTTCACACTATATTTAAACTGAAATTGAGTTGCCAGGTAGAGACTTATACATACTTTTATTGAGTACAAAACAAAAGTGTTTTTTTAGTATGTCGAGGATATCACATAGATGTTAATGTCAATTACGAACCAGTCTAAAATACACTACACACCAAAGCACGCACACCTTCCCGGCGACATAGCCCGCCGTCACAACACGATGTCTTCAAAGAAAATAATCATGTCAGCTACAAGTGCTCTGTACAGTTGCCCGGCGACATTCAAGAACGTATACGTTTACAACCTACAAACAAGATTCATATCTTAATGTTTACTATAGGGTGAGAACTATGTATCTGTCGTTTGTATTATTTATTTATTATACCAGTTTGTTGTGCGTGTATTTCAATAGACGGCTCATTTTCAAGGCATGGAGTGCGCACAACACAATACATTTAATTAGCGCTGCGAGTGTTTGGAGAGAGTGAGGCGAGTTCTTCATTTATCTCACTCAATGTTCCATTGAGCGCGCATTCCGCTCAATTATACCCTTTATTGTGAATATTAACCTATACTTCACCCACAGATTGTCCATAAGTATTTTTAGTATGTATTTTTTCCGAAACTTCCGGTATCAGGTAGCAATACTGTACAGTTTCGAAGTAAGATCGTTCAGAAAAAGTTGGTTTGAATTACCATAACTGCTGCTAGGCGGAAGATAAAACTATTGGAGTTATTTTATACCAAAGAAAATGCTTGTTCATTTTACTTGCCAGGAAATAAAAAGTTTAAAAACATTAAAGTAGCGGTTTTACCTGTTATGTAAGTTACGGATTAAACTAGGCAAATGTATTGCATTGCGTTGCAAAATGCAACAATTTGTTTTTTCAACGGGTGTTACAATAAATTACTTTGTGCTATCTACACCACGCGACGGTAAAATTAATGAGTTGCATTCTACGCAGTAATATACCTTTATAAAACAATAAATTTTCTTATTACAAATGTTATTACCCTAGTATTGTAAAGTATTTATAAATGTCTAAACGAATGTTGTGTTCGCCTGTTACTGGCACGTGTACCTGTATTAGACCAATTGTTAAATTTACTTAAGAATATTATGTATACTGTGCTGTTGGTGTTCCAAATATACTAAATAAATAAATAAATAAATAAATAGTATTATTATACATAATTACTATGAGATTTATTGTTAAAACTCATTAACTAAAACAATATAACAACAGATATCCATTTAAAAAGATTGAGTGACTGTCCCCATAGTGCAGTTGTTCTACGGTACAACGCTGAAGACTAAACAGTATTGCAAAAATAACCGCAAAGCATGAGAATGAGTTTATTTTTTTCCAAACGATACAGAATACACCACAAAATTCAAAATGACACGTTTCGACCACTGGAAAGAGTACACAAACTAACAAACGCTCGAAAGAAAGGAGAAAATGCTATTGGAATGATTCAGTACGAGCTTCTCTATTCTCTCTGGTTTATTGGCAGTGGTTTAAACAGGAATTATGGCAAGTTGGCTTATAGATTACGCTCTGGACATTATCCATGATTGATTTTATATATTTATTGATTTTATGCTTTACATGCAATAAAGTAGAATATATGCAACAGTCGCTGATGGAATGTATCAAGAATAAAAAAAAGAGAAACTTTTATTAAATAATATAATTTAAATGTTGTAGATGGCGGATTAATATAAACGATTCTGTCGAATCGGCTACCACCAGTTGCGAACAGATTATGTTCACGGGAAACTATTATAGATTAAAAAAACTGTATATTTTTATTATGAATTTGGTATGATGGGAATTATTTGTTTGCGCCGATAAAATTCCTATAAAAATAAAGAGAAAAAATAAAATATACTAGTTAAAAAAAACTAAAATACACGCTTTAATAAGATATACAACTAAAAAAGTAAAAATAATTGATACTGAATTTAAGATAAGTAAATGGAGTAAAATACATATATTTTATTGTTACAAAGCGTGGGGTGCAGGATGATAAGTAATTGTTGTAAACACCCCACGCTTTGTAACAATAAAATATATGTATTTTACTCCATTTACTTATCTTAAATTCAGTATTAATTATTTTTACTTTTTTAGTTGTATATCTTATTAAAGCGTGTATTTTAGTTTTTTTTAACTATTATATAATTGTTTTGACTAAAAACATCCATCTACGGCTGTATTTCCAGTCAATAACGCCATCTGTTGGTCAGTAGTAACATTTGACACTTGAAGAATACAAGAAGCTTATACCCAAATGGAGATTGCATTCCGTATATAAAAGTGAAGCACAAATTTTTTACCTTGAATGACGTCGCTGATGCCTGCTATCCTTTTCTTTAGCGTAACAATGAATGAACTTCACGTGAACTTCATTCATTGTCACTCTAAAGAAAAGGATAGCATTCAAGGTCAAATTTTTGTGCTTCAGTGTTTTATACGGAATGCAATCTCCATTTGGGTATAAGCTTCTTGGAAGAATACAATGTTAACGCCATCTAGCGATGAATGTAGCAATGGTCATCAATTATAAGAATAATTAATCCTGGCGAATCTAATCAGGATAATTATATATTTTAATCGAATTATTGTATTGTCATCGGTCTTTGACAGGTGTGCAAAATTTGAACGAAATCTGGCCGTTTAAAGTGGGTCAAAATCGCGCCCAAAGAAGTCGGTTACAAACAAACATACAAATATACAAATATACAAACATACAAACATACAAGTGAAGCTAATATAAAGCGTGTAAAAACCCACTGAGGATTCGAATCTTGGTTCGGGCGAAGTGATATTGAATTTTCCTATTCAGCCCGGAGTCAGCTCTTTGTGCCCGATATGGCGATAGGCTCGCCTATTAAATAGTGGAACAGAACACACAAGGCAAAACTAGGGTGTCCTGTTAGCACCTCTACCTGCCCTCATGGGAATAAGACCTAAGTTTATGTATGTACATAAAAAAGAGTGTATTAAGTACCACCTTAAAGGCGAACAGCCCTATGGTGTTGCAGATGTTCATGGGTGGCGGTTATTGCGTACCATTAGGTGAACCGTACGTTCGTTGGCCTCTTATTAATAAATATATAATCTGAGTTTGCATTTGCTCTGAAGAAGAACGGTAGAGACTCTTTCTGTCTCTCTTTCTCTCAGTTATAGAATGTCCATTGCTCAACATGTCCTTCCCTAACCATTTCAATTTTCATTAGAGCATAGGTGTTACAAAGCCTGCTTAAATTAAGAGTGCATGTAACACGCTTCGAATGAGCATGACATATAAAACATAAACAAGATAATGAGTAATTTAAATAAAAAAATATTTAATTTGTGTGGGTCTGGGTATTTGTGAGACCAATGTCTCTCGTAGTTCCCGATACCCAAGACACAAGACTCGACCTTAGTGTGGGGTCAGGACTATGTATGTCACTGCTGGGTGAGATTTATTTATTTATTTATTTATATAAGCTTTATTGTACACCATAAATAAAAACAAAAGGAAACAATACAAACTAGAAAAAAAAAGCACAATTGGCGGTCTTATCGCACAAGGCAATTTCTGACAGACAACCATTTGATGGATATAAGAGAAAAGGACGAAAATTGGGGCAGCATCAGGTGTACGAATAATACCTGTAGATATTAGTGTCTATATTCAACATATATAAATAAACATACATACATAAGTAAATATCCCATGTAAATATACTTACACAGTATACACATATACATACCAACATACGTACATACAATATATATATATACATATCTACACAACATAAAGGTCATATAATTAAGTATAAATACACAAAGGAAAAAGTATACAATTACTAATGTCCTCATTCAGCCAGAGAGTAATGTTCTTAAACCATCCATATTTAACATCCATATTTATTTATAAGAAGCCTTTACCACCCTTCCCCCAGCTCTTGTTACCCACTCCGCACAACGACATCAAGCCACATTGTACTGATATCAATTTGCAAATATCGAGACGTCAAAGCAAGCAGTATAATAATGAAATTGAATATCAATAATAATGTTTATTGTTATTGAACTGATTTAAAAATTCAATGTATTTGATGCTGTATTCATAATGGAATGCCTCTGTTTGCGAAACACTAGATTGAATATATGAATAGTACCAAATCATATCAAACCATACGTAAGTATTGTAAAAGAGTATATCGAAGGTACTTAAGTATAGTTGTACCATCCTTCATACAAAAGACCATCTATGAAAAATTAGATATTTTAATTTACACTACATTACATTTAGCTGGATTCTAAGATTCGACTGCCTCCGTGGCGTAGTGGTAATACGGGTCGATTACAAAGCTGAGATCTCGGGTTCAAATCCCGGATCGGGACAAAATTATATTGAAATTTTCTGTTCATTATCAGCCCGGAGGCTAAAATTTGTACCCGATATGGCGATAGGCTCAACCCTATCAAATGGTGGGAAGGCCTCAGCCTACTTCTCTAGGAAACAGACGTAAGTTTACGTATGTACATATGTAAGATTCTATGTTACATTTTCAGCTACAGCAGTATATTTAAACGGCCTTTCATAGCCAGTTTATGAAACTATTTCACTTATAAAATATTTCGTCTCTTTTGAATTAAGTTTGAGCGAAGAAGAGAAAACATTGAAACAGTTTTATGAACTAATTATGATAAGGCCGTAAACACCATTTTATACACCTTTGTCTTGCCACTAGATCAACGAGGCGACCAAAATCTTCAATATAAATCACTCCCAATATTTTCTCAGTTAAAAAAAGAAATATAGTATATAGGATCACGTATTTGATGACTCTAGGGACGCGCTCCGATCGAGGTCACCTACAAAGCGAATATATTCACATCGCAGAGATACCGCGCCGCACTTTTGATTGAAATATTATTTGTTATGAACACGTCGACGCAAATTACTTCCAAAGTAATTATCCGTACATTTCCCTTGTTTACACAAACACACGTGAAATATGGAACATATTGGCAGACGCTTTGATATCGACATTTCATGTGTGATTTATGGATATCTTTCCTTATTATTTAAGTGAAGAGCGTGTAGGCTTGTTGGTAACGGACCAGATGCGGCTGCCAAATTGTTCACGGTAGTCGCGGGTTGGAATCCCTGAGCTCACCTCTGATTGTTCGGAGTCATGTGTGTATTGATTGTCAATCACCACTCACTAAAACGGTGAAGGAAAACATCGTGAGGAAACCTGCATAACATATCGATTTTTAACAATTTCTACGGTGTGTAAAATCCGCCCATACCCCTTAAGCCAGCAGTGTGGACTATATGATCTAACCACTCTCAATCGTACTTAAGATTGTAGAGGAGGCCCATGCCCTGCAGTATGACGTATATTGGCTGATAGTATACCTCACTCAGTTCATTTTGAAAACACATGGATATTTTTTTTTTCTGTTGTAGCTAAGACCATAATCATGACCTAAGAGGTGCAATTCCCGGATCGAGCAATTCATTTGTATCAACTTAAAAAACTATTATTGACTTGCATGAAACTCTGAGTTCAGTAACAGATGCGATAACTTATAATAGCTTATATTTTATTTATCAGATCTCTCCTATACAAGCTATATCCATACTGCAACCAAAAACCAAGCCAGATGGTAGTTTTAGTAACTTCAGTAACAATGCTACTAAAAAATTTGCAAAAACAAAGTAACGTGTATGTCCATTTTTTCCTACCGTCGCGTCGTAGTTTTTCCTAAAATAATAATGCACACCCTTTTATTTTTAAAGACACTATGGCAAGCAAGGGATTACATTATCATTCAAGCAATAGCTATAAAGGAGATCGGTCGATTTCCTAAGGAAATTGGGCCTAGTAGTGAAAACTTGACGGACACAAATGAGACCTAAAATTAAATAATAAAGATTAAATATCCTTTAAATATAATATAGTCTTTTTGAGCTACGGTATGGGGTATTTAAGATATATCCTCTTAAAGTTTTACAAAAACTACCATATTCTACTATCTTCACATATATCTTATTTGGACAATATTTTATATTTTCTGTAACTATGTAAATAATTTCGTTTAAAAATATTGTAAAATGTATTACATAATTATAAACACGTTAAATACTTTTCGATATAAAGTTGATTAAGAAAGCATTTCTGGGGGTAGAAATATCCGTTTCAAAAGTAGGTAGGTCATTATAAAAAGAGAATGATGACGGTAAAAATGTTGGTATTGATAATAAGAAACACATTTTTATAATAAAAAGTTCTATTTTGAAATTAAACTTGTTCCTAAACAATATCTCATGTACCTGGTACTAACAATACATTGTCGAGGTGCTTTGCACGAGGTGTGATATCATTTTGGTACCTAGCCCAACCAAGGTACCACATAATAGTCATTACATGTGCACAGCATCCCACTGTCCTTTTGATTGCAATGCAATTACAATAATGTATTATTGCATTGTGGCCATTTTGAGAGCTGTCGATCCGAATATAAACAAAACATACAATGTAAAACATGTATTTTTGTTCAGTCCTAACCAATAACGCACTAAGTGGTCTGGCATACTATTTATCTCATTAAAATCGATTGATGTTTTAGAATTCTTTATAATTGTAAACATTTCTTGTAGGTACATGTTAGAACTAAAATAATATAATTAATATTATAGAGCCTTTCCGTCATAAAATCCAATGAGGTATTGCGTAGATGCACTGAGCAAGCTCTGCTATTTTTGGGAATATAATAATTATAATATTTTTTAGAGTAGCCAAGAGTTGTCGTAAATAATAAACTCAAAATAACTAACATCACAAAAGCACATTCCTTTCGCGACCAAGCACAAAGAATAGAATTTGACAAACACTGAATGAATTTGACAGATGTCAATTCTGATATTATTGCAAACAATGCAAAAAGTGGTAGAATATTTTATGATATCCTTTTTCTTTCACAAAATCTGATCCCCACGGTGTAGGATAAAAATAAATAGAGACATGAATCTAAAAAAATACGCCTGATTTTTTAGTCATACTTAATTTCTTGTCCGTAGTTGGACCAAATCGACTGATCTCCTTTACCACCAAATACGACGATATTTAAAACATCACACAAAAATAGTCGCGAAATTTTAATTGCATTGCGTCTGAAGGCTCTAAAACTACCACCCGGCTTCATTTTCGGCCGCAGTCTAGATATACTCTGTATCTATAAAAAGTATAGTGTTATTCAGAATAGCCCCCGCATCACGACTCCGCCACGAGCGGCGGGTATATTCATCGGAATTAAGGGTTGTTCGTATTATAACAAAAAGTTTTAATTGATTTAACTCCCCATCGGTCTCGAACGATAGTCGCTGTGGCAGTACTCCAACAAAGGATGTTATTTTAAACTTCAATCGACATACATGAACTCACGCCTTTTTTTAAGAAGCAGTAGCCAAAGGTGCTACTAGGAATCCCGCATTTCGTCTTGTGTTTCCGTCCCACGATATGATAGGAGGCGAGTCTATAGCTATATCATATATATTTCCGACTTCGGGCTGATAATGAATAGGAAAATCTAATTTAATTTCACCCGAGCCGGAGTGCGAACGCGTGACCTCAGCGTTGTAATGTTACCGTAGTACAACTGACAAAAGAGACAGTCATCAGGAAATCGCAATTAGAAAACAATATTATAAAAAATCTGACGAATTGCGAACCTCCTCCTTTTTTCAAGTCGCTTAAAAATACTATGAACAGATTAATATCGTCTACTCTAATAATATATAATCAATTGCATTAGATGCAATAGATTACTTGGCTGTGACTGTGAGGTTCCGAGTTCAATTGCCACGTCTACCGTGTACGTCGTGCGGACTAGCGCTCACCTGTAACCAGTGGTCCTTGGAGAAAACTTATATTTAACACAGGACTTTTTGGAGCCGAAGATGAGATTATGCATAAATAAATCTCGTACACCTTACAAAAGTATATAGGTATTATCATCCAAACGTTCGATATGACATATCTGTTTGATATGTCATATCGAAGTTCCTGATTGTATTCGTAAGTAAACTCATGCTTACATCGAGCGAGGCGAATATTTTTATAATGAAATCGATCTTTGAAACGAATTCAGTATTTTCTTTTGCTATCTACAAAACGACAAAAATATTCCACAATTTATATAAGGAGTGTTTTTAGTGTACGTTGGTTAAAGGCGTTGTAAAACTGCCTCTATCATTGATAATGCATTGAAATAAAATATGTAATTAAGAGGCAATTTTACAAAGTCTTTAACCGGCGTACTTTGAACTATTCTTCGCAAATAAATTGAGAGATATTTTTGAACTCAAATTAATCAAGTAATTAATTAAACTCAAGTATTTTTACTATTATGTCCGTACAAACCTACGTCATTAAATAATATATTATTGTAATGGTTACTACTTAGTAGTAGTAATAAACATGATAGGTATTTTTACATAAATTAAAGCAATATTTTATATAAAACTATGTTGCTATTTTAAAACTAGCCTAATAGAAAGACCTAAAATAATTCAGAAACGATAAGCGTTATATCTTTAAATCTTCTTGCTAACGTTTAAGTGAGGCAAATCTTCAAACATCCTACTTAAGGTAGCAATTCAAGTTATATGTAGTTAGCCCAATTTGAAAGGCTAAAAATCCCCCACTCATAAAAGTTATATGTGAAGACAGTCTACACTTAAATTTAGCAAGTACGCAATTCTTTTTAAGTGCATATATAATCCTCAACATTTCCGCTTTGACGTGGGGTTGGCGGCTTTGAGATCTTGCTCTATAAAATTTCCATATTTCAGAAATACTTATTTAGCACATTGCAATAAAGTTTGGGTTCCGGCCAAACTATAATACGTGGTTGAGGCGAAATGGCTCGAAATGCATTTGGCTGACCGCGTGAGAAATACACTCTGACAGATATACGAGAAGAGTATGAAAATTTTAATAAATAATGCCTCAGAAATTCCTTACTTTCAGCGTCGGTTGAATGGTGACAAATGGGATATACTTCATTTTACACCGTTTTTAGGAAAGAAATGTCGTGTTGTGCTGACATAAGTATGGCATTAGGTCATGCTGAATGATAGCCTATTTCTGGTTAATACTCGTATTTCTTCTGATTGAAAACAGATTTGAAAATCTATTCACATTGTTACATGTCTTATTTAGGACGAATTGTAAAAGAAATAATGGTGTGTAATGTCCGCCAAACCGCACTAGGCCAACGTGGTGGGTATATGGCCTGACGCCTCTCAATCTTACTCTCGATGACTATGAGTTGGTACTGTGGCTGATACATACACATTCACATCGATGGAGAGAGAATGTCTATCAATATCAGCCCATATACGTCCCACTGCAGGGCACTGGCCTACTCTACAATCGAGACTACGGCTGAGAGTGGTTAGGCCATATAGTCCACCACGCTGGCCTAGTGCGGGTTGGTGAGAGAATGTCTAACGCTACGAGAATAGTTCCGATTTGGTTTGATGAATCCCTCTCACGATCTCAATTTGAGGCCGAGATTAAAACGCTTCCTCAACTTCATCACAGTTATACCTACCGTGAAAACGATATTCACATCACTCCAACATTAACTTCGTATATTCAATTATTTTGTTCAGCTGTTTCACATAGTGAGCGTTAGTACTTTTGTTTAATAGGTACTCGTATTGTGTTTAATATAATAGAATTGTATGATCGAAAAAAAAACTAGATAGATACACAATCTGTGTTATTATAAACACGTCCTACACTCATAAGCCTCAACCATTGTAGCAACACCGCAAAGGCCAAAATTACAAGAACTGGACTCAATCATTGCAAAAAATATTTTGTAATTTTTAAGGCTCTAAATTAGTTTTCCAACAAAACAGTGCCGAAATAAAATAAAACTATAAACTAGAATTATTTTCAATCTGCCCAAATTGAATGTAATAAATGGAAAATCGTTTACATAACACATACCCTGTGCACATAGCTAACTAAATAACGCTCTCGACGAATCACTTCAAATACAGCGAGTGTTTAAATGTGCTTTAGGCCGCGTTTCCACTGACGCGGAGCTGGGCGGAGAGGAGCGGAGAAGAGCGGTGAAAAGTGGTCAGTGTTTCCACTGAAGCGGAGCTGGGCGGAGAGGAGCGATGAACAGCGGTGAGTGATCAGTGAGCGGACCAGAGCGGAGTGGAGCATACTTTTGGAATCGCGCATTTTTGCACTTAGTTACACTAAATCTCTCGAAAAGACCATACATCATGTTGTCGCTTAAAAAGAAAAAAGCAATCATTTTATATCTTTCTCTACTTGAAGACGAAGATAACGAATCAGATGAAGTGACGCGAATCACGCACCGCTCCGAACCGCCCCGCTGTCCTCCGCTCTGTACCCCAATGCACGCTGACCTCCGCACTGCACCGCCTCGATGTATGAATATCCGCTCAGCTCTGCTCCACTCCGCTCGTACTGTTTCCATTGAAGCGGAGCGGAGATTTCAAGCATAGTCATTGGTCAATTTGTGCACCGCTAAGCTCCTCTCCGCCCAGCTCCGCGTCAGTGGAAACGCAGCCTTAGGTATAAGTACATTTAATAATTTACTTTCGAACAGTTTTCATCATACGGTTTTTTGAAGTGAAAACTTCTTTAGCGGCGTTGAGCACTTTTCTGTAATGGGTATAAAATCTTAAACTCGCGTCAGGACACGTGACCTGATCGAAAAAGCGTAGGACGGCAATGACGTTTTACAAAAAACATCTTAGTAGGACGGATGGAGAGTAGACAGCTATCCCCTCTCTACAGCGCGGCGAAAATGTATGCCTGGGCCTACTGTTTCGTTTTTTTTTTTTTCAGTTTCACCCACTTTTTCCAAAATTGTCCCATAGCCCCCCCCTGCCTTCCCCCACCCTTATTCCGAAATAGTGCCTATTAGCCTCCCCACGAAACCTACCCCCCCCCCCCCTCCCCTACCCCCACCCCGAAAATTTACCTCACCCCCCCCCCCCAATCCTATCTCGGCCAACATAGGTCGTAGACCCACCGAGTTTGGTATCCTCGGAACCGTCTTGGTGAGGGCTACAAATTGACCCCGCCAGAAATCCCAAATTACGCAAAAAATTACCCCCCCAAAAAAAAAAATTTTACCTCCAAAAAATTAATTTAAGTTAGCCTCCCCACGAAACCTTCCTTCCCCCCCCCTCCCTTACCCCCACCCCGAAAATTTACCTCACCCCCCCAATCCTATCTCGGCCAATATAGATCGTAGACCCACCGAGTTTGGTATCGTTGGAACCGGCTCGGTGAGCTCTACAGATTGGCCCCAACCAAATCCCCAAATTCCTCCCTCTCTCCCCTAAAATATTTGTCCAGGCATAACTCCGTCATTTCTTAAAGTAAACCCCCCGTGTTTGGAGTCAGAGGAATCGTCTTGACGAGCTCGACAATCGAGAGCAGGCAAAATACGATTTTTCTTATTTTTACTATGGGATCAGGCTGGGGCAGCAGTCTAAAATTATATGTAATTTGCAATCTGTACCCACGGTCTTCCCCCGGTATTTTTGAAGTGAAAACTTCTTTAGCGGCGTTGAGCACTTTTTCTGTAATGGGTATAAAATCTTAAACTCGCGTCAGGACACGTGACCTGATCGAAAAAGCGTAAGACGGATGGAGAGTAGACAGCTGTCAGTTAGCTGTCAGTTTATAAAGCTTTGATGAATTGCCAATGATTTTGAGTGGAGATTTCAACATAAACTTCGCAGACGATAAAAATCAACTATTAATTGAATTTTTAAATAATGAATTTGGTTTAACTATGTCGAATGATCGCAATCTTAGCACAACGAAATACAAAACTACTATTGATGCGGTCTTTATTAGACATTTAAATAGGTTCGAATCAAAACTGTTCGTTTCTTACTTCAGCTACCATAAACCTATCGTATCAGTTTTAGAGATTGGCGATGATAGTTCTGGTAATGATGATGGTGAAAAAGTCGTTGAAATTATGGATGAAAGTTGATTTTTCGGAGAGATAAACTTTTTAATGTAAAATAATTGTAATAGTTTTAAAGTGTTAAATTTTTAATGTAATATAAATTGTCATGTTTGTGTACGATAGCGCAATAAATGAATATTGTATTCTACCACATAAATGATAGTACTTTTATACTGATAAAGCAATTGGTGCAAAATTATTCCCTAACCATTCCAAAATATCAAACATGCTCAACGTTAATAATCAAGTTTTCACTTCTGCCGGCACTCCCGGAGTGCAACCCGTTTTTTTTTTTTGCAACCTATGGCGAGACAAGCATGCCGTTCGTCTGATGATAAGCGATACGACCGCTCATAAGCAGAAGCAAAACCAACCAACACAATGGATTACAAAGCAATGCTTGGCATTTCACTGCGCTCACCATCCTGAGACAGAAGGTGTTAAGTCTTAATGTATCCAGTAGTTACTCTGACTACAATTTTCTTCAATCCGAAACACAACAGTGTATTTACACTGCTGTTTTGCGGGAACATAGACATTGCGGTGGTACCTTCCCAGGCGTATTCTCACATATGAGAGACCTACCAGTGAAGAAGATTGAGCAAAAAGCTAAAGATAATAAATGCAAAGCCAGTGCAAATTCTAAACCACATCCGTCCATCACAATACCCACAACGTTTACGCCATCAACAGAGCTTCAAATATCAAATGACCTATTTACAAGCAGACATGACTGACGTATGTAGATTACACAGTTAAATTGAATTTCAGCGCATTGTACCTGCTACTCTGGAAGCAACAGAATGAGCAATAAGCTGTGTTTGAGGCCAAGGTACTAACCAGGCATCCTTGGGCCACTTCGCCCTTTCTCTGCGGAATACTTTTAATATCCATCTTGGTAAGTCGTAGTTAATCCTGCTTCTGCTAATATAAATGCGAAAGTTTGTGCGGGTGTTTGGATGTTGAATGTTTGTTTGTTGGATTGACGTACACAGATAAATCATGTCGTAGATTGACATATTATATTATAGCTATGTTTTATCAAGATAAAACATAGCTATATAATATGTCAATATAATTATATAATATAATGATAATTATCAAGATAATTATGGATCATTAGGATTAAAATAATATTACGTTTGCAAATTTCGTATGCATATTTGTGCAGGCCGCTTTCAACAGGTCGTTGTGGAGATCCTTGGGGGAGGCCTATGTTCAGCAATGGACTTCCTGTGGCTGAGATGATGATGATGATGAAGTTTTGTATAGATGGCAACAACGTTATCTAGATAGCACTATGGATTTATTACCGCGTGTTAGTTCAGTGATTTAAAATTTGTAAAAAGTAAATTCTAAATTCGACAGCCTCCGTAGCGCAGGCGGTTAGACGCCGCCTGTGAAACGAGAGGCCGCGGGTTCGATCCCCGCACCGAGAGAAATGTTTGTGCGGCCCACAAATATTTCTCTCGGGTCTGGGTGTTTGTGAGACCGAAAAGTCTCTCGTAGTTCCTGATACCCACGACACAAGACTCGATCTTAATGTGGGGTCAGGACTATGTATGTGACTGTTGGGTGTTATTTATTATTTATTATTATTATAAATTCAGTAACATAAAACCATACAGGAAAACCGCGCGCAGTACCTAGCGTTTCAAAACTTTACATAGCAGGATTGCACATGTAATGAAATTAGTTATTCATAAAGAACTAACATAAATTCCGAGATAAACCTGAGATTTTCAGGCATTAGTATATGCATGCATCTACCCACTAGTCCAGTCTTTCCCAAAGTGGGCGATAACGCCCCCTTGTGGGCGCTGCAGGTCTCAAGGAGGGCGGTAAGAGACCCAGAAAGAAAATGAGGGCGTTGGGTAGAGGCCTGGGGGGTGATTAGTAATTTTATTTAGCTAGGAGGCCTCTTAGACAACGACTGCATGAGCTCTCGACTCTCAACAACAACTTGTGAACATCAACTAATATGAATTAAAAGATTGCTCAAACTCGGTTCTATATTTCTCTCCGCGTAGTTCATATATCTGTCCTATTTTATTGAATATAGAAAAAATGAAAATCATGTCAATCGGTCGCTCCGTTTCGTAATGAAAGTAGACACAAAAAAACAAATTAAAAGGCAACAGACATACTTTCGCATTTTAATAGTTATTAGTACTCGTAGATAAATAAATAAATAACACCCAACAGTCACATACATAGTCCTGACCCCACACTAAGATAGAGTCTTGTGTCGTGATATCTATCATGTTTTAACAAGTTTTTGTTAAATAACCCGAATTGTGCATTCCTGTATCAGTCGGCTGGTTCATTGAATACTTGTTCGGACTTGTTGAGTACGATTGAGCGTCGAATGAGATAAACGAGTTTATGCATGTTTGTTTTATTCCTGTCGGTGCGTGCTGCTTAAGCATTCCTATATAAACAATGTAATATTTATTTTATTTTCATTTGTGGTTTCGCGCGCAATAGATGAGCAGTACTTACGCCTCCTCTACACTACTCGCGAAGTTGAACGTATTTCTCAAAGCAAAACAATGTCGGAAGTAAAAAAGAAGAGACGGCAATACTGTGCGGAATATATTAAATTCGGATTCATTGAAAATCCCACAAACCCATCGTCGCCTTTGTGTCTTCTATGTCTAAAAACATTTTCGAATAAAGCAATGAAGCCTTCAAGACTGCAAGATCATTTAAATAAAATGCATCCAGATAAGAAAGACAAGAATGTAGCATATTTTCAAGACCTAGAGAAGAAGCATAATACTCAGCCAAGTGTAGCAAAACTATTTTCGGCGGCTGCTAAGCAAGATGACGACGGACTTCGAGCTTCGTACAATATCTCTTTGTTAATTGCTCAAAAAGGCAAACCACATAACATCGGAGAAGAGTTAATATTGCCAGCAATAAATGAAGTAATAAGTACTGTGCTCTATAAACCGGCTGCAGATATTATCCGAAAAATTCCTTTGAGTAATAATTCTGTGCAAAGACGAATTAATGAAATGGCTGAAAACATTGAAGAATCATTGTGCGGTCACCTGAGGACAAGTCAATTCTCAATTCAGCTCGATGAGTCCACTTTACCAACTAATGAAGCATTGTTGTTGTCTTACGTGAGGTTTACTAAAGATGAGAAAATATGTGAAGAACTATTATTTACTAGAAATTAAGAGACCGATACAAAAGGCGAAACCATATTCAATATATTAGAAAAGTTTTGCGATGAGAAAGAGATTCCTTTGAAAAATATTATTTCAGTTGCTACGGATGGCGCTCCGGCTATGACAGGGTGCCATAAAGGCTTCATAGCGTAATTAAAAAATAAAATTCCAGATGTCCTTGGTGTACATTGCGTTATTCATAGACAACATTTAGTTGCTAGAAACTTAAGTGAAAAACTATTTCAATCACTGCAATATGTCATCAAAGCAGTCAATAAAATCCGCAACAGCTCTTTGAATGATAGATTATTTCATCAGCTTTGTGTTACTAATGACGAGAATTTCAACCGTTTGTTGTTTCATACTGAAGTTCGTTGGCTATCAAGAGGCAATTGTCTGACTCAATTTTACAACCTGTTTGACTCTGTTATAGAGTTCTTGGAAACTAAAGATACAGAATTGCACGACAAGCTCATAACATCAAAGAATGATATAGCTTACATGACAGACCTGTATAAATTGTTCAACGACATGAATCTCCAACTGCAAGGCGACAAACTAAATTTAATTAAAACAAAAAACGTCCTTGCTGCTTTCGCAGCCAAACTGCTTCTACTTCTGGGCAGACGTGAGTTTCACAATTTTCCGAATTTATCAGTATCATGCAGTAACGACGAATTGTTTGCCTACTGCCAACATTTAGAAAACCTCCACATTGACTTCACCGAACGATACCAGGACATTTTGAACTTGGAAATACCAGACTGGGTGTTGGATCCGTTTTCCGTTTCGAACTTATAGAATTGACAACAAACGAGGAAATAAAAATTAAGTTCAAAAATGGTTACCAAGAATTTTGGCTACAAAAACCGATCCCGCAATTGTACCCTGGATTGTGGTCAATCGTTCAACGATTCTTGATAGCATTCCCATCGTCATATTTGTGTGAACGTGGATTTAGTGCTGTGACAACACTGCTTACTAAAAAGAGAAATCGTTTGCTTGTCGACTTGCGACTGTTCTTGAGTAAATTGGAACCTGATATCAACAAACTTATTAAACAGCAACAGACTCATCCTTCACATTAGTTTTTATATAAGGATCGATTATTTTAGTTTTTACACGCTTTATATTAGCTTCACTTGTATGTTTGTTTGTATGTTTGTAACCGACTCCTTAAGACGCGATTTTGACCCACTTTAAACGGATAGATTTCATTCAAATTTTGCACACCTGTCAAAGACCGATGACAATACAATAATAAATAAAAATAGATTTTTTGAAAAAAAAAAATAATGGATATTTTGCATGCCGCTAACTCCCTCTGGAAATACAGCCGTAGATGGATGTTTTTAGTCAAAACAATTAAATAATAGTTTAAAAAACTAAAAATACACGCTTTAATAAGATATCCAACTAAAAAGGTAAAAATAATTGATAATGAATTTAAGATAAGAAAATGGAGTAAAATACATACATTTTATTGTTACAAAGCGTGGGGTGCAGGAGGATAAGTAATTGTTGTAAACACCCCACGCTTTGTAAAAGTAAAATAAAAGATACTCTGTTTTAATACTATAAAGTTGCGTTTCAATAATCATTCTTATTGGCAGGTGGAGCCCGTAAGAGTTAACTTGAGACCTAAGTGCCGTTGTATGTTACCTACTGCGCTCAGGTTTCAAGTTGCGGGTTATAGTAAAAGTTTCGTTTAGAATTCTCCGTTAATATACATATATAGGTCACAATAATTAATTAATTTAATTTGAAGTTATAGTGGTTTTTAAATAGGTGAAAAAATGGGGGCGCTAAAAAAATATTTATTCTCAAAGTGGGCAGTAGACAAAATAAGTTTGGGAACCACTGCACTAGTCGGTTGTTGGTGCACGATGTTTTTATATGCACGAAGCACGAAGATATCACCTAATGCTCTTTGATATATTGTAAACGTGCACATTCTAAAGGGTTTTTTAAAATCTCCTGTGTTTAGATTATGCATTCTGTATGTTGGTTGAAATACGGAATTATTTCTTAATGAGTTCTGCTGAAAGTAAATGAAATATTATATTTCAGCTTCATATTCCACTAATACATAAAATAATAATTATTTCAAACTTAAAAGTCAGCTACATAGATGCCATTTTTCAAACCATTTGACTCATTTACAAATATGAATTTGGATATTTCGTTGACTCTCACTCTCTCTCCTTTTCCGTTTTCCTACAAATCTTATTATTTTTGATTCGATTTCGTAGGGAAACGCCGAGAATAGACCTCTTCATAGCGAATTGAGTGACATTAAGTTTTCGTATAGACCCATAGTGAGAGGTCACGTTTCGTTGCCATATGTAATCACTGACAACACACAAAAATTAAAGAATTTCGTCTTTAACCAATAAAGAATATTTGACGAGAAGATGTGATGTAGTTTTTCAAACGCTGCCCATCCTAGTTTTCGTTGACTACATTAAATATATTTTAGACGAGACAAATAAAGAAGCCTGAAAACAGTGGGTAATGTAGCAATATTTGACGGGAACTTTAAGGTGACCATGTTTTATTTTGTTTCATACTTAACTCAGAAGCTAAACTCTTCTCTATCGTTGTCTCGATTTTAGAAGAGCCTCGTGCTTTGCAGTGGAACGTATATGGGCTGATAACTTAAGAACAAATAAAAAATAATTGATAGTCGTAACACAACATGCAAAGTACATATATTACAATTTGTTTAAAAATTGAGTGCATTCATAAACCTCTTCAAATCACAGAATATTTTGTGAGAGTAAGTGTTCCTAGAATCATTTGTAGGTGAATATTTACGCCTGTAAAGCATGTTTGCCCTAAACTTTAGATACGTTTAACAGCGAATTGAGTCTTTACTATTTCGTGTATAAACATTTCCATAAACACATAACTGTCTGATACACAACCCATATTATATAAGAGTACGATTATAATAATTGCATAATATTTGGTTATATAATATATAAATATAAATATGGCCTAACCACTCTCAATCGTAGTGTCGATTGTAGAGGAGGCCTGTGCCCTGCAGTGGGACGTATATGGGCTGATACAGAATAATATATAAATACTTAAAGAGGCAAGAAATTACTTCTACTGCTGGTATGTCTCTTATATGGGAGAGGCTACCTCTACCAACGCAATTTCTATTTCTTCCGTCAAACAACAGTGTAATAATGAACTGTTGTGTTGTTCGAGTTTGAAGGAAATTGTAACCAGACTAACTGCTGGACATATTAATACTTAACATCTTATGTCTCAGGATGGCGAGCGCAGTGTAATGCCAAGCATTGCTTTGTAATTATTGATAAGGTTGTTTAGTTTTGCTACAGTCCCTGAGCAGTCGTTTCGCTTACGATCAGGAGAATGGAATGCTCGTCGTCCTCGTCATTAATTGCGATAAAATAAAAAGTTTAAATGAAAAATATTAAATAGTAACTGTTTAAAATTACTTTTTAAGATATTGCATAGCTTCTATCGCGGGCGTTGAGCGTGGAGACCGAATCCAGAAATTCCCCAACGAAAATAACCTAACACTCCCCACTCCGACCGAAATTTAAATTTAATATTTTTATTTTTATTACCCATTTAAGTGCTAACCCAGACGACGGCTTACCAATCATAACAAGTTTAGAAACCCATAAAGCTCTCCTTAGTATGAAATGCCATAGGACTCCCGGTGAAGACGGTGTTACGACAGAAATATTAAGGATCGGAGAGCAGATTTTGCTACCCCACATTTGCAATCTTTTTAATGCTATTTTAAAATCCGGTAACTTTCCAAAAACTTTTTGCCATTCAAATATAATACTACTCCACAAAAAAGGCGACAAGTCAGATATAAATAATTACCGTCCCATAAGTTTGGTTTCCCATCTTTATAAACTTTTTATAAAAATAATAGAGAATCGAATATCTGACAAATTGAACGACTATCAACCCTTTGAACAAGCAGGATTCCGCCGTGGCCTTTCCACCATCGATCACTTACATACTTTAAACCAGTTAATAGAAAAACATCAAGAGTTCAATATACCTTTATACCTTGCATTCGTCGATTATTCCAAAGCTTTCGACAGCCTACACCACTCGGCTATATTCAAGTCCCTCGAAAAGCAAAATATACACCCCGGGTACATAAAATTGCTTCAGGAAATATATAGCCACAGTACAGCGTCCATCAATATCAATGGTTCCGTAGGACCTGCATTCCCTATACAAAAGGGCGTAAAACAAGGTGATCCGCTATCTCCAAAACTTTTTACAGCCACGCTGGAAGAAGTTTTTCAAAAACTTCAACCCGATTGGGAGAATAAGGGCATTGTTATCGGCGAAAAGAGATTAACAAATCTTCGCTTCGCCGACGACATTGTCCTCTTCTCCTCATCTGCAGCTGATTTGGTCCTAATGCTCGAACAACTGAGCCAAGTGAGCCTCGAGGTCGGACTTGGTATTAATATGACCAAGACCAAAGTAATGTCAAACACCGTGAAAAGGCGCATAGAAGTCGGAGGTGGGAGCGTTGAATATGTCCATGAGTACCTTTACCTTGGCCAGATAGTCTCCTTCCAGGCAAAACAAGACAAGGAAATCTCACGACGAACCGAGAATGCCTGGAGGAACTACTGGTCAATGAAAGATCTCATGAAAGGGTCATTACCTCTCTCCCTTAAAAGGAAACTCATGGACATGTGTATACTCCCCACCCTCACATACGGAGCGCAAACTTGGTCATTAACAAACCGTCAAAAGTCCGCCCTGGGGGTTTGCCAACGAGCGATGGAACGCAGCATTCTTGGAATTAAACTTATGGACCGCGTAAAGAATTCAACGCTGCGTTCTAAAACCAAAATCGCCGATGTGGGACAAACAGCTGCCAAGTTGAAGTGGAACTGGGCTGGCCATGTCTACCGCATGTCTGACGAGCATTGGGCGAAAGCCACCACACAGTGGCTCCCTAGTAGCCGAAACCGATTACGCGGTAGGCCTAGAAGAAGATGGCGTGACGAACTCGACCTATATCTTCCAAACTGGCGGCAATTAACATCTGACCGCGACAAATGGAAGGAAAGGAGGGAGGCCTTTGCCCAGCAGTGGGAATCAAAGGGCTCATAATAATAATAATAATAATTTTATTCAAATATGTGCCAGTATGTGTACAGACTATATGGCCTAACCACTCTCAATCGTTCTTACGATTGTAGAGTAGGCCCGTGCCCTGCAGTGGGACGTATATGGGCTGATACAGATACAGATACAGATGTGCCAGTACTTTTAAATGCGAATTGCAAAGCTATTGCGTGATTAATTGTAATCTAACCTCTTTTGATATTTAGTTTTGCCATCTATCCATGAATAGCAAAACTTTTAATGACTTTTTGAAATATCACGCTTGTCTCTTTAGTTCAGCAACTCGCCTCTAGGTGGCATTGGTTGTATCGGCGTTATTGCGCATGCGTAATCCCCCTCTTCGCCCCGCAATCTGGTGACTCATGCCTGCTTAGAGTTTCGGCGTTAGGGCACCTCCTCTTTGTATTTACTTCATGGTACGACTCTACGCAGCTCGCACGTATAACAGTGAATGTCTGTATAATTAATATCAAAGAAAAACAAAGGAAAAAAATACTGCATAAATAAAGTAAATAAATAATTATAATTAGGTACATAAGTTGATAAAAAATGCTATGCAATAGCTTTACCGCGGCAGTCTCCGAGTGCCACACGTCTTTTTTTATTCTAGATTTAGTAGCATATCTGCCTACACCTTCCGGGATATAGACGTGACTTGACATAATTATTTAGAAATTGCAGTTTCCTTTTAAGATGACTGGGACAGCAAAAATATCCACATGAGATAAACCTAACCATTATATTTCTTAATTCTAATTATTTTGTATACATTCCATATTCTTTTTCTCCCTTTCTTCCAATAACAAACCCCTCGTTTAGCATGCGCGTCACGGCGCGTGTGAAAGTCATTACGTGCAATAAGACGGTGGAAGTCGTCTCCGCAACATAGGTACAGAGTGGCAGTTTTTTAGTTTTATTGTCGACTGTGGCGCCCCCGGCGGGCCGAGCGCCCCACGCTATAACTCACCACTAATTCTAGCAATAGTTTTGCTTTCAGTGAATAAAGGGCTTTACATCTGTACTGAACCACTACTATGAGTTTCAAAATGTTATTCTGTTTATCTTTTTCTTTGCGATGAAGTTATGAAAATGAGCTGCGAAACGACCACTACAAAATATATGAAAAATACACACATAGACCCATAAACTCAATCGTTATTCCTAGAAGGGGTAGGCAGAGGTGCTATCAGGACACCCATATTTCGCCTTGTGTTTTCCGTCACATGATGCAACTCTCCATATCGGGAACCAATTCCTGACTCCGGGTTGTTAATGAATAGAAAAATCCAATATCACTTTGCCCCACCTGGAATTTGAACTCGAGAACTTAGCTTTGTAATCGAACCGTCGCATTGTATACCTGGCTAACGCAACGGTCAAATCAAGCAATGAAAATATAAAATTCACAATTAAATGATATCAAACAAACTCTTCATCTTTCGTTCGTGCTTATTACACAATAAGATATATAGCGATTAGGCCGCCTCTTTTACTATTATTATGTTATATCTCTACTGTAATCGTTTCTTTTATGTGCAAAAAAGGATTAAACAAATAAATAAATAAAAGTGGGTAAGCGCGTGGCTATTCAGCCCTTTCACAGAAACATTTATCTTAATATTTTGTGACCACCTGCCTGCCAATACATCAGTAAGAACACAATAAGTACGATTGAAATTCATAATAAATTGAAATTTAATATAAATCTAAATTGCCGCGCCATTTAATTTAGTAACACACGACACAGATTATAAATTGAAATGTCAGTCCCGACACAATCCCACCGCGACCCTCTTCTTAATTGTTCGCGTAATAGCCGCCTACAAAACCGCTGTATTACATTCATATTTGACCAAATATATACAGGGTATATCAAGACTGCTACCGAAAACGAAGCTGGGTGGTAGTTTAAGTGATTTCAGACACAATGCAACAGAAATTTTTGCAAAAAAAAGCGACAATTTTTTTTTTTTTTGTTATTTTATACTAATACTCTAAGGTATAAAACAGTTTCAATTATTATTTTGGCAAAAACTATGGATTTACCACCCAAAAATGACGATATTTAAAAAAACATTAAAAATTAATGTGGCGTTTCTTTGCGAAAATTTTAGTTGCATTGTGTTTGTAGTCACTAAAACTACCACCCGGCTTCGTTTTCGGTAGCAGTCTTGATATACCCGGTATAGGATACACTTTAGAAAAGCTTAATTTTTTATGCACATTATCTATTACAGTCATAAAGTACTGATAAAATTGTATATTATGACGTAACTCTAATGTTGTGGGTATTACACAAAACAAAGATTTTTTGTCTCCTCACACCCAGATCCGAAACAAATATTTATAAATATCTTTCTGTATCAGCCCATATATGTCCCACTGCAGGGCACGGGCCTCCTCTACAATCGAAAGTACGATTGAGAGTGGTTAGGCCATATAGTCCACCACGCTGGCCTAATGCGGGTTGGCGGACTTACATTCTGGATTTCTGGATCAGCCCATATACGTCCCACTGCAGGGCACGGGCCTACTCTACAATCGAGAGTACGATTGAGAGTGTTTAGGCCATATAGTCCACCACGCTGGCCTAGTGCGGGTTGGTGGACTTACATACCATATAAATTCTTATGAATCGCTATGGTATGCAGGTTTCCTCACGATGTTTTCCTTCACCGTTTTAGTGCGTGGTGATTGACTATCAATACACACATAACTTCGAAAAGTCAGAGGTGTGCCCTGGGATTCGAACCCGCGACCACCGTGAACATGTTAGCAGTCGCGTCTAGTCCGTTTACCAACAGGCCACCACGCACTTTTCTTTTTATAAATATCTACAAAACACTTTTCTCGGTATTTAACTCGCGGTCTTCGTTTTAAGTCGAAGTCTTCGCCAACCTCGCAACGGGACATCTTTCGTATTTCGTATTTATGATAATACTAGCGGCCCGGCCCAGCTTCGCCCGGGTGCACATAGATTTCTCTACAATAATATGCACGTATTATACACATAAACCTTTCTCTTGAATCACTCTATCTATTAAAAAAAACTCATCAAAATCTGTTGCGTAGTTTTAAAGACAAAGGGACAGAGAAAACGACTTTGTTTTATACTATGTAGTGATAGTTAACTACACAGACCATTAGTAAGGCTCGCTTCGACTAGCCTCACTAGACGAAGGTAGACACCTAGACACCTGAGTAAGGCTCGCGTCCAGACGACATAGACATAGATTAATAATACGGATACAGCGCACCGAGTTATAAGTTTTTTAACCCCAGGGCTGCGTGCAGCCGTGTGGCGGAGTTTACGATCGTCTCGGCTCGATCGTAGTTAACTGCTGTGTACAATAGTAACGGAGTGAAACTGTAAGTGTATGCGCGTGGAGCATCTTTATAGAGGGAAGTTGACTTGAATCTTGATTAAGTGTTATGGTTGTTCGAAAAAATACACGCGTATATTATTTGACATTTTGCCATGGATTTTTGTGGTTACGATAGCTGTGTAAATCATGATGGCATCCTGTGGAGGGTTTGGTGCACAACAATGAAGTTTGTGCAGTGATAATGGCATGGTTCGTGTAAGCCTGAATTCATATTATACTAGTTGCTGCTATTATAGTTATAGGCTCTGATGCAGTGTGGTGAAAATACTTCCGGTATTTCAAACTAAAAACCTTTCTAACCCAAACATATAGATTGTCGAATACTTTTACGATACAAATTTTTCACGCCCGAATCTGTCAATCTGCGTATTTAACTTTCCGAGACCTTACCTTCTTTATTAATCGCTCGTCGTCACGTCAGGCCGTCGCGTATGTCACTGTGAATAATTATGGCCATTCGATGTCCCGTAGCATCCCTCCCCATCCCTTCCCTTCCCTCCCACTGCCTCCCCCGAGGGATTACACGGGATTAGCCGGCGAGATTCGCCCACAGATTTGCATAGGGGGCGTGAGGAGCGATAAATATGCGGCCCTTTCGACCAGGCCATTTTTACGCTCTTTTTATTTCCCTTTGTTTACGGGTTAATAAAATGTGTTTTGAGCTGTTTGCATATTCATTTTTGTGTCATAAAGGTCATTTGTTTCCGTCTGATGAGTGAGAGTTAAAGCAATGGAATGAATTAAATTGATGGAAGGATTTCTAAAACAAACGATGTCAAAGGCTGATTATGTAGAGTAAAAAATAAGATTTGAAAAAGTGTCTAGTTGTTTAGCACATTTTAATTGATAGCTATTAAAAGGTGCAACGTCAATATATTTGTGTATAGTTCCTTTCATTGTTATTCATTACAATGCTGAAAGACGGCGATGTGTCTAAACATTTTCTTCTTTTTTGATTGAAGGTACAGATGTTTGTAGTTATCCCTAATATGAAAGAGGTATACGCGTGTTTTACATAGCAAAAGGAAACAGTGTGTATTCAACAAGACCCACTATGATTGTTTCCATACAAGTTCGCAAAGCGGATTTGAATTGAAAACTGTGAGGCCGTGTAAACAAAGTTACGACACTGATGTACAGCGTCTCGGCCATTGTGAACGAGCGACGACCCCACCATTTACATGTGTAAATATCTGGCGTAGTCTGGGGGAAAGGGAGAGGAGGGGGGAATGATAAGTGGCCTTTGAAAACTTTTACAAAATTTTATTGCCATTCGCTTCTTAAATGCGATTCAAACGAAACTATTTTGCTTTGTGATTGTGATATATGAGTGGATTTTTGTTGCTACGATTTAAATTATTTATGTAGTATATGCGTTGTATACAACGGACGAAGAATAAATTAATGATTATATGTAATGTGCCTAAAAAGTTGTGTACTGTTAATGTGGGGCTCCATCAAGTATAAATACTTCTGTGTTTGCTTAATAAATCACTTTGCTTCGTCAAAGATAATATAATTCAATAATATCATGGAGTTACTTAGACAGTCATATATCAATAATAATACTCCCGACAGTCACACACATAGTGCTTATCTTACTAAGATCGATTCTTATGTCTTGGGTATCAGGAGCTACAAGAAACTTCTCTGTGTCATAAATAAATTAAAATAAATAAATAAATAACACCCAACGGTCACGCACTTAGTCCTGACCCCATACTAAGATCGAGTCTTGTGTCGTGGGTCTCAGGAACTACGAGAGACTTTTCGGTCTCACAAACACCCAGACCCGGAAGAAATATTTGTGGGCCGCACAAACATTTCTCTCGGTGCGGGGATCGAACCCGCGGCCTCTCGTTTCACAGGCGGCGTCTAACCAACTGCGCCACAGAGGCTGCCAATAACCGCCAAAGATTTATCCATTACAACAAATCATTTCCCTCAAGCAATTCTAGGCGATTTAAATATTCTAGAAGGCTATTTTATTTTATAAGCTATTAATAAAGGGTCAGCCGCAATCGTATCAGTATGGACGAGTTAATAAAATGCGTTGGGGTGTTGTTTACGTCGTCGATCAAAACATCCGTGTGATGGATGGCGCCTCGGCACCTCGTCACTTACGCCGATGTGTTTAGCCATGGAAATTCGGCACTTGGGCTTAGGTTACGTATTTTGTGGAATTTTGGAAATGCTATTGTTTTATATTATACGTTGTTATTGTCAGTAGCCTGGACATTCTTTTGAAACGTAAATTGCGTACGACAAATATCAGCAGGTCAGAAATGAGATTGTTTTGATTGAACGAAACTGCAAAGTTCGTGTAAGTCTATGACACAACATGATAATACATAATGGACGTTGACAAAAATCAAGTCTTTGTTATGTAGGTTCGGTAAACAAACACGTACTAATCTAATAATCTAATGCATCCCGTCGCCTTTGAAAATCTACAATACTTACATTTGCCTTTCGGGTCTCTCAAAATAGGAAGGGCTTATGTAAATGAATTTCTTTGAGTATATTAATGGACAGTGGACTTCCTGTGGCTGAAGAGAGAGAGAGAGAGAGGTTAATTCGAACTCCAAGGTTCATGTGTAAGGTAAAGGTTTTTATGAGTAGACAGGTAAGAAAGAGTACTTGGGAAATTAATATCATGTAGTTCATCATATTTAAAGTGCAAGAAGTCAGAGCACAAAGCAAATATGAAAAAATCACTGACCTAATATCGTATAAAAAAAATAATAATAGCATCTGCAAATACAAATCTACAGTCAAATTGTGCGGCTTTATAAACGGGAACATTGGTATAAAATTTTAAGAGCGCGGATATCCTGTAGCGCACTATTGGAGAGCACATTTCCCTCGCTCTATTGCCGTATTAAAATGCACTCGAACCTTTCCCCAGTATTATTTCACCTGAACAAAGGCCGGTAGTTCCATTTTCTAAGAAATAACCGAATAATACCGCCTTCGACTGGTTTCAGCCGTGTAAATCTGGTTCGAACTGGATACAAAGATTACTGTAATGTTAGAACTGAAAGTGCTTTCGTGCCATTTCTCGTTAGTATTATGATCTGTACTATTTTTATATAACAGGCTGCTCTTATCGTATTCTTATTATTGGATTTTGTGCAATAGTACATAATACAACTATATGATGTTTTGAGAACCCACCATAACAATCAAACCTATAACAATTGTGTTTTTTTGCAAATTCTACCATTATCTGTTTTAGCGAAACGACAGCTTATAGAAGTCAAAAAATGAAAGTTGACATAAACTTTCATTTTTTCCCATAATCGTGCACTGCTTAGCATGGAACTTCCCTATAATGTAGACCTCGAGTTTAAGAGCTTATTCCCTTATTTTACTATTATTGATTTCCAAAGTGCGTAAACTACTCGTCTTGCTTTAACGATAAAAAACATTGGGAGGAAACACGCATGCCTTAAAACTTTCGATTAGAACTACAACTAAAGTATAAGAAGTTAAACATCAGTCATTATGTTTAGGGTACTAGCAAGCACAGTAGTCTAAGAGGCCTACCCCTGACTGGTTTGAAGGTAAAATAATATCACATTTTTTTCTACAATATCGTTGATTAACAAGCTACGCTGTAGGAGAAGAAAGAACTTATAATAAGAATAAAATTCAATTCAATAATGGGATGATAAATACACGCAAAAATTACCTTTTTATTCAAATTGAACTGTCAGAGTACTGTTTGAAATGCACAAACACTTCGCGTGTTATTTTTAAAGGTGTCAATACGATGCAGTCGGTTATGCGTAGGTGTGTACTGTGTATAGAATTGGACGTGCGACAGTAAGATTGCGTGGCGTGGGAGGGCGTGAAGTGTGGACATGTTTGTTTCCAATAAATGTGATTGGGTATCGGCTTTATATAAACCTTTGATAGGTGGGATAAGCCTGGGGATTGCGGCCAAAGATTAAAGGACATGTTGTCTTGAAACAAAGAAACAAACTATTGTCTTGTTGCTGATTGAAAAGTCCAGTCTCGTTGAACTGAATATAAAACCCGGCTACATAAATATGAAGCAGAAAAAAATATGACAGGATATGTGAGAGGGGAATTAATTACGGAGCTGAAATATGGCTACTGACTATAACACAGATTTTTTCAAAAAAGTTTACAAAATGTTATAAAAAGGGAGAAATAAAATTAACCTTTTAATAGGTCTAAAATACCTAAATAGGCCAACAATTTTTTGAGGTCGGTGCCAACTAGACGACTATTAGGGCCGAAACTGCGTTAAGCGGGCACTCGCGCGGTTTCATACAAAAGTGCTCCGTCGCGGGGATCCGCGCGGGCGTCCAGCACGGGGAGGCGCGTCCCGCACCCGCGCCGCGGGGCCCGCCTCTGTGCGTCGGAACCCCTCGCGGGGGCACGCACGGTAAAGCGCGCGGTGTCCGCCAGCGATAACATGACGGTGATGGCATAGGGCACCGAGACGTGGCCTCTCACTTTGGGCTTCATTAGAAGGCTCAAAGTCACTCAACGAGCAATCGAGAGGGCTATGCTCGGTATTTCCCTACGAGATCGACTCAGAAATGAGGAGATCCGTAGGAGAATAAAGGTCACCGACATAGCGCAAAGGATTCTATAGATGATTCATAGCGAAAGGTTCTAGAGTGGCGGCCACGTACAGGCAAGCAAAATGTCGGACGCCCGCTTACAAGGTGGACGGAGGACCTGGCTACATTTGCAGGAAGTCGCTGGATGCAGGCTGCTTCCAACAGGTCGATGCGGAGACCGTTGGGGGAGGCCGATGTTCAGCAGTGGACTTCCTGTGGCTAAGATGATGATGATGATGAATATACTTGAGCAAAAATAAAGATTTTTTAGCCTTTCCGTTGGTGATATGACTGATGCAGATTTTACCCTTAAGTTGTTGACCATCAAATATGGTTCCAGTTTCGAAGATAATTCGCCATAGACCGGTATCGAAACTTTAAAATATTTGTACAATGAGTTTTCATTTTCTCTTAATTTACTGAACTTTAGAACAAATTCTCCGCCTAGCAACCTAAATTCAATAAACAGCCTTCCTGGCTGTCATTTTTTTTGCTAGTCGTCGTTTTGCTATGTAATAATATATTAAGCTCTCCATCGACACGACTGTACATGCACACCTTTAAAATTGAACCAGCGGCACTGCGTAAATCCGGTCTCCGCGACGGGTACCCGCGACGGGGACCGTCGCGTTCTCACGGAGCCCGCCCGCGTGTCCACGCGAGGAGACGCGCGACGGTTGCCCGTCGCGGGCGCCCGCTTAACGCAGTTTCGGCCCTTAAGCTTCAAGCTATCACGCTACAAACTATTCGAGTCAAACCACGAGCACAACTGATCTCACTCATTAAGGCCGGCACCGACCTCAAAAAATTGTTGGCCTATTTAGGTATTTTAGATCTATTAAAAGATTAATTATACTTCTCTCTTTTTGTTACAATTTATTTTTAAGTCGGTTTAATTTTTTTTTATTTCATACTTTTTTGATTTCTGTTGTAGTAATCAAAACTTATTACACTTACCTATCTAGGTTGGGACGCCGAGACAAAACAGTCAACATGTATGCGAGCCGCGGACTGAAAAAGGTTGGACACCCCTGCTCTATCTCAAAATTCTGTAGAACCGATTTTGATAAAGCTTATACAGCTCCTAAGTTAGATCATACCTAATCGAACTCATAAATAGTTTTGCGATCCGACTTATATTTTTTTAAATATGCGAGGACAAACATACATACATTTTTTTTATATGACATTCGTGTTCAGACGCTGGTATAGACTAACACATCCAAATACTGTGCAATTCTGTCAAAATTACATACATACACATCAAATACATAATGTTCTTTTTTTGAAGTCGATTAAAATCCGCGTAGCACAACGAGCTATGGCAAGGGCCTTACTTCCACTTGGTAAACCATGTGCCTAAAGTGGAAATTCGATATCGCCCGAAAGTTGAAGATGTGGGCAAGCCCATCGATAGGATGAAGTGGAGATGGGTGATGGGTGATGGGTCTCTCATATGTGAGAGGCTGCCTGGGTGGGTACCACCGCAATGTCTATTTCTCCCGTCAAACAGTAGTTTAAATGCACTGTTGTGTTTCGGATTGAAGGACATTGTAGCCAGACATATTGAGACTTAACATCTCATGTCTCAGGATGGCGAGCGCAGTGGAATGCCAAGCATTGCTTTGTAAATCAAGGTGTTGTTTAGTTTTGCTACTGTTCATGAGCGGTCGCATCGCTTACCATCAGGCGAACGGCATGCTCGCCTCGCCATTCAATGCAATAAAAAAAAAAAAAGATGGATGGGTCACATAGCCAATCAGCAAGACGACAGGTGTACTAAAGCGATAAGGTAATGGTACCCTAGAAATGGCCAAAGAGCTAGACCACCTACTCGATGGTTGGATGATATTGCGAAGTATATAGGCAAACAATGGATAATACTAGGAGTGGGTTGATACGAGCTGAAGAAGAAGAAGTTTATGTGACATTTTCATTTCATATTTCCAGTAGGGACTCGTAGATTTTGCAGAATTTTTAGTATGACAGGACAGGTTGTTGTGAGTATATCGCGTTGAGTTGTTGTAAGCTCAAAACGATAGTTGTTTTCTATTCTCTAATGAAAATGTTCTAACTCAGGTCAATCCCCGCGGTTTGAAATCCATATTAAAATTATAAATGGCTTAGTCCCTAACTACGCCCACAGTTTCTACATTGGCACTTACAGAGAAATAACATCCTATTTCTCATGATGGCGAGGGCAGTAGAATGCCAAGCATTGATAGGTAATTCATGATGTTCTTTAGTGTTCCTGCTGTCTCTGAGCAGTCGTATTAATCCATCAGGCAAATGGCAGGCTAGTCTCGCCATCCATAGCAATAAAAAAAAGTGTAGTTCACTTTCGAATAAACTGCTCATTCACCGCTCCAGGCCCAGAATAAACCCAAGCGCTCGCTGGTTGCAAGTGAGCTGTGTGCAGAGCTCAGTGTAGTTGTTTACCGTGTCCACTGCTCGGCTTCAATTTTATTTACCCGGCAGAGGGCGCTCAACGCCGAGCGGGAACGATGCGCGACTGCTGCTCGCTTTAATGCCTTAACAGGTGTACAACACGGAATTCGTTTCGTTTTTGAATATTACGTTTGCTTTTTGTTATTTTATGCTGCGTTTTCATAAAAAATTAATGCAAATGACAGTTTAAATATTTTAATTTGGCTTTAATTCACGTTTTGACACCTACTTTGCACCTACAGAGACAAATGCACAAAAAATTACAAATTATAATCACTAGATTATACCTCCTTAAATAATTATAAAATCAATGCATATTCAAATCTTTATTAATATTTATTGGATAAAAATAACGAAATCTTAAACACATTATTTTACTACTTTGATTATTTAATTCCCGAATGTGTTGTTACTTTATTGAACTAAAATAGATTATAATAACAAATCTGAAACGCGAGCGTCAGAGGGATTTTTCTTTGATGTCCCATTGTGTATAATAAATCACAGAATATACAAATATTTCTGTAGGCACAGAACCGATACATCACTCGACAGTCGCACAGATAAGTATAATAATAAATATCGATTGATCGTCTAAATTAACACTTTGGATAGTCGCATGAAGTTCAAGGCTGATATAACATATAGATATCCGATAATTTATTTTGTTATATGAGATCAGCAAACAAGGAAACGATTCACCTAATGTCAAGTGATTTTGCTTAACACGCATGAAGGAAGAAAGCATTGGATCTCGGGCAAACTTACCCACCCAACGAAACGCGACAGTCGACAGCCAAGATTTAGTTTCAGGACAGTTTATTACGTTCTGTCCTAGTCTATTCCTAAATAGTCTAATATAACTATCACCCGGCTTTACGGATTTGTACAATATTCTTTGAAAATAAAATGAAAATAAAAAAGAAAATATGTTATTGATCTTTAAAATGTCACATTATTTAGACAGTACCTTTTTTCTCCACCCAGTTCAAAAGGCTTTTTTCGCCAGAGAAGAACGGGCTAGAAACTTTAGTGCTACTCTTTTCTAAACTTTAAAATACAATGATTACATTACATGCTTACAGTTTAATTCAAATTAGTTCATAAATGATTTATCTTTTACGAGCCCATTCAAATCACAACGCTACTTCTTCGGTCAAGACAAGCCATGGTTCAACCAATTAAAATTCCTATAGAGTATAGGAAGTGATTTGAATTTGATTTGAACAAAAAAAATCGTAATATAATTAGACAAAACCCGAGTCCATGCTACAAGTGACACATTTACACGAGCCGGTTCATTCATCCCAGTGATTGAAGAGAAATCAATTTGCACGAGGTCTTTTGAGTTGCCGTCCCAGTTTCGAACAAGACGTTCCGTTGATTACATTGCCGCTTCCATTAAATCTATTAACTAGACTCTTGTCAATCGACATCGCATGCGACAATCGCTCCAATTAATTAAGACACGTTGAAGTTATAATCGGAAGGCTAAAATGTAATGAATGGGCTACTTATGTGAAACTTATTTATGTTTCACACACGAGATTCAAATAATTCTATGAAGCAACTAGTTTAAATTCGGTAAGGAATAAGGCGACTTTCTAGAATGTTAGATACGTCGTCTGTCCTCTTTGTAGATGTTTGGGTGTAAGTCGCTTTCAACAGATCTATAAAGAATTCCTTAGCGTGGGGCATAGGCCTCCACGTAGGATATTCAACAGTGGACTTGCCTTAAATGAAATAGAGGGAGATACATCTATAATATGTATGTGTATATATATACACAGTCAGGTTATAAGTATTGTCACACAGTAAAAACTTTTCTTTTAGAATGCTGGCCACAAAAAAGTTTATTGAATTCGAATTTCGAATTGTTCATGAAAATAAAAATGTATACTTTTTAGAATTTTACTCATTTTTAAATATGGAGTGGACGCTTAAAGATCTTGCTTAAAGAAGACCGTGTTGCAGTTATTGCGTTGCATCGTTGCGGTTACGCGCCAATTCAAATTTTTGACATACTGAAAAAATTGAATATAACCAAAAGATTCATTCATCGTACCATCAAACGATACAATGAAGACTCTAGTGTAGATGACAGGTCAAGAAGTGGTCGCCCTCGGTCTGTTAGGACTCCAGCAGTGATAAAAGCTGTGAAGGCGCGAATTCAAAGAAATCCCAAACGTAAGCAGAAACTGTTGGCCCTTCAGATGGGGTTAAGCAGAACCACGGTGAAAAGGGTGTTAAATGAAGACTTAGGGCTTCGGGCATATCGAAGAAAAACAGGACATCGTTTGAATGCTCGTCTAATGGACCTGAGACTGAAGAGATGCCGCGCTTTGTTGAAGCGGTACGCGGGAAAATAATATCGGGAAATTCTTTTTTCAGATGAAAAAAATTTTACCGTAGAAGAGAGCTACAACAAACAAAATGATAAGGTGTACGCACACAGTAGTGAAGAAGCGAACAACCGTATTCCGCGTGTCCAACGAGGTCATTTTCCATCCTCGCTCATGGTATGGTTGGGAGTTTCTTATTGGGGCTTAACAGAGGTACATTTTTGTGAGAAAGGTGTAAAAACGAATGCAGTTGTGTATCAAAATACAGTCCTGACGAACCTTGTGGAACCTGTTTCTCATACCATGTTCAATAACAGGCACTGGGTATTCCAACAAGATTCGGCGCCAGCTCATAGAGCGAAGAGCACACAAGACTGGCTGGCGGCGCGTGAAATCGACTTCATCCGGCACGAAGACTGGCCCTCCCCCAGTCCAGATTTGAATCCGGTAGATTACAAGATATGGCAACATTGGAGGAAAAGGCGTGCTCAAAGCCTCATCCCAATTTGGAGTCACTCAAGACATCCTTGATTAAGGCAGCCGCCGATATTGACATGGACCTCGTTCGTGCTGCGATAGACAACTGGCCGCGCAGATTGAAGGCCTGTATTCAAAATCACGGAGGTCATTTTGAATAAACTTTAGTGTCATAAGAATCTATGTTTTGTTAAGTTCATTTTGGTATATAAATGGTTACATAATGAATAAACTTGTTTCAATTATTTTATATTAAACATGTGAAAGAATTTATGACCTGACCAGGTAATTATGTTTATTAATATTTTATATGCTGATTATTTATAGTTTATCAAATTATTTGTATTATTTTACTATTCCGTGTTAGTTTCTATCCCTTATACTATTAACTGCCCTATGTTAATCCTTTTCTTAAATCCAGCCCGTGGTTGTAAGACAATGACTTTGTGCGATAACACCGCCAATTGTAGTTTTTATGTTTGTAAGTTTCGTTTTTATTTCTAATTTTTGTGTGTGCAATAAAGTGTACATAAAGAAATAAATAAAACAAAACTAAATAAACCAAGATTTGAGCCTGAGTGTACTCCGTTTTGAATATATTTGTTCTGAACCCTCTCCCATTGATATTATTTTTCTTTGTTGTACTTTGCCTGTTTTATCGTGATTTTACAAACTAGGTTTTAATTTTGAGCTACTTTTATGAAACCAAAATTTACACTGAAACAAAGCTTTATTGGTGCGTACGTCAGTGCATGGTGGCCTGTTGGTAAACGAACTAGATGCGACTGCCAACATGTTCACGGTGGTCGCGGGTTCGAATCCCAGGGCACACCTCTGACTTTTCGGAGTCATGTGTGTATTGTAAGTCAATCACCACGCACTAAAACGGTGAAATTGTTTTGTGAAGTTGTCAATGCAAAACAATTATCATAACATACATTTTTTTATTACAATACGTAATTTCGTATCAAATACTGCGTGAAATATGCTCCATATTTGAAACAATATTTTTACGAAAATCTTTATAACAATATGAGCCATAATGTAAATACATTTTACTCCTAATATAAATATGTAGATATGATTAATAGATCTCAGAACAGATTTTATTTAAAAGTAGATTTTTGTTAGGGTTTCAACCGCGTGCTTAAATGAATTGGAAACAATATTTTCTGTATGAAGCATAGGAATTTAATAAGGAATATAATTATTTTTGCACGGGAATATAATTTAAGGGATGAAAAGTCTTATGGCTGTTTTGGTATCTTTGACCATATTATGGACAACATGTACGTAAAATTGCGTGATCTTCGATTACGACATGAGATGGTAACAAAGAACTTTCAGAAACTCTCTTTCTCTTCTTCTCTTCCACACTTTCAGAATTATAATATTCGTATGATATATTGAACAAAAAAAGCGCAATTTTCTTCGCTCAATTAAACTAGAAATATCAAATGTGTAGTGCGGCGTGGAGACCGCAATGTGTGAAAGCAATTTTGTTACCGTTTACATTATTAGTAAAGTTTATTGAAAAAAAATGATGGTACAAATAATTGTCGTTACGTGTAGACTCAAAGAATATTGAATCCGAATTACGCCTTACACAATTTTAGATATTGTTTTTTAAAATAAATGGGTTAATTTTGTTTATAATTCAAAACTCTTAAGATGTAGAGAAAGTATAGTATTTTTTTTTTGACAATTTAAAAAAATGGCTTATGTTTATACATGCATCCTGTGGCTCAAAACAGAGCCACAGGATGTTCTTTGCTGAACATTCGCCTTCCTCAAAACCGTCACAGCCGCCCGTTAGAAGGGATTCTACAACTTTAAGCAGATCGACAGTCCCTCGTTGCGTTGATCATACTACGGAATTTGAAAAATATTACGTAAGCAAGGTAATATGATATGTGAAATTTTACATTTGGGGGAGGAAGTGGTGACATTTTGTGCGGGTTTTTACAAGTTTTAAGATAATGAATTGTGTTTTAAATGGAGTTAAGGTGGAAATTGTTGTTAATAAAGTAATAACATAATACATAAACTCACACCTTTTTCCTAGAAGGGGTACGCAGATGTGCTACCACAACAACGTTTCGGCTTGTGTATTCCGTCCCACGGCGCGACGTGATAGTAGGCGAACCTATCGCGATAAAATAGTAAAATCCAATATATATTTGCAATATAAATGAGAATTGGGGATGAAAGAAATGGGAGCATCTAGGATTTTATAAGGAAGGATTTATCCTTACTAATATTATAAAGGTGAAAGTTTGTATGTATGTATGGATGTTTGTTACTCTTTCATGAAAAAACGGCTGAAATTTGGTATAGTGATAGCTGACACCCTGGATTAACACATAGGCTACTTTTTATCCCGAAAAATGTAGTGTTCCCGTGGGATGAGTCAGGAAACCAAATATACATATTTTCTACTCTTTCAAATTCAAATTGTTGGCACGGGATGTCCTCTCCTACGGAAGGGAAATATAGTCGACGGCACGCGGGAAATATAGTTAGTAGACACGCGAAATAATATGTTCTTGATGTGGATTGGACTCAAAAACTATCTGCACCCGGGCGAAGCCGGGCCCGACAGCTAGTAAGTATATAAAATATATTGTCAATACAGTCAAAATCTAGTTAGAAAATAATTTTTTGTATCAACTGTTTTCATTCTAAAATTGTTTATTTTTAAGCCTGGTTTTAACTTTCAATTGCAAAGCTTTGACATTTTCTACCAACGGAAGTACAAGCTGCTCATTATAATTTGTAATGATGTTAGTTAAATTTAATATAATTTTCAGAAGTTTTTCTTCTATAATTGACTCTGTTTGTGAATGTCCCGTTTACTTTTCTAGGTTTAGCCACGTTTCAGTGCTGAGGTGAAAAAACTAAGAGCATATATTGTACATATAACTTATAGTATGTTTTAAAAAATACTACTGAAAAACCTGGCGTTCTTCCAATAATATAATTACTTTTTATTAAACTATTCACGACAGCTGTGATCATCCCAGTTATATGCGCCAAGCTTCTTTAACTAGCCAATATACGAGACTTTCCTAAAAATATCACGTTCAATATAATTTGAAAATTCGACTAAATGTGAGACTCTCTGCCAAAGGCTCTACACACAATAGTTCCACAAAAGTTACATTAGGCAACATTCATTATTTATCAAACCATCTGCCGTAATAAAAGGATTCATTCAAGTAATATTTCCCCAGTAATACATTAATGTTCAAAGGTAAATTAAATTCAAAGGTAACTCTAAAAAACCGAGAGAGCGGTGGTTCTGCTGTTACCGTTTGGATAAAGAGCTCCAACATAAATAAGTAAGTAAAGTAAAGTTTATTTAAACTGCGTTACAAAATTTTGCCCTAATAGCTAATCAGAACAATTTACAAATGTAACTTAGCGCTATAACTTATTTAACAGTCTGTGGCCCCAAACTAAGCACAATGCTTGTATTTTGGGTGCCTGAGTTGGACTAGCGTTTATTACATAATAGAAAGATACATGGATAGAATACAACAAGTGAAATAGCAACAGCTGCTTCACATTACAATTAGCATGTTCATATTAGTGTTATTAAATTAGCTCGAACAGATCGAGTTGGGACGCGCGGCACGTAGTAACTGCGACGCTGGAGGGTAGCTTCGTCCCGGGATGTGGAGGCGGGAGGGAGCGGAGGTGCACTCTCATGCAACAATACTAAGCAGAATAACATCACGCACCCCAGCCGCTAACAAAACTTCACAGGGTAGACAGCAGTAGCGGTAGTATAACTTCACTTAGTAAAAAAATAAAAAAGTTGTAAAATATATATTATTTAAATCTTGTGCTGTAAAGGACCATTTAGATCTATATTAAATCAACAATGTATTTAAGCTATTTAATTGGATAATGATTAATGCTGTATTGGTTAAAATCGCTTCGAAAATTAGCCATTATTTGTCGTAAAAAGTAAATGACAAAAAAAAAATATTGTGGGATATCCATAAGAGATAGATATATTATACCATCCCGGAGTTTTTTGTAGACCTTTTCAATGTGTACAAATAATTAGTACATTATTTTGATAAATCTCGTAGGGTTCAGCCTGCGTTTGCAATGTAAGCGGAAAAAAATGATAATTAACGACATCACATTAGAAAATTCAAAAATAACAGTATTTCTCCACTATTTAATGGATGTTATTATACATATAAACCTTCCTCTTGAATCACTCTTATCTATTAAAAAAAACCGCATCAAAATCCGTTGCGGAGTTTTAAATACCTATATTTAAGCATACAAAGGGACATAGGGAGATAGGGACAGAGAAAACGACTTTGTTTTATACTATGTAGTGATAAAGTAGAGTTTCAGTTAGTTTCATTAAACTCAAATACTCAGGATATATTTTAAAAAAATGTTGTATTGTTTACATTAAACATGTATGGTAAAAAATCGTAAAAAAACCTATTTTCCCAATTTCTCTCGCAGATTAACGTTTATATAAAATGTACAGTACGTTACAGAGAAGAATATATAACTACTACTTTTACGTTACCATTTATTTACCTGTGCTTGAAAAAAAATACTATGTAGAGAATAGGAAACATTCCTCTTACACCATTTTTATACCCACTAGTTTCATTCCAGACTTTTTTATACTACTACTAAAATGTTAACTGTGTCACTGTAATGTACATTCCTTGTAGGAACCCTGCATTTATTATACGCTACTTAATTGAAACTAAAAAATCCCCAGCGTGTACAGCGACTACCATGTCTCGTTGGCATAAGCGTTGTCTTTTTGCTGCGACTTGCATGAAAATTCATGGGCATGTGCGAAATAGTGGCGCGTCTAATTGTATTACCGTATGCAAACGACGCTTCACGAGTTTAATGAAAAATTCCGCCGCGCCAGTCGTAAATACACTTGCACTACTGCTTTTGAATTTCAATGTGTTATTATAACACGCGTTTAACATTAAAGCTAACGGACGATTTAGACATGCTGTAAACCATACTTTAACTGAAGTGATAATGTTCTCTCTTCGTTATACTAAAGAAAATCAGTATAAGAATTATTAAACAGACGAAATCTAAATTAATAGATAACTAGAACTGCTTAATAGGCGTAAAGTGGTTTTAAAATGACAGAGTTTCAGCGATCGTGTTTATGTCAACAACCATGAAAACCATTACAGCAACATAGTATCATACATTTTTGCATTAAATCTTTATAGCTACACGGTTTTCGGTTACATTTAGTTTTTAGTTTGCCCTCGCATAGTCGGCGATGGGCAAGTGCCTGATATGCGAAGCGAAGTGGCTATTAAAATAGTTAGTTACTTATGCCATACTAGCAAACCGACCTATCTTCGTTTAGTCTTCTCCTTTTGATACAATATGACATGGACCTTGATTTTGGCTGTGAGTGGGACTATTGGCTATGTTCTACCTACCCCTACCTACATATACACCGGTTCGGCTCATGACATTTGAACATGTTACCAAATGATTTGACTACAACTTTAGGAAGGATCTACCTGATATTCCACCGCTCTGGAATATTTTATATAAATTGGTATATTTTACCTTCGCTTATTATGGAAAGATCTGAGGTACACAAAACAGGAATTTGTGCCCGATATGGCGATAGGGTCGTCAGTCGCCACCTATCACATCGCGGGACGGAACATACAAGGCGAAAGGTGGGTGTCCTGGCACCTCTGCCAACCCCTTCTGGGAAAAAGGCGTGAGTTTATGTATGTATGTATGTACTTAATTTATATTTACATATATGAAGATAATCTACTTGTTTAATTATCTTATTCGAGACCGCAAGATATAAGGCTACATCGTATCAATATTAATTGCGTTATAAAAATTCATCAGATCTCAGCCTCGCATACTAGTGAATTCCAGACCACATATAACTTCACGCTCCAGCGCATATTTCATTTGAGAAGTCCATCAAAACTTATTACCAAAGAATATTTGGCTGGTGGCCAGACACAAAATAAGTTACGCCAACTCAATACATAGTTGTAATAACATAGGACGAAAACTACATATATTAATCTAAGATTTACTACGCCTAAAAAATATGGAGAAGGTAAATGACTAATTACCATTAAGTTTCCCGTGTCTTAAACAAAACTTTGAAGTTTTATATTGACTGTATGTGTACAACATACTCGTACAAAGCTAAGCCGTAGCTCGCGTCTTGCATTCACGTAAGCCCCTTAACACTTAACAACCTAACGGCAGTCACAATGAATCCAACAGATTATGTTTTTGAATTAATTCGTTACTATATGACCTATACACCTCAGATTTAATCTACTTTACTCTCTCGGTCTTCCCCACGCGATGTGCATTTAAGTGGCGTACACGCTCCAGCATTCAAAAAGTTATAGGTATTTATATTTTGTTAGCTGTCTTGTTGACCGCCGTGAGGTGGTTACATAACTTAAAAGACGGCGCTTTTTAAACTTTAGCCCTCTTATTAATAAACTCGAAATAGCGAGGATTTAACGATAAGCCAAGGTTTTAAACAAATTTTGTATTAATAAACATGGCGTAACCTAATCTTTCTGTCTAAAGTTTATTCCGACGAGCTGTCACGTCTCATTATCAAAGCAAAATTTGTGTCAAATTGACTTTAACCCAAGGCTTACGCGTGGAATGTGCAAAACTGTATTAATAAACACGAAATAAGGAGGGGCTAAACCAATATAAGCCTAATTTTTGACTTAAAGTTATACCGCCGAGATACATGGTTTAAGGAATGAAATGAATTTACATTTTAGAAGAATAGTCATTTTTAACTTAATTAGCATATAAATGTTTGTCTATACAGATTAAGGATTGTTTTGATTTGATACATAGCATGTTGTTTTACGAGTTCATCATTTTACATGACAAATTTTTACTATTCTTTGTAAAAAACACGAAAAATATACAAATTCTTTATATTGAGGCAAATGGATATATCATTATCATCATCATATCAGCCATAGGAAGTCCACTGCTGTACATAGGCCAAGGACCTCCACAATTACCTGTTGGAAGCGGCCTACATCCAGCGACTTCCTGCAACTTTAGCCAGGTCGTCCGTCCACCTTGTTGGCGGGCGTCTGACATTTCGGTTGCCTGTACGTGGCCTCCGCTCTAGAACCTTTCGGCCCCAACGGCCATTGGTTCTACGCGCCATATGCGGCCCACTGCCACTTCCACTTATTTAATGGATATATACTTATTAATATGTCGTTATATTTAAAAATCGTTTAATAAAGCAATTAAAAATTAATGCAATTTTCAGTAGAATATTTGCTTGTGAAATTATTCGTAAAATATATCAATTAGCCCCGTGATCTCTACTCGCCCCGTTTAACGGTGTATAAACTTTTTCTATGCGGGGCCATTGTACTTTCTGTTTCGTCGATCGCATACATTCATTCAATAGTGGTCACTGGTTTCATATGCAGTCGTCGAGTTCCTATGTCATATTATTTTGAGAATAAAACTTGTGAATATTATTTTATTACTTTATTGACAGCCTCCGTGGCGCAGTTGGTTATACGCCGCCTGTAAAACGAGAGGCCACGGGTTCGATCCCCGCACCGAGAGAAATGTTTGTGCGGCCCACAAATATTTCTTCCGGGTCTGGGTGTTTGTGAGACCGAAAGTCTCTCGTAGTTCCTGATACCCACGACATAAGACTCGATCTTAGTGTGGGGTCTCAGGACTATGTATGTTGGGTGTTATTTATTTACTTTACATTGACTTGTCTCGCTTTCCTTACATAAAATTGATGTTATTTTAAGATTGCACTTTCAAATTAGTAGTCTTGGATGGTCGCAGAAAAATTGTGTTCAGCTACTTGCTCGGTGCATACTCCTTCAGCACCGTGAGAAATAATTGTGGAAATAATTAATTAAGAAATACTCAAATTTACTTTATAGCAACTGACGAATAATAAGGAAAGTAACAATATTTTCAGTAAAAATGTAAACGAAGTAACAAATAATATCTATTTAATTGTATGCTTATAGAATTAACTACCTAACAAATCAAAAATATATTCATAAGAAGATTCAAGATAATAAGAGCCGAACATGTGGGTAGTAACATGTGGTGTAACTAATAAAATACCACACAAAGTTACGAAAAACTTTTCAACTTGTAAAATCGTGTTTGAAAATGTTTTGAAACCCAATCTTGATGGACGTCAAATTTATAAATAATGTATGACAAATGTCACATTTGATGTAACTGCAAGTACAACGCATCTACAATAAGTTAGCGTGTGGAGACATTAGGAACTACAAGTGAAAAGATAAAAATATCTGTTAAGTTATTGTTTGCCTTATGGTTTCGTGATATAACAACGAACATAAAAAACTCGTGATCTATGATAATATGTCCCATGTTATATAATGTCAAAGGAGAAAAACCATTATTAGTTATTACTTTCCACAACAGCGCTCTCGGGAGACAGTGCTCCGTGACGATCTATACCAATCTTTAAAATCGACCGGTCATTTAGTTCATTCTTTTTACTTTTAAGATCAGTGAGTTGCCATAACACACACTATAACCTCGGCATAAGGTTGGTGTCTTTAGGCCGAAGTAATAACGCGTTTATTAATAACGTCTTCCTACCTCCTACTTCCTCGGCTTAACTATTTCAAGTCTTGTTTGAAGTAAGAGTGGAATAGGCATTTTTGACATGCGAAATACGATAAAGAAAGCTAAAACGGCAAAAAAACGTTTTTGATTCAAAAAAATTACACAAGTTATAAAATTACCGAAATCTATTAAAATGTAGGCTTCATTTTAATATGTATTTTTACTCATTATAGATAAAAAATCAGTTAAGGATCTAGCTCATATATTCGCTCATTATATGCCTACTACGCACAACTGTTCTCGACGACTTCCTTGCTACTGAGAAACATGCGAGTATGGAGTTAATGCAAGTTCTCACGTTCTTAGTTTCTTTGTCTCGAGACAAAAATCCGACACAAATCGGAGAACAAGGCGAGAACCAGCGAAAAATATGTAAAGACATGAAGCGTGTGTACATAATCTATTTAGTATTCTGTTATCAGCCCATGTACGTCCCACTGCAGGACACGGGCCTATTACAATCGAGAGTAGTTAGGCCATATAGTCCACCACGCTGGCCTAGTGCGGGTTGGCGGACTTTACATACCATACAAATCGCTATGCTATGCAGGTTTCCTTACGATATTTTCCTTCACCGTTTTATTGCTTGGTGATTGACCATCAATACACACATGACTCCGAAAAGTCAGAAGTGAGCCCTGGGATTCGGACCCGCGACCACCGCGAATATGTTGGCAGTCACATTTAGTCCGTTTACCAACAGGCCACTACACACTTTTTTTTTCTATTTTATAATTGTTTTTTTTCTATTTTATAATTGTTTTTTTTCTATTTTATAATAATCTTCCATACGTGACTATTGTGTCTATTTGCATATTCATATACTGCATTTTTCATTATTCGTCACCTTGCATATACTGATATATAATAAATATTATATGATGATAAGTGTGTAAATAAAACATGCATAAATTACAAGAAATTTTATTTAATTGACCTTCCAAATAAACATATCATATTAAGATAAAAAAAATATAATTAAATGATCAAAAAAACAATAATATGTGAATTCTAGAAACAAACTAACAATTATTACTTTTTATCAATAATCTTAATGCATTATATGCAGATTTGTTCAAGTGAACTAGAATAGAATTAAAAACAAAAAAGGAAAAAATGAAAGTAGTACAAGTGTATTTACTTTACTGGTAGTAGGTCTCTCATATGTGAAAGGTCGTCTGGGTAGGTACCACCACAATGTCTATTTCTTCCGCCAAACAGGAGTGTAAATGCACTATTGTGTTTCGGTGGGACATTGTAGCCAGAGTAACTACTGGACATATTTAAACCTAACATCTTGTCTCTGGATGGCGAGCGCTGCGGAATGCCAAGCACTGCTTTGTAATTCAAGGTGTTGTTTGATTTTACCGCTGGTCATGAGCGGTCGTATCGCTTACTATCAGGTCAACGGCATGCTGATCTCGCCATTCATAGCAATAAAAAAACTGAAAATTTGGAGGAAATTGATAAGTTATTAAGATATAATGAATGACTTGGTAGTCATATCTCGTGATTTTTTTAAATTCCAATATTTTTCTATCAAATATTGCACTTTTCTTTCTTGGATGGCCATACAAATTTTATACTCCGCTTGATCCATGATCTCCCTCCGTCTCTCATTTTCTTCGGCTTATAATTTTTTGCTATAGTTGGCCATGGTGTTTATACAGTCATTGCTCTGGAAGTATTAAATAGTGTCACCATTATGGTCATCATTTATTTTTATAGTTGATTTATCAGGTAATAATTCAGAATTCAGCGGAACAGTTATTTCTAACCCTTCGTTTTAAATGCCTGTCTTTAGTAAGTTACATTCACAAAGCATTCTCCGTTGTGATTATTAATATATTTTTGAAGAAGTTTAATAGCGAAGAAAACATATGCCTCCATTACATCAAATGAATCATTAAAGATTGAATCCATTCTCAAATTACAGAATTCAACATCTTGTTATATATATTTTTTAATTTTCATGAAAATATGACACATTCTAAAATTCTGCTGCATAAATGATAAATTGATGATTATTAAATTAATAAGTGCCAACCCGCACTAGGCCAGCGTGGTGGACTATATGGCCTAACCACTCTCAATCGTTCTCTCGATTGTAGAGTAGGCCCGTGCCCTGCAGTGGGACGTATATGGGCTGATACAACAAATTAATAAATTACTTTTCCAGATTTAGTATGAGTCCTTGATTATTTATCTTTTTTATGTTCATCTGTAAAATTGAAATAAAAGGAGAATAATATGTATTTAGTCTTTGCAAAAGTAAATAAAAGATGTGAAATTTGTGCATACGTTTTTTGGTAACATTTCTCCCATATTTTATGTTACTATGTTGATTTGTGAAGTCTGCAATTTAAAATTATATTAACTTATGGTAACAATATTTCACATGCAACGCTTTTTTGCTTTACTGATAAAAAAAAATATGAAAGCAACTTACGCTTGCCCGCATAGTTCCCAAATCTAATAGTATGTTAATATTATATTTTGTTATTTTGGTATCCTGAAATGGAGAAGGAAGATAATAATAATATGTCATAAATATGCATTTGATACTCAAGAGATTTATATTATTTCAAATCATTAGCAATTCATCTGTAATTGAAATGGGGAAATCTCACTCACAGTTTCAACTGTACTTGTTGGTGGAGTAGCCATGTACATGTGCAAAGAAATGTATATTACAAAAGTGTTTAATGTGCGTGTTTCTTATATGTGAACAAAATACAGTCATGAAAATTGTTGATTCTCCACGGCCATCAGTCTTGTTGAACTTTCTCCTAAATGCACTCATATTCTTCCGTGCATTCATTTTTAATAGTTTCCATTTTGCTTTTAATTGATTTACAGTTTGTGGACGTGCATTTAATTGATTAAACCTGCATAATTATTATTATTTACTACTTACACGGCAAGTGATAGAAACGCTGAAAGAAACCAAGCAAGCTTTTACTTTTCATGCAAATCCTCCCAAGCTTTAGTTTTTGGTTTATGCGAGTTAGTGTCCAAAGATTTATTTTCAATGATTGGCGCATACATATGTTTTAAGCAACAAACGAAAAAATAGCTGGAAGAATAATAAACATGCCATTAAGTACTAATATAGGAACTGACAAATAAAATACAAAATTATTGCAACATGTTGATTTGCTTACGTTTTCTTCTTAATTCCAGTTAATGGAACGAGTACGTTTTTTTCTATTTGAATCATTTCTAATGAAAGAAATTATAAAATCACTAATCTTTGAAAATACGTATAAGATTGACAAATCCGCTTTTTATTTGTCAAATACATTTGTTTACGTTCAAGTCCAGTCTTTAAGATCGACTCGGTTATTTCGTTCATTCTTTTTAGTTTTAAAATCAGAGGGTTGCCATAACAGGATTGTCATGTTAAGCCAAAGCTCATCCGTGTTTATTAATAAAGTCGTTATTACCTCGCTATCCATTGGGAATAACTAACCGAGTTTAAGGTTTGACGTAACCGTGGAAGACGCAATTTTTATTAATAAGGCGGTAAATGTCGAAAATAGAACAAAACATATACAGATTGTTCGAAAAGTCTCTTTAAGATACAGAAAGTGAAAAATATGTGTCAGAATTACTGATTGTTGACTTCAGGACATCTAGAATGTATTACTGGTTCATATAATCGAACATAATAAAGTTGTCTTCCATAGTCCCTGACGACTGGGTTATGTGCGTAACTTACGATAGAAACGTATAAATGAAATCGTGGTGGTTCCATCTAAGCTGAAGTCAAACATTTAGGGTAAGTATAAGGCGCACGGCAAAGAATGATTGGACCGTCATCCACAAGGTACACACGTGAACTAAACTTAGATTCGCTGGTGTTTACATTGAGCAAACACTGGCGACTCTAGGGAATAACCTTTGTTACTAACGGTAGGAAACATACGTGTAATTTTCAGTCGAATATAAATTAAATATTACCTGTGTGCAAGTAGAAGTGGGTTAAGTGCATGGTGGCCTGTTGGTGACGGACCAGACGTGGCTGCTAACATTTTATTATTTATTTATATACTTTATTGTACACCATAACTTATAAAGAAAAAAGAACGAAACAAATAAAATACCTAAAACTGATGGAAACTTCTCGCTAGCTGCGATCTCTTTCAGACAATCTTTGGATGGACTGGATTATTATAATATAGAATTAATGGAACAGTATAGGGGATGAGATAAAAGAAAATAATACTAGATGCACGTGTTATATATTACTTAAATACTATATAACCACATCTTTTTATTATTACATTTAATTTGATTTGTAATAATTTTGATAGTTTGTAGTATGTATTTAAAGTCCGCCAACCCCCACTAGGCCATTGTGATTGACTACATGACCTAAACCCTCTCTATTGTACACTCGATTGTAGAGGCGGACCGTGCCCTGCTATGGAATCTCTACGGGCTGATATAGTACAGTACAGTATTAGTATAATATGAATTCTCTAGCAATTATGAACATTAAAGGATATTTTCCAGACCAACTGTTTATTACAACGAAGTCTAACATGCTTTCAAATAATCTTAATTAATATTTAGATAGTGCTATGTTTCATCCCTCATTTGGATTTATTATACTGAACATTAATAAACTTTACACACCGCTTAAAAATTAGTAACTCATTTATTGTAGCAGTTATTTTTTAAAACAAATGCACCAATGCCTATCTTGATCAGTACGATAGGCAAAACATATTTTTTGTTAAGCCCGCATCCCCATTGCTTTATCTGTCCTTCCGCCTCCCAGTTTTGTTTCGGGGGAACGTCGAAAACATTTCGGCCTACTATTTGTTTCGGTCGGGATGCGTTGCAAAAACTGTTCGTAACATATTCAAACTAAAAAATATTTATGTGTGGTATTGCTTGGACATTTCTTATTTATGTAACTCGCTTATTTAATAGACAGTGGCTATGATTATAATAGTAGACTCCCAGAAGAAAATTAAAACAACTGAACAATTAGTCGGACGGTGCTGAGTGCCAATAACCCAAACATATTGGTTCGCTACCTATATATTAAGCAATATTCAAATCCATTTAATCCGAAATACCTATAAACCATTTCTAATAAAAGTACGTATAGTTTATGTATTTAGCAATATACGTGTCAATCTAGAATCTGTAATAAAAACAGAACCTTCAAAATTATAATCCAACCCGTCATAGCCGGTCATCGCTTTCCCGTATAAACAACGTAGCCGGCGCCACGCACATAAAGGCCATCTGTCAAGCTTCAACGGCCAGCGCTCCGAAAACACGACACACTGACCTTTGCTAATTTCATAAATCCACCCTAGAGCAAAGCTATCTGCCCATATTGGCAAATACGGCGAGTGGCTTCAATATACCCAGTTTATTAGCGCTGTGTGTTTTGTTAATAAATAGCAGTACGCACTTCATATTGCGGATAGCGACTGCGAGTGGCTTGCCCGGATATTGCCGCAGTGGCGCCTTAGGATACTATGTGAGACGAGAGATGGAGGTTTGAATTCCAACACTAACACAAATGTTTGTGTGATCATAAGTATTTTTGAGTCTGGGGGTTTGTGAGAATTTTGTATTTTCACGAATACTTTTATCTGGCCAGATGGCTGGACGAGTTGCACAAAAGACTTTCTCTGTTATTGATTGATAACACTCCTATCTCTCTATAATCTCTTATGGGCAAATATTTCATTCTTTCGCTATTGTATCATCCCTCTCAATATGGCACAACAATGTAGTTATATTACAATGCACTTGGCAGTAAATTCAGTGGAAACAACGCGGCTAATAGATTGTTTTTATAAATCACCATTAGACACAATTATGCCGAAGAGACAACACACAGGTAAAAAGCACGGAACACACTTTCGTGATCACTCAAATCATGATATATAAATTTTACCATTTGTATACGATGGCTGATGATCATGATGATGATGAATATATTATTTGAATATCCTCTATTCACACAGACAGAGATGAATGTGGAAAGGAGTGGATCAACCCTTGTCAATCAATTCGCAGCACACGGACCTAAAGGTGGCTTAAGATCCTGCGATTGCCTTTTATGGCCCCTTAGTGATCATTCAGGACGATTTAAGACGTCTAGCCAGAGAGATACATATTTATTGCATATTTCTATTTAAATTGCAATTGTATTTAACTCATTATAGTCTGCACGTTCTAAGCGCAAATTAACAACTACAATATAATTCATGCAGCGCTTGGCCTTTATACAATTAAATCAGTTTTTTTTTTCAATATTTCTGAATACACGATACCTTTTCATGTTAGAAACATCTGGCGACCCCCTTGGGCCAAAGACAGTCAAAAAATGAATAATTTAGAAAACTGCGCTTATGATTTTCTTCATTTAGGTACCTATATTTACTGTTAATAATTTTACGTAAGGCTTGATGGAAAAACGCAGCTTTTAAAAATACCCAAAATACAAATGAAACATGTGACTCAATCAAAGTCATTAAAAATGACTGTATTTATTTTTATGACTCATGAAATTTTTCACAATTTTCCTGATTACATAATGTTGGTAGAAGTACCGTATTATAAAATAAATAAAAACCGTTGGAGAGAGAAACTCAAAAAACAATGATGGTTTTCGCGAACGTAAAAATATCTTTTATTTTTCTAAGCGCTTTAAAAACATGAAGGACTCGGCGACGGAAGCACTATCGCTACCCTGTCGAGTGGAGGACAATAAAAAACATTTTTAACGCGAAATGTTGTTTCTTCCCTGTACAATCCTGTTGACCTTTAATCAGTTCTTTATAAAATAAAAAGGTAAGTAGCATTCAATGCTTTTTTCCGTTACTGAAAAACGTAAATATACAAATTATTTACATTACCGTGATTCTCAACTTGTAGATAAATTAAAAAATCTAGTACATTTATTTAATATTTATCGTTTAGTTTCATTATTGAAACTCTTGTTAAATGTATGTTGAGTTTGACGGTAAAAATATTAGCTGTTTTCATTTGATCCTGCAACCAGATAATGGTTATAATCACTTAACTACATGGTACTAGATTAGGTGTTAAGTTTCAAAATGCTGAGTAAATTCACTAGTAACGACAGCCTTCAAACCGGAACGTAGCATTCCTTCCACGCTAATACACACTCACCAAAACGGATTCTCTCATACAAGGACCAATTGAAAATATACCCTGTAATTTACTGTACCGTACCATTACATATACGTCCCACTTCAAGGCACGGGCCTTTTCTACAATCAAGACTACGATTGAGAGGGGTCACATAATCCACCACGCTGGTCTAGTGCGGATTGGTGGATTTACATATCATGAAAATTCTTAAAAATCGCTGTGTTATACAGTTTCCTCACGATGTTTTCCTTCATCTTTATAATACGTGGTGATAGACTAGTACTACACACATGATTTCGAAAAGTTAGAGTGTCCCCTGGGATTTGAACCCGCAACCACCGTGAACATTTTGGCATCCGCGTCTCGTCCGTTATCAAGCACTTCTCTCTACGACCAACTAAAACTGAATATTTCAGCGTTTTAGAGCTATACGCAAACACTGCCATTTTGTTTTAAGACCAGCAAAATATTTTCCGTAAACATTTAGCTTTATTGATGGGTGTGGGCGGTTCACTCTGTGTACAGAACTTGATCCCGTCAGGTTTCACACCTGTGAGTAATGTCAGCCTGGAATTCTCATTTAGCTCCCAATATTTCACAAACTCCAATGAATAGGTAACGGCCCATACATAGCAGCGTTTAAACTGGATACCAACATTCAAACTTACAATAAAGCAGTAACCAAATGACATAATATTTGGTCGCTCCCACACATATAACTCTTGAATAAATTTATGGCGACCGTAACTGATTATAAACCTTTATAAATATGGGATTCCTGTGGTTAAGAATGTTCAATTAAATTAAATTTACAAGATAACTGATCAAGCATACAAAATATTGTCCTTCAATTATCCTGCATTTCAAATATAGCGTTGTATAAAGGTTAGCCGTATTGTTTCAGCGTTGTGAAGGAGGACGGGTGCCCGCCCAGCGCGCCCGATCCGCGAAGACGCTACAGCGCGGGTTAGTGTCTAGATATTTGTTTTTAATCTCGTCACAATGATTTGTTTGAGGACGCGAATGAATAAACCCGGGCAAACTGAAACGTTTGTTCAACGAATTGTTTCATTTCGCTGCCAATTTTGTTTGCTTCGACTTTTGGGCGGGACGCTGTTGTGACGGAAAAGTGTGTTAATATAATTTAACTTTAATGCTTAATTTTTACTTTAATAATTCCTCGTAAGTTGACATTGCAATATTTGCTAAAATTCTAATTTATAAGCGCAGACGCCTTTTTTTTACAAAATCTACTACTCGTAGAAGCATTTACTTAATACTTACTAACTTTGTATCATTTTATTCGGTCATTGAAATATCCGGAAATCTATGGTATTACATTTGAAAAACTGGCCACCTCACTATTATACATCAGGTTTTGTGAGTGTTTATAGGCTGTTGTTAACCCTTTGCATCCAGTTAAATGCTTATTTATTTCCCACGCTTCTCCTCTTAAAATCCATCGCCTTCCTATATTTTATCTGGACCGCAAAACCATTCTGACGCATTGCACTCACGTGTTTGTTACAGCAAATAATAGTGTCTATCACTTGTACAAATTTAGCCAATAATTTACATAGAAGCAACTAAAAGTTAGATGAGAAAACACGACGTGCGCGAAAAATTGAGCAATAAACAGCAATTTCGGAGCGTAATCGTTGAGGCGTCACCGGATAAACGAACTCTTGTTTACTTGTGTGTCTAGCACGGTCATGTGAATTTTGTGCAGCCCTGAACAATTATTTGTAAATATAATATCATAGCTAAATTGGACATACATATTTGGTCTAACAATTTATGGGGGTTTAATTATTATTTGGACAATTTACGTCCGTTATATAAAGTAAATTCTGGTTTGTGATGTTTGTGTGTTGAGACTGACACTCGCTTACCCCGTTACAAAATCAGTCAGAATAGTGGTATAACTAGTAAAGTGTTGTTTGAGTGTCTGACAGACAAGCTCAAACGGCCCAGATTGAGGGCGCGTCATACAGAGTGAAGTATGTCAGTGGCCATGAAATGAATACCAACGACCCTTCTGGATGTATGCCTCCCCCCTCCTCCCCCACTGCTCACGAACGGGAAACTTTTATTAAATTTTCCAACTCGATCCTACGCCCACTATATTGTGCTAATGGATAGGCGATTTCACTGATTTTTCAAACTATATTATGTTGTGGACAAAATGCCCTATTACTGGCGTAATTCTAGGCAGGCAGGAAGTTATTCGTATTTTTTTTTAAACCCGTATTCCTGACCTCACAGTAAGTTGTGGGTTCTGGGTATCCGAAACTACGAAAGTTTTTGCGATCTTACAACCCGAAATAAATATATGTAGCTCATACAAACATTTCTATTATTTCGGAAACCGAACCCGCAGCTCCGCGTCCCACAGACAGCTTATTAACTAACTGAATAACGGAGCCACTAAATACGAAATCAGCATTAATTTAGATCTTATTTCAGCGTGTAATAACCTCTAGCTTACTTAATTTGATACAACGCTTGAGTATTTGGATTTAGTAAACTATTCATATGTAACCATATTAATTTAAATACTTCAATTAAAACAATATAACTACTTCAAATAACAATTACTGGAAAATCCACAGAGGGCGCTATCACGAGAATTGTTTTACTCGGCATAATTCCAAGAGTTAAACTTTAATTGTAGACAATAATTATAATTTGTTCAGATTGTGGTAAACACCACACAACTATAATATAATATAGCCACCATATTGTCCTTAAAGAACAGTTGGTTATCGACCTCCGACTTCATACATCTATGTTATTTTTCACTTAATGGGTCTTCCGATTTTATCAACTGAATGATTTTAACAATAATGAATACGGACAAGAAATGTCCTTTTTGTACTTTTTTTGTTCTGCTACTGCCGGTCGACAATATTATTTTCTGAGCCCTAAGTTGTATAACAAAGTAAACAAAGTACTTAACATCTATGCTGTATCTATCCCAGAATGTAAAAATAAATTAGTAAACTGGCTTCTCACTTTGTCCTATGATGAAACAGAACATTTCATAAAACCAATAACATGACAAGCACGCACATACACACATATAAAACTCTCTCTCTCTCACACACACACACACACACACTCACACACACAGTCACATTCACACTCACACGCAAACACACACACTTCTCATGTGGGCCGTACTTGTACTTGTATAATATATATAACACTAATTATAAATTTAAATTGTTTAAAGTATTTAATATAAGTTTCTTTCTTAATTTGTACTAGTGTCCTGTAATCTAAACCTCCGAAGGCAGGGCGTTAATAGCTGTAGCACAGTTCTTACTACAGCAGCTATTATCGTTCATCTATTGTAACTGTAAATGTAATTATTGGTACAAATAAAGATTTATTATTATTATTTATTGTTGTTTTCTTTCACTCTCGGCTGAAAGGCCGGCTAGTTAGGTGCAGACGGACCTAAGTCAAGTCTGCACCCACATGGGGATGGGGAGCGTTGTGTATTATACTAGGCGCTACTTCCTGTTCTGTCTGTAAAAATTTTCTTACTATACGGCATGTATTAAGTATCACGGATTTTTGAAGAGTAATGTATGTGAGCTTTGGTAAATTAAGAGTTAGTAAGGAATTATGTAGTTGTACGGGGATGATTCCTGTAGTTGATAGTACTATTGGCACTATGGTTACTTTTTGAAGACGCCACATTCGGGTGACTTCTTCTTTGAGGTCAGCATATTTGGTTAATTTCTCAGCTATGGTAGACTGTAAGTTATGTGTGTTTGGTATTGCGATATCTATAATGAGGGCAGATTTCTGGATTTTATTAATAAGTATTATGTCCGGTCTGTTATAGTGTATGGTTCGATCGGTAAGTATAGCACGGTCGTAGTATAATTTATGTGTTGGATTTTCCAAAATAATTTCTGGTATGTACTTATAATAGGGTTTTGAAGAGGGGATAAGATTGTGTTTAAAAGCAAGTTTCTGGTGTATTATTTGGGCCACCTGGTCGTGTCTATATTTATAATCTGTCTGCACAATAGACTTGCATGCACCAGTGATATGCTGAATTGTCTCGGGGGAACTATTGCATCTTCTACATATATCTGTCGCGAGGTTGTTAGCTTTAATAATGTATCTCTGGTAGTTTCTCGTTTCTATTGTCTGATCTTGGATGGCGATCATGAACCCTTCCGTCTCTGGGAAAAGTTCGCCTCGAACGAGCCATTCGTTCGACGCATCTATGTCGACGTTAGCTTGGCTCAGGTCGAGACGATGTCTTCCGTGCAATGACTTCCGGGTCCATTCTGCTATTTTCATTGAATGGTCAATTTGGGTTTCGTTTGGCTGGGTGTTCCTATCGTATAAATTAAGAGGTGTGTACTTATTGTCATTAAATACTATTGCTTGGTGTAGTTTTGATTCTTTTTGTTTATTATAAAAATAGTGCCTAAGTGATGTTATCTGTTTACTGTGAAGGTTATAAATATCGATAAGACCTCTGCCTCCCTCCTTGCGTGGTAATGTTTGCCTCTGGACACAGGCTCTCGGGTGATGTTTTCTATGTTTTGTTAGAGCTACGTTTATAATGCGTTGGAGATTTTTAAGGTTAGATTTTGACCATCCAATCACTCCAAATGAATACGTGAGGACTGGGATGGCGTATGTATTAATAGCCTTAAAAGTGTTTTTAGAATTTAGTTGGGTGTTTAATATGGAATTAATTCTATGCCGGAATGCTTCTGTTAACTTTGTTTTAGTTTCATTTATAAGAATCTGGCGGGCTTGGTGAAAACCTAGGTATTTGTAGGTTTCATACTCATTAAGTGGTTGGATAATCTGGCCTGTTTGTAATTGGTAAGAGTGTTGACGGATTTGTCCCCCTGCTATTGAATTGGTTTTACATTTGTCTATTCCGAATTCCATTTTAATATCTTTAGAGAACTGTTCAGTAGTGTCCATTAGCAGATCTAAGTCTGTCGAAGTTTGTGCATACAATTTAATATCATCCATATACATGAGATGATTTAAGTTATAACTTTGATCAATTTGTCTTTCTGTATCTTTGTATTTAAATGTATATCCCCGGTCTATGGAGTTTAGAAGATTTGAAAGTGGGTTCAGAGCAATACAAAACCACAGAGGGCTTAGCGAATCACCCTGAAATATACCTCTTTTTATTTGGATGGGATCAGTGACTATAACACTGTCAGAAGAGGTGAGTTGGAGACGCGTTGCCCAATTTGCAGCAGTAGTTTTAAGGAAGGAAATTAGTTGGGGATGGATATTGTAAATATGCAGTACTGAGAATAGCCACGAATGAGGTACAGAGTCAAAAGCTTTTTTATAGTCAATGTAGGTAGTATATAGATCGTTTTTAGTTTTATGGACCTGTTTAAGAATAACTGTGTCAATAGTAATCTGTTCCTTACAACTGTAGCTAAATTTTCTGCAGCCTTTTTGTTGTTCAGTGAGTACTTTATATTGATCAAGATGACTGTAAATTAATTCTGACAGGCATGCTGTGGTTATTTTATAGATTGTCTGCAGACAAGTAATCGGTCTGTACTTTGAAGGATTTAAAATGTCGTTATGGTCTTTGGGGAGCATATAAGTGATACCTGTTGTGATAAATGAGGGCATTTGTTCCGGATTTTTAATAAAATTATTTATATGATTATAAATATATGGGTGAATGTATGTAAATTTCTTGTACCAGTAATTATGTATATGATCAGAACCAGGACTCTTCCAATTGTGGAGATTTCTAATAACGTTGTGATATGTTTCAGTAGGGATACATTCATATTGCATCACTGGTGTATTAATGTTGTTTTCTTGCTCACTATGTATCCAATGGGCCTCTGCATTATGCTCAACAGGATTGGACCAGATGTTTGCCCAGTAATCTCGCAACTGTGTTGGGTCCGGTGTTAAAGTACCTGTTATTGTGGTTCGGTTGCTAGTTAGAGAACTTAAATTACGGTAAAATTTATTTTCATTGCTACTAAAATCGTTATTTTGAGTTTTTCTAAGTGAACATTTTTTGTATCTTTTAAGTCGGTTACTGAATATTGCAAGTTTCTGTTTTAATGTGTCAAGATAATGGGGTAGTTGTGTATTAGGCTCTTCGTGTATGGTATGTACCTTATACTGCCTTAATATGGCGTCTACCTGTCTATTTAGGTGGTTACTCCGAGTTCCTCTCATATACTGAGTTAGTTTACCGATTTTAGAACGCAGCTGTAAAATTTTTCTTTCTAATCGTCTTTCCCAATATGGTTTCGGTCGTTCAGTACAGTTACCAGCGAAATTTGTAGAGGTGGTCATTATATTTAATTTACTTCCATTTATTTTAGCTGCTGTCCATGCTGAACAATATAGTACTGTGTGTAACACTTCAAAATCGGTGTTTTCATTAACCTTTTGTGGTAGTATTTTAGTATTTATGTAAATAACTGCTTTGTAGAGATTTTTTGTTGATTTTTGTTTCGGAATATATGGCCTTTTGGTTGGATCTGTATCCTTAAAGTATTCATAAGCTTGGTTAAAATAGTCCTCTACTTCCTGATTACCATGTTCTCCGGTGTGAGCAGTATGCTCCTCTAGGTCTCTTTGATGGCTACATATTCTTTGTAAATCGGAGTGATTATCAAATGCGGTTTCAGATGTTGGTGGATTACTATCTGGATGCCGAGTTCGTTGGTCTATGTCTTTACTTACTCTATTATTAGATGACGGTTCTAGGTCTATTACTCGAAGTTCCTGGGCAATTTCTTCTTTTATTTCTGCTATCCTATCAGCTGAAATCAATTTATTACTAATTATAACTCTTCTTTGGTCGGATATACGCTGTTCACTGAGATGGGCTAGGTGAGGAAATGTAGTTATAAATTGTTCATGTAATAATTTCCTGTAAGCTGTTTTGTCTTTTTCTAATTTAGTTACTTTATAATATGTCCTTAAGATATGTTCGTTATATTCTGTAGTCCATCTGATACGTTGTCCTGACTGTCTTGTATTCTGTGTTTGTGATTGTGATTGGGCTACCAGTGTATGGTTTTGTATTTGCTCGTGTGTTTTTTCTAAATCCTCTCTTACTTCTTTGTATATGGAGTCTATTGTGTGTTGTGGAAGTAATTTACTACGAAAAATTGCCCTTCTTTGGTCTCCTAATCTTTGTCTGCTAACAGTCATATTTGGGAAGTGTTCCAAAAATTTTACGTGCAATGGTCCAAGATAGGATCTAGTGTCAGTTTCCATAGATGTTAAGTAGAGATATGTTCGTAGGATAAATTTGTTCATATCTGAGCTCCATTTCCTACGGGTTCTCGAAGTATTGGAGGTGGGCGCTGGGTTACTGACAGACACTGCCTCCAGCGCAGCACCCCTCGAGGTTACAGAACTGACCGAAGATGGTGTGGGAGATGTTGGACGAAACGACTGGTCAGATGTTGTGACCTCTGAAAATAATGAAGAGCTTGATTCTATGTCATTATCGTTGTCCTTGTTGTGAGCTTCGGCGGTAACATATTTATTCACGAGGGCCCGCCGACTCGAACTCTCGCCGCCGGTGTTCGCATTGCTGCTACATCCAGCGCCGGCACTGGATGCGCCCCAGCGACCTCTGGGCAGCGGCTCATCGGCTGTAGTATATTTATCGACTGGGACCCGCCTGTTCAATCCCTCGTCGCCAACGTTTATTATTTTTAGAAGCAATTGACTACGTGATCTAACTTTGCAATTATCTCACTAAACTAGTAGGTACCGTTTGATATTTACATACTGTTCAACTTTGTACAGGCGTAACTCACATCACCTGGGAGGTTAAAAATTCACCACAGTCCATTATTCCCGATACTGTCTTCCAAGTACTACAAATCCGTGGAACCAGCTGCCAGCGGCAATATTTCCGGACAAATACGACCTAGCGACTTTCAAAAAACGAGCGTATTCCCATCTTAAAGGCCGGCAACGCATCTCTAGGCCCTATGGTTTTGCAGATGTTCATGGGCGGCGGTGATCACTTACCATCAAGCGAACAACAAGCTTGTTTGCTTCGCATAATATAAAAAACACACATTCCATAACTAAATTTACGTAATATCATAATTCCACGGTTTTACGTAAAATGTAATTATAATTTTGTGAGTTACGCCTGTACAAAGTTGTATAAACTTGAAAAGTGTGAAACGTCAAACGGTACTTATGCGTTTAGTTGGATATGAATCACTATTAATTACTAAACATAAAATAAAATCATCATTGCGCGATTGAAATGAATATGCGTGCTTATTTAAAACAATTCAGACCGTGCAATATCATAAACAAGGGATTGAAAATTCAGATCGCAAATACGATAAATATATCGAGTGAACAAACCATAAATTCAAAGCGTTGCCTTGATATTTTGATACGTTGATACGCGGAAGTCTAAATTTAATGGTTAATTCCATTCAGTAGCCCAATCGGGCAGTACGCAATCATCAATAGAACCCACGTAATATTTAAACAGGTTAAGTCAAACCACGTCGGTGTGCGCTTAATTGCAATTATTCGGAGCTTTTGAGAGTTCGTTTTAACAATTTTCTTCCGCCACATAGCAGCTTAAATACACTGTTGTGAGCGCATACGCTGAGCACAGTGGAATGCTAAGCAATGCTTCGTAACTCATGGTGTTGTTTAGTATCGATTACCATCAGACGAATATCATTTTCATCTCACCTTTCAAGGCAATAAAAAATAACAAATTATTTAGCCAAGGGAATTCCACTACATAAGCTACCTGCAATATATTACGGTGATTGCCTACTGTGTGTTTGAAATAATACCATATAAACATAATTAAAAGGTTAATTAATTAACCTACAACTGAATGCTGCATTAATATTTCGATTTCAAGTCACGCAGACTATGGAAAGGTCAGCGGTAATTATTGACGTCTGCTGTATGATATCATTTACCGAGCACATGCATATTTATGTCGTGATCTTTAGTATGTTTTCAGCCGATGTGAACAATGCGAATTAACATTAGGGGGACAAATGGCAGGCCAAATGGCAGGGTCGGCGGATGCGAGCTATTAAAGGCTTTCACGGCGGCCTAGAGGTCAAGGTCGTCAAGCGCCGCCTCATCGCCTGTCGCTATGTCAGCTTGAGAGTTCAACCCTATACATAAACTCACGCCTGAAAGGATAAGCAGAGACACTAGGACCTAGTGACAACCAAATACACTCGTCCTGATTTGTTTATATTTTTCTTAATTAGATATTGTTCATGTATAATTTAAGCCCACATTTAGGCCGTAAGTGACATGTGGAATAATAGAATATTTTTATTTATATAATACTGAATACAATATTTGTAATTTGCGTGCGCAGTCAGGGGTGAGTATAGTGGATTTTTTTACCCACGGAACTTCTGAACCAATTTCTGTAACCTGTATTCAGCAAATAAAAGAATTAGAATTTGAAAAAAAAAGTATCATAAGGTAATGCATATTTCATCGATGTGACTACACTGTCACCCATATTCTAAGACGTTCCTCGAAAATGACTCGACTTCACTCGGCCTTAACTGGAGGAAATCTGTATTCATAGTTGAATAAAGTCTCCTCCACTCAACATCACTCAATACTTTTCTTTTCTCGAGGAAAGGAATCAACTGTCGAACTCAAGGTACGTCGCGACCTACCTTAAGGAATACTTGAGGAAATATTTTCACTATGGAAACAGTATTTATTATTTATATGACAAATTTTGACTGTCACTTTTCAAGTGAGTATAATGTTGAAATGTCAAATAGTTTTTGTTAAATCTGTACCTTAATAACCATGTTATTAACACATCAATGACGTACTTGATGACGTATTTCCTCGATTCAACCTCACTCTAGGAAAGATATATTTTCAACTAAGCATACCATTTTTGACGATTCCTCGAATTCATTTTAAACGTCACCTCGACAGAGATAAGGTTGAGGAAGATTCGAGGAAATGTCGTAGAATACGGGTGTGTGACAGCCAAGTTCCAAGCACAAATTCGTATCATACGAGTAGACAACTCAAGATATTATTAATTTAAACAAAATTATAATTAAGGGGCCAATATGAGCATTGAACTTAGGACCTTACGGTTCAACGCTTGGCATAGCAGCTACCAGAACTCCAGATAATGAATATGTCCATATTATATCAGAATATTGTGTGTTTTTAAATACTGAGATTTTTCCCAAACTACATTATTGGAAGACAGTTAAAATATTGAATTTATAGAGGTGTTTTTATAACCCATTAGTTGTTATTTGATATTCTCTTGAATTCATTTTATTCTGAATTTTAATGGAGTCTTTTAAAAAAAACATTTTGGGGTTTCGGAATAGTAAAAAATGAACATAATATATACAAGGTATATTTCATTGTGTTTGTAGTCACTGAAACTACCACATGGCTTCGTTTTCGGTATCAGTATTGATAAACCCGGTATACATTTTTAGAATTACAGGTTTGCGAACTACATACACACTGTGTTTTTGAATCTCATACATACATCAGCAGTTATTAGTTATATATAACATTCGGTTAGAGATCGCTAGTGAGTACCCGGCTTTACAAGGAGTATGTTTCCCCTCACAATTATTCTATTAAGACATTGTCCAAAGTTTGTTGCTACAACAATATGTTTATAGCAGTATTTGTCATAGCGAATAACCAACAAACTACGCCTCACAGATTGAACAGAGACACACGATCAAAGCATGCAGCGAGCCTCATGGGCCGGTTCGTGCTTGACCAAGGGACAAGACGCCGTAATGCGTTGTCACTCGCTGACCCATTTCCACGGACGCACAATAAAAGCCGCGGATGAGTTATGGACTGCCGCCGCCCCCGTGGGGTGTGACACACAGCTCCGTGGGACACTAAACTTCAATTTTATTGAGACGTATGATGAAATCTCTATTAAAAACATTAAAAATAACTTGAGGATATGGATACAACTTATGACTGGTATGGTCTGTGCCAATCTGGGGAACCTACCTCGACCAGTGGACATTGATAGAATGTGTGTATTACAATTTAGAAATAATTATTTAAACAACTGTTAGTATGTCTACTATATTTTTGAATCCAAGTACTAGGATTCTACAAATAAGGAGTCGGCAACGTGCTTCGATTTCTCAGATTTTGAAGATTACCTATATTGTGGTCGAGATAAGTTGCCTTCTGTATCTGTATCAGCCCATATACGTCCCACTGCAGAGCACGGGCCTACTCTACAATCGAGAATACGATTGAGAGTGGTTAGGCCATATAGTCCACCACGCTGGCCTAGTGCGGGTTGGCGGACTTACATACCATAGAAATTCTTATAAATCGCTATGGTATGCAGGTTTCCTCACGATGTTTTCCTTCACCGTTTTAGTGCGTGGTGATTGACTATCAATACACACATGACTCCGAAAAGTCAGAGGTGTGCCCTGGGATTCGAACCCGCGACCACCGTGAACATGTGGGCAGCCGCGTCTAGTCCGTTTACCAACAGGCCACCACGCACTTTGCCTTCAGGTGTTGCCTTCAGGTGAGATAAATCATGATTGTCACAACTATACAAATTAAACATATCCAAGAATATACTTTAGAATAAACTATTAATTATTAATAGTCCTTCCTATTCCAAAATCACCATACAAGAATATTAACATTTGACATCGCAATATTATCTAGTGAACACAGCCGTGTGTCCAAACACATATACAAACATAAGTCATTTGAGGCTCTTCCACCCCGGGCGGTCAGTGACCCGCGCCCTCCCAGGGCTAGCCGACGATCGCAACTAATTTCAAACCACTATAAAAAATATCTATCGCTAATGGGTAAATAATGTTGCAAGCGAGAACTGCGCTGAAATCAACGGGTGTTTGAACTCCGACTAATAACTTGTTAGTTTCTACTACAACTATTATCACTCTAATCAGCTTACTGCTGAGCACAGAATTGCCACACAATCGAGAGTCAACCGAGTGGGGTTAGGCCGTAGCCCACCACGATGGCCTATTGCGTGTTGGCCACACATCATGGAAAGTCTTAAACTTTATATCTTATGGTCTTCTCTTATGGTATGCAGATTATCTCGCGTTGTTTTCCTTCAGCGACTATTAACTGAAAGATTAAGCTAGTTGAGCTATTGCTCAAGATTATAGCAGACCAATTACTAACTATAATTAATCTGTCATCCGCAACGATCACCGTAGATTCTGCGAAGGAATGGAAGGAACAAAAGAAAAAATTCTTGAGTAGCATAATTATTTAACTTTTAAATTAGATTTAAACTTTTCAATAAAAATGGATCTCACGCTGACAAGAGCAGAGATGTTCCCAACGTCATATACGTGCCTAGAGATATATCGATTTTGCCGGCAGTCTTTTTTTACATTGTTTTAATCTTCCGCTGTTTTATTATAACATGCTTTTAAACCAAGTCACTCATAAGTCTAGTAAGCGTTGATATATGCAAAATAGCTTAATCAACTGTAATCAACAATAAGTATGGGCGTCTCTGAGGACGTCTCTATGGCGCATTTATCGGTCGCTGATTGTCAACGAGAGGCCACCGTCCCCGTACCGAGAAAAATGTTTGTGTGATCAACATTTATTTGTTTCGGGTATAGACTATTATGAAAGCAAAAAGACTGTCGTAGAAACAGGAAGGTTTCAAAAAGGAATAAACGGTAAATAATACATTATTCTCTATTAATAATAACGATAAAAATATACTAGACAAACCTATGTCCACTGTCCTAAGCGAACTGCTTGACATAATAATGACATTGAATGATGGACAAAGACATTTGGAGAGTATTACACCCTTGATTACACCCGTATTCTAAGACGTTTCCTCCAATCTTCCTCAACCTTATCTCTGTCGAGGTGACGTTTAAAATGAATTCGAGGAATCCTCGAAAATAGTATGCATAGTTAAAAATATATCTTTCCTAGAGGATCCTCAAATTAGAGGTTGAGTCGAGGAAATATGTCATAAAATACGTCATTGATGAGTTAATAAGGTCCAGATTTTACAAAAAATATTTGACATTTCAACATTATGCTCACTTGAAAAGTGACAGTCAATATTTGGCATGTTAATAATAAACACTGTTTCCATAGTGAAAATGTTTCCTCATAAATTCCTTAAGGTAGATCGCGACCTACCTTGAGTTTGAAAACTGATTCCTTTCCTCGAGAAAGAAAAAGTATTGAGTGACGTTGAGTGGAGGAGACTTTTTTCAACTATGAATACAGATTTCCTCCAGTTAAGGCCGAGTGGAGTCGAGTCATTTTCGAGGAACGTCTTAGAATATGGGTGTTAAAGTTTTAAAGTCAAAACTAGCATTATCCTAAAAGTTTAAAGTTATCTCAGCGACTGTTGCCCTTCAATAATTGTCAAGGCTAGGGGTCTAACATGGCCCTCGAGATTTGTGGACAGAATGGTCGACAGAAATTCAGTACATGTTAGACCACTCACTGACTCTTCAGGGACGAATGTCATTATACACTTACGTATGTATAATGTTATACGTATTTGCAGCGAAATTTGCAACAAGTCTCTTGTACATTAGTAAATTAAAACAACATTATATTAGAAACTGCATAGAATATATAATTTTATTCGTTACATACATATTTACAGCTGTATAGTTCATCTATTTGTTTTATTAATCAGCTGTCGTCTTAAGACTAATCTAGATATTTTTAATTCATTACTTTAATTTATTTTTTTAGTTCTAGGAATTTTATTCAAAGAAATGTGTTAATAGATATTTAATATAGTACTCGTATATTCATGACCAAATAAAACGAACAGTGTTGTTTTGGTCAGGAATTCACCCTAAAGCTATTAGAATCTGACCGTATTGATCAATAAAAGATTTCGAGGCTTTACTTCAGCACATCGTTGGTACTAATGTAGATTGACTATAAGTAGAAAACCATAGAATAATAGTCCAATGGACAGATATTATTTTATTGGTAAATAAATAAAACGTACCAAGTTTCTAAACACAAAAATGGAAAGTTCTCGAAACACGATGGTATGTTGGTATTATGGTCGAGACAAAATTGTCTCATTATGTGAAACGTCATTATTTCCTATTCCTTCCCTAAGCATGTCTCAGTTTGAAAGCTTGAGAGTGTATGTAAAACTACGAGGAAGTAGGGCGCTATTGGCAACAAAGCAATGATTGATGTCGCCTCTTCCTCACTCAGTCACATATTGCGATCTATCAGGCTTCGGTGACGTCAATATGTGTAGAGTCATCACGAATCACGACCAATAATGTTGTCTTGTGATTAAACTATCCACTGCAAATAAGACTTTGTACCTACTCGTACGTTCCGTCGACCGTCAGGCATCAAACTTTGCGAGTAATATCATTTTACGGTATCTTAGCTCCACCACGATAAACAAGTTAATAAAAATATATAAACCATATGTTATAAAATGTTATGTGAATAGAGATTAAGTGCTCTGTGTATTGACTTATCATATGTGTTTGCCGCTTTATTGCCGCCTACATGACCAATAAACTATTTCATTTCATAACCCTAAGACATTTTGCTTGTCTTAAGTATGGTCATTTTACGATTTGTTCCTGCATAGAATTGGTAAGTTTGATTTGATAAGGTAGTGTTGTTAGGTTCCCATATAAAAACTTAGTTAAGTGTGCCTTGAGTTCAACTTTGCGACCCTCGGTTCAAGAATTCATTATTCGCATTTGCAATTTTGTTCGCATTAGCAATGTTTAAAAATAGGCCCCCCAGACGTTACTTATTTTCTCATAAAAAATATAAATGGGATAAAGTAGTGTTAGTACGTACTTTGAGTGTGTGCATACCTGCTAGCTTGTGTCGACGGCCAATTCATAGGTACCAGGTGCTAAAGGTAGATAAATACAATACTGATTTTTCTTAAATTCTCAGTGGTGATTTTTACATATGTTTTAGATAATTTTGTTAAAAATTAATAATAATTATTGCCAGACACTTTCCATCGGCGCTTATCCTTAACAGACGCTTTAAAGCTTAAAAAAAAATAACATATTTTTACTTATAATCTCACTCTTGATTTTTATATATGATACTTAGGGAACTATTTGAACACCCCTGGTCAGCAGCCAGACCAATTGGAGGGGTCAAACATCCCCCCAGACACACATAAAGTGTCGCTATGTGTATGAGCGTGAGGTCATTATTTGTACGCTTGAGTGTGAGAGAGATATCTATTTATCGATATCTTTCTTACTTAAAAATGCAGAGTACCAGATAGCATTTATGAAACTCGGCGATATTCAGTGACTTAGAACTAGAGCAAAATGTATTTAACACTATACAAAAATTTGTTTGTGAACTGTACAACGTGGCCGGAATAATTGACGTAGATGCTGCCCGACTCCAACTCTTCATCAACACTTATATGGTTTGTGACGTAAATGAAGAGTTCAATCGCAAAAATGTGAAAAACTTTGATGCAAGTAACTTACCACCATGCAAAAGTGAGCTTTTACAGCAGTTTGGACGAGCTAATTACATCACTAGTCTCTGGAAGAAAATTAGTATTTTTAGTCCTGACAATAATGAGTGGACGTTGGAAGACAATAAATATATGGGCGTTTCTCTAGAAACTGGGCAACTCATTGTCCCAGGCTAATTTTGTTAAAAAAATAAAAGACCGTAAATATTTCGTATATAATTCCAAAAAGTAATACCTTAATCTACCTCTGCTCAACATAAAAAATCCACTAAAATAAACTTTATTATACTAAAAACGTTTTTATAGTTCTAAAAAACCAGTCCCCTGGCATGTCACCAAAGCAGTATAGTTACTTCAGACTAAATTAATCGAGACAGTATCTATTGAAATTAATCGAATTGTTGTATTATTAAATCAATATTGTTTGATTGTTAATGAGACCTATTTATTTTACATAAATATTATTTTACAATTTAAAGAAATGCAATGAAATGTTGTCTTCGCATTTAGTGAACAGTCCCCCTGTATATATTTTAAATTACGTATCACGTAGCCGAAAGGTTAAACAACGCCTTTTATGCGTGTAACGAAATGCAACAAGTTTGAAGTTTGCGCTGTAGCCGCCAAGACGACCCGAACACCATCTTATTTAGTAGTGTTCGACCGTCTTTCCGTGGAAGTCGCGTTGTAACCTGACAGCCAACAGTCCTCTGGTAAGGATTATTTTACTTCTATTTATGTATTTTAATGATTCCTTCAAATATTTAAATTGTTACAATAGATACATACTTCCTATGTGCAGCAAAGTAGCATATATCAATTACATTTTGTGCTACTCATCAATGAAATCAAATTAAACAGTCCCCTGTCTCTCTAAAAGACAGGGGACTGTTTAAGCATCTAGGGGACTGTCTAAATTATATTTGTTGTTGTTTTAGATTTGTTTTGAGAATTGCACCAAAGAAAAAAAGCCACTAAAGAAGAGATTCTACAAAAAAAAGGGAAGCAGAGCGAAAGAGATATGAGAAGATTAAAAATGACCCTCAGAAAAAGGAAGAACTTAAAGTTTGTGGTTCATCTGCCCTATATTAATAAATAGACAGATACTTGTTCCCTGAATAAAATTTATTACATTATGAGCAAAAAAGTTGCCTGGACAGTTTTCTTAGAACGAGTTGCCCAGTTTACAGAGAAACGCCCATATATCTTAAAATTACACAAAGCTATACATCTTTCTTCTTTCCGATTATTTGTAGTTTGAACATTTTGCAATTCAGCGTGATCTTTACTGTCATCATCGTCTAAGTTTGATAAGTCATCATCAACCCAATGTTGGCATTGACTATCTTCATTATCATCCTTATTACTTTCATTTTCTGTTACAAAAATAACATAATTAAGAATCAAAGAGTTACACGGTTATATCAATTATTCAAAGTTAAAGTATTGTAGCGGTCAGTGGTGTGGTGTAGGCACCTATGTGCGGTAGGTGGTGAATGCGGTAGTGTCGGTTGACACTGTCTCGTGTAACGAGCCAGTGACTACGGGTGCAGCACAAGGAGAAATCAAACGTTGCAATGTTCTAACGTTTATTGCACAGCACAACACACAAGAAGAACAGTCACAATAAATGTCAACATATAAAGCGTCTTAGCACTACTTATTCTACACACTATACTAAAAACTACAAACTAAAGAAGGATAGACAAAGCGACAGTCTTGATTACAACACCAATACACTAATATATGTACAGGCGTACGGTATTTAGCGGTTAGCGGTACGTGGCGCAAAGCGATAGCAAAAGCGGAAAAGACAACGGTGTGTCGCACGGACGATCGAGAGACGACTGCCGGCGGCGGCGAGCCGACTGGCTGCGCCGGCGCGGGTCCGGTGACGTCACGACTACCTGAGTAGCCCTATTGTTCGAACGATCAGCTGGCCGACCGTTATCGCTTGTTTCGCTATAATAAATCGGTGTGAGGACTGTATGTGTGTTTGTTGATGAATATTATTTTAATATAGTAAAAGTGTGATGTATGAATGTGTATGTGTAATGTTATGAATGAATAAGTGTATTTGATGTATTGTGGGGTCTCCCCACATCACTCCCCCCCAAAGACCTGGTTAGGGGCGATAAAAATCAGGAAACCGGACTCGCCGTCCAGAGCGAGTTGTGTTGGGTATCCTGCCATCCTGTGGTATCGTATCCTGAACGGTTGGGACAGGTATTTGTGGTGATGGTGATGTGGGTGGCGTTTCACCTGCATCGCTTAATATATAGGCAGGTTTTAGTCGGTCCACGGTTACAGTGACAACTTTCCCGAGTACGAGGAGCTTGTACACTTTGTCTGTGCGCCCGACGACCTTGTAAGGGCCTGTATAAGCAGGCTGGAAAGGAGCACGCGAAGCGCCTTCTCGAAGGAAGACATGATTCGCAGTGGCCAGGTCCTTAAAAATAAAAGTTTTATTCTTGTTGTGGCGTGACGCCGCCACTGGCTTGAGCTTCTCAGCGAATAATCGTAGGCGCGCCGTGAAGTCCGAAGTGTCGGTCGTGCACGGAGTGCTTATATTAAAAAATTCGCCGGGAAGTCTTAGGGGCTCGACGTATACCAGCTCCGCGGAGGATGCCTTTAGGTCTTCTTTAAGAGCGCTACGAATGCCTAGTAGTACCAACGGCAAGACTTCTGTCCAGTTGTCGTTAGCATGACAGGTAATGGAGGCTTTGAGCTGTCTATGAAAGCGCTCCACCAATCCGTTGCAGGACGGGTGGTACGCAGTTGTACGCCTATGTTGGAAGCCGGTGATTTTTGAGACATATTGAAACAGGGCGGACTCAAATTGTCTTCCGCGGTCTGTGACAATATGCTCCGGACATCCAAACCTAGATATCCAGCTGGATATGAGGGCTTTTGCTACTGTCTCTGCCGTGATATCTGGTATCGGTGTCACTTCGGGCCACCGAGTAAACCGGTCAATGGCTGTGAGGCAGTAGCGGAATCCCTGGGAAATAGGAAGAGGTCCTATTAGGTCTATATGGACCTGCTTAAAGCGTGCGCGGGGCAAATCAAAATTGCCCAATGGTGCCGAAACGTGTTTGGTCACCTTCGCACGTTGACATGGCACGCAAGTTTGTGTCCATTCCCGGCAGTCTTTTCGGACTCCTGGCCAGACGAACCGTTCCGCCACTAATTTGACGGTCGCGGCAGCGCCAGGGTGGCTTAGAGAATGGAGGCTGTCGAAAACCTGCCTGCGGAAACTACTCGTGACGAATGGCCTGGGGGTAGGCGTACTGATATCGCAGTATAAGGGGCTACGACACCCAGGTAAATCTTGTTTCGACAAGCGGAGGGATAAACCGTCTGCCAAGTATTGGCGCAGTTCCGGATCGTTCTCCTGAGATTCAGCAAGCTTGGCCAAATCAACAGGTGCTCCCAGTTCATCGACGCGAGATAAGGTGTCGGCCACGACGTTGTCCCTGCCGGAAATGTGCCTTATGTCGGTTGTGAACTGGGAGATGTAATCCAGCTGGCGGAATTGCCTCGGGGAACAACTCTGCTTTCTTTCCCCGAATGCAAAGGTGATAGGCTTATGGTCTGTGTAAATGGTAAAGTCCCTCGCCTCGACCATATACCGAAAATGTTTAATTGCTTCGTAGATCGCCAGAAGCTCACGATCATACGGTGAATATTTTAGTTGCGAGGGGCTTAGCTTCCGGGAAAAGAAAGCGAGCGGCCGCCATGCGTTGTCCTGAAGTTGCTGTAGGACAGCTCCAATTGCAGTGTCGGATGCATCCGTGACCAATGCAAGTTTGGCTCGACAGTCAGGGTGCGCAAGTAATGCTGCATTGGATAAACTGTCCTTGGTTTCTGCAAAGGCCTTAAGGGCATCGCCGGCCAGGGTTATGGGTGTAGACCCCTTTACGGCCCCCGTAAGGAGAGCGTTGAGAGGCGCTTGGGTTTTTGCGGCGTTAGGCAAGAAACGCCTATAAAAATTGGCCATGCCCAGAAATCTTCTCAGTGACCTTACGTTCGTTGGTGGGGGAAAGTCATGTATGGCCTTTACTTTTTCGTCCAAGGGTTTTGTTCCGATCGCCGAAATACGGTACCCAAGGAAGGTTACTTCGGGGGCTCCAAAAACACACTTGGACGTGTTTATGACCATACCGTAATCCCGTAGCCTGGAAAATATCTGCCGCAGGTGGTTCTCGTGTTCGACTTCGTTTTTGCTGAAGACGAGAAAATCATCTAGGTAGCAATAAACGAAGTCGAGTCCGCGCGTTAACTCGTCCACAAAACGTTGGAACGTTTGGCCCGCATTACGTAGACCGAACGTCATGTAGGGGAACTCGAACATCCCGAACGGTGTGGTAATGGCCGTTTTAGGCACGTCCTCTGCGTTGACAGGTATCTGGTGGTAGGCCTTCACTAGGTCTATTGTGCTGAAGATCTTGCAACCTGTCAAGGAGTGGGCAAAATCTTGAATATGCCTAATTGGATACCTGTCAGGCACGGTGCGGGCGTTAAGCCTGCGGTAATCACCGCATGGACGCCATCCGTTGTCCTTTTTCGCGGCGAGGTGCAACGGCGAAGACCAGGAACTCTCGGATGGTCTTGCTGTTCCATTGGCGAGCATGGACTGAAATTCTTCCCGCGCTATTTTCAGTTTGTCTGGAGCTAGACGTCGGGGAGAGGATGATACTGGTGGCCCTGGTGTCGTGCGTATGTGGTGTACAGTGTTGTGTTTGACGGTGCGGTGCGTACCAGCTGGTCGGGTAATCTCTGGAAAATTATATAAAATTTTATAAAATTTTGTATCGCCGGAAACCACTTTTACAGAGTACAATACACTACTGTTATTAGCAAGGCTAGCTACGGAAGTTACAGAAGTAGTGCCGTCAATAAGGCGTTTACCTCTACAATCAACAATAATATTGTAAAAATTTAAAAAATCTACGCCTATGATGGGTTTTGTAACGTCAGCTACTACAAAACTCCAAGCAAAATCTCTACGTAACCCAAAGTTGAGGTTAAGGTGTACATAACCGTATGTTTTTATGTTGGATCCGTTGGCGGCGCACAGCTGGAAGTCCGTTGATGCACGACGTTCACGCAGCCCCGACCGAGGAAAGACACAGAGGTCGCTCCCAGTGTCGACCAAGAACTGCGTCCCTGAAGATCGGTCGGTGATGAAAAGGCGACCAGCAGAAGGTGGGCAATCGTCTGTCGCCATTACGGATTGCCCGTGGCGTTTCCCGCCACGTTGTAGTCGCATGGCTTCAAGCACCTGCGCGCGTTGGTCCCGAACTTGACATGATACCAACATATCGGGTACCGTCGGTAGTTGGAGCTTGAACGGGTTCTGCTTCCTGAAGAAGATCGTCGGCGTTGTGGTCTGGAACGCCAAGGAGCTCTGTCCTTAGGCCTATGTTCTCGAGCTTGATCGTCGAGTTTCGCCTCCAGTCGCTTCACCATTCTTCGCAGCTCTGCTATCTCCCCAGACGAACTGCCGCAGGAACACACATGGGAAGTGGAGGTTGATGCGACGTTAACAGGCGCGGTTAGATCTTGCACTCGGTCGGCAAGGTCCGCTAACTGCTGGAGAGAGTGGGTAGTTTGAGACGCCAGCAAAGTTTGTATCTCCCTTGGTAGCCGGTCACACCATATGGTCTTTAAAAAATCTTCCGGGACTCGTGGTCCAGCCAGATCTTGGAGGTGGCGCAGGAATTGGGATGGTTTCCTGTCTCCCAGCTGTTCATGTGTTAGAAGCTGGCGTACTTTCATCTCGTGCGAAGCCGTAAGTCGCTTGATTAATTCGCCCTTTATGCGCTCGTACTTGTGAGTTTTCGGAGGGCTGACGATAATGTCCTTTATCGTCTTGGCATGAGCCATATCTAGGTTCATGATGACGGTAGTGTACCTTGCAGCGTCATCAGTGATGCCTAACAAATTGAACTGGCCTTCCAAAAGTGCGAACCAGAGTTCGGGCTCGTCCGGAGAAAACGTTGGCATTTTAAAATTTGGTTTGAACATTTCGGCCGTTATTGTCTCTGGTTTAACGGGCGTGCACACTTTTTTAGCTCGGCGGGTTACCTTGTCGTCTTCCTGACGTTGCCTTACGGTTATGTCTGAATCGCTGCTGTTGCTCATGATGTATTCCTTGTCGGGGTCACCAATTATGTAGCGGTCAGTGGTGTGGTGTAGGCACCTATGTGCGGTAGGTGGTGAATGCGGTAGTGTCGGTTGACACTGTCTCGTGTAACGAGCCAGTGACTACGGGTGCAGCACAAGGAGAAATCAAACGTTGCAATGTTCTAACGTTTATTGCACAGCACAACACACAAGAAGAACAGTCACAATAAATGTCAACATATAAAGCGTCTTAGCACTACTTATTCTACACACTATACTAAAAACTACAAACTAAAGAAGGATAGACAAAGCGACAGTCTTGATTACAACACCAATACACTAATATATGTACAGGCGTACGGTATTTAGCGGTTAGCGGTACGTGGCGCAAAGCGATAGCAAAAGCGGAAAAGACAACGGTGTGTCGCACGGACGATCGAGAGACGACTGCCGGCGGCGGCGAGCCGACTGGCTGCGCCGGCGCGGGTCCGGTGACGTCACGACTACCTGAGTAGCCCTATTGTTCGAACGATCAGCTGGCCGACCGTTATCGCTTGTTTCGCTATAATAAATCGGTGTGAGGACTGTATGTGTGTTTGTTGATGAATATTATTTTAATATAGTAAAAGTGTGATGTATGAATGTGTATGTGTAATGTTATGAATGAATAAGTGTATTTGATGTATTGTGGGGTCTCCCCACAGTATAATACCTGATGCGATTCACTGACAAAGCTCGGCAATTGGTCCCCATCGAACCAGTTAAAATGATATTTATTGTCTTCCAACGTCCCATTATTGTCAGAACTAAAAATACTAATTTTCTTCATATATTACTGGTGGTAGGTCTCTCATATGTGAGAGGCTGCCTGGGTGGGTACCACCGCAATGTTTATTTCTCTCGTCAAACAGCAGTTTAAATGCACTGTTGTGTTTCGGATTGAAGTATATTGTAGCCAGAGGAACTACTGGACATATTGAGACTTTACATCTTATGTCTCAGGATGGCGAGCGCAGTGGAATGCCAAGCAATGCTTTGTAATTCAAGGTGTTGTTTGGTTCTACTACTATTCATGAGTGGTCGTATCGCTTACCATCAGGCGAACGGCATTCTCGTCTCGCCATTCAAAGCAATAAAAAAAAATGGGCATTCTTCCAGAGACTAGTGATGTAATTAGCTCGTCCAAACTGCTGTAAAAGCTCACTTTTGCATGGTGGTAAGTTACTTGCATCAAAGTTTTTCACATTTTTGCGATTGAACTCTTCATTCGCTCATACACATAGCGACACTTTATGTGTGTCTGGGGGCATGTTTGACCCCTCCAATTGGTCTGGCTGCTGACCAGGGGTGTTCAAATAGTTCCCTAAGTATCATATATAAAAATCAAGAGTGAGATTATAAGTAAAAATATGTTATTTTTTTTGAAGCTTTAAAGCGTCTGTTAAGGATAAGCGCCGATGGAAAGTGTCTGGCAATAATTATTATTAATTTTTAACAAAATTATCTAAAACATATGTAAAAATCACCACTGAGAATTTAAGAAAAATCAGTACTGTATTTATCTACCTTTAGCACCTGGTACCTATGAATTGGCCGTCGACACAAGCTAGCAGGTATGCACACATTCAAAGTACGTACTAACACTACTTTATCCCATTTATATTTTTTATGAGAAAATAAGTAACGTCTGGGGGCCCTGGGATCTTGGACCATAATGAGCGCATCACTCATAATGCCAGTAATCCGGACGAGGCTGGATTATACAAATTACCGATAATTACATGATAATTTGTTACGCACGTCACATATTTCAGCCTTAAATAATCGCATTACATTTTATGCCTTTTCATTATGAATATTTCTATGCTAATTTTCTAGGGAGGTGAAGCATGTGCCTATGTAGGTCGTTATCAACGTAACTACCGCAGTAATTTGATAAATTGTTTTACCATTTGGAAGGTATGTTATCTTAGTCTAACATAGGTGTGTATTATTATAGACATAGTTGAAATCAAACTATTATTTACGGACTAGCTGTGCCCGCGAACGGAACGGAACCTCAGGGGTCAGAGGCTGGCCGACTTTCTGGAAAAAGAGGGACTCTTCGCGATGAACTCTTTTTTCCAGAAGCCGCCTCACAGGAAATGGACCTGGTTGAGCCCTGACGGTTCTACGAGAAATGAGATAGACTTCATCTTGACGACGAATAGACGGATGTTCAGTGATGTCTCTGTGATCAACAGGGTGAAAACCGGTAGTGATCACCGAATGGTTAGGGGCACATTGAATATCAACGTCCAATTAGAAAGGCGCCGCTTGATGAAGTCTACGCTCCGACCTACTCGCGCCCATATCCAAAACCCCGAGAGCTTTCAACTCGAGTTGACAAATCGCTTTGATTGTCTAAAAGAAAACCTTGCAGTGGACGAGTTAAACAGCGGTTTGGTAGAAGCTGTCCATACGGTGGGATCTAAGTATTTTAGACCTCGCCGTAGAGATAGACCACAAAAACTCTCGATCCAGACTCTTGACCTCATGGCCGAACGTCGATCTTTGACGCTGCAGTCATCCGTTGACGCCGAAGCATATCGGCGGCTCAATAGACGGATCTGGAAGTCCTTGCGACACGATGTCCGTGCTCACAATATTGTGAGCATTAAGGAGACAATTGAGCGGAACGGAGGCTCCAAAGTGTTTGCAAGAGACTTGTCTATTGGGCAAAGCCAGTTGTCTAGGCTGAAAACGGATGATGGCCGCGTGGTATCGACTAGGGCAGAGGTATTAAGAGAGATCGAGAGGTTCTACGGACAGCTTTACACCTCGGTTGCCGAACCTACTGTTAGCTCGGCCGAAGACCCGAGAGCCGAGTTAATCCGACACTTTAGCGATGATATCCCGGACATCAGCCTGTTTGAGATTGAGATGGCCCTCAAACAACTTAAAAACAACAAGGCGCCGGGTGAAGACGGAATCACTTCAGAGCTTCTGAAAGCGGGCGGAACGCCGGTACTGAAAGTCCTTCAGAGGCTCTTTAATTCCGTTCTCCTCGAGGGCTCAACGCCGGAGGCATGGAGCAGGAGCGTGGTGGTACTGTTCTTCAAAAAAGGTGATAACACTTTGCTGAAGAACTACAGGCCCATCTCGCTCCTGAGCCATGTCTATAAGTTGTTTTCAAGGGTCATCACAAATCGTCTCGAACGCAGGTTTGATGACTTCCAGCCTCCTGAACAAGCCGGTTTCCGAAAAGGCTTTAGTACCATAGACCACATCCATACGCTTCGGCAAGTTATACAAAAAACCGAGGAGTATAACTTGCCGCTTTGTTTAGCGTTTGTGGACTATGAGAAAGCCTTTGATTCGATCGAGACCTGGGCTGTGCTACAGTCTCTTCAGCGGTGCCACATAGACTATCGGTACATCGAAGTTTTGAGGTGTATATACAACAACGCCACCATGTCGGTCCGAGTACAGGATCAGAGCACGAAGGCTATTCCACTACAGAGAGGCGTGAGACAGGGAGATGTCATAGCTCCGAAACTGTTCACTGCCGCGCTGGAAAATGCCTTCAAGCTCTTGCAGTGGAAAGGATTCGGCATCAACATCAACGGCGAGTATATTACTCACCTTCGATTTGCCGACGATATTGTAGTCTTGGCAGAATCGCTGGAAGACCTTAGCACTATGCTCGAAGACCTTGATCGAGTTTCCCAACAGGTGGGTCTTAAAATGAACATGGATAAAACGAAGATCATGTCGAATATCCATGTTGTGCCCACCCCCATTGGAGTTGGGGGCTCGACTCTCGAAGTTGTAGACGAATATGTCTATTTAGGACAAGTGGTCCGGTTAGGCAGGTCCAACTTCGAGAGAGAGGTCAATCGGCGAATCCAACTCGGTTGGGCAGCGTTCGGGAAACTTCGCGACGTCTTCTCGTCCAAAATACCTCAGTGCTTAAAATCGAAAGTCTTCGATAGTTGTGTGTTACCAGTGATGACATACGGCACCGAGACGTGGCCTCTCACTGTGGGCCTCATTAAAAGGCTCAAAGTCACTCAACGAGCCATGGAGCGGGCTATGCTCGGTGTTTCCCTACGAGATCGAATCAGAAATGAGGAGATCCGTAGGAGAACCAAGGTTACCGACATAGCCCATAGGATTGGCAAGTTGAAGTGGCAATGGGCCGGGCACATAGCTCGTAGAACCGATGGCCGTTGGGGCCGAAAGGTTCTCGAGTGGAGGCCACGTACAGGCAAGCGAAGTGTCGGACGCCCGCCCACAAGGTGGACGGACGATCTGACTAAGGTCGCAGGAAGTCGCTGGATGCAGGCCGCTTCCAACAGGTCATTGTGGAGATCATTGGGGGAGGCCTATGTTCAGCAGTGGACTTCCTGTGGCTGATATGATGATGATGATGATGATGTGCCCGCGACTTCGTCCGCGTGGAATTTAACAAAAATGTTAATTAGTTTATTTAGTTTTTTTTTCGGTTTTTGCATTTTTATTTAATAATAATATAATAATTATTGATTCGTTGGTGGGAGAAGTGGTGGGAGGCGCCCAACATGACGGCCCAGTGGCGGCATGCGCGTGAGCTGCGCGCGGTACTGGACAGTACTTGGGTATTGCAACATTACCTACTTTATTTTTCTAAAATAAATGTAGCCTAAGTTACTCCTTATTATATCAGCTACCTGACAAAAAAAGTCCCGTCAAAATCGGTCCAGCCATTTCAGAGATTAACCGGAACAAACAGACAGACAGACAGACAGACAAAAAAAAATTAAAGATCATTTTCGGCACAGGTATCGTGTATATAACGATATGTAGTAGGACATTTTTTTTTATTTTCAGTCTTAAAACAGACACTTCAATTTTATTTATATGTATAGATTTTATCGCGGATTTGGATTATTTTTATTTTTTTGCTTTCCGACGTTTCGATTACTTTGCAGCTTTTGTGGTCACGGGGCGGACAGAACACGAAAGCTGTTTTGTGTCGGACAACTAATACAATTGAATTTATGTCAAGCTATTTTCCAGAACGAGTAGCGGAGGTCCTGCTAGCCTAGCCAACTACGTTTAAGTTTTTTTTTTTATTGCAATGAATGGCGATAAGAGCATGCATGATGGTAAGTGATACGACTGCTCATAAACAGTAGCAAAACCAAACAACACCTTAAATAACAAAGCAATACTTGACATTCCACTGCGCTTGTCATCCTGAGACATAACATGTTAAGTCTCAATATCTCCAGTAGTTACTTTGGCTACAATGTCGAATTTATTTTTCAATGTATTTTTATTAACACAATAAATATTAGTGTAAATACCCTCTCACTATCGACAGCCTCCGTGGCGCAGGCGGTTAGACCCCGCCTGTGAAACGAGAGGCCGCGGGTTCGATCCCCGCACCCAGAGAAATGTTTGTGCGGTCCACAAATATTTCTTCCGGGTCTGGGTGTTTGTGAGACCGAAAAGTCTCTAGTAGTTCCTGATACCCACGACACAAGACTCGGTCTTAATATGGGGGTCTTTGATTGATATGAGGTATGTGACTGTTGGACGTTATTTATTTTTACTTATTTATTATGTCATGTACCTACACAGAGTTTAAGTATAATAATTATGCGTTCTTATTACTAATTACCAATGTCGACTGAAGTAAGCGGGTACCTGTGCCTTAGACAACAATTATCGCTTTGTGAGTTCCGTTTCACAATGTAATAGAGAGCGTGTCTATCGTCATATTACACCATTGAGATAGTATACTAGAGGGGACACTGCAAACAAAATGTTTGTAACAGAATGAAGGGTTCATTCTATTTCTGTCTCTATCACGCCTACGAAGTAACATATCTTCCCACTCGCTTTAAAATTTACCCTTGTGAACGCACCATACGCACAGATTTTTTTCCCGATGTCCGCTCTAGTATAACAGCTCAATGTATTACACAAAACTTCTTGACTCGGGGCTGATAATTATTATTATTATTTACAAAAAAATCCAATATCTGTTTAGCCGACCCGGGACTCGAATCTGAGACCAGCGTCATAATCATCGATATATTCGTACCGTAAAATAACTTATCAGCGTAAGGAGGCATAAATCTCTTTAGATAATTTATTATATGTATAATCTTCGTAAGTTATTTCGAAGTATTTTTGAGTAGAGTTACATCACTGGCTTTCATCCTTTACAAATTGAAATGTATCACGTCGCCTGTAGCCCCGACGGTGTTGGCGCCGGCTCGTTGAATATCAATTTAACCCGCATCAATCTCGAATATCCGGCCTCAAACAATTGCCCCGTCGTTCCGCATATAGCAGAAAGCGGGCTTCAAAATATGTGCATCGTCACGCGTGTTTTTAATTAGCAGCTGTCGGCGCCATTGTATCTGTCATGCCAATTTTGACATCTCAAACAATAGCTTAAATGTAGCGTAGGTGTTTGACTTTATTATGTGTGTGTATGTAACAACTGCAATTTGTTTTGTATTAGATTATTTACGGGTTAAAGATAATGTAGTTTCCTTAAAAGACTCGCCAAGTTTCTTGGAGTTTCCTAAGAATTCTACCATTCATACATTGCAATGTTACGAAGGGCTGATTCCTAGTAAAATGTGTGCATATAATTTAATTTCATGAACATTAAAGTAGGGGACTTGAATATAATTCGAAAAGCATGCAGTTCGAAGAAGCTGGCTAGTTATTAAAATTAATATAGTGAGCAGCTGAACGGAGAAGTAGTTTCCGTGAATTAACTGCACAAATAAAATCTTTTCACGTCTTTTGATATTACAAATTCACAAAAATATCTGTGTATTAACACTTTTATGAGTAAATAAACATGGATCATAATAAAATTAGGCACATGGACAACAAAACATTTCATTTAGTTTATTTTTTCAAGCGAGAAAAGGAGTGTGCAAACTTTGTATGACAAATAACATTTAATACTTGTTTCATAAGAGGGGAGGAAAAAAAATTACTTGTGGGTGAAACTGCGACATTCAGTTAGTATATTAAATGTACCGGAAAGGAGTGTAAATTCCATCTAGATTGGACAATGGCGGGAGCAATCAGCGTGGCCGACACCTGCAGAGCCCCGGCACAAACACGCCCCGTGAACGAATCCATCCACCCGCGTCCATTGTCCAACTAACAGATGCTATCACCACTGCGCTGTCTTGGAAAACAATGTACTCCGCTTGGCTATTATTGCGCCTGTATCCTTGTGGAAAGCAATTTGATGTGTGTATGAAATCTTGTGGGAAGAATATTTAAAAGTATGCTTAATATTATTATTTGAATCTTTGGTTGTTATTAATTACTGTTTTTTGCCTCATTTTCAATCTAGCGACATAGGTTTGACTATTTTAAGTAATATGCATTTGGCAATCAAATGCACAATTTTTACACGAGATAGAAGTGACAGAACTTAATAATAATCTTGGTTTAAGTTCATTATTTGTACAGTGTTTTAATTTTAGCCCTTCCTACATATCCTACATATTCATGGGGATGAATACTCCTCAAATTGGCTTGCAAGTGTATAGCGGCAGGCGCTTTCAAGTTTTCATTAGTTGCGTGCGTCGAGCGACTCCTAATGACCTTGTTACCAAACTAAATATAAACCCACCGTCTACTAAGACATCATATACTTTCAGTAATTAATTTGTTGTATAATATTCGTTAGTTTTTGGTACTATGGGGCCCTACTATATAAATCCTAAATTTGAATCTTCGTGACGTTTTTCCTTTCGAAACCTACTCTGTAACACGAAATTCGAATCTTCGGATCGAAGAATGAATGGGGCCCTACTATATTCATCTGAAACGAAGTTCAAAACTTCGGATGATCGAAGTTTATATACGATACGAATATACCTACATATACTTATGGTCGTTATTGACTTATGGTCGTAACCATAGACTTAGGGTTACGATGTACGTTATACAAATCCGAACACTTACAGAGTAGGTACATTCGTATCGTCACAAACTTCGTTCGTCCGAAGTTTTGAACTTCATTTCGGATGAATATAGCAGGGCCCATGGTTTCTATTATAAAAATACGTACATCCAGCAGTCATTCAAATAGTACGGAATACATAGGAGTACTACAAGCCTCATGTTGAAACAAAAACTACGAGGTTTTTTATACTGACACGGCATTATAACTGCACTGCACCTGATGGTAAGCGCAAATATTGTCCAAGCAGAGTATCGAAAAGCATGAAATGCTTCTTCACACTACGGCGGAAGGAACCAATATTATAGGAAAGAGCTTCGATCAAATATACACTAGATACACAGTTCCCTGTAAAAGTTCTGTTAAAAAGTGGCACCGATGCATGACATGAAAAAAAGTAAACAAAAAGATCACATATTCTAAATATATTAACACAAATTCCGCCTTATTCCTGGAGCTTAAAGTAGCTTTTCACATAATATTGTATAAAGTTCTGCGACGTTTTAGAAGCAACGGTCGGTGCGTGACTGAAGGCGAAAGAGTGCTTAAAGCACTCTTTTTTGGTGCCATTTTCTAAGCGCTCATGTTGTATCTAGTGTATATTTGATCGAAGGGAAAGAGTGAACACGCGTCGCAAACAATTCCACAATTTGACGGTTACGACGGTTACTTGACGGACTTGTCAACTATACTGCCAAACATGAAATCGATATTTGTTTTAAACTTTGAAATATATATATGAATATATTTTATCTAATGAAGTACTGGAAAACTTTCGATTATTTCAAATTGCAAAATGTCCACCTTTAGATCGATTTTCAAGTTAGTAATCTTTTTGTTGCAGCGACGACACCCCCGGTACAGTTTTAATTGAACTAGAACTAGTCTCGGCTGATCCCGCCGCCGCATCGCAATAATTGCAGACGACACAAAAAACTCACTCCCACCACACAATTCTACACTTCTATACAACATTTCTGAATGTGTCCAGACCTTGTTTTTGTCCAAATGCTATTAAAATTCCTGTAAAGTATTTTCACAATTTGGTTTCTTATAGGTAGTGGTAGTGACAGCCCATATACGTCCCACTGCAGGGCACGGGCCTACTCTACAATCGAGAATACGATTGAGAGTGGTTAGGCCATATAGTCCACCACGCTGGCCTAGTGCGGGTTGGCGGACTTACATACCATAGAAATTCTTATGAATCGCTATGGTATGCAGGTTTCCTCACGATGTTTTCCTTCACCGTTTTAGTGCGTGGTGATTGATTATCAATACACACATGACTCCGAAAAGTCAGAGGTGTGCCCTGGGATTCGAACCCGCGACCACCCTGAACATATGGGCAGCCGCGTCTAGTCCGTTTACCAACAGGCCACCACGCACTTCTTATAGGAGTTGCTAATAATATGTTCTGAAAACAAACAGGTACAACAATAAGATACCAACACAATCGTAAAACCCAATCAAAATATTCGTGGTGTTATCAAAGCCAGTACAAAATTGGTTCTACCACATAAAACAAGGAACACTGCCCTCTCTCTCTCCTTCTTTGAAATCCATCCCATTGTTGTCTGTAACATTGCCGTAGAGCGATAAATTTGTTTTTTTTTTAATTGTTTCTTTATAGTAGTTTAAGTTTGTATACAAAATAATTGATAATAATAATAAAGGAGATCAGTCGATTTGGTCCAACTACGGACAAGAAATTAAGTATGACTAAAAAATCAGGCGTATTTTTTTAGATTCATTTCTCTATTTATTTTTATCCTACAATGTGGGGATCAGATTATGTAAAAAAAAAGGATATCATAAAATATTCTACCACTTTTTGCATTGTTTGCAATAATAACAGAATTGACATCTGTCAAATGCATTAAGTTTTTGTCAAATTCTAGTCTTTGTGCTTGGTCGCGAAACGAATGTGATTTTGTGGTGTTGGTTATTTTGAGTTTATTATTTACGACAACTCTTGGCTACTCTAAAAATATTATAATTATTATATTCCCAAAAATAGCAGAGCTTGCTCAGTGCATCTACGCAATACCTTATTGGATTTTGTGACGGAAAGGCTCTATAATATTAATTATATTATTTTAGTTCTAACATGTACAAGACATGTTTACAATAATTTATAAAGAATTCTAAAACATCAATCGATTTTAATGAGATAAATAGTGTGCCAGATCACTTAGTCCGTTATTGGTTAGGACTGGACAAAAATATGTTTTGTTTATATTCAGATCGACCACTCTCAAAATGGCCACAATGCAATAATACAATATTATTGTGATTGCATTACAATCGAAAGGACAGTGGGATGCTCTGCATATGTAATGACTATTATGTGGTACCTTGGTTGGGCTAGGTACCAAAATGATATCACACCTATTGCAAAGCACCTCGACAATGTATTGTTACTACCAGGTACATGAAATATTGTTTAGGAACAAGTTCAATAGAACTTTTTCTTATCAAAATGTGTTTCTTATTATCAATACCAACATTTTTACCGTCATCATTCCCTTTTTAGAATGACCTACCTACTTTTGAAACGGATATTTCTACCCCCAAAAATGCTTTCTTAATCAACTTTACATCGAAAAGTATTTAACGTGTTTATAATAATGTAATACATTTTACAATATTATTAAACGATATTATTTACATAGTTACAGAAAATATAAAATATTGTCCAAATAAGATATATGTGAAGATAGTAGAATATGGTAGTTTTTGTAAAACTTTAAGAGGATATATCTTAAATACCCCATATCGTAGCTCAAAAAGACTATATTATATTTAAAGGATATTGAAACCTTATTATTTTATTTTAGGTCTCATTTGTGTCCGTCAAGTTTTCACTACTAGGCCCAATTTCCTTAGGAAATCGACCGATCTCCTTTACAAAACAAGACTAATACTATAAATTATTAATATAAAACACGCACAGCGGTTATTATTCACCTTAAATATAACAGCTATACATTCCCCATAAAAAAGATAAACAAACAGTGTAACAAGTTTTTCCTTTATTACCGGTAGTAAATAACTAATAAATTTCACAAACTCCAAGCAATAATGTGGAAAAATAAAATACACCATGAAACATTTAGGGTGAAAGAGGCCGTCGATTGTTCCCTCACAATAGAGCTACGTAATGGAAAACGCTTTGCACTTATCGCCCTTACAAATTATTACATGGACTTTATGGTAAATAAATTCTATAATATATTTTCCCTTATCATTCATTAGTAGGTCAGATTGTCTGATGATTTATTAAATGTCTGCGAATAATATGGATCTAATTTGGTTGACCCCCTTTTTGCCATGGGTTTTGTGCAATCGCAAACATAAAGTGTTTTTCTATTCTCTGGCGTGATGTCACTCATGTTTTAAATTCAATTGGCGATTTTTTAAGTATGTTTATACCTATCCTATATGGATGAGAATGTATTGCGCCTTACACATGTAATCCTAAATTGTAAATGGAGCGGGATCGAAATTTGAAATAATTCGTCTCTTAACTAATCTATTGCTTGTTGTATTCTACAAACTAGGTCAATGTCTCTGCGTGTCCTATTTCGGCACAAAAAGCCTATACGCGATCTTGAGACAGAACGGATTCGTCAGCTATTCAATTGAACCTTAAACAAAATTCCGAAGCATTGCGTACCGCCTGTCGCGTCACTCTGATATTCGACTAAAAAATAAATAAAGCACCCCCCCCCCCACACACACACACACACATAACCCCTCCCCCCTTCCTCACCGCGCCCCGCGCTACGCCCCGCTCGTAGCAAGTTGTGCCAATGCCAACAAAGGAATTTATAATCACATCGCTTGCCGTTTTGCGGGTTCAAAACTCACGGGACAATCAAATACATAAGTATTTGCATAATATCAAATACATTTTATCCGCTGAGCAGTCTCTTACCTCATGCAATAATTAAACACTCTTCAATTTAAACACCACATAGAATTAAAAAAAATTAAAATTAATTTGCCAAAAATGGGGGTCTTACCGCTAAAAGCGATCATTGATCATGTGATCGAATACTTAAATGTTGGAATTGAAGTATTTTAAGTGATTTACAGAAGCTCTCTACGGTTTTTTTATCCATGAATCATTATAAAATATTGTACGATTATTGTGTTTTATAACAACAAAATCATATTTTGGCTACGGTGATCAACTGGTTCAAAACACGGCCAAGTACCTACTTTGCAACCGATTTGAGTTCTTAATTTTAACTTGATCAGTTTAATATACCTATGTATTGACAAGTATATTTCGTTCAAAAGTTCACGGTTTAGATACGTATATGCGAGCAATATCTGTGGGGCTATATTCACAGGCGATTTGTCACGAGCGCGGCGCGGCGCGGTGCTTTCCACATCATGTTTACTTTAATTCCAATTGTTTGTCTAAAACATTGGTTTTCATTTCGACGCGTCAAATATTTTTCAGATAAGTATTCTATACGGAATATTCCGCAATCGTATTATATATCTGTGTTATTATTTTATTTACCAACTTGACTATACATAAAATAAAAAAGTTGGAAAGTTAAAGCCATAAGAATAATTGCTCTCCGCGATTTCTTGTATACCACCCCTAGCATTAATTCAACTAAAATATAACCATACAAAAAAATGACGTTATATATTTGAAATTACATTAGTGAAGACATTTAGGTACTTATATGTTCTGATCGCGAGCGTACGGAACATTGCTCCAGTGTAAGGTTTTTGAACAAGCCATAACATAATTTATTATTAACATGTAACGCGTTTCCATACTTGGCACAGTACACAGTGTGTAGTTGTTGTTGTTTGCATGGCGGTTCTTTGATAACACATGTCGGGCTTCATCCCGCCGTCGATGCGAGACGTAATCTCGACGCAATCTACAAGAGAACGCGGCTGATTACACAGCCTTACAAAATAACTCGTGTTCAGACTAGGATTATTTTGATATACCAGGTCCGAAGCAAACAAAAACATACACTCTCCGAACCCCCCTCTCCTTAAAAGGCATATTCAAGTTATTAAGAGAATTTTCAGCCTTAACATGCACTGTATAAATAACTTTTATTCATACTTATTTAATAAAAAAGTAAGTTATGACTCCAGTTAAAACAAATGACAATCAGTATGAAACGCGAGAAGGAATTGAACGAGAGATTCGCGAGAACATACGGTGTGTCACTACACACTAGTGATTGGAAGAGGTCGGGGTGAGTGAAAATATTACCTGGAATGGAGATAAATGAAGCGATGAGACATATCGCGCCGATAACAGGTGAGATAAATAAATGACGAATCTACCGTAAATACAAGTGACAGAACTTTTGTATGAAACAATATGTACGAGTCAAATTGTAATAAATTATTATCGGAGATTTTTCTATTTCTTAAGCCTTTGTATTGAGTCAACGAAAGCAACAATAAAACCTACGTTTCTGTTTATTTATTGTAGTACTTTTATGGCATTAGAGGCTTTCTGTTCGTGAGCCGCTAAAATATCGGCTGGTTACCGGGGTTGCGTTACCAGAGCGACAGCTTTGTGTAAAAATAGAAATGTTTAAGTACGAGTACAAAGAGGAGAAAATTGTTTCATTTCAAGGAATCGACATAATATCATGCCGGGAATATCTAAAAGATGAAATCTATTTTTAATATTATATGAAGTTACAACTATTGCCTTTGGGAGTATACGAACCGACTCTTTCAACTCATATTACCATATAAAACGTATTTCTAGATGTTTTTAAATGTATTGATAATGATTCATGGTTCAATACCTAGTTAAGACTAAATCATGTTAGATTTTTTAACTTGTAACACTCATTATATTTTCTATAATAAAATTATGTGACTCAAATCCAGCAACGTTGCATTACAATATTACGTATTTTACCAATGCAATTAATTGGAAGAAAAGACAAAAATTATCAAAATTAATTGATAAGTAAACCAGGCCCGAAGCTCTAATCAACATAAATTCCTTAATCGGCGTATAAAAACAACATTTGATTCTTGAATAAAATATAATCAAGAGTATTTTCAACAAGTTCCAACAGGTCAATGTGAAGATCCTTGGGGGAGAGGCCTATGTTCAGTATGTGACTTCCGATGTCTAAAGAGAAAGAGACAGAGAGAGAATCTTTTCTATAAAAGCCTTTTGCCAACTAATTGAAATGCTATCTTAGGGCCTGGCAGGTATCTAGGGCATTATACAGGTGAATATACTCGTAGACCCGCCGGCGCAACGCTTTAAAGCGCCATTTACATGGAGCGAGTTTCTCGCAGTGAAATCGTATGCTATAATTGCATGACTTAAAGGCAACATAATTATGACGTTTGATAAATGATAACATGATGTAACTTTTATATACAGTGTTATATCTAGACTCCTACCGAAATCGAAGCCAGGTAGGTGGTAGCGTTAGTGACTTCATACACAATGCAACTAAAAATTTTGCAATAAACAAAGATTTTTTTCACTAAACATCTGACTTTGTTTTCGTAGTCTGGACATACCCTATATTCTTACCATAATCACATCTTCAAAACGAGATATTCTCCTCGTGTAAATGAGGCATAAGGTGCTAACTAGATCGTTACGAGTGCATTATTGTCACGCTGCTGAGCCGTCATAATTAGTGTTGTACTGGAAACGATGCAATCTCCAACACACGCGAGCCACGCGGGGTCCCACTGCGCGCTTACTGAATAAATCTTTATAAATACAGGAGGCTCATGAATACAGGTGGTGGATACATTAGTATAGGAAGCACAACAAGATTGGTACCGCTTTAAAAAACAGCGTGGAACAAAGTGGTTTTTGAGTCAATTTGCCGGTGGCCCAATATCTCTCTCGTTTTCTGTTTTCTCATCCATCATTCCGAGAAACTAGAAAGTCATCAACAATCCAAGTAGTATATATTTTCTTGAGGGACAGGATTAACTTACCAACAGATAAGTAGTTTATTTTGCAACTAATGCATAAAAACTGCCTGTTAATTGAACAGGTTCTTCATCTCCGCTTTAAATTAGCAAATTTTCTTTACCGCCTAAAAACTAGAAGTCCTCTACAAATGGAGCCCCACCTGACGGCATAAGACGCAACTGAACTCGTGCTCGTGGCAGCCGCGGCCGGCGACACCATCCTGTCTTGCACAACGGTTGATTAATATCCGCTGCGAGACGAGCGAGACGCCACCGACACCACAGCTTACTGCCTTTGTCACTCACCCACCCAGACAAACACCGCTTGCTTCAGTACAGTAGTAAGGCATCAACACAGGATGTATTCAAACGCTCCTAATAGGCTTTGAGCAGAAGACGGCCAAACACGGCCGGATTACTTGTGTATTTGGTCCACGTTTGAAGCAGCAAGTCAGGGTTCTAACTGTATACTTCAATGTGGAAGGCAAAATGATTTCATGTTAACAGATACAATTAATCTGTATAGTGATATAATAGCTCGCTGGTGCAGTGGATCTATGGTATTAAGTTGTGGTTGAGGTGCAGCAAAATCGGACTCCAGTTGAAGTTTCAAAGACTTATTCTTGATTGACACGTTACGTTAGTTAGCAATTTTTGTTCTAATACGTGACGCATGTTTTGACCAACGTTCGATATTGCACACTAGTTGCATAAAATTGTTCGCTGAAGTAAGTTTAGTCAGCACAAATTGACGTAAACACATTCTTCTATGTACCAAACCGTACAAAATGAAAACAAATTGGATTATCCTTTCATAAAGATAATTCCTAGTCCAAAAGCAAGTTTGAATATACCTAAATATTTTGTATAATATATAAATAATCCATTATTGTGTTGTAAATAATGCCCGTGGTATTCATGAGTTGTAACCAGATGGAACATCACACGTCGAAGTGCTGATTGACTGCTCGTGATACAAGTGCTTGAGTGCCGCGTGTGGCGTCATATCGCGCAGTATCGCGCTGTTGTCACGTAGCGTGCTACCTCGCGTCACGTCGCACCTCGCGGTAATCCGACGCGCGGGGACATCGTCACGCTTCGTGAAATACCGCCCCATTCATACGCGTCTTCTTTATTTGCTTGCCGCCTGTCTTCCTGTGTGTGCGGAGGGACCCGCATTGCTAACTCCTGTTGGAACATCATACGTGACGGTTTGCCGCCTACGCCTAATGAGAAGTGATTACCGCCCCGCTATCACCCACTATGAGGAATGTATGAGCGTTTGAATTTCAAGGAGGTAAGAGAGACAAGATAAGAATTTAATCTATCTAACCTAACAATCCATGACAGAGCAGTCATGGATGCGTAGCTCTACGCTGTACGTCATATTAGTTTCCTGCATTACTCAGAAATATGTGCCTGTAAGATTAAAACTTTTAAAAATCCAAATTCATTGAAATAAAACTATTTTTACGGATATTGTCGCTGATCAGGTTATTTTTAAAAATCTACGTTTTGGTTTCTTCACAGCTTTTATGTTAACGGGACGAACTACGTCGAGAAGTTGAAAATGTAAAAATTAAACCAAGTCCGTAAAAAATAGTTTAATTTCAATATGTAACACTCGCGTAATTAATATAGGGAACCATGATGCGAACCGAATTTCATCACATTGCTAGTTGGCGTATAGGACCATTCTTTCATCGGAGACATCACATTATTTTCAAACTAAAGTTTGTTTTGTTGTCACCTCTATTGTTTAATGTAATTACTTGAAAAAGAAGGATAGTAACGTGGTGATCCTTGTCCCTTGTCCAATATCTTCATTGTATTAATAATACTCAGTAATTAAGGAATACCACCGCGTCAATCAACTGATACCAATAACATAACTTCCACGAAATCCATCCGTAATCCTTTACTGAATTCAAGAACTTCAAATTTTATTGTAATCAGTGAAATTGATAGGTTTCAGCGTAACTAGTTTTGACATCTCGTTTAGTACGCTGCGACTGAAACTTCATTATTGGCCGGCGGTGGCTACTAATTGGCTACTGTGGGATCCCTGGATATTTCGAATAACTATGTTAATAGTCTAATGATCACAAACCTGAATATACTCGTCATATTTTGTAGAGATTAAATAAATAAATATACCCAACAGTCACATACATAGTCCTGACCCCACGCTAGGATCTAGTCTTTTGTCGCGGGTATCAGGAACTATGAGAGATTTCTCGGTCTCACAAGCGCCCAGATCCGAAACAATTTCCTGTGGATCAAACAAATATTTGCCTCGATTCAGAGATCGAACCGACCGGCGTCTCAAGGAGCCTCCGTGGCGCAGTTGGTTAGATCTACAACGTTTATTGATTGTGCTTATAACAAACTGTAATCAGATTTATGTTACCATCATATTATCTATAAATAATAGATGCGTTAATATTTAGACCGACTCGGGAGCTAGACGATTTATATTTATTAATGTTTTGTGAAGTATTTCTACCGTGAAATTGCATGCACAAAGATTCTTCATATAGTTATGTTGACGTTTTAAGCGAGAGACATTAGTGACAAACTATATTTAGAAGAAGGGCTATTCTAAGACATTTCCCGTGTTAATACATCCCGTATAGTTTCCGGAGTTTGGACTTAAAGCCTGGTATTAGTTCGTCGCGTCCCACGGCTCCAGCAACTGATTAAAACACGCAGCCGCGTAGAAGCGACTACACGACACACGAGTCACGAAGCTACAAAACTCATTATTGCGATGCCATTTCCCAGAACACGACAATTTTAACACGCCACTCACTCGGAAAGTATTTGGATTCGAAATATAAGAAGGTTATCATCCTTTAATGAGGACAAATATAGCTTCTAACTTAACAAGGACTAGAGTATCGTTGTATACGATAATAAGGATTATACAAGGAATAATAAAGATTAATTTTGTTTGAATCTTAAGTTGGTTGGTTGGTGGTTGATGGTTTAACAAGATACTATGTATTTATATGAAATTTAATGATTATTAGGTACTTATATGTAAAAAAACACACACACAACAAAAAGATAATTAATTACAAGACAATTTTCTAAGAAGATCATTGGTAGTAAAATACACATCACCATGCCAACAAAAACGCGAGAAGCTCTAGTCTTTACTTAATATTTATTCAATACAAAGTAAACTTTATCTGAAATCTATCAAAAACAGCAAACTTGTACAAATATCATTAAACCGTATTGATGAATTTAGCTTTATCTAAATAGTATCTTGGAGTACTTTCAGTCTAGACCGAAATCCATCTTATATCAAATTATTTGGACGATCAATTGTTTTGGCCGTGCGTCGCCTAAGTAAGCCGCTCATTTGCGATTACTGCACAATTGGAAAGCAATCAGTGAGAGACGAGACAATTCAATTACTTGGAGCACTGCGTAACCACAAGCTGTGTGTATTACACTAATTTCAATTATAACATTACTTATCTAATTTTAGTTATAATCTTTACAATAGTGAGTTAAGTACATAATAGTGGGCAATTTAAAGTAAAATGGCTTTATTTAAAATACGACTTAAATAAAATATTAATAATTATTTCCATTCTATACCTCCTCGAAAACGTTACTCCATATGTGTTCCTCGAAATCTTTTTGCTTGGTACGTGCATGCAAATCATAATCGATGGTCAAAGTAATCTTGTAATGAACAAAAAGACGAAACACGTGTTACAAAACAATAAGTCACAACGAAACAATATTAAATTGAGAGATGATGTCCCATCGGTTTTTATTCAAGCTTGCATGAAGTTTTGTGCAACGTATGTTGGCTGGACGAGTCACAAATACATTCATCTGTCAACGTATCCTTTCATGCGTTTGCACTTTACAGATATTGGCGGTATTCCCTCAACAATTCATATGGTAATTCTAATAACTTTATATTATTTTATATTGTGAATGCTTTAATTCAAAAGGGCTAAGTCAAGGACATAAATATCAAAGTATTGCCAGTCAGTGTATACTTTTTATACTATTTTCTTATCATCAAAATGCATGGACCAGGGGCGTGCGCTCCTTGTAGGCAGAAATGCAGTGCTTTAGTTGCCATTCACAGATATTTTATTATAACGTTCGTATGTTTTAGATGACTTTAATCTATAGTAAATAAATGAATAAACAAAATATAATAACTTAAAAACGCCTAATAGCACCTATTTGCAATTACGCAAACATTATGTTTGCCACGCGAAAAGCAAGCGGCGCTGCAAAGCAAAATAATGTACCTAATCAACCAAGTCATGCCGCCGCGTCCCGCATGACATTTGTTTGCATGTGTGTAGTAATTTTGGTGTCCGTGCACAGTCGCAAACGCACACACCCATGAATATTGAAAGCGGCAACTCCTGCGGCAGGCCTCGGAAGTTCGGTAGTTGTCGGGAGCAATCGGTAATGTTCGTTGCCTATAATTCGAGTAAAATTAATAGGCTGAAATCTAATAAATCACCTATGCACATTATGCATTTTTGGTTAGTAAGGTTTTATTTGTTTAAATAGCAGAAATGTTTTGTGTTTCGCGGGGGCCATTTTGTTTTTTCCTGTGTTTTTGCGTTGTTTACTATTTTATACTAGTATGTTTGTAAAAAAAATTAGATTTCTTAAAAGATTTTTCATTTTAACATTTGAAAGTGTGTACATTTAACACTTTATTACTAAGTTTCGATATTAATTGTAGTCATTTGCTTTTACTAGTGTGTTTGTTTATTTTTTCAAATGTTATTTGATTGTGAGGTTTGTGTTAAAAATGTATGTTAATAAATGAATGAATGAGGTGGCCGAAATCTTGCGTTTATTTACATCGGGATATAGTAATCTCAAGTAACCGGAACCTTGAATATGTGAAAATTGAAGCTGACTAGGTGAGTTTTTTATTTTACTTATTAGAATTTCTTCCGCCGCGACTATTGATCGCTGTTTTGTCTGTGTTGTCGTAGAAGATGGACATGAATAGTAGTACCGACATCTAAGACTTGTTATGTTGGCATGGTTTCCGAATTAGAGGAACCATGCCAACATAACAAGTCCAATTCCGTCGCGTGGCTGTGGCTATGCTAAAAAACTATAAAAGAAAAAGTTTTTGTGAGCGAGTTCTCCGCCGCATACCCAGTGTCATAATCCTGTGCACGCCGCTGGCATGGACCCTTTTGGTTGCGGGCTAAACGCGACCGTCAACATATTCACGGTGGTCGCGGGTTCAAATCCCAGAGCACAAGTACATACACAACATAATCAACCACTAATTCACCGCACACGGTGAAGGAAAACCTCGTGAAGGAAACTGCATACCCTAGCGTTTTGTAAGAATTTCTGACACGTAAAGTCCGCCAATCTGCACTAACCCAGTGTGGTGAACTATATGGCCCGACTCTTCACAATCGTTCTATTATAGAAAACGCCCATACCTTGCGCATAGGCATTGACAATCGAGAATGAGTAATCGAATGAAAATGGAATATACATATGTGGGCTGATATCTGTACTATTTCTTTAGGCTCCATTTTCTTTTGTTTTTCAAACCACTGTGTACGCAAGTTCCAATCTCCGAAAGGTACAATAATGTGTGTTGATGATCAATGTTATTAAACGTAATATATTTTCTCCTCGACGCGACGTCAACGTGAAACTTGTAACTTGTAAGTACCGCGAAAAATATAATACATAAAACCTTAAACACCTATGTTTGATAAATATCAGCTGCTGTTACCCACACATACTTCTAGATTCAACTAATTAATAGTTGATATTAAGTTTTAGTAGTTCACCATGAATTAAATTATTCAAAAAAGGAACACAGGTATGTTGGCACTTGGCGCGCCAAACCAACGAATAGGCAAAGACCAACGAAAACAATGATCAAATGAAAGGTATAAACGAAAAGAGAACTCACCAGAATTCCGCTCCCGAAGCCGCATACCACAGGTTCTACACCATCGCATCACAATACACTGCACTGCACTTACAGCTTATACGCTGCCACTGAACACCAACTGCACTAACGAGTACCGACCACTAGCACTTCACCGCCATTACACACTAATTACTAATTACACTACACAACACATAATATTAAACACCACTTACATCTAATTGTTAACATAATACTCAAAATTAAAAAGACTCAGCGCTGTGTCTGGGCACACGCAATACGTTCGGACTTCGGCGCCACTCCGGCGCCGCGCGGCGCGATGCGACGGACCTATGCGCGGTAACACGGCTCGAAGGCACAAAATAACAAATTACCCTCAATTGGAATAATGAATAGCCAATCGATTAAATTCCTGCAATATTTCTTTAATACCTTGGGAATTTCAATTCAATATTTTTTATTTTAGAAACATTTGTGGCATACGAGATGAATTCTTTAGCTTTTTTTTTGTAACGCCAAAGAAATTAAACTTCTAGGTTTCTAATTGGTCTGTGCTATGGGTCTGTGCTTCTAGGTAATGAAATAACGCTATGTTTTACGGATTTTATCGATTATTTGACCACGGAAGCTGTAAAGTAATCGAAACGTCGAGAAGTTTTAAAAAAAATTAGATAAATAATATTAAACCAATTCGCGATAAAATCCCAAAAAAAATATTTATTGTATTGCGTATCCGCCTTAATCTATAAAACCATGTAACTTCTTATCAATTAAAATAGGTTGTTTGAATATTAGAGTAATTTATTCTAGGATTTAATCAATTTAAAATTGTCAACTACTGCAGTCATTTCAGGTAACTTTGGCCCACTATGTAACATACACAATTTTGATCTATTTTTGTATTACTGTCCGATGGATAAAAAATATCAGTATTAGAACGTGTTCTATATCGTTTTAAGCAAATTTTATGTATAAACGGTTAAAAAATAGTGCATATTTTTAATTAGGCCTAAGTTACCTGGAAATAAAATTATATAATTAAACTATTTATATTGATATCACACAATCTCTTCGAGTTACAGGCCGATTGCTGTCACATCCCTACTCTCCAAGGTCTTGGAGCGAGTTATAAACACTCAGCTCTTGAGGTATCTTGAGGATCGCCAGTTGATTAGTGACCGCCAGTACGGTTTCCATCACGGTCGCTCGGCTGGTGTTCTTCTTGTGTATCTCACGCACCGTTGGGCGGAGGCTTTGGAGAGTGGGGGTGAGGCGATTGCGGTCGGCCTTGACATTGCGAAGGCGTTCGACCGAGTGTGGCATCGCGCCCTTCTGGCGAAGCTACCTGCGTATGGAATTCCTGAGGAGCTCTGCAAATGGATCGCCAGCTTTTTGGATGGTCGGAGCATAAGAGTCGTAGTGGACGGCTGTTGCTCCGAGACCAAGACCATTAATGCTGGTGTTCCACAAGGATCGGTGCTATCGCCGACACTCTTTATCCTGCATATCAATGACATGTTGTCCATTGATAGCATGCATTGTTATGCAGATGATAGTACGAGTGACGTGCGGTACATCGGCCAACGGAGCCACTCTCGGGATTCCATTATGGAAAGACGGAGTCAACTTGTGTCTGAAGTCGAGAGCTCTCTGGGGCGGGCCTCCGAATGGGGTGAATTGAACCTAGTTCAATTTAACCCTTCGAAGACACAAGTTTGCGTGTTCACTGCGAAGAAGGACCCCTTTGTCATGGCGCCGCAATTCCAAGGAGTTACTCTCCAAGGATCCGAGAGTATTGGAATCCTTGGCATCGAAATCTCAAGCAAGGTCGAGTTTAGGAGTCATTTGGAGGACAAAGCCAAACTAGCGAGCAAGAAGTTGGGAATCCTGAACAGAGCCAAGCGGTACTTTACGTCGGGTCATAGATTGACGCTTTACAAAGCGCAAACCCGGCCCCACGTGGAGTACTGCTCCCACCTCTGGGCAGGTGCCCCAAAGTACCAGCTCGACCCACTTGACTCCTTGCAGCGACGAGCTTGTCGAATAGTCAATGATCCCGATCTCACGGACAAATTAGAACCGTTAGGACTGCGGAGAGACTTCGGATCTCTCTGTGTGTTCTATCGTTTGTTCCATGGGGAGTGCTCCGAGGAGTTGTTTGAGTTGGTACCACCATCGCCTATGTACCATCGCACCACACGTTTTCGCAGTAGAGTTCATTCCCACCACCTGGAGGCGTACCGTTCCCGAACGGTACGTTTCCAGCGTTCTTTTCTACCACGTACGTGCAAGCTCTGGAATGAACTCCCTGCATCGGTGTTTCCTCAGCGCTATGACCTGTCCTTCTTCAAACGAGGTTTAAGGAGAGTACTTTCCTCGAGGTAGGCAGCGACTTTGTTGTGCTGGTCCCCTGGCACTACGGAGGTCCATGAGCAGCGGTAGCCGCTTACCATCAGGCGGGCCGCTAGCTCGTCTGCCTACAAGGTAATAAAAAAAAATCACACAATAGTTTTACTTTTCTAGACTAGCTACATCCAAAGATGTATAATCAAAATTATACATGACAAAATGTATTTCATCTCATGAAATATAGTACGAAAAAGCGAACTTCCTTACAATATTCATTAGAATATTGAGTAGTCACAAATACCAAAACCTGATTTGTAACCTTTATTTTTCAACTTACTATTTTCATTTTGATAATATGTCTGTTAATAAAAACGGTTTATAATGGCACAAAAATATATCAAATAGCTTAATGTTATAGCTTTTTTCTTTAATATAGTTCGCCTCACGTAAAAAGAACGCTGGCGGTAAAGTTGCGCAGTAGGCGATTTATGTTTTTAATTCTATTACATGATATTATATCTATTTTTCAATGTACCTTCCAGTAAACAATATACAAAGCCAAGACTAGTTAAAAAAAAGGGGGGCCTAGTACTTTCGCGCGCGAGTTATCCTGCGCAAACACATTTTTACAGCATTCTTTTTACGTGTCGCGAACCTTTTTAATACCTTTTCTATTTTTTACTAAACTTTCTGTTTTCAAATCGCTGGAGCGTCCGACTAATATCAGTAAAGCTCCACTGCAGATGCACTGGAGCACCGCATCACTTTACGCGCCATATCCATACATTGATGTCGATGCGTAAATGGTTATTTAAACAGATTATACGTGTCCATCGAAACTTAATAAAGAAATAAAATATAAAGCACGGACGTTTATGCAAAGAGTATTAATATAAACGGATAAAACAATATACTTGGACAATGTTTGTGTATGTAAAGCGACGCGTGCATCTCATGCAAATGCCGGCGACATTTACATTCGACGAATATTCCACGTACCGGCGGAAATATGAGGCGGAATCGAAGCAATTATTCTATGAAATATAGCAATATTGAATGCATACAATAGTTTTAAATAAATGGATCGCTATTTGTATTCATTCAATATGTCTACCAACCATAGCAATGTAATACTCACGCATTGAATGATGTCTCTATGTTACGTCGCATTGGATACAGACGGTGTTTACGTATATTGCACCACATAGCGCAAAGAAGGCCGATGTAAATATTATTGCTATTGAAGCACCTTTTTATTGCTATTAATGGCGAATCAAGCATGCCATTTGCCTAATAGTAAGTGATATAACCGCTTATAAACTGTAGCAAATCAACACCATGACTTACAAAGCAATGCATTTCACTGCGCTCGCCATCTTGAAACATAAGTCTTGATACGTGCAGTAGTTACTCTGGCTACACTATTCTTAAAATTAGAACACAACAGTGTATTGACACTGCTAGTTGGCGGGAAAAATAGACATGGCGATGGTACCTACCGAGGCGGCGGCGGATATATGAGAAACTTACCACCAGTGACAGCTCTGTGCCCTTTACTTATCATTTCGTTTCTCTTGCTCTCTGCTTTCCAATTTTATTGTAGAGTTCATGGGATTCGGAAATCACCAACCTTCAGATGAGTCTTTTGCTCGTCACAGAACAACAGTCTTCAAAGTAATCATATAAGGCTGTCGTGTTTCATTTTTGATACGAAACCTTAAAAACTAGAACGTGCTTGATGTCTAGTCGAATAGTTTGATTGGGATTGGTTCCACTGAAACATGAATATTTATATTTGGCAGGTTCAATTATCACGCGCTGGGTATTTCCCCTGGGCTAGTACCTCATCGCCGCGACCATGCCAACTAAAATACTAGACTTTTATAAGTAATTATTAGTACATTAATCTTCAATACAATAATTAATTATATTATCTTTCTTCAATCGTCAGATTTTAAGGCAGTAACTTTTATTTTACTTGTAAACATCAATATTATAGCGAAGGCAGTGTTATCTGTAAAGATATTGACTGAGATTAATTGAATGAGGGGTAGGTTTTTTTAAGAAATTGTGACTACTTACAAAAAGTCGCTACCTACACAATAGAAGTTACGAGAATATGTAAAAGATTATGTACAATGCACCCCGCGACAGTTCATGAAAAAATGTAAAGACTTCGTTTCTAATATTTTGCAATATATTTCGTCGTAGTTTTATAATATTGTTATTAATAAATGCAGGTACTAAATTTAAAAGCTGAAGAATAAATTCAGAACAAACGGCACTCAACCTACGTGACCTATAGCAATGGTTCAAAAATGGTATTTCAATTTACAAGAGCGTCGGCGGTGAGCGTGGCGGCAGGTTTAGCCAGTTTTCCATCGTCCCGTCGCCTGGTATTGGCAGGTTGTCTGCAGCCCAGATAAATGCCTCGACGCCGACATCGCCGCTCACTTCAACAAATGCTATGTAAAGGTTTTGCAACGGGACGGGCAATTACTGCACGTGGAAGAATGCTGTCCGTCAAATAAGTAAAAACCTCAGCAAAAAAAAACAAACAAAAACAGACGAATACGCATAAATACTGACACAGTTTTTTTTTTATCATAATGCCCATTCAAAGTATCGGCAAAAAACATCCTTTATCCTGTTTTATCCCGGGCGATAGATTACTATAAAAATAACATTTATCGTCACATTTGACTTTTTGTTCACATAGACGAAGGAAAAAAATTTTTTTTTACAGATTTTTAATTAATTTCTCCAATAACTCAGGGCCTGTGTCGCATGATGTTTATATTTATTGATGATATATATTTTTCCCTACACAAAAAGTAGGTTTCATCGAGGAACACAAATCTTCGCATCGATACTAAGTTTTATAGTAAAATGGTCATTCTCCTTTAGTCCGTTTTACCTGCTGGTGATCATAGAACTAATCTTTACACGAAAACACCACATGCACTTAAGTCGAAATTATGGACGCATCAATAAAAAATTATATTATTTTAATGAAATTACGAGTTTTTTTTTATTGCTGTGAATGACGAGACGAGCATGCCGTTCGCCTGATGGTAAGCGATGCGACCGTTCATGGACAGTAGCAAAACCAAACAACACCTCGAATTACAAAGCAATGCTTGGCATTCCACTGCGCTCGTCATCCTGAGACATAAGATGTTTAGTCTCAATATGTCCAGTAGTTACTCTGGCTACAATGTCCTTCAATCCGAAACACAACAGTACACATCACTCACATATGAGAGACCTACCACCAGTTAAACTTTGAAGCGGACGTCTTTCGCGCACTGATAATTTATCGAACAAGTCTCTAGTACCTAACGCATTTACACCAATGAGAAACAATAATCGCACTAAGATACTAAGTTAAATCTTAAAAGAAAAAATCAGAAAACATTAAGTATTTACAGTACCAACCCAAGAGGTCCAATGGGAACCCTTATGTTTGATAAGGGTAGTGTCCTTTTGTCAGATGTTTCCAACTTAGTAACTAAATTCAATCAAACTATAACTTATTATTTTACATTATGTTTGCTCTGACTTTCAAACAATAATAAAAATATAAGTATGGTACTTTGTAACATTGTGATCATGGGTTTCTATAATTTATAATTTTAATTGACATTTCGCAACGTTACATAGATACTACGATAAATCAAATCAAGTCTATTTTTCGAGAAACATAATCAAATTCCACAAAGATTTTTTTAAATTATTTTTATAACATTTGTCACGTGTTTGAATTTTGTCCTGTCGTCGTATTTGGATGGTAAATACATATAGTTATTCCTAAAATAATAATGTGCGCCCTGATATTTTAGAAGATGCTATTGTACGTTAGGGTTTAAATTATTATTTTAGTAAAAACTATAGATTAACCACCCATACTCGACGATCTTTAAAAAATCGCAAAAATAATTGTCGCGTTGTATTGCGATTTTTTGTTGAATTTTGCTTGTATGCAGTAAAACTACAACAGAGCTTCATTTCTGGTCGTAGTCTGAATATATCCTATATCAATCAGTTATCATATGCTTTATTATAAATAAATATCTAAATAAATAACTCAATTGAATCTATAGATGCAAAATTTGTTACGTATTATATATCTTTTATGGACTTATCATTAAACCAATGAAAAGAAATATACTTTAACAACCCCTCCAAAATTATATTGGAGTGAAATAAACAAAGTTATATTCGGTCTTCTCAACCAGCTCTCTGACACCAAAGTCGAGCTCGCTGTAGCGAACAGTCAAACAAGTTATTCTCAACAAATATATTAGAGTAATACTTGGAGGAGCGCAGTAGTGCCAAGAAACTATGCATTAAGTTAATTAACATCACTAAATAAACATTCATAGAGAAGGTTGGCAGCAGGGGCAGTGCTGCCAACACTCCCACACCACTCTTGAGGTACCATTTCGTACCGCAGAGACGCTGCAAGCTGGAATGTTCAAAACACGTAATATTCTTATATTAAACTAACTCACTATGTTACTCGGCAATAAATTAAATTATGAACCTTGAGGACACTGTGTTAAACTGCTAATATAATTAGTGCCAAGAAAAAACCAGACCAAGTGAAAATGAAAAACTTGTTGTACAAGAAGGATAATTACAATGTATGTCAAGTTTAATGAAGTGCATACCTTTATACTTTTACGCTGAAACTTTCAATACTCAACGACCTTGTCTGTTCTATTATATTGTTTTACTTTCAAATTAATCAAACATTAGAATAGTTTTTGTATTAAATAAAATCAAAATATCAACACTAATCATTTTATTCCCCTGTCCCAAAAGATCCGAAGAGGTTTTTAATGAATTCATTATTAGCTCAGCTCAATTGTGAGGTAGTCAAATCATGTAATAATACTTTTGGTCGGTAAAGATTCAATTTTAATTCTTTTTTTAGACATGAATATGTTTAGATTTGAGCGACGTATTTGCAATTCGTTAATGGATGTCTAAAATATGCCTGCAAAAATATACCATCAACTGAAATAGAAATCTATTTTTAGTAAACTCGTAAAAATGTACACGTAAAAATGATAAACATGTACCCAGTCGTAGCTATAGTCTACGGCATTGCAGTTCGTAGCCCGGTCTACGTCGTAGATGTGGTCATCTACCTCCCACCGAAGACTTAACTGGAATGAAATTAAGTAAATGGTTGTTACCTCGGACTCTCGTATAAAAGATCCAAGTAATATTGCTGTGTTGAGTATATTCGAGTTATACCTGGATACTGGATAGCGTAAGGTAGAGGACACGAAATACTATGCATTTGTAAGGAGTTCGTTTAACAGGACACCCGTGTACGCCGCCTGATACAGCGGGTATTAAGGCCGGGTAATGAGGGTCATAGTATACCTAGTACCTACACCATCGCTCTCATTACGTAACCTTATTTATCCCACCTGTAATTAAAAACAGGAGTGGATGTGTGACATTTAGAAATTTACTTTTTTTTGTAAATATTTATTTTAATAATGAATTTCACATTGTTTAATTAATGCCTGTATGAAACAAAATAATAGAATGTACCCAAACATACATCTGGAAAATTCCTTATAAGTGTTACGACACACAAGTAATACTCGACTTACTCTAAACCATATTTTTATTATATAAATCGTTTTTTCCTTGGCAGGATAAAAGATAGTGGCATGACGGATTGTCTTTAAATAATACACTATATGTAACAATGTACGCTGACTAACCATGCAGGATCTTTCCCTGTAACGAAACAATTTTTTAATTTTCACGTAAATATTGATTCCTCAGTTAATGGATACACAAACATCACGCCTCTTTGCTCAGAAGGGGTTAGCTGAGCTGCCATCAGGACGCCAAGTTTCACTTTTTTGGTACCGTCTCATCTTATGATCTTGTATTTAATGTTTCAAACGTTCTAATAATTTTCATAAATAAAACTAGCAAAAAGCCGCTCCGCTCATGAGTGCAACCGCGGTGTAACGTTTATCGCGCGTAGTTAGTTAACATAATGCAAAAGGCGGATTAACTTCGCATTGATTAACATTTCTATTTAAAAGATACTACAAATAAAAGTACCCACCGTCCCCGCCCCCCGCGATCCCCGCACCGCACCCCTCACCCCCGCACACCTCTTCACACAGCACTTATGAAACAGCAATACTAATAAACGAACAATAATCATTTACAAATTGTTCTGTGTAAAAGGGCCGAGATTGGATTTAATTCAAATAATTGCAGCCGATGTAATTAAAAGTGTTATTTGGATTTTTCTTTTACAATAAATATGCTAAGTAATTATTAAAGGTCGAGATCTCCTCGGTCATGCAATAAGTATTGTAGAGAGAAATTAAAGTCCTTTAAATATAAATTATAGAATATTACTACAGTAAGCTAAGTTACTGCATAATAACACTGCAGTTTCCATATAACATTAAACAATACACATGAATAAAATGCTTGTTATTTCATATAAAAGTCGCGTATAAAATATTCAGTTATTTAATAAAAGCGCGCGCTCTTTCCATGACCATCATAAATACTGGTAAAAACGCAATTAGAGCAAGTTATCACTGAGTTAAGAGTTAGAGAGAGGAATAGCGCAGTTGGTCTGACGCCAGACGCGCCGTCTGTCCACCAACTATGCAATTTTTTTTATAGCATATGTCCGGCTAACGTGCAAACGTCTGATGGTAAATGACTCTTACCGCTCATGAACATACACAGCATTTGAATCACAGATCTGTTCCCAGACCATCAAATCAGAAGAAAAACAGGAGGGAAAAGGATGGGATGTGGAAAGGTGTATTGGGCAACCGGTAATCTCACTCTCCGAAAGAAACGCGACAGCAAAGCTGTTGCTTCACGTCGACCTCCTGTGAGATAATGGTCCAGCCCTGAAGCGGTTGCGCATTCTTGCTGAGTCATGACTAACAACAGCGTGGCTCTCCCACATAATGTCCGCTGTCATTAATTCTAATATATATCTGTGATACCCTCAACAAGAGTCAGGCCAAAACCACCCTGAACCGACAAGAATGCATGAAAAAGTTGGTGAAAGTGGATGAAGTGAAAGTAATATATCAGTATCGAGCAAAGTGGCGGTCTATAATCTCTGCCTACCACTATGGGGTATAGGTGTGACGATTATGTACTCGTAGTATAGATGTATTTTGTTATTACTGCATTTGCACCCATGTCATTGTTGTTAAAAGTATTTCATAATACGAGTATTACTAGTGAGTCTACAAAGGCAGGCCAACGCGCACTTAGGGCTCAACTACTCTTAATAGTAGAAGAATCCCGTGTCCAATAATGAGACACTCAGTATGACGTGGTTATGTCGAAATAAAATATCGATTTGAGAATGTCATATCGTAGGAAAAAACTATAACATAGTCCCCTCATAATCCTGACTGAATCATGACCTGAAGGTATTGGATATAAGAAGATATTGCATAATTCAAGATATAGATCACTATATCTCCAATTCTGTGTCTGAATCAACACCTAGTTATGGCAGGTAAAATATTCATGAAAATGTATAAGTAATTCGAGTACATCTCATCACTCAGCAGTTCGACGACCTCTCTCACGTATTGTTTATTGAGTCAGTGTTTTGATGAGTAAAACCTATTTTTCGGGAAAATCTTTTATGGCGCAATACAATTATACAAACATTTGCATACATTCCATTTTTTCCATCCTCGTGAATAAAAAAAGAAATAAAAAAGAGCTTCGCATCGCTCTTTAAAGGTACAATGACAATTAAATTATCCAAAACTACCCTGTGATATTAAACCACATAAACACTATAATAGGGTTGCGACTTCGTACGAAATATGTTTTGTATATTGATATTAGAAACTTATATTAATTTAATCAATGTCAACTTGATATTGGTTAAAATTACAGAAGGTTATGAAAGATACAAATTTTAAAATGTTGATATACCAAGTAATTTCGCGCGTTTGCCTAGCGCGCCCTCTGCTGGCGAAATCACGTCGATTTTTTTTTAATAGAGTTGCGCATCTATAATAGAAAACCAGCGTCCATAGTAAAATAACCGAGATCAACTCGACTCTTACAATAAAAAAACATTAGAAACAATCCAACATTTTCTCGCAATTTGCCCGCGCCACGATCTCAAAGAAGAGTCGTCAAACAAACTTAAAATACAGCCCGTGGTAGCATCATTAGCCGAGGACCACCGAGAACCTTTGTGAATAACCAAACCAAACAAGCGATACTAAATTAGCAATACTTGAGCTAGTCAGTAGCCACTCTTGGTTGCATTCATGCGCATGATACTCTTTCTGTAATTATTTTTTCATTTAGTGCTATCAAACGGGCCACGAGTGAGTGAAACTTAGGAATCAATATCTCCATACCAATATATAATAAAAAAAGTTTTCTTTGACCCACTGCATGCATACATCCATAAACTCACGCCTTTTTTCCCAGAAGTGGTAGGTAGAGGTGCCTGGACACCCACATTTCGCCTTGTATGCTCTGTCCCACGATGTGATAGCCTATCGCCATATCGGGCACAAATTCCTGACTCCGGGCCATGCAGGTAGTATACTAGAGGGGACACTGCAAACAAAATGTTTGTAACAATTTAGTTTTATTCTCCTGTATTATTCATATTTGTTACTTTCTGTCTGTTTCCCAAAGATGTAATAAAAAAAATAAAATAAAAAAAAAAACAAAATGAACGGTACCGTACCGCTCCTTCTATTTCTGTCTCTGTCACGCCTACGAAGTAACATTATTTTCGCTCTCGCTTCACTGGGTTCTCGTGTGCACACACAATACGCAGAGATTTTGTTCCCGATGTTCGTTCTAGTATAATTCCTCAATGCTCCGGTCTGATAATGAATGGAAAAATCCATTATCACTTTGCACGACTCCGGATTCGAACCCGAGACCCCAGCTTTGCAACCGTACCGAAGTACAACTACGCCACCGAGACTGTCCCACTATACGATTGTAAATTATATTATTTGATATCCGTAGCGCTGGCCGTGGATTCGCTCTTCCCGAGGCAAATGTTTGTAAGACTGTTAGGTTAGCTGAGTGTTTGTTAGACCATAAAATCTCTCATAGCGATCTGAATATGAGGTCAGGACTATATGTGTGCTATATGACTAATGACTATATTATTAAATTGAAATAATAAGGCATTATAACTTTTGGAACATTATAACTGATAGTAAATTTATAAAGGTTTCATTAAGAATCATCAATTTTAAATTATGTTCGTCTATAAAGGGACAAAAATAATATAATACAAGCGAGCATAATCAACAAAACCATCTAAAAATTTAGATAAACTACACTCTCCTCAGTGCTAACTTAACTTATAAAAATAATATGAGAAATGTGCTGGTTGTACGACTAAATCCCCCTTCAGCAGCACCCCACAAATATAATAAAACTCATCTCTGCATGAGTGCTGGCTCTTCTAAATGAACGTTTAGTGTAACTTTTAATCTACGTCTGAGCCATGGATTTACTCGGCAAATGCAATTTTGAATGTGTTTAATACTATTCAGTATTCAGTAGCCAGAAAGCTTTGTTAGACAGACGGAGAGGTCATAATACGCACGAAGCCAGTAGCTACCTACTTTAGAATATTTTTGTACAACTGTACAACACTTATGACTCAGATACATTTAATGGCTACTTTAATGGTTTTTAGTTTAAATTTTCTCGTAACTTACACTAAGGAATTACTAAATGCGGCATTAAAATGTAAAACTGTAATAAATATAATTATAATACTTTATTCACTCATTCTTATCGCCGTGTTTGGGCGATAATACGTATTTTTTCCCAAATTAATAATGAGCACCCATGTATTTTAAGGTTGCATCTTTGCGGGTTAAAATTATTATTTTATCAAAAACTATGTATTTGACACCAAAACACGATAATACCTACTTAATTTAAAAAAAGCGGTTGTACTTTTTTAAGAAATGTTTAGTTGCATGGTGTCTGTAGTCACTAAAACTACCACCTCGTTTTCAAACTTTTAACCATATACAAGTAAATAAAATAAATAAGAACATTAAATTTACTTAAAATAATTGTCTACGTTAGCCTAAACAAGTATTAGGTTGCTTGAATTAATTCAAATCTGAAAGGAGTCAAACTAAAGGCTATACATAATAAGCAGGTGAGCGACAAGGGCGGCGCGGAGGTGCGGCGTGTGAGGCAGCACGGAGAGGGGAGGGGGGATGCCGAGTCATAATTCCAAACACGAAGCTAGTTAACTCTGCGACCCGACGCCGCCCGCACACGCCCCAGTACATCCACAAAGTCACAAACCACAATATACTCGTACACCAACAGAAACACTAAAGTATAGCCCAACATTTGAATTAAAAAGAAAACACCTTTATTAAGATTTTGATTGTTATATTTTTATTGAATTATAAAGTATTTAGGATAGGGTTATTATTTTATAAATTACTTATCAATGGCATCAAAACCACGGGCGAATGATCTGGTATTTGCTGGCACATACGCATCATTTTGTCGAAATTCTCCGAGACCATTTTGCATAGATGTGGTTGAATATCGTTGATGAAGCGATGGTTTCCGTAATATAAAGCAAGGTTGAATGTCAGCTTATTGACTTATGATTTCAAATAACCTCGCAAAAAATATATTATAAGGGTAAGGGTACAGAAAGCATTCGTTATCTCACCGTTGCATTAGTTAGGTATAGTTACCAAATAGAGATTTTAAATGCAATGATCACGTAGTGCCTTACTAGTTAAATATTTATTAAATTTATTTAAAATATTATATTAGGAAAAATATGGAAATTGAACATATAAGCACTGTACAATGACTGATACATGATCCAGTGAAATTTCCAAGTAAGCCAGAAAATAATTAAAAACAAGTAAACACACTCAAACCAATATACTCAACAGCTTTTCTAGCTTCGACCAATACAAGTTGTAGCAACATCGCAATTGATATAAGTTTTATTACCTAACAACCGATAAACTGCAAGAATAGGATGACCACTTCTTACTGCGCCGCACTCTACTTTACTCAACATTTTAAAATTGAGCAAGCATCATAATCTCATTATACTCAGAATCTCTAGTTAGTTTCATTTCTAGAAATATTAATATCTACCATAGCATGCAACTAGAAAAGCTTAACTGTAAATAACATTATTACAATATGGGTAAAAAATGGTGTTAAGTGTACACTTGAAATAATTCTATTTAAGTACCTACAGAGAAATAATTAAAAAATTGTTTCTTCTAAATATCCGTTGTTGAAAACAAGATACATTATTTACTTACATATTTTATAGTTCCTCTATTTAAATAAATTAAATTACTTTGCACTTGTGTCGCATAAAAGCCAAGAATGCGCATTGCAAGCAAATATATATTCAAGCAGATTGTATTACCAGACCTTCTAAATGTAAATGGTTGTGGACAAAAGCTAATAAGAAATGCAAAGAGAAGCCTCAGCATCGCGTGGGCACCACAACTTAGGACGCGGGCACTCGCCGCCGCAGTCACTGTATCTTGTAGTACAGTGTGCACTCGGACTAACAATATTATTACTACAATCTGTACCCGGTGCGTCCCCCCGCCGGTACACTCGCGGACGGAAGTTTGGTGCACCCATGTTGACATCGTTAAAACTTCACTATTTATTGTACACACTACGCACTGCACAGCTACCTACTATTGTACAATTTCTGAAAGTTTACCGGAGAGCAAACACCACGCTCTCATCAAAATTACGATGTTATTTTCGCCAGTTATGGCTCCAACTTGCCGAGTTACTTGAGAAAAATATACTTTTCACGTGAGTTTGAGAATTAAGTTCGCGATTAAAGTGTTTGTAGCACTTGTAAAATTATATAACTCTGAATTATAGAAACGACATTGCAGCAGCACCTATAAAATATATTACAAGTATTTTTATTTTACTACCTACAAAGCCAATTTAATGAAATGAAAACCATCTGAAAATGAAAATCGTCACTCCTGTATCTCACAGGGGTAGGCATACACTATACATAGCCACTTTGCTCGATGCTGACATATTACTTTCGCTTCATCCACTTTCATTAACCTCTTCATGCATTCTCGTCGGTTTAAGGTCCTTTTGACCTGACTCTTGTTGAAGGTATCACCGATTTGGATGGTGTAGGTTCGGTGAGGTCGACCCCTACTGACTCTTCCATCTACACTAGCCTTGTAAATTTCCTGGGTTTTGTCTTCTTTCAACCATCCTTTCTATATAAAGTTTTACAATACACTTTTACGTTTCCTGTTATAAAAATTACTATACTTATTAAAGTGACGTAAGCGATCACTTACCATGCACTGAAGTGTATAATTTATGTCTGAAGCCGATGTCTGGAATTGATAACTAATCTCCAATAACGATCTAATTCAGTCCGCCACTTATTTTTTAATTACAAATAGAATACAATGACGCTATTATTAGATTATTTTCTATTGTTTTACGAAATGAGTACTTAGGTTTTAAGGATTTTTTAATATTCATTTTATAATGCTTAATTTAAGTAATATAAATCTGTATTTAATCTGTATTATATCTGTTTGTAATAAAAAATGTATTCAAACTTTACAAAATATCAATTTAACTCCTTGCAACTATTTGACAAGCCGAAATACTTTAATTGACGATAAATAACTAGAGTTAAATACTTTAACAAATGGTTCATATAACAGTCTTAATTAATTACTGAATGGCTCTACAAGTTTAAAAAAAAAAATATTGACAAACAGCTTATTTGTGCGACAGAATATCAACTAGCGTAGTACTTGGTTATAGTGACTGCGCCAGCTGTAACTTAGTAAACAAGCCAGTACATATAGAATTTATAATACGAGAGTAAGATTGATTTTAGTTCGTAACAAAGTTGTATAATAGTGGGCTACTGGAACATAGGTGTTCAAAGCTGCTATTCATTATGAACACGTGCCGCTCGCCAAGTCGCCACTATGTAGCTCTTAATTACACAACTCCAACTTGACTAGACTTCACCTTCTCACGTGCCCTGCTCTATTTCAACATCAATATATTATTGCTAATTGCATTTTATACCTCCCATTCTTCAATCAAGAAATCAATCACGCTATTCTTTATGACCAGAATGGTATTACAGGATCTTTTGAGAAGTGACACTGTGGAAATATTAAGCCCCATTTGCATTAGAGTATTTCTCGCGACGAGAATCGTATACCATTATCGTATGACATAACCGCCATAGAATGAATAAACATTCAATGTCAGAACACGATAGTCCGCCACGTCACCACGAAAGCTGTAAATTAATCAAAACATCGAGAAGTTAAAAAAACTTAAAATGAAACCAGATCCGCTATAATATCCGAAAATATTAGTTTTATTTCAATTAATGTTAATTATATGATACAACTTCTTTATATCCTTACGATAATCGCATCTTCGATACGAGAAGCTTTGCCTGTGTAAATGGGGCCTAAGGAATAATTGTAATAGTAATCAATTTCATATCAAGTTATTATTTTTATCTTCGTAGACGAAACCTATCAATTCAATTTCCACGCGATACGTGCTTATCGAGAAAAAAGGAGAAGTTACTGTATTTAGTTATTAGCGTAACCGTTTAAACTTACATAAACCAAACCAAGTAAACGCCGGTTCCCATGGAAAGATTGAACTTGCGGTATGGACACCTATGGTGTAGCAGCTATACTGTAGCTTTTGGAGTGTCATTATTATAAATTAATACAATTTGATAATCTTTCGCTATTCTGATTAGTAACAGTGCATTTTATGCATGAATTTTAGATTAAAACTACCTACTTATGATTAACTTAATATTTTAATCGAAAAATATTTGTTCCTACTGTAAATCAATTCTAAAAACAAAAATGGCTTTATTCTAAGTCGTTTATTCGTCACCCGTCTCTTTTCTTTAGATTTTTATCGAATAAACGTCACTCAGTGATTATAAGATACTAATTCAAGAGTATAAAACAATCGTGCTTAAGAAATAAAAAACCCAACGAAAAGAGTAAAAATACTTTACTTTTTTAAGAAATAAAGTATTTCTTAAAAAAAGTAATGTATTTTTACTTTTTTAGTTGGGTCTTTTATTAAAGCGTGTATTTTTAGTTCTTTAAACTATTATTTAATTATTCTGGCTAAAAACATCTATCTACGGCTATCTTATCAAAGGAAGATAGCTGCGCGAAAATTACTCACTCATAATTAAAAAAAAATACTTTAGTTTCTGGATAAGGTAATGTCATATATTTTTTCAATTATTGTATTGTCATCGGTCCTCGACACATCTACAAAGTTTGAATGAAATTTGACCGTTTAAAGTGGATCAAAATCGCACCCAAAGAGTCGGTTACAAACAAACATACAAGTGAAGCGTATATAAAGCGTGTAAAAACACAGTGTCCGTCGGAAGCGTCCCAGAGCGGGCCGTGCCTGTGCGGCGGACAACTAGACCGTACATACTACCGAACAAGTGCACTCGTACTTACATATGTATATGTGCATATTTACATACCCAATGCGGATAACTTTTTGTGTTGTGGCTTGTGGCACATCGCAATTGCATGTCATGATAGCGCACATTGCGCAGTCACTTAATATGCAGTGTGCAGATTGCTACACTTGGCCGGGGCGAAAACAATGCTTAAAAATTTAATGTCTGGTAACAGATTTTATATTTCTTGGTACGACTACTATCATTTTGGAATTATGCATGTTTGTATATTATGTGTAATATTGTTGTTATGAGACAGAGCACCTTAGCGGACTTCCATAATAATGTCCCTAGTTCACAATTTTTACAGTTTGTTACTTTTATTTGCTTCATTTTAATTTTCATTAGTGTTTGAATTATAAATGTGATTGCGTAATATGTACCTGGTTGTTATATAAATGTAATGTTTATATAAATGTAATTATTTGTATTTAGGCAATTAATGTTGACCGAAAGACGATCGCATGTCACTCTAACCACTGAAAACCAACTTTGCGCTGTGGCTCGTGCCGCAGTGCAACACTATGCTGAGTGGTCAACAAGTGTCACAGCGATGCGACACGCAAACTTTTGTATTTTAATATGTACGTCGTATTGTGTGGCAATAAATATGCTTGTTTATAAAAAAATGCGAAAGAAATTAAAACTTAGGTTTCTTCTCATACGTTTAGCACAAATGAATGTGCGCTTAGAAGGTAAAAACCAAGAAATCATCTCAAAACTAAACTACGGGAACGTGATTCTGAAAAAACTTTTTTTTTCTTTTTCTTTGTTTATTTATAATATTGATATGGTCACCAAGTATTACCACAGCACCCTTGTAATAGCAACAATACGATGTTTGTAGTGAGTACCAACACCTCACCCCCATTCCCTGGTAAACAGAGAGACCAGCGCCCTCCCGGCACCGACTAGGTCCCCCTGCTTCATCGCATTGTGCCGCCACGCGCATTGTGACGAACTTGCTGCCAGCTCTCGACAAAACGGTTATTAAACTTCTATTAAACGGTCAACTGTTATATTTGTTTTCCACTTCCGAATAACATTTGCTCTCAAAATGTTGTTAGTATAACTTTAATAATTTATATCCTTGGGTCAACGAGCTATGTGCCCGGCCCACTGCCACTTCAACTTGCCAATCCTATGGGCTATGTCGGTAACCTTGGTTCTCCTACGGATCTCCTCATTTCTGATTCGATCTCGTAGGGAAACACCGAGCATAGCCCGCTCCGATGGCCGTTGGGGCCGAAAGGTTCTCGAGTGGAGGCCACATACAGGCAAGCGAAGTGTCGGACGCCCGCCTACAAGGTGGACGGACGATCTGACTAAGGTCGCAGGAAGGCGCTGGATGCAGGCCGCTTCCAACAGGTCATTGTGGAGATCATTGGGGGAGGCCTATGTTCAGCAGTGGACTTCCTGTGGCTGATATGATGATGATGATGATGGGTCAACACTCTTGAGAATATTCAATACATGTGTCGTATTTCATGAGGCTTGTAATTGCTTGGAAGATTATTTTGAGGTTTACAAGGAGATGATTTAAATTTGTAGCAGCTCACACATGTCTTGCAGCGACATAGACAAGACATTGCATTGAGTCGCCAAGATAATTTTATTTATTAAAAATAGTCAGATTTGATAATTTTAGTAATTTTGTATATGTAAACAAGAGATATGACTGCAATAGCTAGTGGTAGGTCTCTCATATGTGAGAGGCTGCCTGGGTGGGTACCGCAATGTCTATTTCTCCCGTCAAACAGCAGTTTAAATGCACTGTTGTGTTTCGGATTAAAGGACATTGTAGCCAGAGTAACTACTGGACATATTGAGACTTAACATCTTATGTCTCAGGATGGCGAGCGCAGTGGAATGCCAAGCATTACTTTGTAAATCAAGGTGTTGTTTGGTTTTACTTCTGTTCATGAGCGGTCGCATCGCTTACCATCAGGCGAACGGCATGATAGTCTTGCCATTCACTGCAATAAAAAAAATGATGATTAACACACTAGTGTTAAACATCAGTGATCTCCACTTTGGCTGCCATGCAAATGTGAATGATGGAAGAAAAATATGTTTTCAGAATTGTAACTACTGCCGCCCGATTATAATCCCTGGCGAGAACTTGGTAGGGATACCAATAACTAACCCCGAATAAATAAAAGCGGAAACTTTAGTTTTATTAGCCGTATAATTTGTCCACTTTTCAAAATATACAGGTATTGTTTCAAAAAAAATTACAGGACAGGTTGGCACGTGGCGGCCACAATCTCTAAGATTTTTCCATCGTTGATCCAAGTTCCTTTCGACATAAGCCGTTTGAGTTATATCACCTGAGCTCGCTCTAATAGAGCCCATTCGTTGCCGAGAATAGATCACAATCCACCCCACTCCTAAAATGATATAGAATATTATCACATCTCATATTTTCATTTTCACAATATTATCAAGATAAATAAGCCTAAATGTTTATAAAACAATCGCTCTTGCTCGTTCTATAAAAGCAGTTAAATCAACATGCTCTTGGATCCCATACATAAAAGGAGAAATATTCAAATTTCTGCACAACGAACTGAACATAAAACGCACTGATGAAAACTTTATGACAAAAAATTTCGATGGAACAATTCATACATGCAATTTTATATCTAATTTGTACGTAACAGGCAATATATTCATAACATTTTACGTCTTTTTTACGTTGTTTATGAAATATATTACGTCTGAACGACTACCGAATAAAGTCTTTATTTCGTTCAAATTGAATAAATTAAATATTACACGAAATTGAAGCACCTCAATAAAATAAAGCAGCGTATTTAATTTGTGTAGTCTGGCGTCGCCGCGCCCAGCCCCGCCCGGCCTCGAGACGTCGCTGCCACAGTATTGTTAAGTCTGGATCAGCCCATATAAGTCCCACTGCCTTCTCTACAATGGAGAGTACGATTGAGAGTGGCTAACCCATATAGTTCACCACGCTAGCCTTGTGTGGGTTGGCAGACTTTACATACCATAGAAATTCCAACAAACCGCTATGGTATGTCGGTTTCCTCACGATATTTTCCTTCGCCGTTATAGCACGTGATGACGTCATACGTATACTTTAACACATCATTTACAATTCACAATGTAATAGCATACTAACAAATCACGAACATTCTTAACAAATACGTTTGTTTTTGTTAGGTTAATAAAAGTACAATTATTGGAACAAACAAACCACTCAAACAAAATATCTTATGTCAAATTGATGTTCGCCAGTCGATAAATAAATTATTCGGCGCGGGTCAACCCCTCCCCCCTGCCCCGCCACTCTTCACAACCGCTCTAGTCTCGATGTTTCTCAACACCTCTCCAAATGTAATCACGGAATTCCATCACTTAATTATAAGAACAAAAACATTTAATCGTTTTGCTAGTTATCGCGATCAATAAAGGATTTTTCCACGCCTTCCATACAAATTGTCTGTGTAATATTATGGATATAACTTTACTAAATTGAGAAAAACACCACACATCCAAAAGAACATGAATAACAATTAATGTAAATGGTTCGGTGAGCAGTAAAACATGTGTTTGTTAGTTTACTTCTTGGCATTGAGGTGGCTAACTGAGTTAGAAAGAACATCAAGCAATGTCAATTTTATCAATTTGTAGGAGTGCCTCTTTAGGCCTGTACGCAGTGTCGCGAGCGGCCGGCGCCACATCCCTCACGCGCGCCTCGAGAAAGTAAATCAACTTACACTCAAATAAATCACGCCTTTATCTAACTAAACATATTAGCCTAAAACGTTTTCTTAGTACGGCCTCGTCAAAGGCGGTAACTTCCACCATAACACATTGTTACAATTGAATCATTGTCGTCACTGGATTGTTAGTCCGAAAATTATTCACTTCACCTAACACTTAATGTAAATATATTGTGAATTGAGAAAACGTAATGTATATTTTATATTACACACTCACGCTCTGTCTCCAAAGGAAAAAGCAGAGGCGCCACGGCCCTTGTGCCACTTACAGTTGGGTAGAGTCTTAAAAGTGATAGAGCCACGCTGTTGTCAGTGATGACTGTGCATGAATGGATAGGCTCGCCCGGAATGGTAGCACTGTTTCACAGGAAATCTATGGAGTTCTATGACTCAATTCTAGCAGCGAACAAACCATTAGATATTTTTTAATTTACAAAGAAAGTTCACAAAAGTGGTAGAGTCCCAATAGGCAGAAACGTGATGATTAACTGTCAATGCACACATAACTCCGAAAAGTCAGAGGTGTGTTCTGGGATTTGAATCCGCAACCACCGTGAACTTGTTGGCAGCCGCGTCTAGTACATTACCAACAGGCCACCACGCACTTAACGAATGTTTAACAGTGGAAATAAAATCGTACTTAGTACCATCGGTTTTAACAAGAATATTATCTGCGAAGTCCACCAACCCTAAGCCCACACTAGGCCACCGCAGTAGACTATGGCCCCCTCCCTTGTATTGAATATTAAGCTCTTCCCTGGACTTTTTTTTTTATTTTTTTATTGTGGCCTGGCATAGTGGCGGCATTGCACCTGATGGAAAGTGCCAATGCCGCCCAGGCAAAGTATCCATTGGCATCGGACGGCAGTCCCATGCCAATGGAAACAATTATGCCGGCCTGCTTAGGTGCCTCTTCACACCACGGCGGAAGGACCCAGGATTGTAGGAAGGAGGGAACACGTGCGCCGGCAAACAATTCCACAGCCTGACGGTGCGGCACAGAAACGAATTTGAGAACCGTTTGGTTCGCGCCGGGATGGTGTGGACCGTCAAGCTATAGCTTCGCAAGCCAGCACGCGTGGTTCTGGTTAGAAATGGAGAGGAGGGGAGCAAGTTGAACAATTCCTCAGAGCACTCACCGTGATACAGGCGGTAGAACACGCTTAGAGAGGCGACATCTCTCCGGAGTTGTAGCGACTCCAAGTTGCTCGTAACGTCTGCATCATTCACAATGCGGATGGCCCGCCGCTGCAATCCATCCAAGGCATCGAGCAGGTACTGGGCGGACTAAAATACTTCGCAAAGCGCCATCTACCGGATCAGTCTAAAACTCTTGGATAAACCATGTGGCATACAGTGGATCGGTATTAATGTAGAGGTGTAGTAAACATTTGGTACCAAATTACATAGATGGCGCTGCAAGTATGAACTCATATAAAAATTTGTACTAACGTGAGTACTCACGATTTTCTATGATTAACAATTACTTTATGCCTAACTATATTAATCAAGTTATTTGTCTTGAAGATTTATAGTTTCGCCCAAATAATAACGTGCAGACTAAGTTCTTAAACGAGTGTACGAGATGTCGTGGGAAATATGTATGTACAAAAATAATTCGAAAAAAATAATAATTATGGTAATTGCGGTATTTTTTTACAACATTCATTATCGCCAGCACGCGCGTGCAATGTGTAGCGGTGTGAGCGCCGGGCATGCAAGTCGGAATGAGTCGGTAATATTTTGAGTTGTTTTGAAGCAATCGCTAATTGTGTGTAAATATCTATCGGATCTTGAGTCGGGCGGGCCGCGGGGCGGGTGGGGCGGGTGAGGAGGGGTGCGGGGCGGGCGCGCTATCAGTCGCCGTGTCACAGTTCAAGGGGCGCAGGCCGCAGTTATCGCGCGTTATCCGCCGACAGTTTATTATCTTGGTGTGGATGCGTGCTGGTGCCGGGAGCTGGGCGCTCGCGGCCACGTTGCGACACTTGCGACACTGATTTGCAACAGCGCGGCGGCGAGTGTCGACTCGTTGCCCAACAAGCAGCGTGTGTCAATCAACACGTGTTGGACGCGCCCGTCCTTCGTCGCCACCAGTCGCGACTGTCTGTCGTATTGCAATCACTACACAATGCTTATGCTTCAACATTCACTCAAACTTTACTAAACTGCTCACTTTCCTTGTTAATAAATTTGTCTAAATTCTCCGGGCTTTAATAATGTAAATAGAACGAAATATTTTAATGTGGTCGGTTGGTCGTGTCGCGACAAAATGTCTGGCCAAAACTTGATAATAAATTCAATAAAATTCAACATTAACATTTAAAACGAGAAGTTGTACATCTCACAGTCGGTATGGTGGTATCGGCTTATAAAGCAACTGCGTAAATGTGCGCTACTTATTAAACATACAGTTTCATTGAAGAATAGAGAGCATAGTGGTCGTTGTAAACAGTAGTCATACAAAGTCAAATACTTTATTGTGAAAATGGTATTATCATCCAACAACAGCATATTTTGGAATTGAATGACGAGGACTAATAACTCTCGCGCTGTGAAACTAATGGTGTTTTCACGTGTCCGGCTGTCACATTATAATGGTAACAAATACAGTGAGGTGTTGTCGCCGGCAGTGGCGGAAGCACCCGCGGCCCGCACCACGCCTCGCCCGAATAATGGATTTACCTGTTATAGGCGTAATGTAACACGAGCCACTTAGCAACAGGTCGCCACTTGTGGCTTCAGCCGTGACTTTGTCGCGGACAAAGTGTCAATATCATAGCACTGTCGACACCTTTGAAAAGGTTGTATCGCATGACCTTCTCACAAAGCTAATTGATATTTTTTTATTGCAATGAATGGAGAGACGAGCCTGCTATTCACTTGATGTTAAGCAATACGACCGCTTATGCACTGTAGCAAAATCAATCAACAAAATGAATTACAAAACTATGCTTGGCATTCCACTACTAATCATCCTAAGACACACGATATGGTAGGTATATAATATGTTCTAGATAAATATTGCTTAGTTGAATGAGGTAGTCGAAAAAAACACTCTGCTCCATTACTAACCATAGAAGTACTTGTCCATTCATTACACCCAATTATAATCTCAGCATTACCACTAAAACGGTGAAGGAAAACATCGTGAGGAAACCTGCATACCATAGCGATTTATAAGAATTTCTATGGTATGTAAGTCCGCCAACCCGCACTAGGCCAGCGTGGTGGACTATATGGCCTAACCACTCTCAATCGTACTCTCGATTGTAGAGGAGGCCCGTGGCCTGCAGTGGGACGTATATGGGCTGATACAGAATACAGAAATTACCACGTATCGTAAACTAAACATTGGTTGTCAGTATACATCATTATTCTTATCTTCGAAAGCCAACAAATTACGACAAAAAGTTGAAATGAGTGGTTCCTCCAATAGTACAGAACTTGTATTCGAATTTAATTTTGGTGCGAGTTCATAAACCATGTTGAATTTCTATACATGGCCTACAAAATGTGGTATTTGAGCTATTAAAGGCCATCCAGCTGCCAGCCCACCTGGTGGTCACTGTCGCCCGACATGTGAGATATACCGCTGTCCCACGCTATCCATTGAGATATTACACTAGAGAGGACACTGAAAACAAAATGCTTGTGACAAATATGAATGATACCACTCTTTCTGTTTCTGTCTGTGTAGCAACATTATTTGGTTATGCAGCAACATCATCTTCGCTCTTGCTTCACTGTAAACTTACGGGGAGCCTGTGAAACGAGATGACGCCGGTTTGATCCCTCCACTGACACAAATGTTTGTGTGGTCCACCAATATTTGTATCGGATTTGTCGCAGTCTCTCGTAGTTTCTGATACCTACAACACAAGACTTAATTGATCTAAATGTGGGGTCAGAACTATGTATGTGCCTGTTTTATTTATTTTGTTACCGATGTTCATTCTACTATAATACTTCAGTGACACTTTTCACGTTGCACACATTCCATAAAGTTTCACTACATCGTACTAAATACTTCAAAATAATATGAAACCTCAGAAAAAACTTTATACAAAAAAAAACAAGCAGATCGACGTAATTGTGTCTTTTTATACTTTGTAATTCATGGTGTCGTTTGGTTTTGCTTATTTCCATGAGCGTTCGTATCGCTTACCATCAAGCGGATGGCGTGGTCGTCTCGCCTTTCACAGCTATAGAACGATGGCATTATGAACTATCTGTTTATCATATACTTTAGGAGTGCAGACTTTTGGCAGAATAAGCGTAAAAACATGCTGGATAGTATGCAAATACCATCTGGAGTTGTATACTATATGGACATCGTTGCTACTAGAACGAATTTCCGTGCTTTCCGGCGTTTTTCACGGCACACATAATGGGTCTCATTTATAATAAAGATTAACATTTTCATTTTTTTGACATTGGAGTCTCACCGAGCTTCAAACCTTGGTACCATTAAAATACGGATCACTGTAGATCCTGGCTTACAGGAGTATAAATTCGTAGAAAATGAAAGAAATATGTATAAATATTTAAAACAATCGTTTAGTTTCAACCTAATATAAGAAACTTTAAGAATCACAAGTATAATCATCTAATATCGTTGGTCGGTAGTGTAACTACGTCTCAATTAATAAAATGTGGAGCAATCATTGGACTAGATTTAGTCGATAAGGCATAATGAGCGTCTCCGGGCGCGTTATCTCTTGTTTGCCAGTACAGTCCACACTAACGAGGCACATGACCAGGCGATCACAGCGCCACCTCGTGACCAACATTGTTCATGTCGAAGGTCTAGTAAACAAGTCAATAGCCCATGAACCCCTCAACATCATCGGCAAGGGCATCGTTGATGCAACTTCAAAGGTTGAACTATCCGACACACGACCGTGACGGGATCTTCGTATTCGACTAAACGCCGACTACAGCTCATCGATGTAATGCACGCCATAAATACTTACCTACTTAATTATCATATTCTAAGATCACCGCTCACATCAGCTGATTTCGAAAAACACATTCTACAATTATTATCAGCCTTATTTTCCACCACAGTGAATGAATTAGCCAATATACGCCCTAATAGAAACGCACCTATACGATCTCTATGTATGCTGGGTATTTATAGACAGTCCACGGTAATAATTCACGAATTTTTTTTCCTTACAGTGTCGACAAAACAACGTATACTCCTTACACGCCAATATAATAATAAACACCTGCATTCATTTTTTGTTACCATATATTGATATGTAAGAATGTCAATGTATGTGTCACATTATTGTACGGAGAACGTGTTGACAATAATCGCCTCACTGACTTAGTGACAACGCAGTTTGTAATTCACCGGGATCTCGATTCAAGACTCAAATTCAAAATCATTGTTATTTTATTACGATAACTTGACATCAGTATACAGTTATAGTACTCCCTTTTATGCCTGTTAGGTAGTGCTACCCAGTATTATGTCAGTATAAAATAAAAAAGGGTGTGAGAAACCAACATACGGAAGCATATTGATAAGATTATACGCCATGTAGGTATTTTCGCTGGATAAGCTGCCTTGTAAAACTTTGTAATAAATTCCCACGACAGGTATGCGATGTTATACATATAAATTGGTATTTTGGAGCTGCATGGTTACCGGCCAGGCAGTATGAGACTGTAGCATCAGTATTATACCGCTCTTATTTTTCTGTGATATTTTATATTTTTTCTACTACTTATAAGACGCCCCCAAAGAGCAATCTTAATCAACAAGGTAATTGAGCCAACGTGTAATCGAGCATAGCAATAACACGTTCAGCTGAAATGTCCCTCATTAATACAACGTCCGTATCAGCGAGCGTGAACTATTGACCGTCGACTTACTGACACTTATTCAATCTCGGCGCGCCCGCAATCGCGGCGTGATGCAAACGTTCTAGAACCTTCCGCCGCACCGAGCATTATCATTAAATCAGACCAGTCTATAAAAAAGTAAACTGCTAGTGTTTAATTATGCGCAGTCCAGTAAGCAACGACCAGCGCGACTCCACACATCACAATTACGTGTTTGAAAACAGTTGTATTGATCCCGGGACACCTCGGCGTGACGCGGCTCGCCGGGACAGGTGCGGCGCGGCGCCTGCTCCGCCCACCTCGCTATACTCACGAGCATTGTTCAGCTATTACACATTAATGCAATTAGACCTCATTAACATACCGTGTCACTTGTGAAATTAAACTTTTAACATATTACATTCCCTACATAGCGGGTGTATTGAACGGCCAGCGAGTTATTCCCACGGGACGGCTACGAGACGACTTGTATGCAGGTGCTTCGCGCCGCCTAACGGTCGCCTAAACTTAGTAATCTTGTTTCAACGGTTATCCATAGTGAATACTCGCGGGCCGACTCCACACGCGACCGAGACCTGTTCCATCGCCGAGGCTTCGCTAATAACGCCCAAGGTCGCACGCCGCTACCTTACAGTAGCAATGGATATCGAACTGAGACTTTCCCGTACAGCCAAACCAACACTAACGATATTTTTAAAAATTATTATTGCAATTAATGGCTAGACGAGCATGCCCTTCGCCTGATGGTAAGCGATACGACTGCCCATGTTCACTAGCCAAACTAAACAACGTGTACCTTGAATTACAAAGCAACGCTCGACATTCCACTACGCTCGTCATCCTGAGACATAAGATGTTGTCTCAATATATCCAGTAGTTACTTTAGCTATAATGCCCTTCAAACCAAAACACAATAGTGCATTTACACAGCTGTTTGGCGGAAGAAATAGATTGCAGTCGTATCTATCCAGATGGCCTCTCACAGGTGAAAGACCTACCACCAGGAAATGTCGGAGCGTGACCATTGAGTAAATTGGTGAAACGCGATTATCGCATTCTAGATATGTAAGAGACTATTTGTAGATGAATTAATTCATTGTGAGCGAGTTTGTAGGCCGTGAGGCGAGGTATGTGGAGGTGTGTGGTAGTGCGGGGGTGGCGGGGGAGGCGGGGAGGTGTCCGCGTGTCGCATGCAGCACTCAGCACTAGTCAGTAGTCAAGGCGCGAACGCTGGGAGCCGCTGCCCGCTGGTCGCTGGTCGCCAGCCGAGCCTCGCGCGGCCGGCCCTGACCCGCTCGCTTGCTCTCCTCCGACCAAATATTTTAATTTCCACTACCTAGTTACAGGCACGCACTTGCCACCACACATGGGACAATAATTCATACATTATATATTGTCACCCACCCGCACTAGGCCAGCGTGGTGGACTATATGGCCTAACCACTCTCAATCGTACTCCCGATTGTAGAGGAGGCCCGTGCCCTGCAGTGGGACGTATATGGGCTGATACAGATATATTGTACTAATACATTTTCGTTGTAAATATTAAATGGGTTAAAATTATAGACCCATTTGAAAACTTTGCGTACAGTTTTAAAAACACACTGAAGACTGACGTCAACGTTTAATTGTTCCCAGAGTCTTCGTATTTACAGTACAACAAAAAGAAGCGAATTTGATTAGGTGTTCTGTACTTTAATGGAACGCTGATCACTCGAGTCACGTTCTTGGTTTGCCGCAATAATCATCACGATTCAAGTATTTTACATTTTTATGTAGAGCTCATTTTATCCTTATCTCTGTCATCTTTATTATCGACTGGACTATCGTATATAGAGCTAATCAAATTATATACGGATCTCGTATTTGTCTACTTAAAAAATTAAACAAAAGAGAAACGTGACGCATCTCGCTAGTGCAAAAATACAAAATTCCTCTTTCCTCTTTGTAATACAAATATTATTAAAATTCTCGGTGCGTCGCATCTCGCACCGCCGCGCTCATCGCTCCGAGCTCCCACTACACATCACTCACATAACTATGCACATACGTAGTGCTCGTGTCTTTAACTCCGTCAACTTCAAACGTTTTAAATTCTGCACACAAACCACTATCAACTTCATTTAAAACATTGTTTTGAAACTATTGTGAATATTGATCTAAAGACGTTGTCTTTCATCAAAGTATATATTGACTGCGCATAGTTCCAAATCAACAAAATTACTATAAAGCTAGATCGAATGGCACCAAACATTTTACCTCGACGTGGTGGTGCCGAGGCCCGGGCGGCGGCGGCGAGTGCGCGCCTGGCCACCTAGCAACCGGACCGGTCAGCGATAACATTCTACAGCCGCGGGACACCACTCTATAAAACTTCTCCAATTCTATATTACCCAATTGATTATAAATTGATCGTATAAAGTCAGCGATAGCCCATACGAGAGCAGCCTTGGCCAAAAGATAGAGGTTCGATCTCGAGACTAATATGACCTGTCGTTACAAAGTTACGTAGTATGTATTTGTTATTAATTATAGGTGACATTAACCACGAAACTAAAGATCGTGTGAAACGTTTATATCTGAGAGATATTCAAAAGTGAAATCCGCACATTTATTTGCTAAACAGCTTGCTAAACCGATGAATGTACAAGGTATGACATAATATTGTTGTTTTGCATCAGTAGCAGCCACATTCCGCCATCACGACGTGAGCGTAACGAGCAAACAACACACAATGTGCGAATGATATCAGTCCCGTCTGGCGTCCGCCGCCACTGCTGACTAATTATAGCAGCGCATGGGAACAACAAACAACACAGTGCGTGTTGTGTTGTGTGGCGGAGTGGCGGGTGGACGGTGGTCGCGGCGATAGTACGCCGCCTGCCGCCTGCCGCCGTCATCCCGCCGGCATCCGACACAATCGCACCAGGAATAACGACATGACACATTGACCATCGCGCTATAAATAAACAGCGCACATTAAGCGCTGCATGTCGCGGACAAGCTGCGAGCGCCGCGTCGCCGTCACGCTGCCGCCACGCCGCCGCCACGTCACCAACACGCCGCCGCGACACCAGCGTCTGCGTCATACAGGAATGTCGCCTGACGAGGAGATATCTCCTATAATACCTACTCATAACTTGCCACACAACATCCTTTTTTTAATTTTAGTAAAATAAGGCTATGGAGTTCCTCATCCGAAGGTCAAGTCCGACACTCTTGGAAGTCTAGAATACCCTCTCGGTGAACAATACGATTAATAAGAGTACCCGAGAAACTCAATAAACTTTCTTTCCCTGAATAAACAAAATGCTTCGTCTTAATCCTGATGTACAGAAGGTAAAAGTATAGTGACGAGTCTGAAAGTAGTAGTAGTAGTGCAAACACAACACGAGTTATATAAACATCTTATGTAGAATAAACTTCGACATTCAACAGACTTCCCAAACTTCCTCTATGGAACACTAAATATATTCAACTTTAATATTAATGTATTAAAAATATCACGTCAGAACTGGTTGATTCTACTGAAACCAAAATATTCTTTACTAATATTTTAAACGCGAGTGTTTTTATCTGTGGGTGTTTGTTACTCTCTCACGCAAAAACAGCTGGACCTATTTTGGTGAAATTTGGCCTGTGGGTAGCTGAGATCCTGAATTAACACATAGACTACGTTTTATCCTGAAAAAAAAATGTAGCGTTCCTGTGGGATGAGCAAGAAATTCAAGTATACATGTATATGCTAGTTTTTCAAACTCGAATGGATGGCACAGAACAGGAGAGGAAATGATTGCATGCTTTGCACCATGACCTGGGAGAGGACGGGATATAATGAAACGGATCGGGAAAAGCAATGTTTTCAAGGCCTTTGACCTATCACAATACACAAATGAGTTTAATTGTAATGGTTTTAAAGTAGACTGTACTCAAAAAGTATCTACACCCGGGCAAAGACGGGCCGGGTCGCTAGTATTGTATAATCCAAATAAAAACTAGATTGTATGTTGTGTGCATAGTCATCGCTTTGAATTGCGGTGCGCATGCGCTGTTAAACGACCACTATTAATATTATGTTAAAACAACGAAGTAGCCGCCTTTATAAAGTATCAATTAATTCATGAAATAATGATGAATGGCAGTAAAACAAACATTCCGCGCATGTTTGCAATAATCTTGTCGTTTGTGGCGGAGTGAGGCGCTCGCGGAGGACGCGGGGGCGCGGGTAGGGAGGGGGGAGGACGACGCTCGCTAAAATGCTCGTATAATTTATCAGTTTGTTGACACGGCAAAGTATATGCGACGATCGTTAGAAAAAATCTCTAATAAAGTTGAAAATACACATACAGGTTCTTATAACCGCCGGCTGACAGCGCGACCCGCGGCGCCGGCATTATCTCAGCGCGATCCACTCACCAAACCAGTGCTCTTCATTTGATTCCATCGCATTATAACTATTACCGTAACATTGTACCGGCTACTGGAATTTATTACTTACAAATAAGCCGCCCTGTTTGACCACGTGTGCCTTTCTCTAATCTCTACCTTATTTATCCCTTTACACTATGAAATAAGAACTTTTTTTTTTGCCTCTGTGTGTACAATTGTTTAGTGTATGGCCAATATCGTGAATATCTTAATATATATAATTCACGTGTCACGTTGTTTGTCCTCGATGGACTCCTAAACCACTCAACTGATTATAATGAAATTTTGTAGATATGTGTTATTTGTTCCAACTTAAAGGTGGGATAGTTTTTGTCTCGATTGAATTGACGAAAGTATAAAAAAAAGGAAAAAACATTTTGCCATACAAATTGTTCATGGGTTTGTAACTGTCACACATTTAATGTTCATACCGTCGATACGGTAAACTCTTCCCTCAAATTAAATAACGTATTTAAATAAAGGTTTCGAATCGACAACATATATCCACAATATTCGATTAATGCCGTATTTTAGATTTTAAAGATGTAAATTAAATGACAGTAATGAAAAGTGTTTGACATTTAAATTGGTTGTCAAATATTTATGCATACGTTCAGAATTTTATTTTGTGTAAACTAAAGAGTATATTATGAAGCTAAATAAATATAGGACAATTAAATAATTAATAATATTCACACGTAAGAAGTTTTACTTCTTTTCAAGATAGAATGTCACTTGAAAATGAAAAATCTTTAATAAAATAACACATAAAAATAAAAACTGAACTGAACTGAATAACAATGGAGAATATTTCAGGGATTCTCAAATTAGGCGTTGCCTGTGTCTTGAGAAACCAGTTAAATATAATTGTTATTACATTAATTGTGTGTGTGAGTGTGAGTGTATTTCTATGAAAATTTATATTTCATCTCTTTATTACTAACAAAAAGTAATGGCGTAATATTTTTGGAAACAGCATAGTGGGGGTGAAATAAGGGATGGAATATTGCATGGATAATCAAAATCGCTAAAGTGTTTAATGTCAAAATTTATAAGGCACACTATTTTGGATATGGAGAAACGGGATACAATAGAGTGGGAGGTAGGGGAGAGGACTGGGATAGCTGACAGATTTGATAGGACGAAATATAAATGCACGGTATAAGACGGATGGTTAATGAAGAGAAAGGACGGGCCGTATCGGGAAGTGACTGAACAGACGGGATGGGACGGAATTGAGCAGGACAGTAGAATAGCTAATTCATGTTTAGGTATACAAGAGCTTATACGAAAAATAACATGTATTTGGTGTGGAGTAAAATAAAAAAATATCTGCATCCAGGCAAACGTGGGTCGGGCTTTTTTCTATACTAAATAATTGAATATTAATCATATAATAACTAAGCCATAGCGAAGCGTGGTCGGGTCAGCTATGGTATCTTTTAATTGATTTCAATAAATGTCGTCGGAGTAGTAACAGTGTTATAATATCTCCGTAGCAAAATAATGATTTGAATCTGGAGAGATGGGATAGAATAGAATATAAGGTGGATAAAATGGCACATAAGAATAGGTACAGGGTGGGATTGGAATTGGATACACACATACAATACAATGACTATACAAGAGTTGCAGCTTGGTTTAAATCAGAGCAGTTCATTAATGGTTTATAATCAATTAAATATTGGTTACGGTATACACTGTTCCTCCAAAGTTTAAAACAAATTAAAATTATAAGCAGTACATTATTTTTCTATAAATTGACTAATCTATTGAGGGACTCCTCAAGTGAAACTTTTATAACATATCATCGGCGAACAAGCAAGCCCACCTGTTGCTGATACTATCGCCGTAAACACCTACAATACTTGCTGTTGTAAATTCATCGAACAAATAACTGATGGTAGGTCCCTCATATGTGAGAGGTCGCCTGGGTAGGTACCACCGCAATGTCTATTTCTACCGACAAATAGCAGTGTAAATCCACTGTTGTGTTCTGAAATGTAGCAAGAGTAACATATTGAGACTTAACATCTTAATTCTCAGGTTTTCAAGTGCAGTGGAATGCCAAGCATTGCTTTGTAAATGTGTTGTTTGGTTTTGCTATTGTTCATGAGCCATAGTATCGTTTGCTATCAGGTGAACAGCATGCTCGGGTTGCCATTAATTGCAACAAAAAATATATACCTGTACGACATATTTAATTCTAATCATATATTTTCCGCATGGAGTTTTATCTCTTCTACTTGTTACATATTATACTATTCATGTTTTAAAGACTACCAGAACTGTTCAAATATGTAATGGCTTCATAATAAGAGTAAGTTTTTGGTCTCTTCGGTGGGTAGATGGCGCGGCGCTCGCGGACCTCTCCACAAACAACTCGCGATAACGAAGCTTATCGAAGCTCCCTTAAAAACATATCGTTCTCGTTATCTGTCACCGCGCCACAGAAATAGACCATCCAATATTTATACTTAATCATTGTAATCGGAAAATAACGAATGCTCCCGATAACTCGGCGACCTCTCGCTGTCCTCGCGTCGACAAGCCGCTATACACCTTACACTGATCACGCAGAGTTCTAATTAGCCTGCGCGCATGTCGAAGATGATAAGCGCTGCCCCCTGAACCGAGCGCGTTCTGGAAACGCGATATCTCAAGAACGTCCTATCGGTGGCCGGGGTCGACGCGACTCTCCTCCAATCTGTCGCAACTCGCCACCAGTACCTACTCCACAATAAAACGCATCACATGCTCCAATTCAGCCCTAACCAGATACAACCCGTTCACACAACTATTGCATATATTGCGTCCTCATCGCTCTGGTCTCTATACAGCCAAGATGTAAGTGGTACTTTCAACAACAGATTACTGAAGATAAAGGTGACATTTGGGAGTGCTGTGGTGATTGAAGTCACCTGTTGGAGAGCATGTTTAAGCCCATATAGGTGTACATTGAGTAGTGAGTGCAGGCGAGTTGTGTCGCGCCGCTGTCGCTGCAGCGTTGTCACCGCGACAAATACAAATTATGCACAAGCGGAGTGTACTGGCGAGCAATGAGCCTCAATCAGCCGCATGTACTCTTGTCAAGGAAATACCCAATATATACTTGTAGTCCTACTCATTTCTGTCTTTAGGTACCAATTGCAACACATTCCATCATACAATATATACAATATATATATACTAAGGACACTACTAAGGCTAGTTGCCGAAAGTCGCGGGTTCAACCCCGGGGCATACAGAACACTACGCAATATGTTGCGCTATTGCTTGGTACATTTTAAACCATTTAGCTGTACTTTATATTGAGAATGCAAAAACAAATATTTTGTTGAATATCGACAGGTTGTCTGAGATTCTGTTTCCTGGTATCGTTTTATGATGAAACATGACCCAGCTTTTATGCAAATAATGCAAAATCGAAGTCGAATTTCCAGTACCTAATTAGTACCAAAATATTTCTGAGAACTTTCTCTTCGCAATATTTTTATGAGAATGGAGTTAAGTATTACAGATATATAATAATAACAATCTATAATATACTGGACACAGCTTTGTTTTGGAATTTAGACGATTTTAGGACTTAGACCAATATGTGTATTGCGAGTGGGTTCATTTCACGGTAATGCGTTTTTGAAAAGCCTTCACCGTTAAATAGAAGGATGTTTAATTATGAACGAGCACAGTGGTACAGTTTCCAGCCAGAAATTTATTTTCTTACTAATTAAGTGATTGAACTCTCGTCACGACCAGTCCTTGTACCTGCAACCACCAGTCACCACCCACGCGGGAAAACTAGCCACAGGAAATTCCACCTACGACCAATATTTCAACATAACTTTAATACCTCCTTACTACCTCGTCAGCTAAAATAGTCTAAGCCATCCATATTGTGAATATTATTGAGACCTTTCCATGTAATATAAAATTTGCGATAAACGTTTATGTTTTCGAGCCACACCGTCACTCAACAAGAATGAGCAGGCTCGTCCGGGGTGGTACCACTAGATCACTGGATATCGACATGGAGCAACAGCTTTGCTGTCGCGTTTCGTTTAGTGAGTGAGATTGCCAAGTGCCTTCTTTTCTTTGCATTTTCCTCCCGATTTGATGGGCCGGCAACACATTCGTGATCCAAGCGTTGTGGATTCCCGGGCGGCAGCGATCTCTTATCAGGTGACCGCAAACAGGTCGTTTGCCGGACTTTAGCATAAAAAAGGTGTTTTTTTATTTACCTTGGCATAGTAGCTATCCTGCAGCTGATGGTAAAAGAAAAGTAGTGTAGATGGAGTATAGAATGGCAAAACATAATTATCTGCTATCATTGTATGGAAATAAATACCTAAACAAATAACTTGCAAAACTCTGAGCAGAATTTTAATAAGATTTCCTAATAAAACCGTTTCTGTAATGCATCATTTAAATAAGCATGCACTAATGATTGAATGACATAATTTTCCTTATAATTGTTGAAATCAATCATGTATTATTGGGATACTGTGTCCCGCAGTCGCCAAGTCGCACTACACAAGCGTCATGTATGCCAGTTGTGCGAGTGTCTGGTTATACTGGTCTGTGGCCGCCCGCTCGTCTGATTTAGATCGTTATCGCGGCGGGATCACCTGTTTACTGCACCGCTCCACGCTCGTGTATGTCCACATTATAATATTTCCTATCAATGTACTCGTTCAAGTGTTTATGGTGGTTCATTTGGTTTTTAATTGGAATGCCGGCGGTGAAGGCGGTGAAGGCTTCCGAGAACCGCGTGGAGATCTGAAAGTAGCGCACAAGACAGCCGACCCGCCGCGCTCCGCCATCCAGACGGATCGGGTCTGATATGATCGATGAATACGTATCTTATGTTTGCACTATATTTATGTATTGCACAAAATTATGATGCAGGTAATACCATCGTCACTAAAACGGGCAGGTGCGGTTTTAAAAGTAACAGTTTCAAAATCCTTCATCCTGAATGTGTTCCCGATAAAATCCGCTAAACAATAGTGGAATATCATAACATACATACATACATATGTATGTATGTTATGATATTGTGTGTGTGTGGAATATCATAACATATATACATACATACAAAAAAATATAAATTAAGTGCGTTTGACTCAGTAATGCTCTTTATCGTCAGATTTGTTTCTGAAAAAACTTTCTTTATTGTTGCCCAGACTGACTTATTCACAATGGTTTTTTATTTATTCAAATGTACAATTTACTTGTGATTGATTTTTTTATCTTAATAAAATTAAGCTTGGTGAAATCAAATCATATCCTTGCTACAATAAAAATAGTTAAAAGTAGTTCTAATTGACTCATAAATCACTCCAATATCAAAAAATCAAACCGATTTCAGATGTGCGGAAGAACTGTACATATTCGTTACACACATTATCATCATATTACTTCTCATACTTAAATTGAGCTCTCCTTCATGGAGTGTTATGAATTGCTTTCTGGTGGAAATTTATTTTACTGAGAGCTTGTAGAGCCCTATGTCCCTACCACACACAAATATAAGCTCACGCCTTTATACAATAAGAGACAAGCAGAGGTGAGAGCAATACTCCCCCAAGTTCCTTAAACTTATGTCCGTCCGAAATCATGATAAATAAAAAAGAACAGCCTGTAATAGACACGGCGAACTGAAGATTAAATCGTGGCTTCGAACCCAGGACAATGCGACTTACAGCCAACACATGCTACCACTTGACCAAAGCGGCGACTAATGAGCTCTACCGCATAAAATATCATTAATATTTGAATTCATTGAAGAGAAGGATCCGCCATGTTTTACATAACTTAGTTCTAGTCTAGCATCGTTTAAGGAAGTGTTGGTGGTGAAGTAATTGTTGTGTGTGAGACAGGACTCGCGCGGCGAGTTATTCAGCGTCTATAAATACTGCCGCTGCCATGTGCGATGTAATGATGCCCGTCTAATGTGACCCACTGCATGAAAAAATGCTCGTATACAGAACGAATTATTTATTTATTTGTTTATTTTCTACCCTGTAATAGTCACTACTTTATGGTTAATATGTGTAACATTGTAGTAGAATACAATTATTAATATTTATCGGCTCGTTTGCTATACATCTATCCCTGTTCTCATTTACCCCTGGTTCGCGTTGTATATAGTTCGAGACGACATATGCAAAGAGTATGAATATATCAATACACTACACAAATTGTGTACAGGTGGACTTAATGCCTGAGGTATTCTCTACCAGTCGAATCTAGTATGAAGCGAAGATGAAAGTAGGTAGCTACGTAAATAATTAAAGAATATATTTACAAGTAACAGAGTAGTTACTACATACGTGGATTTTTGACTTCACGAAATGCAAGCTGCTGTTTGGTTTTATGCCTGAATATCAGTTCACTAGTAGAGTAGTTATTGTGATGAACGGAAGTAAGTTGTTTCTTATATCTCGCCATATCGAGCCCGTAATCCTGACTCCTAACTGATAATTAATTGAAAAAACCCAGAATTGCAATCATACCGTAGAACAATTACAGTCAGTCCTATAGTACATGATCTCATTAACTGTTTTTCCTTATACCATAACATCTGTAACTAAATAAGAACTTTATTCTAGAAAAATGCATCTGGAGTTAAAATTTGCGGTTCGTACAGGCATTGCTCCAATAGGGAAAACGATCCCGCGACCCGTGATGTCTCACCCGGCTGACCGCCACGTCACGGCCAATGTCAATACATGAGTAATTAACGTAATTTGCAAAAAGGAAATTACACACATCTAAATGTCATTTTTAAATGATTGCTCAGCGGATTTTACGCCACGCATCACATTACAATAGCTGTAGTATATATCAATAAAACAATAATTAAACATACCAAATCAAGATAAAAACAATATTTCAACCTCGTTGCATCATAAGTTAACAATATACAGGGTATATCAAGACTGCTACCGAAAACGAAGCTGGGTGGTAGTTTAAGCGACTTCAGACACAATGCAACAGAAAAAGTTGCAAAAAAAAGCGACATTTTTTTTGTTATTTTTTTCCTATGGCCATATTTGGGTGGTAAATACATTTTTTTCCTAAAATATTAGTGTATACCCTTTTATTTATAAATACTCTAAGATATAAAAGAGTTTAAATTATTATTTTAGCAAAAACTATGGATTTACCACGCAAAAATGACGATATTTTAAAAATCGTAATAAATAATTGTCGCGTTTCTTTGCGAAATTTTTAGTTGCATTGTGTTTGTAGTCACTAAAACTACCACCCGGCTTCGTTTTCGGTAGCAGTCTTGAGATACCCGGTATAATTCAACTTACATCTGTCAAAAATGAGTATCTTTTAGCGCGTTGGTTCAGTGGTAGCATGATGAAGCTCATGCTTCATCGTGCTACCACAAGGTCTCGAGGATTCCCTGGTCTCAAAATACTCAGTTTATAATCCAACTCAATATTTGTTCTTGACTGGAATTTTCGCCGGTTTGGCAACAGGTTTAGCCTTGCTATAACATGCTATAACAAGATATGTCTTGGTACGAACAGAAACTTGGGGAAATGTAGATGGCGCTAATAGTAAGAAGGTACCTCTGCGACCCGTTTAGCGCATATTATAATTATGTTAGGTTATGAATATAAATGAACAATAGCTTAAACTGAAACATCCGGTATTACTTATTCGGGAATCATACGATAAAAAATCATAGAAGAACTAAGAAGTCCACGGAAAACTCAAATACATATAAAATATACTGTTTTAATCCAGCCAAGCTAGCGAGATGGATTGAGCCTCTAATCCCTTTTGTCGTCGAGGCCGATTATCAACGGTGGAGCGTAAAAATAAAAAAAATAAAAAATGTTATCATTACATGAATATTACAATTAATTAGAAATATGCCAGCTAAGTACAGATAAGCAAAATCCCCCAGTAATGTCAGATTACACTATCTGCGTACAAGGCGCCTTGCAGGGCGAACTAATTAACATTACAATGTTGCAGTGTTTTATACAATACTCATTGCAGTAATACTGAGTGCCCAAGATGATCAAAACGCAAAATATTAGAAAGTTTAAAGCAATGATAATATAATTTGAATCCCCTAATCGTTAGGTAACCGTCAAGACTTGACGGCTCACCCAACACCACACACACCGCCTTGACCCCACAGCAAGATACCAAGTCTTGTATTTCTAGTGTGAGAAACCATGAGTCTGTTTTTCATCTCAACATACCTAAATCTTCAATAAACACTTCTGTCTTAGATATCTGCTTGTAGGGACCGACGCCCACCTTCATAGTTAGCTTTTTAACCAATAGCGCTACCGCTATCCAATGATCCATCATAATTTTAGTGCAAGTGTATTAAAATTCGTACCATAGAGGTTGAGAACAATATTGTGTAATGAGATGCGTGGGTTCTGCTCACGCACAAAGAGGTTTAGCCACTTACGCATTTATCGAATTATATCCCAATAAAAACGTTGTCCTAATAAGATAACTCACATGCAAACAAACAATAACATTGATTTAATTATAAGAATAGATACTTTAAGTTTATCTGTACGTAAGTGTTCAGTAGCGACAATTGAGCGCGGCTGGCGGACCCCGTCCGCCTCGCTGCGGACACATATCGTGATTTAACACGCAGATAAGCCGCAGTAGGAACTGATCATGTTTCATTAATAGATAACAGTATGTGGCGGCAATAGCGACGACTACACGCGAGCTGCTATCACACCGCCGCGCTGGGCCGACCGTCCCACAATGCACTATCTGTAACAGCAGCATGTTAAATCCCGCACCTGTACACATACGATAACAGTCACACTCACCAATATCCGCACGACACGTGGTGTTCCAATTCATTACACTTTTAAACGATTTTCAATTACATAATTACAGGTTTTAAATTTCTTTGTAGTTTACTTCAACTGTGATAGAGGGAGTTGTGCGGTTGCATTGAAGGTAATATTCAAGAAGCCTCTGAGTAAGTGAGGTTGAAAACCAATGATTCCTGATTTTTTTAAAGCATTGTAACAATTGTTAAACTATAGTGCATCTTAATGTCTTATTACATAAGCAATTAAATTTATGAATGTACATATATGTCGAGGCGATTTTATGTAAAGTCAAAATGTTAAACACAAAAAATATTGTTAAAATAATGGTAAACAAGCTTTAAGCAATCTACGGGTAGTTGTAGAAGTAATTTTATTAAAGAAAACCCGATTGTGATTTTATTTCACTACCCACAGTCAGAGTAAGGGTGAGAGGATGACAGTTTGCAATATAAAGCGCCTCCGGACCGTATGCAAGGCATTCAACATCCAACAGTGGGCAGTGAAACATTGACATACGCGTGTTTACTATAAAAGTAAAAAGTTATTGCAGATATTCGGATTAATCGTGAATTCATTAATTATAACGTGACGTGATAGCAATAATTAATAAATAAACGAATATAGACCGGTGACTTTATCAACGGTCTGGTTCAAAATAATTTACTCATGGTTTTATTTCCGACATATATTAATATACAATATAAATAAACTACGTTAGATTTATGCGTGCCGAACGACAGTTGACAACTTCAAAGACTAAATGTATTATATTTTACTTTGAAGAAGTCATGTAGCTTAAAGAGTATCTAAGTAAGCTTTTAAAAAATGCGGCTTATATATATGATATATCCACAAATTTGTAGCTATTAACAGACTGCTGCATTTCAGAACATATCAAGAGAGCCATTTAAATAGTGTAAGTAAGGCCAATTCTCCTTTCAATTCTATTTCCATGCATTTATTACAATGTTAAGTGTAATCAATTATGCAAGAAGATAGCGACGACCTCAATTATTGAATTAGGTTATAAACACGCCCTTATCTGATAGAAGTCATATCAGATAATTATTTTGATATTACATTTCCTCAAAAGGGTTAACGTCAGGTAGCCCGGCGCACAATCCACGCAAAATCCTTCTGCGAATGAGTAGAAGTTCTCGCATAGATGATACCTATCGCGTCACCAACGAAAAGGTACATTTCGAGTTCAATATATCTATGAATGTCCGGTTTCGACCAGCTTAGCCTAAATGTTTCGACCGCCTATGGATTAATTTTGCCTGTGCATGACCTTATATTCATTATTGCATTGTTTAAGCGGAAACTCAAATCTAATTGGGATATTCTACAAAAATGTGGATATTGTTATTGCACTTGCAATCTAGTGATTTCTAGATATCTGTGTCTACATATATCAGCCCACATACGTCTCACTGCATGGCACGGGCCTCTTCTATAATCGAGAGAACAATTGAGAGGCGGTAGTCCATATAGTCCAATAGGCTGGCCTAGTGCGGGTTGGCGAACTTTACATTCCGTGGAGATTTTTTACAAATCGCTATCGTATGCAGGTGTTTTCCTTCACCGTAATAGTGCGTGATGATTGACTATCAATTATAACTGTAATCAGTTTGATAAATTGATGTGTAAAAAGTGGCATGAATTATGCAATCCGAGTAGATAAAGGCAGTAAAGTAAAAAATATAGTCACGACATAATATTGACATATTTGAGTGGGTATTTCGCTTCAGAGCACACTAGTAGCTGTCGTCGGTGGTATGAAGACGGTGTGACTGTGTATGGAGGTAGTATGGTGCGAGGCGAGGGGAGTGGGTTGCGGGGTGGCGCGCCGTGCACTTGACCAAACATCGGGTCTGGAAGTAGATCGCGGTCACCACAGTTTGCATAAACACCCCACTCACACGATAGAGTCCCCAGAACTTGCACTAAATATCTCGTGTTTTTACGGTAGAATAAAGGAACAGACGATTTACTTGATTAATCACAGACCAAGCTGTGCCAATATTGACCATATTTTGTCGAAGGAATAGTTGGCCACTCAAATCCTGACATTGTTGAATGTCGCCGGGGAACTGAGCTGAGCGCTAGTGTCGCGGGCAACACGTGCGGGCGCTTGTTGCCAATATGATTCTATCCGCAACGAAGTATTTTGCGAATTATAGAGAAACTCATGCCCCAAAGAGTCTTTTCGTGTTTCGGTGCTCAATATTGATTATCTGTAAGTGGTGATATACGGAAGGAAGTGATCGTGACTCTTGCACTCATAAGAATGTTCACATTTTAGAGCTATCGTGAGTGCGTTATGTGTTTTTAGGTTCCAATATTATTTAATAAAATTTGCATTGTGTCCTCAGAGACCGAGTGAAATAGCTTAGTTTAAATACTTAGCCTTCGCCAGTACGACATCATGATTTTTTATCTTTGAAAAATATTTCGCCCAAGAGAGAGAATGTTTATTTATAAAGAGCGCAGTATGAATGTCCTCAATGATCGCAGTGCAGTGGTCTAGTGAGTTATGTTTTCGAATGTAATTCTGACCGACACAAATATGCTTGCGAGGCTAGACAGCATACGGTCATTGCTTTTCTATTTTAATGTAATTATATTAGCGGAGTATGAGTGCTGACTCTCCAAATGAGTTAATTGCGCGTGGCGGCGTGCGCGAGTCGCTTCCGCGCTCGTACACACACATACATATTCACATACATGCACACACACACATGAGCAGCGCACGCACACATGTGCTTATTATTACCCGTAAGGTTACTTCGTTATGACACTTGGTTAGTTTTTGTGTGAATTAATTATAATAAGTCCGCCATTAACCCACGTATTATGTAAGAAGCGAGCGGCGCGGGTCGCGGGAGCTGCGCGGCCGCGTGTAATCCATTGTTCTGGTGACTGCTGGGTGTTCGGCAAGGATTATTATTTAATGCGTCGAAGTGTTTGCGCTGCGAGTCGGCTCTCGGTAGCGCCACGCCTCGCGCATACCTCTCGTGTTGCACCGAGAGAACCGACATAACCTGCTCCAAGCATACTATAGCTAACCCGTAGTATTTTGTTTACGATATTGCCAGTTATGACACGTCTCGACACAACCTTGTGTAACGCAGCGAAAAAACGAACAACAATAGAAATAAAACGACGAAACTTTTTGCACAGTTAAAGTTCAATGAATTGACGTGTCAGTCGCGGTGGCGAGTGCCGTGGTGCGGGATATCTTAAAGTTAGTATTTATTATTTTGGGAGCCATTCACGAACGTCCACGACGATATAGCTCAGTGTTCACTGCTCGTAGCGAGTGCAAACAGCTGTAAGTGGTGTCGACAAGCGAGCTGGGTGCGCGGTGTGGAGCGCCGAGCGGCGAGCGGCGACGTCGTAGTCCTCGGTGTGGGCCGGAGTGTAGTGCACTCGCGCGGCGCCACTTGAATCACTAATGTGGCGCGCTCGCCGATTCAGGTTCAATGCTAGTTTATAATATCTTACAAAAAGCGTACTTTGAACAGCGCATTAACTCCACGCTGGCGTATTATTCACAAGCCTCGGCGCTAGTTGCCAGGCGAGCGGCTCGTCACGGCCGCGCCGCACACTCCGCTACACCTCCTCACTACTACACAACATAATCCAAAGCGTTGAAACTTGTACTAAAGCCTAGTGCTTTGTAGTTAATCCGATTGTTTAATTCGATAGCCAATGTCTAGATGATATCGGTAAGAATTATCTCACATAGCTTCCTCTCCGGTATATTCGGCGTATTAATAATACTAAGTAAGGTGTAGACATCAATATGCACGGCGCAGAGCGTGGAATCAAACCGGTGTTACTCGTCCGAGGCGAGGCGCTGGCGCGGTGTCGCCGAGCTCGCTGTGATGTCGCGGAGAGCACGCACCTTCCCGCCAACTGTCACAGAGAGTTGCAATGAAGCCTTTGGCAGCTAAGTAAGTCTGTCGCGAACAACAAACTGTTGAATACCTCGTGGCGTCGCATTTTGGACACGCAGCGTTGCGGGGCGCGGGAGGAGGTCCCCACGGTGCGGGGCGCTCGGCGGTATTTAAATTTTATACGTTCCAGTATGTCGGTTTATATAACACGCTCGCGCCGGTAGAACCGGACAGCAGCAGCGCTCCGCACCACCAACACCGCGCCATACACACACGCTCCTAATTACATCGAATATATAAGCATGGAACATACACAAAACCCAAGTTCCACACATTTTTTGTCTCTATCAATGAAAGGTGTGTCAACTGTGCACAACTAAACACACAGAGTACGTGGATTCGACAAATAAGAACTCTTTGAATACGACCAATCTATTAGCAGCACTAACTTAATGCGAATTTAGGTTTCCTAGCGCAGAAGATGTATCATTTAAGCAATCAAAACGACTAGCTCCGACCGACCAGTGCCTACATACAAAGACACGCGCCACCTGTTACCAACCTATGTGGCCAACCAGATGGCCGGGTCACCTGCTAACCCAATCTTCATTTCGAGGACACCACTAAAAAGTATGTGGTTCAGTGTTGTCATAACATACTTAATATGACATAATAAACACTTGTTGCATGTCGCAAGCATAATCTTGAAAGTAACATTGGGTTTATTTCAAGAAAACTATCAAAAAGGCTATGGAATGATCTACCGCTGACATTTTTCCAAAAGATTGCAGCATGGGACTCTTCAAAAGAGGAGGTTAAATGTTCTTATAGGGTCGGCAACGCGCGAGTGACACTAACTACCATACTGGTAACTGCTTACCATGAGACGGGCAGTATACGTGTTTGTTGTATAAAAGAGGTTTATTTAATAACATTGTCACATAAAGCTTTGTGCAACGTGTATCTGAAAATAAAATTCAGAGCACCATTCAACGCAATATTACAATCAAATAAACTTATGTAAACTATACTTTTATAATGCAGAGTAGCGATGTATGACAAATATAATAATTGCAGGCGGCGGCTGGCGGGAGTATTGAAATCCAATCCGCGGGACATTTAACACGTTCACACTGACAGGCTGCGTGAGAGAGTCGTAATAGCTTAGTGGTTTCTGTCATTGACTCTCACTCGCGGCGACCACCTGTGTCCACCGCCAACCACTACCACACTCGATACAAGTGCACAAAACCACCAGTCATTGCTAATAACTAATCAATCATACAAGTATTAGAAATCAGAAAACGAGTTAGCAAAAATAACAATTTACTTCCATTTATCTACGTCTATACAATCAATGTTAAATTTACAAATAACTTGTGTATACCAAAGTTTATACAAATTCAATATAAAATAGCTAACTATAACTTTACTATTCAAAGCTTTGAGGACGAATGTGTCGTCCCTCGCAAAATACAGTGTTCTTATACTATGGTTTTGACAGGACATTAGTGTCGCCTTACAGGCCATAAAGAAATATAAGTTATTGCATACAAGCAAAGATTTACAAGTGGCGCACTATTAGAAAAATAAGGAACCCATTATGTTCTCGGAACTTAAACATTACTTTCAACAAACAAAAAATAAAAAGGGTACTTCACATTACTTAAGTTGGCAATAAATAAATAACTCTATCGTGGGAATGCTCATTCACAAAAACCATAAATCAGACTAATTGCATAAAACAATCTGTTTGTTATTGTTTATGTTTGTTACTGACAAATGCGTATTGTACATATTGGCTACAATTAAGGTCCCTGATACTAGATAACTAGCAATTACATAATGGTATCTAACACAAGTTTGGTCGAAGATGTCCGTTATTCACATATTGTATATTAATAACAGTCACATACATAGTCCTGACCCCACACTATGATCGGGTCTTGTGATGTTCGTATCAAGAACTTCGAGAGAATTTTTAGTCTCACAAACACCAAGACCCAGAGAAAGAAATATGTGTGGGCCGCACAAACATTTATCTCGGTGCGGAGATCGAACTCGCAGCCTCTCGTTTTACAAGCGGCGTCTAACCGACTAGACTGCGCCACGGAGTCTGTCAACATTAGACGCATGGTTCAATTTGCTATCATCTTACCCCTAACAATAGACATTCGACAACCGCACTCCTAAAATAAAATGCTCATAATATACCGTCAAGTTACAGTTGTCATGAAAAGAAAATGTCATTCATATTGTTGAACCGAGTTTTCAGCGTGAGTACTCAAGTGGCATCTCGTGCATTACTTGTAGTGGAATAATAAGCTGATGCGCGGCCGAATATCTGGCGGCGAAGAGGCCCGCCTGTTGAGCACGTGGTCAGAGTAATTGGGCCCTCGGTCGCGGCCGCCGAGCCACGCTGCACTCGCGCGACCCTCGCCAGTGTGTGTGTGTGTGTGTGTGTGTGTGTGTGACGTCAGCTCGTTAGTGCGCGCCACGTGGCAGCGTTCGCCGTCGCCCCACAAATGGTTCACATATAATTGTAATTACCGCTCACTAAGCACTCATAATTAACTAATGTCTTCATAAATAGTGCGGTGTAGATGTGTGCGACGCTGTCGGCAGCTAGTAGCTGGTAGCAATATGAACTATATCATAGTGCCGTGTGGCGAGGAGTCAGCACATTCCTCAGTCGTCGGCGGAACATTCACACTTGCACTTTTGTGTGAAGGCCGCGGAGCGACACCGTCACGCAAACCGCTTTCATCGACAATACTATCCAATACGTACTATAAACATAGATCGTAATGACTCTTCAACAGATCAACAACATTTACTAGTAATTGGGAAATATGTTTTTCGAGACATTTAAGTACAAACCACATGTAGCCCACATACACAGAGCATGACGGTGTGACTAGATTGTAGAAAACCTATGCGACAACTATAGGGTTTGAAAGCAATAAAATAAAGTAATAAAATAGTATTTATAATGGTTTCTTAGATTTACGCGAATGTTACATATTGAAATGAAACTATTATTTACGGATTTTATCGTGGTTTTTCCATATTTGACTTCCCGACGTTTCGATTACTTTACAGCTCTCGTGGTCACGGGGGGAGTCCGTTAATAATAGGTTTATTTTAAGATATTATTTATTAATCGCTATAAACACTATCACATTATTGTATTATTTCAATTTTTATTGAGAAATCTACATAAGCTTCACTTCCGGCCCTCGAATGAGTCTCCCGCGGACTCTAAGTTGTCTTAGAGAAGAAATAGTTGCTTGCTTTCGAATATGATGGTGTCATGTTGTGTGGCTACAGTTTGTGTCGGCTGTACATTGTACATAACTCAGTGCACTCAAAACGTCATTAGTCACTGTTTGTGGGCGGAACTCGGATACACACGCGCGAATCACTCACACAGGCATACACTGTAGATGTTGAGTGCCTCTGATAACAACACTCAACAGCAACAAACGCATGTCAATTGTATTGGGCAGCATCCTTGGCGCAGTTCATTTAGATGTTATTTGTAAAACGAGAGACCACGACATGATCCCCAAACTGAGGCAACTTGTGAAATAGACAAGTATGATTCCACTCTGATTATAGTGGGGCAGAAAATATTATTTACTTGCGCTGTTGATATCCTCATACTAAGTCGACTCCGTTAGCTGCACTACTGTGATGTCCTAAACTAACATAAAAATGTAACTTATGTGTGTATTTTTATTTATTTGTTAGATTAGCCTACAATTGTTACTCCGACACCAATCTACATAAATGTCAAGTTATAAAGGGGAATACAAGTGCAACAATTCCTTACTAATACCACAATATGCATTTAATTAGGCTAATGTTTACTGATAATAACAGAAGTAACCTTAAAAATACAAAAATAGATTCACACTTACATTGAATTGCTAATTCTATTCCATATGATTTGATGCCTTTTTAATAATTTAAATCGTAGATACATAATTAGTAGTATATTCCAGATAATAATTTAACATTTTGTAACAAAAAATTACCTTCTTTGGAGGTGAATTCAAACTGTCAAACAGATCAATAGATCTGTAGTAAACACAAAATAGTGAGGTGTGTCCCCTCGTGTACACATCGCCCCGCCTGCCGCCGTACCTGCTCGTAAACGCGCACCACTATCGATTATAAGAGATGGCGTTTAATTAGATGTTCGGACAACACCAAGTGAATCGTACGCGTCCACTCACCTCCACAAACGAGTTTATTGCTCCCGACAACATGCACACTTGTAGGGACATCGATACACGACAACATTTGTTGACTGAACACGAAAGAACAAAATAGGGGAAGAACCGTATCTATCTATTTGACATAAATAGTGCTTAATTTCAGTCTAGGCTTTTATCAGACACACTCTGATACAGGTTTAGTAGAAGTAATACGTAGTATGACATCCGATACATTGCATATGGTGCTTCGAACTAAACATAACTATGATATGAATGCGAACCAGATTCAGTTGTGTTGGGCTCAATGTTATGCTGTTCACACAGGCTGCTATCGTCACATCTACACACTCGTAATGACGGCGCTCAAGGAATCTCTGCCCACACTCTGTGGGAAAGGCCGTGAATGTCATACAAAGCTGTTGGACCTCGTCACACAACCATTTTATCAAAATAAACACTCGGTCTTTTGATAACCTTTATACAACTTATAAGGCTATTAAGTTTGATATGTCCTCTCTTGAAGATCTTTGTAAAATCTATCCCTTAAAGAAATTGCAAGAAAGTACGCATTATTACTTTTGACGTGTTTGCGATGTACTTGATTATGTTTTTGGACGGAAATAGTTGCCATCGGCGTACCATACTCCCGTATGTATGGTGTGACGGTGCTATAATCACACAGGTCAGTCCCGCGGCGCTACAGCGCGCGTGCGGCGTGTGGCGTGCGGCGCGTCCCGGCGGCGTGGACGCGGGCGCGGCGCCACCCACCACCACCGCCGGCCCCACCTGTGGCGCGCGGCGCGGGACCTGTGGCGCGCCCACAACGAGCCACACCACGCAACACTCGGCTGCTTGATACTTCCTCTCACAATCCAACCAACAAGAGCTTGGAAAATCCCCCAACAACCGAGGTTCACATAACTGATAGCGAGTGACCTATGCTTGCCTTCGCGTAGATAATGCCTCGGATAACCGTCGCGGACATTCCGAGATCATCGCGTTATCACTTCTACTGGCATAACTCTACTTTCCCAAATTAAAAAATGGAGTTGAAGTTTTATTTAAATCACTAAACTTTAAGCCACTCTAACGAAGTTTCTTTTTTAATAGCAGATCTACGATTCAGTAAGTGTTTGATGCTCCACAGTTACATAACAATTTAACAGCAATCAACAAGTTACTAGAGGCTACATAAAACATGCAAATGCTTACGAGAATCTCATGGCTCTCAGAACGCTTATACGTTTCGATCACATTTGAGAGAACCGCCTCCTATAAGATTTTTTGAACCAAGTTTCTAAACATAACTATTCGTTATTATGATGTCATATTAAATTAATGACAAGTCACCACGTTTATAACAAACGAACAGTTGTAATAATTGCATGTGTTTGACATATGAATGACATTCGCTTAGGTCATTATGCGTGGCGTGTAGTGTTGAGTAGTGTTGACGGGAGTGAGTCGGTGCCGCGTGTCAATTTGTCAGCGGCTCGTAGCGCCCTCGGCGTGGCCCGGCCGAGTGCTCGCCAAACACTTACTGCCAGCGGCACCATGACACTCGCCTCCACTCCGCCAGCCTAGCGGCAGTCGACGCGCCTTCCGGTTTATGCTTAAATACTGTCTTGTCAGCATTAATGACAGTAACTAGCTCCACGTGCAACTTGTAATTTTCATTACAAGCTGGAATAAATTTCCGCGAAAACTGTGTTTTTAGATTGTACTTTGTAGATAGCTAACATGAGTTTCAAAAGTTACACGCATCATGAAATAATGTTAAATCATTAATCCTCGCGAACTGTACCATATAGTTTCTAATGGAATCGAGTAATATTAATATTACTTCATTAGAAATCATAGACGACTTCCAAGTTTCCCTTGCTAGACTACGTTCGAGACAAATGTGTAACTGGTATCAAACATTGAATGTTACTTAATGATTACATCGACTGCAAGCATTAGTCGTAGTGTTTGACTCGAGTATCCGAGATTAGGTTTGTGTGTAATGGATTAGAAGGAAGTACTTGAGGTGTGGAGTTGTGCTTGGAGTTTTTGGCAGGTGGTGAGGTGGCGCGGATCGATGCGCGGGGCGGCGGGGCGGCGAGGCGGCGAGGGCGCGGCGCCACCACGCACCAGCCCTGCCCAGCGCCAGCGCGGCTCCCTCGCCGAGCCGACTCATATTTACACGTGAACAAAACGCGTTCACGCGCTGCGCCCTTTAATCTTTATTATAATGATGTTTTATGGGCCCATCGCATTTAATTCCCTATTATACTATTCTTTTCCTAAATGTTACTGTAATAAACATATTTTATACAAAGCCGTCACTTTGGAGTAAAATAGGTCGGTGGAGGGGAGGCGGCCTTCATAGCAACATCAAACTAAGTAATTACTTGTCGATCTACTATTTAGGACTCTTTCAACTTAACATTTAGATATTCTATATCGAGCGAGTCCAGATTGTAATATTTAGGTTTTAACATGTATAACGTATTAACTAGTTGAGTAACTAAACAACATTTAAGTATTGATAAGCAGGGTCGAGAACAAGAACGTAAGGCGGCCATGTCAAAATATACATTTTAGGCATTGATTACGCACGCCTGATAGAGGACAGAACATTCAGCAACACAGAAGGAGCTTAAAAGCAGTACTGATTTGCTACAAGCTTACTAATAACAGACATCATACATATACAATTTCCGGCAAATAGCTGCTCGAGACAGATTTATTTAATTATAATCTATGATAGATAGGAGTAAGATAGTTCATAAGAGATGCGTTGTAAGCACGGAAGAGAGAAACACAATTCTATTCCATGGATGTAGCGTATCCGGCAGGGCGTCACGTCACCAACCTCGCATCACCGAACCAATTCCATACGGTCATAATATCGATAGGAATAGAGCTAGCTCTACATAACCAATTTAGATGTTGTTTGTCTCTCATTTTACTGCATCGCCGGATGAGGTGGGCGCGTGGCGATCTTAGGCGCTGTACACACCAAGCTTATCTTGTGTTAACATTTATTGTGTTGTGACTGTGAATACAGTGCAATGGAGTATCCCACTGCTACTGTCAAATGTCGATCTCTCGCTGTCTATATGTTTTCTGCCCTGATGCCAATAAGCATTGGTTAAAATTAGTTCGCGACAATCTTGCATGGGACTCTAGAGCGGATTTGCCAACAAATCTTAAGATAACCAACCGCGCGGATTTCGGTATACTGCCTCCAGCAAACAAAACAATCTTGATAAGGATGAATTGACGCGGCTGCTAAGTGAAAACATCGGAGCTAGCAACTATAATACATTATTCGCTCCACTTATCAACGTCCAATTAATGAAAACAGATATATTGCGTCCTCGCTGCCCTTATCGGGCAGTTTTGTCACAGTGTGTGATCGTTAAATAATCTTAGCTTTTATATCGCTCATATTGTAGACAGCGAATAGATAGCTGCGTAGGTACAGAGCAGCGGCTAACGAATGGGAGAAGTATGTCCAGTCAAACCGCCCGAAGCCCATGCCTATCAGGGAAACATTGGACGAACTTCCTACTTTTCGTCTAGGTTCAAGATTCCCAATTTGGACGGACGAGAGGATCAAAAATAAGTTCGACCTAAACGAAGCCTAGCGTTCAGAATGGTGCCATTTTAAAAACACCAATACGAATCTCATATTTGACCCCACCAAGAAGCTGCCCGGTTTCGATGCGGAACGCAAGACATGGACAAGGCTCAACAGATTCCGGTCCAACCACAGGAAAACTAACCACCACCTGCATAAATGGGGTCTAAGGGACTCACCACAATGCGACTGCGGAGCACCCGACCAGACCCTGTCCCATGTCGTAAACGAATGCCCACTTCGCTGTTTCCCCGGTGGAATCTCGGAACTTCATAAATACACTCCTGATGCAGCAAGCTGGCTAAAAAACCTAGACGTAGAAGTTTGATCCGCGCAGGATAAATGCCATACGCAATGATGACAGTGAATAGATAGGATTTACAACAGGTGCGTCGTCTTGACTTTGAGGCAGTTTGTCACCACGTTTTTTCAAAGCCTGGCGCTACATTGACTACGCTGTAAGATGTACAGTGCGATAACTTCCAAAGAGTGTCCACTATCAACAGACGAGCAACTCTTGCAATAGGTACCTACGATACAATGAAGACTGTATTATAAACTGCTACTTAAAAGTAAAAGCCAGAAATATGAGTACGAAAGTCCATGTGTGTCGGTAAACTCTTCCACAGCTCAATGGTGTGATAAAAATATGAGTCTACGAACCCGAAGTCATAAGAAATGTTGCAACACGAGTGAAAATTTCTCTTCATGGTTTCAGTTAATGTGAAGCCAATATGTTAAGTAGCGTGTAGTATGCGCGGAGTCGCCGTGACCGGGACCCGGCGCCCTCCCGCCCTCCAGCCGCCTCGCTCATTCTATGTTAATGTTTACGCAAGCGCCAGGTACTGCGGCGACGCGCGTCGTGTAACACTATACTACGCTACTAGGTAGCATACATGACCATGCAACATATAGGCCCTCATTTGGGGTCCCGCTATTTTGTGTCAGCCACCAGTTGGAATCCTAATTATATTATAACACTTATACTCGTATTTAAAACGGGCAGTACGAAGGGAAATATGCGCATATTCTCCCCATACCACGAGGGTTTAAGCATTCAGCTCTCGACCATCATTTCTATTGTCCAAAATCTTCAGTGTGTGTGTTTGAAGTGTTATGCCAAATCATTTTTGGTCTTAGGATCGGCAAAGCTTTCGAGACAACGTATGCGTGTATTGCTAGTAGTTTGGCTTCTGCCTCCTCCATATCACCTGAGCTGCAGTGTGCAAGGTTTATAAATAGTTACACAGTTTCTGTACCGCAAGTTCTTTGGTGCACAAATTGTGAGCATTTTCTGATAGACACAACGATGAACGTAGTGCTTAGAACCTAACAGTGCAGTCATGATTATGTGTGTGGGTATTGGTTGTATTTTGTTTATTACTGTTGACTTCACGCATATTACATTTTTATCTTGTTAGTGGACGCGACTCAATGATTAAATTGGTCCACATTCACTTTAGCTCGTATCTAAAATATGCGATATTAGTGACGCTCGACACGATAAAGGCATGCATAAAACGACAACAAAACAGAGCTAACTTTCTAATGCCGTAAAACTAAAACGATGTTGATGCAGGCGGCGGGCGGCGGACGGCACACACACACACCGCCGGTGACGTGGCTCCAGCAGGGACGCGTGGGCTACTCATACTCATACAATGTCATCACATCACCCGCAAATATTAACTATTATGTTCTTTCTTCAAGTGTCAACTGGGAGCTGTATCGTTACTTACAAAAGCTCACGCCCGTGTCGCTGAATGAGTAAGCAGAACCGCCACCAATGCCACCAACAATGCGCCGATTATATTATCAACGCTTCCATAGAAGTTTCGGCGAGACCTGGAAAGTGGTTATCAAAACTTGGGAAGGAAATCATAATATGTAGTAAAGCGTGAGTGAAATTTAGGTGGGTGGATGCGTGTAAAGCTGGTTGCAGCATGTGCGTGGCCGCTTGACCGGCACTGCGACCGGCGCTACCACCACGCTGCCGCCGACAGCGACACATCTTTTCAGATTATTAATTTTACCACCAATTATAAATCGACCAACATTTATACTGGCGGTAGGCCTCTCATATATGACAGGCTGCTATTGGACATATTAAGACTGAACTTCTTTTGTCTCAGGATGGTAAGCGCAATAGAATGCCAAGCATTGTTTTGCACTTCAAAGTGTTGTTTGGTTTGCTACTATTCATGAGCGGTCGTATCTCTTACCATCAGGCGAGCGACATGCTCGTCTCGTCATTCATAGCAATAAAAACAACCTGATGATATCACAAACCTTCGCTTAACTTACATCGCGCCACAAGAAATTCTGTGTACCGCAGTAATACACACATATAATATCATCACATACCCCATAAATAGTGTGGATATTATTCGAAATGTTATTAATATTTAAGCACTATTTAAGTCGAAGTTTTATAAAGCCACTTATAGCCATCTTGCCCTAACGTATAAATAAACGTAAAAAACCAACAGTCAAACAGTTTGTACAGATTTGCAGGACGTTACATACATTAAGAATTTTAGTCTAGTTACAGAGAAATACATAAATAAAAAATAAAATAGTAGATTAAAAAAAACACTATCAACGATGATTTACCACCCATTTGTGATTTATAACCCAATTCTAATTATTTTACTGAGCCATCAAATAAAATCTGTATCTGTATCAGCCCATATACGTCCCACTGCAGGGCACGGGCCTACTCTACAATCGAGAGTACGATTGAGAGTGGTTAGGGCATATAGTCCACCACGCTGGCCTAGTGCGGGTTGGCGGACTTACATACCATAGAAATTTTATAAATCGCTATGGTATGCAGGTTTCCTCACGATATTTTCTTTCACCGTTTTAGTGCGTGGTGATTGACTATCAATACACACATGACTTCGAAAAGTCAGAGGTGTGCCCTGGGATTCGAACCCGCGACCACCGTGAACATGTTGGCAGTCGCGTCTAGTCCGTTTACTAACAGGCCACCACGCACTTAAAATCTGTGGATAGTTATTGTTTTCCAGCAATTAGCGTGATTGTTACAAAATGCTGACAATTTTAATGAATATAGGCCAAGGATAACGAACTCGGTAATTGTAATTAAGGACCCACTGTGTCTGCCAGTTTGCTTCTTCTGTAACAATTAGCCACATATCGTGTACGAAGTATATTATGAACTGAAAATGTTACGGTACAGTTACAAATCTGATGTCTCGGGTTCGAATACCGGGTTGGGCAATGTGATATTGATTTTTTCTTTTCACTATCAGCCCGCAGTCAGGATTTTGTGCCCGATATGGCGATAGGCTCGCACATATCACTCTCACATCGTAGGACGTAACATATAAGGCAAAATGATGGCGAAATGTAATATATGTATGTTGGTTGCACTACCCCTTTCAGGAAATAAGCGTGAGTATATATACGTACGTTTTTTTTTAAATTGACCGGGCATAGTGGCTGTATTGCTCCTGATGGTAAGCGCAAATGCCGCCCAGGCAGAATATCCATTGGCATCGGACGGCAGTCCCATGCCAATGGAAACAATTATGCCGGCCTGCTAAGTGCCTCTTCACACTACGGCGGAAGGACCCAGGATTGTAGGAAGGAGGGAACACGTGAGACGGCAAACAAATCCACTGCCTGACGGTGCGGCACAAAAACGAATTTGAGAACCGTTTGGTTCGCGCCGGGATGGTGTGGACCGTCAAGCTATGGCTTCGCAAGCCAGCACGCGTGGTTCTGGTTAGGACAGGAGAGGAGGGGATCAAGTTGAACAATTCCAAATTTGAAAAGTATGTATTTTATTATTTATATTATAGTTGCCATATATTTGCATCTTCAAAAACTTAGATATTTCTTGTTCGTAATATTGGTAGAGCTACTATGTTAGTGAAAATTGAACTATTTAACATCACATTTCTTTTAATTCCTTTGATAACCGAAAAAATATTTAGCTACTATTCTTTAAGACTTCGAGTGTCATTGAATAGTCTAAATAATAATAAAACTATTTATTTTTCTTTTCCAAGTAATTCGTGCATGTTGGACAATCTGTCAAATTCATTTAATACGCAAAAAATACCGTTTTCATCTAGGTAAGTTTTTGAAGTGCGATCACCTATATTATAAATACTCTAAGATTATGAACAATATCAAGTTTATAGTTCCGGGACTAAAGTTTATTGCTTACTAAAAGTCAAAGTATTGGAGCGACACAATCCCACAGTACAGGCTGAGGTTTCAGTAGGCGTGTGATGTGTAACGCGCTGTGTGTCGAGCGAGGGAGCTCGCGCGCATTATTCATAACCTCTGTTTGACGTCATCCGTTGTGAATGATAATTTTTATCGCTGAATTATTTAGGCTTCTGTTGATAGTACCATTGTTCAGTACTAGCGCCGCGCAACCAGCGCTTCTAGTGCCATTTACCTACATTTATACATTACATTTTGTGTGCAATAATGTTAAATAGCGATTGCTCGATCTACATTTCCAGGGACACGTCTTCAAGCCCTAACACACTGCAAACTTCCTAACAACCGACAGTGAAATCTTACCGTAAAGGTGTAATGAGTAAATTTGTAGATACGTATAGTATCACTATCTACCACGCGCTCATTCATTCAGTAAGAGTCAAACAAGTGTTTATTTTTTCAGCATTTTTCAGGAGTGAGTGCAGACTAATTACAGTAGGCTTATTGTTTGTTAGTAAAACTTGGAACCCAGGTAGCGGAGTGCTTGTTGGCGTGATTGGTTGTTACGCTACACAAGCCTGAATACCTGCCAATGCAGCTGGTGTTAATGCACAGTCTAAAGCATTGCGCCCTGGTCATTCGTTCGGCTCTACTATTTATGGTACTTGGATGTATAGTTATATGGGAACAGTGGTGGCTGGCTGAGTAGCGGTTGATCGCAGCTCACTTGTGACCGTCCCCGCCGCTCCCGCGCCGCGCCGCCCCCGCACCTCGCACCGCGCAACATCTATCGATATTAAATGTGAATTAGCGAGTACAGTTAGGCGACAAGACGCGCGCATCAGCTAAGTGCATCGCTCGCGGCGGCGACCACGTTCATTCATAAAATATTATGTTGTTTTTCTCCAATAATATTTATAGGAATATGTATTTGCAATACGATAACGAGTTGTATTATAATTGAAGTCTGCTATGTGGCGGCGTGCTCGATGGTGCGGCGGGGGGGGGGGGGGGGGGGGGGGATTATGTCGGCACCGGGTCGCTACGTTGGCGGCCATGTGGCGCGCTCGTCGCCACATGGAAAGCACACGCGGCGTGACGCTGTGGACAATCATAAAAGCCGCGCAGATATGTGTCCGGCGACACCGCGACACCGCTCCTATCAGCAAGGGGCGAGTTAAAAATACCGCCGCGCCGCGGGGAAGTGCGACGCGGTGCGGGGGCGCGGCTCGCCGCCGCGGGCGATTGTCACCCTTACAGCGCAAACATTACGATTCCCTATCGATTATATTTGGCTTTGTTTCCAAGTCTTCGACGTCCGGGTTATCGCGCGACCTCTTATCACCCGCGCGCTCATACACACACGCACACATGCACACAGACGCACCACACCACCGCGACTCGCGCTATAGCTCAGCATTCTGAACATGCGAGTGTATAAACTGTACACCACACAATATGTACGAGACATCGACGCACAGAAATGGGTCGCGTATGTCGCCACTCGCCACATGTAATTAGAGCAACAAACTGTTTATTGTTAAGCAGCCGCGATCGCTCGGACATATTGATACTATTAGCGTCGAGCCGAGGCGCGCGGGCTCAAGCGGCGCGGGTCCCGCCGCAGCGGCTCGGTAGCGGTATTGCTGGGTGCTCTGTGTTCGCCACAAACCATCCATGCGGCCACATTAGTGGAGCACGGCTAGCGAGCGCCGATAACAACGCGGTGACCTCTGCCGGCAGATGGCCCGCGCGACCCCGCCACGCACACACACATACACACACAAACACACACACGCACACACAGCGCGGTGGATCCACGTGGCGGCGATCGGTAGTACGGTGCCTACATGCCAATTAATTACATAACTATAACGATCACCATTCTCACTCACTTGATCACCATTTTTCATGTATAGGTACCGAGATAACAGTCCGAGTAACCGAGATAAAGTCCGATACTGTGACCAGTGCAACGTATAGATCAAGGATTGAAATCGTCTCTTTATAACGGTAAATTCGAAACCTGACATGCACAGATTAATCCTGGATAGATTAATTCACTTGTGTATATTATAATGGCAGATTTGAAGCCTTGTATTCAGTGGTCGCTATCCAAGCGCATGCAAACATCCAGCCATTTAAGAAAGTCAGTAGTAACTACCACCGCATGTAATTAAAAAATTAAAAATGTTAATTAACTACCTTCAAAGTATAGAGTTGCAAACAACATGCTCTCAATGGAACGGATGGAATCAACTGTCTCCGCCCTGAGATTAAGATGTGGTTGTCTTTAAGGTGCATTAGTATCAATATCACCTGGTCGTCGTGAGAGACGAGTGCTAGAAGTCGTCAGTGTTGCTACAACTGCTCGGTAATGCTTACATGACGATTGGCGGTGTCATGCGCCGTTTACTGTACATGGGAAAATCTCTAAGAGCTTTCGCGACATGACCATGTCGGACCGTAATATATTAGAGGAATGTTAAAAGATTGGTGTAATGCCCGATGAATTCAAATTATTTTATAATACAAAGAAACAGTTCCAATTAAACATGAAAGAAGGGAAACTTCAGGAACTTATACACGCGTGGCATTGTGCAGTGTTCGTGTGCGTGTACCCACACATTCAAGTATATTTTATGTGAATAATTACGTATAAAATATATGTTAAGTTATTCGGCCCAGTTTGGAGTGTTTCTTTAATTAGTATATTGTGTTGCTCGTCGACCGCGCGAAGTCCACCTCGCTCGTCCCCCCGCACCCCGCACGTCGCATCACTTCTACACAATCCAACATTACATTACAGTTCTATTCATTACTACACATGTTCGAGAAACCAGAATACATTGTGCCAGTAATGGTAGCGACGACGTAACACATGTTACGAGCTACATACACGAAGACATACATGTTATATCAAAGACGGACACAAAACAAACAACATTACCTTCAGCGACATAAACTCTCAATATTATAACGAATGTTGGCCAAATATTCTGCGCCAGTCGATGTTCTGAGTGCATCACGACGTAGTTAATCAATTCAATTTACTTTCACCTTTCTATCCATTCCTAGTACATACATTAAGTGGAATTTAGATTAATGTGCTATTTTGTTTTGTTCACAAAAAGTGATGATAAGCGCAGTGTAGTGCAGATATCCGCAGAACAGATAGCATACCAACCACCACGAGGGATGATTGTTATCGCTCTTCTCTCGACATAACAATGACAGTCTGCTCGAACCGGATATAAGCTAAATCTAATACGCCACGCACTTGCATCTCTCTAACAGATTGCCTACCCCTGTATACACTGGTCGCTATTCCAGAGGACGTGAATAGCCAATCAGCAATGCAATGGAATAACTTCAATGGCATATTTTGAATGGAGAGCTGTTTGTGTTGATGCGTGATGTGGCAGTGTGGCGGTGTGGGTGTGTGGCGGTGTGGCGCGAGTGCTCGTGCGCTCGTGCGCTCGCCGCGGCGCGCTAATGCGCTCGGATTGTCGATAATTGTGAGCGCAAACGTCCGCCGGTTCAACGCTCGGCCGGACTCCACGCTCGTCAGTCGTCATACAGCAGGACACCTCGCACTTATTGCATTTGGACATATTATAAAAATGAACCGGCTGTTACACGACATCACGTTCAAGACATACATTGTTGTCCTTTGCCAGCAGCCAGAATATTAGTTGTAGATGATGATGATGATGATGATGATGGTGATGATGATGATGATGATGATGATGATGACTATCCATGTGACCTGCCTCCGAGGCGTAGTTGTACTAAGGTATGGTTACAAAGCTGAGGTCTCGGGTTTAAATCCCGCGTTGGGCAAAGTGATATTGAATCTTCCTATTCATTATCAGCCCAAATTCAGGAATTTGTGCTCGATATGGCGATAGGCTCGCCACCTATCAAATCGTGGGACGGAATATAAGGAAATGTTGGTGACCTGGCACCTCTGCCTACAATACAATACAATACAAAAACTCTTTATTGTAAACCAAATACAAAAACACACAAAATCAGACAAATTAAATATAAGACTCATGGTATTACAATGGGCGGCCTTATCGCTTAGAGCGATTTCTTCCAGACAACCTTTATATGGATAGTATCAGAAGAAGGTGGCGGTACACAATACCTACCCCTTCTGGAATAAAGCCGTGAGTTTATGTATGTACTATCTGTGTGGTAGCGCGGCGCTCTGCACTTGGTGATGGTTATTACAGTGCGATACAGGCAGAGCTTCATCGGCGAGGAATGGGGTAGTAGCCGTTGCCATACTCCGCTACGATAGGTACATTAATACCAAAATAAATTTGGTCTTTACACAAATAACAATAAAAAGCCTAAAATGATATATTTTCCTCCACTCCCACTATTAATAAGTATAACAGCATTATTTTATAAAAAATGGTAATGATAAAATTAGAAGTAATTTAAAGTGAACACTCATTAGTTAACTAGTTGTGTTATGTATAATACATAATGACGTGTGGTATTGCGCCAGCAGTGTGGCGCTGTACCCCCCCCCCCCCCCCCCCGGGTCCTCCTCGCCCCCGGCACCCCGCCGCATGAAATTTCAGCGGTGTCAGGGTGCGGCGAGTTTGGTGAATGATGAGGGCACGCGCGGGGGGTGGCAGCGGCGCGGGGCGGGCTCAGGTGGAATAATTGTCACAATAAACAGTCGGTAATGGAGTGGCGGCGCGCCCAACGAGTTAATTAGTGAAATGACACCCCGCCGCCCGCGCGCCCCGCACCCCGCCGCACGCCGCGAGACACCCCAACGCGGCCACTCCTCGCCGCTGACCGGCTGAGCCCATTACCTATACAAGTACATGTAAATTTTGGCAACTTTTTCCACGAGGATGACGCAACGACCCGCCACGCCACGTAGCGTGCTCACGCCGCCTTCCCACAGGAGCATGCCCACATCGCGACACTCACTAAATAATTACAATATTAGCTTAACATGCCTTTACAATTGCCATAATTATGGCCTGAAAAAGAGTTTCAATCATGAAATAAATTTAATTATTCATACGAGAGAGCTACAATGGCCTCGTATCAAAGTCACCAAAAATGAGGTTTTCACGAACAATTTATCAAGAGAGCCTATAAGTAGGAAACTAGCATCAACCAGGATGGCGACCAGTAATGGAAAACCAATTGTTTTAATACATACAGGTCAATATAATTATGTCGATTGGCGATGCTCTGTTTGGATCGCGCTGCACTTGCCTCCAAATGTATGTCGTGACAGTATACAGAATATAGAAGAATAAAGAAGTCATTACCAAAAGCTTATTCATTGCATGGCTTGTTTTGTCAGCGTGGAGAGCCATCACAGTCATTTACAGTTTAGCACCGGCAGCGATTCACAACGCTACTCACATGTCGTCACCGCTCTTACGCAGCGTATGGACTACGTTGCAGCACCGATCAACACGCACTATCGAATCGCAGCTAGCAGATTGCTCTTCTCTCAGCTATGCGACCATATTCAAAGTAATCTTTAATTTACCGTAGCAGTTATATCGAGACAAGACATAGTGATATCAAAACTGGCTCCCAAAAATCTGTTTCACATGATAACGTGGACACTCAAGTTGTTTTAATACCATGTAGTCGAACGACTGATTGGGCTGTGTATGCAGGTGACGGCCGAGGCGTCGCGGCCGCCATGTGTGTCAGTGTGTCGAACACATCACTTATTGGAACTCGGCGAGTGTGACAATTGTATGTCATAAATTACAAGCGATTATCGCAAGGTATGCTATCGGCAGCAACCCACCGATACCGCCGATAGTCGATACTGCAGCCGAACACGACGCGACGCGGCCTCATCAATGCTGCACTACAACACTGCAACACGACGCGGTCCCGAAATATACTATTCTAAAAGCTCATGATTAAAATTAACATTTGTTTAATTCTTTGCGGATTGAAAACTAATGCATTCCCAGGGAATCACCAAATCACGAAGACAATCAGAATATGCAGTATAGTTGATTTCGTAAAACATAACGAATAGAAGGCAATTCCGGCAGCCTCTGTGGCGAATTTGGTTAGACGCTGGTTGTGAAACGAGAGGCCGCGGGTTCGATCCCCCACCGAAACAAATATTTGTGTGAACCACAGGTATTTGTTTCGGGTCTGGATGTTTGGATGTTTGTGAGATCGAAAAGTCTCTCGTAGTTCCTGATACCCACGACACAAGACTCGATCTTAGTGTGGGGTCAGGACTATGTATGTAACTATTGGGTGTATTTATATATTTATTACTTTAAACTCAGTAGCGTAGAGTCGGTGCGTGTGACGCGGTGGTGGCGGCGCGGCGTCGGCGCGGCCGGTGCGCGCGAACCGGTCGCGCGGCTCACCTGCTGCCATTCCATTAATAAGGTTCCGTTCCATCGCGCACACACCGTATACCTCGCCGACAGAGCCTTGTAACTTCTACAACTAACCAAATAAGTACTTTACATTAATTTCACTACATAGTATAGACAAAAACATATGCTTAGATTGTGTTATTGATTACGGAAATACAAAAAAGATGACGTGGCGCCTCAGCGAACCAAGGGTTTTCTCGAAGGATAGTCGAAACTTTCGACTGTTTACTCCTGTGTTAGTATACAACAGGGTTTTTGTACTCATACTCTTCTAAATGTGAACGAAAAGTGCGTGGTGGCCTGTTAGTAACTGACGCGGCTACCGACACGTTGCTCGCGGGTTGAAATCCCAGAACACACACCTGACTTTTCAGAGTCATGTGTGTATTTACAGTAAATAACCACAATTTAACGGTGAAGAAAAACATTCCACGTGTAACATTACGAACGAAAGGACTATAGAGACGCAATATAATGAATGATAAAGAAACGTATACGAAAAGCCAAACCAACATGTTTATGTATAATTGTATATACATAAGTGTTATATCGCGGATCGCTCGGTATATGTGCGTGCTGGCCGCTGCAGCTCGCAAACCTGATCCAAATTAGCGCAAAATTGCTTACGGTACCACTTGCACTCGTTTCTTTTCACCGGCGACGTGCGCCGAGCCGCCGCGCACCGAGCCGCCGAGCACCCGACCACCACACCGTGCTCCACTCGTACACGACACGCGGACACCACATGCACCCCGGACTACAGTTTGCCCAGCCATCCACTACCATACCTTCACACGAACAATCATGGAAAACTGACGGTTGTACGAGCACCATCCTGCTTACTATATGTTGTATAGGTAACATACGTATACTTGTAACATAATATTACGCAACCACCAACCATGATGATTCCATGACGTGAGCAAGTATTTGATCTCAGATACATGTGATTGCTATCCCATATATAGCTATTGAGAACAGTTGTGTTGAGTCGAGTGCAGCGAGAATGCCTGAGCAACACGTCTGGTCGGCGCAGGTGTGGGCGCCGCGCTCGGCTCACAGCGCGAGCGGAGCCGCGGGCACACGCGACCTTACACTATTACATCGGAACCTGTTACATTAGCATTCGCCATGAGAGCGGCAAGACGGCGGCGCGGCCGACAGGTGCCGCCCGCTGCCGAGCGCGTTGATGTCTAATGTTAGCCACCGCGCGAGACGCGACACAGCCTGCGCACCGCCAAGCTACTTCTCTTCTCTATTAATCACGATATTTCATACAAGACATACTCTCCGCGACGTAAATTATCCTTGCAAGTAAGTCCGCCTTATGGTCTAGCTGTATCTAATCATTACAATACTATATTTTATAATCATGCCTCACTCACTTGGTAGTATTGCTTAGTCTGACGAGCTCAGGAGAAGCATATCCCAGTATACGTCTCACGATCTATTCTCCTGTAGCCATTTGCAGGGTTTATTTAATGTACTTACAAATGTTGGTGCATTTGCATTAACCCAACGTAACACTTTATGAGTACCGACAGAACATTGTGGATAGAGGATATGTAAACTTGTTGTGATTTCTATTGAGAGTGAATATCAAACCGCGTTGGTTAACTATCTCCTCAGGTTGTGCTCGCTAATGTCTCCGACGCACGAGGCTGCTGGCCGGCTATGAATGGGTCCCAGCGCTGCGACTAGTGCTTTGTTATAAATCAGCATTTGTTGTTGATTTGTGTATTGCGAATACGAAAATTCTTCGTATACTACCATGCATCCCTACACTTGGCGTCGGCTCGGGGTTATGGTGTCATACCGTGTACAACATTTCCATTTATTTATATGGGATTATCTACCTACCTAACTACTTTCAAAAATAACGGACTCTTCATCTTTTAACCTCATAAGGAATAAATTTTCTTTCTCACTCGTAAGCCACCGGAAGTTGACTACTGAATGCAGACCTCTCCCAAGTATCACCAAATCGACTTGTTGGAAGCGGAATAACAACCTATGTATTTGCAAAAATTACGGACACTTGGTCTTTTAACATCCTATGGAATAAATGCTCTCTCTCTCTCTCACTCTCTCCCTGTACAGCCACAGGAAGCTCAATGCTGAACACTGGCCTCCCGCAAGGACATTAACCTATTAGAAGAGGCCGTCTGCTTCCAGCGACTTCCTGCAACTTTAACCATGTCGTCCGTGTACTTTATAAGCGGACAGCCGACATTTCGCTTAAATGTTCGATAATACTTCACCACGCTACGAAACAACTCTTGTGTCATGCTGTTAGGTTCACCAGTTCCAGCTGTTCGGTTTTTTTGAGTTATTCCTTAGAATTCACATCAACGAATTTAGTCTGTACTGCACCATGACGATGGTGGTATCATTGCCGACGACGTCCACTTAGAGTATCGATTGGTAACAAACAATATCTCCTGGCATATACCTATTTATTTTCGGTGCAAATAATTGTGATATGAGTATATCGCATAATTTCAACGCCACCCAACTCTACTCCATCGTACTGAAAAAACGTCAGATTTTATTAATTACATATTTTTCATCTATTGATACAAACGCTACTATAAAAATGTTTTAACTCAACCTCTGGATGGGAGTGAGGGTAGGTGGATCTGACGCTGGCGCTCGACGTTAGGCCACTTTAGGAGCGATCGGTTTAATTACACGAAACAACAATCTAAAATTAAGTTTTGCAACCACCACCAAATGTATCAACTTTATAGTTTTATCAGTTATCGCCAACTGTAAAAATGGTCGTCTTAACATGGTTCTGATATGGAGTGGATTCAAATACAAATAGTATTTGAATCCACCCGGGCAAAGCCGAGCCAGGATCCTAGCCTATAATAAATTACAAGTAAAAATCTCTTTCACTTGTTTTTCTTTTGTGTTGGCTGGTAGCTTTACTCTGTTAACTTTGCCTAAGAGTTAATATCGGTGACTTCTTAAACGATTTATTTATTATAGCCTCACTAAACAAAATTTCCATATTGGTCGAATATATTATTGACTTTTAATTTAGAAAAGTAGGATTTTCAAATAAAATTAAATGTATTGTTAAAGTATTTATTGATGAAATAAAATATTCTATTACTAATACAAAAGTTATATAAACTAATTAAAGATAGTCACATCACAATCATACATTAAATTATGGATCAGCAACAACTTATTTTCTACAAAATGTTGCAGAGTAACAGTGCGCATGCGCGTACGAGTCTGTGTGTATGTGTATGAACTGTAAATTGTAAGTAATGTTCGTTGATTTTTAATATCCTCGGAATCCTCCTTAGTTAACTATTATAATGTTTTTGTCCAAGCTACTTTATTTAAGTGTTTACTGATACAATATTCAATCAACTAAATATATTTATTTTAAGTGATAACACAGCACTTTATACGCTTATAAATATTAAATATTTGCAGGTTATACAAGTATGGATTACCCGAAAGTAACTACAATGCAATAAGACATGGACACAAGTGGATAGAGTGAACTGGTACATTGCAGGCTGCAGCATGATCAGACAAAGTGAAGCTCCACAGTCTCTGCCGAGATAGATAGCATACATTCATTAATCATTACCCACACTTCTGCATCGCCATATTATATCTGCATATAATAAAAACTAACAGGTATACATTATCTTATTAAACTTAGACAATAACATATTTTATCGTATAAACACGAATATTTTTATTTAGAACTGCTATTAATGTCTCAGAAACAGTCCAATATTGTGAAATAGCTCACTATAAGGTCCTGTCTGTGCTGAAAGTCGCGGCCAACTAGAGGTCGCGCACCAGCCAGCTGCAACAGTACGCGGTACTTCACAGCAGCGAGGGACGCCGCCGCAACCAGCGCGGAACTCTACTGTATCATTCCATATGAAACGCGTCAAGTGGACACTGATTCCAATGTACATAGTTGTGTTTATGGCACGTTAATGGCGACATAAATTTGAATGTTAATGGCGGCCGCTGCGCCGGCGCGCTGTCGTTTTCCAGCTGTGTGCGCACTGTGTCGCGCCGCCGCCGTAACCAGTCCGCGCGTATGGAAAAACTTCACCGAGCCGCCACTCGAGCCCGGCGCGAGCACTCCATGCAAGTTGAGTGAGCAACGTTCACCGAACCCCGCCGCCCCCCGCCCCGCGCCACCTCACCGCACCGCCTCCTCACTCAGCGCCCTCGACCGCTGTCACCTGTTACCTCGAGGACTCATTACCACCTCAAATTGTTTACATTGTATATATCTGTGGATATGATAGGCCAATTAATTATTATAACTATAAAATATTTCAGTGGTCACTTACTAACCAGCGTCATTTATTTCCCACTGAAGTGTTGTACTTTGTACAACCAAAACAGACACACGTTAATTTACAGTTACTGATGTTTTGCATCGGATGCCTACTGAGCACATTACCAGCACCATTCCGTGAGGTCTCCACACCAGTTCAACACAGTGATATGTTGTTGTAGCTCTAAAGTATGCTAATAAGTCGCGATATCATAATACCAATGAAGGTACTTTGTGACACAAAAAATGACGAATTAAAACTCCAACACCTAATCACTGTTCTAAATTTTACGTTTAGCTTCATTCGTAAAGTTGTCAATGAAGCTACGAAGAAAGAAGATGTTTACCAAAGCCACCACGATCTAAACTTCATAATTGCTGATCTTATGATGTCTATGTTTGGGGCATGCTCAGACACAACTTTCAGCTTTTATAAAATAAGAAAGCTCCCGGATTCTTGGTCTTCAATGAAGCATGACCTGCGTGTATGTCCAGCACACAGCATGCAGAGTAGCCTTCGTTGGCTGACAGCCACGTCGTGCGCATGAGTTAAATGCTGGTATTTTTTTTTTATTGCTGTTAATGACGAGACGAGCATGCCGTTCGCCTGATGGTAAGCGATGCGACCGCTCATGAACAGTAGCAAAACCAAACAACACCGTGAATTACAAAGCAATGCTTGGCATTCCACTGCGCTCGCCATCCTGAGACATATAGATGTTTAGTCTCAATATGTTCAGTAGTTACTCTGGCTACAATGTCCTTCAATCCGAAACACAACAGTGCATTTAAACTGCTGTTTGACGGGAGAAATAGACATTGCGGTGGTACCCACCCAGGCAGCCTCTCACATATGAGAGACCTATCACCAGTTAATTACAATATTTTTGTCGAACAACGCAGAAATCGACAATGTTTACTTTACGCTCCATCAAAGCTTGTTGATGACTTGCATATTTATGTACGTGGACAAATGAGGCAAGTTTGTAGAAAATGTATGCAGTGTCGATCCAGCGCTCATGGACCACATTCAACTCTGCGCGTCATATCAAAAAAACATCATTGGCGATTCTAACGACAGGTACAACCGAAGATATCAAAAATTAAAAGACTATGTGAAATTCTAACTAAAACCATAGAGAATACGAAAAATTCGGTTTGTTGATTGTGGCGTGCCACAAAGCCTCCAATGCAGTTAATCAAAAGTTAATAGCTATTACCGTTGAGCATGCGAGTGGACAGCGACTCCCGCGCGGGCGGCCTGCACCTGCGCCGCGCTCACACGGCTCGGCTATTAATAGCGAGTGGCCAGTGTCGTGGCGGTGTCGCCGCCGTTGTCGGTCCCAAAGAGGTGAGCCTAGACCCTCTACATCGTTATTGGCTTCTGTCTGTATCAGCCCATATACATCCAACTGCAGGGCACGAGTCTCCTGTACAACCGAGAGTACGATTGAAAGTGGTACGCACTAAAACGACGAAGGAAAACATCGTGAGGAAAGCTGCATACCATAGCGATTTATAAGAATTTGTATGGTATGTAAGTCCGCCAACTAGCACTAGGCCAGTGTGGTGGACTATATGGCTTAACCATTCTCAATCGTAGTGGCTTCATTGTAGCTTGAAGTCGCCAACGAACTGCTAGTTCTTTGTGAAATCAAGTGTTACACACTTGGGCTATCCGAGAGTTTTCTGCAGATAGAGTGATAACCACATTATTATAGCCATGAGAAAACTATACTATCAAGTGTAAGTAATGGCTTGACAATGTGACCTAACTACAACTTATGGCAAGCGAAATGTTGGCGAATTGCATTATTGATCTAACAGACACATCTGGCTTCAACACAATTAACGGCCTATGCTACTGCTTCTTCACACCACGACAGAAATAAATGAAGGAAAGCTTAATTAATTTATTTCCGAATATAAGGGCCTAAATTGCCACAGAGTGGATGCCCAGGGATGGCAATTGGCGACGACACCTAGAAAAAGATGGCGCTACAACCTCAACCACTTTAGTACCGTAAAGAATGCACCGGCAGCAAGTTAAAAGAGATCGAAAGCGTTAAGGGATTATTTGCAATGGAAGTAGTTAACCTCTTGGTTCGGGCCTATATTGTTGACCACCCAACAATAGCTTAGTGAGCCAAGACACGAGGTTTTGTTAAATAATGCAGGACAAATATCGACATTGTTCATAATACTCCACCTTCTTAGTATTTAGTCCAAGGTTTCAAACCTTATTTAAATTAAATAAGTTAAAAAAATATACTCCACAATCACATACCCCCTTGTCTTGACCCCTAATTAAGATGAATCAAGTCTTGTGTCGTGGGTATCGGAAACTACGACAGGCTTAGTTTATCTGTGATGTTCGTCACTTTAGAAGGAGGAAACATGAAACCCAAGAAATAAGCTTTTTGTACAAAGTATGTGATGTGTCGGGACGAGATGTTATGGTATGTATAGATATACAAAGTTTGGTACTACACGAAAAATGTTGCAAGTGCGGATTGGACAACAACTAGCGGGCCAGAGCTGCTAGTGCAACAACATACATTATTTTTTGAATCGACGTATGTGGGTTTTTTTTGTTAAAATTTAGTGATAGCACACCAAAATCACTCGACATAAGTATTGAGCTGTCGACTATACGTTTAAAAAACTATAGCACAATAGTTTAGGAACGTATTCTCTACGTAGAACCTCAACTCACAGAGATCGGCGACGAGTTGGCGGCGGCGGCAGCGCGAGTGACGAGGCACGTGGTGTGTGCGCGGTAGCTGCAGGGCCGCGCGCGATCCAACATCACTCTCTAGTCTCTACCGTCATTACAAAGTTTTTGCGTATATTCAAGAGCGTACGCACAACATGCAAAAACAAACATGTTCATATTTCATTACGCCCAGCCGCGCATGCTCGATACTCTTGTGGACTCAGTAGCACCACACATGGAATATTATGCATGTATTGTTGAATCTCTGGAGTCTAGAGTACTACCATAATAGCACTTATCATCATCATCAGCCTTTTGTTATCCACTGTTTGACATAAGCCACCTCCAAATTATGCTATTTCACCCTTCGGCTTGTCGCATCCAGCATCTACAAGCAACCTTTTGCAAATCGTCACTCAACCTAGCTGGAGCGTTTTCTACACTATGTTTGTCAAGACGCGGCGTCCACTCCCCACTCCAGAGCACAATGGCAGTCATAGTAGTCAAACTATCACACAATACATAAAAACAAATTCTACTTCCGTGCTACTCCAACATTGTGCACCACTAGTGACACGTCTGCGTTTTGGGATTTATTGATTTGGACATTACATTTTGCCTTACCGATTGAAGCAAGTACTCTGTGGCGTGGTGTCGCCAGCGAGCCGGCCGCGTGTCGCGCCCTGTGCGGTGCTGTGGTGGCGTGGACACAGGCGGGGAGCGCGGTTGCGAGCCGCGTCTGAATCACTGCGCTCGCGACGTGCGGTGCATCGCAACCGCTTACTACATTTTCAAAGATCCAATTACGAATACATTTAGTATGTGGGAGCGGCTGTTGGGTCGGCGACGCATGGCCGTCCTTGACAGCGCACCCCCCTCGCGCCGCGCCCCCCGCCGTAAGCACTACGTGGTGTCCACAGGTTGTTCCAAAACATCACTCATCAAGTCATCAATCAATCATCATCATCGAGGCAGGTGACATTGCTTGTCCCTAGGGCACTGGGTCTACTGTGTTGCGTACTCTCCACACTACAACCATATGACTACTTCTATAATAAAGTAAGTCTACGTCGCGTCGTGTGCAATATATTTTGAGTGTTTCAAGTGTTCCGTAAAAAACTTTCATCAATAAGACGTCATCCTTTCTTCTAGTATATACGTGAGGGATATTTTAAAAGACTACAAAACACTTAGTTATCTAAGTTATATTACTTCCAGGCATTTTAATGATTACCTTTAGGTTGTGTAAAGTGGAGATGCGCGACATCGTCATGCCACCGGGCATTGGGTTAGCACGGGGAGGCGGCGCTGCATCTACCACTCGCTGTCAGCGTCAATAATATTAACACACCCGTTGTTGCCAATACACGCGCCCCAACACTCAGCTACATGAGTGTGATATGCAGCTCCAGGGTAAGCGAGGTGCAAAATCTCTTTGTCTCAATATTAATGTCATCTTAGTGAGGTGCGAACATTAGTGTGGAGTGTGGTGCACAGCGCGAGCACACGCGCGGCGCGGAGAGAGCGGCGCACACTCGCCAGTCGCCGCTGCCGTTTTAAAAACAAGAATTAAGAACCGAACGAGATCTGAAAGCAAGAAAAGTAACGGTATCGGACATAACCGTCCGAAGCCCGATAGCCCGAGCGGCGGCTTATGGGCGCGTTGTGTACACACACACGCGCGGCGGCGACCGGCGGCCGAGCGCTACATGCGCGTATGAATATATAAAGTTTATCGCGGGCGCCCACGGCCGGCCCGGGGTCGCCGACCCACCATCCACCAAATGGACGCGCGAGAGCGCTGTTGTCATGTGCGCCGCGCCACCGCGCCACTGCGCCACACCTCGCCGCGACCTCCACGCACCACACACAAGCCTCTGGGAACACATAGCGCCAATACTAGGTGCTAGTGCAAGCGGAGTGGCGCTTCACCGTGTCCTGATATGACGATATGCTCCGCGGGAACGCACGACTCACCGGTATGAATTCACCACGAGTTGACAGCACGCGCCGACACTACATATCCTGAACGTAAATAAGATAGAAAATCACAAGAACTTATTAGTTGTATTATTTATATTAAGGATCTGTTTAAGTACGGTCGCGCCCGAGGCGAGGCAGTGCTGCGGCGGCGACGCTTGGCTCCGCTAACGTGCGGCGCGACACACGCACACGACAGAGCCGCTACACATTAGGTATACATTTGGGACTAAATTTTTTACCATTCATTTCGTCTTATACGATTTAGAAAAAAGTACGAGTTTCTGAAAACGTATAAATAGCAACTGTTTTCAGATAAAACTTTTATGGCACATCGCATTTTACTTCTTCACTTATTTTCTTACAGGATATTTCTCTAATGCATACAAAATTAGAACTGGTTTGGAAGAATAGCGCAGGTGTGTCGGTCCCGGGACGTGACTACCGCGGCAGCCGCCACGCCGCCGCACACCACTCGAAAGCGCATGGCGTTACCAACCACCGACACAACTCATGTTAAACCTACACTTTGCTAGTATGCATACTGAATATAACTTCACTTATATTGTACAACTAGCGACCCGGCCCGGGTTCGTCCAGGTTCAGATCGTTCTTGAGTCTAGCCTACATCAACAACATGTAATTCTTTCGCGTACTGTTTTATCTTTAAACTCAATATGACTGACGTTTACTATACTACTTTTCCCGTCCTCTCCATTTATATCCCATCTCATTCTGTCGCATGATTCAATACATGCAATCAGTAATCTCTTGTCCCATGCCATTCCTTTCACTTTAAAACAATAGCAAACAAATATATTTGAATTCTTGGCCCATCCCACAGGAACACTATATTTTTCGGGGTAAGATGTAAAAACCCGTATGCGTTAATCCGAGGTATCAGCTACCTCTCTACCAAATTTAATCAAAATTGGTCTATTATTTTTCCATCCATAGTTTGAGCGGGCAGAAGTAAAATACACGCAAACTTTCGTCTTTATAATATTAGCAAGATACTTGCAGCGATTTTTATTGCGTATGTCGTATCAATTATAGAGAGAATTAATGTACTTATTACTGCGGAAATGCACATACTACATACATTACTTTGACAAGGTACCTACGAGACTTTAATTTTGCTCAATGACTAATTTGTAGTGTGTTAGTCCATGATCCCTCACTGGTAAACATGGACTACTACTACAATCGAGAGTTCAATTGTGAGGGATTAGGCCCAAGTCTATCAGACTGATCTAGTACACATTGGCGCAGTTCATATACTATAGAAAATCTTGTTAAAAGGGCTATGGTGTGCTGGTCTCCTTAAGAAGTTTTCCTTCCCCGTTACAATGATTCGTTATCAACTAGCAATACACACATGACTCTGAAAAGACAGAGGTTTCCATCTCACGACTACCATTTTCATTTGTCATATAGCTCCGATCCGAGAAACAAATATTCTTAAATCCCATTTACACAAATGTACAAACATGGCTCTTACAAAATTGAAAATATATTGGATGCGCAATAAACATAGTGTTATCTAATAGTTTAATGAGCGCGTACTGCGTATTAATATACTATATTGAAACAGCATTGTAGGCTTACGAAAACTTGCCAAAACAGAAACGATAATATTATATACTGTTATACCTTGTTGAACATACAAGGAGCAACAAGCACATTTTGCAAATTATGTTTTGTACTAGCTGTCGTCGGTACATTAAGGGTTAGGGAGGTACGTATGTGCAGCAAGGTGATGCCTACAGTATGCTCCCACCACTCCCGCGACAAAGCCTGCGCTTTTTATTCAGTAGTACAATAGAGCATATACAATATTCCGTATAGTGGAGCAAAAATATTCAAATACCAGATCGCATCACATCATCTTGTGGACATTAAGATTCAACGATCACCACATCTCCAATGCAATAATTTGCAGTATAGCTGAACAACTGCTGGTTCGTATTAAATCATCTTTTTGTATTGGAGCGTCTATTAATTAAGGTCGTTAGTGGGTACTTTTTATCCCAGGAAAATATACAGTGAGATTTTTAGTACCGTAAAAATTCATTCACGTGGGTGAAACCGCGAGCAATATTGTATAAGATGCAAGATGAAGAAACTCCACTTTTGAATAGCATTGCCAATATTGGAGCAACATTTTAAATCATCTTCCACATGTAACTTTGGAAATTCTCCTCGGCGCACGCAGCGCTCTGTAGCCAACAAACAAGCACCTCAGCAGGCGAGATACGCAGCTCGGTACTGGCAAAAGGAGGGAACCGGGACTCAATGGAATGTCATGAGATGACGACTTTTCAACTCGTCATCTCGGCGACAAAACGACATCGACCCTTAACAAGGTCGGAGCCCGTGAGCGAGGGCGACGCTAGCAGAGAGCAGCGGCGACTCGCTCGGTATTTATAGCGCGCCACCGGAGTGCCATCGGAACGCCACCGATGCCACCGAGCGCGCACAATGATCACTAAAAATAATACACTAATATCTCGCTCGGCCGCGCCGACGCCGCCCAGCACGCGCCGCGCCGCGCCGGCCAGCGCGCCTCTCCGCTACACCACACCGGCCTTCGACGAGCAACTGTGCAAACGAAGCGCAAAGCGCGCACACCTCAAAACCATTTCACAACGCTCCTCTGTATCCACAAGCTGAGTAAATTATTTCGCTTCAAACTCAATAAGCTTGTTAGCAACTCCCCAACGCTACTGCTACCATTACTGTACCTCTGTATAGTTCGTTTTAATGAAACGCCGCATTAGCATTGTCCTTTGCGAGATATCAATTATCCTGCGGGCTATCTGTCTCGCTAAAATTGTTTGAGGCTGTGTTCAAGTGGCCGTTGATGTCTTTTGCAGGCAGGTGGCAGAGCGCTGACGTGCCACGCGGCGGACGCGGATTGGTGGGGGCACTGAGCCTGCGGCAAGACGGAAGGCGGGGGGCAGGGTGGCTGACATGCGCAATCCTGCCAAAGACACCAACCAGCATAAGCTGGTAGCATACGTGAGATCAAATCAAGCAGTAGATAAGGTATACTAAATCTATGTAACATCGTGATTGAATCCCAAAAATAGGTTCTTCAATATAATAGTAAACTGACAAGTAAGTAATCAAATTAATTTAAAATTAAACCAACATCAAAATTGTAATAAAAAGAGAGAAAAAGACCGTTTCCGAACTCCGTTTAATATTATTGTGTCAGTATTTTTTTTATTTCTTAATGTTTACGTTTCTGTTCTTATTATTAAAACTAATTACGTAAATTATAAGGTAAGCCAACTAGGTACACATTTTCCTAGTAAATATTACACAGTATGCGTTGCGGCGCCCTCATGAGGAAAGTGTAGGAAAATATTCCCTCCCTAAATTTTTACTGTTGTGCATATCTAAATACTTTCATTATACTTATCTATTTGGACCAACTAGACAGGTAAAGACGCCGAGGCAAAATAGTGAACATTTATGTGCGCTGCGGACTGAAAAAGGTTTGACTCCCCTGCTCAATCTCGGAAACTACGGACCTAATTTTTATTAAACTAATACAGCTCCTAAGTTGCACTGTACGTAATGTGAGCTTAGTCGGAAGCTGTTTGCCTCGGCAAGGTCCTTGCGAAGGTTGAGCAACCTCTACCCATTACCACGAAGATTTCACTTGCGCAAACTCTCCTTCTCCCCATCCTTGATTATGATGATGTCAGCTATCTAGATCTCACCGAGGACCAACTTAATAAGCTTGAGCGTCTCCAAAATCTCTGTATCAGATTTATATTTGGGCTCCGCAAATATGACCATGTTTCTGAATTTCGTGCTAAGCTCAAGTGGTTACCCATCCGGTTTCGTCGGAATACTCATATTCTTTCACTTCTGTATAATATTTTGTTTAATCCTCTCACGCCTTCTTATCTTAAAGATCGTTCCATCTTTCTCCATGATTCACATTTAAGATCCTTGAGGTCGTCGGAGCACTTGAAACTGAGAATGCCCTTACACTCCACAGTATTCATGGACAAATCATTTACTGTCCAAGCTGTCCGACTGTGGAACTCACTTCCAGTTGAGTTGCGACGGGCTGAAATACTGTCGTCATTTAAAAGAAAGGTCAAACTACATTTCCTCTCACAACAAGATTGTAGCTGAGATAATTTGTCCATTCTTATTTTGGTATATTTTTTTGGATAGGTATATAGTATGTATGTATCTATATATACTTATATATATATGTATATATGTATGTATTATTATTGTGATTATGTTATATTTATATTTTTAATTATTAATTGTAGATTGTTATTATTTCATTTACACCTTAGACTGCCCTTTCTATCTCCTGTTAATATATCCATCCCATGGTTGCCTGTAAGAGATTACCTAGTGTGATAAGGCCGCCACTTGTACTATTATTTTTATTGTGTAATATCTTTTTTAGTATTTCTGTACAGTGCAAAAAAGGATTAAATAAATAACTAATGCGACGCAAAAAAATGCGATCCGATATGCGTGGACGCACTTACATCTGTATACATACATTTAAATTTGGCACACGTGTTCAGACGCTGTTATAGACTAACATCTAAAAACGGTGTAATTCTGATGACATTACATGTGTACATACAGGTCGAGTTGATAATCTCCTTGTTTTGAAGTCGATTGAAAATACCATACTTATCGGTTATTAATAATTTCTAATAGCTACCACTGACCCTTGCATTTTTAACAGAGACCCAAACTAACCATCCTGTTTTGATTTCACTGCAATGAATGGTCGTGCTGTAATTCACTTTGGATATGTACAATCTTATTAGATCTAAGAACATTTAATAACGGTGCTTATTTGAGATTGTGATTATTTGCAACCCCTATTGTGATACGCTCGACGTGTGATGAGTGTCTGAAACTTTAGAGCCAATGCAACCAAGACCAAAATATAGCCGTTCTTCACAAAAATGGCTCGCGATGGGAGACAACCAACTCGGAAACTATAGCCTTCATTTTACAGGACCTTCCGCTATTGTTAATTTATAACAGTACGTTTTTAATTCCATTTTATTAAATTTTAATTATTTTTGTTTTATAAAAATGATTGCTGAATCAATAAAATCATAACATAGGTTTAAAATTTCTTATCATTAGTATCAGTGATGGAGCCAGCTGCAACCACCCATGAATATCTAAGTCGCGAAGGGGCCAGCCCGAACCAATACTACGGCCTTGCAAAACAACTATGGCGGAGTGCTTGTTTTTTAGTTTGGAGAGTGAATTTGCCAGAGTTCTTGCCTCTTCCTCTCTATTATTGAATTCCAGCCGAGTGTAGCCAATACTGCTCAAGTATTGTGGGTTCTTGTGGCAGATATTCTTATATCTTTTACGAAGATTACCATCAACGACGCAGCTTCTTGCATGCTTGTGAGTAAAAATGAATACAATAAAACTGTTTCTTAAGTCCAGTGGAATGCAAAGACTATACACATATATACACTGACAAGGGATTTTTATCCCACTCACACATACAAAAACGACATTTGATAGCAAAACAGGATACATTAAAACAGGACTCGAAAAGCGATACACGTGCATTCTTAATTGTGGGCCCAGTGCGATAAAATATGTATCTCTCCTGGGAAGTGACTCGAGTCCCTTACAGATCAAAAATCATGTTGCTCCGTGCACATGGACAGTCAGGTTATATAACACTCAACACCAGTAGTGAAATGATATGTTCACAGTAGCGGAACCATCGGTGACCACGTGTTCACACTTACACTAATGTTCCAACCAGATGCGATTGACAACAACACACGCATCTAAATTATGTTTGTTTACTAGTTACAACACCTTGCAATGTTTGATATTTTCTTATTTCTGCAAATTTTATTTTGTAAACATTATTTGCTGCCTGACTGACTGCCTCGGTGGCGTAGTTGTACTCCGGTACGGTTACAAAGCTGAGGTCTCGGGTTCGAATCCCGGGTTGGGCAAAGTGATATTGGATTTTTCTATTCATTATCAGCCCAGAGTCAGGAATTTGTGCCCGATATGGCGATAGGCTCGCCACCTATCACATTGTGGGACGGAACATACAAGGCGAAATGTGGGTGCCCTGGCACCTCTGCCTACCCCTTCTGGGAAAAAGGCGTGAGTTTATGTATGTATGTATGTACATTATTTGGATGCGTATTTGCATATTTTATATAATTATTGTTTCTTTACCGGTTAATGAGAACACCTCAAGAACATGCTGCGTACTGTAAAAGATATAAAATTTTTATGTTATGACAAATCCGTTAACGTGTGTTGTGTGTTAACGTGGGTCAGTGCGGTGGAGCTGAGCTACCTCTAGTTAATAGTTCCTGACCTATACATTGCAGAAGATGTCTGGGCTCTATCGTAGGCATTTTATCGAATACAATACATCATCCAAGATCTATTTTTTCATATTTCTTCGAGTTTCCTACGAGACTTAGACACAATGGAAACTACTGCACTAGATAAATATATGTATCGCAATTTTAATTCAACTTTAAAAAATTGGTCGGTTTAACTTAATGGGTAAAAGGAGAAAATGTCTTAACCGCTACCGACGTATATTTGCGCAGATCGCTCACCAGTTAAATTAATCAAGTGACAGACAACTCTGTCAATGAAATAAGTGTCTTTATTATTTAGTTAATAGCAATTATAACCGAGTGGCAGACAGCGCAGCGTTACTGGTGCGTAGCTGCTGCGGCTACATTCCCCTCTTGAACATTACACGAAGTAGAGTAGGAAACTAAGAAATGTTTAAAACAATATTCCTCAATAATTATGAATAAGGTAGCTAGACTTTATATAAGTCATATTCATGTCAGATATATAGTATAGAATTTAGACATCCGTTTACAAAGCCCTTTTGACATAAAGATTCCGTCAGAACATGCTGACTACGATCACACTATGACAACTTTAGTTGTTTAAAAATCGCATGCAAATCTCTAGAAATCTCTTGAATAGCAAACGATAACTAACTGAGACTCGTAGGGAGTGATGTTTTACTGCCACAGAGTGTAGGAAAGGCCCTGCGGCACGGCAGCAACTGTAGCTGCTATATTCCAACCTATCCAATACAGTTCTCCAAAACTATGAGTGCAACACGTGCGAGCCAGTGTCAGCGCTGCTGCACCACGTCTCGCAAGCGATCGGTTACTCGACGCCAGTGTCCGGCGGTGTGACAGTATCGATGCGCCGTGCCACCAACCACCAACACTGAGGTGGTGAGCATCTTGCACTCCTCGCCGGCTTAATAATATCGCGATCGAGATCAGGCGATGTCTGGCGCAGCGTGCAGCTCTGTAGCGCCGGCCGGGGTCGCAGCGCGTCATCGCTTGAAATACGGCTCGACTTTTACTCGAAAAAGACGTCGAAAGCGCCTCGCTCCCGGAACGACCGCGCTTCCACACTGACAGAATAAAACCGGCCTGCCGTCAGTGCCAAACCCGCGGTCAACGACTCCCGAAATAGATGCACAACGCGCGCACCTATAGGAAATTAAGAACCGGTCTCGAACGCGGCGACACTCGCGCCGCTGATAAAAATTCAATTCGAAAGCGGAATCCACCTGAACGATTAATTCGCAGCAGCTTTCACCGGGCGCTGCGGCGCTGCGGGCGCTACAGACGCTACAGGCACTACAGGCGCTGCGGCGCCCCAGTGTCCGTTTGTTTACCAACCACGCGACCATTCGCCGCTCCCGCGCCGCTTGCACCGACACAGATAAACAAACCGCCTGCTCACTCACCACCTCATCGTGCAGACCACCGAGTGCCGACCGAGTGGACACGACTCGCTCGCACAACGGGGCCGACAGTTACAGAAGCGGAAACCATAATCATAATTAAAACAGAAAGGAGGTTGCATTTCAAGCAGCTACGAGAAAACGAGCCGTGAGAAGAGTTTACGACTTTCGGGCCTTGACCCGCATTTTTATATTCGAAAATCCGAAACTTTCCATCCACTAATGAATAATGCACACCTTCTCGGTCAGTAATCACCCGGCTGGTGAATTAAACACCTTCAATAAGGCGCTAGCGACAGCAGCGGTCGCAACGCCGCGCCGACCTCTACGGGGGAATCCTAACTATCATCAAATATTATCCCCACACGAGTTTCGCCAAACAAAACTGTCTAGATTCTAAAATTGTGATACCTATTGTGATCACCGCACTGCTATTACAGTGACGTTTTCTGTTAAACATAAGAAACCTATGAGCATGGATATTAAGTGCAACAAAAAGTGTACTCGCGAGTGGTGAGAGAGGAGCGGCGCGGGTGGCGAGTGTTGTGCACGGCACAGGCGCGAGGCGGGGCGGGCGAGGCAAGGCGCGGGGGGGCGCCGCGCCAACTTAATGAGTCGAAAACGCGTGCTCGTTGCCACACCGAGGAATTTTAATTAGTTAAGTGGGTTACGTGAGCGGCGACGAGGAAGCGCATCGGCGCACGCGCACCCGCGACGCCGCGCCGACACCACGCGGTGCCGCCGCGCCGCCGAGAACGTGGCGCCGGCGCCGCGCGCCCGGCTCCACACACTAACTCTACGGAACCTTACTAATGGAATCGATCGAGTACTCCACCACAACCAGTTTCCACAGCTCAGCATCCACACGAGGGCGCGAGGTTCGCCCGCGTCGCGTCGGCAACCACCACCGAATGTCCTCGACGTTATCACCCACACGTTGCATCAGAACCGAACTGCCAAATCACACAGTACGAGCGACGCCGCCGCCGCTGCCACGTTACGAAACTACCGAATACCGGTCGGACACACGTGACGTAACGCGCGCCGTGGCCGCCTCGAGCCGACGCCGCACCAGCTCCTGCACCACGTCAGCGCCGCCGGCCGCCGCGCACGCGTTACCTGCAGCCGGCGCCCTCCTCCGACTCCGGCTGTTCCTCGGCGGACGATCTTCGTCGAGCTTCCAGCTGCTAACGTAGAACGTGGAGCGCGGACGACATCTTTACCTGACAGTATTAGAAAATTGCTATACGACTCTAATGCTGCCCGGTAAGATGCGAACCGCAACTCCGAGTGGGTGATGTGAGCGGCGCGAAAGTCGAACACGCAGGACGAGCGCGGGCGCACCGCGAGAGCACACGTGCGCGCGGCGAGGGCGCTGGACGCGGACTGGGCCGGGCGGCGCGGCGGAGCGCGCTCGCTGGGTGCGGCAGAGGCGGCGCCGCCGACCGCACGCCCCACGCCCGCGACACCTCCTGCGCCACCAGCACCGCCACCACGCCACCACCGCGCCGCCACCGCACCACCACCGAGCCGCTCACCCTCTGCCGCAACTGCTCTCCGCCGACACCGACGCGGGACGCATCTTATCGATCCACAAACACATCCACTTTACATTCATTTCACTGATCTCGAACGGTTCACACATTCAAATTTAATTCACATAATATCGATACGATACTCTGCACGATTGATTGAAAAGAATCGTAAAATAATTTTTTAATATTTTGTGCTAATATTTTTCTAGGTTAAGTACTCGTAGTAAATAACATGTTAATCATTATAATCGAAATGTAGTCGACTTTGGTCAGTAAAGCGTTGGCATTATTATGACCGTGAATTAATTATCACCTGCGAGAGCCAAATACCAGGAAAACAAAGTTATATCAGTATCGAGATTAAACCGGGCATCTTTAAAAACACCGCGATTAAAATCAGACAACTGCATAAATCGTACAGCAAGGTACAGGCGTGTGTCTACCATTGAGAAAGCTAAGACGATAATCCGCCACGATAGCCTATTAAGTGTTGGCAGACTTTAAATTTGACTCATATTCTACTTAGGCACTGTGTAGTGTAAGGTATGCAGTTTTAATAACTAATTATAATAAATACACCCAACAGTCACACACATAGCCCTGTCCACAGCAAGTTACGAGTTTTGTGTCGCGGATATCAGAAACTACGAGAGGCTTTTCGGTCACAACACTCAGAACTGAAACTAATATTTCTATCACACTGTATCAGCCCATATACGTCCCACTGCAGGGCAGGGCCTCCTCTACAATCGAGAGTATAATTGAGAGTGGTTAGGCCATATAGTCCACCACGCTGGCCTAGTGCGGGTTGGCGGACTTACATACCATAGAAATTTTATAAATCGCTATGGTATGCAGGTTTCCTCACGATGTTTTCCTTCACCGTTTTAGTGCTCGGTAATTGACTATCAATACACACATGACTCTGAAAAGTCAGAGGTGTGCCCTGGGATTCGAACCCGCGACCACCGTGAACATGTTTGCAGTAGCGTCTAGTCCGTTTATCAACAGGCCACCACGCACTTCTATCACACAAGCAATTGAAATTTACCACTTGATGTTTTGAGTAGAAACAAGAAATAGTTAACATTTGACGGCTAAAACTTTTCTCACTCGAAACTTCCTGAACGTATAATGCAGCACATACACTGAAGACACGTAGAGAAATAAAACTTGTCATTCTGAGTTGCCGTGACTGGTGCCTTCTAAGTGGCTTGCCATTCAACAACCATAATACATTCCTAATACACGTGACCTCTAAAATTACCATTAATACTGGAACCATAAAAGTAAAACTCGTTGTGAATATGTATATGATTCCCTGCTCTACCTACACGAGAGCTCGGCGAACATGAGGTCAGCTGAAGCGTTTCTATTATTTCCATATTCTTAGTGATAACAAATATTTTTTCCATGTCGAATTGACATTTGACATTTATACAATTGACCGAGAAAATGTATGCCCTACAATTGTGCCTGCAATAAATAAGCTAATTTACATGTGTCACTTGATATTTTAAATATCTGCTCATAAAATGGTGGGATTTGAACCCGTCATTATCGTAATATACTAAATGTACCTCTGGGAATCTCCTGCGCTAAACGAAATGCATGTTAGCGCACGCTGACTCTACAAAAAATCTGAAGGTTTCATACTATCTACATCATTTAGATTCAGTAATTTTAAGAGTCAGTATTCTCTGCTTCGCCAACCCAATGAATTATTATGAAAGCCTAAAGTTATTTCAATTATATACAATGTAAGCAAATTGCACCGACCAGTCCACGCAAGCAGCACCCGTTCACGAGTATGACGCATGTGCCAGCCATCAACCATCTCAACCATTTTACAGGGAAGTGAGCAACCCGGCACACGACGCCGCCGCAAGCACAGACTCTTAACCGAGCATTACATCATATCCAATCGTCGACAAAGCAAAACAAAATAAGTTAATTAACATAGTTAGTTAACATCATTGACATTATACAGAGCACACTAACATCTCCGCTCAGTGCCCCAAGCAGGAACATTTGGCTCTATAGTATAGTAATATGGATATGCTTTGTTGACTACGAAAAAGCATTCGATCGAGTTAAACACCAGCAACTCATGAACCTTTTAATGGATATTGGTCTCGATGGCAAAGACGTAAGGATTATCCGTAATCTATACGAAAAACAAGTGGCTACAATTAGGGTCGACAATGAAGACACCGAGGATATAGAGATCTGTCGTGGGGTCCGGCAGGGATGCATTATGTCTCCACTTCTATTTAATTTGTACTCGGAAGCCGTGATGTCTGAAGCTCTTGAAGACCTTGAAGCTGGAGTAAAAATCAATGGTACCATCATTAACAACTTGCGTTACGCAGACGATACTGTTCTCGTTGCTTCCTCAGAAAGCGATTTGCAAGCCATTGTAAATAAAGTCAACGAGAGCAGCCAAAAAGCCGGTCTGTCGATGAACATCAGCAAGACAAAACTGATGGTAGTCTCCAGAAATCCAGGAATAAATCCTAACATATCGATAGGTGGAAAACAACTAGAGCGAGTACGACAATACAAGTATCTCGGTGCTTGGGTAAATGAAGCATGGGATTCCAACCAGGAAATTAAGACCCGTATAGAACTTGCCCGAGCCTCTTTCAACAAAATGAGAAAAGTGCTGTGTTGTCGTCAACTGAACATAAAGCTCAGAGTAAGGATACTTCTCTGCTACATCTGGCCTGTCGTCATGTATGGCTGCGAAGCATGGACCTTGAAAGACGATACTACAAGGCGCCTAGAGGCATTCGAAATGTGGTGTTACCGTCGCATGTTGCGCATCAGTTGGATGCAGAAAGTAAAGAACGATACCGTGCTCCAGCGTGTCAGTATGCCCCGGAAAATGATGCAAACCATCAAAAAACGCAAGACAGAATATCTCGGCCACGTGCTTAGGCACGATAGATATAAGTTGCTCCAATTAATTATTATGGGCAAGGTGGAAGGCAAGAGACGCGCTGGACGAAGGAAAAAATCGTGGCTTCGAAACATCCGGGAGTGGACCGGTATCAGCACCGTTGAACAACTATTCCATCTGGCTAAGGACAGGGAAAAATACAAGAAGCTGACGGCCAACCTTCAGCACTGAAGAGGCACTCGAAGAAGAAGAAGAAGTATAGTAATCGTAATAGTAAAATAATTTTGAATGGGAATTTGAACAGCGCCATTGTGAGCTTATTTGGGAAACGTTTACAACACTATAGTATGCTAATCGTATAGTCTAGCGATAGTTTTACTATACAAATGTATGAAAAGTGGTAGCAGGAATAGTTTTTGACGTATAGTATCCTTGTAGTAATAGTATAGTAATCGTTGTCACGATACTATTACTATACGATACTTCAAAATGTTCCTGCTTGGGGTACAGAATACTATTTAAATACATACTGAATATACATACATAAAATAAAATAAATATGTTATTGTTAAAATACCATTTATTTTTATATTCTTATTAATGTCTAGATATTCTGAAAGATTATAATAAGTTTTTTTCTATAATTTTTGCTTGATAGTAGCTTTGAATTTTTCAATAATAAGACTTTAAATTGAGTGGGAACTTTATTATAAAAGTGTATACAATAACCCTTAAAAGATTTGCTGATCCTGTGGAGTCCGGTCTTATGAGTAGCTAAATTGTTCTTATTCTTAGTATTTTGTTGTGAATATCGGTAACCTTTCGATTTCTTTTTATGGAAAGACATAAGATTTAAAAATATATATATTGTGATGTCATCATATTTATTTATTTTTCTCTCTAAGAAAATATCTGGACCTTAGCGAATAAATTGATCTTACAGCTCGCTTTTGAAGAACAAAGATGATATTGATGTCAGAAGCACCACCCCACAGTAAAATGCCATAACTCATCAGGCTGTAAAAGTAGACAAAATATACCAATCGAGGTTTTTTTTATAACGGCCTGGCATAGTGGCGGCATTGCACCTGATGGTAAGTGCCAATGCCAGGCAGAGTATCCATTGGCATCGGACGGTAGTCCCATGCCAATGGAAACAATTATGCCGGCCTACTAAGGTGCCTCTTCACACCACGGCGGAAGGACCCAGGATTGTAGGAAGAAGGGAACACGTGAGACGGCAAACAATTCCACAGCCTGACGGTGCGGCACAAAAACGAATTCGAAAACCGTTTGGTTCGCGCCGGGATGGTGTGGACCGTCAAGCTATGGCTTCGCAAGCCAGCACACGTGGTTCTGGTTAGGAATGGAGAGGAGGGGAGCAAGTTGAACAATTCTTCAGAGCACTCACCGTGATACAGGCGGTAGAACACGCTTAGAGAGGCGACATCTCTCCGGTGTTGTAGCGACTCTAAGCTGCTCGTAACGTCTGCATCATTCACAATGCGGATGGCCTGCCGCTGCAATCCATCCAAGGCATCGAGCAGGTACTGGACGGATCCATCCCAGAGGTGCGAGCAGTACTCCATATCCGGCCGGACCTGAGCTTTATACAAAGGACAAAGCTGACCGGGCGTGAAAAACCGACGCACCCTGTTCAGGACTCCAACCTTGCGTGATGTGGCAGTTATTACGCCTCGATGTGATTCCTTGGATTGAGATCACAGTGGATATCCACACCAAGGATACTTAGGTCATTTCGCATTGAGAGGGGAGCACCCTGAAGAATGGGGAGGGGAGAGAACGGGGATTTTTTGCACGTGAACGCAACACACCTGGGTTTTCTTGGCATTGAACTCAACCATATTCCTGGAACCCCATGTAGAAATGAGATCCAAGGTTCGGTTGAGCTCAATGACAAGATCTTCGCGTCGAGCTGTATCAATATCAGTCAATCGGCGCGGGCGCTTAGCTTTTTAGCTAAAGCGACTATATGAGAACCCAATTGAAGTTTGGGATCTAATGTGATCCCCAAGAACTTCGTTGTATCCACAAGGCTCAATTCATCCCCATTCAAAAACATGTCAGCGTTAACTTTTTTGACACTACGTGTCCATTGTATCGATTTTTTTTCTACCTAATCAGTATTAACACTTGGTGTTAGGATCAAGAACTATTATTATACGTTGGCTTCGATTACCAGGTAGAGCAATTTGGTAATTTTTGTTGATTAGTATAATTTCTTTGGTTTAAAACATTTCGTTTGTTATTTTACGTGAGGATGATTTAGATTTATTTAGACTCCTTTAGGTTCGTGCTCAAGTATGGATGGCGTGCGAGTATATCTATTTGACATATTTCATATCTATATGACCTCCGTGGTGCAGTCGGGTAGACGCCGCCTATGAAACGAGGCGCCAGCGGTTCGATCCCCGCACCGAGAGAAATGTTTGTACGGCTTACAAATATTTCTTTCGGGTCTGGTTGTTTGTGAGACCGAAAAGTCTCCCTTTTCTTACATAAGAGTACTGATAAGAGACCTCCTTCAAGGATTACCTCACATGGGACCGTGTGAGAACCAGCTTGCATCTAAGAACTTCCTGTAACTTCTATTACTTTATGATCGTCTTTTATGATACGTCAGTCGGAAGTTCAACGCTATTCTTGTCGGTACCAGTCTTACATTCAACACCTGTTGTACTTCACCGGCCAACACTTCTCTGTGCTATTTACATTGCAAGCAACACTTAAAGTGCTAAGAGCCTACCGTAACTGAGTGCTGCCGTCATAACCTGCTTGGCTAAGTTGCAACTTTTCTCCTTCTGTATTCTCCTAGGATGTGTCCATACGCGATAAGGCTGTACAAATTAATAAATTTCTTGCTACACACACGGTAGCCACTCTTTAATTATAGAGGGTATATCAAGACTGCTACCGAAAACTAAAAATTTCGCTATGAAACGCGACAATTATTTTTAATGATTTTTTAAATATCATCTTTTTTGAGAGGTTAATTCATAGCTTTTGCTTAAATAGTAATTTAAACTCTTGCATACCTTACAGTATTTATAAATAAAATGGTCTACACTATTAATTTAGGACAAAAAAGGATTTACCACCCAAATACGACTATAGGAAAAAAATAACAAAAAAAATGTCGCTTTTTTTTCAACATTTTCTGTTGCATTGTGTCTGAAGTCATTTAAACTACTAGCCGGCTTCGTTTTCGGTAGCAGTCTTGATATACCCTGTATACAAGTATATAATCAAAGGTACCCTTTTACCGCCTGTATCACGGTGAGTGCTCTGAAGAATTGTTCAACTTAATCCCCTCCTCTCCATTCCTAGCCAGAACCACGCGTGCTGGCTTGCGAAGCCATAGCTTGACGGTCCACACCATCCCGGCGCGAACCAAACGGTTCTCGAATTCGTTTTTGTGCCGCACCGTCAGGCTGTGGAATTGTTTGCCGTCTCACGTATTCCCTCCTTCCTACAATCCTGGATCCTTCCGCCGTGGTGTGAAGAGGCACCTTAGCAGGCCGGCATAATTGTTTCCATTGGCATGGGACTGCCGTCCGATGCCAATGGATACTCTGCCTGGGCGGCATTGGCACTTACCATCAGGTGCAATGCCGCCACTATGCCAAGCCATTATAAAAAAATAACCCCACTATTTGAAAATCTGCATTTATTACATTAGTTCACAAAAAAGGCTCCAAGGCAATTGTTACTGGTTAGCGGCTGATATCTAAACAGTGAAATAATTAAAATACTCAGACGTTTTAATAAAGTATATTGTTATTTAAATTTTGTTTTTAGCCACACTGACTGACTTTCTTAAAGGAAGCTTTACTGTAACAATCTAACTCTCTTATATAAATACATTACTGATGCTACGGAAAAATGTAAACAAGTTGTTGCAATCTATACGGATTTCAGTAAGGCGTTCGACCGTGTTGACTGCGAAATGCTACTACAAATATTCAATAATGTAGGATCCATGGTGATCTCTTAAGGTTGTTTACTTCTTATATATGACGGCGCTGGTATCCCTGGCGCCATCTGTTAAGTTGTGAAGGAACAAGATTGGCGGTTGTCAGTCTAGCGGAGCGTCTGATCGATGGAGCGTTGTCATGATTCTGGAGCTTACTGCTCCAGAATTGGGATGGTGAAAAGCTGTGCACCACGTCTCAGACGAACCGCTATAGTTCATTGCAACATATCAATACTTCCGAATTATAACAACTTTGTTTGTAATTTCGTTCTAAGATCATTTCAACCGCCCAGATACCCACGCGAGACGCTATGGCCGATTCTGATTTAGGCATAAGATCGCCTATATATACTTAATACTGGTTAAACAGCAGCTCTTCTATCTATATCTGTATCAACCCATATACGTTCCATTGCAGAGCATGGGCACAGAATACTAAACTAACAGAAGTCAAGCTTCATACAAAGCGCGCTAAATCAACCCACACATTGACAGCGTTCACCGACACGATATTCGAAACCAGTCGAGACCACTGCGAGCGCGAGTGTCACCCGCTTCGGGCACGCAAATCTGGGGGCGCGGCCGAGCCCCCGTCCAAGTCGAGCTATAGGCCGTAACATCCTTTTCTCGAAGCAATTCAGACCATTTTCAACCTCCTATAACTTCGTTGTGGCTAAAGCATGAAGCCTGAATTTTCAGTTACCAAGCAGGCATTGTGTAAACACGGTATATTTAAAATTTCATTCAATTTGAACCAGTAGTTTAATAATTGTAACTAGTCAAACTTTCTTAATTTTGTCACTCACTGACTGACTGACCGATCATCAAAAGTCTAAGGCACTTCTAGCAGACATAGAACCTTCAAATTTAGAATATAATTAGTGTTTAGTGTCTAAAGTAAGGGAAAATTCAAACATTTCATAATTTGTGTCTAGTTTTCTAGATAGACCAACTGCGTGAATAACTTTGTAATCCCATATAAATGTATAGGATTACAAAGTTACATTTGCAGTTAATGAATCATTGTACCCGTATATAATGGAATAATAGTTGTAGATAGATATCTATAAATATGAGGCATAATAGGAGGGGATATAGAGAGGGAAATGGTATATTCAGCCCATGAAACTGTACAATATTCCTCTAGAAAAACATGACGAAGAAAAACTTGCAAATAAATAGACTAAATAGCTCGAAATATCAATTACAATGAAAGAAACTGTATCAGCCCATATACGTCCCACTGCAGGGCACGTGCCTACTCTACAATCGAGAATAGGATTGAGAGTGGTTAGGCCATATAGTCCACCACGCTGGCCTAATGAAAGAAAGAACATTAATAATCAAATCCGCTATATTTGTGATAAATTGATACCTACAAAAATAAGAAAAATCCATAAGACAGAGGCTTTAAGAAAAATCGTTAGTGATATTCTAGAAGTAAGAAGTACCGAAAAGGAAAAAAGTAGGACTCTACAAAAAGACGTGAGATCCCATCAAAAACATCCTATAAAAAAATTTCAAGTCTCGCAGCTCAGGTTTTCTACCGCAAAAAGTTGTGAGATGCATGTAATACCAAGTCGATTAATTTATTTAGTCCTTAAGGGACCTTCTATATAAAGTTATTACGTTAGTTATTTCCATATCAATATTAAAAATTCGTAAAGAGACTTGGAATTTTTTTACAGGATGTTTTTGATGGGATAATGATATTTTTTGTGCAAAGATGGAATAAATGAATAAAAGTTATTATACTGGTATATAAAACACTAGATTATAATAATAGAATGTAAATATGATTAAAAAATACAAATATTATCCAAAAACAAAAAAAACTTGAAGAATAATGACATACACTATCTCAATGACTTTATACATAGGTACATTTAAAATTTATTTGTTTTATTATTGTGTTTTATATATTTTATTTAAAAAAATAATAAACGATACGAATGCTATTAACACGATACGTGTTTTCGCATAGGCCAGAGTTAACAACCCTTGCGCGAACGCTGAGCGTAGTGTGAGTGTGGCAACAAAAGTGAAGTACATACACAAGCTTGACTTCTGTTAGTATTCTGTGGCATGGGCCTTCTCTACAATCGACAGTACTATTGAGAGTGGTTAGGCCATGTATGGACTACATCTATATTTATACATATAATATGTGTATAACCGATCGATGTCTGTACATGGATAATTAATAAGAAAAATTTTAAATTATCTTCATTACTATGTTTTGCAGATAACATGAAAATCTACCCCTCAATCACATCTAGTGAAGATATACTGTTCAGAACAACATAAACCTTCATGAACTTTATCTCAATCTTTTAAGTGTTATTTAGTGAGTTTGGCGAGAAAACACTCACTAATACGTACATATTCATCTTACACTCTGAACGTTTTCTACGAACACTTCCTAACGTTCCTCCAGCTTTAGATCTTGGTGTAATCCATGATGCCAAGCTTACATTTGATGCAGATATTGAGCAAATAATAACAAAAGCTTTTGAATTACTTGGATTCGTGACCCACCTTTCTAAGCCTTTTACTAATATTTAAATCATAAAATGTATACTGTACTTTTTTTACAAACCCAACTAGAATATGCTTTACATAATTACATGGAATCCGTGCTAAAACAAGTTCATTGGCCATTTTTTTTTTTATTGCAGTGAATGGCGAGACGAGCAAGCCGTTCGCCAAAGCGATACGACCTCATATACAGTAGCAACATTCCACTACGCTCGCCATCCTGAGACATAAGATGTTAAGTCTCAATATGTCCAGTAGTTGCTCTGGCTACAATGTCCTTCAATCCGAAACACAACAGTGCATTTAGGCAGTGTTGTTTCACGGGAGAAATAGACATTGCGGTGGTACCTACCCAGATGGCCTCTCACATATGAGAGACCTACCACCAGTAAATATAATATGGCCATATTAAGTGTATCCCAAAGAAATGTATTAAGTACCTTTGTTTTCACAGAGATTCATGGATTAAACGGCGCAAAATTGAAGACCTTTTATAAAACTATTTTCAGTCATGACTCATTTCTTGATCAATATCCGGAATCCATCTTGAGTCAAGCACCAGTCTTTCCTGCCTTCTGTCAACGTGTTTCCGGTTCCCTCTCCGTTTTACCCTCCAAATCACCCCCACTGTGGCATTGAGCACGTGCCGGGTGGAGCTCTGATTTTTAATCATTATAGAACTCATGATGCACCAGGTAGCCTTTACCTGGATTCCGGATATTGATCAAGAAATAATAGGTAAGTTTTATTTTAAGTTAAAACTCTCTATTATTTGCTTTGTATCAATAACCGGAATCCATCTTGAGTGATATGTTTGTTATCACCTGGTGCGCTAAATTCAAAGACGCTATAATGTGTAGAAATATGTATATAGGTATTTTTGAATAATACATTTATCTTGATTGAAGTAACAGATAAAATCAAGCTTAATCACTATGAGACGATTTCTCATTGCACAGATTCAAAATAATTTGATAGTGATCTGATATCCTTTTGTGTACCTGAATCAAAACTGAATAATTCTCTTTGGTAATAGTTTTGAAATGTATGAATAGTTTTCCAATTTCCTGTTGCCAGAATTTGGTCTATTGGAAAATCTTCTATAAAGTTCAATTAAGATACTGCGGCTCGAACAGATCCTGGAGTTGCAGTAATACCTGCTGCTCTTAAAATAGATTTAATCCAACCGCCAATAACAGTCCTAGATGCAGGCTTAACATCACTCAAGGTTGTAATAAATAAGTGCTTAATGTTTTGTCTACGTGTTAAGGTTAATTGTAACAATTTTCTTATCCAAAAAATTGTGTTTAGCTTATTATCCGGGTGAACTTTAATCCGCCATTCAGACTGTCTGTATTTAAAAGAATCTGTTTTTATACTAAATGCTGGCCATAGCACCAAATCTTCATTTTTATAAATTAAACTCTTATTGTCGATACGTAATAATATAAGATCGTGAACGCGTCGGCCAGAAGCCAATAGCAGCAAAATGACCGTATGTCTAGATCAGTGATTCTCAATCACTGCGCCGCGGCACTTTTGTGTGCCGCCAAATTTCAAAAGTGTGCCGCTAAATTTGGCAAATATATAATGATGTTAATACTATTATATTATATCATTTAAAAAGAAAAATATTTTTAACATGAATATATATTTAAATCCACAAAAAAGTTAATTATTTTATTATTTGCTTTGCAACGCGTTTTTTCTTAGTGCCAAATTATGATGAAGCGGCGTGCATAGCAATAGGAATATGTCTCAAGGCGCTCTTTGTGTGCCGCCAAATTTTGAAATCGTTAAATATGTGCCGCAACAAAAAAAGGTTGAGAATCACTGGTCTAGTTACTTGAAATATATTATTTTCATCAAAAATATACGTATTTAGGTATTCTAATAATTGTTTTGGGTTCCAAATTGGCGGCTTTGTTGGTTTTTCCCGTGCTACTGAAATAGCCTTCAAAACATGTTTAACAAAGAAATTAGAAGACAAGTCTACGTTAGAATCAACATGTGTGAATGTAGAAATCACAGACTTATGAACTAAGATGGTCCTATACGCTAAACCGACGTCACAGTGTAAATAGGCTAAGTAGCGAGCGACTTGGTCAGCATTAGAATATTTGTAATTGACTCACATCATCTTCTCATCTCATCATCTCTCCAGCTTGTCATGAGTAGTTTTTGTTCTTGATCGGTCCATTCTGTTAATATGTCTTGCCATCCGAAATCAACCATAACGCCGAGATCAGTTCCTGAACTTGAGGCGGGTGGGTACCGGTTCTTGTATCTATGAGTACGCGATCTAAGTCTGGAATTGTGTATGGAAGGTCCTGCGCTCGGCGTTGAACATCCGCTTGCCAAAACACTTGGTTCCATTTTGGAGCGATCAAAATGTACCACCCGCTGGCTTGAATCAGGTGTCTGAGCACTCTGGGAATTAGGCTCGGTGAGGAGAACAGCCATGCTAGTTTCCATTGGTGACAAAATGCGTTACATCCTTGACCTTCGCGATCCTCCCTGTCTATGGAATTGTACCTGGATCACACACATCACATCTGGAATATATGATGGGTTGCCGTGCTGGTTAGTGCCCATTCGGGACAACAGTTTTGGCGAGACAGAGCGTCTACTTCGGTGTTGAATTGTCCGGGTATGTAATGCGCCGTCAGATCTATATCTCGTTCGTCTAGAGTTTGCAGTAGTTGTTGAGTTTGTTTCAGCAGTTTTTTGGATTTTGTACCGCCCTCTTTGTTTATATATAACACGACAGTTTGATTGTCCGTCTGAAGCAGTATTTGAGCAGATTTGAGTTGATGCTGCTCGGCTTGTATTGCTGCAAAGACTGCGAACATTTCTTTTTTGTTTGCATGTCAGGACTGTTGTCGTTTCGTCCAAGTCCCTGCTATGCATTGGTCGCCAAGTTGTGCTCCCCAACAGATTTCGGATGCGTCTGTCGTTAGGAGGTCAGTGACAGGGCTCTTGTGAATCGGCGTGGTTTTTCCTATGGTTTGATACCACCATTCCATCTCCAAGCGAACTGGTTTTGGTATGCTCATATGACGGTATGGATGCTCGGTTAGAGAACGTCGGCTGAAGTGTTGTAGTATACGACAGTGGAGCCGGCCTCTCGGAGTCACGAAAGTTGCAAAGTTCAGTCTCCCTATAAGACATAAGTACTGTTTGAGAGACCACTTGCATTTCGTGAGCTGTACCTGAAGCGCCTTGCGTAGCGTTTTGCACTTCGGCTCGGACAGGGATTTTCAGGGCCGTCTTTACCTATGATGGGGCCCTGGGCACACAAAAATTTGGGGCCCTTTTGAAAAATAAAGAAAATATTTAATCTAACATTTATCTACTATGATCATTTCATATTGCAGTTATGTATCAATCTTGTCGGAATTGTCCCTTTCAAAGGGATGTAATGTAAGAAACTGTATGAAGTCTCTAGATCTTTCTAGGTTAGCTCATTACACAGGCTCACTAAAATGTTTTTATTAGTGAGTACTGATTACCACTAAAATGGTTAATAAGTTTTTTTTTTTTTTTCTTCAGTTTCGTCACGGCACTCGTACGAGTTGGTTGTGTTCGATATCTTGTTAATCGTGGGTGCATTTATTGCGTACAGTGATTTCTTTTGTTCTCGGCGGCGCGTTGTACCGCTCGGTTACTACCTGGCGGCCGGGTCGCTGATAACGATGCGCCTTTATTTATACAAAAACAATGAACATTAATGCAATTGAGAATGATATTTTACAACATAGTGATGGCGATATGAGCGAAACGGAAATTGTTGGTGATGTTATTATGGAAAATCAAGAATTAGATTATGCAAAAATGGAGATTTACACAGATAGGTCTGGAAGACCAACTAAAAGGGGGAGACAAGAGGAAGAAGAGGAAGAGGAGTGGAAAATAATAACGAAAGATAGGAAAACAAAATCGAATAGCGAGAAAGTTGAAATATACATCTCATCTAACGAAAGATTGCCTAAACTTTTTGCAATGGCTAAACTATTTAAATCCCTTGGTTTTCTCGACATTGAAAGAGTAAAATTTTTAAGCCCTTTTAAAGTCCGAGTCGACGCCTGTAGTGAAAAAACTGCACAGAAAATAGAAAGTAGTCAAGAGCTATTAGACAAGGGATGGAAGATTCATCGAGCTTTGGAGAATAACGTGTCATTTGGAGTTATTAAGAATGTGGATATGGGAATGGGTGACAAAGAAATTATGGAAAACATAATATGCCCTGATAATGCTAAATTACTTTCTGCTTACCGTCTTAATTATCGCAACAAAGAAGATGGTGGATGGAAACCAAGCGAAGCAGTACGGCTATGTTTCAAGGGCTCATTTCTTCCAGGCTATGTTACAGTAGATAATTTGCGTATAAAAGTGAGTCCTTACGTTTTTCCTGTTTCGCAATGTAGTAAGTGCTGGAAACTTGGTCACATTACCAAAAGGTGTCCATCAAACGCTGTGGTGTGCCCTAAATGTGGAGGCAAACATACAAACTGTGAGACTACACATTTTAGATGTGTAAACTGTAACGGCAGTCACATGGCATTAGCGAAGGCGTCTTGTCCTGCATTTATCAAAGAAAAAAAGTTGAGAGAGATCATGGCAGAATTTAACTGCACCTACAGAAGAGCGCTGACCATGTACGTGCCTCCACACCTTCCTAAAGCAGATGACTTACAAGGAACCACACAAACACTCAAGTCAAACACTGTTGTAGTAGACAGTGCCCAAACTCCTGTTTCCATGTTACAAGAAACACCAACGTATGCGAAAGTAACGCATGAAACGGCTGCTAGTCAGGGAAACAGACAAAAATCATCGCTTCCATTATTTAAAAAACGACAACGGAGACCATCATCACCATTCGTTTGGTCCGAAAACGTAGAAGTAACGCCTGACGCTACAACACAGCATTCAGAAGATTTGCCTCATGAAGAGTCGAAGAAAAGAACTGTTCATTTAAAAGAATTATTGGAGAGAATAAAAAATGCCGTATTTATTAAAAATGCAACAATTCAAACTAAAATTAAGACGGTGATTAAGTATTGTATGGAGTGGCTAGTATTACTGATGGCAGATTTAATTCCAGAATGGCCTATGTTACATAGTATTTTAGATTTTTTATTTAGTGATGGATAACACAATTAAAAAAGTAGTCAAGTTAAATATTATCCAGTGGAATGCTCAAAGTTTAAAACCCAAGTTAGTGGTACTAGAACAATTTTTATTGCAAGAAAATATCCACATTGCTGCCCTTAGCGAAACTTGGTTAACACCAGAAACTAGTATTAAGTTAAGTGGATACAGTATTTACCGGAAAGATAGAGAGGATATGTATGGCGGCGTTGCGATTTTAGTTCACAAATCTATCAAAGCAAGTCAGATCTCTTTAAGGAATATTAATCCTGGTATTGAAATTTTGGGCATTAGAATATATAATTGTAAAGATATTCATAATTTTTTGGCCATATATTGTGCGCCTTCTGTTCGAACCAATCAACGAGATTGGGAACTTTTATTCGGTGAGAATCAATCATTGTTGGCGATTTTAATGGACATCATTTAAATTGGTCCTGTAAGACAAACCCTAGAGGTATACAAATATTTGAGGCACTTATAGATAACTCATTTATAACATTAAATAATGGTGAACCTACCAGAATTAAGTTAGTAAATAATTTATTGCAACAGTCATCTCCGGACATAACCTGTGTAACCACTGATATTGCATTAAAATTTAACTGGGCTACATGTAATGAGACATTAGGTAGCGATCACTTGATTGTTAAAATTAGTACATATTTTAATTCAAAAACAGATTTGATAGTAAGAAGGAATTTTAAAAAAGCCGATTGGTTTCTGTATAAAAAACGATTAGATACTGTATTCGACAATGTAACAATGGAGGACAATTTACAATTATCGTATAACAAATTTATTGATTGTATAAATTCTACAGCAGATATACACATTCCGTTTATTAAGTGCAACACGAACCCAGATACAAAATTTGTTCCCAAACCCTACTGGAATAGTCATACTTCTAAAGCAGTAGCAGAACGTCGTCTAGCTTTATCAAGGTTCCGACGAAATCCTACGCCGAATAATTTAAAAGAAGTACAAGATAAAGTCAGAAATGCACAACGAGTAATACGCAAAGAAAAAAGCAAAGCTTGGCAAGAATATTGTTCGTCAATAGATAGTTCTACATCTCAAAATGAACTGTGGAGTAAATTGAAATGGTTCAAAGGTATTAAAACCGCAAAATCGTACATAAACGAGGATAGTGCAAATCAGCTCCTTAAAAACTTATCCCCCGATTACGTTTGTCCGGAGGATCCAATTTTTGCTGCAACTAATGGTATACTAGAGACTCCGATACTAAAGCAGGAATTAGAGCGTTGTATGCGGCATAAAGACACTTCACCTGGTAGTGATCAGGTATCGTACTCAATGTTATCAAACTTACCTGATAATGGGAAAACTTTTCTATTGGCCTTATATAATGATTTTTATAAATTCGGTTTTGTTCCCATACAATGGCGTGACATAAGGATTGTGCCAATCCCAAAGCCAGGCCGCGATAGTCAATATGTCTCGGCCTATCGTCCAATTTCGATGATCTCCTGCGTTTGTAAAATTTTTCACAACATACTAGTCAATAGATTAGAGTGGTTTGTGGAGAAGAATCATGTTTTGTCCTCAGACACGACTGGCTTTAGGAAAGGACATTCAACTTATGATAATATAACTAGACTGGTTTCAGATATCCAATTAGGATTTTTATACAGGAAGTCTACTATAGCTTGCTTTATAGATGTTGACAACGCCTATAATAATGTCGATATTATAAATCTCTTAAATACTTTAGTTAAAATAGGCGTAGATGGTCAAGTATGCCGATACTTATGGTCATTTTTAAAATATAGGAAACTTAGTATTAACCTGGAAAAATCGTCACTTTGCCGAAGTACACACCGAGGATTGGCACAAGGCGATCCGTTGTCACCTTTATTATTTAATATCGTGACTAGTCACATTTGCAAAGTTATAAACAATGTAAAAATCTCACAATATGCGGATGACTTTGTGTTGTATATAAGTTGCACCAAAACTGAGGAAGGTTCTCATGATTTGCAAATAGCTATAAATAAATTAACTTCGATTCTTGCAAATATAGGTTTGACCATATCTCCATCAAAAAGTAAAATATGTGTTTTTAGAAACAATATTTTAAGGAACCCAATAAATATTTTAGTTAACAATAATGTCTTAGATATAGTAGATAACTTTAAATATTTGGGTCTCTGGTTGGACAAATCTTTGCGCTGGGGGACACATATTAATTACCTCAAGGAAAAGAGCAATAAATTAATTGGCCTTTTTAAAATACTTGCGGGATCGGGTTGGGGAATGCATCCTCGACATCTTCGACGCTTGTACATAGCTTGTATCCGGAGTAGGTTAGATTATGGGTGTTTTATTTATGGTAATAGTTGCAAAAGTAATTTATCTAGATTAGATAAAATTCAAAATCAGAGTATGCGAGTAATTGGAGGGTTTATCCGTACCACAGCTATACATGTCATGGAATGTGAACTTTACCTTCAACCGCTGAATGTACGTAGATGCTATCTTGCTGGTAAATATTGGTTACAGAGAAAATCGCGCTCCACTGGTTATATAATGAATTTATTGAATGAGTTAAGTATACAATACAATAGGACAGCTTGGCGACGTAAAATAAAACCTACATTAGTTATGATTCATGAACAATTTAAAGATGTCCCTATTTACATTAATTCTAAAAATGAAATGTTCTCCTTAAATAAATGGGTCAGCAGTGTGGATGTTTCCTATATAAAACCTAATGTTGATGTTATCCATAACCCCAAACATAAATATGATCCATGTTATATGAGGAACCTATGTAGTAATTATTTAATTAACAAATATAACAACTATTATAAAATTTATACTGATGGGTCTAAAGAAGGTGTTTTGTCAGGTGTGGCTATGTTTGATCCCCAGATGAATTGTTATGTGAAATTAAGACTGGATACAAACATATGTATCATGAACACAGAGCTGATTGCTATTGCAGAAGCAATCTCCTATATTCGATCTTTGGGCACTGGTATGTACGTCATTTTGACCGATTCCAAAAGTGCGCTCCAACATCTCGCTCGGTGTACGACAAACTTTCGAGGTGCGCCAATAGCATACCATATTTTACAATCGCTAGATGACATGAAAAGCCACAATAAACTCATCATACTTCAATGGATACCGTCGCATATTGGTTTGCCGGGCAACGAAGTAGCGGATCGACTAGCCAAACAAGCCCTTGAAGATGGTATCTATATGAACTGGCTACCCTACCACAACGACTACTGGCCCTTATTAAAAGAAAAATGTAGAAATATGTGGATGCAATACTTCGATGAAAGATCATTGACCAAGGGAATTTGGTACAAGACAATACAGCCTCAACTTCCTAAAATTCCATGGTTTGACAGATCCGGGCTATCAAGAACTGATGTTATAACCTTAATGAGATTACGAGCAGGACATATTCCATTAAATAGCTTTGCCCACCTCATGGGTAAAACTAATTCTCCATACTGTGCAGAGTGTAATGTAGTAGAAGACGTCTACCATATTTTAATGGAATGTGTTCGAATTGAAAAGGAAAGGACAGAGTTTATTGAAAAATTTGGCGATGACCTGTTAATGACTGGGAGATGTAACTATATTTTGGCTTTCCCACTATCGGAAGAAGCAAAATTGTTGTCCAAATTTGTAATTACGGCTATGAGACGTAGAAAATAAGCATATATTATCATAATTATTAAGTGTAGCATATTAATCATATTGTATGTTTGTCATTTTAAGTGTATCTTCGAGGGTGGCATTATCTATGTGATCAAACCCTCATAAATAATAAATAGAAAAAAAAAAAAAAAAAAAGTTTTTTTTTTTCTTAAATGATGTATTATTTGCGATTGTTTTTTATTTATTTATATGGTATCTTCATCCAAAATAATTTCGTTTTTAATCGACTTTAAAAAAGGAGATTATGTATTCGATGTGTATGTATGTAATTTCGTCAGAGTTGCATAGTTTTTGGATATATTAGTCTATACCAGCGCCAGAGCACGATTTTCAAATTAAAAATCATATGCATGTTTGTATATTTGTCCACGCATATCTCAAAAACTATAAGACGGATTTCAAAAAATATTTTTGCTTTCGATTAGATATACTTAGTCCAACTTAGGAGTTGTATAAGTTTCATCAAAATCGATTACTTAGTTTTTGAGATAAAGCAGGAGTGTCCAACTTTTTTCAGTTCGCGACATGCATACATGTTGACTATTTTGTCGCAGCGTTCTAACCTAGATAGGTAAAGGTAATAAATTTCGATTACTACACCAAAAATTAAAAAAAAATAAGAAATAGAAAATAATTTAAAAGAATTAACCGTGTTCAAAATTGTAATAAAAAGAGAGAAATACAATGAATCTTTTAATAGAACTAAAATACCTAAATAAGCCAACCATTTTTTGAGGTCGGTACTGGCGTTAAAGTTTAAGATCAGCGGAGCCCCACGGTTCTACTTGCATAGTTCGTAGCGTGATGTTATAAAGCTTAATAGTAGTCGACGATCTCCATAGATCATATTTTTTAAACATCATACAACAGCATATTATAATCTCAACATTCAATATTTAAAGAATATGGATTTTCCACTTCCAAACCACAGCAAAAATCAAGGACGTGGTAATTGAGAAAATATGGAAATATGGATTAATGATTGTGAAGCAGTACATCTGGGTTACAGAAACCACGCTTTACAGACTTCAAAAATAGGAAGTAGTATCTTAGGTATTATTTCGATTATTTCATATTGAACTGTTTTTTAAAGTGCAATTATTGTCAGTCGGTACCGTAGGTAACTCTATACTATTTCAGTCCCGTGGCAAACTCATCGGATAGGGCCCCTTACTATAAAACACTTAACTATATAAATTCTATGAATAATTATCCAAGAATTGGTAAACAATCCAGCGAATTGTTGATTGTATCTTACTAATTTTATAAATCAATGTTACATTCCTTCTCTGCTTACGGCATCTCGGGCCGAGGACCCCTTCGGGCCTGAGGCCTTTCAAGCTCGGGGCCCCCTAGAACCGGGGGCCCCCTACATTGGTGTCATACAAATATTTTTATGATGCATACATACTACCTGCAAAGTATAATTATTATTTCTGTGACAGAGAACACATTTATAGCATTTTACTTTTAGTTTGGAGGGATCTCTTTTAGGGTGTGGAGTTATATTATCACTAATCTACTGAAATAGATGATGATTACTTCTTACAATTTCGTAAATATACGTACATACATAGGTGATAGGAGTCATGAAACGTGTGAGTAAATGTGTGAGGAAAATTTTCGGTTTGTATTTTTTTTACACTGGCTCTTCTTCGGGGCCCCCTGAGGATGGGGGCCCTGGGCACGGGCCCCGTGTGCCCTTAGTGTAAAGACGGTACTGGGGATTTTGCGTTGCGTTTGGTATCCCATGTTATGCCGAGAAACTTGAAGCATTGTATCGGAGCCAGTACAGACTTTTGGGAGTTGATTGTCCATCCCAGCCAGTCACCGCCGCTCATGGATTTTCGCAAATCCAGGGATCCAGCAAAATGAAGTCTCTTCCTACCGTAAGGAGAGCACTCACACAGATAGGTTATAGCGCCTAGGGAATTCCGAAGCAGGGAGTTAATGCCACAGCTCGCACGTGCGTGGTAGAAAAGATCACTGAAAACGTATGTACTTTCCGGGAACGGATAGTTTCCAAGTAGTAAGATTGAACTCTACTGCGGTGCGGTGCGGGAAGTGTGATGGAAGATTAGCGATAGTAGCGCCATCTTCCTCAGAACACTTTCCGTTGAATAATCGATAGATTACACAGAGAGACCCGAAGTCTCACCGCAATCCTAACGGCTCCACATTCTCCGTTAGATCGGGATTATCGACGATTCGAGGAGCTCGGCACTGTAAGGAGTCAGGTGGGCCGAGCTGGTATTTTGGGGCTTCTACCCAGAGGTGAGAGCAGTACTCCACGTGGTGCCAGTCTCCAGGTGGTGAAGTATCGCTTGGCTCTGTTGAGAATCCCTAGCTTTTTGCTGGTCAATCTGCCCTTGTCTTCCAAATAAATATATACATCAATACAACAGTAACAATCAAACAGTAACATACATACATAGTCCTCACCGCACATTCATATCAATTAAGTCCTGTGTCGTGGGTATCGGGAACTACGATACTGATTCTTCGTTGTGAGCGACTTCGCTTCACTCACCCATAGTAATTATTATATGATAATATTCGTATCAAAAATATTTATTGTAAATTTACAACAAATTATTATTACACTGCTCTGATTTAAACCAACTTGTTAATTTAGTAATAACTCACTACATTGTAAACTGGTTTTGAAAAGAGCAATACTAGAGTTTCTTGCCCGTTCTTCTCTAGTGAAAACCGTTTTCCGAACCGGGTGGTAGATAAAAAAAATGACTGAATCTCAATGATGTTAAACATTTTAATGGATTCAATAAATTATTTTCATTTCATTTCATTTCATTACGAGAGACTTTTCGGTCTCAGAAACTCCCAGACCCGAGACAAATACTTGTGGGCCTCACAAACATTTGTCTCGGTGCGGGAATCGCACCCGCGGCCTCTCGTTTCACAGGCAGCGTCTGCGCCACGGCGGCTGTCAACAAATGACACAAATGAGAGTATCTCAATGACAACAGGGGTCTTCTTGGTTCCAAAGGAACTAAGGAGTGGTTGGAGTAAACTTGTGTCTTCGTGGGGTTAAACTGAGCTATGTTCAATCCACCCCATTGGGAGGCACGCCCCAGAGAGGTCTTGGCTTACGACAAAAGTTGAGATCATCTTTCCTCAACAGATCCCCGATAGAGATTCTTTAGTCCGATGTATCCTGCGTCTCTTACTAGCATCTGCATAACAATACCAGCTGGTGATAGTCAACATGTCATTGATAAGCACTTAGGCAGAACAGACTGTCGGTGGAAGCATCGAGCCTTATGGAACACCAGAATTAATGGTCTTGGTCTCAATAGAAAAGGTGTCCAATACGACTTTTATGCTCCGAGCATTCAGAAAGCTGGCGATGTACTTTCGGAGTTCCTCGAGTTGAAATACCAGGCACGAGCTTCACTAGAATGACGCCATGCCGCACTCAATAAAAAATTTAAGACCTACTGTAATCACCTCACCCCTACTATCCAATGCCTACGCCTGATGGTGTGTGGGAAAAATGAGGAGATCAGATGACGTATTTCCTCAACTCAACCTCACTCGAGGATCCTCTAGGAAAGGTATATTTTTAACTAAGCATACCATATTCGAGGATTCCTCGAATTCATTTTAAACTTCACCTCGACAAGGTTAAGGTTGAGGTATATTCGAGGAAACGTCCCGTAATCTATTACGGGTATAAGAATTCCAGCACGATCTCCCACGCAAGACTTATGATGCTACCTAAAGGAGCCACCGGAGTAACTGCTCTGCGGTGCAGTCTTACTAACTTTGATTCCGAGATGGATGACTGAGCACGTGATCTCGCCCATAAATCTTAAAGGGGCGTCAAGATCTAGACATAAGTGGATATCAACTTTGCTCCCCATTGAGAGAGACTTGCGTCCTGGTTTTGCGCTGGTCGATCACTGGAAAGGAATCAGGGCGCTTCTCGTCCTGAGATTACTTATTTTTTTATTTATTTAATCCTTTATTGCACAAAGATAAAAATACAGTGAAGAAACAACACAATAATAATAGTACAAGAGGCGGCCTTATCACTCTAGGTAATTTCTTCCAGGTAACCTTTTATATCCAGTACCGCCCGAAATGCGGAAGACGGTCTTATTCGGTATGCTAGCTCGGGTTTTTGTTAAGGATCCGCCTCGACCGCAATGTGCTGGCAGGCCAGTGACACTGATATATTCCTTTCGATCTCCTCCGGGGTACCGGAAACTAAAATTAACAATTTTTTTTCTATAAAAAAAGGGGGGCCCCTATCCGATGATTTTGCCACGGGCCCCAGATGGTGTAGTTACGCCACTGGTATAATACCTCAATGACTGAAGTCAATCTCGATTGTTTTCTACTTTTCAATTGGTCTCTTGTCTCAGAACAATGAATAGCATAGAAGGAGCGCTATCGACATTTCAACGTACACTCTAATTTTGACAACAAGTAATAATTGTGCTGTGACCTCTTCTGATAGTTTATCGATATCGATACATGAACTTTATTTATAGCAAATTCGTAGACACACAACAGACCTTAACGAACGCATTAATTGTTCCCGCGTTGTGGTAACAATACCTGGGCGTGAGCCCTTTGATTGTGGTCTATCCAAGCGACCCGTAAACACGGTGTCGATCCTTGGTGAAGTCCGAAACGAGTTCGGACTTTAGGCGGTTTCGCGTGCGGATCTCGCTCGGAGCGAGATCCTTCAATAGGGCTACCGGGACCCGCAGACGGCCCGCTCATACGTCATGGGAGGGTCGGGTGACCGCCCAGTGGTCAAGGGGCGCCAGAATTCCACCACGGTATCCCCTGCCTGTCGTAAGAGGCGACTAAAAGGGGTCATCGGGGTCGCTAAGCACACAGCGGGGGCTGTGTGCTCACGTCGGGAGTGACCCCGAGATGGGCGGCAGAACGTGTGGCCTCGTGTCTGTCGCGGACGCCCATCTCACCATGGGCGTCCGAAGTAGGGAAAGAGGGGGCATCTGCGCCCTCCCAACATGTGAGGAGCCATATTTGGCAGTGCGCCGGGTGACACGGCGAGTTAAATGGGCGCCATTCGCCTGTCCACATCGCCTGTCACCCATAACGCGCGTGATGGCCACCGAGAGGTTTTAGTCGGTATGCCGGCAAAAGATCTTTTTAGATCTCGGTAGGGACCCAGCCTGATAACAGGCTGGAAGGCCGGAGACCCCGACACGCCCCTTCCGATCTCCCCCGAGTGTCGGAAGGAAGGCTAAAGGAGCTTTACTCTCGTTAAAAAAAAAAAAAAAAAATAAAGGGTCGGGTGACGGGGGAGGCAACGTGCAACTGGAGAGGCCCGGGACTGAGGGAGGTGCAGGCGAGGTCGAACATTGCCCTAACCCTACCACCGCTTCGGAATGTGCTATGGCTGAGTAGAAGAAGCGGGGCAAGAAACGTACAGCAGCACCTTCTATGGACCTTGTCCGCTACCGAGCGGGTGTTAGCCACCCGCGCCAGTTCTCACCAGGTGACCGAAGACGTCTCAGTCGCGTCGTTGTGCGGGTGTGCCAGGAACCACGGTTCCGTAATTCACTTCCGTGAGGAGTTCGTGCGGGAGCATCCGCCCGTCCGGTGGTCTCGCGTGATGTGGGGCCAAGTTCCGGAGATGACTCCAGTCCGAGGCGTCCGCACGAGAGAACACGGACTTAGTGGGACGACGGATAAAGTCGTCCACTGACTCAATGCGGAGATCTCTCTCGATTGTGGAATTCCTGACACCTGTTCATGATTCTGCGGAGAGCCACCGATTGGACTTTCCGCAGAGCTTCCTTCTGGGTCGGGCTTAACAGCGCGTACCAGGAAGGCGCCGCGTACGTGATGTGGGGGCGAACGTACGTTTTGTACACGCCCAGCTTCACGTTTAGGGGTAGGTTCGACGCGAGTATAGGACGCAGTTTGCCATTGGCAATTTTGCCACTCTTGGCAACTCTCCTCGCATGTCTTGCCATGCGAAGAGCTTTGTCAACAGTGACCCCAAGATATTTGACCTGAAAATCCCAGGGGATGGACTGACCTAGCAGACTGAGGGGGGTAACGGTTTTACCGCCCTTCGCCCTCATTCTGGGACGCCTAATCAGGAGGACTTGCGTCTTCCCGACGTTCCCGCTAGCCTCCATTTGGAGAGTCAGTCGGGGAGGTCGTCGAGATTACGCTGGATCCTATCCGCTGCACCCTTCTCCGATATCGACGCCGTGAATAGCGCGATATCATCCGCGTATAGCGCCAAGTTGACGTCATTCCTTATCGGTATGTCGTAGGTGTAGAGCACGTATAGGGTTGGAGAGAGGCAGCTCCCTTGCGGGACGCCGGCGGCTATGGGACGGTCAAGGGAGAATTTGCCTTCTACCATGACGTGAAAGTACCTATTCGAGAGGAACGAATTGATCCACTTGCAGACGCGCTGGGATGAGTCCAACAAGGCGAGCTTGTAAACAAGGCCGTCATGCCAGACTCGGTCGAACGCCTTCTCCATGTCCAGGAATACTGCGACCGAGTTCTCACGTTTGTTTTTGGCCACCGTGAGATGGTGCAATACCCTGGTCGACTGGAGAGTCGTGGAGTACTCGGAACCCGAATTGTTCCTGCCGTGGGATAAGAATTGGGGAGAGATACGAAAGCAGAAGTTTCTCGAACACTTTAGAAGTATTCGGGAGAAGAGTGATAGGCCTATAACTATCCGGTTTGAGAGGGTTCTTCTTGGGTTTGGGAACCATTATGACTCTCCCGGACTTCCACCGTTGAGGAAAGTGCCCCGTGCGCAAGACGCCATTGAATAGGCGCGTCACCGCCGCCACAGTCTTGTGTGGCAGGTGTCGAATCGCACTATTCGGGATGCCGTCCGCACCTGGGGCCTTCTTCGACTTGGTCCGAGAGATTCCTAGACACAGTGGTAGATATTCATACATGAATCATTATTATTTATTTCAAATTCATAGCCATTTTTTTATTTATTAAAAACTTGTATCTTATCTTTGTAGCTACAGAACAAAAAATATAATTCGATGATCTACTTTTTTTGAAAAGCTGTTCTTTGATGTCCTCAGTTATTATTAAGATAAAAAAAGAAACTAGCAAAAATACAAGGTAACTCCCATGAAAACCCATTTTGAATTAGCAGTTGAAACTTCCGCATGTAAATGTAAAAAAAAAAAAACATAACATGAGTGATTGCGTTACTCTGCTAGTACGCAAAGCCTATAAAGAGATTTTTTTTGCCATGGATATGATGATATCGAAAATTATGAAGAGTATCCTAGACCACAGCCCTCACGCAGTAGCCGCGCGCTTTTTACCACTACACTACCGGGTAGGTATTTTAAAGTACAAGCCAATTTATGTAACATGGCTAGTAAGCTAAAATATACATTATTTATGTTATCGATAAAATGTGCAGCACGTAACTATTGAATATGTCGTAACTAAATTGTGTCGGCGCTTTGGCCGTTTGTAAAATTTGACATAACTGCACTTTTTAATTCGGTCGCGTAATCATACCCAACATAGCAATTTGACGTTTTATGAGTGAACATAAGCCGTACATACTATTTGTCTCATTCTCTCCCATGATTTGGCCCATTGGAAAAAACAGGATAAGTATATGAGTATGTGTCAGATTCCTTCTATGCTTAGTTCTTGTTCTGAGATTCTGAGTCTCTTGTCATGATGCCATAGTTTTTTCACTATTGAGATTGATTATTGGCAATATAGTACCAGAAAAAAGATTGAGCTGTCAATCTAAAACGGCAAATTTTGGATTGGGATTGTTTATTGGCAGCGGCTGTCAAGAAGCTTAGCGGCTGTAAATCAAAACAAATATATGCATAGACTGAGAAGAGTTAAATATATGCTTCAAGCATTGAGGTGTTATACTAGACAGGACATCGGGAACAAAATCTCTTCGTATGGTGCGTGCACACGGATACACATTGAAGCGAGAGGGACGATATGTTACTTCGTAGGCGTGACAGAAATAGAATGTACCCTTCATTTTATTACAAACATTTAGTTTGAAGTGTCCCCTCTAGTATATTATCTCAATGGTTTCAAGAAACAAAGATATACGAAGGTATACATTAATCTTGCCTAGCTATCTACAAATATATGTACCTTATCTATATCCCTCTATCTTTGTTAACTGAAACATAAAATACATCAAAATATCTTAGAAAATCTCTAGTTAAAGATAAATATATTATAGAAACCAGCCATAAGCTGTATCAATGTAATTCGTAAGGCACCATATTGTATACAGCCCAATCCACAACAGGCATTATAATCGTAAAAATATTTAATGCAATAATAATGCCCTAAGACTACATCCATATATCCATATATATTTTCCAATAAACAAATATTTTTGTGAATTATGAATACAACTTTAATTATAACTTTCCTACACCTAGATATCTAATATAAACAATAGATTTTACGCTGTAAAATATGTAAAACTTTGTTTATTAATAAATAAATAAATATTCGTATTTTTCAGAGGAAATAAACGAATTATTAACTATTACTTTTATTAACAAGGCCGTATGATCAATAAGTCGATGTTCGTTACGCGTTAGGAATAAAAAAGCATAAAAAAGTATGTCAATTGTCAAGTCAGTTTAAAATGTCATAACGGGAAAATAGAAATTAGAAACTAGCGTCACCGCGCTTGGTTTTAATTAATTTTCAGAAATTGTGAAGTTGTTTGTTTGATGTAGTTTACACAGTGCGCGTATTTTGAACATTTCAAATCAGAGAGAAAATGGCACAACGGTTCCCACCAGGTGGCCCCGCGCCGGCGCCGCCGCCTGGCGCCTTGCAGCCACAGCAGCGCTACCCAGGCCCACAGCAACCTCCCGGCTCACCTATGCCGCCGAGACCTTACCCTGGACCTAACTTCCCGGTAAGCATTGTCAGAATGAATACATCTACTAACAATAACTACCTACCAAGTATTTGTTTACCATACAATGTAAATCTAGCATACCCATTTTAGGCATTACAATTGTTTATAAATTAAAATCTACTGAGGTTACCGCCTTAAAATTAACGCAATGATATTAAATTACCATCTTCTCAACCATTGTCTCAATAGCTGACATTGAAGCTGTAATTTAAACTGCAGATCGGTTCCAATAGTTTCCATCTTGTCACATGAAAGCACATAGACTGGTTTTTCGAATCATTTAAGATGAAGAGAGATTGTATCCCTGAGAATAATATTATCACTCTTATTTCAAGGTATTGCATTCTTTTTGTTTTTTTGAGACAATTTTTTTCCCCCAATTCAATTTGATTTGTGGCAGTTTAGATCTGGATTTTCTGCCTGTCTTTATAGTTTTGTCAATTGCTTTGCCATCAAGAGTAATGGACAAAATATATTTCCATCCCATTTGTTTTACTGTTTGAATAAGCTATCAATTAGAAATACATATCCCTACACACTAGTTGAACTTTAATTCTAGTTTTTATTACAATGCAAACAATTGTTGTTCCTGGCTGATAAATGTTGCAATGACTGATGTGAGCGGAGGACAATATTGTAACTACTTTATTGGTTCATCTGGTCACATTGCCTAATTTCATGCTCCCTGTTTTCTCTGTCTATAATAACACTTATGCACAAATTTCATAACTTTCTTATTACAACATTTCTGACACGCACTCAAGTGTCAGGGTTTTCTTAAAACATTGATGTATTAAATTATCGAGTAGTACCAGACCAGTATTGCAGGTATAATACCTGTTTCATCTCAAACAAAATAAAAAACGAATCATATTGTGCCACTAATTTACATAAAATACAAATGTCCTATTTGCATAACATTGTTTGTATCTTACTAAAAACTATATAGCAGGCAAACATTCTCAAAATAAAACTATGTAAAACATAGGCAGTGGTAAATGCTGTTGGCAGGCATGACTCGTCATGAATGGACATGCTTGTTTGGAGCAGTACCTCTGTCTCACAGGAAAATGATGTAAAGTGACCGCTTAACTGTCATTTTTCACTCAGTGAGTGAAGTAACCAGATGCCCAATACTGCTTTTCCTCTGGCTTCTCCACTGATTTGATTGGCCGTCTACACATTTATAGTGGTAAGTGTTGTGGATGTTGATGGGCAGTAATCACTTACCACCAGGTGACCTCAATGCATGTTTGCAGGACCATTTTAATTTGGCTAACAGTTAGCACCAATTTTATCTAACACATATTTCTTAAACTTTTTGCCATCTCAGGCCCCAAAATTTAAAATAGTTCACAGACCTATCAAAAAATATTTTAGAAAGCAAAACAAACCTTATATTAAATACTATAGGATAGAGCCTATGCCTTACATTAATTAATTAAATTTCTACATCTTTGGTACTTTGTGAACCTCCTTCGTTAGATTTTATGGCTATTCAAGTCAATAATCAAATTAATGAACATGTACAATGAAATAAATATTATTTTATGCTTTTCAGATTACAAATTTTTAATTATAATTGTTTACTTTATAGTGTTTTTTTTTTTGGTTTTGAAGATTTTATTTAAAAAAATATTTATTTGTTTCTTTTTTATATTGATAGGCATTTAAATTTCAATTTTCTAATTAATATATTGAAAGTGCAGTGAGTTGCTGCGGGCCCTGGCACACACGCTACGGTCCCCTAAAGGGTCTGTGGGTCCCACTTTAATAATCCCTGATCTAACACATCATTGTAATCAAAGATCACTAAATTACAATTGTAATAAACTTCATGTGGCTTTTATATCATTACTGTGAAAACAAAATGGTAATAAACTGAGCAAGCTTAATTAATTACTGAGACAAATTTACACAGAGATAATTGCATTTATATTAACATTGTTGATTGAGAAATGCTCGCAAGTTTTCATTGTGTTTCATAGAGTTAACAGGAAAATGAAAAGCATTTTCAAGTCTTCAGCATTCAGTTGTTAAGAATATTCATAATATTACATAACATCATACATAAACTCACGCCTATATCCCAAGAAGGGGTAGGCAGAGGTGCCAGGACACCCACATTTCGCCTTGTATGTTCCGTCCCACAACGTGAAAGGTGGTGAGCCTAACGCCAGATCGGGCACAAACTCTTGACTCTAGACTGATAATGGATAGAAAAATCCAATATCACTTTGCCCAGCCCGGGATTCGAACCCGAGACCTCAGCTTTGTAACCATAACTTAGTACAACTAAGCCACTCAGTAATAATTATTAATAATTTTTATTAATTTATTTTAATTTTTGATATTTCTACAAGTCATGTCACATAAACTTTGTACCAGAATTAAATTCTGAAACAGGTTGTACCCTATCAATATTTATATTAGGTCTGAGTGTTTTGAGACTACAAATTCCCTCATAGATATTGATGATTTTTATCTTGGTGTGGGTTCAAAATTATGGTTTTGGCTGCACGGTGTGTGTTTTTCTATATTATTATACTTCAGGTTCAGGAAGTTGACTATTGAAAAATGCCTTCGTAGGAACTTAGGGCCTTATTAGGAACGAATTCTAAGAAAGTTATAGAAGATTTAATGCTATGGTTGTATGCAAGTTTTAAAAACTATTATTATTAAAATTGGTGTCCTGTGTCATGATATAATGTCAGTGGGCCTCAACGGTGGCTGTTAGACAAAAAAATGTATATGTATACCGGGTATCTCAAGACTGCTACCGAAAACGAAGCCGGGTGGTAGTTTTAGTGACTTCAGAGTCAGACTCATTGCAACAGAAAATATTGAAAAAAAAAAAGCGACGATTTATTTTTGTTATTTTTTTTCCTATGGTCGTATTTGGATGGTAAATTTATTTTTTTCCATAAATAATAATTTATACCCTTTTATTTATAAGGACTCTAAGATATAAAAGAGTTTAAATTATTATTTTAGCAAAAACTATGGATTTACCACACAAAAATTACGATATTTAAAAAATCATAAAAAAAAATTGTCGCGTTTTTTTGCGAAAATTTTAGTTGCATTGTAATTGTACTCACTAAAACTGCCACCCGGCTTCGTTTTTGGTTGCAGTCTTGATATCCATCCATCAGCCAAAGGAAGTCCACTGCTGAACATAGGCCTCCCCCAATGATTTCCACAGAGACCTGTTGGAGGCAGCCTGCATCCAGCGACGTCCCGCGACCTTTACCAGGTCGTCGGACCATCGGTTAATGGCGGGCAGCAGCGTCATTAACGCCAGTCCCCTACTGCGCTCGCCAACCCGCCTGCCAAGCGTGGCGAGTATTGGCAAATACCCCCCACAAATATAAATATATAATAATTATGAAAATAGCAGAATCTTAATATATATAATTCACGTGTCACGTTGTTTGTCCTCAATGGGCTCCTAAACCACTCAACTGATTATAATGAAATTTTGTAGATATGTGTTATTTGTTGAAACTTAAAGGGTGAGATAGTTTTTATCTCGATTAAACTGACGAAAGTATAAAATAAAGGAAAAAACATTTTGCCATACAAAATGTTCATGGGTTTGTAACTATCAAACATTTAATTTTCATACCGTCGATACGGTAAACTCTTCCTTCAAATTAAATAACGTATTTAAATAAAGGTTTCGAATCGACAACATATATCCACAGTGTTCGATTAATGGCGTATTTTAGATTTTAATTAAGTAAATTAATGACAGTAATGAAAAGTGGTTGACATTTAAATTGGTTGTCAAATATTTATGCATGCGTTCAGAAATTTATTTTGTGTAAACTAAAGAGAATATATTATGAAGCTACAAAAATATAGCACAATTAAATAAATAATATTCAAACGTAAGAAGTTATACTTACTCCTTTTCAAGATCGAATGTCATTTTTATCACGAATTTTTACAGTGGCCTTTCCTTCGCTTTAATTCACGAATAGAAATGTTAACGTATCGGAGTGAGATAGGTTACGCTTAAAGGGGGTGAAAAAGGGTTGAAATGCTATGTCAAAGAAAATCGAAACCACGGAAGCTATTTCTATGAACTTTTATATTTTAACTCATTATTACTAACAAAAAGTAATGATATGCAATATTTTTTTGGAAAAACAGCATTTTGGTGCTGAAATAAGGGAAGGAATATTGGATGAACAATAAAAAACGCAAAAGATTTTAATGTCAAAAATTCATAAGGCAATCTTTATCTGTACATATATGTATATGGAGAAACGGGATATAATAGAGTAGAAGGTACGGGAGAGGGCTGACGAAATGTAAATGCACGTTATAAGACGAGATGGATAATAAAGAGAAAGGACAGGACGGATCGGGAATTTGGTGTGGAGTGGAAGCAAAAATATATATACATCCAGGCGAAGCTGGGTCGGGCCGCTAGTATATATGTATATTACGGGTCAGTCCGGGCAATATGATTATAACCAATCAATTTATCACATTGCTCGGGCATTATGAATAATGCCAAGTGCCTATTGGGCAGAGTGATGTAAAGCGAATCAAAATCAAAACAATGAGCCGAAGTGGTAGAATTTAGAATAGGGTAGCACGAGGGAGTGGGTTGGGAGGAGTGGTTGGAGAGTGTCGCACCTCCCCTGGTACCACTACTGAGTTTAGATTGTAAATAATCACTTGGCCCGATATGGCTCGGCAATATTCATACTGCCCGGGCATTATGAATACTGCCCGCATTAATCACTTGGCCCATAACATATAGATTGATATAGTGAGTGTTCCGGCAGGCTCGCAGCGGGTTCACGCCGCCGCCGGCGGGCGCGGGCTGCGCGGGCGGCGCGGGCGGGGCGGGCGCGGGTGTGGGCGCGGGGCGGGCGGGCGCGGGCGCGTACGGCGCGGGGGTGGGTGCGGGGGTGGGGGCACGGGCCGCCGCGCCGCCGCCGACGCCGCACGCGCCGCCGCCGAAGCGCACGGCCGAGGCGCGCGGCGCGGCGCCGCACAAGCCGCTGTACTCGGCCGAGCCGTACGCGCCGCCCGCCGGCAAGCGCAAGCGCCGCCTCGCAGACAAGATCCTGCCGCAGAAGGTGCGCGACCTGGTGCCGGAGTCGCAGGCCTACATGGATCTGCTCGCCTTCGAGCGCAAGTTGGACGCCACCATCATGCGCAAAAGACTCGACATACAGGAGGCTCTGAAGCGACCCATGAAACAGAAACGAAAGCTACGTATTTTTATATCGAACACATTTTATCCTGGTGAGTGAATTAAGATAGTATCGAAGACGAAAAAATCTCGATTTTTCCATTAGTCATATTCTCGCTCCTCATGATCGACAGGGCAAGGCGACAAAGCGGTTCCTTCGTGGGAGCTCCGAGTCGAAGGCCGCCTGCTTGACGATTCAAAGAACGATCCGAACAAAGTATGTGTTTTTCACCTTTCACTAATATAGTAATATGAAAACCAACGTAATCGATCACACTCGTGTGCGCCAATTTTCAGGTAAAGCGGAAATTCTCATCATTTTTCAAGTCATTAGTGATAGAATTAGACAAAGATCTGTACGGGCCGGACACGCATCTGGTGGAGTGGCACAGAACGCTCACCACTCAAGAGACTGATGGATTTCAAGTATGTACATATTTGTTATAATGTAATGATGAGATTGTGTGGTGTGGCGGCGAGTAACGCGTGGCCGGATGCGGTGCAGGTGAAGCGGCCCGGCTACAAGAACGTGCAGTGCACCATCCTGCTGCTGCTGGACTACCAGCCGCTGCAGTTCAAGCTGGACCAGCGCCTGGCGCGCCTGCTGGGCGTGCACACGCAGACGCGCCCCGTCATCGTCAACGCGCTGTGGCAGTACGTCAAGACGCACCGCCTGCAGGACCCGCACGAGCGCGAGTACATCGCCTGCGACCGCTACCTCGAGCAGATCTTCGGCGCGCCGCGAGTCAAGCTGGCCGAGGTGCCCGGCCGCCTCGGCGCCCTGCTGCACGCGCCCGACCCCATCGTCATCAACCACGTCATCGCCGTCGAGCCGCCGCACGACGCCAAGCAGACCGCCTGCTACGACATCGACGTCGAGGTGAGTGTCGCCCGCGCCCCCCGCGCCCCTCGCGCCCCGAGCAACCCCTCCGCCACGCTCACCACGCGCTCCTCTTGTTGCAGGTCGACGATACTCTTAAGACGCAAATGAACAATTTCCTTCTGAGTACCGCCAACCAGCAGGAGATACAGGGTCTCGACGCCAAGATACACGAGACGGTGAGTCTCAGAGACGCGTTCCATAAAAATTCACGATTCCATCGACCCAGTGACCCCATTTAATTCTTTTCGTGCGATAAAATTTTCAGGTGGACACGATAAACCAGCTGAAGACGAATCGTGAGTTTTTCTTGAGCTTCAGCAAGGACCCGCAACAGTTCATCCAGAAGTGGCTCGTCAGCCAATCGAGGGATCTGAAGGTGAGTGCGTCTCGGGCGCTCGGTCCGCGACGCGGCGAGAGCGGAGTCTCACCGTGCGCCGCTCTGTCCGCAGACCATGAACGGCGGTGGCGGCAACCCCGAGGAGGAGCGGCGCGGCGCCTTCTACGCGCAGGCGTGGGCCGGCGAGGGCGTGGCGCGCTACCTGCACGCCCGCGTGGCCGCCCGCCGTCGCGACCTGGACCTGGCGCTGCAGCACCACCACCTCGCGCGCCTCTAGACAACCACCACCACTCGTCTCATTCTCATTCAGTAAAACCTGTACACGCATTGACGATGTTTTCTTTCCTCACCTCCTCTGAATCCTCCGAAACGTTTATCGCGTGCCGATACGAGTGTTGCGCGAGAGCGGTTCCGCGTGCACGTGAGCGCGGCCGCGACTGATGTGCGGAGCCGCCGCCACGCGCTCATCCATCATGTTGTATCATTATAACATTTAGATTCAGTCGAGATACGAGAGTGTGAATTAATACCGTACAAATCCGATAGGCGGAGACGCGAACGATGATGTCACGGTTTGACAGATCCAAATGCAGAAGGGTGTGAAAATTAGTACCGGTCGCCACTAGAGGTGGACGAGCGTTCGAACTAGTGTTAGTCATAGGATCGGTAAATTTAATAAACATTAAGTTTATGACTAGTACATAAGACTTCGCCGCACAGCCCCAAAGCAAACACTGTCGCCTCGTACTTGATACGATAACGAGTCGCTGACGCGGATTCACTCCATTACCTGCGCGCGCGCACCACCACTCGTACAGTTCGTAGTGTTTGTCTCCGCTCGGCCCAGTTCGAGTGGCTCCGTGTGAATTTGTAAAAACATCCGCAGTCGCGCTCGTGAGTCATGTCCGTGGAGATGGGATCCACAACGGACGTCAACAACAGTAAGTGTACACCTCCCTCGTACCGCACCTACTGTGTCTCATCTCCATACTTTTTTAATATATTTTTTTCTCTACTTTTACCACTCTTGTATCTCTGTCTATTGTCAAATGATTTGGCTTACAATTCTTAGAACGACTACAACGCTGCCTTGATGTCTACACTTTCTCGTATACTTAGTCTATTCTGATGAGGCAGGCAAAAGCTGGAGGAGTTTTCCGGGTGAGAGAAGATGGTGAGATTACTAATCGATGTTGTGCCTCCTAAGATTGAAGCTGCGACCGTAAAATAACAAATAAAATATGGTTAATGGTAGGCCCCGTTAAAATATAAACATCACCAGAGATACCTCATGAGATACGGACAATCCCTAGACTCTTCAATAACTCTTGTGATCCCTCCTCATCCGGGTTCAGCACTTTAATCTGTATAAGCCCATATACCTGCCACTGCACATTACAGGCCACGGGCCTCCTCTACAATCGAAAGTGATTAGGCATCATAGTCCACCTCGCTGATCTATTATCTCCTATTTATCCTAGTCGAGTGCTAAGTAATAAGTTTGCTGTGCCAACAAAGCTGAAAACTATTATTTGCAGCATCGCAACCTGACGTGTTATCTCTGGTGTTTGTTTATGTTGTTTCCATATTGTTAGTGGATTACAAAGAAAGAATTCCTACTATTTTGTACTTATCTTTTGAAAGATGTTTGATTGTGTAGTGTCGTGGTACATCTACGTCGCGACGTAAATAAATAGGCATTAGAGATTATGAAAATACCACTATTAGCGACTTACAGATTAACATCTTTTATAGGCGCCTATCTACATCGATCACTTATCAGAAGCCAACATCGGCCAAGACCCATCGTCTGCAATATTATTTCTATAGGTATCATACCTGTAAGATACCGGATAGGTACGAGACAAAAAGGACACCGCCGACCTCTATAATGTTCAATTTATTAAAACTTTTGTCATGTAGTATCCAAACCATTATTTAGCTACATATTATCTTAATTTATTTATTTCATTTATAAATTCTTTATTGAACACCACAAACAATGATAACACTAAAACATGATCTTCCAGACAACCATTAAATCCGCCTAGTCTGGGTTGAAAAGAAACTAGGAAGAAAAAGGAACAATAAAGACAAAATAAACATTTACTTTTCTCTACTCATTTCAATACTAAAGCAATATATAAAGCTGAAATTTGTTTGAACGCGCTAATCTCAGCAACTACTGGTTAGAATTTAAAAAAATCTTTGGTGTTGGATCGGTAATACGCTAATAAGGTAAAACTATAGTCTGTTTAACATTACACTATGAACAATAGGAGCGGAGCAATAATGAAAATGTTGTAAAAACTGGGAAAAAAATATTACTTTTGTAAAGTTGCTTGTGCAGTATGTTACTCAACATTTATGTATGACGGAATTGTTTTAAACGGAGTCCACGGTAGTATATCTACCTGTTTTAGGTTGGCACATTAGGTTCGAGTTTCATGCGCGGAGTTTTATTTGCACTATAGAATATTATTTAACGGGTCTAAGGGTAGTTGTGACGAATGTTCCTTTTGGTTATATGCTTAGTTCAGTTATTATAACTCTCATAGACTAAGTTAGCACTGATTAAACCATATTTAGTATCTAAACATTTACGCCCAAATACTGGAACGCAACTTAAATATAAATGGCGCTTAACTACGTTAATCCCGATTAAATGTACTGGCTAAGTGGACCGTGCGCTGTTAAGAGCAACTTATTATTTGAATGGCGTTCCAGTATTCGGGCGTTAGATTATCCATCGCTTCAGTCCTTTAACCTCGAACCCACTGGGAGGTCATAACGACTCGTCACAAAAGTTAAAAATAAAGGTTGCAATAAAATAATTGAAGTGATTCCTATTGCGATCACATCATTGTTCATACCTCACTGGCAAGGAGATAAGATCGCTTCCAGCAGGTCGATGTGGAGATCCTTGGGGGAGGCCTGAGAGAGTGCCCGCCCTCACACCTACTACTGCAACTCCTGTAAGCCCGAATCAACAGTGGCACGCAATGAAATGACATCGAGCATTGAAGCTCGGCGAGTCTCCGGGAATGTCTAAGTTGTCTTTAACCCGCAACGAAATCAATCAGAAAGGTCAATAATAAGAGTCGGAAATAAATCATTGTCCACTTCCCTCCGTGCAAAGCGGGTGACAAAACAATGAACTAAAGAGGTAAATAACCTCGCAAATACACTTACAGCCAGAGAAGCCAGCTGTAAAGCACCACGGATCAAATCATTATTACATTTAAATGGGACATTTGGGGTGGGGGGGGGGGCTCCCTGTCAGCAGAGGATTTCCTGTTGCTGGAGAGAAATAGATAGGTACTTATTGTAAATATTCAGGTACAGTCAGACTGATTACAGTTCAGTTACTGATTTATACATTTATGTAGGTATCCAATTCCAAAGAATCATAAACGTCGACAAGAATCTTTGACAAAATAACCAGCATGTTTTTTGACATATCAAGGTGTGTAGGGTATACCTTCATAATTATAGATATTAAGCATAGAAAAAAGATTAAGATAATATTATTATTCAGTGAGTAAAGCGCAGTCCAAGTAGAACATCGGCTGCCCAGAGCGGATTAAGTTGCCCCGACCGCTTCTCCATATTCAGTACAAAAGCCCAAGGCTACAATCATAACAAACATATTTTAGAATTCGAGATTAGTAGATACTAATTAGTATCCACTAATCTCGAATTGTATCCAAACTAACGGCTAGATACGAGTCACCTCAAACGAGTCTAATATTTGGAGACGAGAATACAAGCGGCGTTGCTGACGCGTGTTGCAGTGCGGTGGTGCGGGTGCGCGGCGTGCAGCGGCGCGGGCGCGGGCGGGGGCGGCGCGGGCGCGGGCGGGGGCGGCGCGCGCGACGCGTGGCGCGTGTGCGGCGCCGAGGCGGCGGGCGCGGCGCTGCTCGTGCTGCTGTCGTGCCTGCCGGCGTGCGCCGCGCCCGCCGCGGGGCCCACGCACTCCGCGCTCGCGTCCGGATTCGTGGTCGCGATGCTCGTGCAGGTGACCGATCGCGAGTGTGCGATGGCGCGGGACGTCACACGTGGGCTCAATCGCACGGTGTGTGCCCGCAGTGCTTCGACCACATCTCGGGTGCGCAGATGAATCCGACGGTGACGCTGGCGTCGGTGTTGTGGGGGCGCATCTCGAAGGCGCGCGGCGCGGCGATGATGGCGGCACAGGTGGCGGGCGCCACGCTGGGCGGCGCGGCGCTGCACGCGCTGCAGCCGGCGCCGCTGGCAGCGCTGTGCGTCACGCGCCCGGCGCCCGGCCTCTCCGTGTACAAGGTGGGTAGTGCGGTGTGTGTGTGTGTGTGCGTGCGTGCGGCTGACTGTGTGTGTGCGTGCGTGCGTGCGTGCGGCTGACTGTGTGCGTGTGTGTGTGTGTGCGTGCGTGTGTGCGGCTGACTGTGTGCGCGTGTGTGTGTGTGTGTGTGTGTGTGCGTGCGTGCGTGCGTGCGTGTGTGCGTGTGTGCGGCTGACTGTGTGCGTGTGTGTGTGTGTGTGTGTGTGTGTGTGTGTGTGTGTGTGTGTGTGTGTGTGTGTGTGTGTGTGTGTGTGTGTGTGTGTGTGTGTGTGTGTGCGTGCGTGCGTGCGTGCGTGCGTGCGTGCGTGTGTGTGTGTGTGTGTGTGCGTGCGTGCGTGCGTGCGTGCGTGCGTGTGTGTGTGTGTGTGTGCGTGCGTGCGTGCGTGCGGCTGACTGTGTGTGTGCATGTGTGTGCAGGCGGCGGCGCTGGAGGCGGTGCTGGGCGGGTGCCTGGCGCTGGCGAACTGCGCGTCGTGGGACGAGCGCAACCTGCACCTGCGCGACTCGTGGCCGCTGCGCATCGGCACCTCCGTGGCGGCCATGTCGCTCGTTGCGGTCGGTCACCTCATTATTTATTTATAAATACTTTATTGTACACCACACCATTTTTCATGAATTGTTTTAATTATACTCATTCAGTTCCAGTGGTAATTACAAACAAATATGCTAAAATTCATCTTATCAATCTAGTAGCAACACGTGTGGGATGTGAGCAGTGAACCCTGAGTGTTTATTTTTTAATACATTTTTTTTAAATAGAAAGACGTAATGTGTTGTTTAATAAATTAGCAATAAATTTAATGTTACTTATCAATAGATGGCGCTACGCATCACGCATATTGGCCCATTTAATTTTTCAATAAACTGGCAGATAGCAAATCTTTAGGTAATACTAAAAGCAGGTAAAACCGCAACGTCTATGTATCCCGCGAAACAATAGTGTAAATGCACTGTTGTGTTCATCTTTTAAGGACATGGTAGTCTCAGTAACTGTACTGTACTGTATCAGCCCATATACGTCCCACTGCAGGGCACGGGCCTACTCTACAATCTAGAATACGATTGAGAGTGGTTAGGCCATATAGTCCACCGCGCTGGCCTAGTGCGGGTTGGCGGACTTACATACCATAGAAATTCTTATAAATCGCTATGGTATGCAGGTTTCCTCACGATGTTTTCCTTCACCGTTTTAGTAACTACTGAAAATAATGAGACTTAGCCACCTATGTGTCGGTTGGTTTTATCATTGTTATTGATTGAATGTGTGTCGTTTCAGGTGTAATAAATATTGAAATCGATGACATTGCAGGGCTCGCTGACGGGCGCCAGTATGAACCCGGTGCGCAGCTTCGCGCCTGCGCTGTGGAGCGGCGTCTGGGACCACCACTGGGTCAGTGCATACTACCTATCCACTTTTTTTTTTTCAATAGGAAAAGCTATTAAGCTGCCCTTTCGGTACCCCGGTGTTGTATATTGGGACATCCCTATTAGATTAAGATCAAAAGTATTGTATATGGACATCACTAGTGTGTTAAGCAAGATGGCTGATTAATAAAACCTACTAAATGGAAGACTCCTGTGTTTGATATAAACCCAGCCTTGCCCAAGCCCGAACACCAAAATATAAAGATATAACATGGCGCTGAGGACCGGATAAAGAAAATACGGCGGTAAAATAATATATTAGAAAGAAACAAGAAAAATAAGATACACGTGTTACTTCCAAGATGCAACAGGCACAAGGTGTATACGGATTAAAAACCCCAAACCCTTTGGAAAACCTAACGGCGGAGACATACAAGAAATGGAAGCAACAGTTCGAGTTGTACAGAATAGCTTCGGGCGCAAACGCTTATACAGGGCAGGTACAAGTTGCATTATTGTTACATTGCATGGGTGAAGCTTGCATTGATATTTACAATACATTTGATTTATCAACGGAAGAGCAAAATAATTACAATAAAGTGATAGCATGCTTCGACGAGTATTTTAAGCCGAGTGACAATGAAAGCATTAACACACATATATTTTTTAAAAGAGATCAATACCCAGAAGAACCCATAGATAAATATGTAACAGAATTAAGGAAATTAAGCTCAGGTTGTAATTTTGGCGAATTAAAAGATAGGATGATAAAGGACAGAATTGTAGCAGGAGTATATGAAAGCAGATTAAAGGAAAGATTGTTAAGGGAGCAAAATTTAACTTTACAAAAAGCTATAGGAATATGTAAAGCTGCAGAGATAGCCAAAGAACAATTGAAACAAATAGAAAATAAACCAGAAATACAAACAATACAGTGCAGGAAAAAAGGAGAAAATAGATATGAAAAGAGTTCTAACAGTTACATGCCTAAGAAACAAGAAAATTTGAAACCGACATATAAAAGGAATAACTTTACAAGTCAAGGATTTAAGAAAGTAGTGTGTACAAGATGTGGATACAATCACAAGCCTCGGAATTGTCCAGCTTATGGCAAGAAATGCTTGAAATGTGGAAAACCAGGACATTTTGCTATCAGGTGTGGCAAGAGAACACTAATAAAGGCAGTCAGGGAACAAGAAGAAGAATACAGTGGCGAGGAGAAAAAAGAACATTCAATAAATATGGGCAGCATAAAGATGAATAAAATAATGAAGAGAGAAGATGGTTGGTATGAATCTGTTAAATTTAAAGATTGTAGTGATAAAATAATACAATTTAAACTAGATAGCGGTGCAGACTGTAATGTAATGTCATTAAAATGTTGTAAAGAAATATTGAAAATACAGGAATACTATCCTTCTCCACAATTAAGTAATTATAATAATTCAAGTTTGGAGACAGTAGGTAAAATATATAGGGAGTGTGAAATTGCTGGAAAAAATTGTAATATTGAATTTCACATATCAAAAGGTGATTATGAACCAGTATTAGGATTTCCAACTATAATTCAATTAAATTTACTTCAACGGACAAATATTAAAGTAGAATTAGTTCATGACAAAGTAACAAAACATTACTTGTTAACAGAGTATGCAGATGTTTTCAAAGGTATTGGTAAAATTAAAGGGTATGAATATAAAATTAAATTAAAACATGATGCAGTAGGAAAAGTAGAACCATGTAGACAAATTCCATTTAAAGTAAAGGATAAATTAAAGGTAGAGCTAGATGACATGGAAAATAAAGGTATTATAAGTAAAGTGCATACAGCCACTGAGTATGTCAATTCATTGGTTATGACGTTGAAGCCAGATGGGTCAGTGAGAGTTTGTTTAGATCCACAACACTTAAATAATCAGATATTGAGAGAACACTATCCTTTGCCTAGATTAGATGAGATAACAAGTAAATTAAAAGGTTCTAGATATTTTAGTACACTTGATGCAACTACAGCATTTTGGCAAGTATGTTTAGCTGACGAGTCAAAAGAATTAACAACATTTAATACACCTTATGGTAGGTATATGTTTAATCGTTTGCCTTATGGTTTGAATTCAAGTCCAGAAATATTCCATAAATTGTTTAAAGAAATATTTTCAGAAATAGAGGGTGTAGAAATTTACATAGATGATTTGTTAATATATCATGAGACAAGTGAAGGTCATGACAAAATATTAAAGAAGGTATTACAGAAAGCTAGAGAATATAACATTAAATTTAATGAGGTGAAGAGTCAAATAAAAGTTGAGCAAGTTAAATCTGGGGGCGCGGCCGAGCCCCCGTCCAAGTCGAGCTATAGGCCGTAACATTCTTTTCTCGAAGCAATTCAGACCATTTTCAACCCCCTATAACTTCGTTGTGACTAAAGCATGAAGCCTGAATTTTCAGTTACTAAGCAGGCATTGTGTAAACACGGTATATTTAAAATTTTATTCAATTTGAACCAGTAGTTTAAGAATTGTAACTAGTCAAACTTTCTTAATTTTGTCACTCACTGACTGACTGACCGATCATCAAAAGTCTAAGGCACTTCTAGCAGACATAGAACCTTCAAATTTAGAATATAATTAGTGTTTAGTGTCTAAAGTAAGGGAAAATTCAAACATTTCATAATTTGTGTCTAGTTTTCTAGATAGACCAACTGCGTTAATAACTTTGTAATCCCATATAAATGTATAGGATTACAAAGTTACATTTGCAGTTAATGAATCATTGTACCCGTATATAATGGAATAATAGTTGTAGATAGATATCTATATATATGAGGCATAACAGGAGGGGATATAGAGAGGGAAATGGTGTATTCAGCCCATGAAACTGTATAACATTCCTCTAGAAAAACATGACGAAGAAAAACTTGCAAATAAATAGACTAAATAGCTCAAAAATATCAATTACAATGAAAGAAAGAACATTAATAATCAAATCCGCTATATTTGTGATAAATTAATACCTACAAAAATAAGAAAAATCCATAAGACAGAGGCTTTAAGAAAAATCGTTAGTGATATTCTAGAAGTAAGAAGTACCGAAAAGGAAAAAAGTAGGACTCTACAAAAAGACGTGAGATCCCATCAAAAACATCCTGTAAAAAAATTCCAAGTCTCGCAGCTCAGGTTTTCTACCGCAAAAAGTTGTGAGATGCATGTAATACCAAGTCGATTAATTTATTTAGTCCTTAAGGGACCTTCTATATAAAGTTATTACGTTAGTTATTACCATATCAATATTAAAAATTCTTAACGTTTTAAATAAATAGATCGACTTGGCCAGCAGCATTATGTATAAATTGTACGATACATTATGTTTTCATGCGATGGCCAAGTCGATCCAATTATTTAAAACGTAAAGAATTTTTAATATTGATATGGTAATAACTAACGTAATAACTTTATATAGAAGGTCCCTTAAGGACTAAATAAATTAATCGACTTGGTATTACATGCATCTCACAACTTTTTGCGGTAGAAAACCTGAGCTGCGAGACTTGGAATTTTTTTACAGGATGTTTTTGATGGGATATTTAGGACATATTTTGTCAAAAAGAGGGATTGAAGTTGATCCAGATAGGACTGAAAGTATTTTAAAAATGACAGAACCTACTTCAAAGCCTGAACTTCAAAGATTTTTAGGTATGACTAATTATGTATCTAGATTTATTGAGAATTATTCAGAGACTACAGGACCTTTGAGACAGCTAATTAAAAAGGATGTTCCTTTCATATGGAGTCAGATACAACAAGATGCATATGATAAATTAAAGAAAGTTTTATGTGAGCCACCAGTTTTGGCATATTTTGATGTTAATAAGCCTATAGTACTTAGCGTTGATGCTTCAAAAGATGGATTAGGTGCAGTTATATTGCAAAATGATAAGCCTGTAGCATATAGTTCAAGAGCATTAACAGAGACAGAAAAGTTATATAGTCAGATAGAAAAAGAAAGTTTGGCAATATTGTTCGGATGTAAAAAGTTTAATCAATATTTGTATGGACAGAAATTTGTAGTTGAATCAGATCATAAACCATTAGTTTCTATATTTGCAAAATCATTGAATAAGTGTCCTGCTAGATTACAACGAATAAAGATAGCATTGCATCCATATAGTTTTACAGTAATTTATAAACCAGGGAAAGAATTAGTTGTTGCAGATCATTTAAGTAGATCATATTTAAAAGATACAGAAAAAGGTTGTGATAAAGAGATAGAAGCTCATGTAGCTATGATTATGAGTGGTTTTAATGTCACAGATACAAAATTAAAATTAATTATAGATGAGACCTCTAAAGATCAGGAATCACAGACATTGTTAAAATATATTAGAGAAGGTTGGCCTCAAAATAAAAACCAAGTTGATTCAATAGTTAAACAGTATTTTAGTTACAGAGATGAATTAAATTATTGTAAAGGATTGATTTTGAAAGGATGTCAAATAATTATACCAAAAAGCTTAAGGTCAGATATGTTAAGTAGAATTCATTATGCACATTTAGGTATAAGTAAATGCAAACAATTGGCAAGAAAATCTGTATATTGGCCATCAATGAATAAGGAAATAGAAGATTGTATAAATAATTGTGACACATGTAAGAAATATCAAAATGCTAATAGAAATGAACCTATGATTTGTAAAGGGCCAAGATCCTATTATGTAAAGACAGAAGAAGGAGGAGTAATAGTAAGAAATAGAAAAAGTTTAATTCCAAATGGAAAATATGTAACAAATAGATCAGATATAGATATTGAGGATAATTTAAATTTAGAAAGTTGTAATGAAAACAGTGAGAATTTAAGAACTGAAAATAGAAATTGTAGGCCAAAAAGAACAATTAGAAAGCCAGCATATTTGTCAGATTATATTACAAATTAAAATTATTTAAGTATGTATAGGAATTAAAAAAATAATAATAAATAACTAGGTTGTAATTTTATTTTTAAAAGAAGGGAGATGTTGTATATTGGGACATCCCTATTAGATTAAGATCAAAAGTATTGTATATGGACATCACTAGTGTGTTAAGCAAGATGGCTGATTAATAAAACCTACTAAATGGAAGACTCCTGTGTTTGATATAAACCCAGCCTTGCCCAAGCCCGAACACCAAAATATAAAGATATAACACCCGGTGGAGGCCGAAAGGGGTATGTCAGTGTCTCTGGCCTTCCAGCCCGGTACACACGCGGATATTGTGTCCGAACTGGGTCCCTAGCAATACCTACGCCAGCATACTGACTAAAAACGTCTCGATAACCCTCACACGCATTGTCGGCAGCACCGGACATCCCAGGGCGAAGGGCGCCCCGATTTACGTCCGCGAACCGCCCCGCGCAAAACCATTGCTGGGCCTTATGTTATCATTATGAAGGCCCAGATTACCTCTATTTACACCCCCCTTTCGGACGCCCGTAAAGCTGTTATGGGCGTCCATGACGGAGACGAGGCTCCATCACACGTCTCGGAGTCGTTATACTCGAGGGCGCACGGCCCCCGCCGTGTGCCCAGTGACTCCGATGACCCCTTTAGATCGTCTCTTACGACGGGCAGAGGATACCATGGAGGAATTCTTGTACCCCCAAACCACAGAGTAAAGGATAAAGGCGCCGGTTCAGCCGTTTATTACCCGGCGCCTTCTTCTTTGCAGGCGGCGAGCGGAATCGTTCCGCTCACGATCCCGATCTGCGCGCTCCTTCTGCGAAATTACAATTTCACCGAAGGAGAGCATTGCCTGCCACGACCTCCGACTCTCGACCATGGAGGGAATCACAACCGAGAGCGAGAGGTCTACTCCGACGGCTGCACGGAGTATCATACGTTCATCACCCCAGGCTGGACACTCCGAAAGAGTGTGCTGGGCTGTGTCCTCCGCGCACACTACCTATCCACTACTCTGTTGAAAAGAAAAAAACCCAATTACGACTCATACCTATAACTTTATGAACTTGATTGCACTGATAGCGCATGACTCTTGATAACTTAGCGTGCTTAACACACTAGTAGCTTCGTATTTCAGCTAGTACCATACAAGTTACAAGACTCCAGGCCTTTACCGCCGCCTGGCCTCCTCCCATCTCTCTTACGGAGTTACCTACATTCTTTTAGGAACGTTCACTTCTGTGTCTCTCTTGCTTATTTCATATTTTCGAGATCAGTGAATTATAGATTTATTGTGAATATTGAACAAAAGATTACCTAAGCATAAAATGGTCGATACATGATCGGCCTTTTGTTACGTAAAAAGCGGGGCCACATTACTCGTATGCTAAATTACCTCCACGAGCGTCCAAATATTATCGGCACGTGTATTACTATTCGTTATACAAATAAATAGTCACCGTATTTTGTATGGCACATGCGGTTGTATCACACTCATAATAATTGTGTAACGTGTGAAGTGTATGTAATATGTATAATATAATATTTATTTATTTATTTAATCCTTTTTTGCACTGTACAGAAATACTAAAAAGATATTACACAATAAAAATTATAGTACAAGTGGCGGCCTTATCACACTAGGTAATTTCTTACAGGCAACCATGGGATGGATATAGTAACAGGAGATAGAAAGGGCAGTCTAAGGTGTAAATGAAATAATAATAATAATCTACAATTAATAATTAAAAATAAAAATATAACATAATCACAATAATAATACATACATATATACACATATATAAGTATATATACATACATACATACATATACATAAACATACTATATACCTATCCTAAAAATATACCAAAATAAGAATGGACAAATTATCTCAGCTACAATCTTGTTGTGAGAGGAAATGTAGTTTGACCTTTCTTTTAAATGACGACAGTGTTTCAGCTCGTCGCAACTCAACTGGAAGTGAGTTCCACAGTCGGACAGCTTGGACAGTAAATGATTTGTCCATGAATACTGTGGAGTGCAAGGGCATTCTCAGTTTCAAGTTCTCCGACGACCTCAAGGATCTTAAATGTGAATCATGGAGAAAGATGAAACGATCTTTAAGATAAGAAGGCGTGAGAGGATTAAACAAAATATTATACAGAAGTGAAAGAATATGAGTATTCCGACGAAACCGGATGGGTAACCACTTGAGCTTAGCACGAAATTCAGAAACATGGTCATATTTGCGGAGCCCAAATATGAATCTGATACAGAGATTTTGGAGACGCTCAAGCTTATTAAGTTGGTCCTCGGTGAGATCTAGATAGCTGACATCAGCATAATCAAGGATGGGGAGAAGGAGAGTTTGCGCAAGTGAAATCTTCGTGGTAATGGGTAGAAGGTTGCTCAACCTTCGCAAGGACCTTGCCGAGGCAAACAGCTTCCGACTAAGCTCACGAAGCTGCGGACCCCAAGTGAGAGACCTATCAAGAAATAAGCCTAAATTCTTAACGGTTTCACTATATGGGATGATAGTGCCATTACATATAACGGATGGTAGTAGATCCCAATTTATTTTTGAAATCAACTTGGGGCTACCGACTACAATTACCTGGGTTTTGGATGGATTAACCATCAATCCATAGGTCTGGCTCCAGTCACAAATATGTTGAATGTCAGTATTTATAACAGAAATTGCGTCAGTCAAGTTGTGCAAGGGCGCCCGGGAGTAAATTTGGAGATCATCAGCGTAGAGGTGGTAGGAGGAGCAAATATGATCGGTTATGGAATTTATAAAAACTGCGAAAAGTAAAGGAGACAGCACGCCGCCCTGTGGAACGCCAGCAGATACGGGGCACCAAGAGGAGAAACTATTCTCAACACAGATGCGTTGCCGGCGTCCAAACAGGTAACTACGAAACCAATCAATTGCCATTGGAGATATGTTAAGAGAACCAAGTACGCTGAGTAACACATCAAAATCGACAGTGTTGAAAGCGTTGCTGAAGTCTAGCAGTGCCAAGACTGTCAGCTCGCCATGCTCCATGCCCGATCTGATGCCATCCGTAATATGAGTCAGGGTGGTAGTAGTACTATGCCCAGGACGAAATCCAGACTGGAGAGGATTCAGGAGGTTATTACTTGAAAGGAAAGTATTAAGTTGGATATAGATCAGGCGTTCAAGGACTTTAGAAAGGAAAGGTAAAATAGAAATAGGACGGAATTCTGACAGCAATGAGGCCTTAGGTTTTTTTGGAATGGGAATGATATGGGCTTCTTTCCATGGAGTAGGAAATATCCCTGTGGAAACGGAATAGTTGAGGATGTGACAAATGACAGGAAGGATTTCGTCTAGGATAGGAAGAATCATATTACGGCTGACACAGTCGCTTCCCATGGCATTTGATGAAATAAGCGTAATGGTTTTCCCAACATCACAAGCAGCAAATTGTTTAAGAACGAAAGCAGAACATTCAGGAGTCTTAATGGTAGAAAGATGCTTAATAGTTTTATCTTTGATCGTCTTGTCAAAATAGAATGGACAAGAGAAGTGATTATTTAGAGAATTTAAATCAATGGTTTTCGGAATTGAGTCTTGTGTAGGTTTACCCACTCCTAATGTCTTGAGAAATCTCCAGACTTTTGCTGGTTTCTTTTTGACTTATAATAATGTGTATTCACTGCAAAGGTGTTAATCGTTGACACGATACAGTACTCGCGGCAAGTGGTGACTCAGTAATGATGAATAATAATAACTAAAACTGTTCAAACAAGTCGCAAGAGAGTCATCACTAGCACCTGGCGATGCAGCGCGGGAGGCGCGGGCGGCGTGTAGTGTGCCGGTGTGAGTGTGTGTGTGTGTGTGTGTGCAGGTGTACTGGGCGGGCCCGCTGGGCGGCGGCGCGGTGTGCACGGCGCTGTACTGCGCGGCGTGGCGCCCGCCGGTCGCGCCGGTCGCGCCGCACGCGTCACACGCGCCACACAAGGCGCCGCGGCCGGCCCGCGAGCCGCACCACTAGCGCGCGAGCCGCCGCTGTCTGCCGCCGCACCTGCTGCCGCCGACCGGTCACCATGTTGCCGAGTTTCTTATGAGACTGCTTCACTCCCAGTCTCCAGTTGACGGTTGCACCCGCCGCTGCTGCCAGTGCTGGTGCCGGTCATAATATTGAGTACATCTGTGTGTGGTAATCATTCCTCATTCACAACATCTACCCCTTCTCCATAAAACACGTATACTGAACCTAATGCGAGAAGAATCATTGCGTTTCTGCAAAATTTCGGGGAGTTCTGCTCTCCAGATATGCACTTATTCACCAGATCTTCACATATCTATGCATTCTGAAGAAAAGTTTTGTTTAAATCAGTTTAATACTGCTGGAGATATTAAGTATTAACCTTTACGACGCTCGTCCCTCGCACTTTTAACGACCGCCAACGCGCCTACAATCCGAATAGAACATAACAAGTAGATTTTCATGGGCAGCGGGTTCACTTCCTGTCAGCGGTCAAGTGGGTCGCTAGCTTAACGAGCTACCAGGAGAAGCGTTCAGCAACCCGCTGATGACATGAGTAATATGTTGTACATATAGTAATAATATTGTATCTTTGTGTGTAGTTTATAGGCATGTGTTATAACAATAATGATATTGTGATTGTTCTTTTAATATGTCTAGTTTCTAATTTCGGAAACAAGTAATTAGTGAATAGTTTTTTTCTCAATGTATTATTGTATTATTGTATGACTGTGTGTGTCTTAAAATAAATATATGGCTTGACATGGTTTTTATATGGTTAATATTTTTTGTAAATGTAACACCATAGTAGTGGTTCATTAAAGAATAATATTTAGTTAAATAAAAAATAATAGTTAAAAAAAACTAAAATACACGCTTTAATAAGATATACAACTAAAAAAGTAAAAATAATTGATACTGAATTTAAGATAAGTAAATGGAGTAAAATACATATATTTTATTGTTACAAAGCGTGGGGTGTTTACAACAATTACTTATCATCCTGCACCCCACGCTTTGTAACAATAAAATATATGTATTTTACTCCGTTTACTTATCTTAAATTCAGTATCAATTATTTTTACTTTTTTAGTTGTATATCTTATTAAATCGTGTATTTTAGTTTTTTTTAACTATTATTTAATTGTTTTGACTAAAAACATCCATCTACAGCTGTATTTCCAGTCAATAACGCCATCTGTTGGTCAGTAGTAACATTTGACACTTGAAGAATACAATGTTAACACCATCTAGCGATGAATAGTGCAAACATGCATTATTGACGTGATCACGCCATCTATTAGTCAGTAGCAAATTATGTTCATCTATACGCCACCTAGTGGTCAGTAGCAATGGTCATCAATTATAAGAATAATGAATCCTGGCGAATCTAATCAGGATAATTATATATTTTAATCGAATTATTGTATTGTCATCGGTCTTTGACAAGTGTGCAAAATTTGAACGAAATCTGGCCGTTTAAAGTGGGTCAAAATCGCGCCCAAAGAAGTCGGTTACAAACAAACATACAAACATACAGGTGAAGCTAATAAAAAGCGTGTAATAAGAAATAGCGTAATAAACTCATTTGCAAAAAAACGGGCACCTAAGCAATGAACCATTTCAAATGTTACTATTGGTTTGTTTGATAATTATAGGTAGTTTTACTTTCACAATTTTGTAAATTAATAAGCAAATAATCGTTTTCGTCAGTATTATCATAAAATTTTGATAAAATTTATGGGTTTTAATGCTAAAGTTCGCTAGTAGTGTATGCTCGCTAGTAGTAATAATAATAGCATTTATTTCAGCAAAATATGTCCATATGTGTGTTAGTAACAAAAGATTTACTTAATAACTATGTCAGTCAATCAGGAATTTAATTTTAATTTTATTATTTTTATTTTAAAGCTCCTATCACTCTATCCACCCAGTGCCTCTGAAAAGGGCAATCGTTACGCGCTGCAATCATTTTCAGATTTCTGTTGGAGCTACCACGCAGTCTTAGAAGTCCAGAGACTGCTAGAGTAAAAAGATTGACAGTAAGAACGGAACAAGGTTATTTTTACTTGTCTCGTAGCTCGTGAAAATCTGCGGGCGAGCATATTGCTTCTTACAGCAAGCGATCTTCGTTCCCTTTCTATATCTAGATCATCTTTTAGGTCGTCAGTAACCATGTGACCCAGATACCTACAACTGTCAACAATGCGAAGCGTGTCGTTTCCAAGTTTTATAGAGCAGGCAATTTTAGGCTTAAAGTTTTCAGACCTGAAAATCAGTACTTGGCTCTTCTTGGAATTGTACTTAAGACCGTGTTCAGAGGCATACCGTTCACAAATACGGATGAGAGTCCTAAGCGCCTTGAGCGAGGGAGCCAGCAAGACCATGTCATCCGCATAGCTGAGATTATTAACACAATATGCATATGCTCGTGAAGTAAAAGTTAACAAAGATTTTTGTTGTTCTGTCGGAAGCGGTCTGCATCCAGCGACTTCCCGCAACCTTAGCCAGATCGTCCGTCCACCTTGTAGGCGGGCGTCCGACATTTCGCTTGCCTGTGCGTGGCCTCCACTCTAAAAACTTTCGCTCCAACGGCCACCGGTTCTGCGAGCTATGTGCCCGGCCCACTTCAACATGCTAATCCTATGGGCTCGGTAACGTTTGTTCTCCTACGGATCTCCTCCAATGTATTTATTTGTTTATTTACTACCTACCTATCGATTTTGACCAGCTTGATAGATTAGGCGCCGGGACAAAGTAGTAAACACGTACGTGCATCGCGGATTAAAAAGGTAGGGAACCCTTGATCTGTGGATTTTACTAGAGCAATAAATTTAGTTTGAATCAGTTTTTTCGTAACATGCAAAAGGTGTAAAATATGGCTTAGATAATCATTCATTTAAAAACTAAGGATAGGCCCTTCAGTGCATTTGGTGTTTAAAAAATATGACTGTGAAAATCGCTTTAACATAAATATCAAATTAAGTTATTAATTTCATACATTCCGTCTAAAAAGTAATACAAATATTATCTTCATTTTATTACACTTTCCTTCATAATATAAGCAAGCCCGGATCTAGGGGGGGCAAGCCGTGGTCTGTGCCCCGGGCGGCAAGTTCAGGGGGCTGCATATTGAATCTTGTGAGACAACTACACAACTCATCAATAACGTAACACCACTTACACGGACACTGCAGAACTTTTTTTTCGCCGTGCGCGAGTTAGTGAATATGCGATAGGGGCGCATGAAAAAGAGATGAAGGTATATTTGCAAACTACTTTATCCATCTCAACGTTTGGTTTGAAATATCCAATTTGTGTTTACTAGTTAGTTGTAGTTGATTAACCGAACGAAGAAGAACGAACGTCTTTTATGTGCTACAGGCAGTGGCGGTATTAGTAGCACAGATTAGTAGGCTGGAGCCTAGGGCGACAGATTTTAAGGGGCGGCAAATCTAGGCCATTTTTTTTGTTTTGATTTACAGAAATAATAAAAGACAATATTTGACACTGAAAAAATGGAAAATTGAAAATTTAAGAAAAGTTAAAATATTTCAATAATTTATGTTCCCACGTTAACAATTTAATAATAAACACTTTATTAAACTTGGATATTATAAAATATTACAATAGTGAAACATTACAAAAAAATCTTGCTTAAATGTGAAAAAACACATAACATTGATTTTAGTCTAGTCTTAGTTTTGTTTTTTCTTAAATTGGGTATTTATTGTTCCGCACCCAGGGGTCTAGGGGCGGCAGAATACCTCGACGGTTTTCTTTGCCTGTCGTAAGAGGCGATTAATAGTTGTCATTGGGGTCGCTGGTCAACTTTAAGATGGGCGTCAGAACTCATGGCTTCATAGCGGACTCTGCAGAGAAAATCTGCGCCTACCCAAGTTGTGAGGATGGCTCCTAGGCCTTCCTAATATGGCTATTAGGAAGTGCGCCGGGTGGCACGGCGAGTAAACTGGGCGCTACCCGCTCGTGCGCCTATCGTCCGTAATACGCGCGATGGTCACCAAGAGATTTAGTCGGTATGCCGGCAAAAAATCTTCTTAGTATTTTTCAGGGATTCAGCCTGGCTGCAAATCTATGCGGTACGCACAATAATTCTCCCCGTGCGCCAGATTGGAAGGCTGGAGACCCCGACATACTCCTTCTGATCGCGCCGTAGGAATCTGACAAGGCTATCCTTATTTTCGCCATAATATCTGTGCCGCTGTACGTATGTATAATCTAGTTGGTATGTGAGACGCTGTGATGTTATCGACTCATTTTATTCCATGTAAATAGATTTTCATAGTATAGAAAGCAGCCGCGCTGGAAACGCCTTCAAACTCTTGCAGTGGAAGAGTCCTTTGGCTAATGGATGGAAATATATTTATACTTATAATATTTGTATATATCCTCTTCTTCTTGATTACACTCTTGGCGGAGCTGTCGTGGCCTCTATTTTTTTTCTCCCTTAACGATGGTGTACGCATGATCGTGTATTGTACCCGCCGCACGATCTCTCTCCAATCTCCATCTGTGTCTGTCAGACGACAATTGGGTGCATTTGTTTAGAGAGCCTCCCCTGCTGCAGTTTTAATTTGGCTAGTCCACCTTGGTGTCCTGCCACGAGGTCTATATCGGTATACTCTGCCCTATTAACCATAAGACGTTCTATGGAGTTGTTAATTCGTCGTGAGACATGACCGAATATTTGAAGTATACGAGACCGTACTTTTTCGGAAAGACGCTACTTGATGCCGAGTTCTTGAAACGTTTGTGTGAAATTCAGAGTTGATATTCCAAGCATTTCAACACCTCATGTCTAGGGAATCTACCTTTTTCTTTTCTCGTAACGTCCATGTTTCAGCGGCGTACAGAATATAAGTGCTCTGACAAGCCTGATCTTTAGTAACCTTTGTAGTAGTACGATTCCTCCATATTTTTCTGAGCTTCTCCATTGCCCCTCTAGCCATCGCCATACGTCGTTTTATCTCAATGAGTTGTATCATTGATTGATTGGTCACCATTGTTTTTTTAAACAGCCTAGTATAAATGTAAATTCAACCAATGTGTCCTCCCGGTAATGGTATATGGGGCCGAGACCTGGACGCTCACACAACAACTGTTCCACAAAATTCCAAGTAACTCAGAGAGCCATGGAGCGGGCTATGTTAGGTGTTTGTCTCCGAGACAGAGTCCGTAACACGGAAATACGGAGACGAACCGGACTCATAGACATTAGCCTAACTATAGCTCGACGAAAGTGGAAATGGGCGGGCCACATATGCCGCAGGAATGATGGCAGATGGAGTAAATAAGTACTTGAATGGAGACCAAGAACCGGTTATAGAAACAGGGGCAGACCTTTGACGAGGTGGACCGACGACCGGGTTCACGTGGCGGGAAGAAACTGGATGAGGATTGCCCTGGACAGACCATCCTGGTGTGCATTACAACAGGCCCACACTCAGCATTGGGTGGATATATAGGCTGAAGAAGAAGAAGAGTATAAATGTACGACTGAACCAGCCTAGCGATAGTTCGTGATGTCCATTGAAATCCCCTAAAACCATTTCAGCCGACAGGAACTGCGTCCGCGCGTCATCGTCCACCTGGCTAAGATACCTAAACAGCCAAATCGTCTCATCGTCCCCGTTGTGAGACCTGTACAGGCAAACGTTGATGCGGCTAAGGCACCCAAGATCCACGTGCACCTACAAATCGGAGAAGAAAGGGTCCTCCATACAGCGTACATGGCGACAGTAAATGTCCAACCGAAATAGGCCGAATGGGCACCGGTATGAAAGGGTCGGCATGTCACTAAAGGTCGGCCACATCCGGTCACCAACCGGCACGACGGACCCACCCAAGATTATGTGCGACATGGTGAGGAAGCCTCTCGTGGTGGTAAGCCACGATTGGGCCCCCGTACTGTACCGTAGGCGATCAGCGGACAACCGTTTCCACGGGTCTCCTTGGCCGGCGGGTCAACACTCCTCCATTCGAGAGCGACCCTAAAATACCCACACAATCACTATCAGATCATTATGACGGTCTTTACGCCCCGTAGACGGTGATCGCTACTCGGGCGGACACTCAAGTCCTACCACCAAGAACTGTGTCACTCATTTGGCACTACCCAGGGGTCACGTGTAAGGAAATTAGAGTCAAAGCCTACGGACGTGTGTGACCTTAACCCTCAAAAGTGACGCTAATATAAAGCGTATAAAAATGCTTAACATGGTGGTAAAATGGCGCTCTTTCCCGAAGGCCTGTGTCATCAGTGGGCGTCTGGTTGCCAAAAATGATGATGATGATAAAGATAAAAATATAGGCAAGCGGGGGCGGCATTCTTCTGTTTTTGCCTTGCCTCGAAAAATATGAAGATCCGGCGCTGAATATAAGCAAGCATTTTCAAAATCGTTGCGACTTGCGAGCGACAACAAACCATAGTAACGCTCTACTACGAGTATACTGGAGCACTGCAGCGCCCGCACTACTTACATACACTTTCCGCACTCCATATATTTATGTCAATGGTTTTGATAATATAATAATCTAACTCATATACGTCCGAATGCAGTTTAGATTTCAGAAGCCTCTTTTACAAACGAGAGTTTTACTTCCAGTCAGTGGCGTAACAATAGGGTGGCAGAGTGCGCAAAATGCCACGGGCCCCCGGGCTTAGGGGCCCCGGCCCGGCAGGGCCCTGGTCAAACAGGGTCTCAGGCTCGACAGGGCCCCGGCTCGATAGGGCCTCGGGCTCAAGCCCAACAGGGTGTCGCCAGATATTATAATACAACATTAATAAGCAAATTTTTTAATAAATAATTGGCTACATTTTAAACATGACAAAAATTTGACCATATTTGATTTCAATGTTTTGTTTTTGTTCATTATAGTATAATCTTAGTTAGAAACCCATAATTTTCAATTTTATAAATATTAAGGTAATAATATATTCGAAATAAATATTAATATGTCTTGTTTCAAGAACGAAACGAATGAGAAAGAAGAAGTCTGAAGCAATTAATAAAAAGTTAAGTACCTAAAATAAGTCAGTACTTTGGGAACGAGCATTTGATGAAAACAGAGACAAAGTCCCAGAAATGAACAAATAATAATATCAAATCTCAGCGATAGTGAATATTCAGACCATATTAATAGGAGTGGAAAATATTAAATCCCATATGTTACAGACAGGTGTAATTTAAAAAAGTTAAAATGCTAAATGAAACAATTTGTGATTGAGAAGGTCGCTATATACCCAATGGTCCCTTCTTATGAGACAGTGACAATAAATAATAAAATAATAAGCAAACGTAGAGGACGTTTCGCTGACGATACAGTCTTGATGGCGGAATCGCTGGAGGAGCTGCAACAGATGCTGCACCACCTGGCTTCAGCCTCACAGCAAATAGATTATAAAAATAACTTCTATAAAACCAAAGTAACGACAACCACCACGTTGATCTAACCTATCATTGTATGTGGCCACCAGTGTGCAGTTGTTTTCGAATATACCTACCTGGGGCAGACCCTTTAACACGTTAGAAACAACTTTGAGAAAGAGGCTACGAGGAGGTTCCAACTGGGCTGGGCAGAATTTGGTAAACTACATCGAGTGTTGTCGTCACCTTTACCACAAAGCTTGAAAACGAAAGTTTTCAAATAGTGCATCCTGCCTGTTATCACCCACGGCGCTGAGACTTGGACACTTACGTACATGTACAGCAAGCTATGGAGCGTGCTATACTCGGTGTCTCTTTCAAGGATAATCCGTAATGAGCTTATCCGTCCCATACCCTAAGTTATAGACAGCAAACAGGATTAGCAAGCTAAAGTGGCAGTGAGCTAGCCACATCGGTCGAAGAACCGACAAATGTTGGAGTAAACGTATTTTTGCGAGGAGCCCGCGTCTTGGCTAACGTAATGTAGGACGCCCTCCAGCTAGGTGGAGTGACGATTTGTAAAAGGCCGCTGCCCGATGCTGAATGCGACAAGCTGACGCCAAGGTAAAATGGCGCAATTTGAAGGAGGCCTAAGATGAAGATGAATAAACAAAATGTTTAAGTTGACGGTTATGACGACTGGAAATGAATTGTTAATGCGATAGAGACAAAAATATCTAAAATTCACTTCGATTCGTGCCTTTTGTATGAAAAATAGCGGTTACATCGGATATTAGACGATGCAACAAGCCAAAGAAACATTGTGTGCAAAGAAATATTGTCTGGCGTGAAGAACTTACTATACTCCTCGAAGTTACTAATTCAACTTTTCATGGTCATAGAGATAGCGCAGATAGTAGTAATAAAAGAACATTTTTGAGTTGTTACTAGAAAAATGTGATCCTGATTTAGAGGAATTGTTATATTTACGTTTTTGGGCCTAAATTTACTCCATTATATTTGATATTATATGTGATAAAACTCAAGATAAGTTTTTCGGTACCGTGTGGTTGAAAGAAATGAAAATAGAATTCCAAAAGCACTCTTTAATCGTTATTAGGGGCTCCTCTTTAGATTTCATGAAATGATTCATGCTCTAAATCCGATGAAAAATATGAAGCCATGTCATTAAAAAAGATTATTTACTGTACTGTATCAGCTCACATAAGTCGCACCGCAGGGCACGAGCCATATAGTCTACTACGCTGATCTAATGCGGGCTGGCGGACTTAACGTACCATACAAATTCTTACAAATCGCTATGGTATGTAGGTTTCTACTTCACTTGTGACTATCAATACACTTATGATTCCAAAAAGTCAGAGGTCTGCCCTGGGATTCGATCCTAAAACGACTATGAACATGTTGGCGGTGCTTCTGGCCCGTTTAACAAAAAGGCCACATTAAAAAAATATTCATAAAAACGAAATTACAATGTCGAGTTTTTTTTACATTTACGAAGGCCCCATTTGATGAACTTTGCCACGGGCCCCCGATGTGGTAGTTACGCCACTGCTTCCAGTCCATAGTCGACCAAGCTGGGCGCTGGCTTGGCGTATATTGGCGGACTTCACATACCATAGACAATCCTGAAAAACTCCGATGTATACAAATTTCCTCCCATATTTTTCTTCATCGTTCAAGGACTTGGTAATTTTCAATCAACGTAATATGACTCCGAAAGTGAAAGGTGTGCCCAGGTACTGGAACCCGCGGATGGATTAAAAAGACTGATATTGATCGTTACTTTGTCAGGCATGTACATGATTGAATATCTGTGACCTTCAAAACACAAGTAAATGTGGTTAGTCGTTAGATCTACATTAGTACACAGTTCTCACGACGTTGCAATGAATCAGTACTGCTACCAAGATATCCACTTTTTGCTATTTACATATATTAATTTGCTTAGACGTTAGGACGTGAACACAATGTAAAAACAAATGGTCGCTGATGGTGGCTTATAGGCGCTCTACATTTTTCACGGTGGATACAAAAGAACTGCCTCGGGGGCGTAATTATTGTACTAAGGTACAGTTACAAAGCTGAGGTCTCGGGTTCGAATCCCGGGTTGGTAAAAATGATATTGGATTTTTCTTTACCTTATCAGCCCAAAGTCAGAAATTTGTGCCCGATACGGCGATAGACTCGTCACCCATCACATTGTGGGACGGAACATGCAAGGTGAAATGCGAGTGTCCTGGCGCCTCTGCCTACCCCTTCTGGGATATAGGCGTGAGTTTATGTATGATACCGGTTTATTTTACTGGTGGTAGGTCTCTCATATGTGAGAGGCCATCTGGGTGGGTATCACCGCAATGTCTATTTCGCCCGCCAAACAGCAGTTTAAATACACTGTTGTGTTTCGGATCGAAGGACATTGTAGCCAGAGTAACTACTGGACATATTGAGACTTAACATCTTATGTCTCAGGATAGTGAGCGCAATGGAAAGCCAAGCATTGTTTTATAATACAAGGTGTTTGGTTTTGCCACTGTTCATGAGCGGTCGAGTCGCTTACCATCAGGCGAACGGCATGCTCGTCTCGCTATACAAGGCAATAAAAAAAAATACAAAAGGAATGGAACATTTATTTAATTAATAAAAAAAATAAAAACCGACTTCAAAACAAAAATCCACTAAAAACCAAAAAATAATAAAATAATAACTACCACTCCAAAGCAAAAAAAAAAAATATTTATTTCATGGAACTCGTGCATGTTGATTAATTTGCTTAATGACTTCACTAGCCAACAAATCAAAATATATGCGTTACACATTGAAGGCGGGTCGCCCAGTACCAAACATGTTGATATTTAAATTAATATAAGGCATACTTCCTACATGTTTGGTACTTCGCAGCAAGTACCAAAGTCAAGTCAAGTCATTAAGCAAATTAATCAACATGCACGAGTTCCATGAAATAAATATTATTATTTTTTGCTTTGGAGTGGTAGTTATTATTTTATTATTTTTTGGCTTTTAGTGGATTTTTGTTTTGAAGTCGGTTTTTATTTTTTTTATTAAAAAATTTAGTTATTTTTATCTTTTTAGTGTTGATAGGCATTTAAATGAAGAAGATTTGGTCCCCACAAGGAATATGTTCTTTCCGATGACAATGAAATCGCTAAAATCGGCTAAAAGCTGCCAAAGATATTGGAATATTCACATGTTTATTATTTTTTCTACCCCCCCCCCTCCCTTCGCGCCTACCCCTTTTTCCCTCCCTCACTGTAGCTTATCTTTTATAATAAACCTAATGCAAAAAGAACCATTGGAATCCTACTAAATTTTGAAGAGTTCTATTCTCCAGGTCCGAACATAATCATCAGATCTTTATGTTGTATTCCTGGGATCAACCTGTCAATACGTTTTTTCCAATGAAAAAGAAATCACTAAAATCGGTTAAAAGCTGCCGAAGACATTAGAATCTACGTGTATTTTAATTTTATCACCCACTCCCCCTCACCCCCACCCCTTTTTCCCTCTCTCACTGTAACTTAACTTTTCTAATGAACGTAATGCAAAAAGAACCATTGCAATTCTCCTTAATTTTAAGGAGTTCCCCTCTCCAGGTCCGAAGATATTCATCAGATCTTCACCATATTTTTATGGGACCAAACGACAAGCACCACCTTTCAATCAAAGAAAGAATGATCGAAATCGGTTCACACAGTACAGAGAAACGAGGTAACAAACATAAAAAAAAAGCAGCATACAGTCGAATTGAGAACCTCCTCCTTTTTTTGAAGTCGGTTAAAAAAAATGCATTAAAATTCCTTGAGTGATTTTTTTTTTACGTATAGCCTACCTGAAGCTAAACAAGATAATTTGAATAAGTAGGTACTTGATGTAAATAAACGCCAAATGGGAAAGAGTAACTCTAACCCATGGAGTTAATAAGTACAACTAACTCTATGCTCTAACCCGACAAAACGGGCCATAAATAAGTATTATAACCATTTTTCACATATAAAATATCACTAACAAAATTGACTATTCTCTATCTTCTCAGTTTTTTTAGTGTTCTTAAAAATCTCTCTCCTTCATAGATTACACGAGATCGTTTAAAAATATTAGCTGATCGGCTTTGTGAATCACAATCGCAAATCGCAAATTTAACTTATTTATATAACTTGTGAAATAGAAAGAAAGAAAGAAAGAAAAGTTTATTGTTGGTACAAATACAAAAGCAAAACAAAGAAATTAATATTAATAAATGTTATTATCGCCTTCACAATTCACATGCTATTTGTGATTGCTATTGCTATTTATTTCAACACTAGCTCCTTCTATTTCTGTCTCTGTCACGCCTACGCAGTAACATCATCTTCGCTCTCGCTTCACTGGGTACCCGTGTGCACGCACAATACGCAGAGATTTTGTTCCCGATGTCCGCTCTAGTATAATACCTCAATGCTTACGATAGAGATGATAATATGATGACTGATAGCTTCTTGGAAAAAAGCGGACGCGAAGTAATCAAACTTGTATCTACTTCTACTGGCACTGGATTTCATCGTAAACAAACACTTATCTACGTAATACAAATGACCGTTTAGTAAGTATCTAATTCAGTGATTCTCAACCTTTTTTTTATTGCGGCACATATTTAACGAATTCAAAATTTGGCGGCACACAAAGAGCGCCTTGAGACATATTCCTATTGCTATGCACGCCGCTTCATCACAATTTGGCACTAAGAAAAAACGCGTTGCAAAGCAAATAATAAAATAATTAACTTTTTTGTGGATTTAAATACATATTCATGTTAAAAATATTTTTCTTTTTAACTGATATAATTTAATAATATTAACATTATTATATATTTGCAAAATTTGGCGGCACACTTTTGAAATTTGGCGGCACACAAAAGTGCCGCGGCACAGTGGTTGAGAATCACTGATCTAATTGTTAACAAACACACAATCTACCTAACTACCTACCTCGATTAACGAATAAAACGATTGACGTTCTTGTGGCAAATAATGTCGTCTATAGCAATTAAATATCATCATTATACATGAAGATCGCACTTGAATACGATTAATTTATCTGCATAAAGTATAAAAATATTTGATGAGGTGAAGGTCGCGCAACCGATACCGCGCGTTACGTAATTATTGTCGCCCAACCGCCACACCGCCCGCCCCGCCCCGCGCACCTGCGTCGCCGACGCGAAACATATTACTGTACTGCGCTGGATAATACGTTTCTTATATTGAAATAATAAAACTTTCATTTCTTATACTTATTATGATAAACTTTCACCAAAAAATGCGTTTTGTACGGTGAAGTGAAGCGACAGCTTAGCTTTTTTTTTTATTTCAATATATGGCGAGACGAGCAAGCCGTTCGCCTGGTGGTAAGCGATACGACCGCTCATAAACGGTAGCAAAATTCCACTGCGCTCGCCATCCTGAGACATAAACTGTTAAGTCTCAATATGTCCAGTAGTTACTCTGGCTACAATGTCCTTTAATCCGAAACGCAACAGTGCATTTACACTGCTGTTTAGCTGTCGTGTTTTGTTCGCACACGTACCGTGAAAGTTGCCAACTTTGCCGCACAGGTTAACATTGCCCTAAAATCATATTTTTAACAAATTCGTTAATATGAAAAAAATATTTAGATCTATGGCATCATTTATTATTTGGTAGGAAAGTTGATTATATTTGTGATAGCACTGTGAATCGCCGTTATTGCTGAGTTTATTTAGTAGCTTGTGAGAGCTTGTCAAAAAAGGTATGTCTTTCGGCAGGCCAATTTCGTCTGAAAAATATTCGTGTATTGTGCGTCATGACGAGACCGCAGATAAATTATTTTAATGTATTCCATAGAATATGAATTATTAAGTATTTTAATAACAGTTTAGTTATCTAATCGTTAAAAAATCATTAAATTTCGGGATGGGCAATTTTACCCTGACTTTTTCAGACCTTTGCTTGACAACATTGCCCATCATCAAAAAGTACCTAGGGTTATCAATATTTCGATAACTTAATTTGATAAAATCTAAAAAGGTTTCGACGCCTGTTATTTTAAAGATCAATCGAATTCAGAAAGGTGTCTTTTTAATCGACTTAAAAAAAAGAAGGTATTTACTTTATTTTGATTGCCAAATAGATCAAAACTTAAGTTGACATTTTGTTTGTAGCATATTTTAAATTTACTTAAATAAAAGATTTCTATAGTGTGCAATGCTTGATTTAATTACCACTTTCCATCATTTCATTAATTATGAAAAGTACAAATGTGAGAAATTATATAAAGTAAAATCAAATTACTGTAATGTGACAGCCCTAAGAGATTTTAACCATTTATCAGAGTTTGTATGGAAAGAGTAAGAATCGCTAGGTAAAATTGCCCATAATGTTTTGTTACGAGAATCTGTTAACTTTAAGAGTTTTTTTCTAAACCAATACCAAAATTGTTTTTTATACTTATTTCATTTTTAATTGTGTAATAATATGGGTCATATTTTGGCAGATATCAACATGGGCAATGTTAGTTAATCGCCACATAACTTTGCCCATCATTAAAATAATAAAAAATAAATTTAAAATATTAATTTATTTTAAATATAACATAGCTAATAGTAGCATATGGTTATGTAGTTGATGTAAATGAAAAAATATATATCGGTGGTTTTAGAAAAAACATGAAATATAGCAGATTTTATCAAAAAATCGGGCAATGTTGGCGACTTTTACGGTAACACATCAATGATCAAGGGTTATGGATGTTCATGTGATCGCTTACCATCAGGTGACCTGTTTGCTCGTTTGCCAGAACTAAGCAATAAGTAAAAAAAACATTTAGATCGAGTGTCGTGTGTATCAGGAACATAAATCTTCATAATATTAAGATGCATATTGCCGATAAATGTATTAGGTACTGTTTCTGGAGCCTAGGTACTTATCCAAATCTATTCTTTATATTTAGTAGAATATATACGTACATAGTCCGACTGAAACTAGTTTTTTTACGACCGCTACCAAAAACCGAATTTCGGCTCTATTCTCAAAAGAAAATGAGGCGGGATATAACAGGACGGGATGGAAATTGGAATAAGCTATATAGAGGATGGCAGTCAAATAATTTTAAGTTTAAATATTCCCAGAAAGCGAAATAATAATGTTGATGTGGACTGGACACTAAAAGTGGTGCAGATAGCACCGGAGCGAAGCCCGGGCCGGCCCGATGATTAATATCTTATTTTACATTCGGTCCGACTAATTTTCCCCTTATCAAAATATTTAGAGCGATCGTAATCACAGTCACACTACTCAATATTTGGAACGTTTGCAATTGCTATGGTTAAATATATTGTGTTATTGATCGAAACAATTAATATTTTATTGAACTTGCAATATATATCACAGTAAGTCTAACCCACTGAAAATATACGTAATTAGGTAATAAAAAAAATAGTTTATTGAAACTACAAGGGTAGGTACTACATCGTAATATTTAAGAGAATGTAAAACCTTTTTGGCATTTACTGTTACAGACTACCAATATCATTTGCAAGCACACTTCAAGGTTTTGTTTTGTTGTCCGATTAGAACTAAATAAATGCGACAGTAAGTAGGTAGTAGCTTTTAGAACAATCACACAAGTTATCTGTGAACCTTTATTATATCATCAAATGTATTATTTTAGAAGTGTGTATTCTTACATGATTAAAGGTACATTAAAGTCTTTAGACATATCTACAATATTATTATTATTATTTAATTCCACAGATGTCCCGCTCTGGCACAAAAAATAAAAGGTCACGTTAGGCATCACCTGTATTCGCTCCATTGTAGGGCTTGAGCTCGAACAATAAGGTTTAAAATCATTAAAACTAATAAAACGACATAAGTTTATTTTGAAATAACATATTATAATCATTTCATAGCAAATAACACATAAGTACATATAATATATAAAAGTATTCTAAAAATGTTAAGTGATTAAAAGTATTTATTTAATATCGGTTAAACGATAAGATAACATATTAAATACTTTGACTGATCAATGCGTGTGTTAGTATTTTACAAGGATCAACTACTTGAAATAGTAAACAGTAAAACTTGAAACAGTAGACGCTGGTCACGTTGATTGGAATCGGGCGCGAGTCGTGTGTGGAAGTAGTGCTTATCGTGTGTCGTGTGGGGAGTGGCGTGTGGCGTGGCGCGACGTGGCGGCGCTTGCGAGACGAGCCCCGACGGTGGATGGTGGGTAGATTGCGTCACCAAGCGCCGCGCTACATAATAAAATTGTGGTGACTTGTGACCTACGCCCGCCGATAACTATTTGCCCCCAGTCTGCTACTGAAAGCCGATAACAATAATATACGTAATATTGTATTTTTGGAAATCTGAATGTGATTAAATTTATTTTGCAATTTTTGTGAACATTGCACTGAGATTGGTGATACTGTTTGTATCTGATTTCATTTGATTTACATGGATGCCGAGTGTTGCGCGGCGCGGTACGCGTTGACAAGGTGGCACGCGCATGCGCCGGCGTAGTCGCGCTCGCTGCTCGCACACACATTTATTCATTGTTTTTTCGGTGTCACCCACGCTGCCCGTTATTCTTTGAGCTAATTATCTTGTTGAGACCGACGTAAATTTCTGTGAGGGTCAACTTGTAGCCACGTCGCATTGATAAAAAGGCACTTTCAACATCATAAGAAATGTAGTCGCGCATCAGTCGGCGGTGAATAGTAAGTTGATATTTTAAACCCCGGAACCAGGATCGCCTTGTTCTTGCGACTCGTGGCAGGCGCAGTGATGAAGGGTACGCCGGTTTAAGAAGTAATACACCCCTGCGACACACAAACTGATGCGCTGTGTTGTCTATCTCGGAGTTCCTTATCCCTGTTGGTACGGGCGTGGCGTATGTAACTTGCGACCGTGATGACTACTGTAGGTTGCGTCTCTTTATAGACAGACGATCCCATTGTCTAATAAATAGGTCAATCTCCTGGCCATATTTGCACTCATTTAAAACACCTGTTCATCTTGAGCCACTTGTTTGAGTGATCCAATTTGAAACATAATTATTTAGTAGGTATTTAATTACATTTCACAGCGCTCGCCATCCTGAAACATAAGATGTTAAATCTCAATAAGTGCAGCAGTTACTCTGGCTACAATATTCTTAAACCTCACCCATATGGGACCTACCACGAATAAAAAATTGCAATTGTTTTGTATGGTGTAGGTACCTAATATTTTTTCGTTATTCCTGCTGAAGGATGTAAACAAGTTCATGTGCGATCAATATTAGTATAGGTACCTACTTAAAGTTTACGAGTGTAACGTGTATTGCCTGCGGCGTGCGGCTGGCGGCAATACCTATAGATTCAGTGCAGTGTAGTGTACATTGCAGTGCATATATACATATGTAGGTATTACATACAAAGGAATGCACGAAGCTGACTGCTGATAAATAATCAATCACTTTAACAAATGATTACTACTACTACCTACTAAAAGTGTACTTAGGTAAACTTTTTGGTAGATACATGCAAGTGTTTTCTTTACGATAGAGCAGGTAGGTACCGTCTGCGTCGAAACATAAACTCTAAGCCAGGCCGCACATCAGGCATTCAATTGTTTCTCCACAAGTGTAGCGCCACATTTGAAATGCGACACATTTAACGCCCCCATATATTCCTACGGGAGCACGCACACCGAGGAAACATTTGTAGCGGGCGCGCTTTGTGGCGAGTATCGTCATCCGCGCTACAGTAATTCAAGATCGAACCTGTTCGTTTTTTGTGTCGCGTTGGTTTGAAAAAATGAAAGATAACATTGAATTTTACGTTGAATTTATTGCAGAGATCGAAAAAAACCCTGTATTATACAATCATACACTCAATGATTATAGTAACAGACGGATTATAGAAATTATTTCTTCTTTTTACTTTTCTTCGTGAGATTGTAATTTTTGTGAAATTTTGTAATTCCCGTAATTGGTGCAATCTTGATTAAACGGATAAACCCAATAACGTCTTTTTTTTCTCATGAATCGCCACATCAAGAAATTGTCGTCATCAGAAGATGACGTCGACATGCTGAAAGCGGTGCCATGCTACAACTGTGCTTCCGATGTGCGTATATACAATACATTTGTAGTAAGCTGAATTGTAGCGCAACGATTGTGGCGACGTAAATGTTCGATACGTGTAGCATGTGGCGCTGGTGTGCGGCCTGCCTAAGTTGAACGAAATAGGTACATAATATAATAATTAGAGATGGGCCGAGTAACACTTTTGCCGTGTGACGAGTTTTACTCGGCTCAATTTTTTTTTAACCGAGTACTCGGCCGAGTAACTCGGTTTTATCAAATTCCCATTGTTGCTGGCATTGCTAGCACTTTTGGCAAGAAAATGTCTACGAAGAAAAGAGGACTAGGCTGTTACTAGAACATGCAGAGAGCCTTATGTTCCTTCATCGTAACTTACCTTTATTAAATTTTAAATATTGATTAATTTTATTACTATTCTCTTAATTTTGTCTCACTAACTACTCATTCATTAGCATAATTTTGATTTTATTAATTGAGATTGTCAAAGATTTCCTAAATTAGTCATAAATACTTTTTGATTAACACTGTTGTTTTAATTATATCTACCTAAATATATTGCTTTTCTTAAACATCGTATACTCTGCATTCAAACCGAGTTATTCGGCCGAGTACGAGTATCAATAAACGCGCCGAGTACACCGAGTACCGAGTATCAACCGAGTACTCGGCCCATCTCTAATAATAATGATCGTACTCCAACATTAATGTTGAAGTATAATCGATCGAAATGTCGGCATCGTTATATTTCTTTCTATTTAGATAGCAATAGCATTACACGCCTGAAAAGGAACGTGAAGGTATATTACATTGTTATGACATGAAAATACTAAGTTAAGCGACTAGTGGTGGCGGGCGCGGTGCTGTGTGCGGTGTGCGTGGTGGTGCAAGTGGCCGGCGCCAGTGCAGCTCGCGGGGCCGGCGCTGTCGCCTGCTGAAAGCTCGGCAAGCTCGTGGCGCGCCGCCGCCGCCGTCGCGCGCGCCGCCAGTCCGCCTGCGACGCTCGCCGCCGCCGCACCGCACCTCGCGCCTCCGCACCCGCGCACACCCGCACCTCCGACACGACGCACCTGCACACACGCCGCACTCTCTGCTGGACACCATGCCCCTGCGAGACGGTCAGTGCTCACCTATTAACATGGCCGGCCTGCCCGACACCGACCACGCTCATCAGTGCTTGTTGCTCATCTCGATATCATATTTGCGTTAATAACGCTAAAGATTTTAAAAATACCACAATGTCGCCGCGCCCGCGCGCTCACTAATGTCAGTGCGAATTTTGTTTTGTTCTGCCAGGAGCTCAATCCAATGATAAAGTAGCGCATTTATATAAAGAGCTCCTTAACCAGAACGAAATCTCCGCGCGGCGGCCGGCGCACGTTTGCAACCTCTACCGCCTAGTACGTATTGTTTACACGCGCGTGTTACTGAAGTCTCACCCGCTTCAGGAGAAGTGTCGCCGCACAACACCGTTTCACTGTGCGCTCACTTTGAACTGACTTAAAAAAAAACCTTATAAAGTATTACTTTTACTTTACGATAAACAAGTTCCGCCCCGCGATATTCATCATAGTATTCATTGTCGATTTATTACCAACGTTATTAACGGTGCGATCGTAGGTGTGTATCGACATAATATATTCTAACACATGTATTTACAATTACAAATCGACGCATTTAAATATATAGTCCTTGGGCAAGGTCGCGGCGGCACAGCGCGGCGTAGTGGTTCCTCGTGTTCCGTTTTCGCTTCACACTTGACATTTGCACCCACCACCTCATCGCGGTGTGTATCAAAACAAAGTAGGTAGCCGCAACGCCAAGAGGCTCGGCGGGCAAAGTCGACGGCGCCTGCGCCGCCGACTGCCACGCGCCGATCAACAACTCCGCGTGCAAGCGACAATATCTAGTATGCTAATCGACACGCGCTCCCAACTAATGCGCAAACCTTTAGCCGCGCGCCGCGCTGCGAGCGATCGTTTGTACAATGCGCAGTTATTTCGCCACTCGCCGTCTAATCTTATGACGTGCTTCGTTACTTCTCTTTAAACAATAAGAATTCTCTCAAAAACACAACAAAAAAGTACAAATAGCAGAATTCCAGTCAGATCTAAATAAGACAACACTGTCCAGTGTCCTGAAAGCAAAATACTATGCCCGAAATGTTTATAACGGGGGTCGAGTCTAGCTGAAGCGTAACGTGTGCCGCGGCCGGTTTCAGATGCCGAGCGAGCCGGCATCGCGGGGTGGATCCGTCGCTCGTGGCGCGCTCTGGTGGCCGAGTTGGTCGCCACGGCGCTGCTCGTGTGGCTCGGCGTCGCGTCCCTGATGCCCGTGAAGGGGCCGGGCTCCGTGCAACTGACGCACCCCGCGCTGGCGTTCGGCTTCATAGTGACCGGCAACGCGATGATATTCGGTCCGGTGTCCGGCGCGCACATGAACCCCGCCATAACGCTGGCGGCGCTGGTGCACGGGCGCATAGAGCCGGCGCTGGCACTCGCATACGCGGTGGCGCAGACGGCGGGCGCGGTGCTCGGGTTCGGCGCGCTGGCGGGCGTGACGCCGGCGCACGCGCTGGCGGGCGGCAGCGGCTGCACGGCGCCCGGGCCGCACGTGGGCGCGGCGGCTGCGGCGGCCGTGGAGGCGGCGCTGACGGGGCTGCTGGCGCTGGCCTGCTGCGCCGCGTGGGCCGCGCACGACGCCGCGCGCCCCGACCACGCCGTGCCTGTCAAGCTGGGCCTGCTGGTGGCCGGCCTCGTGTACGCCGGGGTGAGTGCTCGTGTGCGAGGCACGCCCGCACGTCGCCTCGCCTCCGATCGTCGGCTTATCTTTCTTGTGTTTCCGGATTTCAGGGTACCGCTACTGGCGCCAGTTTGAACCCGGCTCGCAGTTTCGCCCCCGCCTTGTTCCAAAACTACTGGGAGAATCACTGGGTGAGAAATTGAGCTTTGTTCGATGTTACTAAATAATTAATCTCTACGACTTCGTAGGTACTTAAGTTGTACTAATTGTACAGCCTTAAGTTATTACACCTTATGGCTTAACATGTTGATATCGTATTACTGACTGAGAATGTTCTCTTGTTGCAAATCCTGTTATAATAATTAATTCATTTCACATAGATAATGATCTCCGGTTCGCGCGAATGCGTTATTATAAAAAAAAATAAGAATACTATATTATGATCTATCTTCATATCTATATATATATCTTCATACTTTGAATATGTTATTAGATTTCGAGTATAAATGTTTGTTGTTTATGTTATAAAAACATATCTCAGTCATTAACCAAAGACCTAAACATATTGTTTTTTATTATAGTTTCCAATTTCGCCACGCGCCAATAGTTTATTTCAAACCAGATTTTTTCTAGCCTTTGTGTCTATGCCGGCCCCAACAGATTTAAGACAATGCAGGTGCGGTGTATAATTTGAACGTCAAGTTACTATAATATGTACAGATCATCTACAATGTTTTGGCGTGCGACTGCGCGGTTATCATGCTGTTGTCAAAATATTAGCAACAGGTTTATCTATTTTTAGACATGTTTTCTTAATATAAACACCAAACCAGTATACTCGTAATCTAATAGCATTGACATATTATCCAATATACCAAAACTGAATCACAAATTAATACTTCTCGCGCTTCAAGAAGTTCTCATTTCGTACAATAACATTGTTGTTAATAAGGAAAAGTTATTTATTTTTTCAAAATTAGCCACTTTAAGTACAGAAACAGACCTCGGTTCCAATCGATATGTTTATTAATCGCCCCAGTTCCTTAAGACCACTCGGTACAAAGAACTACATTGCCGGCTTTAATTTGAATCATGTAACTACCCTCTTTGGGGAAGACACGCGTCATCTCGTTCAACGAGTCATCCTGATAGTGATCCAATCCGTCGTGTAGCAGATATGATGTTGAATGTGTGTTGTGGTCGCGTGCAGGTGTACTGGGTGGGTCCGCTGGGCGGCGCGGCGCTGGCGGCGCTGCTGCACCGCCTCGTGCTGAGCGCGCCCGTGCCGCGCGCCGCCGCGCCAGAGGACGTGCCGCTGCACGACAAGCCCTGACTGACAACTCGCGCACACGCTACACTTGCTCAATAATACTCTCTTATTACTTTAATTATAATAAATGCATTTATATTATAAATAGCTTCCTTCTTTATCGGTTATCCTTTTATCACGCACCACAACTCATAAGATGAGAGGCAAAGATTGTCGGCCGCAGACCGCAATGTAATTGGATAACCCCGAGTAAATGTTTGGTTTAAAGCGAATTGAATGGTAGGTTTTTTTTTTATATACTGGCCTGGCATAGTGGCGGCATTGCACCTGATGGAAAGTGCAAATGCCGCCCAGGCAGAGTATCCATTGGCATCGGACGGCAGTCCCATGCCAATGGAAACAATTATGCCGGCCTGCTAAGGTGCCTCTTCACACCGCGGCGGAAGGACCCAGGATTGTAGGAAGGAGGGAACACGTGCGCCGACAAACAATTCCACAGCCTGACGGTGCGGCACAAAAACGAATTTGAGAACCGTTTGGTTCGCGCCGGGATGGTGTGGACCGTCAAGCTATGGCTTCGCAAGCCAGCACGCGTGGTTCTGGTTAGGAATGGAGAGGAGGGGAGCAAGTTGAACAATTCTTCAGAGCACTCACCGTGATACAGGCGGTAGAACACGCTTAGAGAGGTGACATCTCTCCGGAGTTGTAGCGACTCCAAGTTGCTCATAACGTCTGCATCATTCACAATGCGGATGGCCCGCCGCTGCAATCCATCCAAGGCATCGAACAGGTACTGGGCGGATCCATCCCAGAGGTGCGAGCAGTACTCCATACCCGGCCGGACCTGCGCTTTATATAAGCGACAAAGCTGACCGGGCGTGAAAAACCGACGCACCCTGTTCAGGTCTCCAACCCTGCGTGATGTGGCAGATATTACGCCCTCGATGTGATTCCTTGGATTGAGATCACAGCGGATATCCACACCAAGGATACTCAGGTCATTCCGCACTGAGAGGGGAGTACCCTGAAGAATGGGGAGGGGAGAGAACGGGTATTTTTTACACGTGAACGCACACACCTGGGTTTTCTTGGCATTGAACTCAATCATATTCCTGGAACCCCATGTAGAAATGAGATCCAAGGTCCGGTTGAACTCAATGACAAGATCTTCGCGTCCCTTCACAGTTTCGACACGGCAACCTGGAGGCCCGCACTCCGCAGTGGTATCGCCCATGAACCGTGCTGTCATCTGCATAGCAATGAATGTTGCCAAGCGACAACATGTCATTGATATGCAGAATAAACAAGGTGGGCGACAGCACCGAGCCCTGAGGAACTCCGGCATTTACCGACATGAGCGCCGAAGCGTGTCCGTCAACGACTACACGTATTCTACGCCCATGCAGAAAGCCGGAAATCCACGAACACAGGTTGCCGGGTAGACCGTATGCCGGAAGCTTGGACAGAAGACCACGGTGCCAGACCCTATCAAATGCCTTGGCAATGTCGAGGCTCACAGCAAGAGCCTCGCCACGCCGATCAATCGCCTCACCCCAGCGATGCAGGACAAACACTAGAAGATCACCCGTTGATCGATTATGACGGAAACCGTATTGTCGGTCACTGATCAACGAGTGATCCTCCAGGTAGCGGATCAATTGAGCGTTTATGATCTGCTCCATGACCTTACACATCATTGAGGTGATAGCGATAGGGCGGTAATTGGTAGGGTCCGACCGATCACCCTTTTTGGGGATCGGTTGCACATTGGCCTCCCTCCAAGATTCCGGCAAAACACCTGTGCGGTAGGACGCTCGGTAGAGGCGAGTCAGTGCTGGAGACAACTCGGCTGCACAAGCCCTCAAAACCACCGCTGGTATCCCATCCGGACCACTGGCTTTCCGCACATCGAGAGACCGTAACTCACGTCGCACATCACACTGCCTGATGCGAATATCTGCCATTGAGAAACCGCAATCAGGCAGCGTAGGCAGCGACTGGGAACCACGGTCTTCGAGGCGGGAATTAGCCGCAAAGAGATTTGCCAGCAAGGCAGCCTTCTCTTGCGGCTTGTGGGCCAGCGACCCTTCTGGGTACCTCAGCGGCGGCAACGCTGGACGGCAGAAGTTAGATTGAACGGCCCTGGCCAACCTCCAATAAGCACGACTGGTAGTTGGGTGATCGGCCAACGCACGCCCAATCCTGCTAACGCGCTGGGCATCCGCCCTAACGTAGGCCTTCTTGCAGGCCTTGAAGGCACGGTTGTAGGCTTCTTTGCGGGAATTTTTACTATATTCTTTTTTACTGGTGGTACGTCTCTCATATGTGCGAGGCCATCTGGGTAGGTACCACCGCAATATCTATTTCTCCCGTGAAACAACACTGCTTAAATGCACTGTTGTGTTTCGGATTGAAGGACATTGTAGCCAGAGCAACTACTGGACATATTGAGACTTAACATCTTATGTCTCAGGATGGCGAGAGCAGTGGAATGTTTCTACTGTTTATGAGCGGTCGTATCGCTTACCATCAGGCGAACGGCTTGCTCGTCTCGCCATTCACTGCAATAAAAAAAAAAGAAAAAAAAAAGGGAACTGATATTCGGATCCTTCATGGCGCGACCCCTGATCCAAGCGCGATACGCCGCCTGTTTGTCACCGACAGCATCGGCGCATGCACGATTGAACCAGGAGCGTCCACGGCCCTTACTGGCGATCTCAGAGGAAGGAATGTAATATTCCATTCCAAGTCTGATCTCGTCAGCAACAGCGTTGGCACTCTCTACCAAGGTACCAAAATGTAATATTTATTTCAGGCAATATACATATGTCGGAGTGTTCTTGTGTAAAACCCATATGATAAATAATTGTAAATTGGCCCTAAGGAATCTACGGGTAGTTGCAGAAGTAACTTTATTAAAGGAAACCCTGTTGTGGTTCTATTTCACTACCCACTGTCAGAGTAAGGGTGGGAGCATGACAGTTTGCAATATAAACCGCCTCCGAACCGCAGACAAGATATTCGAGATCCAACAGTCGTCTGTGAAACAGTGATAAACGCGTGTTTACTAAAGTGTGTGTGTAAAGTAACAAGTTGTCGCAGATATTCGGATAAATCGTTAATCCGTTAATTATAACGTGTGGTGATAATTATAATTAAATAATTAACACAATGGATTTTATTACCGTCATCTGACACATACCTAATACCGAGTATTAGGGACACAATACAGAAAACATAAACACACGCTAATACTATACATATAATGTCTAAGGGGCCGTCCATTAATCACGTGATCTTTTATTTAGCATTTTTTAACTCGCCCTCCCCTTTAGTGATATGTGATGAGATTTAGGATTACTCCCACCACCCCCCTCCCCCATCCAACATCACGTGTATTTTTAGTAGCTACAAATAATCTTAAACATTTTTCGAATATTATCTATAATTTCGATTATATTCGTTTTTTTTAAATTTCGAATATAATCGTGTAATCATATGAAAAACACATTGTGTACTGGCACATGAACTTATTTGGAGACTGTCCCGCCCTCACACCCGCCACTGCAACTCCTGTAAGCCAGGATCAACAGTGGCACGCAATGTAATGACACCGAGCATTGAAGCTCAGCGAGTCTCCGGGAATGTCTAACTTGTCTTTAACCCGCAACGAAATTAATCAGAAAGTTAAATTAATAGGAGTTAGAAATAAATAATGTCCACTTCCCTCCGTGCAAAGCGGGTGACAAAACATTGAATTAAAGAGGTAAATAACCTCGCAAAAAGACTTTTACAGCCGGAGAAGCCAGCTGTAAAGCACCAACCACGGAATTCATTATTACATTTAAATGGGACCTATTGTGCGAACTGTTATACTTGATTTCAGTAATAGGTATGGCAAAAACGCCGGAAAGCACAGAAATTCGCCCTAGTCTCCACTATGTCCATGTACGACTCCGGATGATATCTGCATTCTGCATACTATCCAACATGATTTTACGCTCATTTTGCCAAATACTACACTCCCAAAGTATATGATGCGCGGACTGTTCATATTCGCAATTAGATGTTGAACATGGGCATGCAGGCGAATCAACGAGCTTAAAAGAGTACAGTTTAGACTTAAGGTTGAACATATTTATTGTAGATTGTTCTCGGACTACGAATTAGCAAGACATTCTTCAACACTAATAACAGGAAAAATACACGTCATATTTGACTAAGCCGAACAAAGAATTTTTTTTGTTATTGTTTAATTATCGTCGAGTTTAGGTGGTAGATCAATAGTTTTTGCTAAAATAATAATTTAAAGCCTTGCGTACCATAGTCTTTAAAAATAAAAGGGTGTACACTGTTATTCAAGAAAAACCTATGTATTTACCACCCAAATACGACGATAGAAAAAAATAACAAAAAAAATTCGTTACAATTTTTTGCACAAAATTTAGTTGCATTGTGTCTGAAGTCACTAAAACTACCACCCAGCTTCGTTTTTGGTAGCAGTCTTGATATACCCTGTATTATACAAAAACAATAAAAAAAATATTTTCACATAAGCCGAGTTCATAACCCTAGTGCGAAAGACGAGCGTAGTGTAAGTGTACCAACAAAATTGAAGTACTTGGTTGAAATTGAATTCTGTAGTAATCTATGTAACAACCCACATATTTTTCGCAGGGAGAAACTTATAACTAAATGGTGACGTTATTCGGAAAGATATCATCATAATTAAGAATTTTCCTATTTTAGGGGAGTAATGGAGACCATATATCTTATTTAGGTGAGTATGTATCGATTTTTGAGATATAAAACGTATTATAAATCCCATTAAAAACATCCTGTAAAAAAATTCCAAGTCTCGCAGCTCAGGTTTTCTACCGCAAAAAGTTGTGAGATGCATGTAATACCAAGTCGATTAATTTATTTAGTCCTTGCTTAAGGGACCTTCTGTATAAAGTTATTACGTAAGTTATTACCATATCAATCTTAAAAATTCTTTACGATTTAAATAAATGGATCGACTTGGCCATCGCATGAAAACATAATGTATCGTACAATTTATACATAATGCTGCTGCTTTTTTACAGGATGTTTTTAATGGGATCTCACGTCTTTTTGTAGAGTCCTACTTTTTTCCTTTTCGGTACTTCTTACTTCTAGAATATCACTAACGATTTTTCTTAAAGCCTCTGTCTTATGGATTTTTCTTATTTTTGTAGACATCAATTTATCACAATTATAGCGGATTTGATTATTAATGTTCTTTCTTTCATTGTAATTGATATTTTCGAGCTATTTAGTCTATTTATTTGCAAGGGCATGTGACATGCTGAATACACCATTTCCTTCTCTATATCCCCTCCTGTTATGTCTCATATATATAGATATATATCTACAACTATTATTCCATTATATACGGGTACAATGATTCATTAACTGCAAATGTAACTTTGTAATCCTATACATTTATATGGGATTACAAAGTTATCCGCACCGCCGTTCATGCCCGTCAAGGTTAAAATAGTAATACAAATTGCCCTTAGTGCGACCGAAATGGCCATATTTAACGGATTTCTAATGCATCCAAACGCGCCACGTCATGTCAACTACTAGTTGACAGTTGGTCTATCTAGAAAACTAGACACAAATTATGAAATGTTTGAATTTTCCCTTACTTTAGACACTAAACACTAATTATATTCTAAATTTGAAGGTTCTATGTCTGCTAGAAGTGCCTTAGACTTTTGATGATCGGTCAGTCAGTCAGTGAGTGACAAAATTAATAAAGTTTGACTAGTTACAATTCTTAAACTACTGGTTCAAATTGAATGAAATTTTAAATATACCGTGTTTACACAATGCATGCTTAGTAACTGAAAATTCGGGCTTCATGCTTTAGCCACAACGAAGTTATAGGGGGTTGAAAATGGTCTGAATTGCTTCGAGAAAAGGATGTTACGGCCTATAGCTCGACATGGACGGGGGCTCGGCCGCGCCCCCAGATACAGTTAAACACGTAGACAAAGTTGAGGGCAAAAGCTAGTGAATAAATTAAAATCTTTATAGTAGGTACCCAGAAGTATGTTAGTAACGTACTAGACGTGACTGCCAACATGTTTATGGTGGTCGCGGGTTCAAATTCCAGGGCACACCTCTGGACTTTTGGGAGCCATGCATGGGCGTATTTACCATAGGGCCAAAAGGGCCATGGCCCGGAAAAAGACCTTGTATGCAAAAGAAAATGCGTTGTTGTTACATAACAAATAAAAATCATACTCGTCGTGTTGTTTACACAATATCGCTGGATACGGTTCATTTCATTTTTTGTGGGTAATTCTGTTGAAAAAATCATGAAATGAGTAAAGATAATTGTGTGGTATAGTGCCATAATGTTTAGTAAAGACAAATGGCGGTATAACCACACACAGGCACTGCCCCCGCTTTGACTTATAAGGAACTTCGCATGAAACATAAAGGTAACCGTTATTTCGGTTACCGGTATGATACCGGTTAAATTCTAGGAATCCAATAAAATTGGCGGATACCGGTTACCATTAAAAATACCGGTATTATTTTTTTGGGTTGATACCAAAAAATACCGGTATTTTCGATACCGGTTTCGGTCCCTGCCATAAACAAGTAATAATCTTAACAAAAAACTAATTTGGTTGTCTAATATAATTCAAGACCCGGTGCAATCGTTATACTGAGCAGGGCGCCGGCGGTGAGGGGCGGCCGGCAGCGGTGTCGCTAGTCGTTTTTGGCTCTTTGTCTGTGTATAAGGGAGCGCTTACGCGCCCTCGTTAGCCTTATTCAAACGATCTATCTGATACCAATTCTATCTGGTGCCACCAAGAAGCTTATACCCAAATGGAGATTGCATTCCGTATATAAAAGTGAAGCACAAAAATTTCACCTTGAATGACGTCGCTGTTGCCTTCTATCCTTTTCTTTCGAGGAACAATGAATGAACAAAACGTAATTTTCATTCATTGTCACTCTAAAGAAAAGGATAGCAGGCAACAGCGATTGCATTCAAGGTCAAATTTTTGTGCTTCAGTGTTTTATTACGGAATGCAATCTCCATTTGGGTATAAGCTTCTTGGGTGCCACAGAACAGGGTGCCAAGCCGGTCCAATTGCCACCATTAAACCGGCAACTTGTCATCTGACGACTCTGCCGATGGGCAGGATTAGTTCTAATACGAGTAGGTACAACAATTTTTTGCGTCCACATATTATGTTGGACTCCTGCTTCTTTCCAAAGCAGACATGCCCAAACAGCACCGGCGTCAAGCGAAATTCAAGGCGCCACGGTGCACTGAATTGCATGTTGTTCCCGACCAGTGGGTCGAGGACAACATGCACTGGCTCGACGAATCTAGCACCGGCACTGGAATTTATCCAGTATGGTTTGTCAGTCTCATTGGACAGTGCGGTAGTCGCAGCCTAACCGCTGCGCCAGTACACAATGAGCTTGCGTAGCAGAGTACACCGCATAAGGCATACGTGTAGGACTCGGCCCACACTGGGCAGCCAATAGCCATACAAAGCCATGGACCGCACAACTCCCACACACGTAATTTTCGGCAAGGGACGCCTGATTAGGAAGCAGGCTGAATAGTACACCTGATGCCCCCAACAATTTCAGCTTTAGTGCCGCAAAATGTGCTCGGAAGCCTCATCGGCAATCGAGAAGAAGAAGAAGAAGAATACTTAAATTTCGAGCCGATGGGCATTTGGAAGCCCTCAACTACTATTTGGGCCCCAGCAGGTAGCCCCTTCCGATACCCGTAAAAGCAGACCTCGGACTTATGAGGCCCAACTACCGGATCCACCCCGCCACTTTACTACGTTTTTAAAAGTAATATGAATGTAATTTTCTCCATTTTCTAATTATAAGCACACATTGGGTGTTATTTATTTATTTATTGGCGACCCCGCTCGGCTTCTACTCGTATAGGGTGCACATACTTTTATTGACTCCAGTTCACAACAGAATCATATTATTTCGTAATTAATTATTAGCTAACTTCATCATATCGGTTAGGATTTCATTTTTTTGAGTGGACACCGCGTCTTTGGAAGCGTAGTTTAGGACGTCCTCCAGCTAGGTGGAGTGGCGATTAGCGACAGGTCGCTAGCAAATGTTGGATGCGATAATCCGAAGACAGTGTGAAATGACGCAATTTGGTGAACGTCCAGCAGTGGACAACAATATAGGCAGATGATGACGATCACTCATTTTTTGCCAAACGCGCCAAAATAAATATATATTCAATAAAAAAACTTTAAAATGGCGGCCAAAATGTTCCATTCCGACTATCAATTTAGAATATCGGAGAGAAGAGTCCCTCAGATATCGATTTTCAGACCAATCGGACCACGCACACATAGCGCACGCAACGGAAGCCTGCAAAACTAATAACATTTTCTCGTTTTTGCTACATTTTTCACTACTGCTTCCCCGTTATTAGCCATAGCATGATGATATAAAGCCCATAGTATATCTAGATAAATAAGCTATCCGAAACAAGAAGACATTTCAAATTCAAACCAGTAGTTCCTGAGATTAATTGTTACAAACAATTAACAAACTAACAGCTTTATATGTATATGAGTTTAAATAGATTATCAATGAATGATTTTTATTGAAATAAAACTATTATTTACGGATTTTGTCGCGGATTTGGTTTTGATTTGGAATGAATTTTAATTTTTAATTTTTCGTATGAATTTCATAACTCATATACGAATAACCTGTATGAAAAAAAATGCTCTAAAAATAAGGTTTATGTTTTTTCGATTAAATTAAGCGTTTAAAGTTAAGCATCATCAAACTTTGATTAGTATCGATAATAATAGTTTATGATAGAAAAAAATCAGAACACTTCTGATTTCTATTTAAATAGAGGCGGTAATTTTTTGGCCCGGGGCGCTTAATTCTAAAATACGTCTCTAGAGCCATGTATGCATGCATAGCCAATCACCACTCACTCTAACGGCGAATGGAAATATCGCGACCAGAGAGCAAGGAGACCTTGCATACCACAGCGATTTGTAAGAATGTATAATATGGTACGTAAAATTCGACAACTAGCACACTGCTGATACAGATACATCACTACATAGTATAAAACAAAGTCGCCTTCTCTGTCCCTATGTGCCTTTGTATGCTTAAATCTTTAAAACTACGCAACGGATTTTGATGTGTTTTTTAATAGATAGAGTGATTCAAGAGGAAGGTTTATATGTATAATACGTACATATTATTGTAGAGAAATCTATTTGTACCCGGGCGAAGCTGGGCCGGGCCGCTAATCTTAATATATATAATTCACGTGTCACGTTGTTTGTCCTCGATGGACTCCTAAACAACTCAACTGATTATAATGAAATTTTGTAGATATGTGTTATTTGTTCCAACTTAAAGGTGGGATAGTTTTTGTCTCGATTGAATTGACGAAAGTATAAAAAAAAGGAAAAAACATTTTGCCATACAAAATGTTCATGGGTTTGTAACTGTCAAACATATAATGTTCATACCGTCGATACGGTAAACTCTTCCCTCAAATTAAATAACGTATTTAAATAAAGGTTTCGAATCGACAACATATACCCACAATATTCGATTAATGGCGTATTTTAGATTTTAAAGTTGTAAATTAATGACAGTAATAAAAAGTGGTTGACATTTAAATTGGTTGTCAAATATTTATGCATACGTTCAGAAAGAACAATGGCAACTGTCCATACATTATTTTTATTGACATTAAAATTAAATGTCTTATGATGAAAAAAATCTCGTTAGCCTGAGGATTAATTTCTAATTCAACATGTGTAATAATTGTTGTTAAAGAAACAGGGGAAAAATTGATATTCACATCAGAATTTTTGTGTTTCTACACCTACGTCACACTACGAGTAAAATGGCTGACCGTGCTATGAAGTATTGTATTGTCAGAAATATCATTTTATAATAATTAAAAAGTATAATAATACACCCGTTCGATTAGTATCTTGTGTTTTTATTTATATTAGCTTAAAAAGTATATTTACACGTATCATTAATAATTACATGTGATCTGCCGCAGTCTCAGTTGACAGTTACCTTCAATTCTCAACATATTTACTTTAAGTCAATCCAAGCATTAAATTATGATCGATGATCATAACAAACATAACATATCACACACAGTAAATATAAAAGTCCGTAACAATGCACGGATCACACGACGCAGTATCAGGCTCCTTATTCCTCAATTATTTTTGATTCAGTCCGGATTAAATATTTATCAACAATTCACGCAACGGAAACGTCAAAAGTCTATCATTTTTTTTGCTGGGTTTTCTATGTCAATCGATTGCTATGAGTCCTCTGGCCAGGCTCATATCATACTTTGAATTTACTGATTATTTAATACAGAAAAAAATATCATGTGTTGTTACTATTTAAGCAAATAAAATATCAATGAAATATAATTATTTACAAAATTAAAATAACTGACAAATTGCGGGAGTTTGCCAATATTATATTGAATGACAAAGTTATCTCGAATAACAGTACTTTACTAGATAGCAAACTATTTAAGTCTAATAAATATAAAATGGCAACACTTAGCCAATAATAGTTTATAAATCCGGAATTACTCAAATGGCTTTCCATTTTAAAGGTTTTTTTTCACCCGCTTTGTATAATTCATATGATTATTTGGAAAAATGTACAAAAATATTGGAAATTGTTTTGTATATATGCCACTTTAAGACGCTCAAATTAAGATCAATCATAAATTCGCCATTGTTCTTTAATTTGTATAAACTAAAGAGTATATTATGAAGCTAAATAAATATAGGACAATCAAATTCTTTTCAAGATAGAATGTCACTTGAAAATGAAAAATCTTTAATAAAATAACACATAAAAATAAAAACTGAACTGAACTGAATAAAATAACAATTTTATATAATTATGGAGAATATTCAGGGATTCTCAAATTAGGCGTTGCCTGTGTCTTGAGAAACCAGTTAAATATAATTGTTAAATATAATTGTGTGTGAGTGTGAGTGTATTTCTATGAAAATTTATATTTCATCTCTTTATTACTAACAAAAAGTAATGGCGTAATATTTTTGGAAAACAGCATAGTGCGGGTGAAATAAGGGATGGAATATTGCATGGATAATCAAAATCGCTAGTGTTTAATGGCAAAAATTTATAAGGCACACTATTTGGATATGGAGAAACGGGATATAATAGAGTGGGAGGTAGGGGAAAGGACTGGGATAGCTGACAGATTTGATAGGACGAAATGTAAATGCACGGTATAAGACGGGATGGTTAATGAATAGAAAGGACGGGACGTATCGGGAAGTGACTGAACAGACGGGATGGGACGGAATTGAGCAGGACAGTAGGACAGCTAATTCATGTTTAGGTATACAAGAGCTTATACGAAAAAAACATGTATTTGGTGTGGAGTAAAATAAAAAAATATCTGCATCCAGGCAAAAGTGGGTCGGGCTATTTTGCTATGCTAAATAATTGAATATAATATTAATCATATAACAACTAAGCAATAGCGAAGCGTGGTCGGGTTAGCTATGTTATCTTTTAATTGATTTCAATGAATGTCGTGGGAGTAGTAACAGTGTTATAATATCTCCGTAGCAAAATAATGATTTGAATCTGGAGAGATGGGATAGAATAGAATATAAGGTGGATAAAATGGGTCAGAAGAATATGTACAGGATGGGATTAGAATTGGATAAGCAGTTTAGACAACGGCTGTCATATTGATTTTAAATAAAATATGGACTGGAATCTGTATTTGCACCCAGGCGAAGCCGGACCGGGCCGCTAGTATAGTATAAAGTTGAACTACGGTCGAATTTCGACCGCTGGGCGACCTCTAGTTTATTTTTATTTCCGGTAGGTTCATCTGGCCAGGTACGATATACGGTTTATCTTTAAGAGCGTTCTCCGTTAATTTCACGCACACATAAGCGACCAAAGCTGTGTGCGTAGAGCTGCCGCGTCGGCTCGCTATACAATCGGCTCAAACAACTTTGATCCGTGCGCTTCAAATATTCAATTGAAATGTAACTGTAATATAATATCATAAAAATATTTTATTTGCATTATAAGTAGACAAATATTACTGTGCAAGCAAAGAATAATACAAATTTTCGACTTGTAAAAAAAGAAAAAAATCGACTGCAGCTAGGCCGGAGCTACGAGCGATACGTCCTCCCTCTAGAACAGTCTTTCCCAAAGTGGGCGATAACGCCCCCTTGTGGGCGCTGCAGGTCTCAAGGGGGGCGATAAAAGACCCAGAAAGAAAATGGGGGCGTTCTATATTTCTCTCCGCGTAGTTCATATATCATATAGGTGAAAAAATGGGGGCGCTAAAAAACATATTTATCACATATCTCAAAGTGGGCAGTAGACAAAATAAGTTTGGGAACCACTGCTCTAGAAGGCCTTGCGGCGGTCTGATTTGATCCACGTCGGACAGCGTGTTTTATAGTGGTTTTTAAAATATTTGTAGAAAACATGAAAATTAATTTTGTTGAAATATAAAAATGGTAATTTATTGATAAGATGTTCTTCTATTATAATATGCAATTGCTACAAAAAAATATGTACGATAAGTTGATGAAAAAAATATGTTCTTGACGAGAGTTTCTGAATAATTTCGCATTGTTTAAATTTTTATTTTTCAGGAACTAAACACAAAAAGATTATTTTTCTCAGCTAAATCACTCCATAAGGGTCTTATTAGTCTGATAATATTTTTATTTTCATCTTATATTTAGTGATTTCGGATATCTTAAGCTTCTAAATTGCCATTTAAAGCCTAAAATAACGAAACTTGTGTTCAGTAATCCTTATAGTACTCACAAATTATCCATCAATCTATAATGTTTTCTACCAAAATCCCTAGATGACAACCTTTTCTAAAATTTATAATAATTATTTTTCCTTTAAATTGTTTATTGGTGGTTAACTCATTTGAAAAGTCCTGTTTTTAAGCCAAAAAGCGCGTGCAGGGTATAAACGCTCTTAATCCTTAAGTATCGAGTGTATTTCGATTGTTATGAATGGCGAGTTTCTAACACATTCGATTTTTTGTAAGCAATCAAATTAAAACTAATCAGCAACCAAAAAACGAGTGTGGTAATGGAAATATTTATTCATACAATTATAATTAAAGTGTAACATCCATGTGCGCAACGCCGACTGCGGCTCAGTTCAGAAACACAAGGCGGATACTAAATCATATCGTGCTTATTCACCGACACCACACCGCGCCGCCACCGGGGAGGCGCGGGGGAAGCGCGGGGGGCGCGGGGGACGCACTCCTCGCAGACGGACTGTGGTGATGCGGAGACACACTGCTTCTCGGACTCTATGAATCGAATGACCGTCCAATTTCAAGTGGAAATACATTTGCGCAGATGAACGCTCCCGGCGGGTGCGGCGCGGCGGCGCGGGGTGCGCGGGGGGCGCGGGGGGTCAGCGCGCGCGCGGGGGGCGGGCGCGGGCCCGCGCGCGAGCTCATAACCGCTTGAGGATGCGCCGCTTGTCCTTGCCGGGCGGCGCGCGCCGCTCGCGCTTGGCGCACGGACCCTCCTCCGCGCCGCCCTCCGCCTCGCGAGCCGAGCCGCCTTGCTGCCGACAAAACGAACCGTTAGAGAGGGAAGGTCGCGGCGACGAGCGGGAGCGTGACGGGGTGTGGCGACGCACCTCGGGGCGGCCGCGCGCGTGGATGTCGGTGAGCAGCTTGGCGCGCGCGAAGTAGTCGTCGTAGCGGTCGCGCAGCAGCGCCGCGGCCTCGGCGTTGAGCGCGGAGTCGTGGTTGGGCGCGATGAGCAGGCAGCGCAGCGCCAGCAGCGCGTGCTCGAGGCCGAGCTCGGGGCGCCAGTCGCGCTTGAGCGTGTTGACGCACACCTCGCCCGTGTCGGCCGCCACGTTGGGGTGGAACAGGCGCGTCAGGAAGAAGGCGCGAGGCGGCGCCGCCGGGAATTCGCGTCCTAACACCAGTCGGACGCGAAACGATCCGCCCTCGTACGGCGTTTCCGCTGAAAAGCACACGAACGTTCATGATTACTCTTACACGCCACGACCGCTTACTTATTATATGTAGGGTACAGTTTTGAAAGAAGAGCCACGTAATGTTTAGATCGTCATATCTCTTTTTTTTTAATTAATGGAATAACGAGACGAGCATGCCGTTCGCGCGATGGTAAGCGGTAAGACCGCTCATAAACCGCAGCAAAACCAAATAACGCCTTGAATTACAAAGGAATTCAATCTGGTATACTTGTTAGAACATTGTGCAAAGGCGTCATTAATTGTTCTATTTTTGATGTTCTTCCATTACTTTAGATCAAAGATTATGTTTTTTTTTGTAAGTTTTTTTGTTTTCAGTAATATGTTATATAAGTAATTCAATATATGCTATAGTTACCAGTTTACAGAGGAATATTTAACTTCATGAATTCATAGCAATGCCGCTTATTGCGATCGCCGTACTGAGTTGTAAGATGTTAAGTCCCAATATGTCCAGGAGACAGTCCCGGCCTCACGCCCACCACTGTAACTCCTGTAAGCCAGGATCAACAGTGGCACGCAATGTAATGACACCGAGCATTGAAGCTCGGCGAATCTCTAACTTGTCTTGTTGGGAATGTCTAACTTGTCTTTAACTCGCAATGAAACATGTTCGTATTTAAAATATATTATATTATTTGAATTATTAATGAACTGTTTTTATTTAAACCGCCAAATAGCAGTTTAAATGCACCGTTGAGTTTCGGATTGAAGGATATTGTAGCCAGAGTAATTATTAGACATATTGAGTCTACGTCTTATGTCTCAGGATGGCAAGCGCAGTGGAATGCCAAGCATTGCTTTGCAATTCAAGGTGTTGTTTGGTTTTGCTACTGTTCAAGAGCGGTCGTATCGCTTACCATCGCGCGAACGGCATGCTCGTCTCGTTATACCATAAAATAAAAAAAAAAAAAAAAACAACTTGTAACTTTTTTCATGATATTATTGTAAACTGGTTTTGATAAGAGCAACACTAAATTTTCTTTCTTGCCCTTCTCTATTGAAAACCGCTGTCCGAACCTGGTGGTAGATCAGGAATTGACTGATGATCGAAATTTAAATGATGTTAAATATTTCAATGGAATCAATAAATAATTTTCATTTCCATTATCATCTAGTTCTGGGGTACATGAAATATACATACAATGTGATTTTAAAGAAAACAAAACTTTCTTATATTTCTTAATTTTTGCCACCAAAACTCATCATCTCTTTACTTGTCAGCATTACATGTAGAGTCTCGGTGAGCATCAGGTTAGATGGGGTGCATCTAACAAAGTGTTTTAGAGCATTAAAAGTATGGAGGGGTAACATCATGCTTTCAGTGGAGGCAGGTGGCTGATTGTGTACCACTGGCTCACTTAACATTTGCCATATATTACATTTATCATAAACTTACAGGACATTGGTTTGTACTTCATATAGGGCAGAAAGTGGCAACGCTGATGGACAATTTAACTTGTTTGGCTAAAAGGACTTGTTTCCATAACCATAAAACTTTACATAAAAAAGACTAGTTACTATAAAACAACTGAAATTTAAGTGTAGCCAGAGTAACTACTGGACATATTGAGACTTAACATCTTGTGTCTCAGGATGGTAAGCGCAGTGGAATGCCAAGCATTGCTTTGTAAATCAAGGTGTTGTTTGGTTTTGCTACTGTTCATGAGCGGTCGCATCGCTTACCATCAGGCGAACGGCATGCTCGTCTCGCCATTCAATGCAATAAAAAAAAAAAACAATTGCAATCCACAGAGATGGTGACCATGAAACTAGTTTATAAAAATAAAAATTCTATTATGTTTTTTAACTCTAACATTGGGTTCCGAAGACAGTTTTCACCAAAGAATGAACATGGAGCTCTTAACAGAAGCTCAATACGAGCTCAATTACTAAGATTCCTACTAAGTCATTATTTTCAATCTACTGAAGAGGATTGTAGAGAAATAATAAACATACCCACGCTAAGTCAGATGGGAAAAGTAATAAATAATAGTAATAATAGTACCATAATAGTACCATCCCATCCAAAGTGAGAAAATAGTAAAACCCAGACATAGACAACTCTCGATCACAATAACTCAGATACAAAGACTTCCGTTTTCTATTAGTAGTGGAGCTTTGCACTTGCTATTCAAAGTTACTGTACAAATGGACAGCTCCAGTTCAGGATCTTGGGATGTATCATTTTTGCTTTTCTCTTCTAATTATCACTCAATCAGCTTACATTTGACTTGTACCTTATTTAACCTCTATTATAAAATGTACTTCTACCAATGGACAAATTAGCACAAAAATATACTGTAATCCTTCTAATTAAAATTGCAGTCCATTTTCACTACATATTGTATTGAGAATGTACTGTAAATGTATATAAATATATATTATACATACCTTAATATGCACGTAATTGCCTATGTGACCAATTAATACATTTCAAATACTAGATACATACTCATATACTCTGTTTTAGTAACAGAAATTAATTGACATGAAAGTCAGTCCTCACCTAGTTAATGTTCAGGAATAAACATGTTTGTATTTATATTATATAATCCTATATATTGCATTCAAATGATGTTCAATGTTTATGAATGAATGAATAATATGTATAAATTGTTATGTATATGAATAAATTGTTAATTTTTACAATACTAGGAGTATTGTAAAAATTATTCTTTATGTAGGTAAACATATTTTTTTAAGAGCAGTCTGGTGGACTATCTAGCTTACCCTCTCAATCATACTTTCGATTGTAGAGGTCTATCAGAGTATCTTGCAGTGGGGTGTATATGGGCAGATACAGATTGTGTGAAGTGATGTATTGAGTTGATGTATGAATTGCTGCGATTCCTTAGGTAAGGGTCAGAATGTATTTATAGTCATATGATGTGTCTGGCAGTAAAGTGTGGTAGGTGTGTAGCGTAGTGAATACCTGGCCCTTCGATGAGCGCCACCACGTCGGTGAGGTCGTCGTCGCGTAGCTGCAGCTTGACGCCGGGCGGCGGATGCAGCGCCAGCCGCCGCACCTCGCGCGCCACTCCACGCAGCGCCTGCGGACACACGTTCTCCACGTTCGACATCGCACCACGCAGCACCGCACTTCTTACGAGATCATCACTCGCTCACTGCGAGGCGCTCTATATTCAATATTCAATAGTCAACACGCCAACTTAATCCTCGACTAATTAATCAGTACTTCAAGTTCTTTTGTTCAACATTCAAATCGATTGTCCTTTATGGCAATCTAATTTAGCTTACAAATAGTTTGTCAATAATAAAACGTTTTAACTTCTGACACCGTTGAAATTATTTGGCGAATTTGTATCGTTTCAGAAGCTTTGAATACGAAATTTGAAGCCGATGTCATAGTGTTGCCAATTACCCACAATTAGTAATTACCACTGTTGCCAACAGATAAGCATTAAGCTGGCTTCGGCTGGCTACCACAGCCTAAAGCCCGATGCACACGGCAGCGGCAGCGGGCTAACACAGACGAATAAAAATAAAGCAAAAATGCAGCATAATCAAAAATTAAAAACTGCTGGCTTTCCACCAGATCAAACCAGACTCATTACACGAAACCACCAGAAAAAATCTATCCAAAAATCTACTAATAAAACATGCAAGAATCTCAAAAGCGGACTCCATTTTCAATTAAAATAATAATAATTAATTTGTGAAGATCGAAAATCAATCTAATTTAATCCCATTTTTTTATTTTTTATTCGGCTTTCCTCGAAATATGTCTACTGGTGATCTTCTTGTTTACGCCACTCACATTTTGGCTGTGCATTTTGAGTGAAGCTATTGAGAATAAAGGTCCAAGAGGCCCTTACTGTTTCCCTGGACATATCCAAAGCCTTTGATAGATTTTGGCATGAGAGTTTACTTAGCAAGCTGCCTGCGTACGGAATTCCTACTGGTTTGTGCGCCTGGATTGCTGATTTTTTGGGGCATATATCAATACGTGTGGTTGTCAGCGGATGCTGTTCTGATCTACAACCCATTAATGCCGGAGTCCCTTAAGGATCAGTTCTCTCAGCAACACTCTTTCTTCTACATATAAATGACTTGTTAGTGCTCCCACGTATTTTTGGGTATGCTGATGATAGTACAGTTGTTGAGAGATATATGTCTAGCACACATTCCGAGATGCGGGAGATTGAGGTGATTCTAATTTAGTTCGATTTAATGCCACCAAAACGCAGTCATGTTTATTTTCTGCTAAACGGAGTCCCTTCACCTTGACTCCAACTTCCCGTGGAGTGGCCATCCCAATATCTATCCATCTCGAACTATTAGGTGTAAATGTTTCTTCCAATCTAAATTTTGGTCAATACAATGTACTCAACATTGCTAAAAATGCTTCAAAGAAACTTGGCATCCTCTTTAACAATAAAGGAGTTCTGATTTATCAAATACTTATGTTTTATTGCAATATATATTATATATATATATATATTTATATTATATATTTATATTTATATATATATATATATATATATATTTAGTTTTAATCTTATATATATAAGATTAAAACTAAATTATCTATACGTTACCAAATTAATTAATTATTGGCAAATTCTTTGGTCATAAATACTGGTCTCTGAGACCGGTGTCACCAGAGATGTAAGTCAAATTAACGTCACCAATGGCGGGTTAAGATTAAGAGGTATTTCACGCCGCGCCGGAGTAACTTCTGAGTTTTTACAAAGCTCAGATTCGCTCTGGCCTTGAATACTGCTGTCATCTTTGGGATGGTTCAGCTAACTACAAACTGGCAGCATTGGACTCTGTGGAATGTCGCGGATAAAGGCTCATAGGTAACGTCTCCCTGGTGGGGGCAAAACTTCTTAGTCTCGAACATGGACGTAGCATCAAATGGACTCGACATTCGAGTTCCACTGTAAGGGACAGATATATTTTCATATTATCGTTTAGATCGGCTCTTACAGCCAATAATGAAGCAGCGCAAAATATCTTTTGTCTTATAATCACTTTCAACACTCTTTTACACACATTTTTGACCGCAAATATTCGTAAAATACTCAGTAATTCAAGTTTAAAACAAACCGCACGTCCTATGTGCTTGGCCGGTACAATATGAATGCTACAAAATTATGTGGAACTATGACAAGGTCGACAAATCGTGTTTTGTCACTTTCATTCTTATGGTTTATGCATAAGTCTAAGTGAGATGGACTATAATATGTAAAATGCAGTTCAAGTCTATTTTGATACTACGGCTATGATCTCGAACACCGGCGGAAAGTTGCTACCCTAAAGCTGAAAATACATTATAGGTTTTCGTCTTACGTATAGAGTAAAGAGCGGTAAGTACGGGGCCAACTGACCAATCAGGACAATGGAACGTACAAGGTTCTTTCTATGTAGTCTGTGGTCACGTCTTAAGCGTATGACCTATAATGTGCAGACAACAAAAGAATCCATTGTTCTGTAGTGCGATTCACGTAACTTTTTGACGCGCCGATTAAGTTGCGGTGCGGTTACAATTAAGTTTACGCTTTGGTACAAAATGGTATTCTTGTAAGTGTTTAGCTGCGCGTGAACTGCGCGTGAGCTGCGCGTCAACTGTACGTCAGACGTATGAAATTTGTTTGACATTGACATATACGCGCAGCAGTAGAATACACTAAAGTGCTCGCGTGACGCGAACTTGACGCGAGCGTATTACGAGAATACGAAAAGGGCTGTTTTGATCGAAACTTAACCGCAACTGCACTGCAGCTGAACTTATTATAATACGTGAATCGCCCTACAGGTCGCTCTAAGACGTGTTGCTCTAGTATTTATGGCCACTTCTTTACTCTATGCGTAAAACGAAAACCTATAGTGTGTTTTCAGCTTTAAGCAACGCGTCTTAGATTAAATTGTCGCTTTTTTTTGCAACTTTTTCTGTTGCATGTTGTCTGAAGTCGGTTAAACTACCACCCGGCTTCGTTTTCGGAAGCAGTCTTGATATACCCTGAATAGTGGATTTCTATTTTCTGGTGCTTTTGCATGTTGAATTTGGGGCGAAGCCAGCTTACTTGTTTTCAACACTTGCAACATTGTTACTGCTGTTTACTCTGTGCTGTTTACGAAATGTCAATGTCAGTTCTGTCATCTGATCATTTTAAGAAGAAGAAATAGTCATTCAAATAAATTGTGAAATAAATATAGTAGGATTCTTCATTTGTAATTTATATTTATTTCTAATTTCATCGTCTTCCGAGTAGTTTCTTTAACTTTGCATTTGGTAGTGAATTTCTAACCTTTTCAGAGCAAATCATAGTTTTGTGAGGTGCAACATTGAGGTTTGTAGAGCGTAAAAATTTGGTAGATAATCAATATTGGTTGATATTGGTGCAGTAAAATGCGCGGGATTGGATGTATGTCGGACGCATCGGAAGCGTCGGATGTGCAGCAGGAGGTGGAGCCGCGGCGATACCGCGTGCGAGTCTGTCTTCAGCGATTCTTCAGCGACGAGCGCGCGCGCTGCTACGTGTGGGTGTGCGCGGCGCGGCGGGTGCGCTGGCTGACGCGGCGGCTGCAGAGGCTCTTCGCCTTGCCCGCTACGCTCGCGCTGATGTCGCGCGGATACCTTTTGCCGCCCGACGAACCACTAGCCTTGCTGGCGCCTGACGACATCGTCGAGTGCGTATATTGTTATCAATTTATTTGCCATGCCGTCTTCACTATCTTCACTACAATTTGGCTCATAATAAAAATCATCAAATATATATTATATCTATGTAAATATTGGTTGTCTGTATATGCTTATTGAAAAAAGCACTGTTTTTTCAGCTTTTGTCATAAATATTAGAAATTCACTGAGTAAGTTTCTTGTCTGGCAAACTCTACTCAGGGGTAAAGAGACTTGTAACAAACCAAGGTCTTGTCTGCTCCTCTTAAAAAGATTATGAACTACTCTGTGTGTAGATACAGGAACTTAATTCTGAAGAAAGTATTTGATATTTATAATTATTCTCCTTAACCTTATATACTGGCGGTCTGCAGTCTGGGGTGACTCGCTACGGGTTATGGGAATTCTCTTATAAAACAATGTTTTGCTCTGTTAATTATATTTGTGGGAATAGTTTGAATCAGGTTAAATGAAAAGAAGTTTGCTCTGATATTCTCTTGTATTTTAATACAGGTGGTTGGTCTCATATAATGTGAGAAGCTGTCTGTAGTTACAACTGCAATATTTAATTCCTCCCACCAAACAGCAGTATAAATGCACAGTTGTGTTTTGTTTGAAGGATATTGTCAGCAAAGCTACTGGACATATTGAGACTTAACATCTTATGTCTCAGGATGGCAAGTGCAGTGAAATAACAAGCATTATTTTGAATTACAGGGTGTTGTTTCATTTTACTATTGTCCATGAGTTATCAAATCACTTAACATCAGGTGAACAATATGTTGGTCTTTCCAGTCATTGCAATAAAAAAAAACTTTTAATACATCTTCATATCCTTGTTCCTTCTCTTGTCTTCCATGCAGTTGTCCCTTATTCCATCCTGTGGTACTTCAACATTTATTAAGTTACTCTTTCTATCTTTAGGACTTTCATTCGTCATCTCTTTGACACAATACATCCCCTATTAGTCATATTATGCCTATGTTTCATTTTTTCATCATTTTGCAATTCTTCATAGTACATATGATATGATTAAGTTTATTATGCAGTGCTAAATTCAACAGTATATCAGAATTTGGTAAGGTAGTGTGCCTGCATCATTGTCAGTTGCGGTGATATAGTTTTGAATAGTTCAAACAAGCTATTATCACTTAAGATTGTAAAAATGTTTCTAAGATTTACTCTGTTGGTTTCCAAATTATTAGTTTTTTAGATGAATGCGAGCTTATACCGTCGCGTTTTCAGATAAGTTTAACGGTCACTTTACTTTTTGGACAGCCACATCTCTCCTTCAGCAACCGCCACACACAATAATGATCGATACCGACTCTTCCAGCGTCATCCCACTCACGGGAGATCGGCCCGTCGACGACAGCCACGCGGAACCGATCGACTGGAGCGGAGGCGACGAGCTCGACACGGCGTCCGCCGCTCGCACGCCCCACGACGCCGCACACAACGGACGCGCACACTCCCACGAGTCGGCCGCCGAGCCGGACTCGCCGTGTCGCCTGCAAGAAATGAAGCGGCGCGCGCTGTGCCTACTGGACGACGTCGCCGGCGCCGCGCCGCCCGAGCCGCCTCGCTCGCGTCGCCGCCGCGTGCGCCGCCGCCGCGCGCCCCGCGCCTCCCCCTCGCCCGCCCACACCGACACCTCGCTCGTGCGCCGCAACTGTGGCGCGCTCGCCCGCCCGCCGCGCGCCGTGCCGGCCCAGTGCGACGCGCCGCCCGCGCCCCCCGCGCCGCCCGCGCACCCCGCACCCGCCGCGCGGTAGCACGACGCGACGCTAGTAGCTGCATTGAGACGCAATAAGCAAGCTAAATCGCAGTGTAAAGCGTTGTGCTTTTTTCCAAACTTACCCTAAATATCGGCGATGCATCGTTTTGGGAATCGGTGATTTGGGGAGTGCCCGTGACCACTGGAGCCGAAGGTGTCGGGACGTATATTTCTCGGCGGTTCCTTTAATACGGATAGTATTATAGGAACTTACAGATAGGATGAAAGGTGCGAGGAAGTTCACGGACAATATGAAACGCCGTATTTTTAAGGGTATTAGTACAAATGAAAAAAGTGTTTATTAGCAATAGACGAAATATGTACCACAGAATGACCAATCTGTCGTTAAAGGCTGTCGAGCCCGCACTGCCACCGCAGCAACTCCTGAAATCATGTTTCTCATTTCTTTATATAGCAACACCAAATTTTGTTAATTACAGACATCTGTTGGATTTAAAGACGAGTGTTTTATTTTATTTCTTATATATAGGCATACAATAGTTACAATTACTATTTCCTTACGTTTTTTTTAATAGTTACCCCATTGATGAAACACCCTTAAATTTATACCTAGTATAGCTACTTGCAAGTCCACGTCGGGACGTTTTAGTACATAGTACCTCTATAGGGTTTGGGTTTGGGATTAGGAGGTGCGGTGGAGGGGGGGTTGGGGGGATCCGCCATTTTGAGCCAGATGAGGGGGATAAGAAATGGGGGAAATTGAGGATTCCACTGGGGCCAATCGCTAGGCCTTCCCGAGCCGGTTCCAAGGAACCCAAACTCGGGGGGTCTAGGACCGGTAACGGCGGAGATAGGTTTAGGGGGGGGGGTGAGGGAAGGGAATGTGGGAGAGGAGGGGGGTCTCGTGGGATGACGATTGGGCTATGGAAAATTTAAAATGGGTATAGGGCCTAACCCGCCGCACGTTGGGCGCCACTGCGGCGGGTTAGGCCGCTCGCAGGTAGGGGGAGGTATGTAAATGAGTACTCAGGGTAATTACGTGGTTCGGGCTTTAATAAATTCGCATCACTGTTTACACCCGGCACTGTTGTTGGTGGTATGCAACGGGAGTCACTGGCCTTCGTTGGACACTGATCCGGGTCTTTGGCACGTGGCGGAACCCGGCGACAGCTCGCCGGCGAAATCTGCTGCCACGTGGCCGGACACGGTGCGCAGGTCAGCGGTGCGGCGCAGGCTCAGCCACAGCACGGGCAGATAGCGGTGCGAAGCAAAAGCGGGCAGCGGGGGGTAGAGGGTGCTGAAATAGTTAAGTCCGGGAAAAAGTGGGAGGAGCCAAGGTAAAGGGGGCGGGACTTGGGGTGGGCGGGGTGGTTAATGCAATAGTCACTGGCCGGAGGTCCGACCAATGACAAAACTCAAACTTGTGAATAGCGTAAATGATGTGAATGTTGTGAATAAAATGAAAATGGATTTATGAATATGGTGAATGATTAAATAGGAATTTGAAACCTCGCTCAATTCGTTGTTTCTGCTCCGATTTAGGCGTGTGAGGTGTCGTTGGATTCGTCTTGATTTCTTCTATCCAATTATTCTGTCACACAGACTTCGTAACAGTATGCTGCTGATATATGGCCTCTAAATGAAAATACCGAAAATGACTTTTTGGTCTTTTGACCGATCTGGCTGAATTTTGGTGTGGGGCGAAGGGGCCCCCAAAAAATGACTTCCAAGGTGGTTCACGGTTTCCAGGTGTCAAGGTAATGAAGAAAACACTGGTAGAATTTGTGCACAAAACTTACGTTGAGTCCAGACGATTTTCGAGGGGTTCTTGAGGTCGTGTGGTGATGATCGAGGTGTCCAAGGTTCCTGAAGAGTTGGGGCTTCTGCTGATGCAAAAACTGGCTCAGGATCTCAACTCCTGAGAGCAGGGGAGCCCTCCGAAGTCGAAGTATGCGTTTTGAAGGTGAAAGCACCGCTCATTTGAAGGATATGATGTATAGTGTAGAGTTCACTATTCGGTATAGGTTATAATATAAAGGAAACACAGTTTGATTTTCGACAGACACACTATTCGTACGGCGCACCAGCAGCAAGTGTCCGGTGAGTGCAGCCACTGCACTCCCCGCACCCCTGCCACTACCGCTCGCCCCGCCAGTAGATGTGTCATCATTTACTTATATGTTACATCTACCTTTTACAAAATTTAAAAAAGTAGAATTAGTTTTTATAATCAAATACAAATTAGTTTATCAAAACAATCATCGAACAATATTAAATTCAAACACTATGTATGTTATATAATATTAAACACATCACTTATTTTTTTTCGTCACTTGCTTCGTCATCGGTGGTGTCGTTATTTGAAGAATTATCATCACCATTTGTGCAGACTACTCACTTTCCTTCAACCCTCTTGGAATGTACTATATTTCTACGTAACCGTTCTTATAATATTTTATTTTATTTATTTTATTTTATTCGGAAAACAAACAGTTATATATCTAGGTAATATACAATATTTAAATTAGAATTAACATGTTTTCATATTTATAAAGCTTATTACTACTATATGGTCGACAACTTGTTTTTCTTCACTGTATATTTAACATATACCTTCTCTCCAATATCAATATTAGATTCCGTTGCTTGCCTCTTTCTATCTGTGTATTCTTTTCCTTATTTTTCGTTAGAGTATCCCTGTCTCTTGCTTCTAGGTCAGTAAACTAAACATCAAAACGGAAGGCAACTTATCTCTAAACTGACAACCGTAGTTGTTTCAATATATCACGGTTCTGCTTCTCAACTTTCCCATTTTGTTGAGGCCAATAAGGAATGCTATTATGGTCCAACCGAATTTCAAATTCTTTGAAATTCAAATTCTTTGAAAAACAACTTCAAGTAGTTAGAAAGTTTAACCTCAACATAATGGGATAACAATAATTTTATTCTCACGTACTAGTAAATTGCCTTGAGAACAAAGTTCCTGCATAAAGACCTTATAAGCGTTACCACTCTGGTCCCAGCTGTTGTTATATATTCCGTTTCTGACTAACTTTAGCTCTAAAGCTCCCTCACAAACTATCCTTGACGCATGCAAGGTAACTGCTATAGGGCGATATTGGTCAACAACTAAGTTCAAATAATTGTCACCATCGAAAGCTGTGGTGACTTATCACGTTTGTTTGTGAGACCGACAAGTCTCCCGCAGTTCCTGACACCCACGACACAAGACCCGATCTTAGTGTGGGGTCAGGACCATGTATGTGACCGTTGTGTGTTGTATATTTGTTACAGACCGCTTTGAAATTATTTTTATTTTATTTATTTAAACACTTTATACAAATTAATAGTACAGGCGGATTTAATGCCTAAGGGCAATGTATAATTATATGACTGTTGGCGCAAACCCAGCGATCCATTTTTGCACCCGACTTAGAGTCAGATCCAAATATTACCTCTAACGGCTTGTGGTCACTGACAAGTTCAAAACTATCTTTCCCAAATAGGTATGTATCAAAATGTTCCACCACCCAAACCAACGCAAGAGCTTTCTCAGTCTGACAATACCGGTTCTCACGGTTTGTCAGATTTTATTGCTGTATGCAACAATTTGAGGCCCGTTAGTGCCATTTTGGACGAGTACAGCTCTTAAACCGACTGGACTAGCATTGGCGAAGGTTTGGGTACAGTCAAGCGGATCATAGTAGCCTAAGGTCTTAATTTGAGTCATAGCGCTTTTCGACCCCTCAAACGCCTATTTTGTTTATTGCGCCAATAAAATGATATTTACACCTTTGCTTTGTTTTAGTCTTTGAAGTTAGCGCAAAAGTTCTGTCCAAGTAGCTAAGTTAGGGATCCATTTTCCTACGTAATTACTTAGCCCTAAAAAGCTTGACACTTCTCCCGTAACTTTTGGTTCTCGAAACAATTCGATTGCCTTTACATATTTGTCTAAAAGGCTTAGGTCCCTCAGAAGATAGCTGATGACCAAGAAAATCTATTTGATTTACTCGAATGCACATTTTGTATCGTTTAACAAAACTTTGTAGTCTTGAGCAAGGCTCGGCCTCATTGGTACCATAAACGACTATATCACCAATAAAGTTGGCGACTCCTGTACAAGGCAACATGATACTTTCTTATTTATTTATTTTTTATATTTAATATTCGAGACACACGAGTTTCACAAAATGACGCGTTTGTACCTAAACAGGCAGAGATAGTGCCCGGCTACAAATGAATGTATTTTAGTATATTTGGTACACCAACAGCACAGTATACATAATATTCTTAAGTAAATTAACCATTGGTCTAATACACACGTACACGTGCCAATAACAGGCGAACACGACATTCGTTTAGACATTTATAAAATGTCGTGATATGTCTACTGTCCTCACTTAGCTCTAGCTGGTGGACAGTTTTTTTTTTCAAGTTAAGAGAAAATGATAGCATTTCTGAACTTTGGAATAAACTGTTCCATATTGTGCAAGGATAGTTCTCCATAATGATAGCTTTATTTGCTCTCCTTATGTTTACGCAGATGCGTACATCACCATCTACTTTTAAGACCGATACTAAGGGAGAGATCCAGTCAGGCTGGCCATTAATTGGCTTTATAATATCTGACTCAATAAGTTCTTAAGTTTTCTTCTTAATTTTAGACTCAAGAGGAACAGGGTCTTTACGACAAGGCTGAGCAGCTGGTTTGATTGATTTATCTAAAAAGATATGAATCTGAACATCTTTAAATTTTGGGAACTATTCCAACTTTTAGAAAGCCAATGGACGTGGCAGTATAATATGTTCCTGGCAAATTCCCATTACCATCTTTAACTACATAAAAGGTGGCTTCGGCTCGGGGGTAGTTGCTGCCAATTGTAATGATTCAAAAGATCCTAGTACAATTAAAGTATTACATGCATTAGCATGAATCTCTTGTTTGGAGATTTCACTTGATTTTCAACTAGGCCCCTATTGTTCTTGAGAACTTGCCATGTAACATCATTAATAATATTGCATTTACGACCGGAATCTATTACCATCTCAACTTTGACACCCCCCTAGCGTACATTTAATAGTGTCGTCATTATTAATATGAAAAATATAATTTACTTCTTCAGCCTTGCCCTTAGACCTCCTACTAAACTATTAGAAGTAGAATCATTATTTTTACGCTCTTTCGCCCAAGACCTACACAGTTGGCCGAAATGACCAACAAACCCGCACTTAAGACATTTCTTAATTCGGACTGGGCAAAATTTGAAATCCCTTGGATGACAACCGTCATAACGTCCACGGGACTCGATATTTCAAGTTTTTTTTTTTTTAGAACCCTCCATTATATTAACCGTTAGGTATTTACTTGATTTCGACAAACCAAAATTATTAATTTGTCGATTCACTCCTTTAGAGCGTTGGTTTCGGAAATAATTTTGTCAAGAGTCACATCATCGGTAAGGGTTAGAATTGTTTCCCTTAATTTGGCTGACTTACATTTCTCTGTAACTTGAACAATCACGTGTTCGTTAGGGGCAGTGAATTGACATATTTTAGAGCTCTGGTGTCTAACTCTACGAGAATATTGTCATTATTTTTCCTCCACTTCCTTATTTGATGAGCCTAAACAAGTGACGCTCATAAATACCACTTTTTTATTTTTTATTATTATTATTATTTTTTTTTGGAGGAAAAGTATTCGTTTAGCATGTTGACAGCGACGATAAATACATCGTTGTCATTATACTAGTATTATTACTAGTAGTTTCTACATATGTACCAGGAATATTATAATATCTGGGGGCGCGGCCGAGCCCCCGTCCAAGTCGAGCTATAGGCCGTAACATCCTTTTCTCGAAGCAATTCAGACTATTTTCAACCCCCTATAACTTGGTTGTGGCTAAAGCATGAAGCCTGAATTTTCAGTTACTAAGCAGGGATTGTGTAAACACGGTATATTTAAAATTTCATTCAATTTGAACCAGTAGTTTAATAATTGTAACTAGTCAAACTTTCTTAATTTTGTCACTCACTGACTGACTGACCGATCATCAAAAGTCTAAGGCACTTCTAGCAGACATAGAACCTTCAAATTTAGAATATAATTAGTGTTTAGTGTCTAAGTAAGGGAAAATTCAAACATTTCATAATTTGTGTCTAGTTTTCTAGATAGACCAACTGCGTGAATAACTTTGTAATCCCATATAAATGTATAGGATTACAAAGTTACATTTGCAGTTAATGAATCATTGTACCCGTATATAATGGAATAATAGTTGTAGATAGATATCTATAAATATGAGGCATAACAGGAGGGGATATAGAGAGGGAAATGGTATATTCAGCCCATGAAACTGTACAACATTCCTCTAGAAAAACATGACGAAGAAAAACTTGCAAATAAATAGACTAAATAGCTCGAAAATATCAATTACAATGAAAGAAAGAACATTCATAATCAAATCCGCTATATTTGTGATAAATTGATACCTACAAAAATAAGAAAAATCCATAAGACAGAGGCTTTAAGAAAAATCGTTAGTGATATTCTAGAAGTAAGAAGTACCGAAAAGGAAAAAAGTAGGACTCTACAAAAAGACGTGAGATCCCATCAAAAACATCCTGTAAAAAAATTCCAAGTCTCGCAGCTCAGGTTTTCTACCGCAAAAAGTTGTGAGATGCATGTAATACCAAGTCGATTAATTTATTTAGTCCTTAAGGGACCTTCTATATAAAGTTATTACGTAAGTTATTACCATATCAATATTAAAAACTCTTTACGTTTTAAATAAATAGATCGACTTGGCCAGCTGCATTATGTATAAATTGTACGATACATTATGTTGCAGAAGGAGAGCGCCGAGCGGGATCGGGAGCAGAACGATCCCACTCGTCGTCACCGCAGACGACGAACTAGGCGCCGGGACGCCAACTAACCCGGCGCCGCAGAGGCCACACGGGGCCGCCTTCCCTATCCTGGCGGCCCCCGAGACGTAACGCCAAAGGCGTTTGAAGCCGCGTCGCTCTAAGCGGCAGTGCACAAGGAGGCGGTCCTGGCGCGTCTGTTCAGCAGTATCCCGGGGCCGTCCCCAAAGTGCACCGATGGTGGCCAACGCGGGGTTTTTAGTCGGTATTTCGGTGCGCAAATTACGATAGGGACCCGACCCAGCTCCACGTTTCGCTGGGCCGGAAGGCGCACCGGTGAGTCCGACACACCCCCGCCCCTTCGGGGGTGGGATGGTCCGTAAAGGGATTTTCCCCGCGAGAAAAAAAAAAAAAAAAAAAAAAAGGTTAGGTTAGGTTAGGTTTTTTTTTTTTTTTTTTTAATAATTTTTCTTTTCCCTCTGACCGACGCCAGAGATTTTGTACATACATTCTTTACATCTCCTTCATAAATGAAATCTTTCTCTTTTTGTGTTATTGCTTTTCTTTTCAGCTCTTTTCTATTTTTATCTCTTAGCTTTTCTTTTTATCTTTTCCATTATTGTATCTCTTTCAATTTTTATCTTTTTATCTACATTTTAGTAACTTATCCTATTCTTAACATATGGGGTTGGAGTTCCGTACTTCACTTATTTTTATCTTACATCTATCTTATTTCTATACATATTTTTCTTTTCTTACTATGATACACTTATCAATACTAATCTTATATAACATCATATTATACAATTTAGTATTCCTATTTTTACTTATTTCTATTGTTTACCTTATTTACTACTTTTTTACAATACTCTAAGAATTTTATATGTATGTGTGGATTATTTATTATTTCGTGCAAATTGTTTACTTTTATATCTATGCCTATTTCCTTTTCCGTTTTCATTCTCAGATAAAGATGGACTGGACACTCCGTCAGCACGTGGATAACACTTTCGCCCACGTCTGGACCACAGATGCATGATGGACTCTCCTTGCACTTGAACCTGTTCAAGTACTCGGAGAATCCACCATGCCCCGTAAAAATCTGTGTAAATATTGGGTCCTTAGGGATATTTTTCAGGGTGCGATGGGCTTCGACAACGTCCGGAAAAAACAGTTTTGTGACCGCGGTAGTCTCACTACTTTTGTAGCGCTCATTCCATTCGTCAAGCGACCCCTGTCGGATTTGTCGCTTGACGAATGAGATGGGGCACCGGTCGTAGTCTGGTCTTCTTTTCAGATTGAGTGCAGCGCCCTTCGCCAACTCGTCCGCACGTTCGTTTCCCTCCATCCCCGCGTGAGCTTTTAACCAAAATAGTTTTACTATTTTGTTTCTCAATGTGAGATGTGCTATATCTTTTCTAATTGAGAACGCTAGGGGATGGAGGGATACGCCGCTTGAAATCGTTTCGAGTGCGGACCTCGAGTCACAGAACACGCTGCACTCTTCCGTGTCGGTTTTTCCGACTTCGCCCATCGCTGCCTGTAGAGCCAGCAGCTCTGCCTGGTAAACAGTGCAGAATGGTTCCAGCTTTAACTTTCGTGTTTTCACTTCATTCCCGTTTTTCCACACTGATATAGCTGCTCCCACCTTTCCCTCAATTTTACTCCCATCAGTGTATATGTCTGTACCTTTCCCTTTGTATACCTCCAATTCTGCACTGTTTGCCAGGCATGGTTAGGTTAGGTTAGGTTAGGTTAGGTTAGGTTAAGGAGGCGGTCCTGGCGCGTCTGTTGAGCGGTATCCCGGGGCCGTCTCCAAAGTGCACCGATGGTGGCCAACGCGGGGTTTTTAGTCGGTATTTCGGTGCGCAGAATACGATAGGGACCCGACCCAGCTCCACGTCTCGCTGGGCCGGAAGGCGCACCGGTGAGTCCGACACACCCCCGCCCCTTAGGGGGTGGGATGGTCCGTAAAGGGATTTTCCCCGCGAGAAAAAAAAAAAAAAAAAAAAAAAAAAAAAAAAAGGTTAGGTTAGGTTAGGTTTTTTTTTTTTTTTTTTTTTTTTTTTTTGGGGCGTTTAGCCCCTCTCGTTCCCCTAACTTGCGCTAGAGACTTTGTGTATCGCTCTCTATGTGAATACTTACACCTAGCTATTCTGACTCCTTCTTCGGGAGTTTAAGGTGTTCCTAACTCCTTCTTTGGGAGATCCTGCTTATGGCCTGGCTAGTATTGTTTTTTGTTTTTTGGGTTTTCTTTATTTATTCATAATTTAAAATGTTATCATATTACTACGTACATAAAGTTTAACCTAAATCTACTTATTGCTATTTTCTTACGTTCTAAAATGATATAATCTTATATTATATATTTTAGACTACTTATTTCTACTTATTCCTAATTATTAATCTATTTGCTACTTTTTTACAATATTCTAAAAATTTAGGTCTAGTGTCATTATTTTTTATTATGCTACTTAAATTATTTACATTAATTTCTGTGTCTATTTCCTGTTCTAGGTCAAATCTATATTTTAAGAATACAGGGCACTCTACGATGGCGTGTACGATCGACTCGCTCACCGCAGGGTCACAGATGCATGCCGGGCTCTCCTTGCACTTGAATCGGTTCAAGTACTCAGAGAACCCGCCATGCCCCGTGAACACCTGCGTCGTGATCGAGTCGATCGCGATTTTCCTCACCAGCCTGTTTGCCTCCACAGCGTCGGGGAAGAATAGTTTTGTGGTAGCCGCGGTTTCCCCCTCGACGTAGCGCCCGTTCCATTCTTCAATCGACTCCTTGCGGATCTGTCGTTTGACGAATGAAACGGGACACCTGTCGTAGTGGGGCCGCGTCTTCAGCTTCAGTGCAGCATCCTTTGCGAGCTCGTCTGCGCGTTCGTTTCCCTGCAACCCTGCGTGAGCTTTAATCCAGTATAGTCGTATTGCTCTGTCGCGATCTTTTGCGAGACATAGGTTCTTGTTGACCTCAAACGCCAGGGGATGCAGGGAAACACCACTCGCTACCGTCTCTAACGCTGCTCTCGAGTCACTCAGGACGCTGCACTGAGCCTTTCCGCATTTTACCGCTTCTTCCACGGCCCTATGGAGAGCCAACAGCTCGGCTTGGTAGACGGTGCAGAAGGGCTCCAGCTTCATTTTGATGGCCTTCTTTTCCGCGGCATTTTCCCAAATGGAAATTGCCGCTCCGACCTTTCCATTGATCTTGCTGCCATCTGTGAAAAAGGTCACTCCAGCATTGACAATCTGGTTCACCTCTGCACCGTCCACCACGCACTGGTAGTGCACCGCACCCCTTCGCGCTGGATGGTCAAGGCTCCCGAAGGCCACAGGACGTTCCACCTCCCGGTCTCCCACCACTCGCAGGGAATAGCCCCTCTTGACTTCGTACAGGGAAGCATTTTCCCTGACGCGAATGTCAAGGGGCAGTATCCCTGCGAGCAGAAGGGCCGAGTTTAGTGAGACCGTCCTGTAGGCCTTCGTAAGCTTTTGCGCGAATCCCCGCTGCACAACAGCGAGCTGCTTTGTCACGCCGAGCTTTCGCGCGGCTGGAGCCCACACACTCGCGGCATATAAAATTGTCGGTTCCACTACGGCCGTGTAAAGCAATTTTATCACCTCTGGCCCCAAGCCCCACTGCAGTCTCGCCGCCCTAGAAAGCCGGTTGTAGAATGCGAGTGCCTTCCCACACACCTCAGTTACATGGGCCTTAAAGGTGAGTCCACTGTCGATGGTTACCCCCAGAATCTTAATTTGTTTTTCCAGGCCAATGTCCACCCCACCCATGTGGAGGATTGGAGAATCGTACTTAAGTTTCCGCGTCAGGACCATAGCTTTGGTTTTATGCGGAGCGAATTTCAACTTGTTTCGGATTCCCCAATCCCTCACAAAGGCGAGGGTTTCATTGGCCTGGCGTTGTATTCCGGCCATCTTGTCGCCGTGAAATGCGAGCACCACGTCGTCCGCGAACGCCTGGCAGTAACACCCCTTCCCCTCCAGTCCGGATAGCAGTGGGTCGAGGAGCAGGTTCCAGAAAGTTGGACCACCAATGGAGCCTTGGACACATCCCTTGGAGGTCCATCTCTCCGATTCCTCCCCAGCATACCGCACTCTGACTTTCCTGCTCTCGAGGTAGCTATCTATCACCCTTCGGACGTTGACTGGACAGTCCTCCTCCGCCAGTCTGACCTTTATGGCCGGCCACCACGCACTGTCGAAGGCTCCCTCTATGTCCAATGATATAAGAACAACAATTTTCTTATCTCCCATCTTTTCTCTAATGTGTTTCATTAAGACATAGAGGGAGTCTTCGGTGCTCCGCTGGGGCATAAATCCAAACTGTCGGAGGCTCGTCCGTGGGTGAAGATGCCACCTCACTCGACCCACTACCATCTTTTCCAGTATCTTTCCCATCACTGGCAAAAGGCCTATGGGTCTGTAGGACTTTGTTTGTGTGTAGTCCTCCTTGGCAGGCTTACGGAGGATGATGACCGTAGCCTCCTTCCAGGTGGTCGGGAAGTGGCCAAGCTCTAGGCACTTATTTGCCAGTGATAGGAACAATCCCGGTTGACTGTCTATGGCTCTTTTACAAATATCCGCTGTCAGCCCGTCGGCTCCTGGTGCCTTCTTCGGGTTGAAGCTGTTCGTGGCCGCATGTAGTTCTTCGATTGTAAATGGTGGGTCATGGGTCTCAGCATTGACTACGTCATTTACTCGAGCGGCTGCCTCTCTAGTCCTCTGGTGTTCTGAGTTATCTGACAGCGGATTGTCCTCTGGGTAGAATGTTACCGCCAGCAAGTCCGCAGATTCTTTCGCACTGAGGATCCGTCCTCCACTTTGCAATGGCAGGTCTTCATGCTTCTTACTCACTTTTCCAATGCATCTGTACATTCCCTCCCAGATATTTTCTTTGTTCTGTACTTTGCAGAATTCTTTCCAACTTTGGATTTGTGCCTTCTTGGCTTCTGATTCATATTTTTCTTTTGATTTCAGGTACTCAGCGACGACCTTGGATCTCCGGACTGGCGCTGCACATCGGATTCTTCTCTTCCTGGTGGTGACTTCTTTCTTCAGTCTGGCGAGCTCTTTGGACCACCATGGTAAGTTTATGTTGTTTTTTCTTTTTATAATTGGTATAGTCTCCTTACATGTTTCCGAAATCATATCTATATATTTATTTACCATTTTGTCTATTTCTGCTTTATTTTTGATTTTGTTTATTTCAGCTTCTGTTATTTGGTTTTCTAGTATATTTTCCTCTAATTTATTTCTAAATTGGTTCCATTTCGCTTTATTTGTGTTGTATTTTCTCGTTGTTTTAGATGTTTTCGTGATGTATTTTGTTTTAGTTTTATTTATTTTTAGGACTATACTATTGTGGTCGGAGCTCGCCATCGTGGTATCCACTCTCCAGTCCTCCACCAGGTCGAGAAGGTCCTCCGTGCACGCTGTTACATCTATATGGCTCATGAGGAGCCTTCCTCCTCTGACCGTCTCAAAGGTCGGTTGCAGGCCGTCGTTGAGCACCTGAAGTCCACATTCCTCCAGCATGCCTGCCATTGCCTCCCCCCTGACGTCGGTGTCCCCGCTGCCCCACCAAACGCTTTTAGCGTTGGTGTCGCCCCCTATGAGGATTTCACGGGATCCCAGTTTTTCAACTATATTCCCCAGTTGTTCCAGGTATGGCCCTATGGGTTTGTCGGGTTCGAAGTAGAACGAGATGACCGCTATGTCGCGGGCCCCGGTGAGGATCTTCACCACCGTGATGTTGGTTGTGGTGAGGGTCGGGCATTGGGTCACGGTCAAGTCGTCATTAAACACTGCAATGGCCGACTTGACCACGGCCCCCTGCCCGTTGTCTCCCTGGAAGATCCTCACCCCCCGGTGGTCTCTCATTCTACCTCGGCCCCCCACGTAGGGCTCCTGGAGTAGCGCGAAGTCGACCTTCCGCCGTTCGGCCTCCAGAAGAAACTCTAGCGTAGCTAGTTGTTTCCTCTGGAGGTTGGCTTGCGCCACGGATGTCGGTTCCGCGCTCGCTGGGGATGAAGTCTGATCTGGGTTCCTGGGATCCACCTTAGCAATATGCTACGGCGGATCTCGCCAGGATATCCCATTTCCTCCTCACAGGGCACTCTGGGCTAAAGGCATTGTGCCCGGTTCCGCCCAGCTTGGCTTTCTCGCAATTGCAGCACGACGGGGGCGCCCTCGCCAGCCAGTCGGCGCACTCCGACCGGTGGTGAGCACCCCCGCAGTGACTGCACGCGTCAACCTGTTCCCGGCAGAACCGTTTACCATGCCCGTAGCCCAGGCAGCGGGAGCACTGTATCAGTGGGGACTGATCCTCAACGCGCACCCGTTGCACGTCTATGTGGACCGACCCCGCATGTGTGAGCCGCTTCCACACGACGGGCGGAACTTGGACCGCGATGTGAGACGCGTGCGGGTTTCTCGCCCGCCTCCTGAATTTAACCTTCAGGCACGTGCCGTCCCCGCACACGTCCCCCAGCAGGCCCTTGTTCTGGGTAAGTAGTGCTCGCACCACGTCCTCATCGTTATTATACGATAGGACATCCCTAAGCAGGATCATAGGTTCCTTGTTATAAACATCCTCCATTTTTAGTCCCTTTCCTGCTGTCCTAATCTTTTCCTTTATCCTTCCTATTTCCTCTTTCGACCTGCATCCTACTATAATTTTTCTATCTTTCGCTTTACGAATCCTATCTATCTTCATGCCCTCCTCTCTGGCGTTGAGGGTCAGTCTTATTTTCTCAAACACCTCATCGCCTGACGCCTCTTCATCTGTCGCCGTTATGGCGATGGAGTGCATGGCTGTAGGTGTTTGTTCTTCGCCCTTGGAGCCCGTTACGACTGCTGCGTAACTCCTGCCTTGTCTCATCTCTTCCCTATTTAATTCCATTTCCTCCTTTAGTTTATTTAATTCAATTCTATTTTTTTCTAACATATCCATATGTTCGTCCATCTTCTTGATTAGCTGTTCATGTTTTGTCCTTTCCTCTTTTGTTCCTTCTATTTTGTTGACTGGCTCCGGGCTCTGGGTCAGGTCTCCTTGTTCCTTTTTCTGTTCCCGTTTTCTTTCCGTTTCACACTCTGTAACTATCCTATACATTTTTTCTGTGGCCTCCAGTACGTCGTTTTTAATTTCCGTTTTGAGGTTTCGGCTATTATTTATTTGTAGTTTGATTCTCATCAAACAGGCTTTCGCTTCGGCCACTCGACTCATGCCCCCGGCATTCCCCGGCGGCGAAACTGTCGAGGTTGTCTTTTTAGTTTGCCCCTTTGTCTCTGCAAGGAGACCTCTTGGTTTGGGCCTCGCAGGCCCGGCTGTCCCGGTTCCTTCCGGCTTCTCCATTTGCGACTCCAGGCTCAGTCGCGCCTGCGCAACCTTTGTCCCAGAGATCTCCATTGGGCTTTTTGCTTTTTCAGGTGTTTTGCTTGTTGCCCTGTTTTCTTTGGCAGGGGTACGGAATCCAAACATTTTATTATGGGACCAGAGGTGATGTTAGGGGAATGTGTCAATTTTTATTTAAAATTTTCTGCAAGTGTAAATGGCTTGCAGAATGTCAGTATTACTAATCCTACGTTAATGAGTGTAAAGAGCTCACTAACTGTCAATTCTTAATACTAATAATAGAACGTTTCTTTTACAGGTCCCGATTTGGCAGCTCACTGCGTGCAGCAGGTCCTTGTCCCTGTATTATCCAGGTAAGTATGTCTAGGTCCTATTGTAACTTATTATAAGGCTTACTGTCTAACACAATTATCGACCAGAGGTGACCAAGCTCGCCCCCGTAAGAGATATATTTAGGGTAAAATAATTTTTGGGGTTAGGGGGATGGGGGGGGGGGGGATTTTAGGGATTCTGACTTGACAGGATTGTAGCCCTCACCGAGCCGGTTCCAATGATACCAAACTCGGTGGGTCTACGATGGATAGGTTGGGAGATAGGATTAGAGGGGGTGAGGTAAAAATTTGGGGTGGTGGCAGGGGAGGTGGGGGGGGAGGTAGGTTTCGTGGGGAGGCGAATGGGAAATTCAAAAATATTTTTGGGGTTGGTGGGTTGGGGGGGGGGGGATTTTAGGGATTCTGGCTGGGCAGGATTGTAGCCCTCACCGAGCCGGTTCCAATGATACCAAACTCAGTGGGTCTACGATGGATAGGTTGGGAGATAGGATTAGGGGGGGTGAGGTAAAAATTTTGGGTGGGGGCAGGGGAGGTGGGGGGGGGAGGTTTCGTGGGGAGGCGAATGGGAACTTCAAAAATATTTTTTGGGTTGGTGGGTTGGGGGGGGGGGATTTTAGGGATTCTGGCAGGGCAGGATTGTAGCCCTCACCGAGCCGGTTCCAATGATACCAAACTCGGTGGGTCTACGATGGATAGGTAAGGAGATAGGATTAGGGGGGGTGAGGTAAAAATTTGGGGTGGGGGTAGGGGAGGTGGGGGGGGGGAAGGTTTCGTGGGGAGGCGAATGGGAACTTCAAAAATATTTTTTGGGTTGGTGGGTTGGAGGGGGGGATTTTAGGGATTCTGACGGGGCAGGATTGTAGCCCTTACCGAGCCGGTTCCAATGATACCAAACTCGGTGGGTCTACGATGGATAGGTAAGGAGATAGGATTAGGGGGGGTGAGGTAAAAATTTGGGGTGGGGGTAGGGGAGGTGGGGGGGGGGGAAGGTTTCGTGGGGAGGCGAATGGGAACTTCAAAAATATTTTTGGGGTTGGTTGGTTGGGGGGGGGGATTTTAGGGATTCTGGCAGGGCAGGATTGTAGCCCTCACCGGGCCGGTTCCAATGATACCAAACTCGGTGGGTCTACGATGGATAGGTAGGGAGATACGATTAGGGGGGGTGAGGTAAAAATTTGGGGTGGGGGCAGGGGAGGGGGGGGGGCAGGTTTCGTGGGGTGACTATTGAGCTATGTTTTGGTAAAGGGGTGGGGGAGGGTAGGGGATGGTCTTAGGAACAATTTTGGAAAAAGTGGGCGGAGCCTAAAATTTTGTTACGATTTTTGGGATAGGTATTGGGGGGGGGGGGGCGGGGTCAACTCGATCAATCTGTAATAAAATGAATTTATATTGGACTCACAAATTATCCAAGTCAAATTAATTAAATTAACACTTAGTTCAATTAAATTATTACCATTACCAAGTTTACTTTCAATCTTAACTATATTATTTCAACTCCAGGATTTCCAATTTGTACCAAATTGTTTTCTGTGAAAGTCACAGTATTTTTCTGAAATATGTCACACAGTTTGAAGTATTTCTGTTAAAATATTAAAATTTATGAATTTAATTGATGTTCAGATGGAAATTATTCTATTTTCTACTTTACTTTGGTTTTTTCTTAATAGGTTCTTTGTTTCTTTATATATTTTAAATAGGTTTTGAATTTTAGGTTTAAGACTATCTTAGCTATCATGTGCAACATACATTTTTAAAGCAGGATTAAAATTTTGGATACTATACAGTATTAAAATCTAGGTCAATAATTTAGAGTTTTAACCTTAGTAATAGTTTTTCAGATGTGGGTTTGAAGGTCTTCCTGGAGTCGGATCCCGGCGTTCTTGGTGTCGATGGATGCGCTGAGCTGTCTTCTTTCAGGATACGTTTTCAGACAGACATCGTATCCAGAACTTTCCAGGATATTCCCGCGGGAAGATTTTTCTGAAATCGACTTTTTTGTCTTTGTCCCGATTTCGTTGGAACTTGGTAGGTGGATTACTGAGGTCAGAAAAATACTTCCTGCACTTTGTCCTTGATTTTCAGAGGGATATTTTTGGAAAAATCGGCCCTTTTAAATTTTTCACAATTTTCGTCAAAGTTCTTGGTTCAGTTTTTAATTTCTATCTTTTTTGTTTTTGCAGATTTTCTTAAAATTCTTTTTTCTCATGCAAGAAGAATAACTTGGCTACGTGTTCTTGTGTCAAAAATAATATGTCATAGATCGTTTGACAGAGTTATTCAATGTCAAACTTAGGGGATGAGTGTTTCCAAAGTTTAATTGTTAATATTTTTGTTATTTTTAAAGTTTTTGGATTTCTAATTTCAGGGCCTTATTTTGATCCCTTCCACGAATATTTATTGGCAAAGAAATTTCCAATTATCTCAATTTTGACATTTTTCCACCACGTGGTCTTAAAATATTTTATCAAATTTCTTCGAAATTCCTGGGTGAAAAAATCTGGAATTTTCTAGAAATGTCGAGGGTGTCACTACGCAACTAATCACACTTTTAAAACAGTACCTTAAAGATCGTTTTCGGGCAGCGTTTCACTTTTTGTTTCCGAGCACGTGTTTTTGAGGTTATAATATCCGTTTTTCCTCAAAATCTCACTTATTTTTGGTCTAATTTTCACGAGATTTTCACTGTGTGTCACTATCACTTATATACACCTTTTCACCAAAAATGGTGGTTTTCCGAGCACAAAAACTTATTTTTCCGATTTTTCAAGTACGGAGCGCTTGATTTCCGTGGCGCTTTCGCATGCGGTTGCGTTACGACTGGTTAGGTTAGGTTAGGTTAGGTTAGGTTAGGTTAGGTTAGGTTAGGTTAGGTTAGGTTAGGTTAGGTTAGGTTAGGTTAGGTTAGGTTAGGTTAGGTTAGGTTAGGTTAGGTTAGGTTAGGTTAGGTTAGGTTAGGTTAGGTTAGGTTAGGTTAGGTTAGGTTAGGTTAGGTTAGGTTAGGTTAGGTTAGGTTAGGTTAGGTTAGGTTAGGTTAGGTTAGGTTAGGTTAGGTTAGGTTAGGTTAGGTTAGGTTAGGTTAGGTTAGGTTAGGTTAGGTTAGGTTAGGTTAGGTTAGGTTAGGTTAGGTTAGGTTAGGTTAGGTTAGGTTAGGTTAGGTTAGGTTAGGTTAGGTTAGGTTAGGTTAGGTTAGGTTAGGTTAGGTTAGGTTAGGTTAGGTTAGGTTAGGTTAGGTTAGGTTAGGTTAGGTTAGGTTAGGTTAGGTTAGGTTAGGTTAGGTTAGGTTAGGTTAGGTTAGGTTAGGTTAGGTTAGGTTAGGTTAGGTTAGGTTAGGTTAGGTTAGGTTAGGTTAGGTTAGGTTAGGTTAGGTTAGGTTAGGTTAGGTTAGGTTAGGTTAGGTTTTTTTTTTTTTTTTTTTTTTTTTTTTGTGGGCTCTTTGCCCACTCTGCTCCCCCGACAAAATCAGGGCCTTTATACAGTTGTTGGGTTTACAATATAGTGCTGAGGGTTGTTTTTCACTTTTCATTTGAAGTGAATTTGTTTTCATTTATCTTAATCTATATATCTATGCTTAGGGTTTATATTTCTTATATTATATTCTTATATATTCTATTTCTATATGTATGTTCACATTAAATTTTATTTAGGCCTTAATTGCTCTTTTACATAGCTTAAATTTCTTATCTATTTCTTATATCATAATACCTTTTCTAATTCTAGTTGCTTATATTCTACATTGTCATATTTACTATTCGTACATAATCTTATATTATGTATTTAAGTAAACTATTTCTATCTCTTACACTTAATAACAATTTATTCGTTTGTATCTGATATTTTATGCTTATGCTCTTTTTTATTTTGATGAATTGATCTGCAATTATATTCTTAATTATTTCTACGGATAGGTTTGTTTCAGGAAATGCGGATTCAGACATATAGTGGTCTATATTTTAGTTAAAAATAGTGTATTTGTGTGTATATAAAGTATTGTCTTTTTACTATGTCTGAATATCCTTTTTTGTTCGCTTGCGGGCACTGATCGACGGCTACTGTGCTCTGGACTCGCGCTGCGCATCGGGTTCCTCCTTCGCCGCTGGCGGTCTCTGCATTCATCAGAGTTCTTCGATCTACATAGGTAAGTCAATTTTATTTATACATACTATTTTTTTATTTATTTATTTTTATTTATTTATTTAAAAGTTTTTATTTATTTATTATGTTTATTTACTTATTTATTTTTATTTATTTATTTATAAGTTTTTATTTATTTATTATGTTTATTTATTTATTTATTTTTACGTACAAAACAATTTCCCTATTTAATTTTTATGTTGTACTTTTTGTTTTCATGCTTTTTGACCTTCGACTCGTCCAGCAGATCGGGAGTACCCTCAGCGCAGGCGTTGTTATCTATATATTCACTATATAGTTTCCCATTGGTGTTTATATTTGGGACTGTTCCGTCGATGAGTGCCCGCAGGCATTGCTCTATACACATAGTGAGGACTTCTCTCATCCCGTCAATCCCCGCGCTGCCTTGCCTCTTAGTCTCAACGCTTACGGTCCCCGTTTGGAATTCGTGGGATCCCAGTTTTCCAACCATCTCGGTCTGATCTGGGACTCTGGGATCGACTTTAGCAGTACGCGACTGTTGATCTCGCCAGAGTTTCCCACTTCTTCCTCACGGGGCACTCCGCGCTGAATGCGTTATGGTCGGTTCCGCTTAGTTTCGCCCGGATGCAATTGCAGCACGTTGGCGGTACTTGCGCCACCCAGTCAGGGCAATCTGACCTGTGGTGAGGCCCGCCGCAGTGACTACATGCATCCGTTTGATCCCGGCAGAACCTTTTCCCATGTCCGAAGCCAAGGCAGCGCGAGCACTGCACCAGGGGAGATTGGTCCTCTACTCTGACCCTTTGTATGTCTATATGTACAGACGCTGCCTCTGTCAATATCCTCCACACTCTCGTTGGCACCTGCAGGACCACATGGCAGACATGTGGATTCCTAGTCCTCCTGCGGTATTTGACAGTTATCTCGGTCTCACAATCACTCAAGTTTCCAAGCAGGTGTTCATTTTGGGATTTGAGGGCTTTAATAATGTCTTCGTCAGAGTTGATGCTGAGGACATATTTCAGTATGATCAACGGCTGTTTGTTTCTTACGTCTTCCATATTCAGTTCTCCTTCCGCTTTCCTTATCTTTTCCTTTATCTTTCCTAATTCTTCCTTCGTCCTGCATCCGATTATTACTTTTCTATCCTTTGCCTTCCGTATACTGTCTACTTTTAGGCCTTCCTCTTTTGCATTAATTCTTTTTCTAATTTTTTCAAATACCTCTTCTCCTGAGTCTGCCTGATCCACCGAAGTCACTACGATTGAGTGCATTGTTGTTGTGGGCTCTCTTAGTATATTTTTCGGTGGTGCAGCCAGCACATTTGCATAACTTCCTTTATTTAACCACTCTTCCCTATGCTTTTTCATTTCTTCATTTAATTTCATCATCTCTTCTTTGTTTTCATTTAGTAGTTTAGTATGCTCCTCAAGTTTCTTAACAATATCATTTTGCCCTGTCGAATTCGTCCCTGTTTCCCTTTGTTCGTTTGCAGATCTTTCTCTCCCTTGTTTCTCACAGTGCATGTCCTTTCCAATTCCTTCTCTGTAAGCTCTGTCTTCTTCCGCATCTCTAACCAGTTTGTATAATCTATCCGCGGCCTCTATAACTTCATTTTTAATCTCTGTCTTGAGATTTCGACTGTTATTTATCTGGAGTCTAAGTTTGATGAGACAGGCTTTTGCTTCGGACGTCCTATTTAAGTTTTCCAAGTCCCTTTTGGGGGACTTGTCTAACGAGCTTGCAGTCGTTGTCGTTTTCTTAGCCATGGCTTTGTTGTCCGTTGGGTTCAAACGTGGCCTCTGCCTCGCAGACCCGGCGCCGCCAGTTTCTTCTACTCGTTCGAGTTGGGATTCTATGCTGCGCCGCGCCTGCGCGACAGAGGTACCGGTAGCCCCTTTCGGGCTATTATTATCGGGTGTTTTATTTGTTTTTGTCGGCTTACTGCCAACGTCTTTCGCGGGAGTTCTATATCCGCAACCGAACATTTTTTAAAGTGGGAGTAGTTTATGGTCAAGGGGATGCGTCAATATAGTCGAAGATGAATTCTTTACAGGTGTAAAAGGCCTGTAAAAGTCAATATTTGTGTGTATATTTTAAAGAAAATATTTTCTTATTTCAGATGGTATGAGAGCAGCGCAGCCGCTATACAGTCAGGTAAGTAGAATAACAATTATAAGTGAAAATGTTTTTAAATATATTAGTATAAAGGAATATAGAGTCAATTTTTGATGGTATATTAATTCAAGTGGTCAAAGTAATGATACAGTAAGTGAAGAAAATTTTAAAATACAAAATTGAATTTTTCGAAATTTTCCTATTTCAAAGTTATTCCGAGTCGATATGCCTAATGACGCTATTGGGTGGGTGGGCGGGGCAATTTTTGCAGTTTTAGTGCGTCTAGACCCAGCATGCGTGGTATCCACGTGTCGGGCTCGACGAGACGCGTCCAATGGTGTGATAATCTGGAACGACCGGGAGCAAAAATTTTCGAGGGGGGGCCAAAAACTGATATTTGAACCAAAATTTAATGAATTTAAATATTAATAACAATACAAATTTGGGATAGCCACTCCCTCCGTGTGCCACCGAGCGGCAGGACACGGGTTACACAAAAATTTTAAAATTCTAAACCAAAATTAAATTACCAGAGACAATAATATGAATTTTTCAAATAAAATGTCGACTTTTAAGGGTTTCCGCGGTTAGGTTAGGTTAGGTTAGGTTAGGTTAGGTTAGGTTAGGTTAGGTTAGGTTAGGTTAGGTTAGGTTAGGTTAGGTTAGGTTAGGTTAGGTTAGGTTAGGTTAGGTTAGGTTAGGTTAGGTTAGGTTAGGTTAGGTTAGGTTAGGTTAGGTTAGGTTAGGTTAGGTTAGGTTAGGTTAGGTTAGGTTAGGTTAGGTTAGGTTAGGTTAGGTTAGGTTAGGTTAGGTTAGGTTAGGTTAGGTTAGGTTAGGTTAGGTTAGGTTAGGTTAGGTTAGGTTAGGTTAGGTTAGGTTAGGTTAGGTTAGGTTAGGTTAGGTTAGGTTAGGTTAGGTTAGGTTAGGTTAGGTTAGGTTAGGTTAGGTTAGGTTAGGTTAGGTTAGGTTAGGTTAGGTTAGGTTAGGTTAGGTTAGGTTAGGTTAGGTTAGGTTAGGTTAGGTTAGGTTAGGTTAGGTTAGGTTAGGTTAGGTTAGGTTAGGTTAGGTTAGGTTAGGTTAGGTTAGGTTAGGTTAGGTTAGGTTAGGTTAGGTTAGGTTAGGTTAGGTTAGGTTAGGTTAGGTTAGGTTAGGTTAGGTTAGGTTAGGTTAGGTTAGGTTAGGTTAGGTTAGGTTAGGTTAGGTTAGGTTAGGTTAGGTTAGGTTAGGTTAGGTTAGGTTAGGTTAGGTTAGGTTAGGTTAGGTTAGGTTAGGTTAGGTTAGGTTAGGTTAGGTTAGGTTAGGTTAGGTTAGGTTAGGTTAGGTTAGGTTAGGTTAGGTTAGGTTAGGTTAGGTTAGGTTAGGTTAGGTTAGGTTAGGTTAGGTTAGGTTAGGTTAGGTTAGGTTAGGTTAGGTTAGGTTAGGTTAGGTTAGGTTAGGTTAGGTTAGGTTAGGTTAGGTTAGGTTAGGTTAGGTTAGGTTAGGTTAGGTTAGGTTAGGTTAGGTTAGGTTAGGTTAGGTTAGGTTAGGTTAGGTTAGGTTAGGTTAGGTTAGGTTAGGTTAGGTTAGGTTAGGTTAGGTTAGGTTAGGTTAGGTTAGGTTAGGTTAGGTTAGGTTAGGTTAGGTTAGGTTAGGTTAGGTTAGGTTAGGTTAGGTTAGGTTAGGTTAGGTTAGGTTAGGTTAGGTTAGGTTAGGTTAGGTTAGGTTAGGTTAGGTTAGGTTAGGTTAGGTTAGGTTAGGTTAGGTTAGGTTAGGTTAGGTTAGGTTAGGTTAGGTTAGGTTAGGTTAGGTTAGGTTAGGTTAGGTTAGGTTAGGTTAGGTTAGGTTAGGTTAGGTTAGGTTAGGTTAGGTTAGGTTAGGTTAGGTTAGGTTAGGTTAGGTTAGGTTAGGTTAGGTTAGGTTAGGTTAGGTTAGGTTAGGTTAGGTTAGGTTAGGTTAGGTTAGGTTAGGTTAGGTTAGGTTAGGTTAGGTTAGGTTAGGTTAGGTTAGGTTAGGTTAGGTTAGGTTAGGTTAGGTTAGGTTAGGTTAGGTTAGGTTAGGTTAGGTTAGGTTAGGTTAGGTTAGGTTAGGTTAGGTTAGGTTAGGTTAGGTTAGGTTAGGTTAGGTTAGGTTAGGTTAGGTTAGGTTAGGTTAGGTTAGGTTAGGTTAGGTTAGGTTAGGTTAGGTTAGGTTAGGTTAGGTTAGGTTAGGTTAGGTTAGGTTAGGTTAGGTTAGGTTAGGTTAGGTTAGGTTAGGTTAGGTTAGGTTAGGTTAGGTTAGGTTAGGTTAGGTTAGGTTAGGTTAGGTTAGGTTAGGTTAGGTTAGGTTAGGTTAGGTTAGGTTAGGTTAGGTTAGGTTAGGTTAGGTTAGGTTAGGTTAGGTTAGGTTAGGTTAGGTTAGGTTAGGTTAGGTTAGGTTAGGTTAGGTTAGGTTAGGTTAGGTTAGGTTAGGTTAGGTTAGGTTAGGTTAGGTTAGGTTAGGTTAGGTTAGGTTAGGTTAGGTTAGGTTAGGTTAGGTTAGGTTAGGTTAGGTTAGGTTAGGTTAGGTTAGGTTAGGTTAGGTTAGGTTAGGTTAGGTTAGGTTAGGTTAGGTTAGGTTAGGTTAGGTTAGGTTAGGTTAGGTTAGGTTAGGTTAGGTTAGGTTAGGTTAGGTTAGGTTAGGTTAGGTTAGGTTAGGTTAGGTTAGGTTAGGTTAGGTTAGGTTAGGTTAGGTTAGGTTAGGTTAGGTTAGGTTAGGTTAGGTTAGGTTAGGTTAGGTTAGGTTAGGTTAGGTTAGGTTAGGTTAGGTTAGGTTAGGTTAGGTTAGGTTAGGTTAGGTTAGGTTAGGTTAGGTTAGGTTAGGTTAGGTTAGGTTAGGTTAGGTTAGGTTAGGTTAGGTTAGGTTAGGTTAGGTTAGGTTAGGTTAGGTTAGGTTAGGTTAGGTTAGGTTAGGTTAGGTTAGGTTAGGTTAGGTTAGGTTAGGTTAGGTTAGGTTAGGTTAGGTTAGGTTAGGTTAGGTTAGGTTAGGTTAGGTTAGGTTAGGTTAGGTTAGGTTAGGTTAGGTTAGGTTAGGTTAGGTTAGGTTAGGTTAGGTTAGGTTAGGTTAGGTTAGGTTAGGTTAGGTTAGGTTAGGTTAGGTTAGGTTAGGTTAGGTTAGGTTAGGTTAGGTTAGGTTAGGTTAGGTTAGGTTAGGTTAGGTTAGGTTAGGTTAGGTTAGGTTAGGTTAGGTTAGGTTAGGTTAGGTTAGGTTAGGTTAGGTTAGGTTAGGTTAGGTTAGGTTAGGTTAGGTTAGGTTAGGTTAGGTTAGGTTAGGTTAGGTTAGGTTAGGTTAGGTTAGGTTAGGTTAGGTTAGGTTAGGTTAGGTTAGGTTAGGTTAGGTTAGGTTAGGTTAGGTTAGGTTAGGTTAGGTTAGGTTAGGTTAGGTTAGGTTAGGTTAGGTTAGGTTAGGTTAGGTTAGGTTAGGTTAGGTTAGGTTAGGTTAGGTTAGGTTAGGTTAGGTTAGGTTAGGTTAGGTTAGGTTAGGTTAGGTTAGGTTAGGTTAGGTTAGGTTAGGTTAGGTTAGGTTAGGTTAGGTTAGGTTAGGTTAGGTTAGGTTAGGTTAGGTTAGGTTAGGTTAGGTTAGGTTAGGTTAGGTTAGGTTAGGTTAGGTTAGGTTAGGTTAGGTTAGGTTAGGTTAGGTTAGGTTAGGTTAGGTTAGGTTAGGTTAGGTTAGGTTAGGTTAGGTTAGGTTAGGTTAGGTTAGGTTAGGTTAGGTTAGGTTAGGTTAGGTTAGGTTAGGTTAGGTTAGGTTAGGTTAGGTTAGGTTAGGTTAGGTTAGGTTAGGTTAGGTTAGGTTAGGTTAGGTTAGGTTAGGTTAGGTTAGGTTAGGTTAGGTTAGGTTAGGTTAGGTTAGGTTAGGTTAGGTTAGGTTAGGTTAGGTTAGGTTAGGTTAGGTTAGGTTAGGTTAGGTTAGGTTAGGTTAGGTTAGGTTAGGTTAGGTTAGGTTAGGTTAGGTTAGGTTAGGTTAGGTTAGGTTAGGTTAGGTTAGGTTAGGTTAGGTTAGGTTAGGTTAGGTTAGGTTAGGTTAGGTTAGGTTAGGTTAGGTTAGGTTAGGTTAGGTTAGGTTAGGTTAGGTTAGGTTAGGTTAGGTTAGGTTAGGTTAGGTTAGGTTAGGTTAGGTTAGGTTAGGTTAGGTTAGGTTAGGTTAGGTTAGGTTAGGTTAGGTTAGGTTAGGTTAGGTTAGGTTAGGTTAGGTTAGGTTAGGTTAGGTTAGGTTAGGTTAGGTTAGGTTAGGTTAGGTTAGGTTAGGTTAGGTTAGGTTAGGTTAGGTTAGGTTAGGTTAGGTTAGGTTAGGTTAGGTTAGGTTAGGTTAGGTTAGGTTAGGTTAGGTTAGGTTAGGTTAGGTTAGGTTAGGTTAGGTTAGGTTAGGTTAGGTTAGGTTAGGTTAGGTTAGGTTAGGTTAGGTTAGGTTAGGTTAGGTTAGGTTAGGTTAGGTTAGGTTAGGTTAGGTTAGGTTAGGTTAGGTTAGGTTAGGTTAGGTTAGGTTAGGTTAGGTTAGGTTAGGTTAGGTTAGGTTAGGTTAGGTTAGGTTAGGTTAGGTTAGGTTAGGTTAGGTTAGGTTAGGTTAGGTTAGGTTAGGTTAGGTTAGGTTAGGTTAGGTTAGGTTAGGTTAGGTTAGGTTAGGTTAGGTTAGGTTAGGTTAGGTTAGGTTAGGTTAGGTTAGGTTAGGTTAGGATAGGTTAGGTTAGGTTAGGTTAGGTTAGGTTAGGTTAGGTTAGGTTAGGTTAGGTTAGGTTAGGTTAGGTTAGGTTAGGTTAGGTTAGGTTAGGTTAGGTTAGGTTAGGTTAGGTTAGGTTAGGTTAGGTTAGGTTAGGTTAGGTTAGGTTAGGTTAGGTTAGGTTAGGTTAGGTTAGGTTAGGTTAGGTTAGGTTAGGTTAGGTTAGGTTAGGTTAGGTTAGGTTAGGTTAGGTTAGGTTAGGTTAGGTTAGGTTAGGTTAGGTTAGGTTAGGTTAGGTTAGGTTAGGTTAGGTTAGGTTAGGTTAGGTTAGGTTAGGTTAGGTTAGGTTAGGTTAGGTTAGGTTAGGTTAGGTTAGGTTAGGTTAGGTTAGGTTAGGTTAGGTTAGGTTAGGTTAGGTTAGGTTAGGTTAGGTTAGGTTAGGTTAGGTTAGGTTAGGTTAGGTTAGGTTAGGTTAGGTTAGGTTAGGTTAGGTTAGGTTAGGTTAGGTTAGGTTAGGTTAGGTTAGGTTAGGTTAGGTTAGGTTAGGTTAGGTTAGGTTAGGTTAGGTTAGGTTAGGTTAGGTTAGGTTAGGTTAGGTTAGGTTAGGTTAGGTTAGGTTAGGTTAGGTTAGGTTAGGTTAGGTTAGGTTAGGTTAGGTTAGGTTAGGTTAGGTTAGGTTAGGTTAGGTTAGGTTAGGTTAGGTTAGGTTAGGTTAGGTTAGGTTAGGTTAGGTTAGGTTAGGTTAGGTTAGGTTAGGTTAGGTTAGGTTAGGTTAGGTTAGGTTAGGTTAGGTTAGGTTAGGTTAGGTTAGGTTAGGTTAGGTTAGGTTAGGTTAGGTTAGGTTAGGTTAGGTTAGGTTAGGTTAGGTTAGGTTAGGTTAGGTTAGGTTAGGTTAGGTTAGGTTAGGTTAGGTTAGGTTAGGTTAGGTTAGGTTAGGTTAGGTTAGGTTAGGTTAGGTTAGGTTAGGTTAGGTTAGGTTAGGTTAGGTTAGGTTAGGTTAGGTTAGGTTAGGTTAGGTTAGGTTAGGTTAGGTTAGGTTAGGTTAGGTTAGGTTAGGTTAGGTTAGGTTAGGTTAGGTTAGGTTAGGTTAGGTTAGGTTAGGTTAGGTTAGGTTAGGTTAGGTTAGGTTAGGTTAGGTTAGGTTAGGTTAGGTTAGGTTAGGTTAGGTTAGGTTAGGTTAGGTTAGGTTAGGTTAGGTTAGGTTAGGTTAGGTTAGGTTAGGTTAGGTTAGGTTAGGTTAGGTTAGGTTAGGTTAGGTTAGGTTAGGTTAGGTTAGGTTAGGTTAGGTTAGGTTAGGTTAGGTTAGGTTAGGTTAGGTTAGGTTAGGTTAGGTTAGGTTAGGTTAGGTTAGGTTAGGTTAGGTTAGGTTAGGTTAGGTTAGGTTAGGTTAGGTTAGGTTAGGTTAGGTTAGGTTAGGTTAGGTTAGGTTAGGTTAGGTTAGGTTAGGTTAGGTTAGGTTAGGTTAGGTTAGGTTAGGTTAGGTTAGGTTAGGTTAGG